>JAAECE010000003.1:0-2400000 GCA_010203745.1 Mucor lusitanicus | reverse complement strand
TAAATCTCGACTTTTCCTGGAAAAACAGCTTTTTATATTTTCGCAAAATTCTTTATCTTTTCATTCTAAAGGTATTTTAAAATTGACACCATTGGATGCGCCTTCAAATTCTCCCCTTAAGTTTATTAGAAAGTAGTATACGCTGAGCACACTTTCTATAGCTAATTTTAACAAAAATGTTTACAAATGTCAAATTATATCGATATTGATTCAAAAAATTCACTGCAAAAAAAATCATTTGGGTACAGTCACTACAGTGCAAAATATCTATTGTACACGTCATTCAAATTCCGCGTGCTCTGTGCTGCGGCAGCCTATTGACTGCAGTCACCCTCAGCAACGCGCTTTTATTTTTTTATTTTTTTTTCTCGCACTGTTTTTGCACTGCACTTTTTCTATTAAACCATATCCTTTTTATTACTATTGATTGAATACAACACCACTTTTGCCAAAAGAAGCATGTCTTTGCAACCACCAGTGCCCAATACGACACCTTTCAAGTTTGTTACAGTAGGTATCAGCCGATAAGAGCCATTTTTCGTGGTACAATATACAGTAATACTAATTACGCAGTTTATTTCAGGCCAATTCGTTGCAATATTAAATTGATTGTGTTTGGTTTGTATTTGGTTTGTATATTCCCCTTCTTTGGTTGCCATGGATTTGGTTGCCATGGATTACATTCATTCAACCGTTTACTGCTTTCTTTTTTCTCGTAATACTGTGCATTCTTCTTTAGTTTGCTCTATTGCGATTTATTCTTTCCCCCTTTTCTGCACGCAACTATTTTTCTGTTGCTGTATCATAGTGCTATGGTGCATCTTTTGATGCATTGCATTGCTGGCGGTGCTATGGTGTATCTTTTGATGCATTGTATCGCTGACAGTGCTATGGCGCATGTTTTGATGCATTGTATTGCTGGCGGTGCTATGGTGTATCTTTTGATGCATTGTATCGCTGGTGGCAGTGCTTCTCTATTGTTTTGGAATAGCCTTGCATTCTTTTGTTCTTCAAGTATTACCTCTTCTGTAATACGGGTGGTATTGGTGGTGTTCTTGCTTCGTATGAGGCAACCACGATACTTTTTTCTACTACTTTTTTCTTTCTTGTACTCGTCATTTTGATGATACCCATTGCATGTTACCTTTTTGTATGTAACCGTATTGCAATTTTTCTATTTTTCATCACATTCTAGTGATGCCCTCTTCTTACTTTCCCTTCCTTTTTGTGGTTCTTTGAACTATAACCCTCTTTTTTCGTTGTGTGGATAAGCCTATCGTTGAAGCACAACTAAATTTGATTCAGAGGCTAGGGGGTAGATAGGCTGCCTTCGCTTGAATGGTATCACTTACTTGGTGCTAATTGAGAGTCTCAAGCGTTTGCATTATAAGCTGGCGTGTGTAGTAAGGCATATTCTGGCATTTTAGGGGATTTTGATGATAAAATTGCTAATTTACTGTATTTGGCAATGTTTAAAAGTCCGCCTAACCAAAAAACATAGGGAAACCCTCGCAAAAATTTTCTAGGGTCAGCGGCGTTTAAACTAGCTCTGTAAGCGATTTTATTGGTTCAAATTTGGAGACAGCTCAGAGAAATAAAGCATTGATATTGAAACTAAAAACGTAAAAAGCAAGATTAAACATTCAAAATTCATGGTACAAATGGCTTGGGGTAATTACACACGATGCTACCATTAGTATCAGATATGATCAAATGCATTGACTACCCTAGAAAAAAAGAGTTTTGAATAAATCTAAGCCTGTTCATCATAACACCCAAAAGTACAATTTTGCATTATTATATTAGTATCAAATCAATCAAAGTTGTTATGTCAAAATACGAATACAAAATGAATCTGCCAAAGAATTGCACTTTTATTGAGAATGCATCCAAAGGATGCATTTATATACTTTTGATTATGCTAGGGTTTATAGAATGATGATGAACTATCATACAATTAGGTTTACTATCTACTCAACAATTGATTGTAAATCATGATTAGCATGATTTACACACGAAATCCTAAGAATAGACCCAGACTGGTAATGTGAGACCTTGACGGGATACTTGATATAACGCCATCCCCCACCAGCATAAGACATATGCGACCATTAGACATAAAGATTGTTGTTGTAGATTGTAGTAGTTGTAATAGTTCGAAAAGTATATATAAAGCCGACATAGCAAAAAAAGAAAAATATATAAAATCATCATTGGTATAAATTGCTGGTATAGATCACTAATGATCAGGGCAACCGTTAAAAACCTATAAACATCCAAAACCCAGTGGGACAAAAGGAATTGTGAACAGGAAAAGGTATAGCCTTTCGCCAAACAATTATACATCATCTTTAGCTAATAGTCTTGCACGCTTATTCTTTGATTTCGTCTCTCGTGTAGCAATTTGACGATTAGTGAGAGCCTTTGGTGCTTTACCCTTTGAATTTGCACTATTAGCATTTACTTGTGCCCAATACTGTTTGACCACATCAGGAGAATCAAACATAGATGGAGGTTTCCAGGAATTCCAATCGTCACTGTAACCTTTCCATTTTACCAAGTATTTATAATTGGGTGCACTACCTTTGTGATTAATGATAGCCTCGACAACATACGCATTAAAAGGATCATCTCTAGTATCACTTGTGCTGATCAACTTGATCTGCTGCGTAGGTATGTCTCTAGCCAAGAACGAATTGGTCCTATCCGTAAGAATATAGTTCCCATTTCTGGTATGCCCATGAAAATAAAATGGACCTTCATAAGTTGGATCCGTCTTCCTATTCTTATTCTCAATGTTCTTTATCATCACAGTAGATCCTACAGGACAAGGATTCTCCAAGATTCTATGTCGTTTTCTAAAGTATTTACTAAATCATCCTTATCTTGGGTCTTCATTATTTGATCTCTAGTTGCAGGTACAATAATTCTATCAATAAGATCAAGTTTCTCCTTGAATGCTTTCACATCAATCTCTTTTTCATGAAGAACAGGTTTATCACCAGTATAATCATCCTTGGATTCATTGGGTAGTCTATGGAACATTACTACGAATGGCATCATTCCATGTAAACTTGATCTGTGAACATTTAAGCTCAACGCTGTTCCGTTCAGGTGCAGATCCCAATCTTCACTTCGACCTTCCAACATCTTCATGATGATTGTCTTACAATTTTTAACTGCAGCTTCACAGCAACTGTTGCCTTGTGGCGTGAAAGGTAAGCTAGCTCTATTTTCTACTCCTGCATGCTTGAGTGTTGCATGCAAAGCCTACGTTCACCAGCATGTGCCTGAAGACTACATGCACATCTGGCTCCACACACACAACCACGTGGACACACTGCGTGTGCCTAGACAAGTTACTTTCACTTTCGCTCTAGCCACTCGACATGTTGTTTGTTTGCATGTTGATCGTCGTCTGTGCACTGGTAACATCCAACTCAACATGCTCCAACTCTTTACTGTCAAGATCCACTCAATGCGTATACATCACGCTCATCACTTCATGTGTGTGATCTACATCAAATATTCCACACCCGAACTTATTAATCTCGCGTTCCACCCAGATATTCATCTTCAGTGTAGTAGTCATATCCAGGGATCCACTCTATGTCAATCAAGAGATGCCCTGTAATAAAAAAGTCTCTTTGCTTTCGTTTTAGATACAGTTGACAACTGATTATTCATATCGTTTCAATCGACTTTATTAACACGAATTCATCATTGAGTATCTTTTCCAACAAGACATTGTGGAATTCCGCTCCACAATCATGTCCTACTATTCTAGGATAGCCAAATAATGAAAATATAGATACTAATTCCTTTGCGACCGTCGTAGCAGACTTGTCCGGAATAGCACGTAATATAATAAAACGCGAAAATAGATCCAATACTACAGTACTACAGTAGGATAAAGTTATTGCCTCTAGGAGTTGTACAATCAAAACCACCTAGATCAAACACAATATGATCCATGATACCTTCAGGTGCTTCCTGCTTGGGAGGATGATATACATGCTTTGCTACTGTAGATTGAACTGTCTACATTTGTGACAATTACGAATGTACTGGGTTATATCTTCTCTTAACCCTTTCCAATGCATATTCAAATCTTGGTGAATCACTTGTTCCATTGCATGTATACCAAAATGGCCTAATAGATGAGATTTTTCTAATATGTTCTGTTTCTCTTCATCAGTTGTAGGCGTCTGATAAACATCTAAATGACTAACGCAAAAGTAAAAGCCTTCATTCTTTCATTTCAATGAATTAGCGTACGTGGTCAATTTAGTGTTATTAAATAGATCAGAAGTCTTATTTGGAAAGACTACTTTAGATCCAGAGATGTTGGAAGATTCACACGATAAAACTGCGTTACTATCTTGTGCTCCCTTGATATTCTTTTTCTCTTTTTCTAATTCATTCGCTACTCTGTGCTTCTTACTCTTTGTAGCTGCTACTACATTGTCATCATGAGCATTCTTTCTCTTTTAATTACTCTTTTGCTTCACTATATCCTGCTTAACCAATATCTTTTTATCTTGATCTTTGATTAAACGTGTATCACCACTCTCCACCAGCGTATTGTATGGCCAGAAAAGACGCGATAACGTATCAGCCAAGATATTGTTAATACCACTGCAAAATGTAATATCAAAATTCATTTCAAAAATAGTATCATAGTAGTTCTCAACCATTCTATCCAATTTAGGCTTTGTATGCAAGAACAAGATACCACGATTATCCACAAACAAATGGAATGAACGTCCATACAACCATTGATGGAACTTTTTGAATGCGTACACAACAGCAGCTACTTCACGTTTGGAGCTTCCCCATCTTTGCTCGGATGGTCCCAAATTGCGTGCAATGAAACCAAGATATTTCACTTTATTATTGATTACTTGATACATCGCAGCACCAATTGCATATGCAGAGCTATCTGTTTCCACACAGATAGGATATTGTAAGAAGTTAGACACACTCAATACTGCTGAACTAACTAACAATTCTTGTAACTGCTTCACCAAGGCAGTGTGCTCAGGCTTCCATACTTTGGTTATATTATGTGCGTTTCGAAGTTTGTCTAATGGAGCTGTCAATCTTGACAGGCAAGGTAAATTGGATCGGCAGAAATTGATCAATCCAAGGCGACACATGAGCTCACGACTACTCTTGACAACAGAATCCCAATCCAATACAATGGAAACTTTTCGTGGATTAAGTGCTAATCCATTGCTAGACAGACATAAACCCAAAATATAGATGCTCTTTTGTGCAGTATGCATTTTTTCCGTATTGATACGTAATTTGGCCTTAGTCAAACAACGATCGATAACTGTTTTAACAAGCTCGGTATGCTTTTGTAGGTCGTTTTCAGTATGAATAGTGACATCTTCAATGAAATGTGTACAGACATCACTTAGATCAGCCAGCAAATTTGACAGTATTTTTCGCGCATGAGATGAGACCATAGTCAATCCGTACGGGCAGTGAGAGAATGACCACGTCAATCCATTCATATCAGTAAACGTTAAGTATGGCCGGGATTGTTTAGCGATTTTAAGTGCATGAAAGCATTGCGATAAGTCGATTACGGTAAAGAGGGAATGCTTCGCCATCTTACGATGTAAATCACTTATCAACGGCAATGGGAAACCTTCAAGCTTCTCTGGATCCAATGCATTATTGATCAATCGACAGTCAATCACTACACGGTGTTCTTTACCAGTGTATTCGCCTTCACTATTCTTTTTACGTACAGTAAAAATATGAGAGTTGTGAGGTGTATTAGGTTTAGCTCTTTTAATCACACCATTTTCACGCCATTTCTCAACTTGTTTCTGAATGATCGGTCTCATAGCTTCAGCAATTGGAAATTGTCTTCGACATGTATCCGAAAGTGGAGTATCCTTCTTTATGGGCAATGTAATTTCGCTATCAGGCAAATTACAATATGCTTTAGGACTAATACTACTGTTTGCATCAATAGATGGCTTCAATTCATTCATCATCCATTAACGTTCCTCTTCAGATCCATAAGGATCTGCATTTGGCTTATATGGATTGGGTTTAATATCAGGGATTTCATAATAGCCAATGCGATCAGACCAATATGCAGCCATGTTACCCAACGTGATACCAACTTTGTACAACAAATCCATACCAAATACACAATGGACATCATCAAACAAGTCAAAGACTTCAAACTTGGAATAGGCAATCTTAGAACCATAATTTATCTTGAGTTCTTCTTCTGTTGTTTGTCCTTTACGTTCAACAACACTGTTATTTTGAGCCAATTTAATAATACCATCTTTATTTATAACATTTAATTTCATAAAATCACGTAATTGAGGAGAGATAGCACTAAACGTACAACCAGTATCCAACAAAAACCATGTGTTAACCTTAACACCGCTTTTAGACTCTAAAATAACAGGTAAGTAGAGAAGTCCGTTAGTATTCATGTCACTACTAGGCATTTTTCTGAAATATTCACTATTCAAATGTTTACATTCACTGTCAGTATCCATAGATACAACTTCTTCTTTGTCTTTGCTCTTGGCAGAGATGGTAGCCACAGCGAAAGTCAGATCACTCTCATCATCAGAGGACGATGACAAATCCGTATCATTGTCAGAAACAGCAGGCTTGGGGACGATGGAAGACTTCTTGCTTTTCTTCTTGTTGCCCTTGTTCAAATTTCTGGGGTTTTTGGTACAAACGGCCTTGTGGGAATACGTATATGGTGTAAAACCACAATTGAAACATTTGAGAGTGTCACCTCCCATATTCTTCTTGCTCTCCGATTTGACATGGTAACGACCAGCACGACGAGTTTGCTTGCGATGATCCTTGAATGACAATGAGGAAGAACCCCTTCCTTCAGCACGCTCTTGACTCTTGACCATGTGTCTGATGATCTTGGCATTTAATTCGTCGTCCTTGCGCTGTTTCTCTTGTCTGTAGTAGTCATCCTTTCTCAACAGATAGTAAACGCTTCGCAATTCCGAGATAGCAAAGTCCAAAGTCTTGCTTTCTTTGGGAGCACGCGAGACAGCCAGAAACACATGTTCATACAACTCGATATCCAGACCACGCAACAGATACTCGATTAAAGTGTCAGCATTCTTGACATCAGCTAGGTCCTTGAGTGCGAGGAATTTCTCAATGCAAGTTTCCAGAGAACTGCATTTGTCCAGTTTCAATGTCTTGAGTTTGTTCAAAAATGCCTTCTGCTCTTCTATCTCAGATGAGCTATACTTGGCCTTCAAACTGCTCTTGAATTGGCCCCAGGTGATAGCAGGATACTTGGCTATCAGCTCACAAGTACAGGAAGCCATTCCAGTAGTAGACATTTTCGGCTTGATGATTTGTTTCCAGTTTGCTTCAATTTCAATGCCACGAGATTCCAACACGTCTTGAAATTGCGAGAAGCAGGCATCCATCGTAAGGAAGGTATATTTCTTGCCATTAAATCGGTGTCCTTTCCATTGGATGTACGGAGTGTCAGAGGGTACCAACTTGTTTGCAGTTGAATTAACAGCAGCCAACGAGGGTTCAGTTACATCACCGAACAACAAAGCATAATTATCCTTCGCCATAATAAGTTGGCGCTTCAAGGAACCAGCATTGGAAGCAAGCTTGCTATCTTCAGGCATGAGTAGAGAGACTCCAGTGGCTTCGAACAGCTTTCTCTGTAACAGCTTAATATCACGAGCCATACTAGCTTGCTGATCCACACTCAACGGTTGGATTTCCTTATCAAACTTGAACTCCAATAATTCACCATCATCCATGACAGTATCATGGTCAATCATAGACAGAGCGTCATCGCTCAATGCCTGGTCGATGCGAGCGTCGTCGCTACAAGCATCAGCACCTGGATGCAGAGCATCATTGCTCAATGCACCAGTAGACCCACTTCTTTGTATAGCCGACAAAGATGAGCCAGAAGCGATACCCGCATCTCTCAATGCATTGCGGTGGTCGGTACTACCAAAACCAGCAGAACCATTAGAACCATTAGAACCAACCGAACCAGAAGTACCAGCAGTACCCATAGTAAGATTTGCGTTGTTGTTATTCATACAGTAGTAATAAAAGTTTAAGTGTAAAAAAAAAAATAGGTGATTCAAAAAAGTGTTATGTCAAAATACGAATATAAAATGAATCTGCCAAAGAATTACACTTTTACTGAGAATGCATCCAGAGGATGCATTTATATACTTTTCATTATGCTAGGGTCTATAGCATGATGATGAACTATCATACAATTAGGTTTACTATCTACTCAACAATTGATTGTAAATCATGACTTGCCTGATCTACACAAGAAATCCTAAGAATAAACCCAGACTGGTAATGTGAGACCTTGACGGGATACTTGATATAACAGATTGCTCAAAATCGATCACACATGATGACCTGATCATGCATAATATAAGCAGAATTTAAAGTCAAGCATAGAGCTACGCTCTGCAATTCTGACTACAGTGTTGCAAAGCACCCTCTCTATTAATCTGTTACTAGCTACTGGGAAATCGCATTGTAATTATGGATCATGTCAACAACGTCAGTGCTCAAATTTGGCTTGTTCCGAAAATCATCCATCCATCCACAAAAGCTCATTCAATCTAATATTCAACTACTCCATCGTGTTCCCCGCAAAATTCAGCATAGGTACGTGCCAATTTCAATACTCTAACAGCAATTTTTGCAAATGGATCTCGCATGATGACCTGATACTGCATGCCGGAAATACCTGTATACAAGCAGGATATAGTGTCAAGCACAAAGATATAGTATGCAACTTTAAATAAAGTGTTTTCTAATACCCCACCTGTCAATCCGTTAACACTAGACACTTGTCATTATCCGCCTTCCACATGAATCTTGTCTAGACCAGTGCTTAAAATTTGATTATTTTGAAAATCGCCCATCATCCATCAACGGCAACACGTCCAGATGACTAAGGTCTGACCGCACAGCCGTATTCCTTACAAAATTTGACAAGGGTACAGGTCTATTTCATAAGCCAGATGATTGACATTTGAGGACGTTAATAGATTTCATACCAATATAATGCAAACTTGTACCTTTGGATGTTACGAATAGGCTTAGATTTATTCAGAATTCTTTTTCCCAGGAAAGTGAATGTATTTGATCATGTCTGATACTCATGGTTGTATCGTGTGTAGTTACCTTAAGCCATTTGCATCATGCATTTTGAATGTTTAGTCTTGCCTTTCTCATTTCAATCACATTTTTAGTTTCATTATCAATGCTTTATTTCTCTGAGCTGTCTCCAAATTTGAGCCAATCACAACGCTTTATTTGCCCTACAGACACCCCAAGCCAGAAAAAAAATTGCGAGGGTTTCCCTCTGTTTTGACGCTAGGCGGAGTTTTAAGTATTACTAAATACAGTAATTTAGCAATTCCATCATGAAAATCCCCTAAAATGCCGGAATATGCCTTACTACACACCCTAGCTTATAGTGCAAACGCTTGAGACTCTCAATTGGCACCAAGTAAGTGATACAAATCAAGTGAGGGCAGCCTATCTACCCTCAAGCCTCTGAATCAGATCTAGTTGTGCTTCAACGATAGGCATATCCACACAACAACGCAAAAAGAGGGTTATGGTTCAAAGAACCATAAAAAGGAAGGGAAAGTAACCAGAGGGCATCACTAGAATGTGATGAAGAACAGAAACATCGCAATAGAGTTACATACAAAAAGGTAACAACATGCAATGTGTGTCATCAAAATGACGAGTACAAGAAAATAAAAGTAATAGAAAAAAGTATCGTGGTTGCCTCATACGAAGCAGGAACACCAATACAACCAGTATTACAGTACAAGTAATACTTGAAGAACAAAAAGAATGCAAGGCTACTCCAAGATAGAGCAGTACTGCCAGCGATACAATGCATCAAAAGATGATATACCATAACGCTATGGTACAGCAACAGAAAAATAGTTGCGTGCAGAAAAGGGGGAAAGAATAAATCGCAATACATAGAGCAAACTAAAGAAGAATGCACAGTATCACGAGAAAAAAAGTAGTAAAAGGTTGGATGAATGTGATCCATGGTATCCAAATCCATAACAACCAAATCCATGGTATCCAAAGAAGGGGGATATACAAACCAAATACAAACCAAACACAAACAACAATACATTGTAGCAAACTGGCCTGAAATAAACTGTGTAATTAGTATTACCGTATATTATAACGCAAAAGGTGGTTCTTATCGGCTGATACCTACTGTAACAAACTTGAAAGGTGCCGTCTCGGGTACTAGTGGTTGCAAAGGCATGCTTCTTTGGGCGAAAGTGGTGTTGTATTCAATTAATGGTAATAAAAAGTATATGGTTTAATAGGAAAAGTGCTGTGCAAAAACAGTGCGAGAAAAAATAAAATAAAAAAAAACGCGTTACTGAGGGTGACTGCAGTCAATAGGCTGCCGCAACACAGAGTACGCGGGATCTGAATGACGTGTACTACAATGAACATTTTGCACTGTGGTGACTGTACCCAAATGATTTTTTTGCGATGATTTTTTTGAATCAATATCGACATAATTTGACATTTGTAAACATTTTTGTTAAAATTAGCTATAAAAAGTGTGCTCGGGGTATATTACTTTCTAATAAACTTAAGGGGAGAATTTGAAGGCGCATTCAATGGTGTTAATCTTAAAGTACTTTTAGAATGAAAAGATAAAGAATTTTGAGAAAATATAAAAAGTAGTTTTTCCAAGAATAGTCGAGATTTAGCATATACAACGTTCAAAATAGCAGTTGTACAGGTTACCCTACATCTGTGCGGTCATTTTGACTTAATATATGCCATAGTAAAAAGTGTCGTTTTCGCCTTCAAAATTGCGATCGTTTGATTTTTAACAAAAACCATGAGGGGTACCTCATGAAAAAACGTGAATTTTCGACGATTTGGATCGATCCGAAAAATTTCAAGTTAAAGGTCCAGGATGTATATGGCGTTTGAAAGCAATCTTTTGGCGCTACTCCGAGCATCAGGAAGGGCCTAGAAGACGACATATTGATCGTTGAATTTGGTCGATTTGGCTGAGAAAAGCACCTTTTGTGCCATTTATATCTACGGCAACTGATGCTACAGATTTGATTAATGCCTCAAACGATTGGTGTCTCTTCGTACTAAAGACCGATTGCCATCAGACAGAAAGTGCAGTGAGCTTTTTCTATGCTTTGCTTGAAAACCCCTCAGAAAGACCAAACATTTTACTTGCCATGCTTCAATGCAGCTTCTAAGGTATATTTGCGTATCCTAACGAGGTGCGCTTTGCCAGCGTATCTAAAAAGAAAAGGGCGTCTCATTTCTTTGGAGAATTAAACCATCATTTTCTGTATAGACAAATCAAAGTGTACGTATGAGATGTGTGTATAATAATGAGCTGTTCCTAATAAGCTGCTACTACACTATTAATGCGCCTATGTGTGTGATTCTCCACCCAAATGAAAAAATTGGCATGTCAACCACAAGGTGTTGAATCATTTTGGTGTCTATAACAAGGCATTAAGGTGAACATATAAAGTATGAGTTAGTTGTAGTAGCAGTGGCATAGCTCGATCTGATCAGAAATTACTCGGGAGGAAATCGTTTCCTTTCTTTTTCTTTTCAACAAAGTTCAATTTCGCATCATTATTTGGCAATGTGATTACGGTTGAACTCGATGTGCTTTGATCGTCATCCATATTAAAGGAGCATGTCACCTGAAATGCAGAATGATACCATCTCTCTCCAAATGAATTTGACTATACAATACGTCATGGACACATTTAGATTGTGGCATGCAAATGCGCACAATGCACTTGTGTCATACCCATTCAAATTGCCTATTTAGATCAAGACTCTATTACCACTGCTACTACACACACGCACATTTGCTAAGTTACGAGTTGTGTTAAACGGCAAACCCACAATCCAGGTTTCACTGGTGAAATAAATCCGGTTATTGCGAATACAATGAGCATCCTATTTTAGGATATCAAGCCAAGACTCAGCACAGGGTTGTTAAAAATACACGCTAGTACTTGATTTGCACTTTTTGCATCATAATTGGTTTATTCAACAGTGGCCAAGAAAACCCAGTGACTGAAGTGGGCTAAGCTTATTGGAGTAGTGCAGAGTGACAAGAGAGTATAAAAAGCATTTTAATTCAGTGAACTTTTTATGCCCCTTTTTTCCTCTTTCTTATATTCATCTCATTCCTAGAAAAAAAAATATGAGCAATTTTCCCTCTGGTTGGTTCTACATTCAATCCAAATGTCCACATAAAATGGTACTTGATGTCAACTTGGATTCATTAAAGGTAAGTAATATGGAGTCAAGAAGAGGTCTTGGCTTGAAACTGAATTGCATCTTCGCTTAAAAGGCAGCGGCCAAAGTGGTAGTGTGGCCCAAAAAGACAAAGGACATTGATAATCAGTTATGGATGTACGATCACGGCTACATTATCAACAAGAATTCAGGCATGGGTAAAGTCAAGCGAGGCGATGGCCAATTCAGACGAGGATAAAGCAGTATTAAACATCTCAAACAGTTTTAGATGTGCAGGGTGGTATTTTGGAAAGCGACAAACAAATCATTCAATACAAACGCAAGATGATTGAGGATGCACAAAATCAGAGATGGTATTATCGCGAAGATGGTGTTATATACCCACAAACCAACCCAAACCTTGTCCTCGATATCAGAGTAAGTAGGAGGCGAGCATGGCTCTGGGGGATACACTGGGGCACGGCCACTCATCTACGAAACAATAGGGCAATTGGACCAAAGCAGGTACAGTCGTGTTACTTTACGAGAGAAAATACGAGGACAATGAGAATCAGTTGTGGGATTTAGTACCCTGCGATACAGCCGATGCGTCAAGTCTTCTCAGTCCATCCAAATCTTCGGATGAAGGAGATGAAGATGAAGATTATGCATTCAGTTCTGCAAGTTATGCTTTGTAAAAAGAAAAAACTGGGAAGGGGGGAGAAATAAAATGAGCGCTGTGTACATACATCATTCCTTTATTGCTATTATTGCTGCTGTTGCTTCTTCTTGTTCTTTTTGGTCACCACCTTGAATTCAGGCGTTGCTACGGCAGAAGACGTGGGCAATATCACATTCAGCTTTTTGCCGTCCATGTCTGCCTTTCTGCGTGTCATAAAATCGCTAGCAAAGCGACGCCCATCCATGGACGCTGAGTTGGCGTAGATGATGTCTTGTATGATTTCAGTACAACTGTCATCCAGTGGAAAGGTCAACAGCATTTGTAGAATCTCGTCGCCATTGACTCCCGCATTCAGATTTCGTAATGACAGCTTACACCATTTCAAGAATTCTTCGCTCGGGCCACGAGGCTCGCTTTTGATGGTGGGATGTCTCGATGCAGTGGTCGTTTTTGCAGAAGCTTGCTGCTGTTGGTTGCTGGACTTGAGAGAAGTGGGCGGTATAGAGGCTGTCATGGACAAGTGCTTTTGTCTACGTGCTGTTGGCTTTTCCCAAGGATTGGCTTGTTGCTTTGGCGGGAGACGAGATGTGCTTGTGTTGGTCGAGAAGGAAGAGCTGATAGGGAGAGGGGCTCTTGAAGATACCGATGACCAAGTGTTGGATCGTGGCGTGGGGTTGGTGTGCTTCTTCTCTTCCTTTTGAATTTCAAGCAACGTCTTTTTCTGTACAGTAGCTGATGTCCAGACAGGAGTAGGCTTGGGTGGAGCTGCTAGAGTCAAGTCAGTAAAAAAAAAAAGAGATTGCTCATATTGCTGGACTCTACTTACAATCAATGCCGTCCTCTGCTTGAATGTCTTTGGATGTCAGTCTTTCCGCGGGTTCGGAAGCTGTCAAATTCAACTGGTTCAAGGCCATTGTCAGTTGATCATTTACTGCCTGCTCTGCTTGTTCCTCGGATCTTGAAGGTGGAGGCGATACGGGAAGCGGGGAAGAGTCGAGCACTGCAGGCGTCAACGGGAGTTGCTGTGGAAGACGATCAGGCAAGCCCCACACATTGTGCCCTGAATCAGCCACAGTAGGTGTTCCAGGCACAGAACTCCATCCTTTATTTAATGCACTGAATGCCATTGGTTGCTGTTGTAGTGAGAGATTCTTGTTGTTTTGGTCAGCAAAGCCCAAATTTGGATTGATAAACATGTCTTGTTGCTGCTGTTGCTGCTGTAATAAGATTCGCTGTTGAATTTGCAAATGCTGTTGCTGATTTCGACGCAACATGTTGAGATACTGTTGCTCCATCTGTTGACTGATAGCATGTTGTTGTTGTTGGAACTCATTCATTGCAAATCCAGGGCTGTGCAACGGTTCTACAGACGATTGTCTTTGGCGCAGGTTGATGTCGTTTCCGTTCTCCAACCATGAATGACTACTTGGTCTATCCCAAGGCGATAAAGGCGTGCGAACAGAACTGTTTCCGGGCAGTGGATGACTGCCACGAGTCATGGGCGAAATGAAAGGTGCAGTATTGCCAAATGGAGATGATGGGGTATTGGCGTGGAACGTATACCCGTTGCTGGCGTTGCTGGTGACACTCTTATCGCCTCTCATTGCATCGATCGTGGTGTTGTCCATAGCCAAATTGGCAAAGGCGGGCTTGCCTGGCACACTCTGGAACTGATCAAATGGCGAGTGATTAAACCCAGAGGGGAATGGCGTATTGGCACTCTGGTTGCCTTGCTGATGCGTTGGCCAAGACGCAAGAAACGGAGTGTTGGCATCATGGACCCTTCTCATCAGAGCAGAAAGGGGCTCAAACAACGGCGCATCCTCTCGCTTGACATTCAGTGCATGATCAAAGTAGCCAGCCTCAAACCATTCCTGCATCTCTAAAGCAGTAAACGGGCCCTGCACATTGCCAGAAGGATCTCTATACGTCCATTGATACGATGTGGTGTTGCGGGTGGCGGTAGTGGGCACAGTCGCAGGCGGCGGTGATATTGTGGTGGTAAAGAAGCTGGTATTAGGATGAGATACAGCACGTCGATGTTCATTGCTGCTGCTTTGAAAGAGTGATGATGAGGGAACAGCACCATTTCGTTGCTCGAATTCAGTGTTTCCTAGAGGCAAATCAGATGGTGAACCCAAGTGAAATACGCCATTGCCATCAAATGTGCCCATATTCTCCTTGTCGTCGTGGCTCCACAGAGGAACGTCGTCTTCTTCGCTATACTTTTCGTTGCCATCTATTGAGAGCAATTGTTACACATCCAGGATTCCAATTTTGTTAGCTTAATTGGCTTTTCTCTCTTTACCAGTACTGTTGTCGAACAGGTCCTTGCTGAGAGAGGAAAGAGGGCCTTGGCTCTCACTCACCACAGCGTATTCATGATGCTTCATTTGCACGGAAGGCTGTGCGTCGGGCGTGTAGAGACTGAGCATGTACTCTTTTGAGTACTTGTAGGAGGGCCCATCCGAGGTGTCTTTGGGCTCGATCGCACTGCTGCTGTTGCCACCACGCATCCTTTTGGTACAAGAGACGATGAGACATTGGAGCATGATTACAAGCGTATTCAGAGTGCATACCATTCAGGGCCAAAGTTCATTTGACTAGCCATCTTTTTTATTTGCAGAGAAAAAGAAAGAGAGAAAGAAAAGAGAACAAAATGTGGGGTTCCTTCTTCCATTCTGAAAACCTTAAAAATAGAGTCTTAGTAGCACAAGGAAAACAGGGCAAAATATCATGACGTCTTGTTTATTCAGTGAATGGCCTTGGATGGTGCAAGAATAGCCACAGCCTGATCCAGATCGCCGGTAGACACGATGATGTTGGCTGTCTTGAACGTGCTCAGATAGAACATGTTGATTTTGGCTTCGATGGCCAGAGGCTTGGACACATGGCGCACGATGCCGCATCGCTCAATGTTGGATCCAGAGAAATGGACCTGAATCACCCGCAGTCCAGCCGCATCCTGGTCTCTCATCAAGGTGCTCTCCGCAAACGTGTCCAGTATCTGTGTGTCTGCAATCAGTGAGACATCCTCGTTGGTGTTGACGAACGAGCAAAAGCGCTTGTCCAGCGTACTATCAGATGCGAGTCAGTATACCTACTACCCTTTGCTTGCTACACAAACTACAAACACCTACTCGCTCCCGCTGTGGACCAGATCAGGATAGCACAGTGTCTTGAGCACGGTATGCACCCAGCCTGATCTGTGATGTCGATTCAACCCCACGCACTGCAAGTCATTCTCCAGCACATTGATGTCCAACATGAACTGCGTTGGGTCTACGGGCGACAGCAATGCCTGCTCTTCCAATTCGACCTGCTCCTTCTCTGCTGTTGTTGTGGGTATATTTGCGTATTCGTCTTGGCCATACGTTTCCAAGCTATCACATCCATAGTCTTGTAATGCCTGCATCACTTGGTACAACTTGGGCTCGCTGACGAGCACAAAATCAGTCTGGTATGTGGAAATGTACAGGATGGAGAAGCGTCCTTCTGCCAATGGCTCTGAGATTTCGCTGATGCGTTTTCCGCCGAGCTCTGCGCTTTCCATGATGAGTGTCATTGTGCGGCGGCGCTTTTGTGTGGCATCCATGGGCTTACCTTGGCCGTATTCTTCGTCTACTTGCAATACTCGAAACACGCCATTCGCAACATCGAGCACGGGACAATTGGCTGCCTCCAGGGCAGGCAAGAAGTCTTGCTCTATGGCCTTCTCATTAGCTACGATCGAGATGCCGTACGCATTTTCAGTAAATGAGAAAAAGTAATCGCTTCTACAAAACCAAGACAACAGCGTGGTGAATGCTACAGTGAGATCACACGGCAATGGCCAATGACTTACGCATTTGTGTCTGTAAACAAGAGGATCTTGACAATGGCATGCGTTACTTGCACTATATGAGATTTAGGAAAGTTGATGATTCTTAATCTCGGAGGAAGTAGTGTGATCATAAGATTTGATTCAACATGAAAGAAAAAAGTAAAAAAAAAAAAAAAAAAAAAAAAAAAAAAAAAAGATGGCTTGTCAAGCCTTTTTGGAAAGAATAAGAATGGCTGAGCCGGTGATTCAATGTGCTACTACTGTAGTATATAAATGTAGGGCTGTAAGACCAACAACGTATTATACTGTCCCGTTTCAAAATTATATGGAGAAAATGTTTCACAAATGCCATTTAACAAATTCACCGGGTTTATACTTTTCACAATATCTCATTCACTTTCAACTAAAATCAACTGAAATATCAAATATGAAACACCTCACTTGTTGCGAAAAGGCCTATATTCATGGTTTAAACGATGCCGGCATGCAAGTTCCAGAAATTGCTATTCGAATGGGCAGATCTGAATCAGCAATTTACGCGCTATTCAAACGCGAGAATGATGATTCTAGCCAAGAGAACAAAAACCCTGTCGGAAGACCCCAAGAATACACTGAAAGAGACAAGAGGCTGGCCGTCAGATATGCTAAGAAAAACAGACGTGCTTCATTAAGCGAAATTGCTAATGCAGGCTACAAAAAAGTTGGGAAGGGTGTTGTGCGACGTGCTTTGTATGAAGCAGGCTTGCACAAAAGGGTTGCTATTAAGAAGCCCTACCTTCGTATTGTGCAGGTGCGCAGCAGACGTGCCTTTGCTGAGGAGTGTAAAGGATGGACGATGGAGCAGTGGAAGAAGGTGATTTGGACCGACGAAGCCTCGTTCGAATTGAGGAAGCCTTATACCCGCATTACGGTATGGCGCACCTGCGATAAGGCATACAAAAAAGAATGCCATTCTTATCATGAGCCATTTACCTTGCGTATGCATGGAAATTTCATGCTATTTTCAATGCAACATGTCCTTGGAAAGACTCTTCATACTAGATCTTTGCAAGATCAAATCAGGAAATCTACTCAACGTCATTGATCTGCTGTTCTTTTCTCATGAGTGTTGACTCTATTATAGTTGTAGGTGAGCTCTATGCACCTCAGCTATTATTAGATCAAGAGATCAATATTACTCATCCTTAATGACAATGGGATCATTTAAGGAGTGAGTTGAGCTTGCTTGGGACCACTCAAACCCTTTGGATATATAAGGCAACTGAACGGTTCCTGACAAATGCTAGGTGACACAATGTCACTAGAACTCAAGTTACTGCTCTGTGATTACTAAAGGAAGATTCTCATGTTGAACATTGTCGATGTGTATATAGATGATCTCGTTGTGATTTTCAATAAAGGTTCTTTAGTTTTCGTATCTGGTTAATTTCACAGTTACAATTTCTATTATCTTTCTTGTTATTAATTCAGACACAATAAAGGGGCATTTTTCGCTTGATATTCCATGCTATTTTTACAATAAACAATATTTTGGGAAGGCTCCTGACACTTGGTCAACACAATACCAAGTTTATATTTAAAGATCAAAAGACTATGGAGCCGAGATGCCCCTTTCTTTGCCACCATTATCACATCTTAATTAATCAATGACAAGATGACCTTGCAAGAAGCCATTCTATAATTTGTCTCTTTGATTTCTGCCAAAAAAAAAGGTATAAATACCATGGTATTCCACTCAATTTTTTTCAAATCAAATACACTATTCTACACAAATATTTCCCGTATACTTCTTCTACCATCTCCTATTCTAAAAGGTACTTACAAACACTGCTGCAATCTACGTTCAACCTAGCATCTAACATTTCATATCATATACAGACCTTTTCATCGTTTTCAACCCTCAATTTATACGAAAGCTCCTTTATCTCTCAAGGTTGGTTCACCATCATCGTTATCATTGACTGTACATTAACTAGTTTCATTGACTATACAGAAATCGTCTCTCTGTTCCTTGCCACCATGGACGACGCAGACTTCCCTGGTGGTAATGGTGACCAACAAGGAGCCATCGATGCTATGCGTGGCGAGAGAATAACGGTTGTCAAGGGAAGCATTGCATCCATTAATATACGACGACCTCTCCAAGACAATGACGACGACGATGAAGAGGACGACGACTAGCACGCTGCTTATTTATCCCAGGTTGTTTATCGCTATCCTGATGAGTATAATACATTGAGTGTAAGTACTTTATTAGAAATGCATCTTCAACCCTGTACTAATTTTTATTTTTCATTCTTTTTGTAAATAATTAAATCATTTACTTTAATCTCCTTTTATAATTATACATATTTTTGAAATAAAAGTGTACGTGTATCGATGCCTACATATCCTTACGTATAGACACTGTAGACATCTTTACTGGAAGTAAGTCTACATACATACATGCACCAGTCCTCACTACATGAGCAAACAGATACCATGACACTCAATGACTCATGAAGAGCACACAGGCACAAGCTGCCATTCAAATGATTTGATCCTAATACTGCCCAAAATAGCCTTTATTCAATTGCTGGATAGCCTTTTCATACATGTTTGGTGAATGATCCATAAACATGGTTCTGGAAAAGACAATCTCCGAGAATCTTGCCTGCACATCATCGCATCTGCTAAACTTGACCATATGGGCCCTCTTGTGCTTTGACTCGACTCGTGCTGTGCTTGTGTTTGGCGACGAGGAAGACGAGGAGGAGGAGGAGGACTCTGTGTGTTGCACCAATTGAGGCACTGATTCAATCAGGTACATGGTGCTAGGAGGAAACAGCTTCTGTGACAGCATGTCTGCTCTGAATGTCTTGATCAGAGCCCAAAACCACTGATCTTGGTCTTCCTCGCTGTGCTGTGGATGGTGGTCCTCCGTCTGCGGCTGCTGGTTGGCAGTTTTCTTTGCTCCTTGCTGATAATGCCCAATCACACGGCTCAAAATCTCGTCAGTGACATGGCTATCCTCATGCAAACTGACAGCAATGTTCTTGAAATCCTTGAGCAGGCCGAGACTGAGGCCACTGACAATGTCGTTGCCGTGAACGACACTCGTTACCAGGCCCGTGCAGTATTGACTCAGCTCAAGCGACATGACGCAGGGAGACCCATACGTGTAGCAATGGATAGGTCGACCTGCTGGCAGCCCTGATAGCTCAGATGTCACAAAAAGACACGACACCTTCTTGATGGATGCAGCAGCAAATGAATCCAAAAATTTGCGAGGCAGCTTACTACCGTCCGCAGCATCATGCTCTTGATTCGACATCATGCGTCTTGACAGAAAATGCAGCTTCTCTTCGCTCCAAAGCACACTCAACAGGGAGGCGACACCAGCACCCAGCGAATGGCCACACAGCACGAGCCCATAGTGCGGGTAGCTCTCCAGGCCCTTCTTGATGGCCTCAAACACTTTGCCCTTTTGCACAGCGAGTATTTGCGCTGCCTCTAGCATGCCTCCATGCGCCATGTAGGTGCGCTGATGTCCTCCATTGGCTTCTTCACCATGCGCAGCGCTGTCTGTGGGCAATGTGAATTCTCTGTAATCACACGTCAAGTCGGTCAACACGTCGCCTAATCCCAGGGTGCCTCTGCAGGTCAATACAATGGCTTCTGCGTAATGATCCACTGTGACATAGTGGACAAGTGCGTGCAATTTGGACGGGCTCACAGAAGAGAGCAGGTGATTGTCCGTGTAACTGGACAGCAAAATGTCTTGGATAGAGACGCCCGTGTGATGCGCAAACGCATGGTGGTTGGGATGATGGGAATTGGGGAGCACGCTTGGGATCTTGCCTATGCCCAGGATGCGCATAAACGACTCGCCATAAGCAGCACTTGCATAGCGGATAAAGTGTGCAATGTTGCTGATAATGTGCTTTCGAGGGAAGTTCTGCGGGTTGGGCTCTTGATCCAGGGGCGATGTTGCGGCTGGCTTGCTGTGCAGTTTGGCTGGAACCGAGGGAGAGCGTACCAAGGAACGCGATGCGGAGGAGGGTGTTGCAGAAGGAGCAGATGGTGCATTTGCAGGAGACGATGAAGCGGGTGTGGTGTAATAGGTGGTTGTTTTCAGTGTGCGGGCGATGCTGGACAGAGACGTCAAGCTGGTGATGGAGTTCGACTTTTGCAAGTAGGGCATGTTGTTGCTATTCTGCTTTGTGGAGAGCGTTGGCACAGGTGGAGCATTTGAATGTCTATTGGATGGCTTCTTTTTCTTATTGGCACTGCTATTGTTGTTGCTGTCGACTCTTTTTTGAAACAAGTTGGAGACGCTCTTCTTCTTGTTGAGGTTCTTCATCTTGAGGCCGCTCCAGGACATGCGTCTTTTAGGCTTGCTCTCGGGCTCAGAGTACGAGGTGGGGTCGTTATCGTCGTCGTCGTCGCTGCTGCTGTGATCTACCAGAGCGGACGCATGAGGGAGAGGCTTATTGTTGTTGTTGTTGCTGCTGCTCTCGTGATGGGTCGATGCAACGTACTGCGTGGATGATTGCTGCTGCTGGAGCGTGGTTGACGTACTCGTCATGGTGGTGATGGGGCCTTCAAAGGTGTCCTCCATGTCTTGCTCGTGATGCGACTGATTTTTCACGAGGCCATACTTTGTTTGTCGCTCCACCTTCTTTCTGGACAGCTTCTTTGACACGGATGACAGCATGATTCTAAACTTGCTGTTTACTGGAGGACGGCCCTCGCTTGTGGACGTTGTCTCGGCGCCTTGGGGCATGACGGTGCCACGACTGCTTGGCTGATGCTCTGCCTGGTGATCAATGACAGCAATGAACGACTCCTTGTCTTCCTCGTTTGTCCTCTCCACGACTTGCTTAGCGTTCATTTGTCTATTTCCATTGACGTCAATGGGTCTAATGCGAGTGGTTCGCGTGGTGATGCGGTTGGTGGTGGTGGTTATCTCGTACATGTTGTATGGATTGCCGTTTTCATCCAAGCTCAGATCAAAGGACCTGCTGCCATTTCTCGCTGAATTGGTGGCAGAGGACAGGCTGATCAGTGAGGTGCTGTTATCTGCACTGATACTACGCTGCTCATCATCTCCTTCAGCCACGCTGTGATCCGTGGATGTATTTGCCAGGATCTCTTCCAGCTCATGAATCACGTCCGTGTGTGGCTGCTCTGAGCCGGTGGTGGATGATGGCTGTGATGGCGAGTCGTTGCCTTGTTGGTACTGAATCAATGCTCGAGAATTCTCCTCTTCCTCCACCACCAAGCCCTTCCACAGAACGGCAATCTTCATGTGCTTCATTGTTCGCTTGTGTGTGACATTCTGGAGTACAGCGAATGCAGTCATTGCCTTGGTGAGGCCTGATAGTATAGCCACTTTGCCGACTTTAGTTAGCGGAAAGTCAGGATCGTTCATCAGCTCGCGGTGGACAAGTGTAATGATCGAAGCAATCGCACGAGACGACTCGTTGGACCCAAAAATGCCGTCAATAATGCCTACAGACTCTTCAGCGGCCTACGTGGCTGTAAGTAAGCGCTTGATGCATGAGCAACTACCGAGACTAGTACTACTACTCACCATCAATCCATACTTGATAGAGTTGGATGTGAATTGCAATCCGGATAACGCAAACAGCTCTGCCAATGTAAACGTGTGGTGGACGATATAAATGCCCAAGTTGGTGTATTTGTCGAGCACTTGCAAAAACCCGCTTCTATCAACAGTCGAGTCAATTAGCAATTACACAAGACCAAGTGGTGCCTTACTTACTTTTCGTCGTCGTTGTCTATTCCTGTCACGGCAGCAGTTGTTGAAGCAGTTCCATCGGTGGTGGTAGTCGTCATTGCCGCAGACGCTGTCAATTCGTGCAACTTTTTGGCTGTGGAAAGAGCGTTGATCAACGCTTGCCTCGATAGGCCAAAAGAGAGAGATGTGCTGTATTTCGCTGATTCTAGTAAAGCTTCTATAAAGAGCGACGAGCAGCGAAGAGATAGACGGGCTGCTAATGCTATCGCTGTAATCAGACTGGCAATGTTCTCGGGCAGCAGCGTTGGCGATGCATTGTAGATTGTAGAAGAATACTTGGTGAGCTGCTGCGTAGAGACCACCATATTCTATAAGTGAGATCAAAAATGAAATGAGTGTTTGTGCAAAAGAAAGAAGGGGTAAATCTGTTGAATAAATTAATTTTCAAGTGCATTTTGTATCATATTACTACTACAGGTACCTGTGTTACTGCCATGTGATAGACGATAAAAAGGGCTTAAAATTAGGCATAGTTACATGATTTCATCTGCTGACTGATTGAATATCAACAGTTATCACTACGAATCAATTGAACGTTATATATTCGCTATTTCTAATACGATGTTTTGCCTTTATTGTATTAGATAATATACCATGTGAATACACGCACGCTTTAGTTTGAAACTGTTGCGCTGAATTAATGCAGTACATCACATTACAATCAAAACAGAGAGCGCACTGGTACAAAATCCCGTTTTTGGAGCAAGAGGTTCCACTTGTTGGCATTCTGATTGATTTGTCACAAGGCACTGGCTTTTGTCCATCATCAGAATGCAAAAAAGAGGTACTATTACTAGCTGTTTATCCAAATACACACAACTTTTAGACAGGCCATAATTGTAAACCCTGAGATTCGACGAGTACTGCTAGTTAGCACTACATACATAAGCACGAATCATTCAGTATTTGTGTATCTACCTATGGAGAGCAGTATCTTTTCATCTGCCTCTTATCAGGACACATATCCACAGTGGCAGATACATGATTTGCCCATCATTTATTTTATAATAGCAACGCATAATAGTAAGGTTGCAATAACTCACCACATAACATATATTTACGTTTCTTTGCAGATCAACATGATTGCTAAACATGTAGTGTTTAGGCGCTACTAAAATTTTGATCACAATGACTTCATAGATTAAAAGATACCAATTATAACTGTCTTGTCCAACACAAGATAAATGTATAAGACTTGAACCGGTTAGCAAGGACTTGCTGCGAGATATAGACCATAGAGACTTGCTGCAGGATGGATTCTGGATAACTAGTTACAAGTAATTAAAGATCAGAATCCAGCGTAGTAGAAGTAGCTTTTGGTGGAAGAACATTCAACAGAATTGAAACCCACTTTCAGGGACGCCTTCTCTTACAAAATGAGGTTCACTGCTTTGTACAATCGGTAATTTCGAGATCAAAGTTGAGCCTTGATTTTGACATCCACTACGATAGGTTCATCGAGGTCATTCGAGTCGTTGTCAGAAAACTCGTTACCACTCTCCACTCTCCAGGACATGGGTTGGTAGCCAGTGCGTTTTGCACCTTCTAGTTTATATCGGTGAAATGATGTATTAGCATCGACGAAATAAATACATATCGATACATAGCTTTACGGGCACAGGCGTGTACTTAGTTCGTCGCTTGAATAGGTACTTCACCATAAGCTACTATAGTTATTTGTCCATCATCAGGTTGACGCAATTGCCTGCGCTGCGGGCCCTGTCTGTATTGGCGTCGCATCCTTCTTCTTTGTTGCTTGGTGGATGTGTCGGCGAGCTTATATGGCTCTTCTGTGCTTGTTCTTCCTATAACAACACGCGCGATCTAGTCGCTGGCATAGTTACTGGCCTTGTTTTCTCGATGTCTGTATAAGATCTCATGAAAGCAAAGATTCTAGCAGGTACACATTAGTAACCAATGTAACTGTATATCAATGTTGAACCTACCTTTGAAGTTGTGCATACAGTGAATCGAGATACTCTGCCACGCCTCGATTGGATAGTGTCTTTGAGGACGCCAGTTGATCGTATACAGGTTGCATATCAGCACGATGTCTGCTCTGTAACTCTCTTTGGTTGATCCAAGCCATTCCAGATCTTTGTCTGTAAAAATAGTGACACCATCAGAACGACGTACACAACAGTCTTGTGTGTATTCAACTTACTTGTATGAGGCATTACTCACGCTGACTACGTGCTGTCTCACATCCTCTCTGTTTATGATCTCGTCAGTAGGGCAGTCCACAGCGGCTACTACATCTCGTATTCCTGCATAATGGTACACATTGTGAGTGCCACGCAAGAAACCCTATTATCCACATCATTGTCCTTACAAGGATCTAGACCGACGATGTAGTAGTCTTCCATTCTGATATCTCGAGGCTCCTTGTGAAGGGGATAGATGCCATACGAGACGTTTGACACGTCCCTCTCCCTGTCTTGCGAGGTACTTGAAATCACCAGTGCTGACAGCATGAAGCTCGCGAGTCTTTCGTTTAAAGAGCACGCCAATCACGACTCCATCGGTTTTGAGGCCATAACCAAGTTTAATCGCTCTCTCCTCTGCGTTTTCATTTAGTTCTTGAGGTTCATGGATTCTGTTGCTTTGAAGATAATCGATATCAAAGAGAGTCTGCCAAAGAATCTCCTTGCGATTTCGGTCCAGGTACATTTGGCGAAACTGTGTCGTTCGAAGCAGACCTCCATTGTTATATTGATACACAGGCGGTAGTGGGATATTCATAAGCTCTGCTCGTTTTATGAGACCGTAAAAGGCCATATATCTGGCTAAAGGCGCATGTACAATGCCATGAGTAGCCTGTGGAAGGAGGCACCACAGCTTGACATTCCAGTCGGGGTGGAGAGTGGCATACTGGAGAAGGCAGAAGCTAAGGCGGATGTATTTGATAGGGTACTTTTTGGCTTCTTGATAGAGCTTCACCGTGTCTAAAGGCACATTGTGAATCTCGTGGTGATAGATTTGCTGTGGATCACGGTGAGCAGCATGTGAACCGGGAACATCGGGCAATTCCAAATCACTGAAATATTCAAACCGGAAGATGTCGTTGGGCGGCAGTGGGAGCTATGGGTTGAGAAGCATGCGTGAGTCTATGGATGGTGGACATGCTGCAGTTGGTATCACCTGTTTCCTTGACAACAATTTGCACATTGGGTTTTTGGGTCTTGAACACGATCGTAAAGGCTTTATAAATGTGATTGAACTATAAATGGATGTTCAAAAGATGCATCACCACATCTACAATGATACTAGGGTGCATGTATCACAGAACGAAGATGGATTAACTCACTCTGAACAATAGTCTCTGCATAGTTATCTGCCAACGATGCATGCAGATGGTCAAAAGCAGAGATCAGATAGAGTCTGACGCCGTCTTGACTGAGAGTCGTTGGTAGATGGTTGCTTGATGAGCTGCGAGCATACCACGCAGTTGTCTGATAGCATCATACATATTAGCGACAATCACCTTGAGACGATCAAGCTGAGGCTGGAATTCAGCGATGAATGCAGCGATATCCCTTTGAAGGATTCCAAGGTTGATGCGATCTGGGGTTTCAAGAGCAGACAGT
This sequence comes from Mucor lusitanicus, assembly GCA_010203745.1. Lineage (NCBI taxonomy): Eukaryota > Fungi > Mucoromycota > Mucoromycetes > Mucorales > Mucoraceae > Mucor > Mucor lusitanicus. Next base: position 2,373,796 of record JAAECE010000003.1, on the reverse strand, counting down.
GTCAATCTTTCATTCAGTCTGCCCAGATGGTCTATTTGGGGACGCATCTCGCCTACTATGACTATGTTCAGGTTTTGCTTAAGAGGCACTAGGTCCGGTGTATCTGCGAGTGCTTCAAAGACTTGCGCCTCGGTATTCAAGTCGTCATTAAGATGTTCGAATTGTTCTTAAATCTGTTGGAGCGATCCGCCCTCATGCAATGATTGCTCTAATTGTTCTTGGTGGACACCATGGAAATGCTCGACATATTGTTGTTGGAGTTGAAGTTGCTGGGTGTTTAGCCAACGCACCAATATAAACAAAACCAAGTCCAGGGCATCTCTGCGAAGCAAGGAGAACTCTTCTGCAATGGTGCGGAACAGTCCCTAAAAAGTTGTCAAAGGTTGGTGTTACAGTGCTGCACTGTTCTGCAGTCCATACTTACTCTATAGCCATGATACTCCTCGTACAGCCATGTGCTTACTTTGCACTTTGTCTGTAATGATGCTTTGTAGAAGGCGACTCTTGCAGGTTGCCCAGGCTCAGCATCAGATGGGGGTTCCAAGGGCTCTGGGCTCTCTCCAAGCACTTGAGGCTGCTCAGGCCGCCTCCCTTTCAGGGCCATTTTTCCTTTGACTCTGGATGTTTGTTGACGCTTAGATGACGATGTGGAGCTCTCTTCCTGAGGGTCTTTTCTTCTTTTAGCTGCAAAGAAGCAGTTTTCTTTTAGATGACTGCCTACGTTACAATCAATGTGCAAAGACATACATGTGGACATATTGAATCGAAATGGAACAACTGTTGTGATTGATAAAATATAAAAAAAATGCGATAGATCAGAAACTATAAAGAAATGGTGGAAAGAAGAAAGAAATTATTTCTTGCATGATTTGAATTGTACTACTTATATTGTAAAAGTTGGCTTCTTGAATTTTGCAGGATCGACTATTATATATGTGTGTGAGCAAGCGATGGGAGTCGCTTTTCGTCTCCTTTAAATCAAACAGCACATAAATATATATTTAATCATATAAACCAACAATCTCTATTGGTGGCAACATCCGTCGACAGCTAATCAGGCGAGGAAAGTGAAAAAGATTGAACCTGAAAACAAACCTGTATTGGTGCTTATGGATTTGTAACTGCCACTTCTCTTTAGGGCCTTGTGGCTCCATAAAGTATGACTTACAGGTACCTAACGGCTAATGCTATACGGTAATAGTAGTAATAGTGTCTTATTCCAGCTTGCATTAGCACTGGCGGGCTCAAAGATCTACAGGCGATTTTTGCAGTTTGTCAGTACGGTGGTAGATTTTATTGATATCGGCCTTTAGATCCACCAATCGTATTAAAAGATCCTTCCAATGCACGTAGTTATTGATTTACCCCTATATCCAATTAGAACAGAACTGAAATGCAAAGCAGATAGCGCCATTACTTTTAATAGAAAATAGGTTATTGAAAGCTGCATTGCTTGAGACATTATTACAGGTATTATTTCTGGTATTATTTTAGCATTTTCAAAGTAAATCATGGACTAATTTCAGTCCACTATCTATCTAATGGTATTCAGCGTGTAATGCTAAAAAACACCAATTCTTTGAGATCTTGATGAGGTATGTAAGTAGTATCAGTTGCCGTAGATATAAATGGCCCTAAAGGTACTTTTCCCAGCCAAATTGCCCGAATTCAACTCTCAATATCTTGTCTTCAAAGCCGTTCTAGATGCTGCAAATAGTGCCAAATGGTTGCTATCAATCACCATTTACATCCTAGATCTTCATTTTTATTTTTTTTCGGATCGATCCAAATCGTCGAAAATTCACGTTTTTTCATGAGGTACCCCTCATGGTTTTTGTTGAAAATCAAACGATCGCAATTTTGGAGGCGAAAACGACACTTTTTACTATGATATATATTAAGTCAAAATGACCGCACAGATGTAGGGTAGCCTGTGCAACTGCTATTTTGAACGTTGTATATGCTAAATCTCGACTTTTCTTGGAAAAACTGCTTTTTATATTTTCTCAAAATTCTTTATCTTTTCATTCTAAAAGTACTTTAAAATTGACACCATTGAATGCGCCTTCAAATTCTCCCCTTAGGTTTATTAGAAAGTAGTATACGCTGAGCACACTTTCTATAGCTAATTTTAACAAAAATGTTTACAAATGTCAAATTATATCGATTTTGATTCAAAAAAATCATCACAAAAAAATCATTTGGGTACAGTCACCACAGTGGAAAATGTTCATTGTATACGTCATTCAGATCCCGCGTGCTCTGTGTTGCGGCAGCCTATTGACTGCAGTCACCCTCAGTAACGCGTTTTTTTTATTTTATTTTTTCTCGCACTGTTTTTGCACAGCACTTTTCCTATTAAAACATATACTTTTATTACTATTGATTGAATACAACACCACTTTCGCCAAAAGAAGCATACCTTTGCAACCACCAGTACCCAAGACGACATCTTTCAAGTTTGTTACAGTAGGTATCAGCCGATAGGGGCCACTTTTCGCGGTACAATATACAGTAATACTAATTATAGTATTATACAGTTTATTTTAGATCAGTTCGCTGCAATATATTTATTCATTGTGTTCGGTTTGTATTTGGTTTGTGTATTTCTCTTCCTTGGTTGTCACGTATTTGGTTGCCATGGATTACATTCATTCAACCTTTTACTGCTTTCTTTCTCGTAATACTGTGCATTCTTTAGTTTGCTCTATTGCGATTTATTCTTTCCCCCTTTTCTGCACGCAACTATGTTTCTGTTGCTGTACCACAGTGCTATGGTGTATCTTTTGATGCATTGTATCGCTGGCAGTGCGGCTCTATTGTGGAGTAGCTTTGCATTTTTTTTTTGTTCTTCGAGTATTACTTCTTCTGTTGTAATAATACTGGTGGTATTGGTGTTCGTGCTTCGTATGAGGCAACCACGATACTTTTTTCTACCTTTTTTTTTTCTTGTACTCGTCATTTTGATGATACACATTGCATGTTACCTCTTTGTATGTAACTGTATTGCAATGTTTCTGTTCTTCATCACATTCTAGTGATGCCCTTTTGTTACTTTCTCTTCCTTTTTATGGTTCTGTGAGCCACAGCCCTCTTTTTCCGTTGTGTGGATAAGCCTATCGTTGAAGCACAACTAGGTTTGATTCAGAGGCTAGGGGGTAGATAGGCTGCCCTCACTTGATTTGTATCACTTACTTGGTGCTAATCCAGAGTCTCAAGCGTTTGCATTATAAGCTGGGATGTGTAGTAAGGCATATTCTGGCATTTTAGGGGTTTTTGATGATAACGTAGCTTAAAACTAGTGTATTCGGCTGTGTTTAAAATTCCGCCTAACAAAAAAACAAGGGAGAGCTATGGCAAAATTTTTCAAAGTCCGCGGCGCTTAAAATAGCTTTTTAAGCGATTTTATTGGCTCAAATTTGGAGACAGCTCAGAGAAATAAAGCATTCGTATTGAAACTAAAAATGTAATTGAAATGAGAAAAGCACGATTAAACATTTAAAATGCATGGTACAAATGGCTTAAGGTAACTACACACAATACTACCATAAGTATCAAACATAGTCAAATACATTCAGTATCCTAAAAGAAAGAGTTTTGGATAAATCTAAGCCTGTTCATGACACCCAAAAGTACAATTTTGCATTATTATATTGGTATTAAAGATCAGTCAAAGTCTTCAAATGTCATTTGTCTGGTTTATGAGATAAACAGAAGGACTTCTTGACATCAACATCCCAATTAGAAGTTCCAGACTTGAGTCGCCAGCTTAAATGGGACTTCGAATAAGTCAGTCAAATTTGCATAATACTCTCACGAAGTAAGACATATTAAGCCTGCCAATTGCTGTCAAACGACTCCATTTCTCTTTTCTATCAAAATTAACTGATTCGAACAATAATTACTACAACGAAAATCAAAGAAAGACGAAGAATAAGCAAACATCAAACGGCATCAGCAGCTTCAAATGTTGCCACCACATCTACTGCCCCTCTGGCTGAAAACACTCTTCCAACTGAAGTCGTCATTGAGATGACACCTGCGTCTAATCCTATCGCGATATGAAAGAAGAAGATTTAGACAAAGTCTTTTACGTACATGTAGGCGCGAAGTTTAAGACAATAAAAGATCTTTGGGAGAAGGCCTAAAGTTTGGGAAAACAATTCAATTGTCCCCTTACCACAGCTAAAAGCAACCAGCGCTAGTACTTTGCTTTTGCAATGTAGACACCACGGAGGCTAATATCGAAGTGCCAAAAAAAATACAGCAGCTAGTAGAGAAAGAAAAAAGTAAGAACGGATTGCCTGCGGTTAATAAGAACAAGATAAATTTATTTGCTTCAGACAAAAAAGGTCCTCGAAAGTACACCACGTCTGGTAGACGAAAATGCCCTTTTTGAATTCACGCCTCAGTGTGACGCAATGCCCAGAATCCTTGGAAGGTTTGCCAAGCAACGTTTTATCAAAATCATAGCTTGAGCAATAAGTGATATACCGTAGTATGTCAACAATGACTATTTACATATGGGAAGTAGAACCACAAATCAAGTTGAAAGCTCTCACAGTGGCATGAAGCGCCATAACAAGACATACTCTGGCTCGCTTGATTTAGTGACAAGAGAACTCAGAGAATGGGTTGAACAGAGAGTAAGTAAAGATACACAACAAAATTGCTTTGTATCTAAAATCACAATCATCGTGTACATATAAGCCAAGTATAGAGAAGACAGTCAAACTGTGCGTGAATCTCTATTTGAGAGGGCGGTCAAGGATGGCGTCAGTAAAGAAATTGACGACAAGATGGGCAATCTTAGGGGAAGAGTGACAAGCTACGCTTTTAATCATATACGAGATGAACTCATCTGGATGAAGAAGAACGACTTTCTCGAGTCGAGTCATGAGGCCAATAGCAACACTGCATCTGAGAAGTGCACATGCATCTCAAGAAGAGCCTTTCGTCTTCCTTGTAGACATGTTTTGCAGAAGCAAGACGGTCCAATTCGCCTTGCATCAGTGCACAAAAGATGGCACATTTGCTACCAGAACGGCAGAGGTAATTCATTTGAGAAACACATGTACATACAATCTCATTGATATATTGTACAGTGGCCACAATTTCTGAAATTGCCGAGGCCAATGCTTCTAGAAGAGACGAAAGTGAGTTTAACAGCTCAACCTTGTTGGAAGTACAGCTCCATCAGCTTCATAACTTGACAAAGGGGCTAAAAACCCAGCAAGAAAAGGTCAATCTCAGTGAAGAATTGAACGAATTGTTCGAGAAGTACAAGGACAATGTCCAAATCGACAGCCTACTTATGCCAACAGTACCAAAGGACGACCCAAAAATAAGAACAGGGAAAAGATCGCCTTGGAAAGAGCCCAAGATGATTTGAAGAAATTCCAGAAGAAAGAGAAGGCATTGCAGAAAGGAGCAATCGCAAAAAACCAAGCTACTGGTGAGTTCAATGAATACAAAATGAAAGCAATTCCACTGTCTTGAACTTCGCAATTATTAAGTAGGCATTCCTATCCCCAAAGGTCTAACAAAGAAAGAGGTCGTTGGCCACTTTAATCCTTTGCCTGATGGCAATTGTGGTTTTTGTGCGCTTTCGCATGCCATTCTGGGCGACCAAGAACAATACCAGTTGCTGAAAAGCAAGCTGATTGCTTTTATAAACGAAAAAAAAATGCGTTTTATCGCCAAATTTGGGAAGTTCGCCTTTTTCTGAGCGTAGTCCTGGTACATTTGAAAGTATCTTAAACAAGCTTTGCAATAAAGCTTCCTTAAGCACCCACCAACTAGCTGTACACACTTTCAATAAAGCAATAGCTTGCTATACGCCTGATAAGCAAAACACCACATTCGTTCCTTACTTTTCCTGCCCTTCTCCAATTTGGCCCATCTTCCTCCAGCTTCATGCTAGCCATTTTTACCTGATTGAAATAAAGGCGACATCAAAACCTCGCTGACTGCCTACATTTCCCGGTCATAATAGTACCATTTGCATCAACAATCTTTTACAAGGCTATATACTCCTTTACATTCCTTAAGCCAAATAAATGATTTGTTATAACACAATGACACTTACTGTATTATCAGGCACCAAATTTTGTGTAATATTTTTGGCTATTCATATGATTACGTAGGCATACAGCAATACCTTGGTGCGAAACCTTAGTACGTGGAACAACGTTAGTCCAAGAAAACTGGTTCCAGTTCCTCCGTGAAGTAGTCCACCCTCAATATGATGATTAAGAGTGTAATCGTTCTATAATCTAGTAAATTTCTACCCTTAATAATCTTAAGAATTCAATTGAAATTATAGCAAACAGCTATATTTGTCGATAATAAGAAGATGCCTAATTATCGAGGTTGGGTGAGTTGTGTAGGCTTGTACTGATATTTGAATGACAAATACGGTACATCTCCATATTAAAGGAATCCAAGAAAAATAGAGTTGTCCAAGGTTTTGAATAATTGATATTTGTCAAAGTATAAATTTCTGCATATATAGACAGATGTTAAATGGCGATTGAGACTGTGCAAAGTATATTTGATTTACAAACTTTAGATGCGAGGAACAGATGTGCGAAGATAGTAAAAGTTTAATAGATTTACATCAATTTCGCATTATACAAGAAAAAAGGTAAAAGATAGGTAAGATTAAGGATCAAAACAATTTTATTCAAAAGGTGGTTGTAATTACAAAACAAAAGACAAAAGTTGGATGGTGAAGAGTAGTTAAGAACGACTCGAAACAACATAGTATCATTCATCTGAAGTCTACAAATATTTTTTTTATTACGTTTGCCTTGTTACAAAGTGGTTTATTGTAGTGATAAAGTAAGAGAGATGTAATAAGGAACATAGAAACACGTAAAGCAGATTTGTCTATATAAATAAGCACCACGTGTATACTGTAGTTGTCCAATTAGTAAATAAGATAAATCAAGAAAGAGATGAAAGGATAAGTATTCAGAAAATAAAGTATAATACTAGAAAGTCATACTTCAGGTCGTACATAGCACTTCACACAGAAGAGGCTTAAACTCAATTTATTTGACAAGCTTGCGATTTTCATCTGGAGTGTAACACGTTTTCATAAGTCTGGTAGTAATGGAGGTTGTTTAATGCTCCAGGTCTGCTCAACTATGGGAGGCCAATGTTCGGAGAAATAAAAATTTAAAAACTTTCCTTAACAAATCCAACCCAAATTACTTGGTCTTCCTCAAAAGAAATATTTGGCGAAATCTGATTTCATAGCTAGCCGACGACCTAAGATAGACTGAATTTCACCACCTCCAGGGTAGAGAGAAATTCTAAATTTTTGAGGAAATGTTTTCTAAGCTTCTATAAGCTTATGAAAGAATTAATCCTTCTACATTCAATTTCTCTAACCGTTAGCTTTGCCTTCTGATGACAAACTTGCGTTTTTCATCTGGAGTGTCACTTTGCAAAGTCTGGAGTTTAACATTTTCTAATAAGAATACACTGAATTTCACCGTCTTTAGGAAAGGGAAAAATTATAGGATTCCGGGGGAGTGTTTCCTACGCTTCCATAAACATATTTATAAATAAATATTTCAACATTCAATTTCTCTCACCCTTAGCTTTGCCTTCTGATGACAAACTTGCGTTTTTCATCTGGAGTGTAACCTTTGTCTATCTGGAGTGTAACACTCTTTAATAAGAATAGACTGAATTTCACCGCCTTCAGGATGGGGAGAAATTCTAGGATTTTGTAGAAATGTTTTTTAAGGCTATATAAACGCATTAGGGAATTAATCTCCCATCATTCAATTTCTCTCACCCTTAGCTCTACCGTATGATGACAGACTTGCGTTTTTCATGTAGAGTGTAACATTTCAATGTCTGGAGTGTAACATTTCTTAATATATAATTATTGCGGAACTAGGGAGGCTGTCAGAGTCTCGAAGTGCGTCTAATTTTTGCCAATTTGCCTCCTTTATCTTGAGCGCAAACATTCTCGATGGATTTGCGTACAAGAAAGGCTACCAAAAGCTTTTTAGGAGGGTTTTAGACTTGACATGTTTGATTTAAATTTGCTAATAATGAAATAATGCCGCCTCACACTTTGGTCTACAAATTCATAGGACGAAATACATATTACGGTATTATTTTTGTATGTACAGTACCTTCCATGACAAGTCTCTTGTTTTAGTCTCCTACGCAAGGTTTTTTACCTTTAAATGTGCTGCATCAGACATAATTTAGAGACAAGGTTACACTCCAGATACTAAAAGGTTACACTCTACATGAAAAACGCAAATTTGTCATCATAGGGCAGAGGTAAGGGTGAGAGACATTGCATGTTGATAGATTAATTTTTTGATACGTTTATAAAGCCTCAGAAAGCATTTTTTCAAAATCCTAGAGTTTCTCCCTAGCCTGAAGGTGGTGAAAGTCGGTCTATTCTTATTAAAACATGTTACACTCCAGATATTTAAAAGTTACACTCCAGATGAAAAACGCAAATTTGTCATCAGAGAGCAGAGCTAAGGGTGAGAGAAATTGAATGATGGGAGATTAATTCCCTAATGCGTTTATATAGCCTCAGAAAACATTTCTACAAAATCCTAGAATTTCTCCTCATCCTGAAGGCGGTGAAATTCAGTCTATTCTTATTAAAGAGTGTTACACTCCAGATAGACAAAGGTTACACTCTACATGAGAAACGCAAATTTGTCATCAGAGAGCAGAGCTAAGGTTGAAAGAAATTGAATGTAGGAGGATTAATTTTTTAATAAGCTAATAAAAGCTTAGAAAGCATTTCCCCAAAATCCTAAAATTTCTCCCCATCCTGAAGGCGGTGAAATTCAGTCTATTCTTATTAAAAAATAGTAGACTTCATATATTAATAGATAACACTTCAGATGGAAATCGCAAGCTGGTCAAATAAATTGAGTTGAAGCCTCTTCTGTGTGAAGCGCTATATATAACCTGTAGCGTGACTTTCTACTGTGCGGCATAAAAAAAGCAGTAAAGCCATGGTTTGGCTAGACGATAGCCTTCCTTGAAGAATTTTGCACTAGATTATTAAAGAGCCTTCACTTGGAACATTACGCTCCACTATATATCAATGTCTGCAGGCTGACAACAGCTTTTTTCTCGAATATCATTTATCTAGCTTCGGTAAGTATTAAGATAATGCACAGGGTCCCACTTACAATATCCGATGGATCGCAAAACAATTTCCTACCTGAAATATTGACAATTGGCTCAAATATGGTTTCACTATTTTAAGAAATTAGGCACGATCCACTACGTAAATGCCCAATAAGTCATGCATACCATTAGATTTGTCTTGAAAAGTACTCAGGAAGACATTAAAAGTACCAAGCGTCATAGCTAGGCAGAAGTGGTTCAATTCCTAACATATGTCAAAAGTCGTTCAAAAATGCATCCATTATTACACATCTGGGCTTAAAACTACCCACAGCGTAATTTTATATTGGGGATATTTCTTTTACTCATACTAAAGCGAAAACTATACATAAATGCATGGGACAAAAATGAAAGATGCGCAATAATGTCATAATTGCGCCTATGCAATAAAAAATAGGTGGCATAGGCCGGAAAAGCAGAAAAAACAATTTTTCTGGTTTTTAAATAAGTAAATGTGCCACTTTTTTCGGATATACAATTGATAAATATTAATCTTTTTTTAGGCGTATGTCTACCGTAAGGTACAGAAGCCCTTTATGAATCGAGGTTGACAACCGCTGTTCAAACTGTAAAATCCTCTACTCAGAGTGTGAGAATAAACGGCATTTCAAAGCTTTTGGAAGATGATTTATCTATAACGTATATATAGAGATAATACTTTTTTGTGTACGATTGTGGGCGATATCTAGCTGCTACGTTGTAAAAGGGGGTACGCCAGACTTCCAGGTGAGCAGAAAAAAAATAGTTTATACCTGTTTCGGATTCGTTACATAGCCTCGATTTGCATATATATTATATTTAAGCCCTAATACCTCGCATACAATATAATAAAAAACACCACTTGGTGAGACTTACTCAATTATCGACAGCTGCTCTGAATTCAATACATCATCTCCGTGCCGATGAAATCAGATGCTAAAGCAACTTGCATGAACTTGATTTGGTCTACTACTGCAAAGGCTGACCAGAATATTGCAAAATGAAAAAAAAAATTGTCCAGAAATACTGTCGAGAATTGTAGCTTCCGAATGGTATGCGATATGTCAATGCTTTCAACATCCAATTCCGAGATATGGATATATGACAATGTTTCACCTTTGATTGTGGAATCAATTGATAATGGATTTAATTTTTTTAAAGCAGATGCTAAAAGAAGATATTTCTCTACATATTTTTTGTCTAACAACGGAGACTGTAGACGTTTTTGATTTAAAGATATAAGGCTTTAAAGTTGGGTAAGAGAAATATCTTAGATTTAAGCTACGTAACACTTAATACAATGTAGCTGTGAAGCCGAAATTCTTTGCTGCCTCCTTATGTATTGTAGCTGCGAAGCAAGTCTAAATTTTGTAAGGCCTCTTTACACCACAACGTAAAAAAACGAAACAAGTTGGAGAAGAAAGATTAAACTCTTTGAATTAACAAGGTTTCTTATCAGAATGTAGCATACTAAGAAGACAGGCATAAGACCACTTGTAGAAATACGCCTTGCTGGCAATAAACTATTACTGCCCGACTAATTTTGAATTTCGAGCATTGGGTTCTGGCACATCCTGACATTGAGTTTTTTTTTATATGCACGCTTGAGCTTTGGGACTAGCATGTTTCTATAGCAGTTTCTTGCCCTGATTCCGAATCTGCAAACCATTTTGTTTGTAACTACCATGGTTCCTGATAAACGTGAGTTTTGTGAGATTTTTGGAAGTTTAATCTATGCTATCATACTAGTCTTAAAAGTTTTTTAATGTGGTATGAGTGCCCAAGCTTTATAGCCAAATCAATAGGGCTGCACGTTTTTGACTAGGACGTGCTTAGCCTAGGGTTGTAATAGATGATTTGAGCGAGTAATGATCAAAAAGGGTGCACATGCGTGATTTTGGAAGGGCTGTAGACACGAATCTTACTAAGTGAATGCAAGTAGCGTAGAGCTTAACTATTGTTTGACATTTAATTCTCTATCGGATGGTATAGATGTCGTATAAAAGTTTTGACCTTTGTCACAAACCTCCTGCTTGAGGGACACGAAATTTCACATTTTGAGTAGATTTATGAACGGAATGCATATGTGGTACTCAAAACTGTTGAATCATAATAGATCTCATGTGCAGCTATGGAATCGTTTTTGTCTCATGTCAATCTGATAATTTCTCGTCAAGATATCATCAAAATGGGGTTTAGGGAAAATCACTGGATTTGGGACAAAATTTGCCTGTCCTAGCAAGGGAAAAAATCGTGTGGTATTTTCAAAACACGACAAAATTTTTGATTTCTCATGCTAGAGTTATGCTAGAGCTTCAAGCCAGGTACGATTCAAAAGGTAATTTTTTGCTCTATATGACCAACGCAATCAAAGGTATAGTCAATATGATAGAAACTTGTTAATTCTTGAAAAACCTTCAAAACAACACCATCAAAAATCACCTATATAATGACAACCAAGACCCTTGACATGGGTACCATTAAATTTTCCTCTTAATTCTGTACAGAAAACTTATAAGGTGGAAGGGGTGTTTACTATCAACTATCATCCAATTTTGAGGTTCATGGATTTTAGAATCGATTTTGGATTAGTTGTAAATATCAAATTTTCAAATACCGCCTAGTTATATTACGGACCTTATGAATTTTATAGGTCATTTTGGGGAGTAGAGTGGTGGCAAAATGTCATATTAACTTGCGGTTTTCAAGGTATCCATGGATACCTGACATGTTAATGCACCACCTGTCGAGTTTTGAGAGATGTAGCTTGCTTTGTTTGACTCCATGGCGTTCTGCAATTTAAGGTACGCATTTTTATTTACAGAAATTCTATGGGCTTTTCGATTTAGTATCTAATTTTTGTAAAAGGGTAGATGTTTCGCTAAAGTTTGCCACTGATTGCATACCGGTTTTTGTAGAGTATTATTCTTTGCCTGCAATGAGTTTGAGGACAAACAAGCGTTATTTAATTTATTTACTCTTGCCTGTCAAGAAATTAGTTTCGATATATTGAGAATCGAAAGTAGCACATATTTATGCCGAATTTTGTGAGGAATACTTTTGTGTACATAATCAGATTTTAGTCGTCGATGGATGTTTTGCCTGAAAGAAAACCCGCTCTATCGAACAATGCCTCATTTGACTTTCTGACTTGTATACAATTGGGATAATTGATCGATTGATCTTCTAAAATTTGCTTTATTAATTTACTGACAGGAATACATTGCGAGCAGCTAATCTATGAAATAGCAGTAGAATTTACATGAATTGCGAGAAATGAAGGCGGAGAGGGGGTGATGGCTATTATAAATAGAAGCGAGAAAACAAAATAATATAAAGTACACAGAAAATCTAAACTTAATTGCTACCACTACCCAAGCCGTATTTATCGATTGTCTTGTTAACATCACGCAAGCCTTGAAGATTGCCTTGTACAACGACAGTAGCCTTTCCGCTGCCACCACTGGTAACGCTGACAGCACCACGAACAACTCGACTGGCCACACGTCTCAATTCATTCACGTCTACCTTGTCAATGTTGGCCAGCATCTCGTCAATACCCGTCTTTTTGCCGTGCACTTGAATTTGACGACCAAGATCTTCCAATTGTACCATACGACTTTCGAGATTCATTAAGAGCGAGCTCTTTAATTGATTCTTGGCACGGTTCAACTCAGTTTCTGTCACTGCGAGTTGTCCAACATCACCTCTAGCGACAATATCCAGTTCACGACAGATGACTTCAACAAGAGCATTGGCGTATTCGGGTTGACATGATCCAGCAATACCAAAGAGGCCAGAGTCTGTGTAGCAGTGATTGAATGCTTGGCATGACTCGACCCAGTAATGTTGATTCAAGACGTGAGTAAACAGACGGGAGTACATGCCCTTACCAGGACCGCCAGCAGAGAAGGATCCACCACCACCAAGCAAAATTTGAAGCGTAGTGAGAGCATAAATGTCTGGATCGTCAATAGAAAGACCCTCAAATGCAACATACACATGTGTTAATGGTGATTCAGGGCCAGTTTCCATAAAGCTACTTCCGCCAGTGTATTGGGCAGGTTGAGTTGCCAGTTCAAAAGGTGTGAGACCCTCTTGTTGCTGTTGCTTTTTGGAGTTGTTGAATAGTGATTTGACAAAAGACTTGCCATTGTTGCTGCTAGCAGTCTGTGCTTGCGTGTATTGCTTCTTCAATGCTTCAACGTGTGTCATGACAGAGTCCAAATTCTCTTTGGACTTGGGCACATCACCAAAGTATTTGACAGCTAAATCGACCACTTGATCATGCTCAGCACCACAAGCAGAAATTACCATACGTTCAGGGCGATACCATGTCTTCATGTAGTTGCGGATCAGCTCGGGTGTCATTGACTCCAAGTTTTCAGGTGGACATAACAAGGGGTTGCCAAGTGTGTTTCCTTCGTAAGCGACTGTGTGTAAGATTTCTGGTAAAATCATCTCTGGTTTTGACCAGATTTCTTCAATTTCGTATAATGCTGTTTGACGCTGTTCTTCTACTTCGGCATTGTTGACGGTGGGATGGCAAACAACGTCAGATAAAAGCGATAAAACTCTGCTCAAGTCTTGTGAAAAAATGGCAGATTGATACATAATGGATTCACGAGATGATGAACACATAATGTTGCCTCCCAAGGACTCTAATTCAGCAACGACTTGATCGGCAGAGCGGTTGGCTGTGCTCTATGTGTAGCTGTTAATATCTTGGATTATTGGTAATCCTACGCCCATGCTTACCTTGAATGCTAATCTATCTAAAATATGGCTGACACCTCGGGTTGTGGCAGTTTCGTAGCGGCTACCAGCATCGACATAAACGCCTACTGCGCTGAAATGGCCTGGTGTGTTTTCGGATGCCACGCGGATACCATTGGGAAGCGTTGTAACTTTGCAGAGGCCAGTGGATGCCTTTGAATACTCTTGCACAATGGTAGGAAAGCCTTTCACAGTGGTCTAACAAGAAAAAACCTGGTCAATCACATTGGGTGTTTAATCTTGACATGTAGCGTCCTTACCTTGGCATTGTAAGGGACTGTGGATTCTAAACGTTTGATGATGGATGATGTGGCATTCTTAAATGCTGAACTGCCAGGTCTCAAGATGGATCTTGAAGCAGAGTTTAAGAGACGAGAAGTCATAGTTTAAGGATAAAATAAAGGAATGAAAGTGAAATGCAGGGTCGCCGCCGTAGACTTCAGGTATACACGGAACAGAAATTGGCTCTCCATTTATATACCCCCCCTTTTTTACGCTGCCTGCTAGCAGTTATGGGTGATTTCGGGGTATGCTCAATGGTCACAACATGACGTTCTCATTGGCATGTTCTTACGAAAGATGTAGTTGATTGGACATGTTGAATGCAGCGAATAACCTTTCCGTTTAATCATCTAAGGTATTTTGTATCGACATGAGCGCATCAGATCAACCCAATATCCGGAATTCATACCAATGTGAGTCGTCAATAAACGGCATGGGCACTCTTGCAATGCATCACTGTGGAGATGTAAGCTGTCAATGGCATGAATACACATCAAATTGATGGGATGTCTGTGGCATCTATCGTGACTGGGATAGTATCTTGCAATGTTGAAACATCTATCATCTAAATGCCCTTTTGAAATCTCTTTTTTTTTTTTCTTCTTTACTCGATTTGATAATCAGAATAATGTCCCAGGAAGAAAAGACCGAAATCAAGGCAGAAGAGTCTTCCTGGCATGAGGCTCCTACACAAGGCGAGCCTGTTAATCCTCAAAGTCGCAAAGTCATTGTCGTTCTTGAAAATGCCTCATTGGAAGCTGCTCGCTTGAATGCTTACAGACACGACAGCAAAATGCAGCTACTAAATTGTGATGAGCATCAATCTATTTTAAAGAGACTTGGTAGAGACATTGCTGATGCTAGACCTGACATCGTCCATCAGGTAAGTTGCTATTGAAGTGTCTGTACCTTCACATATTCACATTCATGTAGTGTCTCTTGACTCTTTTGGATAGTCCTTTGAACAAATCAGGTCATTTAGAAGTAAGTGCTGCTATGAGCATTGGTTTTCGCTCTGCTTACCAAAGTAACAGGTATACATTCATACTGCCAAAGGAGTCGTGATCAGAATCAATCCTGAATGCCGTATACCACGAACCATCAAGCGCTTTTCTGGATTAATGGGTAGATATGGAGTGCAGCACATATTCAGGACATCTAGATTTAACCTCACGGCATAGTTCAATTGTTAGAAAGAGGAAGCATTTCAAGTGATATAGAGGGACATACAAAGTTACTGGAAATCGTGCCACCTCCTGTTGTTCAATATTTACCTGAAGGTTCTCGAAAAATAGGCAAGTATCATACAGCAAACAGTGATGATTTTGACTAATGTAATGCAACAGCTCTATCATGGAATGCACCCAAAGTTCGTTTGAGAGAGTTCTTTACAGATATTCCAGATTTCACCCCTATTGTAGTTGCTGTCGGTGCCATGGCTAAAGGACCTGACAGTTTTGCTGATGAATATGTTACAGAAAAGATTGGTAAGTGGAGAGATGGCGTCGACAAATTAAACATTTGGAGAGGGATATGCATAGTTGACCAATGGATCACATTAGGTATCTCTTCCTACGCTTTGTCGGCCTCGGTAGCTTGCGCCAAAGTATGTTGTACTTTCGAGGATCTTTGGGATATTATGTAGTTATTCTTTTGTTGTTAAAGTATTTGTTTCTTTTATTGTAAATTCCCATATTGGAAGGATTCTTTTTTTTTTTTTTAATTGTATGTGTATGTGAGAGATCAATCTGGTGTAAGGATCAATTGCCTTGATTTACATCGGTTCCTTAATGTCAAATATAAACATTTCCCTTCTTCCTATCATTGAATCGATCTGATTCTCACGAGTAGCCCACGTCATTAAATCAGTGCACTTGTCGTCGTACACAAAATAAGCTTTAAATGCTCATGTTCCATCCGTAGCATTCTTCACATTTGGTATGATTTGAAGATTTACGTTTATCATTCCGTTGCGAAATACACTTCCGGTTACCCGCAGTTTATAGATTTTGATTGATACAATGTCGCGTTGTGAAATCGCATAAATTTACTTTGAAGCTTTGACCATCGGTGGTGAAATATTCAGTTGACATCTGCAAATGAGAGCTCAGTACGTGTTTTTGTGATCTGAAAGGGACCATTTTGGTGATTTGCAGGGTCAAACTCTTACTGCTTCTACAATTAAGACATATTCTAATTACAGCATGATAGCAACACTTAGTCTCACTACAGGTTGATTTGAAGAAGATTTCCAATGACATTTCTCTACCATTTCGCCAAATAACAGTGCATAAGATTGACCGAAGGTGGTCTCCATGGCAACCAGGGGTACTAATTCACATAGATCCAAGGCAGGAATTTTTAACATAGCAGCACAAGGATCGATTCAGGACAGCCATGATAATATCAAAAAGACCCGGCACTTTTATCATACAGACAGCAAAATTACAAGCTGCAAGCCTGCTCAGCAGCTTATTTTTGTTTGGCCCTTGAAATGGTCAATTGCTCATGATGATGAATGTTCAGCGGCACTGCAAATCTTGATTTCTTCAGCAACATCTCAAGGTTTGCGTACATGTGAAGCGTAAAGATATCTCACCACTCAACTCACTACATTATTGTCATCATGCCATGCTGTTTTTTGTTTGATCAAAGTCAATGGCAATATCAACTTATTTTCCAATCTACGGTAGAGTCAAGGCTCCACGACAGTTATTCCAACAAGTTAGTGTATACAGCCAGGCACCATTAGCCAATCGCATGCTGTAAAGGAATTAGCAGAAAAGCTTACCATGCTATTTTTACCATTCCCTCCCTCGGCGAATCCCCCACCCCTTAATATCACGCAGAGTCTATATTTAACTTGGCCACTTCCTTTGTGTATTTGTTTTTTTCCTTCCCTTTTTCTCTCTGTTTTTACGAGAACACTTGGCAAGCGATACACACATTGTTCAACGATAAATGATATCCAACACAGAGAATAACGAGTCCGTACCTGTATTTCTTGATATAGATGAGGATGAGCTTAAACAGGTAGGGGATTATAAGCCGGGAAAAGTGCAAAGGATGTCTTTAAATAGAGATTTCTCAATATGATATCATAGGTTATATATGGATTACCCATCGATCCTCGTTCAAATAGAATCATGTTGACATCAATGAAGGATAAGGAGCAAGAGAAATGGGTCCTGGTAAGTGAATATGAGGTTTGGGAGAAGAAGGAGGGATGTGCTGATTGAAATCGGACGTCTTGCACGATGAATAGCCAAAATGCGAGGTGGAGAGCCATGAAAATCAAGAACCTGAGGTCCATCGAGAAGTATATGAACAAGGTAGATTTTCACTTATTGCGCACACGTGGATGCTTGTTACTCAATATGAAACCATATATTGCAAAAGCGGGCGTACGAGGACAGATTGTAGGACTCGTTGGATCATTTTACGAGTGCGGCAAAAAGGGAAAGCCAAAATCACACATCAAGATTTACGAGCTTCAGATCGATGAGCTCTTCAAGAAGTGGCCAGACAAAAAGAGACGAGAAAGACGATGGGTACATATATACATGGTTGATCAGCTACAATCACCAGATGCATCAGAGATTTGACATTTGGCTATTTTTAGTTTTCGTATCAAGAGGTTTTAGAACTGTTGGCCAACAAGCCCTACTTGATCGAGTCTCTGCAACAGACCTGCTTTGCAAATTCAACAGTGATCGATAGGCCCATTAAACCAACTCCTCCTCCCCCAACCAGCACGAAACCAAAAGACGAGAAAAAGGCGAAACGATTCTTTAGAAAAGTGGTGGGTTGATTTTTATGTTTAAATTAGGATTTTAATTGTGAAAAAAGAATCAAGGGAATAAAGGAAGAAAGTGGTGGTTTTATGGGATGCTAAAAATTAATTGAATGCAGTGAAGTATTAGATGACAAGATTAGTGGGATAAAGAGCAGTTGTTGAGAGCCAAACGAGCAATGTGGCGATCAGCAGAGGCAGCAATGGCTTCTTCAAAGGTGAACTAGCAGAGACAGACATGTCAGTTATCACAACCCTCCTTCAGCTCGCTCGCAAAGATTGACTTACCCAGACACGCTTGCGATCCAATGCAGGCCAAGAATCAAGAAGCTTGGGGTTTGCAACCTCAAACATCCAGTGATGGCCAACAATCTTACCCTTCTTGTTGGCTTCAGTGTATGTGCCCACTCTTTGGGTGACATTCTCGACCTCAACACCAGCTTCGTCATGAAGCACGCGGACGACAGCTTGTTCGGGTGTCTCGTTTTCGTCGCAGTTACCACGGGGAAGACGGTAAGCGCCCTCAGCCTTGCGGCTGGAGAGCATCAGCACCTTGTTGTTGGTAGTGTCAATGACAAGACCGCCAACAGCCTGCAAGCACTTGCAATTGAGCATAACAGGATCAATTGATATACACAAACAAAAACGTTACCTGGCGGATGGGCTTCTTGGCCTTCTTTTCGGTCTCCATGGCGGCATTGGGAGCAGTGGTTGTGGGTTGAGCAGCGTTGTCAATTGCAGGCATTGTGTACTTGTGTGTGTGGCGGTGGCGATGGTATTCGAAACTATTCAATGTATAAACAAGAAAAAGAACAAGAGAATTCGATTCTTGAGAGATCCTCCTATTTATAACCCACACACAGAAAAAAAAAACTTCCAATCCCCCTCGGCTCAACGTTTTTTTATAATTTCCAATTCAATCAGATGTAGTATTTTTGGTACACTTATCAAGCGCTTGATTTGTTTGTTTGAACGTGTACGCCTGTCTTGCTGCTCATTTCTAGCATGGACACCAGGTTTGTTGATTGCGCACTATACAAACTTACCGAGGAGGTAAAATAGACACAACAGGATGCAAGGAGAAGCCTTCTTCGAAAGGGGATCATGGACATGTATATCATGCTGTCTTGTTGTGATGGCACGCTCAGGAGATGGCAAACAAATGAAAAGCCGCCTAGAACATACACTTGATATCGCGTGCTCAATCTACAAATAGAAAATACAAATATTGCAGTAGTACAGCAGTGTTTATGATGTAAATACCATGAAAGACTCAATTGAAACTATAACTGCTGCCATGAGCGACAGAATGGCAGCAGGTTTCAGTTTATTTTTAAAAAGACGACCTTCATAGCGTATAGCATCCTTCTCCTTGATTTCCTCTTCACTATGCCTGTCTCCCCTTGATATACTCTATATTTCATTGATCACAGCGAGCGCAATCTCATTATCACTCGATGTATCTCATCACACTCCTATATCAGGATGAGCAGCAGCAGCAGCAAGACATGATGAACTTCTCCTGCAGATCATACATGGGACGACTCGGCAAGTTTCTGATGATATTTGTATTATTCAATCCATATAATCGTTTAGATCGGCGCAACACATGAGAGTCCAAACTCATCTTGCCCGCATTTTATATTTATATCCTTTGGAGTATAATTGAAGGCTTTGGATGGATACAGCTTGGGCGTTGTTGATTCCCGGGTTTAATTCAATTCAAATTCGGCAAAATTAACGGGATCCAGCTCTTTTTGTGCTTGCAATCCCTTTATAAATCAAGTTACACGAACGCTGAAATGACAAGCCGTGGCTCAGGGCTTTATATATAAATGCGTATGCATTTGCGCAAGCATGGTATGGGAGGGCAGCGGAGAGACGACGACGTCGACGAGGCTATGTTTTGTTTGTGTCGCACTTGTACGAAATGACATGAGAGGCGCATTTCTATTATGATAAATATTACAACATGGCTGCCTGCCATTCATCTTACGGTTCTTGCTTGATGAAATGATGCATTTACAGCTGTAGAGATTGTAGAAACTAGACCATTTCCTTTTGTTTGGCTCCGTGCTACATGTTGACTCAAATAACTCGGAAATCCTGTGCTCCGGTTGCCTCAATACATTATGCGTGTTACATTAAATCTGCGTGATACGCTCTTGCTATCCTCAGGCAAAGGTAAATGATGTTGCGTCTTTCTTTGGGCATGAAGGCACATGTAGTCATCTTGGCAAATTTGCCAAAAACAAACATGACGATGCCATCATCCATCATGTGAATCTCTTTGCTATTATATTCTGTAAAACGCACAGCTAAATGATATCATGGATTGTGATGGTAATAGATACTAGCATTTGTCAAGAAGACGCCAAAGTGAAAGATCGGATGAGGAGGCGAAATACTAACAAAAAAACTTGACACACAAAATAGCCGCATAGAGAATACAACAGCAGTTTCATACTGTATCAGTTTTAGCTGAACATAATATTGTTCATGCTTTACAATACGATGTAGGAAAAAATGCATTTCTTGTACAAGTTGAGCTTTTGCGACATATCACAGTAGTACTACATGGCCATATTTGATTTGTACTTTGACGATTTTTTGTTTCCAAATGTCCTGTAAAGTTATTTGGATATCATCTCTCAGATATAACAACCCTTCTGCGTAGCAGTACAAGTGATGGTGCTATATACGCAATGCTTCTAGAACCTGCTGACTGAAGCCTTGTTTGCTCTAACTTGAAAGAATGAGGTCAAGATGTGTGTATGTACGATTGATGCATTAGAATCCAAGCATAATACTGTATTGTTTCGCTAGAACTTGATGGAGAAAATCAAGGTGCGAGCACTTGAACAACTGATAATAATGACGACGCTTGCCTCATTCAAAAGATTGATTTCTGATATGCTTTCAATAATCTAAGAATAAGCAAGCACACATTAGGATGGAATCAATGCAAATAAGTTCAAATGAGCTACAGCTGCTATGTTTGGTGTGTCAGAGAGGTCTTCAAACATAAGATCATTGCAAAAGTGTGAACATATCAGTTTGTATGCTGCAGAAACGTATTATTGAGCCTTGGCACAGCAGATTTACACGCATTCTAAGACATATAAGCTAAAGATACAAAAGAAAAAATGTTTTTAAAAGATGAGTGCGTGCTACCACCATAACATGAAGTAAGAATTACAAAGCTTAGCTTTAGAAAACCTTCGTTTGGCCTCTGTTCTTGAAGTTTTTCAGCGTGCTATATCTTCTACTGGCATGATTTACTGAAAGGTACAATGTGTAGTACCGCCATAATAACATTCTATGCTATTAAAGCACATCTATGCTGGAAATCTACATACAATAACAGCCGTCAAGGAGTTTTAGAAATACAAAGGAATCCATTTTAATCATCCAGCTCACTCTCTTCACGTTAGTCTTTTGCCCAGTCCATGTATAGCCATCATGTTTGATAATTAGACCGCGATTTCACCCAGTGATTTGCTATGCTCGCTACATGGCATTAGCATCATATATTTTACACCTATAATATATAATATACTGTTAGCCGTACTATGCTGCCCCCTGTTTCAGTAATTAAACAGTTGATAGAAATCCAGAACATAACACCATGCTCATAATAAGCACAATCAGCTAGCAATGACAGAGGCTTTCTGTACCAGTGAGCATTGTTGTAAACTTGACTTGATGCTGGAAATGATTTACAGGTTTGCCAGCTACAATTCTAATACGTTCACATGTAATATTACAGATGCCATATTATTTCAAAAACGTGTAGATCTTTGTATTTTAAATTAGGCCTCCCTACAAGCCATGGAAAATGAGCTTTCAATATATCATACATGCAAATGTTGTCAAATGATATTGCACAAATACTTGAACATAAACATCATTCATGACATTTTATTGCGTTGGCGTTAATAATGGCTATCATATTTGAGCTGTGTGTGTCCCACTCATCTCATCTACGAATGCTTGATCATCAGGGACTATTATAGCGCAATATTCATTTGACGGTTACCACTGAAAAAGCCATTTTCAAAACAAACAAGAACCGTCTCTCTTGAGGCAATAGCATCCGTTCACCTCCTTTCTGTTAGATGCTTCAAAGCGACCTACAGTTCCACAAAGTAGGCATAATGGTAACTCAAAGTTTAGATATGGGATATCCGATTAATTAAGATGCTGAGGACCTTTCTTCACAACCATCGTGTACTGTGTTGGCTTGAGTGCTACGATGCATAGCGTAAAGAGCATCTATCATTGCTGCCACCTGGCATGGAATTTCTTCCAAAGAGTGCACATCTAGCTTTGGTATTGAAGACGATATACCGGATAAGAAAAAAGCACAGATCAAGCAAGCTTTTGTTTGTATACAAATGTGAGTTCCAAATAAGATGAAGCGATAGAATTGCGAGATATGAAACACACGCATGTTCATACAACAACAAACACAAAATTAGGCTTATGCGAATATAATCCACCAATATCATGCACTGTTGTAAACACACGATGATGTTTACTAAATTTACAAGGCCAGTTTTCTTGTTACACGGATCAGGACAACAACATCAAGGAGAAAAGGGACGAGCAAGAGCAGTAATATATGTACAATATACATTAATATCATTGATTTTTCAATGTAAAGCAACTTGGTGGACATGACAGCATTACGTAGCATCCTTGTAGATAAACTCACTTGATAAGGAATGTGCTTACTTGGGTTCTTTGCGTAATAATATTAAGGAGAAGTCTACCACGTAAAACGTTAAAGAAGTTGCTAATATTCAAGGAGTTGTTAATTTTATTATCATTATCCACCCACGCGGCCGAGACAATTGATACATAAGATGGAAATTAAGGAGAAAGGGGTGAGGCAAGATACACAGACGTGTGAGTGGTGAGAGCACATATAAATAATAGACTCTTGAATCAGTCAACATGCAATTAATTAGATCCTTTCTTTCTTTTCTCTCTCTTACTCTCTCTCACCATTTCATTCTCACTATCTTTCTCTCTTTTATACGCCATTCATCATCATGATCGACCCACAGCAATTCTTATATTCATTCATTGACAATCAATCCATTGAGCTCGTTTCCATCATTGGATCCGGTTCATACGGAGTTGTGTATCTAGGTCGCTATGTCTATACAAACCGTTACTATGCTGTCAAATGTCTCCATGACAACCATGTCACTCGAAATGAAGTCGAAATGCACTCAACACTCTCAGGACATGCCAATATTTTGACATTAGAGAAAGTCATCAAAGAAAGAAATCATGTATTCATTATCATGGAATACGCTACACACGGTGATTTGTTCTCCAGCATTACTCAACCTGAACTATCGCAAGCCCTCATCGGTAAAACCAAGGTTATCCGCCATTTGTTTTTACAAATACTAGACGCTGTACAACATTGTCACCATAACTTAATCGCTCACCGCGACCTGAAGCCCGAAAACATCTTGTTGCTATCAAATCATCGTGTCAAATTGGCTGATTTTGGCTTGACAACGAACCAAATGATATCCAAAGAGTTCAATTGCGGATCTTCCTTTTATTTTTCGCCAGGTAAGTTAACGGCTTCTTGCTGCTTTTCCATGAGAAAAAGAATCGTTTATTTATACCGTTCAATTTAGAATGTCAAGGTGTTACGGTGGTGTCTGGCGACCGCAACATGAAGCAAGTGCAGTATTACGATACACTGGCCAACGACATTTGGAGCCTAGGCATCATCCTCGTTAATCTGGTTTCTGGCCGCAATCCATGGAAACAAGCAAACATGCAAGATACTGCCTTTGCTGCCTACGTGAAACAACCGCGTCGCTTCTTTCGCACGATTCTTCCTGGCATCTCAAAGAGCTTGGATCGCATCTTGATTCGCATCTTTTGTCTAGATCCAGCAAAAAGAATCACATTACCAGAATTGAGAAACATGATCCTTGCTTGTCGCCTATTTACCGTTGCGGCTCCAAATACGTCCTCGTCGTCCACGAATACTGACACTCCTGCTGTCCCTCAAGACGTGAAACCAATGACTCCACCTCCATCCTCCACTCAAATACAGTGCAGTGAATCATTTGAAAGCACCATGTTGGCTTACATAGGAGACTACACTGATGATGAAGGCTTTACCACTAATAGCAGCCATTGTGAACTGACCTCCTCTAGTTCTGATGATAGTTCAGCAGCATCAGATGAAGATCCTTCCACTCCATGCAACGATATTAGTCCTGTATCTAATTTCCATCATCATCACCACAAGATACAATATGAACAACAATACATTGAAAATTATGGGTACTAAAAGAGAAGGATTCTCTCCAAACACTTAGACTTTACTCATAGATGAGAAAATTACTACTCTTTTTACAGCATTTTACTTCTTAATACCATACTACACCTTACTATTATGTTTGCCTCTCTCTCTTATTTTTTATACCTTTTAAATCCATCATCTATTCATACATAAAGTCAATGACTAATCATTTTTCTATTACAACATATGCGCTACACTCTTCATTTATAGACAATCATAGACTCATTCATCATTACACTTTATAGATTTCATGCCACTTTTTAATATTAATAAAAAAATTCCATTCTTGTGGATCATTTATACAATCAAAAGGCATTAGGCACCTTGGCAACATGTAGAAACACGTTATTCTAGCCGAATCAAATAATGACAATGTCAATGATCGAATCAAGTTGCGGAGGTGTTATGAAAGGCTCGCTTGCATAATACATGCCATGTAAAAAACGGGTCCAAGCACGTGGATCCTGTCATGGAACAGGCTTGAATGAAATTCACGTCTATGCAAATGCGAGGGCTTTCATACGGTTTAAGGGGGAGGTGGGCAATTAGACATATTGGCATCAATTAGCACGGCGTTTCATCAGCATAATAATTCAGGGTTCATTCGCTGTCAGCATTGAAATCATGGGTATTTATTTTAATTGCTATGCTATCTACAATCCCAATCCTCTTCGTCTAGGCGTGCGCATGTCTCTGGCGCCAGGTGTTGCAATACGACCAGCACGCGCTGTGTTTTGTCTCTTTTGAAGGGCCTCTGCTTCTGATTTCTCCTCGCGCTCGCGGGCTACAGTAAATGACATGAGTCTAGGGCCGATAACATGAAGCAAACACAAGCACACTTACCAAGCTTCATTTCCATTTCCATGTTGAGACGAGACTCTGTGGCGATATTTGCCATACGCTTCTCTCGCTGACCATAGTTTCTATCACGATCACGGATGGAAAAGAACATGGGACCCAATTCAGCCAACCAAAAGGGATCGACAGAGGTAACACATTGCATG
This sequence comes from Mucor lusitanicus, assembly GCA_010203745.1. Lineage (NCBI taxonomy): Eukaryota > Fungi > Mucoromycota > Mucoromycetes > Mucorales > Mucoraceae > Mucor > Mucor lusitanicus. The sequence goes on along the minus strand of JAAECE010000003.1, from coordinate 2,348,433 downwards.
TATTCCTTTGATGTCAGGACCAGTTCATGATAAACAACATAATCAGGAGTAAAACCTGCGCCAAACAGCGCACTGGTAGGATGAAGATGACACTTCATGCCGCTTCTGCAGTTGATGTATTCGCCAATACCCTTTAATTTAGCTGCTTGGTGAAAGTAGGCAGAACAGATACATTTACTAGAGGGACACAATCATATGAGCAGGGCGTTCTATTCCATCTTGTCCTCGCCGTACTTACCGAATCACATCCCAATCCGTACCACAAGACACATAGGGCATCTTGATGGTCTTCATGATATCCATCAACTGGGAGCGCACTTCTCTCGCCTTGCGCATAGCCTTTGGATGCACGAAATGCTTTGTGCACCAGTCGTCGCGGTAATGATTGATCTTCCATTGCGTGTACACATGGAGCAGCGTCAAGTGATCACTTTCAGGCACAAAGAACTTTTCTCGTGCGGCATCCGACTCCTCCATGCGTTCCTTGGGTCTGTAAAAGACAGAGGGGACAGACAGCATAGAGACAATTGTCAGCACTTCGGCAGTGCATCCCTGTTCGTGAGCTGCAATCAGCATCTTGGCCAGCGAGGGGTCCAGAGGGAATTCGTTCATCTTTTGGCCTGCGTCTGTCAATTCACCCGTATTATCAAAAGCGTTGATGATCCATAGCTGATACATGGAATTCAAAATGTTCTCCTGAGGAGGAGGATCCATAAAGTCAAACTCCAGCAGGTTCTTGACACCGAGTGATTTCAGCTGGAGCACCACACTGGCCAGGTTGGTACGCTGAATCTCAGGAATGGTATTGACAAACATTTCGTTTCTGTAGGCGTCTTCAGTGTACAAACGATAAGCGACACCAGGGCCCGTTCTACCCGCACGACCACTACGCTGGTTGGCGTTGGCTTGACTGATGGGCGTTACTTGCAGGGCGTCCATACCGATACGAGGATTATACACCTTGAGCTTGCAGTAGCCAGAATCCACCACGTACATGATGCCGTCCACAGTGAGCGACGTTTCAGCAATGTTGGTAGCGACAATAACTTTTCTAGCATTGTTTTCAGCTCTCTGGAAGATCTTGGCCTGCAAATCAGCTGGCAACTGCGAATAGATGGGCAAAATGGCCAATGGGGGTGGTTCGTCCAACTGCTCCAGACGCTCCGCCAAGGCTGAACACGTCGCTTCAATGTCCTCTTGACCTGTCATGAAGATCAGAATGTCACCAGCAGGCTGCGACAAGTGGATAGCTAGTGTTTGCTTGACAGCACTGTCCACATAGTCCTCACACGACGTCTTGCTGAACAACGTGTCCACGGGAAAGGTACGACCAGGGATAAAGAAACAGGGCGCGTTTCCAAAGAATTGCGAGAACCGTTCGGCATTCATAGTAGCAGAGGTGACAATCAGCTTGAGGTCTCTTCTGCGCGCAAGCACCTTCTTCAAGAGGCCCATCAAGACATCTGTGTTCAAGGCACGTTCGTGTGCTTCATCCATAATGATGGCGCTGTATTGATCCAGGTCTGGCGAGTTCATGGATTCACGTAGCAAGATACCATCAGTCATGTAACGGATCAGCGTGTTCTCGGATGTTTGGTCTTCAAAACGAATCGTGTAGCCCACCGTGTCGCCCAGTTCACAGCCCATTTCTTCGGCAACACGCTTGGCAACAGACATGGCAGCCACACGACGCGGCTGTGTGCAACTGACTTTGCCGTACTTTGTGTAGCCATCTTCGTGCAAGTACTGTGTCAACTGTGTCGTCTTGCCAGAACCTGTTTCACCCACAATAATGACGACCTGATTGTCGCGCACCACCTTGAGCAGGTCTTCACGCACAGCAAATACAGGCAGAAACTCGCGCTGTTCACGCATGGTTCTGGTTCGCGCAAAGTCACTGGCCGCCTCTGATGATTTCAAATGGGAGGCAAACTTGGAGTCGCCCTTGGCATCGTCTCCCTCGCCATTCTGCTGCTCTTCAGTCTTCTTGCCCTTGACGCCCATGACGTTGCCCAGCGTGGTACCAGCAAGATCGAATTTACTGGCTTTGGCTCGCTCGGCTTGCTCTCTCTTTTCTCGCACCAGTCGACTGCCCTTTCGAGAAATGATGGCCATGTCGGACGTAGGGTCTCGGACATGCTGCACTGCTTCCAGCTGTTTGGTGAAGACCATGCGGCCATCCAAGAAGGGGGGTTTGATATCATGCACCAGGAGATGCACTCGATTCTAGCGTCAGATACTGTTAGTAGCTGTTCAGATGAACACAAGGGATTGTCCTACCTCGTTCTCTTCGTCAAAATCTGTGTCCACTTCAATCTGCTGTGCTACACCCGAGCTCAACATGCGACTTGCCTCCCACATGTCTGTATCGCGATTGTACTGTGCCTGACGGGCAGACAGCTTCTTCATCTGCTTTTGAGCTAGCTCTTGTTCCTTGTGTTGATCGTGCGATTCATAGTCTGCAAATGCATTGTGCGTATCGTCTGCAGCGCCGTTGTCTTCCATTTGGTACCATTCACGATCCAATTGCGCCTGTTCTTCTTCCCAGCGTCTTCTGTCTTGTTCGTCGCCTTCAAATTCCTCTGGGTACTCCAATGCCACTTCGTCGTAGGCAGTTGATCGGACAGCAGGCGTCATGTAGTCCCATGTGCGTCTCACTGCAGCTGTGGCAGCGCCTGTGGATTGTCGAATACCGCTGTCGTGTCTTCCCGGTGTCATGTTGCCGGTGGATTGACGAGGTGTGAATGCGCCCTGATTTTGGGGTGTCATGCTGGTCCATTGACTACGTTTAATCAAACCGCCACGTCTGCCAGGTGTCTCTGATCCATCTCTAGAAGAAGACGGCGTGCTGCTGCCACTCTTACTGCTGTGTCTGTCGTCTGATCTTCTGTCACGGTCTCTTTTATAGCGGTCTCTATCATCACGGCGACCTCTGTCCTCTCGGCGGCTTGTATCCTCTCGACTGCTTCTGTTGTCGTAATGACTGCCTCTGTGTCTATCTCTTCTCTTCATGTCCTCCATTCGCTTCAGTGCTGATTCAGAGATGCCGCCTGGATTGGAGGGTGTTTCCATGCGTTGCGATCTGTAATGGGGGCGGCTCGTCTGGATTTTGTCTGATTTGATGTCCTTTTCCGTGTCCTTTTTGCTGTCGTCTTGATCCTCATCATCTTCCCAACTCATCTTGACCTTCTTTTCTGCTACGGTGGAGGCTGGCACAGCAGCTGCGTCTGCTAAACGTTTCTTGCGGGCCAATTCATCTAATCCGAGCAATGACTTGTTGGGTAAAGCCGGCACCTTGAAGATGGGTCGTTCTTCGTCAGCCTTGGACGATTTGTTCTTTTTGGTGATGAGGCCACCAGGCAAATTGTTGCCCAGGACAAGCACCTCGTTTCTCGTTGCATCGACCGCAGGTGTTACAGGTTTTGCGCTTGTGCTGCTTTTGCTGCTTGCTTTGTGCTTTTCATTCTGCTTTTGGTTGTTGATTTTGGTGTATGTCTCTGCTAAAAACTCTTTGCTAAATCTGCCAAATGTACTGCACACTAGTAGTAGTAGATGTCCTTGTTGAGTCAGCCAGCCCTTGACATGGTTTCAAACACTTGCCTTTACTAAACTTGTCAAAATCTTTGTTGGTTTCTGCGAATTGAATGACCTTCTTGGCAATCAAATCGTTGGGGTTCGTCAAGTTCAAAGCTCGCGAGATATCAATGGCAATATCATGAACGAAATCGTCGCTTGACATGATGGTGTTGCGGAAGAAAAGAGTAAATGCTTCATCCTGTGGAAGCAATTGAAAATTTATTTGAAATCTCGAGTGGGAAACGTCACGCAATGCTACTAGTATAGTTTGAGTTTATGTATCCTACAAGTGATCAATGCGCATAGTCTGCATGGAAATCATCTCAAATGTACTTTCTCAGTACTCGACTTGAAAGCTACCTAGGTTGCACTACTTGACAATGAGCTGCGAGGACCTTTTACTCCTCAAATGGCAGGCAAAGATATGATCCAATGCTCAGCTTTCGTGTTGATGGCATGACTAGTAGATCATACATATCTAGCTAATCATCTCTTTGTGAAAATGTGGATCTAGCTAAAGGCTTCCATTTTGTTCACGAAATCGCAGTAATTTTGCCAACAGAGTCAACTATGAGAAAGCAAAAAGAATTGAGCTTGATGAGGAATTTGTCAATAATAATCACTACATCCAGAATTGTCATTGTTAAACGATATCGCACAATCGATCTCATTGCTTTTTTTTTATGGATCAAAACGTGCTTGTGCAAGACAATAGTTATTGTGTAGTATTAGGTCTTTAAGAGTTAAACAAGAGTAAAAGTGGGTCTTCAATCAATATGCTATGACAGGGTACATAACCATAAGATGGTAATACGGTAACATAACTGTGCTACATCAGTCGAGACGACGAGAATTGCTATAAAAGGAGATTCTTGCGTTGTGATATAACATATTGGTCTTAACGTTAGGGCAACCGTTAATTTCATCATTTGTTTCTCTATAAAAGTTTTGCTTGAAAGAGAGAAACGAGCATGGTATATTTTCTATACAAACCAGGATGTCCGTGATACATCCCATAGGCTTACACCAGAATTTCAGCTTTCCATAATCACAGGCAAACCTTTTGAGCGACCTGTAACCTCAAATCTGACTCATTTAGGGTGCTCCACGTCTGTACTATTGAAGACAATTCATATGTAGGCTGACAGGATAATAGAATTGCCTCTGAATATCACAAAATGTGTAAAATACAGCCAAAATCTGGGAGCGTTTGAACCGTAGTTTCTCGTGTTAGAAGCCGTTTTAGACTGCGAGAGTAGCACCAAACAGTTACGCTCGCCTAATACTACCTTGCTGACACCTTTGTTCAATTTTTTCTAGGTCATGAAAACATGGCCAAATCCCATGAAGGGTACCTCATGGTTTTCATTGAAAATCAAACGATCGCGTTTTTGACGATAAAAATGCAAACTTTTCCTATGGCACATATTAGATCAAAATGTTCCTTTTAGTTCAACGCAGGCCCTGCAACTTTGTTTTGTGAGACTTTTATATGTAAAATTTCGACTTATTTGTCCAAAACCACATTTCAGTTTTTTTGAGATTTCTTGGGATTTTTATTCAAAACATTTGTCATAATTAGCATCATTATGTTTGTATAAAAGAGCGCTTTAACAAATATTATAGAAGTATGAGACAACAACCACATTTTATATAGTAAAATAAAGCAGAATATGTTTTTCGATTCGTTTTTTGGCAAGATTTCGCCAAAACTGGATCAGAAGGAAAGCGGGAATTTAATTGGTTCTGGCGCCTGGCTACTGATAGAACCACTGACGGTAATTGATGTTTTCGAAGCTGACGAAAAGAGAATTGCAAGCGAGGAAATTTGATAGTATATCCTGGATATGTTGCTTTTACTTTATGGCACAGTTTGCATATTTGATGCTTTTTACTGTTTGCAATTTGCTAAACCAGGCTTTACTCTTGCCAAATGTTGAGAAGCGGCAACAAAAAAAGAGAGAATTCAATGGTTGATCTAGTCAAAAGCGTTCAAACACTATAGTATAGGATGGCCTAAGCCGAGTGCTATACAATATTTTTATTTACGTTGATAACGCCCTGGTTTGTTTACGTCAATGAGTCAACCAGTAAATTCTCTATAGTGGATTTACTAATTATCATGCTACTTTTTTTCCAACCCAACTTGGGGTTGCAGCTTGTTTGAGACTCGGCAATCGGGTGAATTTGTACCTTGATTTTCTTCACAGCAAAGAAAAAAAAATAGATTGTGGGCATATAATATTTTATTTTTTTTATACAAATAAAACGGGGCATTATGTAGAGAAAGAATAAAGTTGAAGGACAATATGTACAATGAATTCAAATAGGGTCCATCAACCTAAGAAGAATGGGATTTGTTTTGGTTTCTTTTTGTGTCGGTGAGAGAGTAAGAGGGGAAAGCGGGAAGATGTGTTTTTTGATGTGTGGCATAGAAGTAAAGAAAATTCAATCAAGATTATTGTTGAGCGGCGGGAGCAAGGAAGGGAACTCTGCCTGTTTGCTTTTCACGAATCATCTGTAAAATGTGTTGCATGCCTTTGCGAGCCTAAAGAGATGGATATGAGCATGCAGAGTATGGATGAAATGGCTCTAGTCATTACCTTTGCTGCGTTTGCAATGAACGAGCTTTGGCCAAAGCCTTCAATGCGACCAGTCATACCCCAGCCAAACTTTGACACAATGCGAGCCTCTGTCTTGCAGGCTGTCCAGTCTTTGTTTTGCTCATGCTGTTTGAAGATTTGGGTCTCTTCCACTTGCATGATGCGAACATGGTTCAGGTTCTTGGTGCGAGTAATCATGGTCTTGTTCTTTGGATCAACTTCTGACTCTTCAATGATGAATGTTTCTGAATTCTTGAGAAACTACGGACAGAATGATTGAGTGCCATGTTAATTCTTTTGATGGATGCTGTATATTTACGTTTTCAGGAAACCATTTGGGAGCTTTGCCTTTCTTCAGCACAAGTCTTGTCGTCTTTAATACGCCATTGTCATCAACATAGCGATCCAAGACATCCACGGCGAGCACTAGTGCGTTGACAAATCAAGTTAGCCACTGTATGCATGATTGGATAGTGAGAAAATGTTTACCATGCGAAGCAAAGGGATTAGGGTATCTCAACCAGAAGGCTAGGGTAACATTTTGCCATTGGTAACTAAGGTTGGATAGACTGAATGAGCAACAGCCATGCACATCTGAGCGGGCAACACTTACTCATAATTGAAAACATGCTGATAGAATTTAACCATTCTGTTAATACGAGGAAAATACAAAAGAAAAAGAAAGAAAAGAGGATGTTTAAGCACTAAATGAGGGGGTGGTGTATTTTCTAAGAAAAAACAGATTTTACTGACAGCGCAAGGGTAAAACCAAACCATTTGTAGATGTTTGGAGACTTAGCATCTTACCACGGCGGTGACTGTGAGGCCTTGTAGACACTTTGATTCAGAGGGTTCATTGGCTATATTCATCATTTCCGGGCAACGACAAACGCTCTTGGATAAAACCCAATTTTTTGAATTATTCAGCAAGAAGGAAAAGAAAAAAATGGAACCATTTTCCCTTTTTCTCTCTCTTTCCCTGATAAAACAAGCAAAAAATGTCTTTGACCTCAAATCCCAACATGACACCTTCTGAAATCCTTCAGCTCAACTTGAATGATTCCGCTCTCGATCTACTAAATGCTGCTATTGCCAGCCATCAAGTTAAAGTAGATAACAACAGCAGCAGTGGCAGTGGCAATGATAACAGCAGCAACAAGTCAGATGCATCCAACAAGAAGAGGAGCCCAAGCAGAGACGATAAGGAAGCGTCTTCGTCTCCCAACAGCAGTTCAGTTCATGGTAAATGTTGATAGCCTTACAAAGTAAAAGATCGACATGCAAATTGCTAACATTTCATGGCTGCTTCCTCCAGTCCACACAAAGAGAGAGCTCGATAAAGGTAGGATTTTCTTTTTGGTTAGCACCTGAACGATTTGCCGTTTTACTTATCTCTTTCATGTATACAATTCAGATGAGGAAACATCATCCACAGCACCAAAACGTGCGGGCCGTAAACCACTTGATAAAAGCCAAATATCCGTAAGTAGTGTAACATGAATATATATATGTACTAGATGTGATATTAATACTCAATGCTCCAAAATGTGGCGCAGGATGCCCCACTTGATCCTAAACAAAAGAGAAAAGCACAAAACAGAGCTGCCCAGCGTGCATTCAGAGATCGCAAAGAAAAGCATGTAGCAGAACTGCAAGCTCGTATCGCAGAACTCGAAGCATTGAATGCCACCAAAGATGAAGACCTCGTCAAAGAGAACGAGCAGCTCAAGGAGATGTTGCAGAAGCTTCAGGAGGAGAACTATGCTCTCAAGGGAGCTCAATTTACGTTTGAATTTCCTGTCAATGACTCTACTCAAACCAATGCTTTTGCTCATGCCAACAGCAACAACAGCAACAACAGCAACACGGCTACTGCAATCACCGACATGAATCACAGATCTTCATCCGACAAAAGTAGCATGTACCACACCACGACTAGCGGCAGTAGTATGAGTAGTAACAATAGCTACAGCGGTGAAGATGTGGGCTCATCCGCCGAGCAATCGCCCCTATCAAATTCCCACACACATGAAGATGATTCTACCAGTGCAGACACCCCGATCAACTCTGTGTTTTCAGCTGAACCTATGCAATTCGGTTTAATACATCAGCAGCAACAGCCATTACTACAGGCACAACAACCACCAATGAACAACAGCCTGGATTTCTTTGCTGTTTCTGACAACGCTGGTTTCGGCACGCAACAAGCAAACAACTTTCCTACTGGAGATCTCTTCCATGGCAAAGATGATTTATTTGCAAACTACCGTGTGCCTACAACAAACAACGCTAACGACGATTTCTTATTTGCAAATGAAGATTTGTCAGGCTTGTTTGGTGGTACTGATGACCTCTTTGGTTTTGGTAGTAGCAGCCAATTGAATATGGCTGCTCAATTTGGATTGCCCGAAACACCAGCAAATCGACGTCTCAACCTTACAGCCGATAAGAAAGAGATGCTTGTGAGCAAACTGAAGCAAGGCCAGCAAGAAGGCAAATACATTTACCAAGTGCACCAAGATATCAAGCAGCAATGTCCTGATTTCAACTTGGACCTGCTCTGTGACGAGCTGAAAAAGAAGGCTACTTGTACCATGAACACCTTCCAATTGACTGATCACGATGTGGATGCTTTTGTAAAGTGTTTAGACCGTGTCTAATCACGTCGTTGATCTCCACCTATTTTTGCTTTCATTTCCTCTTGTTTCCATTATATATCATTCTCTCATGTAAATCTTCATTTAACCCCCCACTTCTTGCTCTCTCTTTCATATTTACGTCAAATATAATTTTATTTACTTCAATTTCGCAAAAATTAAATGAAAGTATAGCTAGTAAATGACTCTTTTATCAATCTTGATGACAATGGGTGGCTCATGCGTGTTTGGTCTTGAGATCTCGGCCAGCTCTCTTCCAGCACTCCAAGTGCCACCTTGAATAAGTTGACTCAGCGAAAGCAGCTTCTTGCTCAATCTAAATGATTGGCGAACACGCTCAGCAATGAGATCGAGGTAGGCTACAGTCAATGCACGCCATTCAACGACCACAGGGTCCGACATATCAAACATCGGAGCAACCTCCACCTTGGGCTGATACGGTAAGAGAGAATTTGCATGATAGTTCTTTATCCCACGTTCATAATCGGCGGGTTTTAGGGTGAGAAAGCCAAAGTCTATGAGGAATCCACCGTTGCAGTAATCGGGAAGCGGTGTCAATAGATCCGTGCCTTCGATAGTGGCGCCCAGCAGCTTTTCCATAGGTTCGATCATAGAATAGACTAGCCATTGAGAGAGCTTATGGAAAGAGACAAGATTGTTATCATCGTTGGATATAGCAGGGCATGGCCAAACATCACCCAGGCCAGGGGTACCGCCAACATTCTCTTCAGATGCCCAAATTTCACCCATTTCGAGAGCAACCGGCCATAATGTTTCAATGCTGATGAGAGGACCCTTCTTGGTCTTGATGGTGGTGGGATGATCAAGCAAGTAATCTATATTTTTGTAAGGGGGAAGCAAGATTAGGTAAGATACAAATAAACAAGCATGATATCAACTTACCCATCAAGTTTCCAGGTCGTTGTAGGCCATTACCAAAGTAGTCCTTACGATTTTGTAGCACCATACCAAGGTTGTTCAATACTTCGTGGCGTTCATCGATGCCAACAAATGAGTTTGTTTCAGTAAATTGGAGGCCATCACGAAGCGTTTTGGAGGAGAGATTGACCAAGGCCTCAGCTATACAAAATGTACGATTAGAGCAGTGGCAATGCCTTGTTAGTGTCAGTTACTTACAGTCAACTCGATGAGGCTGTGTGGGATCACTTGAAAATGTACCATTCACAAACAACTCTAGGATAGCCACCGCAATACCATCCTTTCTCTTGAAAACTCTACCCGTAGATTTCTCAGTGTAAGTCCAAGTTTGGCACGGCTTTATATCCATGAGCACTGCAATGACCAAGATATCAATCAGCTTTCTTGTTTGCTCCAGTACATCTTGACCAAGGCTTGCCCAAGTTTGCAGGAGGTTGTTGAGACGAGGTCTTCCACCAATGTCAAAATGGCGCCATCTACTGTATGGCGGGATATCCGAAGGAGTATCATAATCTCTCTTGATGATGAGAATGACGAATTGAACCATTTCATCCAGTTTTGATTGATCGATATCAAAATGCTTTAGACGGTTCCGAGTAGCAGCTTCTTGGACTTTGAAACATCTTTCACGCACTGAACTTAGACTGAGCAGGAAGTCATTAGGGGATGTGCCATGATGATATGGAACCATATTAATAGTAGTATAATAGAAAAAGTAGAAGAGAGAGATGCTGTGTCGATGAAATCAATGATCGATTCAATTTTTTTATATACAGGATTTTTTAGTCTGTTGTTTGTACACAACACATTGTGGGTTACTCAAGATTAAGGGAGAATGATGGTTGATATATTGAATCATTCGAGTGACAAGTGCGTGTGCACAAATTGTTTAAAAACTGAATCAATGGGTGGCCAACAACCTTGATGAGGAAAACAAGGAGTGCTTATGAGCTGAATACCATGTGATCATCACCTCATACAAGTTTTTTTAACATGTCAAATAGTAACAAAATTAAGGAGAACATCAAAGGGGAGAAGGGGGGAAAAACCAAGTTCGATGAGGATGGCTATCTCCTTAAAACAAACAAAAACACAGTGTATTACCATCATCTTTATTATTTTTAAACTGACAATTGCATTGTCCAAATGTCCCCTTCTTTTGGACCTGTAGGCAAGATCTCCTCGGTTGCCATGGTGTTGGTACCGTGTCATGTCGATCTCCCATTCCATCGCCATGGCAACTTGAAGCAGCCTGTCATGAATCAAATCCATCAATCATGCAAAATCCTCAAATGACGCACAATAAGATCGCTTATTTTGATTGATGGAGAGGCTCATTGTGACTATGAAGGACCATGCCACGATGTCTAATAGGAAGCCTCAGCTCATAGATAAACCCAGTACTGAGATTTTTAGATCAAAAAAAGAACTTTACTTTCGACATCTCTACACTTGCTGCTACATTACACACAGAAAAAATGAGTGCATTGGAAAAGGAAGTGACGAATTACATGATAACCACAGATTCGGCATCTGCGGAAGCGATCGAAGCTTCAAAGCGTCTTGTTTCAAGTATGCTATTCTTGAGTCAATCAATTTCATCTTATTGACAATTTTTGCACCTTTTAGTTGTGAATGAAGGTTCTGTACAAGATAACCTTTTGCGTCTCATCCAAACACTCGGCGAGTATCTGATCAATGACGATGAGTTTGTGCGTGCCAAAGGTATTACATGATGAAACGAATGGGTGCCTTATACATCTGATATTAATAATCATCCCCCCCCCCTAGCAACTGGACTTTTATCCAACACATTGACAGACTGTAAGCAAGAAGCCATTAATGAATCAGCGGGTAGGATTCTGTCGAATTATATAGCAGTATTTGTCTCTAACATGTGTGATAGTATCCGTGCTTGTCGATTTTTACTGTGAGAGATTATCCGATAAAACTTGTGTCCACAACCTTTTGGATGGACTCGTTGCTTTGACCACCTTTTCCAACTTTACAGGAAAGAACGCCGTATTTGTATCAAAAAGGTGAGTGGATGGACAGCCAGAGGAATTAAAGGAACGGAATAATAACAGTGATCTATTTGGCAGAATCGTGCAGAATGTTCAGGTGCAACAATTCCCTCAAGGTACCAGACATTTGGCCTTCAAAGTGTTTGAGAACTTGATCAATCGACATGCCAGCGCTTTAAAGTCAATCAACAACGAGTTTGTGTATGGATTCACGCAGGAGTTGGATGGTGAAAAAGATCCTAGAAACTTGATGAGTGCCTTTCAGATCATGACCAGCATTGTGCATAATTTTGACATTTCAGCTCATGTGGAAGACATTTTCGAGGTAGCCTTTTGTTATTTCCCAATTACGTTCAAGCCTCCACCAGATGATCCCTATGGAATTACCGCAGAAGATCTCAAAGTCAGCTTGAGAGAATGCATATCATCCACACCGTTATTTGCAAAGTTCACATTGCCTTTGATTCTGGAGAAATTATCATCAACATCCGGTAGTGCCAAGGTAAAGGAGAATATCATAGGTTCGAACGTGCGCGTATTGAATCAGTGTATGTAGAGGGATTCAATGGAAACTTTAGCGGCTTGTGCCCCTGTCTATGGAGCCGAGGCATTGTTACCCAGCATCAGTGATATTTTCAACAGCCTCAAATTAGAGGTTTTCCATGCGATCGATGCACCTTTGGAAGACGCCGCTATTGAAGCTATTCGCGCTGTAGTCTCTGCCTTGGGATCATCCTCAGTCAGCAGCACATCTGAACAAGACCCCACAGAGAAAGCTTTGAAGCCTTTGCTCGATGAATGTGCTACCAATTTGAAAGATCCTGACATGAAGGACTCCAAGCAGACAGGTCGTATTTTGAGAGCCGCTGCATCAGCTTCAGACAGCGCTTGTCATTACATTGTAGACAACATTGTTCCTTTGGTGTTGAAGCAATACCGCGAGACAAATGTAGCCACTTTGAAAAAAGCAAACGTAGATATCATGGTTGACTTGTTGGAAGCTTGCAAAACTTTGTATGGATCAGCAGACGAGGATATTAAAGGTTTGTTTTGCTTAAAAAGGTTTGGAGATGGAGATGGATTTGCTGATACATTAGGCTTGCTTAGACGAGGATGTCGTGTCGCCCTTGGCTCAGCACAAAGATCGGTTCTTTGGTATTTTTGAATCTTGCTTGGTTGCTTCCAATGAATACAATTTGCTCCGTTTATCAGGCTTGACAGGCTTAAAATTGATGATTCTATCAAAAGGATACTTGGAGTCAAATGAAGTTGGCCTTGCAGTGCAGTCCATCAACAAAATCTTGCTGGATGAACAGGACGAAGAACTTCGATCTGCTGCCTTGGAGGCTCTCCGTGTCACATCACAGATCAATAGCAAATACATTAACGAATTGACTGTTCCCTCACTGATTGACAGACTCCCTGAGTCAACGGACGGCAACACCAACTATTTGCATGTGCTGTATGCCCTCAGAGTATTGTCACCTGTTCCATCTGTCTATAAACACGCCATGCCCTTGTTGATCAAGAAATTTGATACAGTCTGTGCTAACGGTAAGTTGTATTTCGGCTTAAATTGGGCAGGATTCTCATTCACAGTACAGATCAAAACGAGAATTACGCATATGCCATCATCGAGACCGTGCTTCAAGTATTGCGAATCAAATCCGCTGAAAAACACAAGGATGTTGCTGAAGGTATCAAGACCATTGTGCCTCATTTCATCACCCAATCAGTGGAAGCTTCTCTCGATACCAGTGACAATCTCCTCTTACAGCCTAGCATTATGGAAACTGTTGCATTGATCATTATTACCATTTTCTCAAAGGTCGATAGCAGGTAAGCCTAACGCGTATGTGTGGTACATTTTTTGTCATTCGATACTGAACCTATTATTAGTGCGCAAAAATCATTTTTGGATAAAGCATTCAAGTTGTTTGTTGATGGCCAGTTACCCGAGTTTGCCATCACATCCACACAGCCATTCAAGCCCCTGGACACTACTAGTGATACAGCAGAAAAGCAGCAAAGCACCTGCCAGCTCTTTGCAGCCATTGTCTGCTCGTTAAGAAAAGATGTCGAGTTACCTATTTCATCCAGCATAGAAGACTACTTAAATGAATTGGTGACATTAGCGCTTGGTGCAACTAACCCTATTCAGATAACCTGCGCCTCAAGAGTCATTGGTTCAATCATCAATAAATGGAAGGATAGTAAGTGTATCTTAGAGGGAGGTGATGCTGATCGTGTCTGTGTAATAACTTTTTATTTAGATTCGGCTTTAACTGAATATGTCAAAGCTACGACCTTGGTGTTGGAGGATACGATTACACAACAAACAGCAAATAGCAAGAATGCTCTACAAGTCTACTTGTGGATAGTGAAAGCACTTGTTCTTCGCGCTCATGCTTTAGGCTATGAACTGACCACCAGAGTAATCGAGTGGTGTGGAAACAAGACAGCTCCTGAGGCCCCTCAAGGCTTTGATATCCTCATTGGTGATGATGAGCTCGCTTTGAATAAGAATACTTTTGCCACTACCACGGTAAAGATTATGCCAAAATTAGCTTTTTCCACTAGCCCTCCCTAATCTTGAACTAATCACTCGATCCACAGATTTTGTACAAACAGCGATTCTTTAGTTTCTGTCTACCAAAGCTGGTAGATGGCTTCCGATCTGCTGAAGACGGTAAGTCGGTTCTTCCTAGTGTTAACCATTTGTTATTCATTTTTAATTGATTAGATGTCAAGCCAAACTACTTGATTGCCCTGTCCTATGTATTGAAAAATGTTCCCAAACAAATCCTCTTGAACGAATTGCCCCCTCTTGTGCCACTGTTGATCCAATCTCTTTCGTTATCGGATGCTACACTTAAAGTATCCACCCTGGAGACATTCAAATTGGCCGTTTCCGAAGCTGCTGATGTGGTGGCTCCACAAATTAGAACTATTTTACCTCCCTTGTTGGCATTGCTTGAAAACAATCACAACTCGATTCGTGTTCGCGTTGCTGCACTTACCTGTCTGGCTCAATTTCCTGCTTTTATTGCTAAAGATGCTTTGGCTCCACATGTAAACTATGTTATAAGACAGCTGAAGACACCTCTGGATGACAAGAAGAGAATTGTTAGAAAAGAAGCCGTTGATTGTCGTTCCAAGTGGTATACAGTTTCGACATAGAAGATATTTAGATCAATAAAACTTTATTGTAGTATATTCAATTCAATTATCTTTACCATGAAAGTATTTGTCAGACTATATCTTGAGGGTTGTGGTTATGATGGCCATGATGTTATTCATGCAGCCAGCTATCAATACAAGAAACTAAACATTATTGTTGCAAGAGCAAATTTTCTAAATATTTCTTTATACGATGGAGGTATATTATAATAGTACTAAGCTAGGACAAATGTGAATTTAACGGGTACATCACCATCATATCCTCAAAAAACATTTTATAATACAAATTTTTGAAATATCAATCTTGGACTTATCCTTAAGCTTTTTTTTAGGGTAGTGAATGTATTTGATCATGCCTAATACTTATGCTGGTATTATGTGTAGTTACCTTGAGTCATTTGTATCATGCATTTTGAATGTTTAATGCTGCTTTTCTCATTTTAATCACATTTTTAGTTTTAATACGAATGCTTTATTTCTCTGAGCTGTCTCCAAATCTGAGCCAATCACAACGCTTTATTTGCCCTACAGACACCCCAAGCCAGAAAAAAAATTGCGAGGGTTTTCCTCTGTTTTTTGGTTAGGCGGAGTTTTAAGTATTACTAAATACAGTAATTTAGCAATCCCATCATCAAAATCCCCTAAAATGCCAGAATATGCCTTACTACACACCCCAGCTTATAGTGCAAACGCTTGAGACTCTCAGTTAGCACCAAGTAAGTGATACCAATCAAGTGAGGGCAGCCTATCTACCCTCAGCCTCTGAATCAAATCTAGTTGTGCTTCAACGATAGGCTTATCCACACAACGAAAAAGAGGGTTATGGCTCAAAGAACCATAATAAAAAAGGAAGGGAAAGTAACAAGAAGGCATCACTCAAATGTGATGAAGAACAGAAGCATCATAATACAACAGTTACATACCAAGAGGTAACATGCAATGTGTATCATCAAAATGACGAGTACAAGAAAGAAAAAAGTAATAACGTGGTTGCCCCATACGAAGCACAAACACCAATATTACCAGTATCACAGAATAACAAGTAATACTTGAAGAACAAAAAGAATGCAAGGCTACTCCACAACAATAGAGCAGCATTGCCAGCGATACAATGCATCAAGAGATACACCATAGCACTATGGTACAGCAACAGAAAAATAGTTGCGTGCAGAAAAGGGAAAAAGAATAAATCGCAATAGAGCAAACTAAAGAATGCACAGTATTACGAGAAAAAAAGCAGTAAAAGGTTGAATGAATATAATCCATGGCAACCAAATACATGACAACCAAAAAAGGGGAATATACAAACCAAATACAAACCAAACACAATGAATAAATATATTGCAACGAATTGGTCTAAAATAAACTGTATAATTAGTATTACTGTATATTGTACCGCGAAAAGTGGCCCCTATCGGCTGATACCTACTGTAACAAACTTGAAAGATGTCGTCTTGGGTACTGGTGGTTGCAAAAGTATGCTTCTTTTGTCGAAAGTGGTGTTGTATTCAATCAAAAGTAATAAAAAGTATATGGTTTAATAGAAAAAGTGCAGTGCAAAAACAGGGTGGAAAGGGAGCCTGAAAAAAAAAAAAAAAAAAAAAAAAAACGCGTTGCTGAGGGTGACTGCAGCCAATAAGCTGAGCACACAGAATCTGAGTGACGTGTACACTGAACATTTTGCATTGTGGTGACTGTACCCAAATGATTTTTTTGTGATGATTTTTTTTAATCAAAATAGATATAATTTGACGTTTGTAAACATTTTTGTTAAAATTAGCTATAGAAAGTGTGCTCAGGGTATATTACTTTCTAATAAACTTAAGGGAAGAATTTGAAGGCGCTTTCAATGGTGTCAATTTTAAAATACTTTTGGAATGAAAAGATAAAGAATTTTGCGAAAATATAAAAAGCAGTTTTTCCAAGAAAAGTCGAGATTTAGCATATACAACGTTCAAAATAGCAGTTGTGCAGGTTACCCTACATCTGTGCGGTCATTTTGACTTAATATATGCCATAGTAAAAAGTGTCGTTTTCGCCTTCAAAATTGCAATGGTTTGATTTTTAACAAAAACCATGAGGGGTACCTCATGAAAAAACGTGAATTTTCGACGATTTGGATCGATCCGAAAAATTTCAAGATAAAGGTCCAGGAAGTGAATGGTAATCAAAAGCAATTATTTATCACAATTCCGAGCATCTACAAGGCCATACAAGACGAGATATTGAGGGTTGAATTTGGACGATTTGGCTGGGAGAAGTACCTTTAGTGCCATGTAAATCTACAAAAACTAATGCTACAAATCTCATCTAGACTTTAAACAATTGGTATCATTTGGGACTACACGCTGATTACCATTAGACAAAGAACGATGAAAATTTTGTGAATGTTTTACTTTAAAAACGCTCAGAAATACCGAAAGCACCGCTTATTGTGTTTCAATGCAGCTTCTACTACTAATGAATGACCTTTGCTTATAGAAAGTAGTGCAGTCTGCTATGCATTTCAATTCTTTGTATATCAAATACACAATTTGGGCAGTCGTTGCGTACAATCAAAGTGCTCTCTACATGATAGAAAGGATGGATCTAGAGGTTGGAATCGAGTATAATTAACACTCCATTGTTGAACTACTACAAGAATCGTTTAATTTATGTACACTTAACGTAGCTACTGGAAGTTTGTTTATAAGCTTATAACCGCCTCAGAATAAGTATACAACAATAATGTTAACATGAACTCTCCAACAGCAGCTATATACGGCAAGATGAAAGCACGCTTTGCCGTATTTTCTCCAACGCCCAAAACAGTGCTCAACCTGTTCCACTCTTGAACCAAGCATGCTAGATCCAAGCGGTTTTAAATAAAGTGTTGCGCAACATCCCCTCTATCAGCCTGCTACTACTAGACACTCGTAATTAACAGCTTTCCTTATGGATCTTGTCAAGATCAGTGCTCAAAATTGCCTTATTTCCAACATCTTTCATCCATCAATGGCACTTCATTCAATCTAAAATCCAATCACTCTATCGTATTCCTCGCAAAATTTGTCATACCTATGTGTTATTTATAAAGCTCGGATGATTAGAATACGCAATCTTGTATTATTGGCATGATACCAATTTAATGCATAGCTACACCTTTAGATCGCATAAACGTACTATTCCCCATACTAACTACTCTTTTAGGTTCATAGTAAGATTATACATAATTGAAATTCGTTTGAAATGGTACTACTTTAATGGGTATACTATAGGGTTTATATACAGACAAGTCAGAATTTCATGTATTTTGACTGTTTTCAACAGGGAGAAGATGTCAGAACTACACCATTCCACTTGCAACAGTTTGCAGTATGTAGAGCGAAAAAATAGCTGTTGTTTGAGGTATTGCTCAACTTTCTCGCATTAGTTTTCATGAATCTACTACGCTGCCTCAAAGAGTATCCTCAGCCAAATTATGCAAAGGCGATGAGTAAAAAAAAAATACATTTTTTGACCTAGGATGCGGAATCTATGCTTCACGATAGCTAAACTTGGAATGCATGTGCTGTTGTTTTCTTCATTTTACTGACAACTGTCAAAGAAATATGTTTTTGCAACCTTTTTCAGCAAAGTTTTGTTTGAATTATGTATTGGTAGGATTTATTCATATAATAATAGAATAGGTAAAAAAGGGGAATTTGTAAAAAGTATTATTTGTTTTTGTGATTTAGAATTGCGAGATTATAAAAAAGTAAATATATATATGAATTGAATGAGTGAGGGGGTGTTAAAAGTAAAAGGTAAAATGTAAATTAGGTAATGTGGTATTGAAGAAGCCAGTCTTCAAGCCCATTTTCTTTTACTAATACCTCACCGAATCTTGTAGACATTTAATTTAGACTTGTTCTTCCTTGACATCGTCGTAAGACTCAGTCTTGCCAGCCTGTTGTTGGTTCTTGAACTTGAGGTCAGCTTCCTTGACATCTCTGAAAGTGAGAATACGGCCAGAGAAGACGACATCCATCTCTTCGAGAGAGCGACCCTTGGTTTCGGGATAGAAGAGGAAGACACAAGTGGCCATGACAACACAACAACAACCAAAGAAGATGTAAGTACCCCAGGTGATGGTGGTGAGCATGACAGGGACAAAGAGAGAGATGATGAAGTTCATGAGCCAGTTAGCAGCAGTGGTGAGAGAAGTACCCTTGGCACGGATAGAGAGAGGGTAGATTTCAGCGGGGTAGACCCAACCACAAGGACCCCAAGAGTAGGCGAAACCAGCAACGAAGAAGTAGACCATGACAATACAGAAGTAAGAGGCAGAGGTGTTACCAGACATATCAACCTTGTTTTGTCCAGACTCGGGATCATTGTAAACACGGCCAGTAGCACCCATAACGATACCACAAAGCAACATGGCAGTACCCATGATAAGAGCACCAGAGATCAAGACGAAACGACGACCAAGACGATCGAGGAAGAGAATAGCAGGGATGGTGGAGAGGACGTTGAGAACACCGTTAACACCGGAGGCAATCAAAGAAGCGGAACGGCCGGGAACACCAGCTTGTTGGAAAATGGTAGGAGCATAGTACATGATGGAGTTGATACCGGTGAATTGTTGGAAGATTTGAATAAAGACACCCAAAACGAGTCTTCTGAGCAAAGTACCCTTGAAGAGTTCAAAGTAGCTATCAACAGAAACGGCACGTTCGTGTTCAACTTGAGCAATGATTTCTTCGTATTCAGCAACAACATGAGGAGCAGTTTCGTCACCAGCAGAGTGGAGTCTAGCAAGGACAGACAAAGCTTCAGCATTGCGACCTCTCTTGATCAACCAACGGGGAGAGAAAGGAAGGAAGATGGTACCAATGAAGAGGATAGCAGCAGGGGCGATTTGGATACCAAGAGGGATTCTCCAGGCGGCATCGCTAGTCAAGTTCTCAGTACCAACATTGACCCAGAAGGCAACCATGAGACCAATGGTAATGGTGAGCTGTTGAAGAGAGATAAGACGACCACGGATTTCCTTGGGAGCAAGTTCAGACAAGTAAAGAGGGACAGACATGGAGAGAGAACCAACACCGAGACCAGCAACGAAACGGCCAGCGAGGATCATGTCATATCCAGTAGCACCAGTTTGGACAGCAGCACCGATACAGAAGACACCAGAGGCAACAATGATGGTGTACTTACGAGAAATTCTTTCACAGAGTTGACCTAATATTCTTATTTAGATGTCATGCTTTCGGCATTCACTCTGCAGACACTTACCAGCAAAGAGAGAACCAACGAAACAACCAGCCAACAAGAGACCGGTAATGACAGATTGTTGGAGGGCAGTAAGGTAAGTGCTACCACCAGTCATTTTGTCAATGAAAGTAGGCATGGTCAAGACACCTGTTCTTCAAGTTAGTAATCAAGATTTATCAGATTTCCAGCAGATTTTCAAGGATATTCGAGCATGTCCGAAGTTTCCAATGCATCTCCTTGAGACATCCATCAAATATCCATTGAAAACTTGCTGATTTGAAGCCAAGAACGTACCAGAAATGATACCGGAATCGTAACCAAAGCAGAAACCACCAATGGCTGCAAAAGCGCAGACTACGTAGAGTTGTAAACTATATCCCATTAGATATTAAGATCGTTCAAGTAATGTGTAGAGTTGGTATTCGGTGTTAAAATGTAGAAAAGATGAAGAAAAAGAAAGGAGAAAGATTTGATTGTTGGATCGATAATGAAAAGAAGAAACCAGGAAGATGTGAAAATTGTGAGTTCTTTTATACAAATTTGAAGCAAAATAAATCAAATAGCAAAGTGTGTTACCATGAGTGGGCCCAAATTAGCAACTGGATCCAAGAGGTACAAAAGCTGGAGAAATTAATGGGAAAGCACTGAATGATTCAACGGCCGAATCAGATATCCTGATCATGCATCTCATTCAACAAACGACAGTGTGGGGGATGCCTATCAGCATTGTTCTACTAATAATGTGGAGTATGTAGTTTACCTGGGTTTAACGGGTATACAATAATTATAAACTTTCCTTAGCAATGATGGCTGATCTGCCTCAACATGCTGCATACCAGCGTTTTGTAAAATGCTCGACAGGAATAAAAATCACATTTACAAGTGTATCGATACACATATTTTCTCGTTTAGGATCTTTTTCACCCTAACATCAGGCCACCAATCACTGATTCTCATCGTAAAGGACCCTGTTGCGCTGACTCGAGTTCTTATTAAGAGAACCCCACTTGTTTCTTATTCCTCCACAAAAAAAATCATTCCGTTTCTTCCCAAAAATTCTCATGAAAAGGGGACCCGAGGATTAAAGGTTTAGTCAGTCATTTCTTACTTACATTTGAGAACAAATCAGGGAAGGCATCACCCTTGCTTGAATTTGTAATAATGTCTGATTTCAATAGTCCGTATTGGCAGCATGCTTATCAGGCTTGATTTGAGGCTAGTCGCCCTTCTCTCTGGTTCAATAAAAGAGCAGCCATCACACAGCCGAGGCATTTGTTTTCTCTTTTTTTTTGCAACAGAGAGGAGGACTAGAAGAAAATATCATGAAAAAGTAACGTTGTAAAAACGGTATAGAACTGAAATTTAGTTTTCCTTTTCATCTGTGTTAGTGTAACATCAATAAAGACACACTGGTTATGATTTGTTTCTCGTGTGTTTATGTGTCGAGTGTGCGTGTGTGATTTCTGGTTGGGAAAAACTGCATCTTTTTTGTTTTGGTTCGTTGCTCATGTTACTTGCTATGCGATGATTTGTCGTCTGCAACTCTGTTTTGGATCGAGGAAATGTCATAAGACCCTTGAGAGATCTGTAAAGACCATCATCCAAGCAGCATAGCTAATCGCTACTGTCTCATTCAGTCAGACCCCCTGATCAGTGCTTGTTCGTTGTTGATTTTATGCGGAATCAAAAATGCTGTAGTAGCATGCAGCGAGAGAGCGAGAGACAGATGGATGCATTTGACAAGCCGTCTCGCTCGGATTGTGATCATAGGGCACAGCGGATGGGATTTTTTCCCGTCTTTACAGTTCTACCAATGGCATGAGTCTGGCTCAGATAGCATGATGTGATTGCTACGTTATGTATCTTTCAAACAACAAATATAGAGAGCTTGATTTGCCTCTGGAAAACAAGAGCGTGTGAGTGTGTGTGTGCAAAGATGGGCGGGGCAGGACAGACGGGGATCTTTCAACTGTGGAGAGAACACAAGGGAAATTCTAAAACCTACGCACCCAGCATGGATTGATTGGTAGTGGTATGAGGCGGGTTACACCCAATTCTCCATTTCCTTTATTTATTATATTTTGGTTACACATTACTAAGAGGGAACTTGCAATAAGAGGACCCTTTATGATATTAGTAACTGGTAGATGTCCCACAACCAGCTTGTATCTTTTTCTCAAAGGCCGTCTTTATCGGTTGATCACACACAAAGAGATGTATGAATATTGCGGAATAAAAAGGAGGAAGATTGATGAAAAAGAGCATTACAAGCGATATTTGCGAAAAGAGGTAAAGCTATATAACGAATGTCATGGTAGCACACATGATGGAAAAAAGATACTCAAAGCTCCATTCTTCCGTTCTTTTGAAGCGCCAACAACACCATTGATGCCGATTGCATTCATACAGGTACGCAGGCAGCAGATCAAGAAACTCTCAAGTCTCAAATGTGCCTTCCACAACAAGAAGATCCTTGCGTTGGCATCGCTTCTTGCTGGGCAAATCCGCAGTTGAACCTTAATCTATTTATTTGTGGCAAGATGCTGAATAAAAAACTGCTGAGAATTACAAAGAGTGCTAGTTTTCCAAATGTTTCTTTCATTTATTTGCAAAGATTTGAAGATGACTGAGCATAAATGCCTTAAATGTGGTGTCTTCCACGGAAGTAATGCACTCATCTGGATCAGCAATATACGGTCCATGCTACTATACCTGTGCGCAATAAGTCGTTAAGATTATATTAACAAACGTTACCTTCCGTGAGTTCACCTGAGAGATGAGCATATAGGGAATATTGAACGTGCTCTAGCGCACAAAATCACATGTGAGTCAAATCAACATTTAAGCGTAGCTACTGTACCCCGCAAAAAATTATTGGATGGTTAGAATCGCAAGCTTGCTGAACAAGTATATTCCCTGACATGAAGACAGAGTGTCTAGTGATTTTTTGCAGTGTGATTCACCCATGTTCTGCCTATTAGCGCGCTTATTTAGCAGAGAAACCACTACGGTGACAATTTGTAAAAGAAGGCAACTACTTGTATCACCAACCTATAGACTGTAGTGTATTTCACCTTACACAAACCAGCTTGTCATATTCGCTCATGAGAATTCAGTAAAAGGACAAACGAATGCATGTAAATACATCGCCCTCGATTTCTATGTATTGTAAAAATTCATTGGAGATTGGCCATGGCATTTCTGATTTGAAACTTGGATAGATCTGCTGGGATGGAACATTCCGAGCCATTTCCCCGCATTTACCTATCCGCAAGTTCAACCCAATGCTAGTTGATGATTCCACGGGAGAAAACCATAATATTCTATTGTTTGGTGGGGATCAAATCAAGACTATTGAATATCCGAAGCATATTGGCAATTTAGCCTTATCTTTTGATGGCAATTGATTTGATGAGTTTGGCTTGATAGATCAGCTTACCAGACCCTTGAGAGGAGCACATGACCGAAAAATGATGAGCAGGATTGATTTTACTCACAAAAAGTTGTGGGTTTTCCTGCGACTTACCAATGTATTCATTGGAATGCCATCATGTAAAAAGCAGGAAAGCAATAAAGTTCTGAAATAGACACGCTGTTGTTGAGTACTGTAGCGAGTTGACGTCTGCTGACGATTCCAAAAGCAAGCTCTTTTGGACGCCGCGAGGCAAGGTGTAAGAATATGGATGTTGGCCGATGAATGCAAGGATGAGTGTTGTCAAGTTGACGTATCCTTAACGGGGATCCATGATTTCAGCTATTGAAAGAGCAAACCTTTCAAACTATTTGATCGCAAAAAAAGGCGATTTCAAGCATTGAAGGAGAACATTTACATATTTAAAAGTATTTCGCCAAAAGAATGCAGCAAATCTTATCGAGGTCTCTTAGTAAACACTAGAGAGAAGCATGTAGAAAGCATATAACTTGCCCAGAAGCTAAAGCCAAAGGCAGCGAAGCCATTTCGATCCTAAATTTCTATCTTTATAATCTAAATTAACTAATTGCTACTATTGCAACCTATAAAGAAGAAGCGTAAAAGCTCTCATTATTGTCACAATCCCATCAACATGCGGTTCCATAGACTCCCTTTTGCTGCAAATATGTCCTTTTTAAAAGGTTCTATAGCTGCACCAACAGAAACAACTCGTACGCAGATTGGTAGCATACTTGGACTACCTCCAACTACTTGAATGCATACAGAACAAAGCATAATCTGGGTGCAATTCGATCGCGATTTCTCGTGTTAGAAGCCGTTTTAGACCGCCAGAAAAGCACCAAATAGTTGCTTTCATCGGGCAGTTACTTCCTGGCACCTTTGCTCCACTTTTTTGTGATCTTCAAAATTCGCCGAAAAAGCATGAGGTACCCCTCATGGTTTTTGTTGAAAATCAAACGATTGCGTTTTTGAGCACCAAAACGAACACTTTTACTAAGGCACATATCACATCAAAATGTTCCTCTTGATCCAGGGCAGCCTCCTAAAGTTTTTGTGTGAGACGTTTATATGTAAAATCTCGACATTTTTGCCAAAAACCGCATATCACATTTCCAGGAATTACTCAAATTTCTAAGTATTAACAGTGTTTATGATGAGGTTCATCAGATGCGCCTTGAAAAATACTTCTGGAATGAATTAGGAAGTAATGGTTGATCATCACACTTTATATAAGCGAATAGGGCAAAATAAGTCAAACAGGATCCGAAAAGTGCGAAAATGAACCACTCAAAACGTAAATGTTGTCGGATATTAAACTGGGATCCTGGCCTGCTGCTGCCCACAAGCCTGATGCAATTCTTGTTAGTAACGAGGTTTACGAAGCTATCGAGGAGGGATTTGCCAAGCAGAAGACACCATTGCTTAGCATGGATACTCTTAATGGCTGTTTTGCTTGTTTTTATACAATTGATGGATAAGGTTATTATAAAATGCCTCTCTGAATGCAATCACTAGAGTGAGATGCAAGATAGCTCTCACATTCGGTTTGAATCAAACAATTTAGTTAAATAATGCTCAATGTGAAGCGGTTCAACCATGAAATATGAGGCACAATCAATGATTAGAGACATGATTGCTTTTTTCAATGATCATATAAGCTAGAGAGTGAATCAAAAGCACGACAGCAGCATTGATAGTCTGTACAAGGGCCTTTCCACGACGATAAATTAGTCAACGTACAAATAATGAACAGTGCTAGGTCGATAGAGAAAGTTACTACTATACTACTTTGAAAACAAAACGCCAAGGCAAGCTCACTTGACAAAGAATCACTGAAAGAATAGCGAATGATTCAGTTACAGCTTGCTCTTTACAAAATGAGCTGCTCACAGTCGTTATTACCATATACAGGCTTATATAAGATCATAGCACTAAAGACATTCAAATTGGACAACATCTTTAGCCATACGTATACATAATACCTAGAATCTCACTACTGAACAAATAATTAGATCCCATAGTTGTTGCTTTTGCGCCCACTGTTCAGAGAAAAGATACGCCGTGCAAGACGTGTACTTCACTCTACGTCCTTCTCAAAATTCTCTAGACATGGGAGGAGACTAGCCCATTTATATATGAAATTAGAGATCCAGAGATGATTGCTATCTTCGCCTAAATGATTAACAAAATCAATCACATCGTTTCGTGGCAGTAGATCTAAATCACAATGATAAAATTTTTACAACATTCTAGACTGCGTTGTACATCCTGTACCATGATTAGACCGCAAGCGAGTAAACATTATTGCAGCCGCACACCTTGCACGTTCACTATACATCACCATCATGATCAACAGGTCAGTATTACCATTTGATCCACATTTAAGGATACATGCTTGTCATATAGAAAGCTTATTTGAAAAAGAGCGACCTTATTTCGTATTGTAATGGTGTGAGCATCATTTTATTGTATTTGTAATGAATAAAGATTGTAAATAAGTATGAATATGTTAATAAAGGCGTGTAAAATTATATAGAAAGTAGGTGTGGTATATAAATATGATTTGAGGGATTATTAAGAATGCAATGTAGATGTTTAGGCACCAGTATTAGTGACATCCTTACTAACAGAGTAGCTACCATGACCACCCATGGGATCGAAGAAGCTGCCAATGGTATCAGGCTTCTTGCTTGTGCGCATAGGGTCGTTGTGATATCTGTCAACGATGGGGTTGATGGCAGCATCCACATCCTTTAAAGAATTGGCAGGAGATGTGATGGGTGTAGCAGCATTTGAGGAAGCAGGTGTGGTGACATTGGAAGAGTCCTTGTGGAAGAAGTGTTTCATGAAGCCCATTGTATTAGTAGTAGTAGTTGATTGTATTTGTAGTTAAAATGATGTTTCAACATTTGATTTGAATAGTTGGAGTATTTATACTCTGACATGTTGGCTTTTGGGCCACCTTCTGTCTAAACTGTTATCCGCTCCCGATAAATCTTGCATACGATTGGACCAAACGAGAGGAGGAGGCTATTACAGTGGTGAAATCATTCTTTGTGGGCCGTAAACAATGGCAAAAACTATAAAGCCATTCCGATTGTAGCACAAGAATGTGGCTCCTCGGGTTGATTTCTACATGTGTAGTAAGGAACAAGGAGTCAAATTAGGAATATTTTACTATTCAGAATTATAAATCATTGGTGGATTGGTAATCCGCGTTTTAACAGATCAAAGAATCACTTGAAAAAAAAAGCCTGCAAGAGTGAATCAAAACGTATATACACATATACTTGGATTGACTCTGAACTTACCCCACTTTTATCATAGCTATACATATCTAGTATGCGGAGATTTGCCAATCCAGATGTCTACCAACGAATTCCACCGTACAAATGTAAAAAGTAACTATCGCCACGGCGGCAAACGGCTAAGACATTATGCGATTATTACTTCTCCTAGTATGTATGATGTAGAAAATTCTTGAATGACTAAATGCTCACGCAAAGAGTGATTTACAGGTTTGTGCTCATTTATGTACATTTTCTTTATATCCTCTTCTTTTGCTTACAAATGCTCTATTTTCAACCATTTTCAGACCATCTGCGAACTCGGCGATAGGTCTTCTCCGTATCAAATGGAAAAAATAGAGTTCATCAAACGTGCAATTACAAATTCAGGTGGTATTAGTATATTCTTATTCGTTTGATAGAGATTGCCGTGAGTCATTTGCCTTCTCAATGTCCATTTAAACTTTTGCGATCAGATTATCTTGTCCCTGAAATCAACGCAAGATAGAAAAGGTGTAGTAGAGTATGTTGCATAACCTGAAGAGCTTGTTGTCTGACAAATAGACTTTTTTTGCTTGCGTATTAAGCAAGAAATCAAGACAAACAGTGCCTTTTTGTAAAAGTTTATCAGGTGCAGTCTTCTCAAATAGTGATCTGCCTCAATAAATAGGATTGTCGCATCAAAGATGCAGATAATAGCATACAAATAGCCTCCCATTTTTATTATACGTTGATACTTGAATAAGTCAAATACCTCACCGACAGGATTAACTACATCGGAATCAACCTTGTTGGTGAAAACGATGAGCATGGTGTCTAGATCAACATGTTGCAGTACCTGAACTCAACTTCTGCATTCAAAAAATGTTACATTGAGGGACTCCAAACCCCACCAGCACAGATCAAATTTGCGAATAGTTATGTCTTTAATATATGATGCATAAAGCCTTGTGTATTAGAAGAGTAGAAAGGGGTGATAAAGAGGCAGAAAACGAAAATAAAATAAAAACAGCTCCACCACCACATGCAGATAATAATGATAATAATAGGGGGGGGGGGGTAATTTCATCCTTTCTTTTTTGTCCTCTCCAAGTTTGCATACATACATAATTAAAAAAAAAGCAAGCAAAGTCAAACAGTTTGGTTGCCTTTTTGTTTCACATAGATCATTTCAAATGTTTTGATTGCGGTGCGTTGCGAGAGTCGAGTGATTTGCGTGAGTGGTGAGTGCGATGGTGAGTAGTTGTGTGCGTGTGCGTGTATAAAGAGAAAAATGAAGTTTATATATATATTAAGATTGTTGTTCATGCTGCTCTACAGATGCGCTACGAGTTTCAGGAATGATCAACGACTTCCAGTTCTTCATCAACTGCTGGCAGCGTTGATTGATCTTGTGTTCATCATCGCCATAGTCGTAAGAGCAAGCAAATTTAACAACCTTGCCAATCTTGGTATACTACACATTTGGTAAATATACGCTTGCTTGCTCCCCATTGCACACACACACTCTCTCTGTACTTACCCTTAATAAATCATATGTCATTTGTGAATCCTCAATTTCCTTGACAACCTGTGACACTCTAGCAAAATCGTCTTTGGCAATCTCTCCCTACACAATAACCCACGCATCAGCAAAAACTCGCTTCTTGCTCTTTCCATTCGACCCATATGCGTCTACTTACCGGCTTCTTTTCATACACTAGTTTCTGGAGTTTGTGTCTAATATGGTAAATCTTTTTGTATTCGGCTGTCTTTTTGAACATGTCCAAATCCTCTTGCTTTTCAATATGGCCGACTGAATTGTGGTTGCTAGGCTCCTCGGATTTGCGAGACACTGTTGAAGATTCCCTCTTGGTATGATGATCCTCCTCCTGCTCAGTCGACAACGATTTGCGCTAATGGGCCATCATAGATCAGCCTCTGCAGCTACACACACATACCCCCAAAACGCTACTTACTCGCTTCTTTCTATCAGCCTCCGTCGCTGATTCAGGTTCTGATAATCGGGCTCGCTTCTTTTCGCTTGGAGAAGCCTTCTTTGTGGTTGCCTTTGTCTTTTTCGATTGTGCTGTGGATGATGATGATGGCGGTGGTGGCGGTGGGGTTGATGTAGCGTCATTCTCGTCTGCGTCGTCCTCGTCTTCATCTTGTATGTTCTTTTTCGAAGCAGCTCGTTTCTTTGTTGTAGGTGCCTTCTTTTTCGAAGCAGCAGCAGCAGCAGAGGCAGGCTTTTTACGGTCCTTTCTCTTGGGCTTCACCACTGGCTCGTCCTCTTCGTCCTCGTTCTCTGCGGCTTTGTCCTCCTCGTCATCATCGCCCTCCTCTGGCCCGTCCTCCTCGTCCTCCTCGTCCTCTGCGGCAGCAGCAGCAGCTTCAGCTTCTTCTTGCGCTCTCAGTATAGAAGGGTCTAATGCTTGATGAACTGCATTCTCCAAATCCTTCGTCTTGAACTTCTTGTCCTTCAAATCACGCTCCACAGCCTCACGGTCAAATGGACGAATGCAATCTGGTCCAAAAAAGCCACTACAGAGCCGCCGCCCACGAATTAATACCCTTACCGTTGCCATGGGCGCGATGTTACTTACTAGTCTCTGGAGCCGTAAAAGAAGACGGTATATAGTAAGCCCTTTGACTTTGTCTTTTGCTTCAAGATCTTGGTAGGTATTTCTTTGTCGTTCTCAATCTAGTGCATGTGTTGGTCTTTGGCTCTCTTTCTCTGGCTCTGTGAACAGACAATCCACTTACTCTTGCAGGCCACCAAGGATAGCCCTTCAATTTGGCAAACACAGTATCACCAGGTATATATTCTCTAGGAGACATGATTCTTCACTAACGCGATGACTATTTGATGTGCTTCTGTTGGACAGAAAGAAAGATGTAATGAAAATTTTTTAGGAGAGAAAAAAAAGGGAAAAATGTGAGCAAGAAAGAGAGAAATAGAGAAATTTTTTCTGCTCTGAATACATATTTTTTTGTAGCGGCTCTTGGTTTATTTGGTCAATTTCTTTGATAGCTTCATAAATGTGTTCAGAATGGAATTGCGCTTGTATCCAATTAAGCCCAACACACCTATAAAGGCACATTGATACGCCAGTTTCTTGCTAAAGAAGCGGCTGCTGCTTGGCGCCAATACAGCCGCCTTCTGTGGACCCATCACTGTTTCCTTTAGCGTGCCTGATGCAACGACCTTTCTGTCCTGATCCAGCACGACCCTCAAATGTCGGTTGGGTTCGCTGTAGCCTCCGTCTGCTCGCTTCAGCCCTTCGTAGCCCTTGAGGGGCTCGCCCAAGTAGCCTTGTCCGTAGAATCCCACTTTATCCAATCGAGGCAGGTACAGCTCGTAAGCAGGCATGTAAGTATCCACAAACATGCGCACAGCCTCGTCCGACAATCCATCCACGCCTCGAGTCTGCTTCATGTGGTGCTCCTGCTGCAGTCGCCATTGATACACTTGCTCCAGCTTGAATGGTGACAAATGGATGAATATGTCGAAATAAGGGTACAGATCACTCTCGTACTTTTGCAGCTCCGTGTTCATGACATTGACCTGATCAAACTTGAGATGGACATGCTGTCTGACGTCCTTCTCAGGCAGCGTCTTGAAGCCTAGCATCCAGCCCTCAAACAAGATGATGTCGAATGGTGCAACAGGGTATTTCCAGTTTGCTCTGTCCAAGCGGTCGCCTTGGCCCGAGTGCAATGACTTGTCGTACACTGGGATGGGCACCGTATCTCCGTGCTTCTTGGTGCTCAGGAGCAGTTGCAATGTTTGGCTGGCCAGTGCTAAATCATGCGAGCCAGCCTGGCCTCGCTGCTGATAGAGTGGATTGCTGGGATACCTTTGTGCTAATTTGGCCTGGTCCTGATGCGTCAGATACACATCGTCTAGTGAGAAGCTGACAACTCGCAGATTGTAAGGAGCCTCTTTCAGTAAATGCGCCAGAGTATCACAAAGTGTTGTTTTGCCACTGCCCTGACATCCAGAAACACCTACAATCATGGGCTGTGGAGGCAGCTCACGAGACTTTCTATCTTGCTTGAACGTTTCGTAGTGCTGCAGAATGTGCGATATCGACTCTTTGGTCTGTGGCAGCATGCCGTAAGGAAGTTGTTGAGCCATGATGGTGTAAATAGTTGGAAAAAAACGAAACAGAAGAGGGGAGGGGGCCTATATTTTATATTTCAAACGTTTACACTATACTTTTTACGCCTAAAACAGAGGCTCAGTGCAACCCGCGCGCATCGTCCAGACTGGCATTCAAACGCCATTATGATATGATGGACATGTGTGATGATCGTGATCGCTGGCCAGTTTGCAGGATGTTGAAAAGCAGCATTGAGCACTATACATGCCAACGACAGCGCTTGGGACAATCCCATTGACTCAAGAACTACGCATTAAAGACCCTCTGAAGCGCAGCTATCTGTGGATTGTCTAAACAAGCTTACTGTTTGACACGTGTTGCACCAACATGGGAGCTTGAATAAAATGGCCGTTTGGAATGGAGTATAATTACCATCAAGGCAAAAGCGCGCGTTGAGCTCTTTGTCCCCTTTTACCATCACTATTACTTTAAAAAAATGCAACTGCCTGCCATTCTTCGCGAACCTGCTGTTGGACTGATTGGAGAGAAATGCTACGTCTCCTTGATTGAAAACCTAAACATTCAAGACGTCGATTGCATCAAGTATTCAGTCAGCAAGGGCCTGGGATTAGGTATTGTGTTGGGCGGATCCATTGTCAAGGTGCCTCAAATCTTGACCATCCTGAGAAACAAGTCGGCAGAGGG
The DNA here is from genome assembly GCA_010203745.1 of Mucor lusitanicus. Taxonomy (NCBI): domain Eukaryota; kingdom Fungi; phylum Mucoromycota; class Mucoromycetes; order Mucorales; family Mucoraceae; genus Mucor; species Mucor lusitanicus. Next base: position 2,316,706 of record JAAECE010000003.1, on the reverse strand, counting down.
ATTGTCGCTGGCCAGTTTCTTGCTGGAGGCGCTCTCTTACTCCATCACGCTCTCGTACAACATGCGACAGGGAAATCCCTTCAGCACGTACGGTGAAATCATGTTCATCTACATTCAAAACATCATCATCACCAGTCTCATCTTTTACTTTGGTCGCCAACCCGCCAAGATGGTTGCCGCCCTGATTGGCCTCTTTTCTGTGTTTTGGGCCCTCAACAATGCCGCCTTGGTGCCTGCTGTAGCCATGAGCAGCCTCTTTGCCGCCACCATCCCCCTCAACCTCGCCTCCAAAATCCCTCAAATCTACAGCAACTTCAAGAACAAGTCCACAGGCCAACTATCGGTGTTTACTGTTGTCAACTACTTTGTAGGCAGCTCCATCCGGGTCTTCACAACCATGACAGAGGTCGACGATCCCATCATGCTGTTTGGCGGCCTGCTGGCCAGCTCATTCAATGCCATCTTGCTCTTGCAGGTGATCCTGTACTGGAACAACAGCGGCAGCAAGAAGAAGGGACATAGTAAACTAGATTAGCCAATAAAACGCTTGTTTCAAATGTCCAAAGTGGCGTGTAAACTGACTTGTAAGTTTCAATTCAAATGTGTCTAGGGGAAGATCTTCTGCTTTTGCCGAAGAGGAGACATAAAAACCAAAAAAAAAGTACCTCATTTCTCTCTTTCTTTTCTCTTTTCCACACTTCTTTTTTCTCGGCCTTTTCCCTGCGCTACATGTCTCGATTGAGTTCTCCTACTGAATGGGTGGCTCCCCTGACGCCCATCATCTCGCTGGCTTTGCTGCCGTTGGGCCCCATCTTCTTCCCTCGATTCTATGTCATCTTTCTGTTTGTCTACTTTACCGGCTTCCTGTACCAGCAAGTCAACCACGTCTGCAAGTTCTACCTGTCGTCCGTGCGCATCAGAGCAAGCATCCAAAAGTGGAACAGGCTGAACAGAAACAAGCACCATTTGAATGACAAGGATCAAGACGACAAGGCCAAGATTGCCATGGACACATTTCAGCCCAATCGATCCAGCAGCAGCAGCGGCAACAACAACAGCAGCAGCACTCGTGAGCGCTTTGTCAACCTGGAAGATCAGGCCGCAGAAGAGCAACTCATCTACCAAGAGCCTCAATTTATCCACACATTTGTTATCCCAAACTACGGTGAACCTGAGGCTCTTTTGAAGGATACCATTGGCCGATTAGCAGTTCACAGGTATGCCCAAAATGAATGAAAAATTTTATACTTTTGAAAGGCCGTTTATATTAACTTGAATCTAAAACGAATGAATAGCAATGCTCAAACAAACTATGTGATTATTTTGGCAATGGAAGCGTCCGAGCAAGGCTGGGAGGAGAAGGGAAAGCGTTTAGAGGACTTCTTCAAGGATCGGTTTCATGGGTTCATCATCACAGGCCATCCTGCCGGTGTTCCCGGTGAATATCGTGGTAAAGGATCAAATGTAAATTACGCTGTGCGCAACGGCTGTGCCGAGATGCTGAGACAAGGCTTCGACAGACGCAAGATCATCCTGACCATCATGGACTCGGACGCCGCTATTCCCGAGCTCTACATTGTCGAAGTGGAGGAAGCATTGAACAAATCAGACGACCCCTTCTACACCATCTGCGCTCCTCCCATCTTCTTTTCGCGCAACAGCGCCCAGGTGCCTGCTGCTGTGAGAATGACCGATATCACCTGGTCTGCGCTCGTCATGTCAAATCTCAGCAATTCTGACGGCCTATGTGTGCCATGCTCCAACTACAGTCTGTCCTTCATCTTGGCCGAGCGTGTGGGCTACTGGGACGTCGATGCGGATGCCATTGGCGAGGACATGCACATGTGGCTCAAGTGCTTCTTCAAGACGGACGGCCATGCCCGCACGGCGCCCATCTACGTGCCCATCAACCTGACCAACGTGCAATGCGACGGCTACCTCAAGAACATTTACGAGCGCTATGTGCAAGCCAAGCGCCATTTCCAAGGCGTTGCAGATCTCGGCTACACGCTTCGACACATGGTCAGCTGCTACAAGAGCAGAAAGGACCAAAAGGGCCTGCTGGATTGCCATATGGCTACATCTGGATTCTACGACAAGCTGGCAGCCTGTTCTGTGATCATGGAAGCACACATGATTCCCGCTTCTTCCGGCTGGCTCATGTTTGCCGCTGTGCCCTTGATGCAGGTCATCCTGTTTCCACCCTTTTCCTGGATGGCTATCGTCTCTCCTGCAAACAACCCTCTCTTGACATCCGACTTCTTTTACAAGCTCTGGACTGTTGTCAAGATGATTACTGTCTTTCTGCCCTTCCCCCTGTTTGGCACCTTGGCCATCTATGAGCACTTGCATCGCTACATTGACCGAGAGTTCTACCACAAGCCCAAGTCTGAATCCCGTACCTGGAAGAACATTCTGGATTATGCCTCGCTGCCTATTGCTGCTTGGCTGTTCTTGACCTGGCCCTCCACTGTTGCCTGCGTCAAGCGTCTTTTCGCTGGTGATGATGCCTACATTGTAGGCGCAAAGATGTTTAAAGACGAAACTGAACCCAACCACAGTGGCAAGGAACGCATTTTGTAAATCATAGAAAACACACACACACACCATCATCATCATCATTATTCATTGCGTCCACTTTCCATTACTCTCGCTCACACTCGCACTCACCTTCACTAATATCTCACATTAAACACTACACTTTACACTACACTTTTAATAATAATAATAATAAATCTAATACATTATCAACTGGAAATCAACGTTTGAATGGTAGGGGTTTTGAAGTTAAATTTAGCTGCTACTATACTACACATTGGGTTCCTTATTGCCGCTGCAAGCAAATGTGTGTATGCTGTTTATTTGTAGTACTAAAACTCAGTGTGGTGCTAATTGTGGTGTGGTTACTGAAAAGACCTCATCCTGCGAGTTGCCCAGCTCAATGGCAACGGGAAGCGGTCGCCTGTAGGTCTTGTACAACATCTGCATTCGAACGTGCCAGGTAGTGCTCGTGTTGGTTGTTTCAGCAGGTTTGATTTCAATCACTCTGCCGTACCAATCAAACTGGAGGTAGATTTCGTAGCTATCAATGTCATTAGGTACGTCCTTGACGTAAAAGTACACATCCACCATGTCATTGTCCTTGTGCTGTGCCTTGATCTGCCGCTGTACTGTTTGCTTTGGCTGCTGGCTCCATACCGCGTGCAAATCCACCATGGTATCCTGTGCTGCTGCTTCTTCTTCTTGGTCTGAATCAATGTCTTCGTACTCGTCATCATTGTCGTCTGTCTCTTCTTCTTGTAGTTGTTGGGGATCAACATGATCCAGGTCGTTTTGCTCGTCGTCTTGCTCTGTCTGTCCTTGTTGACCCCTATTCTCCTCCTCCTCTTCTTCTTCTTCTTCGTCCTCTTGCACAGAATCTCTTCCTTCAGAATCATAGTCGTCAAAAATATCATCACCATCATCCGACTCATCCTCAGCTGAGGCCGCAATCACTTCACCATAGACCATTTCTCTCAATTGCTGTCCAATCAAGGCCATGTGTTCTTGTTCAATAAACTCTTGTATCTTTGATTTCATCTCCACGCTGTCCACCATGGGATTCAAGACTCTCTCAGCAATGGCATCACCGAGGAAATTCAGCTGCGCAATCAAATAGCAAATGTCCTTCATATCGACACCCGACATGCATGGATCATCCAATAACTGCTGCATGTCTGTACATGGTTTTGAGGTTAAATTTTCAAAGGTGCCAATGTCTGGCATACCGGAGCTAGTGGGAGTCGATTGATAGGATATAAGCTTTTCAACTAATTTTAAAATGGGTGCTGATTGAGAGTTATTTTGAGATACCGAGTGTTGTGGTGATGGCGGTGGTGGTGGTCGGGTGGGTTCCTTTTTTGATCCAGTAGATGATGATGATGCTGTAGCTACATTTGTAGTGGTGGCTGCACTTGTAGTGGTGGCTGCACTTGTAGTGGTGGCTGCTTTGACAACAATTGATTCAGCATTTGCATTGCTAGTAGCCGCAACCGCTGTTTTCTGTTGATCAGAGCAGGACGGATCCATCTTGCCTGCTGCCTCTTGTTTAGCTTTCGCCTCGCGTGCTGCTGCTGCTGCTGCTGCTGCCACAGCGGCTGACACATCCTTCGCCGTAGCAGAAGGTTTGTTTGGCGTCTTTTCGTCCTTTTTCGCAGTGCCACTACTGTCATTGACCAACAGCGGGGACAGCAGATTCTCCAACTGCTCGTCATCCTTTATGTCTTGCAAATAACCGACCACCTGATCCTCCCTTGGCTGTTGCTGCTGCTGTTGTTTGACAACTTTTGCTCTGATTTCTGTCAAGGTGGTCGTAGTCGTTGTCGTGGTCGTCGCAGTCGTTGTCTGCTTTGGCTTGTGGAAGCGGTACTGCATACATTCTGTATCCAGGGGTCGAGGCAAGTTTTGCTTCTTGTCACACACCACAGTGTAAGGCGTATATTCTGTGCCTGAAGTCAGCATGGCAGCGCGACTGAATTCTTGGAATATGGCTGTGGCTCCAACGGCAGTGCACGATCGGGCAACATTTTTGGTGAGGATGAAGGGATCCTGCACAATGATAGGCTGGCCATGCCAACGGTGGGCATCTTGGTTGTATAATTTGCCGTCGCTGGTAACGATGGATACGACGCAGTTGTTGGGATTGGCATAGTAGACAAAGAACTTGTTAAGTAGCTGAGACACGGTGTCCTTGTTCTTGGATTCCCAGTAGGTAATGGTGTCGTTTTTGCCTGTATGTGGCTCCAGCAGATACTCTGACGTCGCACTGTTTTTGACATGGACGCAATCGTGGTAACGCGCATCACAACGCACAAGCTGGTGGTCTTGATACAGCAGCACCTGTCTGCCAGTCTTTGATTTGCAGTTTCTCGAGTGGCATTTCGCCAGCCTTTGCAGGCTAGGTATGACAGGCGTCTCCAGGCCAGCCATCAGAAAGTGCAGTGCCATGAGCACATAGGCATAGCTACTGAGCGTGCCACCAAGCGCTAGTAGTGTGTTAGATGTGTACCCTCACCCGTGTCTATCTGCAATGTGTATCACTTACGGCTGTTGAGGTCCTTTTGCTTGACAAACTGCTTGATGGCTGTCAAGAAGGGGCGGATCCTGATATCAAGCGACGTGTATTGTCCAACCATGCGAGTGTTCTCAATGCCGAGTATGTTGTGCGTGTTGACGTCGCAGCTGAAGCCTGTTTGCGGATCGACAAACTTGCAGATTGGCACTGAAGCATTGCCTATCGCCTCGACGTTTTTCATGCCTATGGACTTGAGCCGATTTGCCAAAAAGTACATGTTGTATACAGATTTAGGCTGTTTTGACAGCTTCTGCTTGTACCGCCTCAGATCGCTTTCGAATTTGGCTTCAGGCACGACAATACAGAGATCCACATCCGCATCTTTGAGACACAACAGATTTGCGGCAGATCTATGCAAACAGGTTGAATACACAAGTGGCATGAGCACATGATACATTGGCAACGCAGATTACCCAAAGATGGCCACCCTGTAGTTCATTCCAGGCCAGACCGTGTCCAGCATGTTCTGGAGTCTTCTCACCAGCGACTTTGTGTTGGCAAAGAACTGATCGGTCGGCTCAGACTTGTAGCAGAACTCCCAAATCTCGTCTGTCAGTGGATCGCATCGAGGCCGGCCAGCGTTTTTGCTCTTCTTTTTCGCCTGTGCTCGTTCGGCTTCATAGCGCATTTTGTCTTGCTTGTAGAACAGGACAAACAGTGCTGTATCGTCCGGTCCGTTTTTGGTGAGCGCAGAGAAATAGTCGTGCTCGTGGCGCTTATCAGCATAATACTGAGCCTGGGTCATCAGCTCATAGCTGTATTTGCTCCAGGTCGGTACGAGTCCAGCTCTGACAATGTCACGTCCTACCTCCTTTAGAAACTGTTCAAGTGGACAGTAAATCTGCACAATTGTCCTGTAGAGCTCTGGATACTTGCTGTTGAGGTAGTCTTTGAGGTCTCGCAGTGTCACGACTTTTGCTGTGGACATGTCATCCGTGATGGAATGATTGAATGCGTAGAGGCCGCACACTTCAAGAAAGGAGACTTGAAGAGGATTGCTGCTCATTATGTGAATGATGGCTATGAAAAAAGAAAAGGAAAAAAAAAGAGCTGTGCATCCACTCTCCATGGTTGCCCACATTGAAAAAGAATTTTAATGGCCCAAGGGGAGGTTGAAAATCATCGACACCACTGCATTGGCATTCATGAACAGTTGGCATGAACGCTCGTTGCATCGTTTCTTCCTCATCATCAAAATGGCACTGAACAGCCGTCAGGCACATGCGTTTCCTTTTTCTTGCTTTAATTGATCTTGAAATACAACCACAGCAACATTTCTCATATCTATTATATCTCCCATTGAAGTGCTAAATGCCATGATTTTAGACACACTACGGTACTTTGGTAGGTATACGATAATGGCGTTTATTCAATTCAATCATGCAAATGTTAAATCTGTGTCCACTCTTCCATTCGCCAATTGAGCAGGTAGGGATGACTACCGCTGCGGGTCATGACCCATCTGCATGCATTTGCGCCTTGAGAGCCTATGAATAACACTGGACTATGCTTTGTTGTGTCTGTATTCACCAAATGGCCATGTTCCTGGTAGTAATCTGATAGCTCCTCCAAGACTGTCGCCACACATGTGCTACCAAATTGCTCGCTAAATGTTGGATAGATTGCCAGCTTGTCGATAAATTGGGCGTTGGTGGATCTTTTCATTGCATGGATCGCTACTGTCAGGCTTTGAACGTCGAGGACATCACTCTTTATGGTAATTTCAATCAGGCCATCTTCTTGCTGGCGGACCTCTCCCGTAGTGGAGCTCTGAATCAGCAGTTCACCGATCCCATCGATTTTGATTTTTCGTAATGATGCATTGTGTCTTGAAAGGAGGGGCTGCAAGTCAACGGAATTGATGCCTTCCTGACGAGTGCAGTTCAGCTGTAACGTCTTTAGTTGCTTAAAGTTGGAGACAAACATGGCAAGGCCGCCATAATTTCTTCTGAGTAACCGTTTTAAGGTTGGGTCAATGGATAATTCTAAATTGGAGAGGGTTTTGTGGAATCGAGAATATATTCCAAGAGCGAAAATTCCATTATGCAAGCAAGTGGGCTTGGGTATCTGGATGTCCTGGAGATGGGGCAGCTTTACTTGGTTGCTATACAACATTTTGAGATACTTGTTCATGTCCACATCATGTCCAAAGTGTAGTCTTTTCAGATTCATGCAAAAACTCGCAATGTTCTTGAGATCAAGAAGATCACATTGCTCTGTAGTTATCGATACTTTATCGACTCGGGGCCCAAGGAAAGAGTACTGCACCAGATCATTTACAAATGCAACAGCTCGAGCACGACTGTCGAGTCGAACATGTACCTCTGCCTTGGTAAACTTGTTGGCGATCCTATGCCAGAGTCTGCATGAAAGTCGATAGTGTTTGATGTCTTGAATATCAGTTACATGTGCCAAGATATTTTGTAAAAGCTCTACTGGTAAAAGTTGGTTTACAGAGCAGTTGTAGCTGGTCATGCGACTAGAGTTTTAGAAAAGAATACAAGAAATGGAAAAAGCATTAGATTGGGGAAAAAACAAACGCAAAATTAAATACTTGCATTTCACAATAACCTCCTGTGACGATATTTCTCATCATTTTAACGTATTCTTTTGCATCAAACATACGTCAAAATGACATTCATGGATCGAGAACTAATTAAAGTTTTCTTAAACATTGGTGTTGGTGGAGGAAACACATCTGTCATTACAATTTTTACAAAATTTTGCCTGCAGGAGCAAAAAAGATATCATTCTTAACGTCTCACGTTTTTATACAAAATTTTTGCAAAAATTATGGAGAAGCTGGGCGTCGATCCCAGTGCCTCTCGCATGCTAAGCGAGCGCTCTTCCATTTGAGCTACATCCCCAAACCACGTGGAAATGAGACCAAAAAAGCATTATATAGACACAGTTTAAATTTTTTTCGATTAATAGCATTTTTCTCCGGTTTCGTATTACTAATAGGGTAATGTTAAAGATTTAGCAAGCAGAAGGAGTCTCCGGGTTGCCATCAAAAGCATTTTTAAGTCGCTGAAGCTCTTCTATTGGCAAGAAAAATTCGGCCTTCTCCTATGGGAACATTGATGCGACAGCGTGCCGCCATCTTGGTGACCCAATACTGCCTACATTCTCAGTTCCTCCCTGAAGATGGTTCATATATTATTGACATTGCCCTCTGATGACTCACTGTCTGCTTCCTTTTTGAAAAAGTTGAAAAAGCAACACATGGCTGCCTGTGCGCTCGTTGAATTACCCCTTGTCAGCAGCCGTAACCTCAAAAATGGTTCCTGGATGAACGACAGCAATAGAATACGGAGTTCCTCACTAAAACTGACATGATGGTTCCGATCCGTGGTGCTTGCCGCCCCGCCATTGGCCTTGATCCTGTCATGTTTTTTCCTGCCGCTGGTCGCCTTTGTTGTTGCAGTCGTCTTGTTGGCTACCGAATGGGATGGCTTCCTGGTGAGCCTCGACCTTGTCATGCAACACGATGGACCGCGCATCCCGCCGCCATCTCCATAAGTGTCCTACTACTTTGCCTCCTCATTTGCTTTCGTCTTCTCCAACTCCGCCTGCTGATTTTACTGGCAACATCATTGACCATGCCTTGAACTTGATTCCACCCTCTCTTCCTCACCATCCGATTGTCTACTGTAGTAAAAAGGGGAAAAACAAAGATACAATTTAAATCCTTCTTTATTCGAAAGTAAGATAAGGTGCAATCATTCAACATGTCTATGGTATTTATACTATTCAGATATTGCGATATCTGGCAGTTGCACCGTCAACTGTCAGATGGTCCGTAATATCAGTTTTGTTGAGTTTCTGATTTACATAATCAGTACGGTTTTCTAATTAGAGTTTTGACATATTTGTATATGAAATGCATAGAGCAACCCTACTTGGTCTATGCGGTTTGAGATGTCTTTATTTTTATGATTCGATTTATTTTGTTAGCAATGGATTTGTCATTGCTCCGTTATTCCTCGGTTAAATTGATTATTTGGTTTATAGCATTTCAGTTTCTTTTTGGGTCTGACATCCATTACAGAGTTTCATGTGATGGATGGCATGTAATATGTTATGTGGGGAAGTTAATATAGGTACCACTTCAGCACATCTACGACGATGGTCTGATCCCTGTACTTTGCTGCTGTGGCACTTTGAGCGGCTAGTACTGTGCGCAAACTAATCCCACCGATGATGAGTAAAATTACGCTTAATGCTTATTTATTAATGCATTTCGTAACCAGTATGCTTGTATTTACTATCATTAAAAAGCGTTGGGTCTCACGGTCAGAACGATACTAAGCATGTAAAGTTTGAAACATATCCAACCAAGATATAGAGCATCAAAGAGACAATAGTCGATTTTAGAAGTAAACCGTTTTGGTGGAATGTTTACGTTCTCCTTTGTGGAATGTCGGAAAGATATCGAAATCGTCTGAAATTTGGCATCAAGAATGTTGAAAACTCTTAATTACCGAAACAAAGTTGAAAAGTATAAAAAGTGAATCTTTTCTTCATTCTCTTCTCATTTTCTCTTCATTACTTTTTCACCCCTATAAACTTCATTATGGTTCCCCCTATCCCTAAGGAGCGCGAGCTTTTAATCATCAACCTTTTGCAACATAATGCTAGTCATTCGGAGATTATGTCTAGACTTCCTGGTGTTGGTTCCTCAACTATTACCCGCATACGAAAGCAAATGTCAATCCCCATCAACGCACGTCCTGCCGGAAGACAGCCATTGGTCAGTGAGCCAACCAAACGATACGTTGCAAGATTGTTACGTACTGGTAAATTGGAGGGTCCTCGAACTGTGCAACGTTATTTGGGGTCGATTGGGATCGAAATGACCTTACAAGGCATCCGCAAAATGATCAAAGGCTTAGGCTTCAAAGCTAAAAGGAAGGTAAAAACTAATTTCGTTAGCAATAAAAATCGGGCTATTCGACTCAAGTGGGCCAAACAACATAAGCATCTTACTGTTGACCAGTGGAGACAATGGGTTTTTTTCTGACGAAACAAGAGTCAATATGTGGGGGTCAGACGGCAACTCTTACTTTTGGTCGGATGGGAGTGAAACTTTAAGGCCTCACGAAATCCAGCCTCAGGTACAAGGGGCTGGTGGTAGCGTTATGTTTTGGGGCTGCATAACTGCGGAGGGTCCTGGATATGGTACCACCATCACCGAAGGCACCATCAACTCGAAAGAATATATCGATATTCTGCAAACATCTCTGGTGGACACTCTTGATTACTATGGCATGGATCGTAAAACAATTCGCTTTCAGCAGGACAACGCTACCCCGCACACTGCAAATCCCACCAAAAGATGGTTCACCAGGAACGGCTTTCCCACAGAAAAAATCATGGATTGGCCAGCTCAGAGTCCTGACTTAAACCCAATTGAGCACCTATGGTATCAAATCAAACGTAAACTGTACGCCTATCCTTTGCACCCCTCAAGCACTGTCGAATTGGAGGAGAGAATTGAGTTTGAATGGTACAAAATTGACAAGAAACAGTGTCTTCGATATATAGATAGCATGCCGAGACGAATTGCTAAGGTTATCAAGGCAAAAAGGGGGTCCTATTCGCGGATAACTGGTTTTTGCACTTAACCACAAATTTTAAACTTGACTTTGACAGCTTATTTCTAAATAACCCTCATATTAATAATAAAACTTTCTTCTATCATTTTACAGCTCTTTTTTTATGCTATTGAATGACGTAAATTTCAAGCCAATAGCATTGTTATTTATTGAGAAATCATTGATTTTGTCGATTTTTACCCATCATCGGTGGGATTAGTTTGCGCACAGTATGTGATAATAATCCCGATGGTGATCACACGACGGGTTCTGTTCCTAGACAAGTATGAGCTTCCCCGGCCTAACATGTTGTATTGGAGATAGAAGAGATAATAGCCAAGAATACGTGAGAATGTAGTATGTTTGAACACAACATAACATGCGTCAACTGCCATCTTGCTCCGTGGAGAACCGATTGTGATCTGCTTCCTCTGTTTGCCCTTCCACTGCTACTACAATCTTTTATTTACGCAGCACGAGCGATGTAAGGGAATTCACGTTGTCTTAATTCACCCCTTCAATTTGAGTGGTGTGGGTAAGTACTTTGTTGAAAAAGATTAGATCTGCGATGATGGCCTCTCGACGGCTGTTGCTGCTGCTCTGAAGCCCTTGTCCGAGAAAGAATTTAAGAAAACCGACTTTTTGTCCCGTCGCAAGCTTAATCCTGCGCCTGACACTTCCATAAACTACGGAGATTTGGATCTCTGCCTGGCGATACCAATCTACAACACCGACCCTCGTGGTACTATGGCTTGAAGAGTTTTCAATGTCACTTCTGAATAATGAACACCTCGCCTACGGTATACCCACATTCACAACTTTTCGGCGTCGTCAACAAGAGGTTTCGAGCATCATTGACTTGTTTCTAACGAACATTGGAGATTCTGCGTTCCTTGATCCTCAACTGGTCATTGAGTCTGATCTGTCTCTCGGCTCTGATCATCGGCTGATGGTGCTTACTTTTGGGTATGTTCCCCCTTCTGATGATATTGTGAGCCCTGGTAATTCTGTGTTGGTTCCTAGGCGCCAATGGAAGCTCTCGAAATTGACGAAAGAGAAGCCTTTGCGCTTACTCCGTGAATCCTTTCGATCTTCTGTTGCTCCTTTGGTGGGTACTGTCAAGAACGGGAACTTGAATTATAATAAGGGTTTATTTAAAAGAGATAGAAATGATTATCTTGATACTTGAGAGGATATATACAAGATAATCGACAAAGGAGAACTCGGGAACGAGGAAGGGCATGGTATTTATACTTGATGAGCTCTCGGCAATAAGTGCCGAGACATAGAATAAAGCATGGGTAAACGTAATGATTCGTAATCAGAAACATGAGTCATAATTGCGTGAGAGCTGTCAATGTCAGATGCTTGACATTGATAGGTGCTTGACATGAAACATAGATGAGATTACAGGAACGCTTGGCAAGACATAATGATTGCTGAGTAATCCTAATTACTAATCATACATCATGAGTCATGAACTATTATCCAGTAAGTCCAGATCGTGAGTAGTGCCGGGACAAGGACTTAAGACCGAGACAGGACCTGAATACTTGAAACACCGAGATGATTGTACTTGACCTAATTAGGACTTGGTTGCATAATGATTCTTGATTCAGGAACAGTAGCATGAACCTGGTTCATGACAGGTACTTTGGCTGCTCTGGTGTCTGATCCCCCTGCTACCCGTCCTAATATCAATGCACTCAACGATTCTCTGAATCAATGTTTGTATGATAGCCTGGACCATGCTATTGGTGTGAAGTCTGCTCGTCCTGGTCATTGGAAGAAGTACTGGACACAAGAGATTCAAGATGCTGCTGCTGCTGAACGCGACCGTGCCTATAGCCAATGGCGCCATGCCTCCTTTGGTATTGCCAAAGTTGAGTGCTGGCTCTTGTACAAGCAAGCTCACCGCAAGTTCCGTTCTCTCGTACAAGCTGCCAAGCGCCAGTCGTGGAAACAGTTTTGCTCTACACTAGAGAGTGATTTCTCCAAGGCTACTGCTGCTACCAAGCGCATCAAGCGTAACAAAGAGTCGACTTCTACATATAGCCACCCTAATGGGCCTGCTGCTTCTGTCTCTGCTATGGGTGCCCATCTCGCTTCGGTGTATGATGGCTCTCTGCTTGCTACTGCTTGTCGTCCTGCTGCTCCTCCCACCTTTGATTCTGTCCTGCCTTTTTGTGTGCCTCAGGATTTGTCCTTGTTTGATGTTGATACCTTGGTATCTCACATTCAGCGGCTTCCTACGCGTAAAGCGCCTGGTCCAGATCATATCAAAGCGGAAATGCTCAAGTCTTTGGCCTCTGAGAGTGCTCCTGTCTTGTCGTTGCTGTTCACTTTGTGCCTTCAATGGTCGTATACTCCTGCTCTCTGGCGTCAAGCCCAGGTGTTCCGAATCTTCAAGATGGGTGATGCATCCGATCCCGCCAACTACAGGCCCATCTCTCTGACCTCTGTTGTGCGAAAGCTCTTTGAGTTCTCTCTGATGCCTGCTCTGGATGTCCACTCGCCTGCTTTGGATGTCGCTCAAGGTGGTTTTCGGCCTCAACGAAGTCCTCTGGATCAAGCCCTCTGCCTGCACGACTTGATGCATGACTACTTCCTCACTCACCACCACTATCCTTTTGTTGCCTTCCTCGACATTAAATCTGCCTATGACACGGTGGATCGTCGTGTGATCTGGGATGTCCTGTCGCGCTCATCTTTGCCTCGCTCTGTTCTCTGCCTGCTCATCAACATGTTTGACGAGGTACTCGTGTCGGTGCTCATTGCCAACCACAGCTCTGTTCCATTTGCACCTGCCACTGGCGTGTTGCAAGGTTCTGTGCTGCTGAGCCCACACCTGTACTCTCTGTACATCAACTCTCTGCCTGCTGCTCTGCGCGCTGCTGTCCCTCGTGGTACGGTGGTATCGCCACCTGGAATGGGTGATGTGTGTGTCAACAGCCTGCTCTTTGCTGATGATGTCGCAATTTTTGGCTCTCGGCGTGATGTCCAAACCATGTTGGATGCTGCTTCTGTCCACTCAATGTCTCTTGGCTACAGATGGAAACCTTCCAAATGTGCTGTGCTCTGCGCTCCCACTGCATCGACTCGCCATCCACTGTCATTGTACGATGAGCCTCTTCCTGTGGTTGAGGAATTCACGTATCTTGGCATGCCGTTTCGATACAAGGGTCTGTATGCTCCTGGGATCCTGGATCTACGTGCGTCTGGTGCTGTCAAGACAATGGCGTTACTGAACTCGGTTGGTGTCAATCGAAATGGCTTTTCCTTGTTGCTCTGTGCTTGTCTGTACAAAACGTTCATTCGACCGAAACTGGAATATGGCCTCGCTATTTCTCACCTGCTCTTTCGTGACTTGAAGGCTCTGGATGCGCTCCAAAACCGATTGGTTGGTATGTTTGTGGGCAGTACGTGGTACAATGTTGCTAAGCACTTGACCTGTCTCCCCAGCATGAAACATCGATACAATGTTCTGGCCACACGCTTTGCTCTGCGTGCTGATACCCTTCCAGATGACTGCTTGTTGGTTCTGCTTCGCCGTGGTCTGCGCTACACTCGTCTTGATAGATTTATCTGTCAAAACCCGTTGTACCTGTCTCTGCCCTCTCCACCGCCTGCCTCTACCACTGCTCTCAAGGTGGTCTTTGATGACTACTGGCAAGATCAAGTGGATCGCCAACTTGCTGCTGCTGCTGTCACTGGTGCGCAAACTTTGCTTCGTGCTTGCCGTCCCTCTGCTACCCGTCCTGATCCCATTTTGTACCTCCCAATTGGTCGATCTGCTCGTAGTCGCCTTGTGCGTTGGCGTCTTGGACGTTTCACAAACATGCGTGAAGAGTGTCCGTGCACCTCGGGTATATTCATCTCTCGAGATCACTTTCTGTCTTGCCGTGCTCTGGATCCATACTTGCTTGATGCTCTGCCGCCTGCTCCCATTGGTGTTCATCGCATCGATCATGCTCTCAACTGTCTTCCTGACAAAGCCTCGGCTGGTCCACCGTACTTTTGGCCTGCTTTGCTGCACTTGCTTCATGCAATTGACTGTCTCGTCCACCCATTAGCGGTGATTGCCCCAGATCGAGATCCTGGATCTCTCTGGTTTGCTCTGCCACATTGAAGAACGCCTTGCTGATTTGCCTTCTTGCTGCGATGCCACGGTGGTAAGTGATTATCAAAGTTCCCATCCGATGGTCATTCCTGCAGATCGAATCAACATTGCCAGTATTCAAGCCGCTCTCCATGCCACTACCACTTTCTCTTTTTCCTTTTTACCATAGTTAGTGTTTCTTTAAGGGTTTTTGTACCTGAATCCCTCTTTGTTTCTAGAATTCTAGGCTAATGCTCCTATCGAGTGCCCATTTGAATTCATGTATATAATAAAGCCCCCCCTTTAACCTGAGCTACAACCCCTGCTCTCTGGCGTCAAGCCCAGGTGTTGCCAATCTTCAAGAAGGGTGATGCATCCGATCCCGCCAACTACAGGCCCATCTCTCTGACCTCAGTTGTGCGCGAGCTGCTCAAGTTGGCACTGATGCCAGCTCTGGATGTCCACTCGCCTGCTTTGGATGTCGCTCAAGGTGGTTTTCGGCCTCAACGAAGTCCTCTGGATCAAGCCCTCTGCTTGCACAACTTGATGCATGATTACTTTCTGACCCATTACCATTACCCTGTTGTCGCCTTCCTCGACATCAAATCTGCTAATGACACAGCGGTGGATAAATCAAATCCTCATTACCTGTACTAATGCCAATTTCTAAGCGACTACTACCACTCTCCCGATTCCGGTTGAATTATAATAGGTAGAGTTCAGCAGAAGATAAGGGTATTTGTCTCTATTTTCTTTTCGGTTATGCGATTCTAAGATTATGCTCCTATTGAGTGCCCATTGAATCCTTGTACTATTACTGTATATCATAAAAATCTTCTTATACTGAGTGATCTATCAGAATTACAAAACCCGAATCTGGAAGTAGATTGACAGATAATCGTACCTTCAATACGACAAGATGGCAACAATGAAACATACCTTATAGCAAAAATACCATTGAAACATACCGTATAGAACATCGACATCTCTTATCCATCTGCTGTCACATCTAATGGGGCCTTACCCATTAGTTACTATTACCCCAAATCCATCAGTATAAATACCCATACCCTGTTCACCATAATAAAGGGTACTTTTTATTATGATTTAATTCTACTACTGTCCTTCATAAATCACTGAGCTACATCCCCAAATCATGGGAAAATGGGACCAAAAACAGCATTATTATATAAGTTTAACCATTTTTTCTGGATTCCAGCAGCTCGAAAATCAAGGTAAACGAAATAACAAATAAACATTATTGTAAAAGTGCCGCTGCCGCTAATGCGGATATCACGACACTAGACATACGATTCAGTAGTTGCCCTCCTCTGTAGCAATACTAATGTATTATGCGCTGATTACAATCTTCTCAACAGCTTTTATTCAATGCTACGATTTTTTATTTTTTGCATTTGCACAACACCCGTAATTAGTTATAAGAGAACAAGCGATATGCTTCCATTTCCCCTCAGTTCTTACAAATAGGTAAGACACAGCCAAAAATGAGCGCATATAAACTGTTGTGTTTTCTCGCTAGAATAAATTCTGTATGATTTGAATAATAACAGATGAAGCCAGAGAAAATACAACTATAATCCGTTGACGGTTTATTATGGTTTAAAAGATATCTGAAAACAATCGCATCTATGGTCTTTAATAAAAGAGCATGTGTTAATATTAATTGTAAAATCAGCTTCACTACAGTGAGAATGCTTATTTTAAAGCTTGACTCATCATCAAGAATCTCTCCTATTGATGACATTCTCTCACTTTGGAATATACTGTAGTTAAGATTTCTGTTTTTTAATAATGTATTTGAAGTCGATACTGCATTGTTTCGGACAGGATCGTGATCATCCCCCAGAATCCTGGCTTTAATAGAGCTTATTGTTATGTCTTAAACAAGAATGTTTATATCTAGGATTACTGTAACTGCCTTGGGCAATTGCCCTGTTCTTCAGTCATACTTAGAGTTATTCCAAACGTCTTGAACAGTTGCATATTTAAACAATGTTGTTTATTTATCAACATATTTGCATTGTTGAATTTCAGCATGTTGTGACATGAGTGTGAGAGGCTGTTGTGCTTTGATCAGTGTTTGGAATAAGAATAATATAACCAGAGAAAATACAATTAGAACTGAATATATTTATTGTGTTATTCTAAGATCGGATGAGGATCAAAACTAATGTAAATTTCGAAGGTATTTATAGTTTTCTGACAAAACCGCAGTAGAGTGTAGGACCTTGATCTTGAGAACAGGATAAATGTATAAGGCGTTGAACCAGTAAGCACAGACTTGCTGCGGGATAGGCCATAGACTTGCTGCGAGATGGATCCTGGATAACCCGTTACCAAAGACCAAAGATCAGGATCCAGCGTAGAATGTTCTTCAAGTGGTTTCACTCTTTAGGATCCAGGACATAGATTAGCCATCACATACATAGCACCACTCATCTCTCATTGTTGTAATAAAGTAGTACGCCGCATCCTTGCTCAACCTCTATGATGTATTATACAACGTATGATACATTATTCGCTCATGATGGATCTATATCCTCAACAATCAGGGGTAGTAATGCAGGCCATCGCAGACACTTGTTGCGATTGTTTACTTTTTAATTTCTCTATGCTTGGTCCCCGAATGGAATGATTATAATCCATATGGTGCGTTTCGCTTTAATGTTTACTTTGATGCTATTTCATTGCAGAAGGATCTACACACGGAACCCTAAAAATAGGTCAAGACTTTTACTGTGAGACCTTGACAGAATATTTGAAATGACAGGCACTAATAAGTGTGTTGTGCTGAGATATACAGTAAAAATTGCTCGAGGTCTTGCGCGAAGTATCTAACATCAACTGCCATGAATTTACAGGACACAAATAGTACTTTTCTCAGCCAAATCGTCCGAATTCAACCCTCAATATCTCGTCTTCTAAGCCGTTCTAGATGCTCGGTATAGTGCCAAATGATTGCTATCAATTACCATTTACATCCTGAACCTTCATTTTTATTTTTCTGGGATCGATCCAAATCGTCGAAAATTCACGTTTTTTCATGAGGTACCCCTCATGGTTTTTGTTGAAAATCAAACAATCGCAATTTTGAAGGCGAAAACGACACTTTTTACTATGGCTTATATCAAGTCAAAATGACCGCACAGATGTAGGGTAACCTGTGCAACTGCTATTTTGAACGTTGTATATGCTAAATCTCAACTTTTCTTGGAAAAACTGCTTTTTATATTTTCTCAAAATTCTTTATCTTTTCATTCTAAAAGTACTTTAAAATTGACACCATTGAATGCGCTTTCAAATTCTCCCCTTAAGGTCATTAGAAAGTAGTATACGCTGAGCACATTTTATATAGCTAATTTTAACAAAAATGTTTACAAATATCAAATTATATCGATTTTGATTCAAAAAAATCATCGCAAAAAAATCATTTGGGTACAGTCACCACAGTGCAAAATGTTCATTGTACACGTCATTCAAATTCTGTGTGCTCTGTGCTGCGGCAGCCTATTGACTGCAGTCACCCTCAGCAACGCGTTTTTTTTTATTTTATTTTTTCTCGCACTGTTTTTGCACTGCACTTTTTCTATTAAACCATATACTTTTTAATACCATTGATCGAATACAACACCACTTTTGCCAAAAGAAGCATGTCTTTGCAACCACTAGTACCCAAGACGACACCTTTCAAGTTTGTTACAGTAGGTATCAGTCGATAAGAGCCATTTTTCGTGGTACAATATACAGTAATACTAATTACGCAGTTTATTTCAGGCCAGTTCGTTGCAATATATTGATTGTGTTTGGTTTGTATTTGGTTTGTATATTCCCTTTCTTTGGTTGCCATGGATTACATTCATTCAACCTTTTACTGCTTTTTTCCTCGTAATACTGTGCATTCTTTAGTTTGCTCTATTGCGATTTATTCTTTTTCCCTTTTCTGCACGCAACTATTTTTCTGTTGCTGTACCATAGTGCTATGGTATATCTCTTGATGCATTGTATCGCTGGCAGTGCTGCTCTATTGTTGTGGAGTAGCCTTGCATTCTTTTTGTTCTTCAAGTATTACTTCTTCTTCTTCTGTAATACTGGTGGTATTGGTGTTTTTGCTTTGTATGAGGCAACCACGCTGATACTTCTTTCTATTACTTTTTTCCTTTCTTCTACTCGTCATTTTGATGATACACATTGCTTGTTCCCTTTTTTGTATGTAACTGTATTGCGATGTTTCTGTTCTTCATCACATTCTAGTGATGCCCTCTTTTTACTTTCCCTTCCTTTTTGTGGAACTATAACCCTCTTTTTTCGTTGTGTGGATAAGCCTATCGTTGAAGCACAACTAGATTTGATTCAGAGGCTAGGGGGTAGATAGGCTGCCTTCACTTGATTGGTATCACTTACTTGGTGCTAATTGAGAGTCTCAAGCGTTTGCATTATAAGCTGGCGTGTGTGGTAAGGCATATTCTGGCATTTTAGGGGATTTTGATGATAAAATTGCTAAATTACTGTATTTGGCAATGTTTAAAAGTCCGCCTAACCAAAATACATAGGGAAACCCTCGCAAAATTTTTCTAGGGTCAGCGGCGTTTAAACTAGCTTTTTAAGCGATTTTATTGGCTCAAATTTGGAGACAGCTCAGAGAAATAAAGCATTCGTATTGAAACTAAAAATGTAATTGAAATGAGAAAAGCACGATTAAACAATTAAAATTGCATGGTACAAATGGCTTAAGGTAACTACACACAATACTACCATAAGTATCAGGCATGTTCAAATTGATTTTTTGTGTTAGAAAAGAGCTTAAGGATAAGTTTAAGGTCAAAATAAAGCACAGTGTATTGTATGATCCACATTACATATGTTTCATTCATGCACATTGAAACATCATCATCTCTCCCGTATATAAATAGCTTCCACTTTGACAGGTATTGAACGTTAGTGAAAATATCTGTCATTGCTCCTTCACTTATTTATCACATTAAATAAACCTACTTAATCCTAATACTACTTGTCCCAATAATATCTACATATATTATATAGTTAGTATTGCCCAAGGGTTAAGGACCTGCAAATAGTAACACCAACGGCCCAACCCTTAGTACATCTGTCTTCAGCACTACAAGACCATTGTACTCTTTACATGTATTTCGAATGAAGATTTATATATATAGTAGTAGAATAATGTATTTAAACGACAATGTTGTATTGATTAAGTTCATCATGTTAGTCCCAACGCAGTATGTACTGTATAATACATGCGTTATGGCAAGCTAAATATAAAGAGTACTAATTTATGTGGTGGCCTCTCAAACACAGCAATAAATCAGTTTATGATGTCTGAGTGAATTAATCTAGCAGTTATGAATCACAGGGTTTTGGCACAATTCATAAGCGAGGTGGATACTACCCGATGATAAAGCAGCCTTTTTATTCGAAGACGTTACAGATTCCAGGTTCTGAACAGCAGAAAAGAGACACACATGATTTTTGTGAAGTAAATGTTGTCAATTATCTATGAAACGATATGTAGCTTCAGTACAACAAAGCAACAAGCTAAAGCTAAGCAGTTTTATATATAGTGTTGTCCACAACTCCCTCCTCTTTCAAGTTATTATTACTAGTAGACATATGTAATTAACAGCTTTCCGCATGGTTGTTGTCAAGTTCAGGGCTCAAAATTGGCTAATTCAAAAAAAAAAAATCCATTAATTAAATGCAACTTGCTGTCCAATCTAAAATCCAATTAAACCATTGTGTTTTTCATGAGATTTGACAAATGTATGTATTACTTTCAATGCTCTAACATTAATACCTCGTAACTGAATCTTTGATGGCCTGAGCCTGGACATCCAAAACACTTTTGTAACAGCAAAGCAAGCTAGAACTATGCGGTATTGATGAGTACAGTAGTATTATTGCTCAGAATCTACCTGACTATTCTGTTGCTACCAAGAGCGTGTAACAAAGAGATTATATATGGGGATGAAAGGAAACTTTGCCAAAAAATTAGGCAACTTTAGCCGTTGTGTTGCTTGGCGCTGCAGTTCCATCAAAAAGACTAATTCAAAGCTATCTTGGGAAGCTTGTGTGGCTTACAGTGGGTTGCCCGACAAAGGCTCATTAAGAACCCTGAGTTTCCCTTAGCTATCGTAAAATACAATAGTTGCGTGATCGCCATCAGGCAGCATTTCCTGCGCTATCATGGATTGTATTTGGATTCAGATTTACATTGTAAAAGAACCACTTATTGTATTTTTAGGATTAAAGCTTTGCCGGCGCATTTTCGATCTACTATCACTACTGTGCCTCTGCCGCACTGAACGTAATAATGAACGCAGTAGTTGATAGATCATTAAAGAGACACAAACTTAAATATAGCTTCAATTTCTCTGCTCATGGCGAATCAAAGCCAAACGCAAAAAGCAGAGTACCGACAAGTTAGAATGGTATAATTCATCAACCCTGTCGATCGGGCTCCATGGAATTTGTGTTTATTCATCGCACTTGTTGCCAAAATGTAAAACTTTAATATACCGTACTACCAAATAGGGAGTATAAGTAGAATCACTAACATGTCCGCCTTTGATGGTAGTATAAAAACCGTAAATGAATCGTCTTTGTTTTCTATGCGATCACTGTAGTATACATGCTATCGCTAGTAAATAGGTAAGAAACACTAAAGCAATACTATCGGCTTCAGCAGCAGTCGTCAAAAGAAACAATGTGCAAACATCTCAATTGTGATATACTATAGATGCAACATTTCATGTCGGCTGTCAATTTCTTTTTCACATGTGGAAACGCAGCAGTTTGATCGTTTGCATCCAGCGATAAATTGTGATTAAAAAGCTTCGCATGGATTACACGCTGGTTACAGCGAGCCGATTTAAATGCCTTATTTTGGTACTCATAAGCATGTCTTGTGAATTAGGCCAATATAGTATCAATTAAGCTTGATGTGTCATTGATCAGTTTGACAGGGACATGTTAGCATCTGAGCGACCTTAATGGAGATGTCATGTTGAATAGCTCTTTTTAGATATTCCCAATTGCGGAGACAATAGCAGTAATGCAGTGCTTGTGTACTGGAGTGTCATGTAGCTATACCATGTTAACATCCCCTGAGGAACTGTCTCATCAAGTTGACATATAGCACATTTGATGACAAGCGAAACATTGCCCCATGTAGCAATCTTGTAGCATATACATGAATCCTATTTCGTGGCACCGTTGCAGCCTCGGTATCGTGGTTGACGGCCCTGCTTTCTCGTTACAGAGCGATCAAGGTCTGTGACAAAATGTGGAGTTGTAATCAACATGTGCTAAACGGCTTAAATATAGATATAGTTACACGGCATTCCGTTGCATTTGACTTTTTCTCGTAGGGCGAATACAGCATTCTTTGTGAAAACCCACATCAAAGCGTGTGCATTCGACTAACAAATATCACCTGAGTAGCTAAAGTGCCATTTAATTCACATAAACTCAAAATAAACTAGCATTGAAAGGCGCTTGATGAGCGTACATGGTGTCAAAGATGGCGCAATAATCCCCGTCTAATTAGGGACAGTAGCAATTATCTGATGTGTATATTTTAAATCGACTGTTTGAAGAGCAGCAGTAAAGGCAGGCGGGGAAGAACCTGGAAGGTAGTATAATAGCATCTCGAAGATTATCTTAGTTTTGTCACTATGCGTTTGGACGCACTGCAATGTCTTTTACATCAAACTGTGGAGGTTTATGACGTTGGCTCTACTGATGACTAAACTGGAATGTGTGCCCCTGATGGTTTTCATTGCTCTTTTGCCATCGTAGTAGCAATTTGAAGTGCCCTATCATAGACAGCTAAGAGATCTTATCTCTGGAGTCAACAATTCGATTCGCGCTTATATAGACCATGGGTGCTGAATGAGCTAAAGAGCGATTACTGCAAGAGAACATTGTTCACATCGATTTTACTACTTTTATGGCAGAGCAGTGTAACAATCTCGCTTTTCTTTCTGCTTCGATGGGACCTGTTCACAAACTTCCAAAGAAAGAAGCGTGGAAAAGTGGTTCATCCGTAATCTCGCAAACGACAAGTTTATCTTTGGTTCTCTGTGAATTACAGAGCTTGTTGGAAGATAAAGTGTAGCGTCAAGCTGAATCTGTTGTGATACAGTTACTTTGGATGGAGATTGCCAAGTAGAGAAAACCATGTGGGAAATCTATAACCAAAGGCATATGTGTTTGAGTTTTAATCATCATCGCAATAGAGCTTATCTGGCTGATTCCTTGTGCTTCCAGAGAAGGCACATCTCATCTATTTATTTAATGAGCCATCGTTCTAGAAGAACGACAAGCGTATATATCTTGAACAATTGAGCCTCTGTTGCAAATGAGCTAGATCGCAAATTTAAGGTTTTCCATTCCAGTCTTTGTTTGGCGGGCAGGGTTGCTTTATATAAATCATCATGAAGATACATGGTGTTTTCTTCTGATTTCGTTCTTTACACAGCACAGCACAGCACTATCTTTTGTTTTCTCAAGTCGCACTTGGGCTGATAAAGTTACGATTATTCCCAGTAATGATTGCGAAAACTCGGATAAAGATGGCTCAAGATGTTAGTCATGATAGTAGTAGTATAAATGCCATTATAAAAGACGATTTCCGGACAGTCAAATTTCAAGTATACTAGAAAATAGACAAGAGCCGTGGTCTGCGCCATAAAACACATGTCGTTCAAAATCGCAAATCGTTCTGAGATGTACGCTCAAGCTGCAAATGTAAAAATATATGTACCATCTTGTTTGCTATACGGCAAAATATCATGAAGAAGAAGGCAGTTACACAATGATAGGAGGCGATCAGCACCAACAAAAATGAAACATTAGATACCTGATTGGAGATGAGTAGCAGCAGCAAGAGGGTGCAAAATAAAGGTACCCTTACTATTTCTAGATGTGGATTTCTTGATGTAACAAAAGAGATTGCTATCTTATCCTTTTTTCCCCCTCCAGCTTTTGCTTTTCCTCTTCTTTTGCTTTACCCTTTTTAAAAAAAAACTTCAAGCTGTTCAAATACAACCACATCACACGAAATTATAAATCATTATGGGGAATGAACAATCAAGGCCAGCATCAGTGAATTCGCAAGATACCCCAGTTAGTTACCCTACAGTTGTCAAGACAAAAACCGCTACTAAAAAACCTCAGCCTTATGCTTCGTCGTTCTTTGATGCCCATATGGTAGCGCCATTGCCCCATCAGCATGCACGAAAACCAAACCGACCTGCTGGGAACATCAACTTTTTCGAAGTGGCGGCAGCAACTGCCCAGCCTGCTAGATCAACGCATTCAAACTCTTCCTCACGATCATCCATCAAAACAGCATCCACAAACAAGAATTCCTCTTTATACCCTTCATCGTCTCATCACAACAGCACCCGCGAAAAGAAAGTGCGCTCGCCAACAAGCTCTTCTGCATCCTCCATTGCCAGCACCACTGTTCAAACAGAAAACACAGCATCCATCAAAGCATCGAAAAGCGAATTGATTGCGGACGCATCCGATTATGTCATTTTACACAACAGACGATATTGGAAGGGCCATGGCACGCAACACTTTATGCTCCCTTGCGACGACGATGAATCAGACCGTTTAATGACAATGGTATAAATGCACAGTGCCCTCTCTCGTTGATACACACATGAATGTTTAAGACTTTTTGGCTTTGATTATAGCACTACATCCTGAAAGCTACGTTCCACGGCAATTTCACTGCTCCGGTGTATAACATGCTGGAAAACTCCAAACACAAGACCAAGGTATTGGATATAGGCTGTGGATCAGGCACTTGGTATGTTTCATGGCAAAAAGCTTAAAAAGCATGAGAAATATACTGATATTAAATTCCATATCATCATAGGATCCTTGAAATGGCAACAGAATTCCCAAATACAGGTAATTTTAATATGCCCACTACTGCCGTCCTCAATGCTAACTTGATTTACAGAATTTTATGGCATTGATGATTGCCCACTATTCCCAACTCACATCAAACCAAGCAACTCACACTTCTTGCTGCACAATATCCTCAAAGGATTGCCGTATCCTGACAACGAATTCGACTATGTACATATGCGAATGATGATCTTTTATTTCTCGCCAGAAGAGCTGTCTCTTTTACTGACCGAAATATCACGAATTATGAAGCCTGGTGCTTACTTCGAGATTGTGGACACAAGTTATACAGTTCGCCATGCTGGTCCTATATCGAATAAGGTGGTGAATAACGACTGTAAGTATACCAATTCACACAGGCACACCGGGAACACAGGCTCATATTTTGACATGATAGTAAAACAAATGCTTCATTCGGGTAGCGCATCATTGGCATTCAAGGCTCAACACGAATCAAACACAAATCATCCCATTTTCAGCTTTCTAATGGTTGCTCCACAGAAGCCTGCAACATCGTTCGTTGGCAACTTTATTGATATCTGTCAAGAGCACGCAACATTGCCTATCGGCGGCTGGGGAGGCGGCCAGATTGGCAATTTGCATGGCTTGAACTTCAAATCACTACTGCAATCCATTGAAAGCAAGCATGAACAAGAACTGCCATTGAGCAAGAGCGTAGTCGACAACATTCTTGAAGAATGCGATCGATATAAATCCTATCTGGATTGGTATGCCTGCTATGCAAGAAAGCCTCCATTGGAAGACGAGCAAATTGAACAGAGCACGCTTGATTCCATTTATGAATTTGTCGAAGGATTCGTCGATGTATAATAAAAATTCCTCTTTTTTGTACCATATTATACACTTGACCCACATAAATATACATCATTTCTCACGCAGCATGCTCAAATTAAATGCCTGAATGTGATTTCCTTCCATGAGAAGGAGGCACATAATAATGTGTTGCTAATGACGACCCACGACACTGCCGAGTCGGATCAGAACTCTAAATATTAACCATCTTCATAGTAGGCAACACTAGACCACCACGTCCTGAAAAGCATATGTAATCACAAGCATGCTCTTCATTTAAATCGCTGCAGAAGAATTCCCTGGTTGTTCGCTCATGGCCGAATGCACCACCAAATTACTGGCATGGCACCCCGCTGCAACTTTATGCGAAGAAAAAAACATGAGCGAGCCGGTTTTCCAAGCAGCAAAAACTACAAATGTATAGCTTAGATGCAGACGATTATATCTAGACGCATTTTGAGCTTTGAAGATGCAAACTGGCATCGCAAAATCAGATAAACGGTGCACGCCATCTCCAAGAAAACGGACATTAGATTTAATGTGGGGAAATCATCTACTATGGTGTGAAATGATGGTTGGTGCCTTTTTCATGATCAGACAACACTGGGAATAACAAATGGCAGTTGAGGATTATATCGAATTGATTTTTATTTAGTAATGTACTTGTAGTTATGAAGAAGAAAAAAGGATTTGATTGAATGAGTAGTAGTAATAATAATAATAAAGAAATGTAATGGAAGAAAAAAAAACTATTGAGATTTAGAAGTAAGAGCTCTATGTGCCTCGGCTAATTGAGCCTCAAGGACACGAATACGATCTTCAAGACCTTTGTCTTTAGAAATAAGAGCACTCTTTTCCGACTCGAGCACGGCAACACGGGTCGTGAGTCGGGAGTTATCACTCTCTAACTCTGTCACTTGCTTCTCCAAGGTTTCCATTTTGATGATCTTCTTGAGACGAGAACGACGAGCGGCATCGGTGTTCTTTTGACGCTTCTGAGCAGCCTCATCACTGTCTTGTTGGTTTTCAATCTTGCGCTTCATCGAGTTCATGCTGGGTGTAAAGACAGTTCCGCCAGGGCGAGGGGCAATGGGGATGGCAGTCTTGGGCATGATGGCAACGGGTGCAGGCTTGGGCGCCACGGGAGCCAGACGACGAGGCTGTTGTGTTTGCACCTGGACAGGTCTTGGAGCAGGCGATTGGGCGGTATTCAAGATGTCAGGGAACAGAGCAACTAAGGCCTCGGCAGAAACGACCTCATTTTCTTGATCAGAGACAGGGCTTGCCGTCAAGGGAGGAGAAATGGGAAGCAACTGGAGAATGTCTTGGAAGGCATCGGATTGCTGTTTCAAGAAGAGATCATTGGCGTTGGAAGGGACTGGCGTGAACCAGTCGTCCATGGATGGAGAGTTGGAGGTAGTGGCAGAGTTAAAGACCTGAGCAAAAGCTTGATCTTGCTGAGTCATGGGAGTGATGGGGCTGGAGTAGCCACCAGCAAAAAAGTTGGGATTAAATGGTGTTGTCATGGTTTTCTTGGTTTCTAAGATTTTCAGATGGGGTAGTTGGGATTATTATCAGTTTTTTTTCTGTTGCAGGTAGATGGTTCGTCTGTAGTATAGGAGAAAAAAGGCTTGCTGGGACGAGGGTTGAAGAGCAGCATTTTTGGGGGACAATCAAAAAGCATATTTAACAAATTTAACAAATTAATCAATATTTAACAAGATATAAAATTGATTCAAATAACAAAGGGGGGAAAAACGACAAGAGAATTAAAAGGCAACCATTTTTAAACAGTGGAAATAAGAGTAAAGTGTGTTTAAAGAAATAGTTGAAAGGGTTAAAAAGAAGAAGAAGAGAAAATCGAGAGATGGCGCTAGCCCCTCCCGCTATTTATAAGGCTGATGTTCCATCCGATGATTGGTTAACCCGCTATTGCTCATAACT
Source organism: Mucor lusitanicus (assembly GCA_010203745.1). Lineage (NCBI taxonomy): Eukaryota > Fungi > Mucoromycota > Mucoromycetes > Mucorales > Mucoraceae > Mucor > Mucor lusitanicus. The sequence goes on along the minus strand of JAAECE010000003.1, from coordinate 2,289,177 downwards.
GAAACTTGGGATTCATTGGTCAGCTTTTTATTTGTTTCTTACAAATGATTTCCATATGGATATTATCATCAAAAAATTTACATCTACTTGTGTGTGTGCTTGTGTGCATCCCACGCTTCGACTAGCACCGTTTGTGATTACTTGTCTCTACAAACCAGCAATTCCTGAAGCGTTTCTTGGTAACAAATGGCTTGCTAAATCTTGCTTCCAGCTGTCGCTTCCTTGCAAGTCCAATATCCTTCTTGCGCATGTCGTCATGCCCATCTTCAATCCAGTGCAGTGCCGTTGTGCTTTTCAACGCATTCAGCAGAGGGTGGTGCTTTTGATTTGGCTGCCATTTTTTGATGATTTTGGGGTTTGATCTGATTTTCGAGTCTGTATCCAAGTACACTGGCTGATCCAGATTCAAGAGTGGCTTTTTCGCTTGTATTTGAGACACCTTATCACTAATCATGGCGCTATTTTGGGTTCCAGAAACAAGCATCTGCCGTGACACCGGAGCTGCGATCTCCAATGGCTGCTCGTCTTGATCTTGTCTGGTTTCCATCAGTTCTTGATCTTCATCGCTCCTCCTCTCTGGCTTGCTGTTGTCGTCATTAGATGGCAGTGTTGTATCATCAAGTGGTATATTGAGTTGCTGTTGTTGATCTTTTGCTGATAGCGTGCTAGACTGAGAACTGCCGGCAGTTGAATCGAGTGGTGTTTGTGTTGGCTCTTGTTGATCCTGTCCATCACCCGCATTGTTGTCGCCAGACACACAAGCCTCTGGGGCCAACCGCTGTTCGTGGATACAATCAGTGCTACTGCTAATACTTGGATTTGTTTCAGCTGATGGTGGTTCCTGAGGGATTTCCTCTTTTGATGTAGTATTGTCTGTCGTTGTTGGTGCTATTTCGGATGTGCTGAAATCATTCGATTCACCTTTATTTTGGTCAGCGATCACAGGCATCTGCCGTAACTTTTCCGCAATGTCCTGATCCACTACGCATTCATCGTCGCTATAGCTTGGCATATAATCATTGTCCTCCTCCTCCATGTGTTCGTCATGTAGTGCCTCGGCCTCGTTCATTGTCGGTTCGTCCGCAGTTGCGTTAATTGACGCTTCGTTCACGTCTCCTCCTCGGTCATCTGCGTCGCAGTAGTTGCTGCTAGGATTTGGACTTGCTTTGGTTTGACTGTTGGGCTCTTTGCCGTGGTGAATAGCTTCTTTGGCTTTACCAGTTTGTATTGATGGCAATGTATCTGTTGTGTTGTCTATTGAGTTTATCTTGTCGAGGGCACTTTCCATCTTGTCGCTATCCACAACGTCAGTAGAATCCACTCGAATTGGTGTGTTGCTCTCGTCAACTTTGTTCTGGCTGCCTACACCCAAACAATCAATATTCTCTTTATCGACACCATCTGGTTTTTGGCATTTGAGTTGATCCACAGCAACATCGCTCTCGTCCAACGGTGCCAGGTTGTCGGTTCCCGGTTCAGACGCACTCTCATCGGATGCCTCAGTAACGGGCGGCGTGCTTTCACTGCTGGAACGGATATGCTTTCCTTTGGCTGTTGGGGGCACAAATGTCACATTGCTCAGATCCATGGCCCAGTCGTCCTTGTGCTTCTCTCTGAGCATGTCCTTGTAGGTCTTTGGCTTTGCAAGTGCATCGCCGTGCAGGGATCGCTTTGGCTTTCCAATGCTGACAGCAGGCATAATGCTTTCCTGGAAGTGCGGGTCGTTTCCTCCCCATAGCTCTGATAAAATGACTCTGTCGTGTTGTGAAGGCGCTCGCTCCATCAAGAGGTCGTCAATGGCACGGTGAGAAGACGGCACAACAAAATCTGCATCCAGTATGGCTCGTCGAGGTAGCTTTCTGCTGCGTTTTAGCTTTGGTTTTGGTGGTGTGGTGGTATCAAATGTCATAATTTTGTGGCAAGGAGGGAAAAAAGTCTTGCCTTTTTCACTTTACGCCGAGATTGCTGTTGTTGTTTGGGTCTTTGAACAAGTCACCGCCCAATGATGAGTTGCGTGTGTAGGCATTGCATAAATCCTTCAACTGTGCTTTGAGGGGCTGTATATAATAGCAACAAACCTGTACCACAACCGAAATCATCCTACTGTCAATGATTTTTTTTTATACTTCAAACGGTTGTGTAGACTTTGCTGACTTAAAGTCAAGATAGGTGCAAAAAGACGAGATGGTCAAGAGATCTAGATGTAATGCTGTACCTTCTTCTTGCTGGCATACAAGATTCAACATCTAGCTGAACTGATATGATCCACAGCAGCTTGCTAATATTTGACTATGTTCTATGGCTGGCTTTGACCCAGAAACAGCTTTACCTGGACTTTTTGTACAGAAATCGTCAAATTATCCTAAATGTATTAGTAGTAGATGTGGATGGCATCCTCAATAAAGTGGAAATGCCATCTCTATGTAGACAAGTGTTGGTGCCGTTGATTCTAATTTCTACCTTGAATCTACTTGAGCTCAGGCAATCCCAAGCATCAGGACGGGTGAATACATCATGGCACCTCATCAAGAATCAAGATCATAAAAGGCTAATTTGGTGTTAATTAGCACTGACTTTCAAAGGGTCAAGAATTATACACCTCTTGTATGGCCGCCATGGTTGACCTAGAACAAAACAGGTTGTGTACTATCTATTACACCACACCTCCCTTTTTTTTACGCTCCCTCTTCTTTTCCGTTATCATCTAAAAAAAAAACTTGTCATTATGGGTTTGGCCTTGGAGAAATGCTGTTGCTTCATTCCACTTCGTCTGGGCACATTTATCATTGCACTTTGGTTTTTCGTACGTTGACATCTCGGTTCATCATGACAGAAACTGACTGGCATCATGTAGATTGCTTACCTGTTTGACGCCGTAACTGGTTTCCTTGGTATCAATTGTAGGTTTCATTCTCTTGGAGGAAAATGCCGCATTTACTGATTCCTCCATGTAGCCATCATTGTGTATTCAGGACAGACAGCCAAGGCGTGGTACTATATCAACTTGCTGTTCACAGTGCTCGTATTTGTGGGCGGATTGTCTGGCATCATTGGGTCAATATTTGTACGGATCTCAACAGCAATGAGTTTATTTATAGGATCGTTATTAAATGTTGCAAATTAGGCACAAAGAAAATCCGCCAGATTCTTCAGCATTGTCGTCTGGGTGTGCTGCTCACTGTCCTTTATCAAATACGTTATTTCCTTGGCTTTGATGGTGGTTTACCGTCAAAACATGATCAATACATGCATCCGATCCGGCATCGTGGGATTTGGAAACTCGCAAATTGGACTTGGACCCACCACAGTTTCGACCAACAGCTATTATTCACCCGTCAAGTATCCCAACACCATGAACGCACATGCAACGTCTGCCGAGGATTGCGAGCACTCGATCAAAATGTTGATCATCTTATGGGGCGTGCTCATCTTTGTCGTGCAAATGGTCCAGGTAAGCAAAAGACGCACATATTCTCTGTGGACCGAGGCATGGATCTTGACACTCATCCCACTGTAGATTTACTTTGCATCTGTTGTTGGCGCCTACGCTACCAGACTTCGCAGCGGTGCTCGCCATCATCGACTTCACGACCAGCAAATCAAGGATTTTGAGGAGTCAAGATTCCACATGTCAACTGTCTATTAGGCCCACTCAACTATCATATATTCCTGTACATTTACTTCAAATTAGCTTCTGCGCTACACTCATCATCACCATGTCCTGCAAGAGAAATGAATAAAATATCACTAGACAGGCTTCTAATGATAATTTATTCAATAATGTACAGTTGTGATCTGCTGCACTTTACACACTTGGATGATTTGCTCTGCATTTGATGCTGATCAGCCGTGATGGTTTGAGCAACTGCTCCACATCTGCACGCTGGATTCATTCGAGTAAACTATGGTGGGCATTCTCGGGATGCTTTTTCTCGTTTTGCATGAGTTTTGACATCCAACAGGCTTGAGGACAGTGCAATCTACGTCACTGCTTCGTCGCTGAGCAACCACCGGCCAAAGAAGAATTTCTGTCGATTATTTTTCGTCTTTTCTCTCTTGTATATCAACCCACCGTTCTTCCTTTCACTCACTCATAATAACACAAGTAGAAATGAACCCTGCTCAACAAAACAAGGTTGATGTTAGTGTAAGTATCAGGATATAGCGACATGAAGATGCCTGTTTCTCGGCAAATGGCGAATACGTGTTTACGCCAGCAAAATGTAACAATTTCTCACACATCTATTATACATACACTATAGCAATTAAGTGAAGAGGAGCGAAAGCTATTCCGTATGTATGGTAAACTTCCTGACCGCAAGGATCTTTTGGGCCACAAATTGAAGGTACTGTACTATGGCATTGCGAGCATCGAGCAGCGTCTGATGAATCATGTCGAGTAGGAGCGCAAATACTTTGATTCTGGCGATTATGCACTCTCAAAAGCTGGAAAAGAGCCCTTGGCAATAGGATCAGAGCATCCTTCACCTGATACCATCCCTCACTCCAACCCCATCTCGCTGCCTGGCTCCAGCCCAGTCAAGGAGAGCCCTTTGGTTTCAGAGTCTGATAAAGACGCTGCTAAACAGCAGTAAGCATGTCTTTTTTGCGTCATGGCATTATGCATTGAATTTGTGATATACACAGAGCAATCACTCGATCACCATCCTACTCAAACACATATACATTACCAACAATCGAACCGACGCAATCAAATCAATATTCTTGACTATTCCATCGTATCCCAACAGGACTACAGTCCAAAGACATTCTTTTCTCGTCATACTACCAATATTTCTTGTTGCGACAGCATCATCTTCCTTTTTTTCCCTCCATTTGACCACCCCTCTCCTTATCTTTTGCGATATCTTTATTAAAATCATTTTATAAGCAGAAAGATGTGACAAACTTCAAATGTATTGTCCTGCCCAATTCTCGATGGGATATTTAAAAGGCTGTCTACCGAAATTAACCTGAAGCTGCGCAGGCCCATCAGCACCTATGCTTGGGAAATAGTGGTGGCGGACTAACCCCGAGAAGGCTTGTCCAACGATAATACCGTTGAGAGTATATGTGACATTGCCAGTTTCAGGAGCATACAGACATCCAACAGTATCACCTACTGTCCAGCTAGGGCCAAATGGCTGACCTCCCGTGGCATCATCACAAAATTTATGTCCATCGTCGCTATGGTAACCCACAGAGAATTTGTTCCAGCCTGGCATGCGAAAGATGGGGTACGGTCTTGTGCAAAGACCAATGGCCATCACGACATCTGGGCCCGCTTGCTGTACCGTGATTTCAAAGTAGTGTTGTGCCATGGTTTGATTCTCGTATTGATTTTGGCCCTTGTACTCGGCAATCTTTAAAAATGGATGCGATGCCAACGCGGTGGCATCAAAGTCTTCTAAAGGTCCACAGTTGGGATGAATTGCGGGCCAAAATCGAACAGTGTCTGCTTGTTCCACGACGTAAGCAGGATTCTGCGGGTTGGCTTTGATGTGTGTGAATAGTTGATTGTTCTGAATATTGGTATCAATCTGAATGGTGTTCAAGAATCCTCTCTGTCCAACTTCTTGCGCTTGCATGATTGGAAAAGCGTCTATTTGCGTCGAAAATGCTTGAATGAACATTTCACCTCGTTCAAACGAGTCGAATGAAGCATCATGGTATTTTCCAAGACAGTATACTTGGCTATCTGGATTCATGCTTGATTGAAATGCATGATCGTAGCTTGGAGGCTCTTCTTCAAAGTTGTCGTTCTTCATTTTTCAGGTGGACGAAAGAGAAAAGGTAAAGGAACAACTGCTGAGCAGTAATCATTATCATGCCCCTCCTCTTTTGTAGTTTTTGAAATGGAAATCCTGGATTTGCTTTTGAAAGTCATCTGGCAAACAAGCTGAGCAAGCTGTGGCATCTCTCAACAAGTGCTAAGTATCATACTTGGGATCATACAATAGGTTGTATGGTACATTTTGCTATTTACCTCTCAAAATTTTCAATTTTTGGGCGAGTTCGTCTCTATAAAACATCCTGCAACCGCTAATTTGGCTCTTGCTTTATTCTCCAGGTCTAGGCCGAATGGTTTTAACTCATAAACAGGCAGACAGCATACCTGCATCGCCCTCTACTACGCAAATACCTGCAACGCACAGCATAATTTGGGTGCATTTAAGCCATGATTTCTCGTGATAGAAAGAGTTTTAGACCGTCAGAAGAGCACCAAACATTGTTTCCCGTCTAGTATTAAGTTTCTGGCACCTTTGCCCAACTTTTTTGGGATCATCAAAATTTGACGAAAAGGCATGAGGTACCCCTCATGGTTTTCATCGAAAATCAAACGATCGCGTTTTTGAACATGAAAATGAACACTTTTACTAAGGCACATATTAGATCAAATCGTTCCTCTCGATCCAGAGCATCTCATCAAAGTTTTTCCGTGAGACCTTTATATGCAAAATCGCGTCATTTCAGCGAAAAACCTCATTTCATATTTTCGCGTTTTACTCAATTTTTTTAGGCATGAATTATATTATAATTAGTACCATTAGATGCGCATTAAAAGACGCTTTTAAAATGTATTAGGAACTATGGGATGATCTTGATAACTTATATAGTCAAAAGGTACGAAAAAGCTCAACAGAGTTGCAAGAATGACAAAATATTTCCATTTTCGACAGAAAAGATGCATTTCGGAAAATGAATATTTTTGGCCTGGAAAATTGCCTGCCAAGGTGATCGTAAGGTAGTTCATATGCTTTTGGAGGTCCATAAAAATGGGATTGTTACTTGGATACACACTACCAAGAATTAGTATGAGTACTACTATATACTTTTTACTAATCGAATATATATTTTATATTTCTTATTGTCGCGCATTATTGGTCCGAATGCGAGTTCACATGAGAGATGTCAAATTGCCACATACGAAAAGTTGCGTACTATACTGCATTTCCAGCGCCTACCATGGTTGTTATATATTGGAATCTACTTTATGTTCATAAAAGTCTTGGATGATCTGAGGTGAAGATAGTCTGTGAGGCCAAGAAGTAAAATGAAACCATTTGCCTAATAGCACCATAGTACATGTTGCAGACACTCATCAATATTCAAATCGCATAATAGAGCGGGGACGAACGATTGGTAGCTACCACCAAGCAGTGATTGACTACGTTCCTGAATGTAATGCTATCGCTTGAGGATTGTAGAAAGCCGATAAACATGCTGGTGCCTGATTTGAATGTTTTGGTTGACCGGTTCTGCTGTTGATTTAGAGACTACATGTACCAGATCACGGTCGATTGTTGGCAGCTACTTTTGAGAAGATCTAGCGCATCCAGAGGCTGCGAGAGGGCTTCGTATAATACCAATGTTCTTGAACAAGGATGCAGTTAGCCCATGTGAAAATGGTACCTTGTTAAAAGGTGGTTGTTTCATTTGAGGGCATGCTTTTAAAAGCAGCATTAGCAACAGATCCACTCAATTCTACCGCCATAATGATCTATCAGCGGGTTTCGTCAGAGAGGTACGAGATCAATCAAAATCCCCTGCTAAATCATAATTCAAGCATGAAAAAGGAAAGGCAAAAATTTTTGTCTGCCTTATATGAACAAAAATTTCTGGCTCTAGTTTGAAAATGGAAAGGAAGGGCTACATTTTGGTTTCTATTTTCTTCCAATCTATGCAGTGGAGTTTCCGAAAAGAAACAAGCAGGTGCCATGCTTTCCAGCAAGGGTTGCATAGGCATGTGACAAGAATAAGGCATGTCGCAAGAAGAGAGGATTGTTGTTGCATTACTGCAAAAGTAGATGCGATTATACGGTATATACCCTTATCAGTGTTAGCGTGCATACACACACTCAAAGTATGGGTGCCATGTTGTACATTACAACATCAATTTCGCTGATAAACGCAATATGTTTTTTTTTAGATGCCTGATTTATTTTTAGCTGATTACTTTTTTATTAATTTCATTTAAACTTTGTTTTCGGCAAAAAGGCAAAGCGACACAATTCAGAAACTCTCAGAGCGAAACTTTATTTCGAATGATAAGAGATGAAACAGGACTGAAATTTTCTGATCTGGGTAGAGTGGAGAGGGACATACGAACATAGTATAGTTTATTTATAAAGAGAGAGAGTAGGGAGCCATATAGTAGAGCCATATAGATATGTACATATAGAAACAAGAATAAATTTAACAATTGAGATGATGTTGTAGTTGCTGCTGCTGCTGCTGTGAATCTGAGGGCGATGAGGGGTTCTGTGGGTGTTGATGCTGCTGGCCGAGGTAAACACTCCAGTCATTCCAATTCAAACTAGATGGAACGCTTATTGTCGTCGCCGTGGTTGACGCTACTGTTGTTGCATGGGATGAGTTGGTATAATGAGGAAAATTCAAATGTTGGGGTGGTGGTGGTGGTGGGTGTTCAAACATACTGCTCGAAAAGGGAGATGGTCCAGTACTGGATCCATGGTGCGCTGTTGTTTGTGGAGGGTAGAATGGTGTTGGTGTTAGGCCAGTTCTTGGGAGTATCTGGTGCGATAAAAGTGTTGGACCTTGATCATGCTGCTGGGGCTGATGCTGCTGCAACATAGGATTGTACGGAATGACTGTTGTGGGACGATTATACTTCATAGTCTCTATATCGTAATCTTGATGGTGGTATACTGTGGGGCCTCTATTGTTCAAATCTGAAAAGGGCAAAAGCTGGTCTAATGCTGTTGTTTGTGCTCGCGACACATTGCTGTTATGATGGTGGTTGTGTTCGTGTAAATCAGATGTGATGCCACCAATGATACTCGTATTCATCATTCGTTGGTACCAGGAGGATTTCGGCATTGTCGCATCGTCTTCGCAGCCTCTTATGACCTCGGTCGTACTAGATATTTGCTCCACCACCGGTTGATCGTTTACGAAGCGTAGCTCATTACCAACCGTGCTAGGCTTCTTAGCCAAGGTGGGGCTTATTTGTTGAGATAAACCATCGTCCAGGATATGCTGATCTTCGTCTTTGGATTCGTTTTCCAGCAAATTGTTGATGTTAATCCCGTTGATGGTAACCAGCATGACCAAAATGTTGTGTGCTCTCTGCGCAGATGCAAGCTGATCATGTTGCTTCAAAAGGCCAATAGATCGTTGGAGTAGCCTCAGTCGACGCAGTGAGTCCCGGTTCTTGATGGCAATTGCTAGATGAATCAATGAAGACTGAAACATGGAATAAACGAAACAGGTGGGTAAACAAAACGGTGCGTAGGAATCAGGGTCGGACATCAACGATTGCTTTTGTCGAATAATCACGGAAATGTTGGCGGCTGCATTTTCGCAGGCTTGACGGGAATCAGCGGCAAGCACATCCAGGTCAATAGATCCTTGTATATACGTCTTTTCTGTTGAGGAAAACTCTATGAACGGGCGATGCAACAACAACATGACGGTATAGTATTGTAATAATAGATTCACTAAAAGGAGTAATTAAATTCCCATAAATTTTAGCCAATCATTAATTTTCAGTCTATAAATGGACTTATTTACCTTTTTGTGCTTGAGACCAATTGGGCCCCTCTTCAGATGTTTCATCTAGGCTCGCTTTCCAGTTTTTGAGACGGCGGTCAAAGACGGCAAGGATAGTTGGGTCATCAAGGCCAGCATTTGTATTTGAATGTTTTGATTTGGGAGCGTAGAGCGCCTTTAGAACTCTGCCAAGAATTTCAGAGAGCTTGATGAGTTTGATGAATGAATGGTAGATGGATGGTCCTGCAGGAGTTGCATCATTGGCGTCGTCGTACACTTCGTGAGCAACTGGTAGCTCGGTATCAAAATCACGATCCAGAATTGTCAATGGCTTTCCGGCTCTCGCGCCCATGAGTCTATCCAGAACGTAGCAGGCATAGAATACTCGGTGTCTCGTCTCGATTTCTGAAGGAGGCAGGTCCCAATTGGAACAGGATCGATGCAGGCCAATATCTTGAGCCATTCGAATTGCCTTTCCCAAGGTGTGCCATTGCACCGACTCGACGTCTGTGGTTTCGTCCATGTCCAGATAAAGGGTCATCAACAAGGCAGCTTGAACATGTCGAAGGCGAGCCCTATAGAAATCTTGCAACTTCTGCATCACCTTTCTAAAATAAGTGTCGGCGTAAAGAGCCGCCTTCCTGCTATTGAACAGCTTTGGAAAATGGCGTGATGCAAAGCGGAAAGCGACAGCTAGTATGGCTTGAGTCAATACGTTATTCGAGGGATTGAATGTCGATGGCTTTTTGACTTGTAGCGTTTCAAACCGAGTTCTATTTACTATCGGCAGAAATGTATGAATATGGCTAAAATAACTATATTTGTAATATTAATAAACCGGTAAACAATGAGGTAGTAATGGTGCAGTACATACAGTTGGAATGCCTTTTCAATCAGCTTAGGTGAGGGTAGCAAAGTATCTACTGCTGGTGCTGCTTGCTGAGGTTTCCACATTTCTTTCTCGTCAAAGATGGAGCTGTTTAACGAAAAGCCCACATCGAGTCTTGTGTCTTTCTTTCCCGAGGAGCGGATGACGAGCAATTCGTTTTGAGACATTAGGCGCAGCGCAACATCTTCTCTTCCTGGCCATTGCACATACGGCTTTGACTTGAAAAGACTTTGATCTATCAGTTGCAGACCAGCAGAATGCCCTGTGTATTTGATGGAGTCGTAATCGTCGATATTGAGATTAGCCAGTGTGTCTTCCATGCTATCATGATTTGACGACTCGATTGAATCATCTTCTGTCAAGTCTGCTTCTTCCACATCGTCATCTTCTTGCTGTTCCTCGTCTTCTTCGTCTTCTTGTTCATCATCATCGTCATGGCTGTGTTGTTGGCCATGATCTCGATCTTTTCCGTGGTGCTTGAGTACGTCGAATCGAAAATCATTTCTTTCAATGTCTTTGATGGATGTCTTTGTCAAGGAAGTCAAGAGCGACTCCATTTTTTTGCATCTGAGCTCGAGATTTTCTACATAACTAGAGCACAAGATTAGAGCGAGTGATTTGTATAATATATATATTCTAGGAACATAATTCTCACACACTGGGGGGGCCTCTTTTCTTCCTAACGGTTAAAAATTCGCAATTGAACCCCCACTACACAGCAATCAAAGGGTCAAAATTGGAGCAAAAGGTGTCAAAATGTATGTGCATTACCGCTTTGCAGTTTGAACAAGGTACAGTATGGTCTGCATCACATCGTGCCTTTCTTTTCCTGCAGAAATCACAACTTCTTTTGGCTCGTGTTCGTTTCAATGGGATTGTGGTGTCTGTAGAGTTGCTATGATTGTACTGGCTCATTTAAGGACAAAATAGAATCAATGGAAAAAACGAGAAAGAAAAAAAAAAGTGGAGTAAGAAAGAGGAAAATGTGTATAAAAAGAAAAATGTAGTATTTTTATAGATATATCAATTTGTTAAATTGGTTATTTTTGATTGGGTTAAATATAGCTTAGAACACGTGCGGCTTTCTTGTCTTCTTTTTTTCTGCGGTGGCAAAAACAATCATGAATATTCTGCTTAATGGATATGATGCATTTCTGACTGCAGTTGGTGGATAAGTCTAATGGAATTGATTCGAGAGGCAGATGGTTAGTAGCAAGAAAAAGTAATTCCACATCGGGCGAATGGCAAATACCTCAACATTTGAGCATTTTCCTCTTTACATTGTTGCACCTCTTGATGGAGCTGTTGGTTCTCATTTTCCAATTTCTGGAGTTTGATGCCCTGGTCCTTTAATTTAGCCTATAACACAAGAGGATGTTGTCAGAATTTATTACTATAAAAGGCAATTCAAATCGTAATACCTCTGATGATTCGAATTCAGCTGTAGACCAGCGAAGCTCTAATGTCTTTGAGTTCAGGTTTTCTTCCTTCTTTTGACACTCTGCATCAAGAGCTGCTAACTTTTGTTGGTAGTCATGATTCAATTTCTCCATGTCCTTTTGCTGCGATGTCGTAACCGTCTTTAATCTGTAGGAGAACCCTTCCAATTCCCTGTCCTTCAGATCGAGTAATTGCTGGAATTGAGTTTGGAGCACGTTGATTTCCTTCTGATGCTGGGCGACGATGGATTGGACGCGGCCATCATCCGTCTTTTGGCAATGTCATATGGTGAATAGAGTTTCAGCATATTTATTTATTTTTTTGCTTACCTTTTCTTCTGTTGCTTCCTTAATTTCTTTATCCTTGACTTCTATCATCTTCTCATAGGCCACCTTGAGCGTACGTAATTCCTCATTACTATGATTGTATTGGTTGGTCATATGATCCAGTTGGTTCTCTTTAGCTGTCAATTTGTCTGAAAGCACTTCGATTGCTTTTTGATGGCTCTCCAATGTATTTTGCTTTTCTTGCTGCCATTTCAGTTGAATTGATTCAATTTCCTGCTGCATTCTATCAGTAATGTCTTCATTGTCCTTGAGATACTTTGATTCGTTTTCTGATTTCAATGTCGATAGCTGTTGCTGATAATCTTGCTTGTTTGCTTCGATCAATGCCAGATTCTCTTTGATTTGGAATTCCAATTGGCTCTTGATTTGGTTGTGTTCAGAGATTAATTTGTTCATTTGTGCTTCATAGTCTTCTGCAATTTCGGTCTATTTTTGTGCTAATTAGCATGTCGCACAGCCAGCATCTTTTGGTCCCTGAATTTTTTTTTTACCTCGACCTTGGACTTGATGGTCTCAAATTGCAGCTCATGATCCTTTCGCAATTTCTCAATGACCTGCTCATGCTCCAGGGTAAGGCTTCTCAGCATGTTGTCGTGGTTTTCTTGCAGCTCAGCCTGTATGTTTTTCATGAGAATTTCCCGGTTACACATTTTTCTATAAATACACCTGTTTTTGCTTTTTACCTTTAGCTTTTCAGTGTTACCGATGGTTCTGGATTCCTGGCTCTCTTCCACTTGTTTCATTGCCTCTTTATGTGAAGCATGAATCTCCTCGACGAATGCTGAATGGCTAGCAGCCAACTGATTTAGCACGCCTTGGTGTTCATCTTTCACTGCCTTGATTTCCCTGTCTAGTGTCGCTCTGTGGGCCTCCTTCAAATCGGCAATCTCCTTTTGCAATGCTGCAATTGCTGCTTGATGTGTTTCATTTAGAGTTTGAATGGTTGACAAATGGGTTTCTTTGAGCGTTTCAGTTTCAGTATCAAGATGCGTCTTTAATTCATCACGTAAACTTAGTTCCTGATCCAGTGTAACCTTGTGTTCTGCCTGAACTGCTTGTACGGCCAGTTGGTGTTCACTGGTGAGCTTATCAAGTGCTACAACGTGCAATGCTTGTACTTGCTCCATTTTTTGCTTGTGTTCATTTTCGAGTTGTTGGTTCTCTTTTCTCAGTTGATTCAGCTCTTGGTTGTGCTTTTCGATTATTTGTGTCAGCTCGCCGGAACCAGTCTCTTTCAGGGCCTCCAGTTGTTTCAGCACATCTTGATGCTTGACTTCCAAGGCCTCTAATGCCTGACGTTGCGTTGCAATCTGCTCGCTGGATACTTTCTCCGCCTGCAATAACGCGTCGGTTTTGGCGCCCAATTCAGCTTGCACTGCTTCCATTTCCTTGCTGTACTTGGCTTCCAGTGCCTGGATGTCAGCCTCATGACGGCGTTCGAGAGCAACCTTCTCAGATTCGTAGTCGGCTTTCGATTCCACAATAGCAGCTTGCAGACGCGTCTCCAATTCCTCCTCGAGAGTCTTGATCAAAACGCTGTGTTCTTGCTTGAGTTGATCAATGGCAGCAGCATGTGATTTATTCAAGTCTTCTGCATGGACCTCTCTTTGGTTAGCGTGTTCCTTGGTTACATTTTCTACATGCTCAGAATGCTGTAACTTTAAATCAGAAATTTCCTTTTCGAATTTAGCAGTAAGCTCGTTCATTTGGTCACCATTTGCAGATGCAGCGCTCAGCTTGGCACTCAGGTCATTCAGCTCTTGACTATGGGCCTCCTTCAGTTCAGTGATGGTAGTTTCAAAGTCTTGCTGGGCCTTCGATTCTGACTCGCGTAGTTGCTGTTCGTGTTTCTCGGCCAGCTCCTTCAGTGCCGCCCCATGCTTCTCATTCACAGCCTCCATCTGTTTGGATAAATCATGAGACGCTCCGTCGTTTGTAGCAGCAAGAGCCTCCTGCAGCTGAACACTGTGCTTTTCTGATAGTTGTGCAAGTGCTTCCTGGTGAGAAGCCTTCAGCTCCGATAAGGCTTGCTGATGCTTGGCTTCCACAGATTCACGCTCACGATCTCTTTGTAGAATGTTGTCCCGCTTGATTTCGTTGATCTTGGATTCATGTTCTGCCAACAGTCGAGTGATTTCAGCTTGATGGACCTCTTTCAAGGCGTCCTCCACATCTTTGCGAATAGTTTCCAAATGGCCATCTCTCTCTGATACTAGTTCATCCACCTTCTTTTGATGCTCTTGAGCAATAGCAGCTTGCTTCTCAATTTCGGCCTTCCATTCAGACTCCAACTGCTCCATACGGCTGGAATGATGGCTTTGGAGTTGTTCGATGGCTTGGTTATGGCTGGTGGTTAACTGCTCAATCTTGGCTTCGAATTCTTCTCGCACTTGACGTTCCGTTTCAGAGCGGGCATTGGCAACAGTGGTATTCTTCACTTCCTTGATCGCATTGGCATGACTCTCAGCAAGGTCCTGTAATTCTTGGGCATGAGCGGTCTTGAGTTTTTCAATATCCAACTTGATTTCGTCTTGGCTTTGAGAATTTTGTTGTTGCAAAGCCTCAGCGTGTGCAGATTGCAGCTCGTTTAATTTGATTTCGTACTCTGCCTCGACACGAATCTATTGAAAATCGCTTCAGATTAGCTACAAAAACGCTTATAACGCAGACTAAGCATATACCTTTTCGTTTTCCTTGGCTTCTTGCACAAGCTGCTCATATTGAATCTTCAGGGCAGTGCGCTCTTCGTCACCAGTAGACTTTAACAGCTCAATCTCCTTTTGAATGCGAGCCTGCTCCTCCTTTGCAGCATTCAAACCTGACTCGTGCTCGGATTTTGCAGCAGCTAATTTCTTTTCAAACTCTTCACGGCATAATTGCTGTTGCTTCTATCAGTGTTCCGTCCCAAACATTTTGTTCAATTGCATCCTACCTCTGCTTCAGACCGAACTTTCTTGATTTCAGCTTCATCGATGGCTGCCTGCACTTGCTCGATCTCAGCTTTGTGAAGTGATTTGACATTCTCGAGTTCTCTTTCGTGGTTTGCCTTTAATAAAGCAATCTCCTCCTATCATATCATGTCAGTCGACTGACACTAGTATAGCAGTGCTGTGTATGAGACGTACGTTTAATGCAGCAGAAATTTCGTCTTTTTGTGCCTGATGAGTTGATGCGAGTTCCTCTAACTGGTGAGCCGATTCCTCCTTCAGCTTTGCCAATTCAGCTTGGAGTTCTGTCTTGGTGTCGGCAGAAACAGATTCCAGGTGCTCAATTTTAGCCAACAATTCAGCCTTTTGATCTTCCAGCAGCTTCTCTGCGTCCAAATCAGGTTCTTGTAATTGCTTTAGGGTTTCCTGTAATTTGCTCAACTGTTCCTCGTAGTCTTCTTTCATCGACGCAATTTGATTCGCATGCTGCTCGTTTAACTGATTGCTGAATCCTTGCATACGCGTCTGATGGGATTTGTGGGTTTCCTGCAAATTTGAGCCGTCAATATCTAGACATCGTTCAAGCCTATGATCTCCCTTCAATACCTGGATACTATCACGAAGTTCATCCATATCCTTTCTCAAACGAGCCATTTCGGATTCCTTTTCAGCGATGCGATCAGCCAACTCTCTCTTTTCCGATTCCAATTTCTCGCGCAATGTCTCCATTTGATCTCTCAGCAACTCTTCAGCCTCTTCTTGTTGTCTGATTAATGCAGCCTTCTCTTCCTCCAACTGAGCAGTTGCTTCCTTTTGCTTCTCCAAGGCTTCATCTCGAGATTTCTCAACCTGCTGCAACTGCTCCTTCAATTCCACGATTGCTTCTTCGGCTTCAGCAATAGCTCTGCTATTGTCATCGTTGCTTCCGCCAGCGTAGTCTGAATTGGTGTTATTATTAGTAGCACTACTACTGTGATTGCTCTCATTTTCCAAATCCTCAGGGGTTGCTAATCCCGTTTCGATCTTCTCCAATCTTTCTTTGAGTGAGCTCAAATCAGCATCCTTACTGTCAATCAAAGCTTGCTTTTCAGCTACAAGGGCCTCCAATTCTTCTTGCTAGTAGAACATCAGATCAATCAATTTGCTCACCTTGTCATATTTGTACAGCTAATTAATTTACCTTGGTCTTGTAAGCCTTCAACTCCGCAATCATCTCGGCAGATTTGGCAGCATTGGCAGTTGTTGTAGTAGAGGATGGAGAAGCGGATGATCTGCCGGTGGTACCAGACGAGGCTACGGATGGTGTGCGACGAACAGGAGTACCAGGCGTGCCTGAAGTTGCGGTGCGGACGGAACGAGCGGTTGACGCGGTGGGGGAAGTTACCTTGGCCCTACCATTTGCCATTGAACTGGTTGTTGAGCGTACTGAGGGAACAGTCGTCTTTCGCGTAAGAGAGGGGCTTGCTGTAGCAGTGGCTGCAGTGGATGTGCTTGATGCGACTGATGTTCTTCTGGTCACTCCTGGAGTGGCAGTGGCTCTAGAAGTAGACGCAGTTCTAGTGGCCGTGCTTCCAGCTACAGGCGTCTTTGATGCTCGAACAGAGCTTACTGTTGGTTTGGCAGCGGTTGAGCGAGCAGGCGCAGCCGTTGCTGATTTAGCTGTAGCGGTTTTAGCGGCTGTAATAGGAGTTTTGGAAGCTCTGACTGTGCTTGTAGACGAAGGTGTGGTCGATGTAGCAGGTCTCTTGCTAGTACCTGCCAGACCAGCAGCTGCTAGCGAGGACATTCTGCTCTTTACACTGGGAGGCGATGATTCCGTCATGGTGGATGTGCAAAGAAAAAAGAAAAAAGGGAGCAAAAGAGTGAAATTAAATGGGGCAGCTTTATAAACTCATTAAACACGATGTAGGACACTAAATATTTATATTGCCTTTTCTTGGAGTACAAAATTAAAGTTGTAAGGGTGCGCCGGATGATGCACCAAAAGGCTAAAAGATGGCCAATGATACGGATACGTTGCCCTGTGTAATGGATGATAGTTGCTGTACTCTGACGCTGCAAAAGATCACCTGAAATCTATTGTTCCTTCAAACCAAGAGCTGCTGATACCAGATGTTTGCTATGCTCCCAATGTACTATGATTTTTACTGTCATTGCGGAATCGACGACGTAACACAATGGACACATCCTTCTTGTTTAACCTTGATGGTGTAGGGTACTGAAGAGCCATCCACAGGTCATAGTCGCTTACCTTGTGATGTTTGCATCAGGCATGGTTCATAAGAACTGTATTGCGATAATGTTTATAGAGCTCGAGTTTATATGGCAATCTTGGATGCCATATAATGTCCTAGAAAATGCAGGCCAACATTTTGGTGTCACTCCAATTTAACACGCCTACATAGTCAATTGTAAATATATATGGGAGGGGACATTGCTTTATCTAAAGACCATGCTTATACCTGATGATATCAACCTACACCACTCTAAAAAGCTTCAATAGAGGCCGCATCTACATGAAATTCTGCTGATAGGCCCTGAAATTTACATTTGGATGCCTTATTATCACCCGGAAAACTTCCAAAAGCAGCGTGCCACTGTTCGCCTGACTCTCAAACGATGCTTTACGTCTGTCTCGATATAAAAACGTTGCGTATACACAGGCAGCCTTGTAGCATTACCTCTTACTACCCAAAACATTTCAGATTACAGCCAAAATTAGGTGCATTTGAACCGTAATTTCTTGTGCTAGAAGCCGTTTCAGACCGCCAGAAAAGCACCAAATATTGTTTCTCATCTAGCACTATCTTTCTGACACCTTTGCCCAACTTTTTTGGGATCATGAAAATTTGACGAAAAAGCATGAGGGGTACCTCATGGTTTTCATCGAAAATGTCACTTTGATCCCATACACTTGTCCATTACTTTGATGCATTTGTTTTATTTCTAATTACTATTCTAATAAAACAATATCATCCAAAAAAAAAAAAAAAGTTTTCATCGAAAATCAAACGATCGCGTTTTTGAACATGAAAATGAACACTTTTACTAAGGCACATATTAAATCAAATCGTTCCTCTCGATCCAGGGCATCCCCTCAAAGTTTTTACGTGAGACCTTTATATGTAAAATCTCGACATTTTGGCCAAAAATGTCTTTTCACATTTTCAGAGATTTCTCGATGACTTCATTCAAAACATTGCTTTTTATTTACACCATTAGATGCGCCTTAAAAAGCACTGTTATAGAGCTTAAGAAAGTATGGATGGTTCTCATACTTTTTATAGTCGATTTCTGCAAAATAGTTCAACGAAATTGAAAAAGTGATCAAAAATTCACATTTCGAGTAAAAAAAACAGCCAGCAAAAAGTCGGCAATTGAATTATTTTTTGGCTGGCAAACTCGATTCTGTGGTTTCCCTGCATACTGTTGGAGACTTGTATGAAGGAATTGCGAGTTAATGAGTACATTACTTTAGTCTAGTTACTTTCTGATACCTACAATTTAAACAATTTACACATAGAACAGTTTTACTAATACAAACGCGAAAACTACATACTACAACATGCAAAATTGCAGTCTCAATCAGTACTAGCCTACAAATGGCGAATAGCGATATATCATTAGTTCAAGAACTAAAAACGCAAGCGTCTTCTTTGAATACATCGCACTGCACACACTCATTTTGGATTCACTTTGGGTAAAGTAAGACCATCTATGTATACACACAAACTTGAACGAAATTCATTGACGGCAATGTCAAAACGGCGATTCAAGTGAATTCAGGGGTACACATCTTGATACATCTGCCATTCAGTGGATCAAGATGCTGATGGTTTACAAGAAACGTAGACTATAGTGTTTTAGCAGACATGCACAAAAGATATTTTATTCAAAATGAACTTTTATATATCAAGATGGAATTGATTTTATGGAATTTAATCGAAGAGACCGAAACCCATATCATCATCCTCCTCCTCAGATTCCTCAGCAGCGGCCTCAGCAGCGGGAGCAGAAGAGGTCTCAGCAGCAACGGGGGCAGCAACAGCGAAAGCATCGGGGTTAGCGATGTATTCCTTGATTTGCTCAGAACCGGGGAAGGTGTAGTCGGAAGCGACAGAGACAGCCAACAAGTTCTTGTAACCGTTGATGACGGAGTGAGGAACGGAAGCCAAAGTAGGATAACCAACAGCAAGAGAGATGGAGGCAATCTCACGGATAGCAGCCAACAAGTTGGCAACCAATTGAGACTCTTCGACATCGAGGACATCAGCAGAGAAGAGAGAACCAGCATCGTAAACTTGAACAACACCCATACCGTAAGTGAAGGGAGAGATGTTCAACATGTTCAAGAGAACAGCCTCGGAAGGACCGACCTTGGAGCCAGATTGGACGAGCTTGACATCAGAAACGATTTCAATGGTACCACGAGCAATCTTGGTGGGGATACCGAGAGCTTGGAAGAAAGAGGTCTTTCCTGGTTCCATACCAGTGTTACCACCGGGAACGATAACATCAGCAGGGGCAACGGCACCAGCACGAGCAGGAGCAGCAACACGGTTGGAGACGATCTTCTCACGGATATCCTTGAGGTCACCGTTGGTGAAGACGAAACCAATGTTACCCTTGACGAAGTTGAGAAGCTTCTCGAGTTCGGGACGCTCAGCGATCATACCCTTCAAGGCACGACGGACCATGGTGTTCTTACCCATAAGAACAACAGCTTCACCACGGAGGGAGAAACGGATTTGATGCATTTGGTTGGAACTGACATTGTCAACGTTGACAATGAAGATGGATTGGTAGGTATCCAAGTAGTTGGTGAGCTTTTGGAAGTAAAGGGCCTTGTTTTCTCTCTTCGACATGTTGATGATTACTGTTCGAGGACTTTTTTAAAGAACTATGAGAACAGACATCGATTAGTATGCTTGATGGATGGATGGATGTGTGGCATTAGTTTACCTGGCAGGTAGAGGAGGAATCAATCTTTTGCAAATGCCATTGCATCTTATAACATCCTTGATCCCAAGCGTGTGACTCTGGCCAGCAAGCAGGTGCGGGCAATGCTCGGGCGAGTGTCAAAATGCATTGTAGTCCCGGCTGTACCCCAGCAAGCAAATCTGGTCCTCTATTTCTTTCTCTCTCTCTGATACTATACTCCACACCACAAGATGCAGTTCTTGACAAGATCAATAGCCAGAAACAACAGCCTGATTTCAAATGTGTCATTCAGTGCTTGTAGATTGAAATATCACTATCCCATCATATCGCAATTCCATACGGCCATACCATGTTATGTAGAAGAAGATTATGCTAGAAAAGGCTCAGTGCAGTACAAGCTGCGAGGAAAAGTAAGACAATTGACTCATCACCTGTGATCTAGCTACTCAACCTCTCATTATAAACGCTTAGGGAAGACAGTTTGTTGATTTCATTCGAGTAAAAGCAAGAGGAGGCGATGGCGGTGATGGTTGTGTGTCATTTCAGCGAGAGAAATACCTTGCCAAGGGCCCGCCTAATGGTGGAAATGGTGGCCGAGGTGGCAATGTTATCATTCGAGCAACATCAGACGAAAGCACGCTCAAGAGAATGGGCCGTATGTGCACTGCAAAACGAGGACAGAATGGCCTTGGAGCCGGTCGACATGGCACAATGGGCGAACATTTGGTGATTGAAGTGCCAGTAGGAACTGTGGTCAGAGAGGTTACTCGGGATGCGGAGGAGGAGGCAGTGGAAGCAGAGCTGACGGCAGAGGAGGAGCAAGAACAGCGCGAGGCTCGTTGGGTTCTTTATCCCAGAGCAGAGCAAGACAATGCTCCTGAAGGTCGAGTTAGCTTTTTCAAGCAAGCTGAAAGACTGATGGATGAAGAAGACCGTTATTATCGCTGGCGTCTGCGTACAGAGAAGAGGGACAATATTTATGTGGATCTAACAGAGCATAATCAAGAGTTTGTCTTGTGCCGTGGCGGTGCTGGTGGCTATGGCAATCCTCACTTTCTGACAACAGAGAACCGATCACCCAAGTGGGCGACTCGTGGACGTAAAGGAGAGGTGCGAGAAGTAGAACTGGAGCTCAAGACGATCGCAGACATTGGTTTGGTGGGTCTTCCAAATGCTGGCAAATCAACATTGTTGAGTTCTATATCCAATGCACATCCCAAGCAAGCAGACTACGCTTTCACTACACTACATCCATTTGTGGGCACGGTTGACTATGCGGATCAATACCAATTGACAGTCGCTGACATTCCAGGCTTAATCCAAGGTGCACATCGCAACATTGGCTTGGGACATGCTTTCCTTAGACATGTGGAGCGTGCAAAGATTTTGGTGTATGTTATTGATGTTAGCGGCCCTTCGCCGTTCGATGATCTGAAGACACTGCAATACGAATTGGAGGCTTACAGACCCGGTCTCACAAAACGTCAATCGTTGATCGTTGCCAACAAGGCGGATAAGGTCGGCACAGCCAAAGAAAACCTCGCCAAACTCCAGGAGCAAGTAGGCTCGTCCATCCCAATTGTTCCTGTTTCTGCAAAATACGAGAAGAATGTGCTCAAATTGACATCTGTTCTGCGAAAAGAGGTAGAGCGCATCCGCATCGAAGAGGAAAAGGTTAAGCAAGCGAAATTGAAGGAATTGGACGATGAATTCGACGATGGAGAGGATATCTAGAGGCATTTCCATACATAATGAATAAAAATTCCATTCGTTCCATCATCAAGCTGTCATCGTCTTGTGTTCACTGATTCAACTCTATGCGTCCATGTATCGATTTCAAATCAAAGGATTGCCGATTTTTTATTACATTGAGTAGATATAATCTGTTTTTATATAGATAATTTATTGTGTTGCTGCAAGTTCTTCTGCGCGTGCTCTGTTCTTGATCATAGTCTCCTTCTTGGAAGCAATAAGAGCTGTTTGTCTTTCTTGCAAGTTGTAAAGGAAGTATCCAGCTGAACCGAAAACAGCAGCAGCTAAAGCATGGCTGCTAGGGTCTGGTCATTTAAAGAATGGTTAATGGGTTGTTCAGGATTGCATGTCGCTTACAACTTACTAGAGAAAACAGGACGCTTTTGGAGGCCAAGAGCATATGAACGGACAAGGACACCAAAGGCAGCAAAGCCAGAAACACTACCGAGCAAACTCATGATGATTATTGAATTTTATAAAGAGTGGGGAGAGTAAGAGAGAGATGTTTGAACAACATAGCCTTTGTTCGGCTCCTCTGGCTTTACCCCACCACCCACCCCGAATTCCCCTAGTCCTCAGTATTCAATTTTTGATATGTCATCACTCGGAATCTCAAGAACTTGCCAAATCAAGAAGAAATGGGATCCAAATGTGCTTTTGTATAGAATCTTTGATATGGCATTTCCTTGCAAAATTGGTTGAATACAGCATTATTTCACCTTTAAGCCACTGCATCAGGATTATAAATGAAATCAACCCTACAATAGAAAGCAAGATGTGCTTTAGATGGGACAGGATGGGCAAATTATCAAGGATTTAGCCTCTACATCACAGCTATCGGAGACAGGAGGCAATTCACCTGGGGATCTTTTAAGCAACTTTGACATTGCAAAGGCTGTTCGATGTTTTTAAATATAAGTCGTTCCTTGGACGATGAGCAAGGCGAGCTATAGCTACCTAGCTATGATGTTGACCAAGCTCTTTAGGCAGCCATAACGTTCAAAATGTCTGACATGAGTTTGTTTTTTAACATGTAGTTGGGATCAAGTAGTTGGATTTTGATGAATTTGAGAGCAACTCAGGTACGCTTCTAGCTTCAAAAAAGACCTTTTGTATCAACACAAACTGGAACAAGCTGTAGTTCATTGAATAACATTTTTCCAAATGGCTTGGTACATTGTGCGACATGACAAAACCGCTTAATAGCCAATCTCTTATTGTTTTATGAGTGGTGCTCATGCCTAATGTGTGCTGCCCACTGCTCATATGTATAGATTTCAATGTATTAATGTCTTTTGGCAACTGTGCATGCCATAAATCGAGCCAAATGGCCTATAGTAACTGTCATGGCAGAGCGGTTGAACGGATTTTGCCGACAAATGAAAAATCCGAGTCGAACCAGCAGGCAAAACATGGTCTGATTGATGCTTAATGGGTAAATGGACGCAAATGGTATAGAAGCTTTCAATACGAAATGAATTGAGCTTTACTTGATTCAGAATAAGCTATCTACCTCGCTCGCTCGAGAAGAATGTTGACCATAAAGAGGATTCCTAGGACATGAAAAATCCCTTCTTTTTCCTTGCGCACAACTAATTGCATCTCCTATCTTTTGTCGCATACAAACAGACTTTGATCGAGACCACCGTTTTGCTACTACACTCGAGGCAGTACACTGATCCCCAGGCCATTTTTCTTTTTATATCCTTTACATTATTTTTCGCGGGGAACTAATAGCACAAACTTTACTCCCTTTTTTCCCTGCTCTTGTACATTTCTCTTTTTCCTCTTTACTAGTTCCAGAGACTCCTCCCCTTTCTTTTACTTTCTCTCTCATTTGTACTTGAAATAGTACAGCGTCTCACCCTTTTTCCCTGAATAATGAGTCTATCAAAGCAGCTTTTGATACTATTCCTCGCATGCCTAATTACTGCTGCACTAGCACAGACCACCATTAATACTACCGAAATCAACAGTGCTACTACTACTGCCACACCCACTGAAACTCTAATTAGCAGCAGCAGTAGCATCTCATCAACAGTGCCTTCGTCCTCGTCATTGCCATTCACTCCTTCTCCCTCTGCCTCATCAACCGCCTCCAATGCCACACCCTCCTCTCTTTCATCGTCGGCTGCCTCTAATCCCTCTTCATCATCCACAACTACCAACGTAAATGCGGTACCTACTGTGCAGGGCACAGGCTGGAACTCAAATGAAAACGAACAAGCCAAAGACCAGCAGAGCTGGCTTAGACAAAACAATAGATTTGTGTTTGTGATCTTTGTCGGCCTTGTCGTTGTTGCCATATTGATCTGGTATATAGTCAGGAGCATCAAGGGAATGCGCAAGAGACTCGAGCAAGAGAACGAAGCCCAATTATACATGATGCAGCAGGCCTCTGCTCCTCATCAACAGCAGCCACCTCGCAACGATCAAGTCATTCCTGAGCTGACACAATCCCCACCTCCAGCCTACAAAACAGAGGAAAATACGCCTGTGCATCAAGCGACAGAACACCGTTAACCACATAACAGCCTAATCCCTCAGGAATCTCCTTTTGCTATCATCTCTCTGCCCATCCTCCTCCCTTTACACTTTTACTCCCATTTCGATTAGATGGAACAAATGTATAATATATAAACTTTTCCTTTCTTTCAAAATTGACAATAGCTTAATAACCGTATTGTGTAATGTGTAATAAGTTTATTTTGTGATCACCAAGACGATACATTGTGAAACCAGCGGACCGACGAACCTGTGTAAAGTAATTACTCCAATGCTCCCCGGTCAAAATGAACAATTAAAGTAAAATAATGAGGATGCGTTCCTATCAAAAGGGCCTATACTCAAAGGTGCTTTGCCTCTAGTTTTTGGAAATATAGATGTGCGTTACGGCTACATGTTTGATTCGCCATGTTGCATTGATAATCAAACGAAAAGTATAACAAAAAGGCAATGTTCTTGGCTGCTGCTGCTTTGGAGAGCATGATGAAACCAGAACAACAACAATTACAAATTGCTCTATTTTTAGGTGATATATACCCTAACGAGTACCGTATCTTTGAAATGCCTGAATTCTGCTCTTTTATTGTAGTATAGTACTATAGTTGCTCAAAGGATCGACATCAATAATGATGCGCTCAAGTGGAACCTGGCGGGATGTTGTGCATTCAAGAACATGTCATCTTTGCATTTACTCATTTTGAAGAGCAAGCATAAGCTAGTTTGCAATCTCAAACAGCAGCCAGTTTCAGCGATACAGTACTCTTTTTTCTGTGACGGAAACAGCTGATATTCGTTAGTTTTGCTGTACTAGCATGTAAAAATAGGGTCCTGATGTATACGCTATTCATCTGCCGCAATGTGTTTTGGCATTGGCATCGAAAATAAGGGTTTAATTAACCTTGTTGATGCACAATTGGTAAATGATGTGAGGGCAATCAAGGCCTTTTTCATGGACTAGATGGGTTCCTCGACCTATCTTTCCCGGTAATTTGCAACATGCTCTTCCGTATGATATGCCCCACCAACAGACAACACAACATCTACGGCCCGATCGCCCGGGTCAATCCTCACAGATCAATGTTTTCTGCATAGATTTCATTGCCATGGTGATATAAAATCAAGGCAAAATGTACATACGCATGCACTTTGCGACTATACGATCAAATTTCAATGAGCAACCCATAGATTGCTTCCATAATGTGGTCAATATCCATCAAGAAAGCACCTCTTTCTTTCCCGGGCTTTCAATGGATGTGACTCTTTTGCTTCTTTGAACGGATCCGTCAAATACACTCATCGGTTTCGTGCCTCCATTGATCCCTCCTCTTACCACATACATATTTTGCACGTATGTAGAAGCATCCATCCATCCATCATCCATCCAACGACCATCATTGTAATCTAACATGTCATCTACATAGTATGTCTGCCGAACTTGCTGTCGTCTACGCTGCTCTCATCCTTGAGGATGACAACGTTGAAATCACCGTAAGTCATTTGTACATTTTGTCTGATTTTGGGAGCAATCATGACTGATATCTGTTGGAAACTAGGCTGATAAGCTCCAAACCCTCGTTGCTGCTGCTGGTGTTGAGGTTGAGCCCATCTGGTTCTCCCTCTATGCTAAGGCCCTCGCTGGTCAAGACCTCAAGGCCCTTCTCTTGAACGTTGGTGCTCCTGGTTCCGGTCCCGCTGTCTCTGCTGGTGCCGCTGCTGGTGCTGCCACTGATGCTCCCGCTGAGGAAGCCAAGGAAGAGGAGAAGGAAGAGTCTGATGACGATATGGGTTTCGGTAAGTTGATTTTTTTGGTTGGCGAGGGAATCATTGACATCTAACGACATTTGCTTTTACAGGTCTCTTTGATTAAATTGTTTAATCATGTTGTTTCTTCAATAAAATCCTTTACAATTCGCACGGATAACCTCGTTGCGCAATCAAAGAATATGTAGTTTGTTGTCATGTTGTAGATTTTTGTGCGATTACATTTATTTAAATCAGAAAATGATGGCATATGAAGCGGGGGAGAGGATACATTTAAAGCTGGCCTGCTCTTCGAAGCGTGCGTCTGTTCTCCATCTATCACATTGGGTTTAGCATTCGCATAATCAAACAGCTGCTCACAACGTCCTACCCATTTCTTTTTGCATTCCTTGTATTGCATAAAGTAATAATCGCACTGTCTCTTGTCATAGTTGTTTTCGTCCAGGCATTTCATACTAGCCTTTTCCTCCAAGGCGCAAGGGTTCATGTATTTGGTTGTTTCCTTGGCCTTGAATTTGTCATTAAAGTCCTTGGGTGTGGATGGCTCTTCGAATTCAGGCTTTGGTGGTGGAGGAGGAGGCTTTGTGAGAGGCATGCTGCGAGTTTGCTACTTTTTGTGGGTATTTGTAAAAAAGAGAAACAAGAGAATAGAGGCTAATTGTTGTGTGGGATGTTATACCACCCTGCCCAGGGATCATCTGACGGAGTTTTAGTAGACAGCACTGCCTGGATTTGGATGCATACTGAATGCCAGGTCAAATGTGATTACATTGAGTCAATGAGCAAGACGATAAAAGCGTCTGATTTTCGGCATATCACCAAGGCATGTGGATGGAAGTTTTGTTAACAAAAGAAGCTCTCTTCGCATAGACAGTAGTAATAAAGCACAGCCTACTACACTGGCATTTACCCAGCAATGTGTGATTTGAACCGCATTGCACTTGAATCTATACTACAACATGCACTAGACATGCCCGTAAATGTAGTCGCAGCTCTTTAGGATGCCATCAGTGCCTTGGTTTGTGATTCGCGATGAGCATTTACCTTTGTTGTTTCGCTGAGGAAAGCCACTTGTTGACATGAAAAGGATTGGAGGTCACGATGTCAATTACCAGAACCATAAAAAAAGTTTCAATTCCATACTCTTTTTGACAGTTACAACCACACACTATGGTGAAAGCATACCTTCGCTATGAAGCATTAGCATCGTTTGGTGTTATTGCTTCTACACTCGCCAACATCATCTACGACCACACTGGAAAAATCGCAATTGCACCCGCCCTCGAAGAAGTCATCTTGTGGGATCTGAAAAAGGGTATCGAGGCAAGTGTTGTGTGTCTGTCCTGTCATGGATGAGTGTATTAACTGTGGCACATGTAGGTTGGCAAATGGAGAGAGTTTGGGAACAAATCAGAAGTAACATGTATCGCCAAGAGCCCAAACAACAAGGATTTCGCAGTCGGGTAATGCAAGCGCAATGTCGAGTTTTACCAGTTGCATGTATTGATCTGTTCGTTCTACAAATAGTTATGGCGACGGTACAATTCGTATCTGGAATATTCAGTCCAACACCTCTACAGTGACATTGAGTGGCCACCGTGCTGCTGTCACCGCCTTAGCCTTCGACAGTGATGGCACCCGTCTTGCATCTGGATCAAGAGACACCGACCTCATCATTTGGGACATCATTTCAGAGTCTGGCTTATATCGTCTCAAGGGCCACAAGGATCAAATCACCTGTCTCGCCTTCTTGGATCCCAAGAAGATTGACGATGAAACCGAAGTTGGTGTCTCCAATGAAGGCTATGTGCTTTCATCCTCCAAAGACACACTGATCAAGCTATGGGATTTATCAGCACAATACTGCCGAGAAACACTGGTGGGACATCGCAGCGAAGTCTGGTCCTTTGCTGTGTCCAAGGACCAAAAGGTCATCATCTCCGGTGGTGCAGAAGCTCAGCTCAAAGCTTGGAAGATTGACTGGAAGATTTTAGGGCTGTCATTGGAGGAGCTTGGACAGGAAGATCAAATGCAAGTGGACAGCACGACACCTGCTACACTACAAAAGGCCATCAATGTCTATGGCCAGATCCCGCGTCAGTCCCGCGACCGCATTGTCACTATTCAGTTTCACCCCTCTGGCAAATTTGTGGGTGTTCAAGCCAACGACAAGTCAGTGGAGATCTACAAATTGCGCGACCACGAGAGCATTCGCAAGAAGATTCAGCGCAGAAAGAAGAGAGCAAGAGAGAAGGGAAAGGACGAGGCCGAGATCAGCAACGACATTGAGGCCCAAGACGAGTTTACATCCGAATGCTTGGTGCGCACACCCGCCAAGGTGCGTAGCTTTGATTTCGCTCCAGTTGCCGACGTCGAGAAGGCAGGCGAGATCCAAATTGTCGCGTCGCTGAGCAATAATACCATTGAGGCATACATGGTGCCCATCACACACGAAAAGAAGGAGGAGGCCGAAGCAGCGCGTTTGTATTCCATCGACGTGCCTGGCCACAGATCAGATATCCGCACACTGGCTCTCAGCAGCGACGATGAATTGTTGGCGTCAGCATCCAGCAACTTGCTTAAAGTGTGGAACATGAAGACCAGAGCCTGTATTCGATCCATCGAGTGTGGATTTGCCCTCTGCAGCGCATTTCTGCCCGGCAACAAGCACATCATCATTGGCACCAAGACGGGTGAATTGGAGCTGTACGATATTGGCTCCTCGTCGCTAGTGGAGTCAGTCAAAGCTCACGACGGTGCCGTCTACTCGCTTCAAGTGCGTCCCGACAAACGTGGGTTTGCTACCGGTAGTGCCGATAAAGACGTCAAGTTTTGGGATTTCGACATGGTGCAAGACAAGAACAGCGCTGCCAAACGACTCACCTTTATCCACATGAGAACACTCAAGATGTCTGACGAAGTGCTGTGTGTGCGATACAGCCCGGATCAGAACCTGATGGCCGTGTCACTGCTGGACTCCACCGTCAAGGTGTTTTACCACGACACGCTCAAGTTCTTCTTGTCGCTGTACGGCCACAAGCTGCCGGTGCTGTCTATGGATATCTCGTCGGATAACATGCTGATTGCTACGTGTTCCGCTGACAAGAACGTCAAGTTATGGGGTCTGGATTTCGGTGATTGCCACAAGTCTCTGTTTGCTCACCAAGAGAGCGTCATGTCTGTCCAGTTTGTGTGGGGCACGCACTACTTCTTCACGGTCTCCAAGGACAAAACCGTCAAGTACTGGGATGGCGACAAGTTTGAAAACATCATGAAGTTGGAGGGCCATCACGGCGAGGTGTGGGCGTTGGCTGTTTCCAAGCACGGCTCCTTTGTGGTGACAGGCTCTCACGATAGATCCATGCGCGTCTGGGAAAAGACAGACGAGCAGCTGTTCCTGGAGGAAGAGCGTGAAAAGGAGCTGGAGGATCTGTACGAGAACACACTTGTGAGTCAGTTGGAAAAGACAGATGTCAATGCGGGCGACATGGAGGTGGATTCTGCTGGCAAGCAAACCATGGAGACACTGAAAGCCGGCGAAAGACTGATTGAAGCCATGGACATTGGTGATGAGGAGAAGAACGGCTGGCTCGCGTATGAAAACGCCAAAGCTCGCGGCTTGCCTGGTCAGCCTCCTCAGCGTCATGCAATTCTAATGGCGATGGGTGACATCGAGCCTGACAGATACGTGCTGGATGTGCTCAAGAAGATCAAGGCAAACGACATTGAGGAAGCACTCATGATTCTGCCCTTCTCCAAGGTCATGTCTCTCTTTTCCTATATTGAAAGCTGGGCCAAAAAGGTATAATTGTCAGAAAAAAGGGGGTTTATTAAAACAAGGGGGGAACGTGTTACTCATGTGCTATTGTTGATTTGTTAGAATTGGAGCATTGTGCTAGTGTCCCGCGTGCTCTTTTCTGTCGTGAAAACACACCACAACCAAATTGTTGCTAACAGAATGATGCGGCCTATGCTTGATTCTATTCGCTTCCATCTTCGTGCGCAATTACAACGTCAAAAGGATGTCATGGGTTACAACAGAGCTGCATTGACATACCTGCAGCGTGATTACAAGTCAAGGAATACGTCTGACTTCCTTGATGAAAATGCAGATAAGCCTGCCGACGACGAGAAGAAACGTAAATTTATTCAATTAGCCTCTTAGATTATTAGCAAACCCTCCCCATCTCTTTGTATACACGCTTTGCACCCTTTTCTCTTTACATAATAAAATACACCCATTTCCACTGAGCCTGCTGTTGTGTACTAGTCAAGCAAGCACTAAAATGGCCATAGGAACCGAAACGATGGCTCATCACAAAAAAGACAAATACGGCAATCTCCCCCCCCCCCATTGAAATCCTGTCATGTAGTCTTGATTCAAATATGAACATTTTGAGCCTTATGATATGCAATATATACAGGATGGCCCAAAATTCCCAAGCATTGTGATATGCAATATTTTACAAAATGATCAAGAATTTCTAAACAGCTGATTCATTGCTTCATTGAGATGTTGAAAGCCATCGTTCATTAATACGTTAAAAATTAAATACTTAAAAAGGTGGTGGTGCAAAAAGAAAGGGGGGAAAATATACAAGTGTGAGGCAGGGATGAGTCAAGAGACACTACTACTGTAGAAACGGATGTGTCAGCAGTTCGTTGATGCGAGGACGCAGTGATGGATTTCGATTGAGACAGTGCTCCAATACTCGTCGAAGCGTCACTGGCACCTCAATGGGCCTTGATGTCTCGTCTGTGGGTGCTATCGTTGTTGGAAATGGGATTTGGTAGTTGGGATTAGGTATACTAGCGACTTTGTGTGCTAAAGCTAGATGATAAAAGGGCGTCTTTCCATAGACCATCTGATAGAGGATGCAGCCGAGAGACCAGACATCGCTGGGCCTTCCCAGCTTCATCAAGCTCCCAGCCTCTCCCCGGCCCTCGTTGATGTCAGAGAGCGCTTCCGGCGACATGTAGTTGATTGTGCCCACTTGAACGCAGCGCTCAATGTTTGTGGTATCCTCAGACACTGTCTTTGCTATGCCGAAATCGATCAGCTTGAGCCACCCTTTCACAACGACAAAGTTGGCAGGCTTCAGGTCAGAGTGGACAATGTTGTTTTGATGAATGGTCCACACGGCATGCAGCATCTAGCGGTTCTTGTAAATATGCTGGATTATGAGGCCATTTGCATATATTACATACCTGGCTCCAATAGTAGCGTATAAAGTTTATGTCCCATGCTTTCTTGGTTTGCTTTTGAATCAGCTGTGCCAGGTCGATTTCGCCAAATTCCATCACCATGTAAATGACAGACGGCGTTGCTCTGTAGTCCAGCAAGCTCACAATGGCAGCATGGTCGCTGAGTGACCTCAGCAGCTCTATTTCGTTGATGATGCTCTGCCGATCCTCCTCGTGCTTGACTTCGATCCATTTCAGCGCTAGTATCTGCCCGTAGGTGTGTCCCAGCACCTGAAATACCTTGCCCGAGCTGCCTCTGCCAATCTCCTTGAGGATAGTATACTCGTGGTTGTTTATCTACAGCACAGCATCCCAGTCAGCAAACACATATCCAGCGTCAATACACACATTTGATACCTACGGTCAGTCGTTCCTGCTCACGGGGCGCTTGTGGCACAGATCTGTCATGGCTGAAGTTTGCATAATTGCGATGGTTTCCATTCTGGTTTCTCGGAATAATCGAGGGCACGGCAAAATGGTCTGCTGGTTTCGCTAATGCAGCCTTTGTTTGTTGCGAATTCCTGGCGGGACTGATGTAATTGGGGGGTGTGTGCTGCTGTCGAGGAGGCGATGAGGTCTTGGTTTGCATGTCAGTTTTGTGAGAGAGAGGAGGTGGTGGTGGAGGAGGAGGAGGTGGAGGAGAAGATTCCTTCTGAATGGATCCATTAGTATCACTGCCAGCGATCAGCACTATCGAAGGGAATGTCATTACCGTTGATGGGCTGTCCAATGCAATGTTCAATGAAGACACATTGCGCTCCAGACTGCCAGAGTCGTTGTGCTGGATGCCGAGGTTGAACAGGCCTTCGCTGCTGCCGCTGCCAGAGGACAGCGAAGAGGGCATTTCTGTGGGAGTCGCCATCATGCTTGTATTAGGAGTCTGTGATGCTAATGGAGGCGAAGATCGAGTCATGGGCGAGCGTCTGATTGTAGTGGGTGGAGCCGATGCCGAGCTCGGTGTGGAGTCGTTTAATTTTCTGCGCAGATTTCTAGGACTATCAGAGTGTGTGTGTGAGAGAGTCTATTGAGCAAGCAAGCATGTTTGTAGCCTTACTAGGTGTGATCTGTCTGAGCTGCTCTAATAGGAGACTACGTTCAACATGTGTCAGTAAGCTGTACAGTACGGTATGACATTGGCTCATTTACATAGTTTGGCGTGGGCTCTCGCTCTTCTGGCTGGTCCCTCTTGGTGCGAAGTGCGCTGTAATCCACAGCCTGTTCTGCTTTGACCTCTTCCTTGACCTCGTCCTTGGGTGCAGTCTCCATCGGCTCGTCTTTGATGGTGATTGCGCTGTAATGCTATTGAAACAAAAGGGAGGGCAAACAAGTTAAGATGATGCAGCATGTCGACACAGTGAGTGTACTTTACATCATTTGCCAAGCTGGAATTCGAATACTCTGGTGGATCTGACCCGAAGCAATCAGGCTCATAGTCGTCAATGTCCTCGTCCTCTTCGTCTTCCTCATCGGCTTCGTTCATGATTTTCCAGACGTTTTGGGTGTGTGAGAAGACTTCGTATCGTGTAATGTCTAGCGTTTCTCTCAAGGTGGATGCTGATCTGGACTGAAGAGAATGGTCGCTCATGCCGCTTGTAATAGGGGGGGCTGTCAAGGTGTATGATGGGGGTATAATAGAATCCGATAAAGAGAATCAACACCTCTTTTTTTTTTCAGAGAGGTTTTTAAAATGGCCTTGCACACCAAACAGCAACAAAAGGAAGCAACGTCTCATTTCAACCATTCAAGAGCCGCGTGGCAGAGAGAGCACTAGCTAGCGGGATCGCTCCCTCGTCCTCCTCTCCCTCCATTCTCAGGTGGTTTAATCTCGATCCATTATTATCATTACGATTCTGGTCATTTACAGAACCACGGCTAGGGAATTTATACATCTACATTTCTAGCTCTTTCCTCACAGTTTATTTGTATTCTATCACTTTGTAAGGCTTTCCGGTTTTGTCCAACAGAGCATTCCAGTAGGTGTCGATGTCGAATGTAAAGTTGTACTGGCCGCCCAGACTCACTTCCATCTGCTTCAAAGGTATGTAGTCATCCATGTTGATCTGGTCGTTGTTGGTGCTCTTGGTATCGTCTGAATTGATAAACTTGATCTTGTTTCTTGTCACAGGGTCCATGAAGGGTGCAATGACTTTGAATGTCGTGAGGAAAAACCATGGCGCTGCAGCACAGTGGATGGTTAGACATGTGTCAAATGGGTTACACTGGCTATACTTACAGTTCACCAAAAATGCGATGCCGAGTCTCTCGGGGTAGTGGTTGCCCAAAATGTCCAAAAACTTTTTGCAGGTGCTGATGCTGGCATTGTTGGATGAAGTGGAGTCCTTGAAATCAACCACAATAGAGATCTTCTCCACATGCTCAGGCATCAAGCGGATGCCTCTCTCCAAGCAGAATACAATGTGCTTTACTTGCCTATCAGAGTCCTTGGAGTTTTCGTTACGGGGCTTCATGATCCAGAGCGGGCGGCCAGTTTTATCGTATCCGCTAAAGTACATCTTTCCAGTCTCGGCCTAAATTTTTGAAGGGGAGGGGGCCTATGAGCTAATCGAGAGCGCATGTGTGTATTTTAAAGCCTAAAACTTTACCTCGTGGCGAATCATTTCTTCATCCAATTCATCTGGCTTGAATTCTCTTCTCCACTTGACAGTGTTCTCCAACATGGTCTTGGCTGCCTACACAATGACAACGTTTAAGCATCCTGACAGCTGGCGTATTTCCCCCCGCTCCTTTTTCGTTTTACCTCAAAATCCCATTTTCTTGCTCTCATGTATCGATGAGCCGTACCTTCAGACAAGAAGCCTCGTTCATTGGGGTAGTAGGGATCGTCCTTGGGAAGGATGATTGTGTCCATGTAGGCCAATAAATCCACAATCTTCTTTTTTTGCTCGTCATCCAGAGCAGGGTTCATGACGGGCTCATACTGTGCGGGGTGAGTCAAGATGGGGTCGTGAGTAATTGGTCCGTAATCAACTGAAGGTGTAGCAGATTTGGTGCTGTTGGCAGCAGATGAGCCTGATCTAAAACGAAATACGTTCATAGTTGATTTTTTTTTATGAAGAAAAAGTAAAAGAGAAAAGAAATAAAAAAAGGGTGTCTGCCAAGTAAGATAAGCGAGCAAGCCAGCGCGCGCGCGCAATGTCCTTATTTCATTGCCTATTTTTAGAGCCAAGCTTCTCAACAAACGGGACGAAATGCAGCCTTTCCCTTTACCAGATTTTGCACTGCTTGCATTACATAAACTTCCTTTTGGAGTAATGTAAAAGGAGTGTAGACATGAAATTAAATTTACGGATAAATCAATGCCTAAAAGTGCCATCCGATGTGTGTGTGTGTTTGTTTATTTTACGGGAAACCCGCCGTTACTACTACTATCGTTGAACAATGAGGTGTTGGCTGAATCAAATGCAAACACGGCATGGCGCCTGCATTTGCTGGTTTTACATTCTGCAATTTATAGTGGTTTGGTGCATATTCCAGTCTGGCGGAGGCTTTGGTATAGTAGTAACATGGCAAATTTCGCTTATTTGTATTACTAAAAGGTATATGTGAGGTACAAGCAGTTTGCAGCAGCTGGAGGTAGAGCATGTCATTATTGCTTCATCTACTACCTCATGTCTTGTGCATGAGATGCCAAAATAGGGTGCGATCGATTGGATAAAGCCTATATGTAGTAAATATTGCCTTCTTTCCTGGCTTGCACCTCCGAGAAGCTAATCAAAGCAAATCTCAAATGAATCGATTCTTCTGGAGGAAAAGCGATGCAAAATCAATATCCAGTACCTCTCCATCCGAGAAATACCAACTGATGCAAGATGTTTTCCACAATTACTGCTCGATTAATATAAGATACAAGTCTGCCTAATGCTAAGCTTATTCGCACATTCAACAGGGATGCAAGAGAAACTTGGCTCCTGTCACTAAATAAGTAACGACATCAGATGCTTAACCAAATATCCTGATTACAAGCGTATAAATACCATATTTTCTCAACTATGTTCGTTTAAAGTGTAAGAAGTTACAAAAAAACTACACAGTGGTGTTCTATCATGTAGTTTGACACATAAACTACAGAGTTTCATCCACTAAATAGCCCTAGTTTCGCTTAATTCGCAAATGCATATCCTCAGCGAGCAATTTTTGAGCGATTTCGGAGCTTCAATAGATAATGTCAACCTGGATGGATTTTGTTCCAATTTGACATTTTTGGAAAATTTAGAACTTTTAAAGAATTTTTACATCCCAATGGGGATGTCAAACACTCCTAGGTATTTACTGAAATATATGTAATTGAGTGTGCTCTATCCGATGGTATTTTTTATTCTTGCAATCTCGTTTGAAATTGTAAAGATAATTTCGATAAACCACTTTTTCAGTTTATGGAGAGAAAGTCAAAAAATTTGGCTTGTAAGCCTTAAATAAATGTGTCCAGCCGATAAAGGCGAGTTTTTTACGCATTTTCATCTGACATG
Source organism: Mucor lusitanicus (assembly GCA_010203745.1). NCBI lineage: Eukaryota > Fungi > Mucoromycota > Mucoromycetes > Mucorales > Mucoraceae > Mucor > Mucor lusitanicus. Next base: position 2,253,371 of record JAAECE010000003.1, on the reverse strand, counting down.
TACCTTAGTAAAAGATCTCGTTTTTCTGTCTAAAAATCGACATTTGTCAGTTTTGCGATTTTTCCCTTGCTACTACTACAAGGCCCAAATGACCAAATTTTGAGGTGAAAAAAAAGTTCCCCAAAAAGTTCCAAATCGATAGCAGATCAAGTCTACAACTCTGTAGGACTCGTCTGGTTCCTTTTTCAGCGCTAAAAAAGGCTTTTCTCTGCGAAAATTTGCTACCTAAAGTGTGCAAATGCTGGCTTTGGGATCCATGGTTTGGTCGTCTTACTATATGATATGGTCTACTTAAGTTACTGGACTCATATCAATGTGCTATTTCATTAAAGAGACAGCATCTGGAGTCATTGTTACTTCTACTATTTCAAAGTGGTCGTTACAGATTACCATAGAATACAGTTATAACGCACAGGAAATATCAGTGAGGCTAAATACCGTTTTATTGACTCAGCATACTTTCAATACAAGTAAATCGCGTTTAGCACGATACAATGTGAGCTTCAGAGGTCTCTATATGTGATTACAGTCCATTAACTAGCTTGGCATTGTGCGGCAGTAAAGGATTCAACCATGAAACTGCAACCATGCGCACGGAGTCTCATGAGGCACCCCGCTTGTCAATAAAGTTTTGCATTTTCTGGTTTTCGCCTTCTTTTTCTTTTACAACAATCAATCAAAAAAAAATGGAAGACGAAGGGCGTTGGAGAAAGCAATTTCAAGACACAATCGACTCATTGAACGAAAGCCAAAGAAACTCGGTGCTTTCCAAGGCAAAGACACTGCAAATCTTGGCTGGCCCTGGTTCAGGCAAAACTCGAGGTAAAAAAAGATTCATCTCCTGCTTTTGAGCTTGCACTAATCACATAATACCAAAAAGTGTTGACTTGCAGAGCAGCCCACTTTGTTCTCAATGAAAAGATCAAGCCTCAGCAAATCATTGTAGTAACATTTACCAACAAGGCAGCGAACGAAATGAAAAAGCGTTTGTATACCATGATTGGAAACAAGAACACAGACAACTTGGCTATTGGCACTTTTCATGCCATCTGTGCTCGTCTTGTGCGTTTTAATGCAGGCGTTGTGGGTTTGAAATCAAACTTTACCATTGCTGATACGGACACGAGGTAAAGCCAAGATGCAAAGATAAGGATGCAGCCCAGATGCTAACAACCAACCCCTTTAGCCACGAAATTATCAAGAAACTTCAAAAGGACAAGAGTTTGAACATTGATGATTTCACTAGAAGCAAGCAAAAGCCAGGTATTGACACGACATCACATCATCGTTCAAACAGACTACTTACAGAACGTACAGGCGCTATTTTCGGTATCATCAGCAAAGCAAAGAGTGAAGGCATCACAGCAAAGGAGTATAGCGACCTTAATTCCAAGACATTTGAGCGAAAGGATATAGCTATAATCTATACAGCCTATGAAGAACAGCTCCAATTGAACAACTTGGTTGTATGTGTTTACGCAACAAGGGGGTATTCAGCAACATCACTTACTCTTTCAGTAGGATTTCGACAATCTGCTTATGAAGGCCTGCGAGCTTTTCAGAAAGAAGAAGAATGTATTGGCTCATGTTAAGGCTGTTCTTGTAGACGAGGTAAATGACGCGAGCGCGGTGTACAATGCAATGCAGCACTCATCCTCCTGTCCTTTCAAATAGTATCAGGACACCAACATCATTCAGTACGAGCTTATCAAACTGATTACCAAGAACCAGCATACCGACAAAACTGTTACTATTGTGGGAGGTACGTATGCCTTCTGGATACAAGAAGCAAGCATGGACAAGCTCATCTCGGTAATTGTCTCTATTAGATCCAGATCAATCTATCTTTAGTTTTAGATCAGCCGAACCCGAAAACTTCAACAAGATGCACAATGACTACTCTGATACCCAAACGATCAACATGGAGCAGAACTACAGAAGTACAGGAACCATATTGGACAGCGCGCTGCATGTCATTAAGCAAGGTAACGCATCTGGGTATAGGAGCACAAGTTTTGGCTGGCTGACATGCGTGGAATAGACGTGAAGCGTATCGACAAATCTCTCTATACCAACAATCCAGCGGGCATCCCTATCTCTTTAATCTCTTTGCGTGACGAAGATGATCAGGCTACATTTGTAGCAAAGGAGATCAAGAAGATTATCAAGTACTCCAAGGGCTTGCTCGATTACAAGGACTTTGCCGTGTTGATGCGCATGAATTACATTTCGCAAAAATTCGAAGCCACGTTCAGAAGTCATCGCATTCCTTTCACTATTGTAAGTATCTTGCGATTGTATCGTATGCACTTGCAAAGGCTGAGCACAGTACGTAGATTGGTGGCGACAGGTTCTTCAATCGTATTGAGATCAAAGACATCCTTGGCTACCTCAAATTCGCTTACAACAACTTTGATTATATGAGCTACAGCCGTATCATCAACGTACCTAAAAGAGGCATTGGCGATGTGGCCTTGACAAAAATTGGTGCCTTCCACGAAACTCGACCAGGCAACAGCATGTTGGAAACCTTGCATGAGATTGGAGCAGGAAGTGGAGCATTCACCAACCCTATTTGTCAAAAGTTGAAGGGCTTGGCCAAGATCTGCGACGATATCAAGGCGATGATTGAGCATAAAATGCCCATCCATGAAATTCTGGGGTTCATTACTAGAGCAATCAAATACGAGGACTATCTGAAGGAGAAATACTTTAATGATCATGAAGCTCGATGGAGCAATATTGGTGAACTCATCTCTTTGGCCAAAGCAGAGAACTATCATGGTGAAGATGATGAACCAGACATGTCGCAAAGCCAGACGCAGCAATCTCAAACGCAACAAAGCCAAAACACTCAAAACCTGGATGGTTTGGAACTGATTGATGTTGAGGTGGTTTCAGAGGATGATGAAGGTACGTAGGAGACGTGCGAATAAGCCATGTTTTGAAGAGCATGTTGTTGATACTGATTGCATGCTAGAGAAAGCAAAGAAGGCTGCTCATAAATCTACTACACCTGACGAGGACCTTCCTGACATTGATGGCCACGACGAATCGATTGCTGAACTCCCAAGTTCTTTTTCAGATGAAGATGAAGAGATTGATCTGACAAACCTTACAGAGGAGTAAGTGCTGCTTGATTTGCAAGTGATTACGCGTGTTGATTGTGATCTATTTAGACAAGAGAAGGAATCCTTCCATTTCGCACAGAAAGAGTAAGCTGTCTGCAACTATTGACTTGAACTGCATCGTACTAAATTCAAACTTATATAGACAGCATCAAGCCGAGGGCCCAGACAATGTCAAGAAAGAAAACCAAGGGTAAGAAAGGCACACTGATCTCATTGACAAGAGCATACACTGACGCTTACGCAGAGAAAACCTTGACTCTGAATTCCCTGATTACCAACATGAAAAGGATCCAATCGTCGAGTTCTTGGAGTACTGTTCCTTGAGTGCAAATCAAAAAGAACAAGACGAAGCAGAGGGAGGTGTAAGTACATACAAAATACATGGCTTTGGACATGTCGACTAAGCTTTGATTAGAGAGTTACTGTGTCCACCATGCACGCCTCAAAGGGTAAGACGATATACGCGGTCTTGAGAGAACAACCAACCAACATGTGTTTTTAGGTCTAGAATGGCCATGTGTGTTTGTGGTCACCTGCTGTGAAGGTGTAGTTCCAATGCACCATGATCCAGATGTATCTGAAGAAGGGTAATAGCTGCTCACATTTAGCTTGCTGTGCATGTTCTCACTCAATTACATGATATAGACGTTTGTTATATGTAGCTATGACACGATCCCAATGTAAGTTGACTCTATTTGAATAGCCACATGTAATTGCTGACATGATGTAGTCTTTTTATACTGTATCACACCAAAAAGACGAGACGTGTGGGGCTATACACAATCAACCGAGCGAACCCGCTTCTTTGGCAATATGGATCAAAAGATATACATTACAAAATCGCCTGAATGGACCAACGAAACGAGATCCATGTTGGCTGCTACGATAGGCAAACCAGCTCCCCCCGATGACGACGATCTGGTTACCATTAAAAAGAAATCCAGTAACAAGAAGACGGCAGAGTACTCGACTCAGTACACAGATTCTCAATCTCAGGGATTCTACGCATCGTCCTCATCTCCCGTCAAGCCTTCCTATGGTGGCTTTGTGTCAGCCGCAACTCTCTCTGAAGACAAATCATCCAAACGCCCAACGAAGCGTAAGTCCCAAGAGGATACAACACAAAAGAAGAAGCGTAGTAGTGCAAGACAGCCGCCCATTAAATCTTCAGTGAAGCCTGAGCCAGAGCCCACTGATTAGGACATCTATGACATTTAAATAGCTTATGATATATAATGATGATATAAACTGTTGCTTAAATATAGGATGTGTATTAGTTGAGATTCTTTATTCTGTACAATGTATAAAATGATATGTGTTGCATGCATAAATTTTAGTTCATCTCCATTTAGCAAATTCTTCACGGAAGGCATTCAAACGTTGAGTAGAGAACAAAAAGTAGTCGAAATCAATCTCACTCTGGCTTGCTTGAATCAGACCCCACAAACCCCAAGAAAGATGGCTTGCCATGAGCCACATGGCGGCTTCTTTCTGCAAGCATTCGGCCGTAACTGCTTTGTCCAAAATGTCTGGGTTGTCATGTTTAGACTTGGTTTCCAAATAAGCGTTCAGGAATCTGATCTGCTCCTCATAAGTAGGATACTGGCTCATGTCCATTGATGCAGGTTGGTCAGAGTGATAGTCGTATGTCCATTCACAAAAGTGGTTTGCAATATCGAACCCACGGGGATTGTAGCCTGCGTATTCAAAATCAACAACGACCAATTCATTTGTCTTTTCCAATTTGAGCACATTGCCATATTGCGTCTATTGGATAAATAGTGCTTAGTATGCTGAATCCACACATCCACATGTCATGTCATTTACATCGTTATGTCCAAATACAATGGGGGATTTAGCAGCTTCCAGGATCTGTTTGCACTCTTCGATTTCAAATATCAAGCGCTCCAAATTGAAAGTGGTCAACACTTCTGTCCATCCGTCGCTCTTTTTGTAAAGGACAGGCAGCAATGACATGACAACTTGATACCATTTGTCAATGTTGGCCCAAATCTCCAGATGGTTCTTGTCTGGCGAGAATGGATATACAGTGACAATATCATGCAATTCGCGAATACAACCAGCAATTCCCTTGGACGTCTCGGGATCACGGATATCGTGGTGCGTTAAAGTGGTGGAAGGCAAATATTCCTCAAATCGACCATTACCAAAGATGCCCAATAGACTTGGCCCAATGTTCAGACTGGAGAGGCGAGCAAGCCAAGCCAATTCATTCTCTCGGTCGATGATCTGATCCACTCCGTTACCGTATACTCTCAATAGCAATCGACGCTTGTTGGGAGCGTTGACAAAGAAGACAGCGCTAATAATTGCACAAAACGTCAATATATGGACATCCATGTATAACATATCATCGCACCAACATACTTTGTCAAGGCACCACTCACTCTGTCCAGCTCAATCTTGTCGAGATTTTCAGCATAATCCGGGAAAAGCACTTGAATCAACTTGAGCACTTTGTTTGTTAATTCATCTCCTTTGAGCACACTATGTTTCATTGAGCATCTTTATGGATATCCTTCTTGATGAGCATTTCTTGCAAATACATACGCTAAATCAATGATTGTATCACAGCCTGGAATGGAAGGCAGGGTCTCTCTTTCGGGTGATGCCATCAGTTTATTGTAGAGTAGAAACAGAGGAAAGAAGAACAGAAACAAGGTTTATTTTTTATAGGTTGAAATCTCGAGACAGAAGATTAAATGCACCCCATGCCTGTTTTGAAATGAGGCTCCAAACACCTTCCCAGCCGTATTCCTTGAATTGGAAGAAAGCATAGAGGTCGTTTTTCTGATATACTACTGGCATAGATACCAATTTGCTGGTGCTTGAGTAATAAGGTAACTAATGAAGGCTCATAGTCCTGCTTTGCTCCTTTCTTTTTTGGGATAGGTAATGTCAACATACCATCTTGGTGCATTGTTTGTTCCTGTATATGTGTTCTATAAGTAAATTCATTGCATTACATGTATCTTGGAACAATGAAGCGACATGCGAGCAGTGTGAATTTATGATTGCTTTCTCGTCTTTTGGGTTCTTTTCCTTTTCATTCCTGTTGAAGAATATTTCAAAATGTCTGAATTGAGGGATTATCAAGCAAGATGTATCGACATTACTATCAATAGCTTGAAACAGGGTATATATCGTCAGCTCATATCTCTTCCTACAGGTATGTTGGATTGTTTTTATTCATGATACAGTGCTGACCATGACAATATTTGCAAACAGGCAGCGGAAAAACTGTAAGTTTGTGTGCGCTTTTTGATGAGAGAGGGTCTAACGACACAGATAGGTTATATTTGCAAACTTGATACCTATGATACCCTCTCCCAATCCACAGGCAACAAAGGTGCTTGTATTGGCTCATCGGCTGGAGCTTATAGAACAAGCAAGAGATCAAATCCTGCGGTTCAATCCTGACTTGGTATGTATTATCAATGCCATTGCAGGCGCATCACTATTGACAAAAAAAACTGCAGGTTGTAGATGTTGAACAAGGTTATCAAGAAAGTCTTTCCTTGAGCCCAGATGTCGTGGTTGCATCTATCTTAAGCTTAACTAGCACCGACGGACAAGGCACTAAAGGGCATCGCTTGCAAAAGCTCAACCCAAAGGAGTTCAAGGCCATCATTGTAGATGAGGCTCACCATGGCGTCTCTAAAAGCTACAAGACTATCTTTGACTACTTTGGTGTACTCAAGAGGAACTCGACCACGCTACTATGGGGTTGCACTGCTACACCGACAAGAACTGATAAACAATCCTTAACGCCAATTTTTGGTCCGGTATTATACAGTGTCAATATGATGGAGCTGATCAATAATGGATTTTTGAGCGATATGCAAATTGTCACAGCCAAAACAAATGAGCAATTGGAAGTAAATACTTACTATAAGTTTGTTGTTGACAAATGGATGCAGTTTGCACTACCTCAGCATAGAAAATCAACACTTGTGTTTGTCAAGAAGCTTCAAGATATTCCAATCATCTGCAGAGCATTCAACGATGCCGGTTTCCAGAGCATTAATTCCGTTACTCAGGACACTGAGCCATCCAAGCGTGAAACGGTGATGAACGATTTCAAGAATGGGGCTTTGTCCATCTTGGTAAACTGCGGTAGGTCTTTAGGGATTTGTATAGCAAAGAGCACAACAGCCGTTCATTGACAATGTTCATACAGAAATATTTATAGAGGGCGTGGATCTGCCTCAGGTGGATTGTATTCTTCTGACCAGGAAAACCAAGTCGCCAGCTTTTCTGTATCAAATGATAGGTAGAGGCTCTCGACTACACCCAGGAAAATCTGATTGCTTGGTCATTGATTTTCAGACAAACTTTGAGAGATTGATTCATGACATCTTTAATAATACTGAAGATGACCCGGAAGAGCTCCAAAACGGTTGGTTCTCAAAGAAACAATTGCGTCTGTGGAAAGCTGGCGAGGATTTAGGAGCTGAGCATTATGGTAAGTGACACTGTAGCTGTGCCTTTGAAGATTGCATCAACAGCTCATTTCTATTGCCTATTAGACGAAAATGATGTGGAGATATCCCAGTACAATAGCATACAGGAAATGATCCAAACGGATTCTGTTACCAAGCATAGAGTTGAGCGTAATGACAATGAATCGACAGCTCCCATTATTTCTGCCGCTACATCTTTGTTTGATGTTATTAATGAGTAAGTTTACTTGTCTGAGACCTACTCGTTGTCTGTTACTAATCAACAATATCATCTTCTAGCTGCATTGAGGCATTAAGTAACATCCGTCTACAGTAGATTCCTTGTTTATTGGTTTTAGATGCAACAGATAGTATTATCGCAAGCGACTTTTTGCAATATTTTCAGCGTTGAGCATAGGCTCACTTGCCAGCAGCAAGCCATAATAAAACTCTAGACGAAACGCGATTGCTACATCATTCCGGAAAAGCCATTATGGCATATGTTTCTCGTATGATATCTCATTGAAATAATAAGCCTAAATAAGAGCTGATACAGGTAAAAAGATGGAATATGTGTATCGCTTACAAGATGCAAATTTGCCATCCTATCCATACAATTGAATGCATGAGGCGACAATTACAATAAGGCTATTTTATAATACAAGTTTATCTACAACTATTTACAGACTATTGTGGCTTCTTATCCTTTTTCGATGGTCTTTTTCGTCTGGAAGCATCTTCATTCTTATACTCTTCCAACACAGAGGGGTTGTATCCGTAATGAATACCGTCTTTCTGCGCATCTTGCTTCGAGCTTAAGGGCACTAGTATAGTATATACCTATCGTCAGTCTATGTACTTGTCTATACATGACTGAAGAAACTTACAGAACCACAGCAATTTGTCGCTGCCCATGACCTCTACCCAATTTGCCCAACATCCTTGATTAAACACATTTCTCCCAGTTTCAGTAAACACTTCTATGAGTCTATTCTGCGCATTGCCGGATTTCTTTGCCTTGTTCCAACTTTGAAACTGTGAGTTTTCGATGGTTGTTCGATTGAGAAGCACCAGCCATATGTGAGACATTGTAAACGTTCCAATCATGAATGTAATGATCCCAGAACTAGCATGGCATCAGTATCGAAAGCAATACAGCGCACGTATTTGGCACTTACATAATGACTATGGCGAGTGCCACATTATCAAATGTCGCCTGTAGAGAGAATGTGTTGGCAATGCTTCATCAGTACATGATCCACCATCCTTCTTACCAATCCATGAAACTCAATAAATGCTGCTAATGAGGAAGCAAACGTAAATGAGCCCAAAAGTGACACATAGCAGAGAAACTGGATATAGTAACGGTAATTGGCCACACCCACACATCCATTGACCCTATAAACTGCAAATGAGTATATGGATGGCACGACGTCAGCAACTACTCTTTATAAGTTTACCAAGGGCAATGGCTATGTATTAACCAGCAAAAGCATTAGCAAGTGTACGTACAGAGCACATTACATGATACTTACTGATCCATCCGAAGAACACATGCATCACAGACTCGACAATGATGAGCCCGATCAGGCTTCCAAATTTGACATATTTCGCACCATTTCGGGTCTCCCAAAATAGTATCAGGTTTCTGCTGTGTTAATTTTAGGTCTTCGATCCTATCAATGTTGATGGAAGAATCATGCTGCTGTGTGCCTTTTGTTGAGGTGGCTGTGCTGGTGCGGAGGGACTAGAGAGCAATGTGAGTTGATTTCTGCACTGGATCATCAAGACATGAGCTTTTTTTACATTGGGATGGCCAGGTGTCTGTGATACGATTCGTCCGTAAGAGATCAAAACGAACATAAACAGCACATTGAAAGGGACCAGATATCCGATGGCCTGTGCCTGGCGGTCCAATTGCCTCAGCAAAACCACTGGAATAGAGAGAGAGAGAGTCGTGAGCTCTACTTGCTTCCGTCAAACTGCAATCCGCAACTTACAAACAATGCTGTGTAGATAGCCGTAGTAGACAAATACCAGAATGCCAGTGACAATCAGCACCGGCACCCATCCCCAGTCTCGATGCTGTCCAGGCTTCTTGCCCTTGGGCAATGGCATTGGAAAGTCTGTCAATGCTGAAAAGAAGAAGATCAGGGGCCACAGTTTAGCATACACCGGTGAATCTGAGTGGCAGCAGCAGCAAGCTCGGGTATCATGCACATCCGGATCATCAAACGCTGTTTGCTTTTCATCGTCTTGATTTGATTTCATGCACATTTTGAAAGGATGTCGACCTACCCGCAAATATCGGTCAGACAGGCGCTCCAATTTCGACATGTCCAAGGTATAAGATGGTATAATGAAAAGCAGAGGAAAGAGAGAAACTGTACATGTAAATGGAAAAATAGAACTCTTTTTTATTTCAACTATGATGTATGAGCTCAAAGGCGGGTATTCAATCCACGTGCCAAGTTATCACCCATTATCATCATCATCATTCACTCAAGCTCTGGATCCACCTCCGTGCTGCTTGATTTACTGTGATGATGCGTTGTTGGTTCTTTCAATGCCGTAGATTGTATCATTTGACACTGTGAATGCATGATAGTGTGTGGGGAAGGTAACTGGAGACAATGTGTTTATAAGCCTTCATTTGATTAGTCGTTAACGTCGCACTTGCCTGTGATTCTCTTTAGTTTGTCCTGCTGAATCTCGGGCGTAGATTTCCCTAATAGCGAGGCATCCGACAGTAGTTGATATGCAGCCAGGCCTGTCTCTGATCTGAATCCTGAGGTGCTCTACACATGGATGAGGCCATCAGTTGAGTATGTAGTATGTTATTCTGGTCTATATAGTCTTTACTTGTTGTACGCTTCCATCTGAAGCAGATGCTGAAAACGATGAAATGTGTGCAGGTACGCTGGCCAACGCCTCAAAATTGGGATCAGACATACGATGGGTGGTGTGCTGGTGCTTTAGCGCAAATATAGGTGAAAAGAGCAGCAGTGAAAAAAAAAAAAAGGGATGTTGGCTTTAAAGGTGTGCATTGAACGGGTTGAATGGTTTATCCACCTAAACGACAGGATCATGACGTGAAAAAGTAACACTCTACTGGGTTCATCATGCAAACGAGACCCAAATGACACTCTGAGTAATATGGGTGAATACAATAACTTTTTTTTATATGAATATTTACAATGGAATCTATTACTATTTGACATCTATTTCTCTAATAATTGCAGTTGGGTAAAAGTCTTGAGCCCCTTCTCATAGGCGCCCAAAAAGATGCTGCCGCCTATCGATATCCACATCACTCTAGGCCCTATTCCTGCCAACAGCTTCTTTGCTCCTTCCTCTCGCACAATGCGCTTCATTGTTTCCACAATGCCTGTATAGGGTCGATTGCTAGAAGTCTAGTGCAAATGAGTCAGTATATCTCGCGAGTGACTAGTCGATTCTGCACAAGCTACTGTTACTACCTTGGATGAAAGCATAATGCGAGTTTTGCACACATCCAGCGGCGTGGTGATCGCTGCGCCAATACCGCCCGCCAAGGATCCCATCACAGCAGCCTCCATTGGCTCCACCCGCTCGCCTTTGTACTGTCCGTATTTGCTCTTGAAGAATTCATACAGCGGAAACTGGATGCATGTGAATGGTATCTCTCGAGCCACTGTGGGCAAAAATCCTCGATATAGCCCCAGCAATCCCTCCGTCTTTAGCACACTCGACACGGCACCCATTGTTGTGTTGAATTGGTTGATTTGCATGCGCTGCTTGATGACTTCGGTCGGTACACGCACTGTGCATGCGGACTAGCAGATTCATTATTTTAGTCCCATTACTACTGGCATTTTCCCTGATCTGAGAGTTGCATGTCACTTACAATTTCACCACATGTGGCAGCTGTCATGAAAATGAAGGGCGATTGTGATGATCCATCCGCAGAAGCGCCCAGCAGTCTTTTGATGGCTTCATATGTGACGAAAAACAGAGCAGCTACGTCAATAAGAGCCATGTGAGAAAATATGTTTAAGACTTTTTTGCGTGGTAGATGAATTACCATTTGGAGCACTGCCTACAAATGCTGACAGCAGGCCTGAATAAACGCCTCGAAATCCTCCAGACACTGCAAATCCAGCTTGTGCCTGCAAACGAGTCTTGATGGTATCTAATGGCAGATGATCAGACGAAATGCGCAGGATGTCCAGCGTACAGTTACATTACCTAATGGGAACAAGACAGAGTCTACAATTGTGCCGGCCATGGCGCCTGCTACCAGGGCCTGTCGAAGATTTGCTTGATACAAGGACTTTGCTTGGGGGTTTTCCTTTCCCATGTCAAAAGGCTGTTGGCAATGAAAAAAGAGAAAGAGGAAGAGAAAGGGAGGCGAAAAAAGATCTTCCATATCATGATGAAATCAAGCAGCCTGTAGTAGTATTCAAGTCACGACGTTTTTTTTGGCCTGAGAGAATGGAAGCACACTATACTACTTCTTTCACCTGAGCCATCATGACGGTATCCTCCATCCTCATTACGGGTGGCACAAGCCTTGTCGCTGCTGCATTGGTCCGCCAAACGCACTCTCAATCAAACGCTAGACCCATTGTGGCACTATCAAGATCCGCATTGCCAGAAGCAAGCGCTGCGCGGGTGCATTATGTGCGAGGCAGCGTATTTGACGCTGATTGCCTGAGCAGCGTGCTACGAGGCAATCCCAATGTGGTTCATACGGTCGGTGCTTTTCTGGACGACAACAGCGACTCTGCAGACACGGCCTATGAACGCATCAATTGCGATTCCTCCATTGTCGTGGCATGTGGCATGGCAGAGAAGTTTGATGTCAACAGTGATCTGCCGCATCAACGCAAAGCCTTGGTCTACTTTAGCGTGGCAGCAGGCTTCCCTGGCTTCATATTCGATCCGGATTTTGTGCACTCCAAAAGAGAGGCCGAAGCAGCGTTGCTAGGCATTGAGTTCAGGAACAGAATCCGAGTTGTGATATTCAGACCAGGTACTAGTACTAACTTGGAGCTTGCCATCATGTTGCATGAATTTTTATTGATGACTAACATAACATTGCTAGGCTTGATCTACTCTTTCCATCAAAGATTCAGCGTGCTGCCATTTGCCGTTGGTTTGTATGTGATTGGGTTCCTGATGAGACCACTGCGAGGCTACATTCCACGCCAACTGCACTTCTTGACGGATCTGCCACTGCAAGACGACGATATTGCCAATGCCGTGTTTGAAGCAGTCGACAATAAAGCCGTGGAAGGTGTGTGCGATGGCGATAGGATTCGCTTGCTGGCCAAAGCATGGGAGATGAAGAGAACAAGAGCCGATTTAGTGCTTCAGGGCTGATTCTTTGATAATCTCGCTCAAGTTGTCGTCCAAATAGCGCTGTATGTCTAGGAAATGAGTCAATAAACACATCCATTCGCCAATGCTTCAGGTGTGCCTACCTTGCAACTCCATGTCGCTTCGTATCACCAGCATTCCTCTGGTCAGTTCTTTGGGAGGCTGCTCTGAGGTGGATGCCAGTATCAGCAGCGGTATCTTGCCCCACCACAGCTGAGGCTGTAGCTGAGGCAGCCATTGACTCAGTTTTGAAGCTGTCAGTTTCTTGTTGACAGAAGGATCAAACATGATGAGAGACTGATTTGCAATGTCCCCTTCGGTCCAATCTTGCTTCACCGGTGTCGACGTTTGCTCCTTGTGCAGTTTCTCTGCAAATTCCTTGGTCAGTGATTTGTATTTAGGGGCTGGTGCGTGCTGGGCGGATTGCTTTTTCACCATGTCTTGCACCATTTCCAAATCAGTGGGCAAAACAGCAATATTTGCTTGTTGACACAGTTTGAGAAATGAGTCGGCTTTATCCCAGTCAGAATCTCGACTACAAAATACGCTGGAAACTGTGTTTTTGTCCTTTTTCTTTTGTCCCTTGACGAAGAACTCAAGCTTAACGGTGGAGGCCGGTTGCCTGGATGTGGTTGTGGATGGCTGCAGGACATCGTACAGGGACTGCAATGACGCAGCATTTGTCGTTTTCCGCAGTTTATCATGGTGGAAAAAGTCAGGATGAGTTTGCAATACAAACTTTCGCAGATATGGCTTCAGTATCTTGCTTGCCATGGCTAGAGAGACGAGAGGAAAAAGGACACAACTGCTTGCACTGTGACGTCCGTAAAGCAACATCACAGGCAATTGAATAGCCGTGCAAGAATGGGATGAATATTCTTTGTACTTTTCACCCCCCCCTTCCAACAACAGTGCAGTAGACGGCATTCACAGCGGCACTGCTTACTACCGCACACAGAACTGAAGCATGACATCCACACAGCAATATGTCTTGATATCGATCAAAGAAGAAGCCTTGTTCAAAGCCATCGGCGTGTAATGTATACAGTAAGGAGACTGAGACGTCCAATGTGAACATTGACATGTGTTGCTATAGATATCAGAACGAACAAGATGCCTATGCAGCGGCCACTGTGTGTCAAATGCAATCAATAGAGAAACGCTCTGCAAAATGGCCCAAGTCGATGCTGGCTGATAAACAAGAGCGCATCATGGAACTGTGTCGATGCATCAAGGAGGATTTCAAATCATACAAAGAGAGATTTGCATACGTGACATTACAATGTAGCCAGATCTTTCCAAACTTGGAGTATGACCAGCATCGAGTATTACCCATTGAAGCCAACAGCAATATGCCATCACAGTCCATCAGCGAATCTGTCTTCAAAACCAAAGTGCGCAACTTCATGGACGTCTTACGAACAAGATCCGACGTGGAAGAGGATTTGGGCAACAGCGAAGACGACGATGAGGATGAGGATGATGAAGAAGAAGAGGACGAGGAGGAGGGAGAAGAAGAAGAAGAGGACGAGGGCAATGGAGAGAATGATGGCGAGCAAGACATTGAGGAGGAAGAGGACATTGAAGAGGAGGATATTGACCAAGATGTCGATGAAGAGGCAGACGAGGACGAAGACATCCAAGAAGAGGACGATGAAGATGAGCCAGCGACAAGCGAGACAGTCATCCATGAGCACAGCGAAGAGGAAGAGTCAGAAGATCAAGAACGCCCAACACTGAAAAGAGATGCATCTTCATTACTAGAAGAAGGAGATGCAGAGGATGACGAGGAAGACGAAATAGATGAAGACGATGGCGATGAAGACGAATTGGCAGATGACGACGATGAATCAGTCAAGCGTAGACGAGTGGCAGCATAAAGCACTCTCCCCCATCATGACATAGGGTTGCCATGACAACCTCCTACTTTATACATAGCCCTCATCATCATGCACCACACTCTAACTTTAAAATTAAAATGCGTCAAAGAATCTACATGTGTAGATTATTGGCTAAAACGATTCAATAAATCATCATCATGCTGCATATTTAGTCTCCTGGGTTGTTTCAGTCAAACGTATAAAAAGGTTAAATTCTGATGTCGCATCACTTTCTTTTTTTCTTCATCTACTCTACACAAACCATAGCATGGCTTCCATCGACACAGACACTCCCATGCCTCAGCATGACATTAACACGCACCAAAACAAGGTCATTCCCATGACGGAAAAGACAGAGCAACCACCACCACAGCAGCAGCAGCAGAGCAGTTTGATGACACCTCCCATGTCTCCCATCAACACCTCTGCCAACAGGGGCTCATTGAAGATCACGGCTGGTCAAACGGGCTTACCTTGGCTGACAAGAGACGCGGATGCTGAAGGCTTTTCTCCCACTGCCATGCAGCAATCGCCTCAGGAAATAAGCGCAACGCCCAGTCCTACGCAGGATAGCATGAACAGCGCTGCTTCTCCGCCTCCCAAGTTTATGGCACGCCCAAGAACTGCCTCTGTGATCCGTTTCCCCACACGAAAGAGAACCATGCAAAAGCACATTTACACCATGAAGGACGGTTTGGATCCCGTCAAGGTATTATGCAACCGACTGACGAGCTGGCAAGTTTCAGTTAAATATCTGGTATGTAAAAGGTGCTATAAAGGGGGAACCAATCAATTGACCATCTCTCCTACTCGTATTTAGCTTAGCATGTTTCATAGCATAAAAAAGGTCGAGTCTAGTACTGGAAAGGGATACCGAAAGATTGATTCAAGATCCACTATTCCCGTCAAGATTAAAGACCAATTCAAGTCTTCGCATGGCGTGCAAGATGCCTGGTCAGCCTTTCGACAGTACACGAGAGAGAACAGCTTGATCCACCAAGACTTTGTTGACTTCATTGAGAATGAAATTGTGCCTACACTGCATATCATCCTCAAGGATATCCACGCCATGATGCAGAGCTTGAAACACAACAAAGATTTACGCACAAACACCTTGTGGGAATGCCGCAAAAAGGCGGATAAAGTCATTACTCAATTGAACTCTGACATTTACTCTACTGTCAACGCGCAAGAAAAGGCCAAGAGCAACCATGTCATTCCCAAGGGCAGAGATCCATTGCTTTCAAAATATGGTATGTGTGTTACATCATAGACAACAGCATTCCCCCACGCCACATGTACTGAGTCTGTTTCTATAGTCGTCATTCATACCATCAGAGATCTCTACAAGCAGGAGAATCGATTACACAAGGACTTTTTGGAGACACAAGACAGCTATCGCCGCTTTGAGCAAGAAAAGATCATCAATGCTTACACCGAAGTGTTCCAAACCTTTGAACGCTATCGTGTCCAACATCATCTCGAGAACCTGGAGGGCGTCGCCAAGGTGGCTGGCATCTTCAGCGCCATTGAAACAGATGCTGAATGGCTGGATTTTGTCCAGCACCACGACAACGAGTTGGTCAAGTCCAATGCAGCCTTCAAAGACGAGCAGACACTTGATTTTCCCAATGCATCGCATCCTTTGGTCCAGCCCCTTGCCATTGGCGTTTTGCAAAGACATCATGGTAAAAAGTGGCATGAAGAGTACTATGTGTTGAGTCCAGGTATGTTTCCCGTTTGCACTCCTATGCACACCATCTCATTTCATATGACTGTATAGTTGGGCTGCTGCATCGCTTCAAGTATGAGCAGGATTTATTGAATACGCCCTTGAAACCAGAAGCCACCATGTTTGTTCCACAATGCACGATCCTTATCAATCCCACGAGTCAGCTCTTGGAGTTGAAGGGCAAAGTGCTGGGCAGTTTGTTTGGCAGCAAAAAGTTGGTCGAACTGTCCTCTTCTGATTCTGCCGCTATCAAGCATTGGATTGACATGATGGGTCCTATGGCTATTCAGCAAGAAACAGCTGTAATCGACACACCTCTTCCACCTCAGCAACCACAACACGATGCCGTGGCTGCCGATAGCCGATCGATTCAATCCAAAGTACAAGCTGAAAATGAACCAGAAAGTTCTAATTTAGGCGGTGTCACTCAAGACGGAGCTGCTGCTGCTGATGCTACCATGCAGTCAATCGATCAAGGTAGCACCACCAATGCATTCCAGCCCATCACCAATGTCCCAGCATCAGATCACCACCACAACGATAGCAGCCTCCATAATCATGATGACGACGGAGATGATAGTAGTGATCATGGTTTTGCAAGACAGACGGTTGAATACTCTACGCATTCACCTGCTGCTGCTGAACCATCTGACGCCACGAATCCATTTCGCACCACCATGTCTACCACTGCCTCATCTTCTGATCCAGCCATGACAAACACAGGCCCACCTACGCCTGTTGAAGCAATGACTCCAGCTCAACAAAAGCATGATGACGGTGGTGATGTACATACACCTTTGGCCTCTGATACCAGAGGTACTAACACTGCTGCTGCTACGCCATTGAGAATGCCTGGTGGCGGTCCTACTCGCGAGGGTAGTGACATTTTCTGGGACACCTCTGCTTAATCTTCTTCTTCTATCCTAACTTTGCTTAATTGTAATATGTAATAATCCTCTATTCTTAATAATAAATTCATGTCGTATTCTTAATCCAAATATTGCGATGATGGTGTATTTGAATCTCGGATTGGATCTGTTGCCATTATTGATAGATGGATGATTTCTGAAATAAAAGCCCATGTTGACCACAGATCTCGGCGAAGATCGTAAGAAAAGCTGTTAATTACAAGTGCCCAAGAGCGATAGGTTGATACTACAGGGAATGTTGCTTGGCTCTAGCATGCATTGCTGTACAGTGGCACAGATTTTGTTATATCACACGTCTTCACAAGGTCTCACTTTATGACTCTGGAGCCATTCTGTGGTATCATGCTAAATCATTGTCTTGTAACAATTTAATAGACAGATTTTCGGTGGATACCTCGGTTGTCCATCAATTAAGCGAGGAAACGGTAAAAAAGTGCATTTTAGAGACAAACCTGGGCTGACGCCTATAGTTCTCCAACTGCCACTGCTTCTCTTTTGGGGTCTTGTAGCTCCATGAAAACTGATGATACAAATTTAAGTAAGATCTCAAATAATACGTATTATTTGGCTGTACTCAATGCTTAATACTAGAAGCTGACAGGCACTGCTTTAACACCTGCTTTTTTTTTCATACAGACCTAAAATACATAAAAACCTGATTTGTCTGAATATAAGGCGTGCAGTATTATACCTATCAAAAGTGGCACTGTTCAATGTGCATTTCAATTGTTTACGTAGCTGCTATGAATTTAAAAGACTACTGGTCATATAGAAGAGCCTTGTTGTGATGATACTATAAAGCCGCATCATTCACTGCCTGCAGATCTGTTCACAATATGTCTCTTCATGAGCCTAATGCACAGTGTAATCGGCAGAACCACATAAACGTATCTTCTCTATTTTGAATCTGCAATCTGTTCCATTTTAAAATAGAAGAATTGATTTTTCACCAGGTATTTACTGTACCTCTCTTTTGAAACGTAACAAACCGTGTGATTCACAGCTGCTAAATCAATACAATCAGGCATAAGTCAATTTGTTGTTGTGTTTGAGATGTTGCCTTAGTAGCTAGTCGGCAGAGTTTATAATATTTAGCTTGCCATAGTGATTGTGATATACAGTAGTATATCAAGCTGGGACAAATAACATAAGTTATGATGGTTCAACATCATCTCTGAATCGCATTATTCTTCATCTATTATTATACATATAAATCTTTGAAATAAACAATACACCATGTAATTTCGACCATAAACTACTTTTTAGTACAAAAAATCTATTCAATCATGTCTGATACTTATGGTGGTATCGTGTGTAATTACCTTGAACCATTTGCATCATGCATTTTGAATGTTTAGTCTTGCTTTTCTCATTTCAATCACATTTTTAGTTTCATTATCAATGCTTTATTTCTCTGAGCTGTCTCCAAATTTGAGCCAATCACAACGCTTCATTTGCCCTACAGACACCCCAAGCCAGAAAAAAAAATTGCGAGGGTTTCCCTCTGTTTTTCGGTTAGGCGGAGTTTTAAGTATTACTAAATACAGTAATTTAGCAATTCCATCATCAAAATCCCCTAAAATGCCAGAATATGCCTTACTACACACCCCAGCTTATAGTGCAAACGCTTGAGACTCTCAATTAGCACCAAGTAAGTGATACAAATCAAGTGAGGGCAGCCTATCTACCCTCAAGCCTCTGAATCAAATCTAGTTGTGCTTCAACGATAGGCATATCCACACAACAACGCAAAAAGAGGGTTATGGCTCAAAGAACCATTAAAAGGAAGGGAAAGTAACAAGAGGGCATCACTAGAATGTGATGATGAAGAACATAAACATCGCAATACAGTTACATACAAAAAGGAGGTAATAATAACATGCAATGTGTAGTATCATCAAAATGACGAGTACAAGAAAATAAAAGTAATAGAAAAAAGTATCGTGGTTGCCTCATACGAAGCAGGAACACCAATACAACCACCAGTATTACAACAGTACAAGTAATACTTGAAGAACAAAAAAAATGCAAGGCTACTCCACAATAGAGCAGCACTGCCAGTGATACAATGCATCAAAAGATACACCATAGCACTGT
The DNA here is from genome assembly GCA_010203745.1 of Mucor lusitanicus. Taxonomy (NCBI): domain Eukaryota; kingdom Fungi; phylum Mucoromycota; class Mucoromycetes; order Mucorales; family Mucoraceae; genus Mucor; species Mucor lusitanicus. The sequence continues at coordinate 2,233,778 of JAAECE010000003.1, read as the reverse complement.
GGTGCAGCAACAGAAAAATAGTTGCGTGCAGAAAAGGGGGAAAGAATAAATCGCAATAAAGCAAACAAACGAATGCGCGGTATCACGAGAAAGAAAATAGTAAAAGGTTGAATGAATGTAACTCATAACAACCAAACCCACAACACCCAAAGCCATGACAACCCAATCCACGGCAACCAAAAAAGGGGAATATACAAACCAAATACAAACCAAACACAATGAATAAATATATTGCAACGAATTGGTCTAAAATAAACTGTATAATTAGTATTACTGTATATTGTACCGCGAAAAGTGGCCCCTATTGGCTGATACCTACGGTAACAAACTTGAAAGATGTCGTCTTGGGTACCGGTGGTTGCAAAAGTATGCTTCTTTTGTCGAAAGTGGTGTTGTATTCAATCAAAAGTAATAAAAAGTATATGGTTTAATAGAAAAAGTGCAGTGCAAAAACAGTGTGGAAAGGGAGCCTGAAAAAAGAAAAAAAAAAAAAAAGACGCGTTGCTGAGGGTGACTGCAGCCAATAAGCTGAGCACACAGAATTTGAGTGACGTGTACACTGAACATTTTGCACTGTGGTGACTGTACCCAAATGGTTTTTTTGTGATGATTTTTTTGAATCAAAATCGATTTAATTTGACATTTGTAAACATTTTTGTTAAAATTAGCTATATAAAGTGTGCTCAGGGTATATTACTTTCTAATAAACTTAAGGGGAGAATTTGAAGGCGCATTCAATGGTGTCAATTTTAAAATACTTTTGGAATGAAAAGATAAAGAATTTTGCGAAAATATAAAAAGCAGTTTTTCCAGGAAAAGTCAATATTTAGCATATACAACGTTCAAAATAGCAGTTGTACAGGTTATCCTACATCTGTGCGGTCATTTTGACTTAATATATGCCATAGTAAAAAGTGTCGTTTTCGCCTTCAAAATTGCGATGGTTTGATTTTTAACAAAAACCATGAGGGGTACCTCATGAAAAAACGTGAATTTTCGATGATTTGGATCGATCTGAAAAATTTCAAGATAAAGGTCCAGAAAGTGAATGGTAATCAAAAGCAATTATTTATCACAATTCCGAGCATCTACAAGGCCATACAAGACGAGATATTGAGGGTTGAATTTGGACGATTTGGCTGGGAGAAGTACCTTTAGTGCCATGTAGATCTACGGGAACTGATGCTACAAATCTGGTCCAAACTTCAAGCAATTGAAATCTTTTGGGACTACACGCTGATTACCGTCACACAAAAAATGGTTTAAACTTACCCTCTGTTTGCTTTTCAAAATAAAATCATACGCAGATACAACTGACCCAGTCATTTTGTTTTCTGGCGTTCTCAATTTTTCTGAACGTCTCATATATATATACTTACTATGCCAAAAAGCATAAAATGTTTAGGTGAGAAAAATTACTTGTTTATTGAGCTCATACTAATTCGAACTCTTCATCATCTTCTCCTAATTTACCAACTATACTAGTTCTCGAAGATCTGGAGGGGGGTTTGCTCGTAGGGATAACTGGAGGCGGGATGCTTGACATTGAGCGCCTTTCGGATGAAATCGATGGAGCAGGAGCCGAGATAGCAGCAGCAGTAGATGAACTAGCTGCCATGTTGTTGGCAAGTTTCTTGCCTTCGATAAAGAGCGCTTCAAAAATCTCATGACCCAATCCCTTTTGTCGCTCAACCAACGCTTTTTGCAATTTGAAGCTTTGAGGGATATCTGTTTGAATAAGCTGATCCAAACGGTCTTCTGTAAGAATGATCATACGCAATGAGGGCAATGTAATTTTGACACAGGGAGCATCAGGGCCCATAAGCGCATTGTGGATCCTGTTGGCATGGTCAACAAAATACTTGGAGTCCAAAGGCGATACTGTCTGTGGTTGTTGTCCATCATGCAGCTCGTGGTGCAATGTGTCCACCACGTCTTGCTCGTTGGCTTGCTCCGCGCTTAATGTGATGAAACTGCAAACAACATCCCATTTATCCATATTTGTATCAAGGAGGTTCATAAGCAGAAACAGTTCAGTGGACATGGTATGGAGATTCATGTTGTTCAATTCACCATCTTGATCTTGATCGTACAAGGCAAACAAGAAGGCAGCTTTCGACATGACATCCTAGCGTAGTGTGATTAGCAAAGAACAGCGCTTGTAGACTAAACATAGACATACCCCTCGCAGTATCTCTCCTAGTTTGCTCACGGCGTCTTGCAGGGTTACTCCTGGCTTGCTCTCTGAGCAAAAGTAATCAAATAAGCGCTGCATAAACGCTTGCAATACTTCCTTGACCACCATCAAATCCTCATCATTGGTGGCAGTGCTGCTGTTATCATTCAGTTTAGCCCACGTTGTCATATTCTCCAGCATCCTCGTAAATGCGGTCAAATCCATTTCAGGCACGGAGGATTTGTCTTGATGATCTTTGGCATAGTACAGTGCGCCGAAAAAATAATCGTATATCAATGAAACTTCATCTGAACTAAAGTTGGCATTGTTCTTGATGTTTCTCAATGCGTTGCGCTTGGTAAAGGATTCAACGCCTCCAATAATTTTGAGCTCGTTCTGCTTGCGAAGCTGATTGATCTTGTAGGACGTCACTTTGGGAAAGTCGGAATAGGCTGATTTCATCAAACTGTTAAATATCTCGAGTTTGTTGGCATCATCTTGTTCTTTTGTGGCATCGTCTACAGGTAGATTGAGCGAGGAAAAGAACGCCTTGACCACCACCAGCAGTTCAGAGTCGTCTTCCACGTTAACAAGTTCCTTTTCGTGCCGTTTCAATATAGCCAGTGCAATTTGAAACAGAACCTTTGGACCTTCCATGAAAAAGCAATCCAAAATGCGAAACGCAAAAGGCAGTGGCATGGAGTTGATGAACAGTGTCAAAAACCAAGGAAGACAGGCGACCGAGAGTTGGATTTCTTTGCGTTGGAAATGCTCAGTGACCTTGGGGATGTACTTTTTGACCAGTTCCTCCAAAACGACTTGATCCAGAAGAACACCGTACATGGATGAACTGATATATAAAGTGGTGAGACGCAAATGCATGGCACTAACAATGATTTCCTTACCTGTAATAGCCGGGGCAGAGTTGATCCACCAACGAATTCAGCGTCCAAAATGCTTGTTCTTCTGACATGTATCTAAGAAGCATCATGAGAGCTGATATCAGTAATCATAAGCAGCATTTGCTTACATCAACAGCGACGAAGTAACAATATTCATTGCTTGGCAGTAGCCAATTTCAGGATTCTTCCACGAGTACGCTGTCAACACTCTGCGCAGTCGATCAATGCCATCGGGTGCCTGATACGCTGGATATTCCGGCAACGATCGATGCAGATCCTTCTCAATATCATCCAAAGCAGGCGATGTGTCGTCCTTGTGTGTCGTCAATATCTGTTCATACACACCTTGGTTGGCGAATCGCAGGTAGATGGAGCCTGAGCACATTTCATATATTTCACCACGCAAACAATTGGGTATACCAGCACGGATCATCTTTGCAAAGATGGGTTGACGCACCAATGTCAAATTTCTACCATTGTCTGTGGAGCACGTGTATAACGTTACATTCTGTTTGTTGATGTATCAAATGAATTTGTCTCACTTACCATTAAAGTAATTCTTCCAGATGGTGAGCTTCTTTTGATCTTTTACTTCCGTCGAATCACTATGGTAACCGTACTGTAAACCCAGACCGCCAATGACATTTTTCACATGAATGGGATCATCCAGGAGTTCCTCTGATTTGCATGTCATCAAAAAGGGACGCAAGGAACCTTTCATTTTAGACACGTTGGTTTGGAGGCCGTGCTTCAAGGTATCACAGAATTGTTCGCATGCCGTCTTTTCAGCTTCTACTTTGAGCACGTGTGTCATTTTATGCCATGTCTTGAAGGATAGGGCTGATTTGTAGGTATTGTTGTTGATTCTTTCAAAGCGAGTGATGGTATAGAGTGGAAGAATAAATGTGCATTGAGGCCGATCATGCTCGTTGGCAGATACCTTGTCAAATGACTCAAATGCCAGAAAGTTTTGCGATTGGTACAATCTGCCAGGATATCTCGTTCTTCCAAGTGTTTCAGGAAAAGACGCAGGTTCCAGATCAAACATATAGCACACATGAATGATGTCAATCAGTTCTTCTTGCTCGGGCAGTCTAAACAGCTGGCGAAAGTTTTCATTTCTCTTGCGATGTTCCAACACATGCTTCAGAGGGTTGTTGGAGCCTACTTGAGAAGGCCTGCGATCACTGTTTTTGAGGGAGGTATCGTTCACTGTCAATTGTTCAAAAGAAGAGCTCTTGAATGCACTAGAATGCGAGTTTTTCAGCAAGCGGTGCACCGAGTCGCCTGTCAACTGGACCAGCAAGTCATAGACTTCATCTCGTTTGAACATGTTGGCAAATAAGTACTGTTCATGTTAGTTTACACTGGATGCTTTGATCTTACATGCTAGCCTACCTCCTGATTGTCCTTGGTAATGATGCGCATGCTGTGTCTGAACAATTTTCGGATCGGCTCCTTGATAATGTCCTTGATATCCTTCAGTTCAACCAATATCTTGAGCTCAAATCCAATCAGATAAGAGTAAAAGCCAAGGTAGTTTTCCGATATATACATCCAGCCCTGCCTACTGTTGCAGGAACAAGAGTAATCTTGATTTCATAGATATATATGTATATATTTAGCATGATCCGCAGTTGTTGGTCAAACAATATACAACTTACAGTTGACGAGACGCTCAGAAGAAGGCACATCAAATGTCTGTCGAAACGTTCTCGAGGCGTTGCGAATCTCGTCGTCATGCAACAGGTCATCCGTGTCGCTGTCTGTTGCAATGTGTGAGCATCATGTCATACACGCCCTGAAAATAAACCGTACCTGCAATGGTAGCCGAGACTATTTGGTTCATTTTCTTGACGACCCATTCTTCTCTGGCAAAAGGGCTCGAGATTTCTTCCAGTTGGGGTATCATGTTGATGCTGAGCCATTTCCAAGCAGCTTCGATCAGTTCTTGTGAATCAGACACAGCGATTTGTAAACATGTTGCATTGGGCTCTCTTTGAAATAGAATGCGATAAGGCGGCTGCTTGGCATCAAATCTAGGCTGTATATTAGCATCAAGACTCGGCGCGCATTTCTTTTCAACTCACAGGTTGGTAATAGTGCTAAACACATTTTTAAAGATGGTGCTTCCAGGCTCTTGCGATTTCTGTAGCATAAAGTAGAGGTTTTGTTGCTCCACAGTCCAAAATGGCATCAAGGTGATGTCTGTGGATGTTGGTAATATAAATGTCTGGTTGCTTTGGTATGAGTCAACAAAGTGTATCTATATGCTATCCAACTCACATTTTTTGGTATCTTGCTTTGACTTGGCATGATGAATTCTGGAAAAAGGCAAGTGTTTCATACGAATTGCTTGGCTCATGCCTTTTGATACCAACAGTCTCATCACGTGGATCTCGGGCACCTTTTCATGAGACTACCATTTATCAGTTGAAATCACTGATTTATGTTACAGTTGACGAAAAAAGGTTGGCCCAGTTTTCCCATTTGGCCACCATGTTTTTACTATTTGGCCAACAATTTTTCAAGAAAACCCTTAACTATAATGATTTAGAATGTTAAGGAAGCTTAAAAACTGTGGCTGTTGCGAGTGTTCCTCTGTGGCTCTCTATTAATTGGTGAAAAAGACAGCAAGGTGCATTTGCCTAATTTTTCCTCACAAGGAACAGAAATGGACCACCTAAATATTTCCTTAGGGATCACCAAGCCCGGGCCAAATTTTCACGTGCGGACCGCCTGGAGAATGAGGTACCTGCTTAGAGTCTACTATTTAATCAGATAAAATCACTGATTTATGATATAGACGCCTTTTTTTCTCTATCTTTCTTGAACAAAGAAACACAGTTAGGTATTGTATAACACCTCAATTCAATGATATTTTGAGTATTCACTATGACAAGTGGTTCTGACGTCTGGGTAGCTTACATTAGGTGGTTAAACCTGTTTTTCAAACCGCTCCAAAACAGTGGAATGTACTGGAAGCTATCTCTGTCTACGATAAGCTGAAAACGTACGATTCTATTGTATCTCTGTTGCAAGCGATGAGAAATGATGTTGGTAGTGCTTGTGACAAGCAGCCATCATTTAAAAAGAAGGCAAAAACATTTGTTGAGACTATTGAGGTAATATACAAAAACATAAAAGAAATACAAAGGAAGGTAATAATATTCATATATTTTTTCTTTTTCTAGAATTTGATGAATATGAATTGCATGAAGACACGACAAGAGCAAGAGCAAGCGCAAGTTGGAGGAGGCGAAAATGAAGGACGCGATTCAGAGCACAGCATTGCAAATGTTGATAGACAACAGACAATAACAGTTCGTATCGCTGAAATTGCTGATACTATTACAAATCACGGTGAGTTTAATGTTGTGAATAACAAGGTAATGTATTGGTATTTTGGAAATGATATTCGCTAATACCACTTTGGATATCCTTCTTAAAGTGGGCTGTATTTTCAAAAAATCGGTAAATTGGGAGTGGAAGCACTTTAATCAATTATTCGTCTTTGGCACTCAGTATTGTGTTAATGACCCTTTGTGCAAAGCTGAATACAACGCCAACAAAGAGCAACAAACCAATAGTTCGTCGCTTTGTTCTCTTGGGTTACTGTACGATTTGGTTCTTTTACTCGGTAAGGTTCCGTACGATGACTTTCTCAATCAAGTCTGGAATTGTGAAGGAGATCTCAACATTGGCGACCACGGCAAAAACTTCTTGATTGTCTGCAAACACATCTTATCGACGTTTCATCTTGTACATCGAACTCCACCAATGCATGTGATAAATCATGAAAGATCTTTCTTTTGTGAATCCATATTACCTGGCCTTTTAGCTCTGTCAAAAACAATCAAGTTTATTGAATTTAAGTGGTAAGTGTAGTGGCAAGTTGTTCATTGAAACACGGGATTGATAATGGAAACTTGTTCTGGCGACATTATTATTATTATGAAGGGTGCGAAGCAAAGTACAAGGCTACCAAAACATTATATTTGAAGGAAGGCAATTATGATGGTCGTTCTAATCTACCTGCTAAATACATCGATGCTTTGGGGATTTTGAAGACCCATAACAATATGGAGATGGTCGTTGTTGAATCGCCAAGGTATTAAACTGGAATAATAGTGACAAAAGTGTTTTCTATTAATTGCTGTTGTGTTTTACGATAAAAAAATAGTGAAATGCATAATTAGAAAGTAAAGACAGCAAGTAACCATAAATGTGTTGTAAGACGAACAACAAACTCTCGTCAACGGTTTATTTGTCTGTGATTATGGTATAAGATGGTGCTAATGAGTAATTTGGGGGAGGGGGGAGCGATTTGATCACTCAAGAAGCTCATGAACTCCCAAATTCGGCCGTAGTGTTCAAGTAACTTGCTCTCGACTTCCTGTGCATGTATAAATATAATACTTGTAAGCATAATGAAATAACCCAATGCAACAATCATTCATCACCCGTTTGACTTTCATAAAGTGTTCAAATACTCCAATAATAATAATCCATCATCCCATTACCTTTTTAATTACAACAATAAGCTTGCCGTGATAGTATCAGCAATTTCAGCGATACGAACTGCTGTTGTTTGCTGTCCTTTTGAATGATGGTTGTTTTTCACATGCACTGCCAACATCATATCGCATCGCTTCCAATAGAGATCCAACAGAATCATACTGCTTAAGCTTATCATAGGCAGAAATAGCTTCCTTGATTTCCCACTTTTTCGGAGCGGTTTGAAAAAAAGTAATTGATTGGGTCGTTCATGTTAAAAAACTGATGCGTTGATAAAGTGAAAGCGCTGAAGAAAGCTATACAGTATCCTGTATATTGTTGGCCGAGCAAATACGACAATGATAGGGTGGAGAGACCTAAAACTTTATCCAATGATTTTCTCTCGTTTTCTCTGAGACTGTCTCGCTGAAAACTACAATACATGCAAAAAGCACATTAGTTCATTAGGATGCTTCAAACTCTTTCTGTGTGACCATATTTCACTTCAAATTAATAAAAAAAAAAGTTTGCATTCATCCTCTTTTTCACTACGTTGATACGCAATGCCATCCAACTCGGAGAAATCAGCCTCCACATCCAGTCGACAGGGATCTCCAACTGCACAGCCGAATCAAAAGGTAGACGAGCACCCTTTTAAAAAAACACGGATAGTACCATGTGTAATTGACAAGAAGACATGCTAGCTTATCGAGGCAAAAACTGCAGTCATCTTGCTCAAGAATTCTCGATTATGCACAAAGAATGAATACACACAATGGCTGCTCAAGATGCTTTATCAGCCATGCTCCAGAAAAGACACAGAGGTGAGTCCATGCCCATGGATCCGGCAGCAGCATTCGTGTGTACTGACGTGTAAAGGCTACCAACGTACTGTATCTATCACGGAGTCGACGCAAGATCTGGGCCTCCGACTTTGCAATTCATCAAGGTAATTGAAGAGATATCGAGCTTAGCATGTGTGCTGTGATTCACCTCCGTCTCAGACCCATCCAGAACAGAAGCGATCCAGCGACACAAGGATCAGCTCTATGTGATTACACCCAAAACCAGCATCATGACACTAAGCCAGGAGAACCGGCTTGTGTACATTATCGATCTCAGTTCCAGTCTGGCGACAGTAGGAAATACCCGAGCAGACATCCTTCTCAACGAAGTCTTTCAAACGCTAGTCAATTCACTGGAAGGTCTAGTGCAGCCCTTCTCCATGCAAGTCTCGCCTACCGAAAAGGCTGTCGTTCAGCCCCATCTCCGTCTCACCGTCATGGCGGATTGCTCGCAGTTTGCATCCAATGTCAATGTGATACCCATGCTGGTCGAGCACCCCACCATGAGAGTCTTTATGCAGAATGTTGTGATTACGGCAAACAACATCCACACCATCACTCGCAAGCTGCGGATCGAGTTTTTAGCCTTTCAGCAAGACACTGTGCAATTTCGAAAGTTCATGAAGCGGAATCGATCCAACAAGGGGTACAATTTGGATGTGGGGAATCAAGTAGCGCCACCCGGTGTGCTGGATGCCACCACGACCTTTGCTGCTCAGCAAAAGAAGAAGAAGGCATTTTCGGCCGAATTCACACCGATAGCAGACGACAGCAACTCGGAAGCCAAAGACACCTCATTCTACTCGTCTACAGCAGCAGCGACGAAAAAGGAAGTGTGGGGTATCGGTAAATCAGGCGCCAATCTCAGCCGTATTCTGCATGCGGGCCATTTTGCGTTGAAGCTGCTGCCTCGCCAAGGTCGTGCCCAGTTGATCTTGCTGACGGATGGCGCCATGAAGTCCAATGTGCACGACAATACGTTTGTGCGTCAGTTTGCAGAGGAGGACATTACCTGCCATGTGATCCAGATTGGCTATGCCAGCAGTTTTATACCAGGCCGCAATTTTGGGTTTGTGCCTGACACTGAGATCCTGCAATTTCTGGCACGTGCTACCAGTGGCACGTTCATGTACTCGGATAAATGCTTGACCAAATCGCACGCCAATATATTCATGTATCATGATGAACCATCAGCGACTCCCACAACGACAGAAATTACGTACCCCGTGGTGCAGTTCATTGACATCAACAAGGCCAAGCATATTCAGACGCCCAACATCTTCCACCGACAGTTTCTGTTTCGAGAGACCATTCTGACCCGCTACCATCATTCTGAGCTGATACTGCAGGCAGAAAAGGACTCTGGCACGCAGCTGAATCGACGCGAAGCCAACTTGATCGAGTCCAGCAACGAACTCATGATGCGAGAGCGATTCAACTTTCCCTGGGACCCCTACGCAAGACCACCGGAAGGCGAGTGGCGTCTACTAAAGTACCGCGAATACACGCTACCTTCTGAATTTTCGCACATCATTGCCGCCAGAGCACGCGAAGGGTTCACGGTGCAGTCAGTGACATTTGACGATGGCAACGGATCTAAGCATGTGGAGTCGGGCATACGCGACATTGAAGCACCCGACTTGAACGCCGTGCGGAAAGAGCGCATCCAGATTGTCATGATTCTGCGCTGGCAGCCCAGCGTCTCGATTGAGTACCGGATCCGGGCGACGTGGTTGCCGTCCATCATTGGCACAGCACCCAACAGCTACAAGAGCGAGGACATTTTGCTGTCCAGCGGCATCTTTTCTCGCGGCAAAGCACCCAGGGCCGAGATATTTGTGCGCACCGATGCCAGCTTTGCTCACATGCTGCAGAACTGGGACATGTTTCGACGCAGAGCGCAGATGATGGGCGTGGTTACGGGCTCCATCTACTTTGGCGAAGCATACGCTGCTCCCGTGTACTCCAAGATTGAGAGGCTCAAGGCGTACCTGATTGACATTTTTGAAGGGGACGAGGTGCTCAAGACGGTCATTGGATTCCCTTGCAAGTTTTGGACAAATGTCTCGAATAACACCAATGGAGGGGCCAACCCAGAGTCGTATCGACCAGAATCACAGCGTGGTGGCGCCAGTGGTGGTGCGTCAAGACTCAGCTGGGGACAGCACAATGTGGCCTTTGTAGACGCTTTCAAGACGTTTTGGGAGCGCATCAACACGTCGGATGCCCGTGCACGCACACGCTGCTGGTATGATCCAGGCTGTATTGATCTACTGGTGGGCGATGTGTCTCCTTATATGACACCCAAGCTCTCTTCCTCGTACAATCAAGAGTTTGTCGCCAACGTGGAGCAGGACATCCTGGTCATGGTCAACCACGTCAAGACGGCGATGCAAGCATGGTCTGATTTCGAAGCACAGGACGGCACCTTTGTCAAGATGATGCACAAGCTGGTGTCCAGCCCAGCCTCTTCCTCCACCAACAGCAGCAGTGCGGATGACGTTCAAAAGGATTACTTTTCTGCCCTGCAAGTGTACCCACCCTCCTTTTGCGAGCTACGTGTGCGCCATGAATACGGAAGACTGATTACCCTGCGCCTGCTCTTTTTTAACGTAGAAGTGATTACTCGCAAAAGAGCGGTGCAAAACCTGATTCATCTGATCAAGACGCATCCAGACACACAATGGGCTTGCAACAAGGTCTGTGAACGGCCCTTTTCTCGCTTGTTGATGCGCGACCCCAAGCACTTTGAGGATCCCTCGGCCGACGCGACGGCTGCTGCATTGAACGAAGAGAGCGAGTCCAATGTCACACGGTCCACAGGGAATTTGACGCAAAACCAAAGCAGAGCCAAGGCGTGGTATCTGCCAGTCGCCATGTGGTTGACCAGCGAGTACATTGTGCGCGACTACCTCAAACACATGACATGGACATGGCAGACAGACAATCACCAGGACGTGTACCATAGGGAGAACAAGATGATGCCCATCCATGATTTGGCCTTTCAGTTTCTGTGTCAAGCAAGACTGGATCAGGTAAGCTTAAACGAGGCATTGTAGGGCATTTTAAATAACCGGATATCCTGCTAGGGCTATCAACTGGTATCGCCGCGACCCGATAGTACCCAGTTTTACCAAGAAATCACACTGCCCAGCCGAGATGGCACAGAGCTAGCATTGTGTGCTATCCAGTATTTTGTATGGAAAGATTCAGTCAATGGAAAGATCACGACTGAATTGTGGATGGAGCCCAGCGGCAACTTTGATGCAGATCAGTACGAGCTGGTCAAGCAGTGGACCTTTGAGCCCGATCGAAAAACGATATCGCAACTCGTGACATTTGACCAGATTCATGCTGTTGGCAGATCCAAAGGCGTGGGTGATTTCAAGAGCAAGAAGAGAGGCAATTCACATACAGCATCCGGCTCACCGGCAGACGATACGACCATCATGCTGCTGCCTCAATTGTTCGATGTGGCCTCTGTCTTGAGATCCAATCAATTTGTGGTTGCTTCCTTCCAATCGCCACAGTACAAGATGGCCTTGCTGCCCGCCTCGCAACACAAGCAGACGCAACATCAGCTCAAGCTCAAGACATTGACACCACACCATGACACAGAGCAGCCTCAACAAGAATGGAGCGATCACTCTGGCAGCACAACACCTGTGATTCGACAAAATAAGATAGTAGGGGGAGGTCCATCCAAGACACACCGCTACCTGCGTCGTCATGGCAACGTGGAGGCCAATCATCATCCTGCTCTCCCAAGTGCGTCCAGTTCCACCACCGCCATCATGGACAGCAGCCAAAAGCTGTTTAGTTTGAGACCGGATGCCCTGCTGAACAAGAATAAAAAAGTGATTGCCAAACTGGATGTCGTCCTCCAAAACTACGCCTTGCTGCACTATTTCGTGGAACAATCGCTGGACTATATTGCCAATGGAGAGATTCTCATGTCGCATCATGATGTGGGTGCTGCATTCTGGCAAGACCTTCACAATGCATTGCAGTCAGTTACCAAAGATGACAAGCTCTCCAGCACCGGCTTGATTCCTGCTGACCTCAGAAAGACCCGATGCTTTGTCAAGGTGTTTGACCCCAGGTCCTTTGTGGTGATTCTGTTTCCCAGCCTGGATTCTGTCTCCAGTGGGCTGCTTAAACTGCAGCAAGACGATCAACGCAAGTCCATCTCGACAGTAGAGCGTTGCCGCTTCTTGGATGTCTTTATGTTTGAATGTGTGCGACAAAAGCCCATGAAGCCCACCAAGCATGGCATGGAAAAGGGCCATTTGAAGCGTATTGAGAGCGTGTTGCAAGATGCCGATCAGATATCAATTCGCCCGATTGACTACCTTGTTCATGAGTCAGATGGGCTGGGTGTCATGCTGCGTCCTGAGCTGTTTCAAGGAGAATACAGCTGCTGTCAATCACAGGCACAACTGACAGACCGCGTACTGCGCGTGGCTCAAGATGTGGCACGCTTTTATTCCAGAAGCTTCCTCAAATCCTTCTACACCTGTCTGATGAGAGGCTTCATGGTGGATGACGACGACTTGGGCAAAGTGCTGGAAGTGTGCAACGAGTCGACCATGGAGATTGATATCACAGAGTTTGTCAATACCATGTGTATGCAGAAGCATGAGCTGATTGAGAGGTGAGTCTGGGCTGACAGTGAGGGGGTTGGCTGGCAGAGAGCGTACTGACCTGTTTATAGTGATGTGCAAGAGTATGAGATTCAGGAAAAGTTCAATGCCATCTTTCACCAGTACTTTGAACCCGTGCAGACGAAGAAGGGATCCATTTCCAACCTGTTTTACTACAAGCCTCCTTTCAACAGAAGCCATCAAGGCGATCCTCGTCAAGAGCACATGGCGCAGGATGACAAGATTTCGCTCATTGTCGACCTGGTGGCGCATGCTCGGGCTCCCTTGTTGATTCGACTGAACGCTGCTTACAAGACCACCACGCTGAACCAAGACACAGACAGTCCCTCCTGCACCGAAATCGTGGTTCCTGTCACCTCGTTACCCACCTCCTACACAGGCCATACCGTGGATGGCAAAGCGTTTGATTTGGAGGATGCAGAGACCATTCATAACGATGCTTTTCCCCTGATGGCTGGCCATACAACGGTCTGCTTGCAGATTGTGTGTCTCAATATGTCGCGCTCTGATTTGGATGACCACACGGCGACCAACAACTTGTTTCCTTGCAACCCCGAGTAAGTAGCATAGCTTGATGCCGCTGGGCCACCGATCATACTACTTACACATAGTAACATGTCGCTTTTTTTGTCTAGCTTTCTCATCCAATCCATGCAATCACAACCAGACTGCTTCTCTTGTCTCACACAGGACCAACAAGCTGCCTTGGCAGAAACCGATGCTCGCGTGAATTGGCTGCTCAAGGAAGAGACCATCCACGGACTACTCAAGACACCCGTCATCACCCTGTCCACCTTGACGTATGTCGAAAATCAGCTGCAAACGCCGTGTCCCTTTGCCGAGTACCAGACATCCATCAAAATGCCATTCCAGTTTGTCAAGAACGACCAAGAGAGTCGCGCCATATTTATGAACGAGCTGGAAAAAGACAGTTGCTGTCAAAAAAGCGGGAAATACCAGCTCAAGCGTGTAGGCGATTACTTTTATGTCTGCGAGGACTCTGTGTTCAACATGAGCGAGGAATCGTCCTACTCCAACAGTGCTTCTCCCGTCGTCACAGAGCCTTCGCCACCCTCACCACCCATCAACACCACCACCACCGCCACCTTTGCTTCGACGCAGATGGCGGACGACGACTTTTGCGATGGCTTGGGTATCAGTTTGTCCCAATTTGCCGACAGGGAAGCAGAGGAAGAAGAGAAGGAGGAAGAGGCCCTGTTCAGCGTGCCATTAGATAAACGCCCCTTGTATTGGCTGATCCTGATCCCCTATGAAAAGTACGTGCAGATCTACTTTTACTCCAAGCTACAGATGCCAGCAGCTGGTTCAGACTTGCTGAATCCCGTCAAGGAAAAGATCAGCATGATCCAGGAACGCACCAACCGATTAGCCCTGCTGAACAGCTTGCAAGACACGCGTATTTGCAGCAAGTATCTGGAGGTGCCTGGCCAAGGATCTGAGGCCAGCAACACGCTCTACTCGGACGAGGAAAGCGATGAATCCACTGACCACGAAAGCGAAGACAGCATGCCTGATGTGTTTAACACTGGACCATCTGAAAGCAACAACAGCAAGTTTGTGCCAGGCCAATTTTCATGTCCTGTTGTCTACACCAAGCGATTCCCGCTGCATTGGCGCCTACAGCCCTCTGTGGCTCTCAAGTTTCTGACAACGGACGTCCTGCGTCTGTTCACTGTGATCAATCGGCCCAACATGTTTGTCATTGAGAGGGATGGATCCATCGTGTATTGCAAAATCTACGAGGAGAGCCTGTCCGGCACGGGTGGTATCGATACAGAGGGGTCTCCCAACACAGTCTATGGATCGCCCACGCACACCTTGTCTGGGAAAAAGGTCGAGGACGACGCACAAACACTGGTGGCCTTCAGCACGGACGCGGTAGCAACTCCCAAGCGCGAACTGTCCAGGATCTCGTCCACATCGCCTCACCCTCCCCGCACATCCAGTGCCCCGCGTGTCTCCACCAGCGATCGACGAGAGCTTGTACTGGAAGTGTATGGCATTGATTTGCCGTCGTGGGTAGAGAAAGAGTTTGTCAACCTGATTGAGAACCGATTGATTTCTCAAATCACCCTGAACGAGATACAGCAGTTTTTTGTTAGAAATTCAACCTCCAAGCCCACGTCTGCAGTAAGTCTCTTTTTCTTTTCTTTCCACTTTTACTCACCTTGTCTTGATAGGATGTCGACTTTATCTTGCCCACGTCCAAACCACCTACACACCGAGAAATGCTGCGTGTGCCCAGTCTTGTCAATAGCCCCTACACGCTGCTGCAGTACTTTAGACAGTCTTTGCTGGCAGACAACATCCGCCCCTTGACTGGCCCCTATGTTCGACAAACAGTGTCCAATTACTATGACAATATCTTTTTCGACCAGGAGACAGATGCGGTGCAAGACGGTGCTAAGCGTCAATTAAGAGGGTAAGTCGCGTATATCGCCCTGTTGGAATCGTTGTGCTCATGTCAGCCTTAGTAAATGCGAAACCACACGAGAAATCGCACCTGGTGCCTTTTGCTTTTACTACAACTGTACAAAGCGTTTACCTGGTTCGTCCACACCGCTGGAGCTTCTCGCAGGCCAAGGCATGGCTGGTATCTGTCTTACCTTGCTGGACGAATTTGGTGTTCCCATCTCCACCGTGACAGAAGAAGGCAAATGTGGCGGCAACTTTAACCCAGAAGTCATTCATCAGTGCTTGGAGGAAGAGTTCAGAGAGGCGAAAGCTGGCTCCACCTATTTTCACATTTGGGTAGACATTTGGGTCACTGGATCATGTGATGGCGATGCCTTGATGCAGCACATTTACGAATGCTATCGACAGAGTCTGTGTGATTATTTTATCGAAAAAACAGTGACCATTGATCTGGGTGCTGCCTTGTCTATGGACGGTGCGTTGCAGCGAGCTGTCTTTGATAAAGCAGAGGGTCGTCTGGGCACGGTGCTGCGAAAGAAGTTTATCGAGTCTGTGCTGTTCATCTTGCGAAAGGCGTCTGAGCTCAAGAGTCCCACTGTGTGTTCCATGGACAGAGCCATTCAAACCACGCCTTGGTGTATGGATGATTTGGTGCGCTACCTGGATGTCGAGCTTCGCAAAATCGATCCCTCCTTGCGGCCCACGGTTGCTTGGACGTCGCTGGGGAACGCCGTGTACGACGAAGGCGATGATTTGCTCAACCCTCACAGCAAATGGGAGCTGTATCGTGGATTTCAGTACCGTCAGCGTCAAAAGATTCAGAGCAACATTCGTCTGGTCGCAATTAGTGGTCTGGATGAATTCGTAGAGAAACTAGGCAGCGTCTCTGATTCGTTTGGCACAGAGAGAAGACCCAGTGCTGCCAGTGACAACGATAGTCAAAAGGCGAGATCAAGACGCAGCTCGGGAGAGTCGGCCAATACAGAGGGTAGCTACAATGGGCAGCAGCGTCGATTTAGCCGAGGCGATACACAGGACCAGTCCAGAGCGTCTAGTGCACTTTCCAACGCCAATCGACATGGTCCTCAGCTGGACGCCACGAAGCACTGCTTTATGATCATGACACTGGATGTCCATCGACTGTCCATTTACACGTACAACTGGTCCGAGTCCGTCTCGCAAGACTTGTTCAACGGCATCTTCCGTGTTGCCAACAGACAGGAAGCACGCAGCGACATCATGAGCAACATTTTGCACCAAAAGATGGGCTTGTTTCACCACACAGCGCCCATCAAGGACGTCATTGAAAAGTTTGGCACTAGCGGACAGCACTACAATCCTACGCGATCCCTGTCTACCAATCTCATGTCGACGGCGGGCACCAGCTATTCGGCATCAACGCCTCAAATTCACTTGACATCGCCCAAGTCCAGCAAAAAGATGGGTCGACAGTTTGACAATGCCAGCAAAGCAGAGTCTATCAGCGGATCACGCACACCGGGAGGCATCCGACGTCCCAATGCAAGCAGCAGCGGCGGCAGCAACGGCACGCATGTGGTGGCGAGTATGCTGGATCTCAAGGACATGATTGCCTTTCCTACCACAGCACCTGGGCGAGACAAACTGCTGGAAAGCACGCCTACTACGACCACAAAGCCCGCCACCAACAGTGGTGGAGGAGACGCGTCAGGTGCCACCTCGCCCAACACGAGACAAATGGAGCAAGAGAATCAGATTGACCGTATCCTTCAAAAATCCATCATTCGCGCAACTGAATTAGACCACGCTTTGATGGACTCCATCACCGACTCTGTGGCAGACACGATTCGCAGCAAGGATTTCGACATTTTGCGTCGCCATGGCCAACCTTTCCTGGAGACCTTCTTGAGACGCGCCAAGATCCAATCAGCCCATCGCAAAGCACTCAAGGTGTATTTGAAATGGAGAAAGCGCTATGGCGATCCCAAGACAGCACAAGTGGATCTGACCGAACGGCTATCCCGCCATGAAGTGTCCACCATCATGCGCTCGTCGCGTGTCCTTCATTTCTGTCGCACACCGCTTATTTTCTGTGATCCTGAACGCGAATGGCTCAACTTGCAAGAGGGATCCACTGGTAGGGCTGATATCGTGGCCTGGTTCAAGACCATGGCCAACGCACTGATGTCTGAATATGCCGGCTATCTGGAAGGCGCTGATATGCAGCTGATTGATTTTCAAAAGGACGACAACCTCAATCAGTCTCCATTGCAGTCATCCAAGTTCAGCTTGGGCCGACGCATGACAGCCGATTGTCCTCCTACCTTTTTGCTGCGTGTGTTTGAAGGGGGCTCCATTATCTGCGAGGTGCGTCTTACCAGTGTCTTTGTGTCTGTGACCCTCTATACATTGCACAGACAGTATGGTCGCCTGGATTACAACCGATTCCGTCACGAAACGCGATTGAAAAAGAGAGCCAATTTCAAGAAATTTGAAGAAAACTCGGGCCATTTCAAGCAGATGATCCACATCAACTCCTTTGTCTATGACTTCCAGCTGCACTACATTCAAAAGATGCTGGACCAGCCTGAAAAGCTGCCTGCCGATTTGGACATTGTGTCGTTTGTCAGACGATTTGCACTCACCAACCAGCAGCCTTCGCCCTATTCCAAGGATCGCATCCTTCATGGCTTTTATCACTTTGATGGAGGTAATGTCACTTACAACGCTTTTTTCGAAAACTTGTTCAAGAATGCGCCACGCCATGGCCTGCTCAATGTGCTCGCTAGCAAACGCTACTCTGCTGTTTCTATTTCGAGCTCTGATCTCTCGTTTGAAGCCAAGGCCTCGACGGATCCAGCACATACCAACTGGAAGTACACGCTGGTGGTGTGTCCTGCTCAAGAGCCTGCCGTACAGGATGAGCACGCCAAGATTATGATAGAGTACTTTGTGTTGGTGGTGTATCAAGGTCAAACGACCCCTGAATCCATGACTAGAGCTAGCTGGCTCAAAAAGGAGCCTTATTCATGGCAGAAGCCTGATTTGAACGGTGTCTCGCTTCCAGAAGAGGGTTATACATTGGCTGATATTGTGTCTGGTGCTAGAATCAAGTTGGACAGTATTGTATCAGAGGTACGTTGTCTGTAAGCATTACAAGTACTACAGTACATATTATTGACATGTTGTATGCATGTGTAGGTTATTATTCGCAGTAAACGAGCCCATGATTGGAAAAAGCTCTACAATGCCAACCTGACACTGGAGAAATCTACCAAGATTCCTCCCGACAGACCAGAACTCGTGCAGCTCATGAGCGAATTTGACAGAATCGACATCACAGAAGCAGACAAGAACATTGCCACTATCTTTAGCATGAAATTGGATTGGGATGCTGCATTGAACACGGTACAAAAAGTGATGAAGAGCAGTTGCAAGTACTTTTACGAAGGAGGCCGTCGTCATTTATTGCTGTACAATGCAAGATACATGGATTACATGATTCACCTGCGATTGGATGCCAACAAGCAAATTCAAGGTTGGATGGTCAGCAGAGAGAAGCGGACGGACAGAGCTGTATTTGAAGGTGCGGAAATTGGACAAATGATCAGTTTGGGCAAAATACTGTACTATCAAATGTGGAAAGTTGTAGCTTGTAAACACGATGTGTAAATTGGAATAAATGGAGCACTGTAATATTATTGTTGTATCAGAAACGTCAAAATTTGGCCACAATAGCACTCGGTTCAGTGTAAAATCTGAATATTCAACCCCTTTTTATATTCTGGCGGATTTTGAATTTTGGATGAAGTATTGGTTCGCCAGGATAGGAATTTGGATCCCAAAAAACGAATTTTGGATAAAAGCTATAGTAAACCTATCTTGGATCAGCAAATGTCATTATATATTATTGTATCATTTAAAAATCTACGTCGAATGGTACAATTTTTAACTGAATTGCTTTTGATTTGACGGAGAAAACACGGAAAATCAAATTCTTGTTTTTTGCAAATTAATCAACTTTTTGCAAACAAAATAAGACAAACAAGAGCATCAACAAAAAGAACAGCTTTGGGGCTTCAAAATGAGCTTAGAAATGTTATAGAAAAAATGCCAATTTTGGGTCCTAAAACGGGATCAAAGATTTTTTGTCGATTTGGACGTGTATCTAAGGCTTTTTTTTAGCGAAATCGGTCGATTTTTCATCGAGAAAAAAAGTTGCTTCAAATGAGCTAAAATTAATTCTATAGGTAAATGGTAATCAGAGATGACGATTTAGCGTGTTTTTAAAGCGTCCAAGCATACAAAAAAATGGAGAAAATAGGTAATTTATAGTCAAATTTCTGCAGAAAATGCATAATGAGCAATTTTCAGGGCACGTTAAGGTTGGAACAGAGCACTACTTTTATTCAAAAACTAAACAAAGCTACTGTATAGTCTTGGTGGGTGCTAACGATGGCTTATTGCATTCAAGAATGGGCTTCATAGCACTCAAAAGCTCCCCATTGTCCTGCTCCACGCTCCAGCAGAATAGCCCAGCTAACCCCTTTTCAATAGCCCATTTCGTCTTGATACCAATGGACACAGGATCATCATACGAAATGTATTGATGGTTTGTTGGATTATACAACCATGGTGTTTTAGTAATCTCATCAAAATGACGAATCCAAGGCGCAGCAGCAGTGGTGGGCGTAACCAGCAAACCTTGCGACCTAGGGTTTTTGTACTTCCATTCCCCAGATTGTGGTTGAGAATCAGCCGGACAGTAAGGGTTTGTGTATGGACCATCGTCTTGATCACCAAATGGACGGAATGGAGTTTCAGCAGGGTTGTATTGTGTAGTAGGGTCTTTTGTCACAAGCAACGTTCTAGCACGACCAAAGAAAGGAACACCGCCAACAAGCTTGTTGTAGGGTACACCAGCAGCATGCCAGTATTCAATGCTTTCAACAAATCCATAGGGAGACCCTTTACCTGGTTCAGTCATGAAGGGTGCATTAGGACCACTGAGAGGATCGTCAGCAGAATTGAGTTCAAACACCATGACCTGGAAACGATCGACATAAGGTACAAATGCAGATACATCTTTTATGTCTTGACCTGGGCCCCAAGGTACGAGAAAGACAGCCAATGTGATTTCCTTGTGCTCGTTGGGAAATGCTTTATCCAATGCCTCACGCAATTCTTTGAGCAGCAACAACAGGTTTGACGCATCTTCAGGACTGTATTGATTGCAGCCCGGTCCTGGGTCGTTAGGGTATTCCTAGTCAATATCAACACCAGCCAAATTGTATGTGGAAATATAGTCAATGTTCCATTTGATGAGCGCTTGTCTCGACGCAGGCGATGCAACCATAGAACTGAAGTTTAGCCCTCCAGTCCAACCACCACAACTGATCAGGACCTTTGTGCCAGCCTCACTAGCCAATTTAACCAGAGTTTGAAAGCTGTAGTCAGCACTGGCTATATGTGTTTGATTACAGTAGAGATGATGTAGATCAGCCAGCCCAAACATTAAGATGATGGTAACACTACTCATGCTTACCATTGAACACACTCGGATCTTCAAAGATTGGGATGCTGCCGTTGTTTACCAGGGCAAATGCATAGTTGATATGAGTGTATGCCGAAAAGTCAATATCGCTTGGAAGGAATGTTTCATAGAGCCAATTAGGAAAGTATCTACCATAAAATGAATGCTTAATTCTCTTGATGCCAATAATATGTACGTAGAACTCCTTTTTTACCCAGTCAGTACTCTCTTGGAGTGAGCTTTTATATTATCAGCTTCAACATGAGAGACAGTAGCTGTAGGAGCCGCCAGAATAGTATCAACCAAAAGCAACGCAGTCGAGGCTATGATAGTCAACAAAAGTGTCAGTTTCATGATGGAATCAGAGGTAAGTAAGGATGTTGCCTTTGAAAATGACATCTCCTTTTATATGGTGTGGCGCCATGGTTGACTAACCTGATGATCTTTGATTGCTGGGGCGAATGGCATGGTACAGTATGTTGTCACTGCAAGCTGGTGATTCTCACGTATATTCATAACCAGTTTCAGGTACTACTATCATATCTTGATTTCTTTATTAGCGCTTGTACATGTACACATACACAGTAACAAACAAACAAACAAACATTAGGCTTTGTCAGACTATTTAGTCGGATGATCCCGAAATAAACATAGACACACAGGTTATCGATTATAATCATGTCATTGAGTTCAAAGCCGACAGTACCAGCTTGAAGCATGTATTTATTCATTTGAATTTGGAATCATGGATTTGTGGTTAGCAAGACTTGAATTTCGAGCACTGCTGGGCTTATTACACTTTGCACTTGAATGAGCATTGACGAGGAACCGAGCTAGCATTCCAATGCAGGTTACGGAAGCTCAACAGAATATCTTTATGGTCTTCATCAGGAAAGTGTTCATCCATAGATTCAGCCAGGGTGACCAATGCAAACAGGGCCGTAACGAGATCATCTACACTGAATTGCTTGACGCCAGTTTCACCATCATCAGGGTACTCCCAACGCAATTTAACAGCAGACGACCCATCATCATACATCTGCTCAAGCTTACGTTGAACGAATTCCTTTACAGCAGCATCTGATCTCATCATACCCTGTAGGTCAGACTCACCATGGTCCTTGGTAGGAGATGCCACAGCAACATCTAGCAGCAATAGTGCGGCGGAAGCAACGATAAACAGTAAGGCAATCAGTTTCATAGTATAGAAAGAATATATGGATGATGAGTGCAAGTCAATCCGCTTACTACAATGCTCTCCTCTTTTATATGATCTGAAGAGCAGATGGAGCAAAGCTTGTTGATCTCTTGATTACGGCTTAGATCCAGCTGGGTCATCATCTTATTGCGAGTAATGGCTTACAATCAAGAAAATCGACGCTTGCTAGTAGGCACGAAAAGAGACATCACTTGATGGGTGCTGCGCTTACAACACACGCAATCAAACAGGTATTCAGTGGCTAATTGAAAATACCATATTACCCTATTCATTCATGCAAATGCTTCAAGCCGAGTCTAATTTAGCTGATCTCTTTCCCCTAGAAATTGACTTGTCGAGCCTGTATCATGCCTATTAAAAAAAAGAAAAGAAAATTCAGGGCCAAAACAAGGGGGGAGAAAGAGAGCACGCACACGCTCACAAACTCACGCACAAAACAGACATGATGAAGAAACAGGGAGTAAAGGTATATATATAAATCGAAAAATAGGGTGACATTATTAAAGGGATGCATGGAATGTATTATAAACGGCACATGTAAGAAAAATAAAAAAGACCATCTCATTTTACTGCTTGAAATCAAATACGGTGGATGTACACATTGGATAGATTAAATCAATAAAAAGAGGATTACAACAAGGGCTCAATTAAACCATTCCAATGAACCTGATATATAAACCAATTCGATTTACTATCATTTAGCTCTTGTTCTTGTTTCGTATATCAAACTACAACTATTTGTTTCAATGATTGGAAATAGTGGTAGTAGTAGCACATCCAATGAGGCAGAAAAGACAGCAGTAGAAGAGCATGATGTTACAGAGTATGAGCCGCTGTCTTCAGGTAAATAGATATACTCTTCTATAACAATGATTTTGATAACTAACCCATAGCTTGCTCAGCAGAGGTCATTCAACAGCATTATCATCAGTTTCCATTGCCACCACACCAACACCAATTCATGCCATACGAAGGCTCTGAAGCAGACTGGGTAGATTCTTCATCCTCCGTGCGGTCCGACATGCCTCATCGTTATCTATACAACCAACATCGTCTACGACCACCACCACAAGAGCAACCACCTACAGCAGACATTGATCTACTCAACAATTTACATGACGATATCCATAATTCCGGTCGATACCTCCGTTGTGCTCCTTCCACTGAATCGCTCGTAGCACTCCTGGAATCCAAACGAGTGAAAGCACCGAGAGGTGTTACAGCCACACCAACCCCTTCGCTTCCTGGCAGCGGCCTTCATTCTCCTACTGCGTTTCTATCCAGCAACGATCTATCAGCAGAGACATTGGTCAATCAGCAGCAGCAACTACATGTGCCTTACCCTGCCTGGACAGACATTGATGATTTGCCTTCTTACCAGAATATTCAGGACATCTTTATTGACCTCAAAAACGCCTTTGGATTTCAATACGACAGCATGCTGAATATGCTGGACCACTTTATGGTCATGTTGGATTCACGCGCCTCCCGAATGACGCCCGCCATGGCCTTGCTAACACTCCATGCTGACTATATCGGCGGACCCAATGCCAATTATCGGAAATGGTACTTTGCAGCACAACTCAATCTCGATGATGCTGTGGGCGACAAGAATGCAGCCATCAACGTAGCTGAGGACGAAGCACAGCCACAACCACACACGCTCACTGAAGCAGAGGAGGATTGGCGATGCAAAATGGAAAACATGACAGACAATGAACGCGTGCGACAACTGGCGCTTTGGCTGATGATCTGGGGTGAAGCGTCTGTGATACGTTTCTGCCCTGAAGTCCTGTGCTTTATCTTTAAAGTGGCAGATGATGCTTGCAAGCATCGCTTGTCTCTGATTCACCAACATCAGACAATAGCAGCAGAAGGCGACTACATGGACAACATCATCACACCACTCTACGACTTTGTCAAGGACCAAGTGTACCGCAAAGACAAGCACTCAAATTTTGTGAGAAGAGATCGCGACCACGACAGTGTCATTGGCTACGACGACGTGAATCAGTTCTTTTGGTACCCTGAAACCATCTCCAAGCTACAGCTACAAGACAAAACCAAGCTGGTGTCCATCGCTGCGCATCAACGATACGATTCACTGCAACATGTCAACTGGAAAAAAGCATTTCAAAAGACATTCAAGGAAAAGAGATCTTGGATGCACTTGGCTGTCAACTTTACTCGTATTTGGATCATTCATATTGTGTCTTTTTGGTATTTCATTGCTGCTAATTCGGACATACTCTACCTCAACCATGACAAGAAGATTTCAGAAAAGGAGACGGCTGTCAAGATTTCCATGGCTGCTCTGGGCGGTGCTGTAGCCACTTTATTGGTGATGCTAGGCAGCTTTGTGGAATACATGTATGTTCCTTTAAGTTTCCAGAAAGCAGGCATCTTATCTCGGCGTCTGCTGCTGTTGTTCTGTGTGCTTATTCTCAATGCTGGTCCCTCTGTGTACTGTATCAAGATCAATCGAACCGGAAAGCTGTCAATGGGTGTAGCACTGCTCCAGCTGTTTATCAGCATGGTGACAAGTATCTTCTTCGCCGTCATTCCTCAATCAAGGCTCTTTGTGCGCAAGACGAGATCTGAGCAGAGCAAGAAGACACCTGCCAATCAAACGTTCACTGCTAGTTTTCCGCATTTGAAAAGGGCAGATCGACTAATCTCCATTGGTCTTTGGTCCTGCGTCTTTGGCTGTAAGCTGCTGGAATCCTATTTTTTCATTGCCCTATCTTTCAAGGATCCTCTCAAGGCCATTGCCAATATGGAGGTGCTACATTGCAAAGATGCAATTACAGGCTCCATCTTGTGTCGCTACATGCCGTCTGTTTCCCTGGTGCTTATGCTGCTGATGGAACTGGTGCTCTTTTTCCTGGATACGTATCTATGGTATGTCATTTGGAATACTCTCTTCTCCGTGGCAAGATCGTTCTATCTCGGTATTTCTATCTGGAGTCCTTGGAGAAACACCTTTATTCGACTGCCCAAGCGAATCTATGCCAAGATTCTGGCAGCATCCGCATTGGACTTTCAGTTGCAACCCAAGATTTTGTGCTCTCAGGTGTGGAATGCCTTGGTGGTGTCCATGTATCGCGAGCATTTGCTATCAGCAGATCATGTATCAAAGCTACTCTACAGACAGGTAATTAAAAAAGCTTCTATCATATTTCCTTGTACAGCGTTCACTAACTCTATTTGCGCAGATTCCTGGCGTAGGAAGCACAAAAACCACACTCAAAGCACCTACTTTCTTTGTGTCTCAAGAGGATGTTGCTTTCAAGACTGAATACTACCCACAAAAGAGCGAAGCAGGACGCAGAATGCAATTTTTCGCCCAGAGTTTGACCACACCAATGCCTGAATCGTTGCCGGTACCCAACATGCCAACATTTACCGTCATGACACCTCACTATGGCGAAAAGATCATCTTGTCCTTGCGAGAAATCATCCGAGAAGAAGACAAGAATGCCAGAATCACTTTGTTGGAATACCTCAAGCAGCTGCATCCATTTGAATGGGAGAATTTTGTCAAGGACACCAAGGTCTTAGCGGATGAGGAAGGTCAACTACTGGACGACGATGGATCTCTCTCGGGAAAGTCAAAGACCAGCACCATTGCAGCAGCCACAGCCACCGATGAAAAGAAAGAGAGGCAGCACAAGATTGACGACTTGCCCTTTTATTGCGTCGGCTTCAAATCAGCAGCACCTGAATACACTCTACGCACTCGTATCTGGGCATCACTTCGATCACAGACCTTGTTTCGCACCATCACTGGCTTCATGAACTACCAAAAGGCCATCAAGCTTCTGTACCGCGTTGAGACACCTGAATTGAGCTCTATACAAGGAGGCACCATGTCGTCGCATACCATCAGTGATAGTGCTGCTGATGCTGAATTGGAGCAAATGGCCAGACGCAAATTTCGCTTTGTGGTTGCTATGCAACGGTATACTTCATTCAACGCAGAGGAGAAAGAGAGTGTAGAGTACATCCTCAAGGCCTATCCTGATCTTCAAATCGCATACCTGGAGCAAGAAAAGGTGGAGGGACAAGAATCAAGCTACTACTCTGTGCTGATTGATGGCCATTGTGATGTCAAGCCTGATGGCACCCGTGCTCCGAAATTCCGTGTTCGTCTCCCTGGTAACCCTATTCTCGGTGATGGTAAATCTGACAACCAAAACACAGCTCTCATCTATTACCGTGGCGAATATCTCCAACTGATTGATGCAAATCAAGACAATTATCTGGAGGAGTGCCTCAAGATCCGCAATGTGCTGGGTGAATTTGAAGAAATGCAGGCCAGTGAACACCAATCCCCTTATATCAATGAGAAGGCGGGTAAGAGTCCTGTGGCTATCGTTGGTGCTCGTGAATACATCTTTTCCGAAAATGTGGGTGTCTTGGGTGACATTGCTGCCGGAAAGGAGCAAACATTCGGTACATTGACACAGCGTATTATGGCTACAATTGGTGGCAGGGTAAGTACATGAGCAATCATCTCTAGTTGGTACATATACTGATGTCTCTATGCTAGTTGCACTATGGTCATCCTGATTTTCTAAATGCTATTTTCATGACGACAAGAGGCGGCGTATCCAAAGCACAAAAGGGACTCCATCTGAACGAAGATATCTACGCTGGTATGAATGCTTTTGAACGAGGAGGCCGCATCAAGCATGTCGAATACTTTCAGTGCGGCAAAGGCCGTGATCTCGGCTTTGGGTCTGTGCTTAACTTTGTGACCAAGATTGGTACGGGTATGGGTGAACAGATGCTTTCTCGAGAATACTACTACTTGGGTACGCAACTGCCATTGGACCGATTCCTCACCTTCTTCTATGCGCATCCTGGCTTCCACATCAACAACATCTTCATCATGCTCTCTGTCCACATGTTTATGTTTGTGCTGCTGTTTGTTGGCGCGACCAGCGTTCCCTTGACCATTTGTGAATTCGACATCAATGCTGGACCTGATGCTGCTCTCAAACCAGACGGATGCTACAACATGGTGCCCATCTTTGAGTGGCTGAAGCGTGTGGTCATCTCCATCTTTGCCATCATCTTTGTCGCCTTTCTGCCTCTCTTCTTGCAAGAACTCACTGAACGCGGCTTCTTTCGTGCGGTGAGTCGACTCTGCAAACATATGCTCTCCTTTTCTCCTCTGTTTGAAATCTTTGTCACTCAAACGTACGCCAATTCCATCCTGAACAATCTCTCGTTTGGCGGTGCTCGCTATATTGGCACAGGCCGTGGTTTTGCCACTGCTCGACTGCCCTTCTCTGTGCTCTATTCCAGGTTTGCAGACACAAGCATGTACTCGGGTGCTAGACTGGCGCTGATCTTGCTCTTTGGCTCCCTGGTGCTCTGGATTCCTCATTTGGCATACTTTTGGTTCACTGTACTGGCACTGGTGTTGTCTCCTTTTCTGTTCAATCCTCATCAGTTTGCATTGACCGACTTTCTGGTCGATTATCGTGAATACATTCGCTGGCTGTCGAGGGGCAACGGTGCTACTCATCTCAACTCGTGGATCGAATTCTGCCGCTTTACGCGTATGCGCACAACAGGTGTCAAGAAGAAGCAGCTAGACCCTGAGAAGCCTGTGCAACAGCAATCCCGCGCTCGATTCACGGTAATCCTGTTTTCAGAAATCATCTTGCCACTGATCCTTGCCGTTCTCAGCGTTACAGCCTACCTGTTTATCCGCAGTTTTGATCCCAACGACAGCAGCAAGCCGTACAAAGGCCCCAGCGCGCTTCTCCGTGTAGGCATCATTGCCATGGGCCCCATTTTACTGAACGCGGGTGCTCTGCTTATGCTGTTTGCTGTCTCCCTTTTCGGTGGATGTCTTGCCAGTCTCTGCTGTGGTGTCAAGTTTGGTGCGACTATTGCAGCTGTTGCGCACGGATGGGCTGTACTCAATTTCATCATCTTTTTCGAGATACTGTACTTTTTGGAGAACTGGAACTTTGTGCATGTCATTCTAGGCATGATTGCAGTGGGATCTGTTCAGCGATTCATCTTCAAGCTGATGACCGTGCTCTTATTGACGCGGGAGTTCCATGGCGATCAAAGCAACCAAGGATGGTGGACTGGCCGATGGTACGGTCGAGGTGTAAGTTTTCTGTGGTATTGTATGTAAACCGCTACTCACTCGCCTTTGTTATCTAGCTTGGATGGCACGCACTCACGCAGCCACTGCGAGAATTTGTATGTAAAACTATAGAAATGAGTCTGTTTGCCACAGACTTCATCATGGGCCACTTTATATTGTTTCTTTTGTTTGTCATTTGCTTGATCCCAGGTATCGACAAGTGGCATTCCTTGATGCTATTTTGGCTTCGGCCCAAAGAGCAAATTCAGCAGCACATCTACTCCACAAGCCAACGCTCAAGACGACGCCGCATTGCAGTGTTCTACGGCTTCTTACTGCTTTTACTGTTCTTTGCATTTGCAGGATTGTTAGTTGCACCTGCCATCATAGGTCCCAAATTGAAATTCAAAATCGCATTGCCCATTTAAACATTTGTAACATCCTCCTTCTTCATCACATAATAAAACTCTTTCTCCCTTTTTCGCATAACAAACTATACCATTCTTTTGATCAACCTAAAGGATATTGAAGTGAATTTATTATTGAACAAGATGAATAGGCTTTTTTTTATCTGATTTTTTCTCTGGGCTTTCAAAAAACAAGCGAGTTTATGTGTAGTAGAGTGAGTGAGTGTGGTTGTGGTAGGCGTGTCATTGTGTGTAATCGTCATTGTACGTTCCAAGGTGTATCATTTGTAAGCGTATCATTTCGTTTGTATAGGTGTGCGTGAGTTGTGTTTATGGATGAGAGTCGTTTACTGGGGAGGAGGACGTTGGTACATGCCTGGTGGTGGAGGTGCACCTCTACCAGCGCCAGGGAAACCTTGAGGTGGCTGAAAAAGAGAGAAATTCGCGTCAATATCCAGTTTAATCATGCGTTCATCATCAAAACTTACCATGCCAGGACGGAAACCTGGAGGAGGCATACCAGGAGGAGGTCTGAAGCCCATTGGAGGCATACCTGGAGGGGGACGGAAGCCTTGTGGGGGAGGCATACCTTGGCCAGGCATGGGAGGACGGCCATATGCAACGGGAGCGCCTTGATATCCAGGTCTAGGTTGCATCATCTGAAGGCAATGCACACGTTAGTCATCCAATCGGTATACTATCTGTGTGAAGTACTACTTACACCAGGAGCAGGGCCACCAACGCCACGAACAGGGCCAGAAAGACCAGCCATAGGACCACCCATTGGTGGAGGAGCAGCGGGCAAACCACGACCCATAGGCTATTGCTCAAGTTAGTAAGCATTCAGTCGATTTTCACAATGTAGACTTACTCTTCCCATGCCAGGACCTGCCATTAAACCAGGACCTCTTGATCTAATGTCATCGGTAGTTGGTGGAGGAGGACCATCAATGCTCATGCTGACGATGGTTTCACCTCTCAGAATAACGAGACCCAAGGTTCTCTTTTGTTCAAGGTTTGCTGCAGAGCTATCTTTGGCGTTCTTGTTGATTTTACGGAATTCCTCACAATCAGCCAACACGAGGTTCATGTGCTTGTCAAAGGCCAACATTTGGCCGGTCAGAATACGTGAATCAGACAAGGTGATGCGAAGTCTGTAGTTGACTATATTCGACATTTTCGAGCTTCTAGACGACTGTTTGACGGGTTAGTACACAGGATACACGTCGTTGCGAGTGCGCAACTCACCATCTTGTATTATATATCTGCTTCTTGAGTGTACTTTATATGGCTGTGGGTGTATAGTTTAAACTGATGTTGTGCTTCTTCAATTCAAATCCACACAAAAATACAAATACGGGTTGATTTCTCTATAAATTAACCTGCAAAAAGAGAACAACGGAAAGAACAAGTTCACGTAAAATGGAGTTTGCGCTAGTTTTCGCTGTAAAAACTCTCTCGCTTGCTCTGGATGATTTTTAGGGTGGCTTATGGCTGCGTCATGATATGTGATGATTGGGTGCTGCTGAAAGGATGGAGGAAGGCAGCATCTCTGGCTCCAAAAAATTGACCCTTGAACCCCAGTTCCAAATTTTACATTTTACTCACTCTTTGCAACATTTTGACAAGATGCCTCGTGTACATGATCTTTGTGCCAGAATACAAAACGGCTTCCGTGCCAGACTTCAAACCATTGCGATACCCGAGACAAAGATGAACTTGGCTGTTTCCAACATTCTCTACAAGGAAGGTTTCCTGTCATCCGTCACTCGCGGAAATCACATTGGACCTGATCAAGCATACACTGCCACCACAAACGAAAATGTCGCCACCAGACGTCTTTGGCTCAACCTCAAATACAAGGAAAACAACCCTGCCTTGTCTCAATTATCTCTCATCAGCAAGCCTTCCAAGAAGGTTCACTTTACCGTCAATGAGCTCAAAAATGTCGCAAGCGGCAGAAGAGCTCAATTCATCAAGCCTCTTCAGCCTGGAGAGATCGCCATTGTCAACACAAATCGTGGTGTTTTAGAGCTTCAAGAAGCAATTGAAAAGAACGTGGGCGGCGAGCTCCTCTGTCGTGCTTCATAAAAAGAGATCATCCTATATACAAGTAGAAATAAATGTAAATATTCTAATCATACGTCCATGTTTGCGAATGAAGGATTACAGCAGAGAGGAATCAGGGAGAAGGAACAGAGAGCACATCAGCAAATATTACAAGGGGATTTTGGCAGCTTTGACATGCCAAATGTGCCATGATGGATATGAGGGTCGGGATGCAAATGCATGGCCCTGGAATTGACATGTATGTGTAGATCTGCGTTTCATAGTGACCAAAGCAGATAGTGAAATGACGAGGTGGGTTTATATGCTATCGCTCGGGCATACTATATAAGCTAGCATGAATCAGTAAAGCTGGTTCATTTGATAGTTGGGCTCTATTCAAAACGTCATCTTGATGCTGATGCCTGAAGCTTAATAGTGCTGCTACTATTCCGTTGATGGGATACTTTTGATTCATACAAATGATGCATGAAATTGATGCTTGTTGCTTGGGGGCGATTCGAGACACTCGCAATGCATCTCCTTTTAAGCTACTTTTACTTGAATTTTAGCATATTTTGCTGTGTCTTGCATCAGCTATAGTCTATCAGGCATATGCATTAGATACCTTACATGTCTACGATCTATTCTCTATGGCATATGCTGCTACGAGCTACTCGTATAGAAGGCGTTTGTTGGGGAGAGGCAAAGCAAGAAACAAGGATTCTACAAGCGTGTCATCACATGTTGCAAGTAACTTGTAATTGCATTGCGTGCGAAGGCGTCTTGTCTCGCAAGCAAAGCTAAAACTGGTTTTGATGTATTATAGTGGGAAGCATCAACTTAAAACTAGTTGCAAACAATTTGCCTGTGAGAATCCATCAGTGGGCTCAAAATGTATAAAAGGAGGGCCATATCGAGGGCAAAAGTTCTGATTCTCCATCATTATCATCTTATCCGAATAACTGAACATGTCTCAACAACAACAACAATTCAACACCTCAAGAAACGTCTTCGTTATCACCAACGGTGATTCTCTGGTTGGCTATGCTCTGGCTTATCGCTGCTTGGAGGCTATGGAGAAGCGTGAAGAAGGACCCGAGATCTCTGGTCATAAGCTTCGCATCTTGTGCCGCAGCCGCTCTGGTTTTGGCTTGAGCCGTCTTGAAAAGATGGGCGCTGAGATCATGGAGGTCAACTACAAGGATGAAGACAAGATGCACCATTGTATGAAGGATGTCATGTGTGTCACTATGATTCCCGAGTTCTCTTCTGACCGCGAGAAGGAGGCTGAATGCTTGATCAAGGCTGCTAAGAATCAACATGTCGAACACGTCTCCATGATGTCTTGGTAAGCGTCTACTTACAAGCACACGCAATTGGATCAATCTTCTTACTAATGTATATACTTACAGGATCGGTGTTGATCGCATCCACAAGGGCGACGCCAGCCAACAAGGCTCTGAATTCCGCAACTTGGAGCAAATCTGTCGCATCGAGAAGATGGTCAAGGAGGAGTTCAGTGGCGAGAAGCACTGCATTGTCCGTTTCCCCATGTTGTACCAGCTCTTTTACTACTTGGCTCCCCAATTGGAGGGCGACAACTGCTTGTGTCTCCCTGTCGAGAAGAACAAGAAGTTTACTAGTCTCGACCTGAATGATGTCGTTGAAGGTGTCTACCGCTTGGCCAAGAAGCAGCGTGAGCGCTTTGCCGGTCGCCAAATCGAGCTCCAATTCAAGAAGCAAGTCTACGAGTTTACCTGTCCCAAGGCCTTGAACGGCGAAGAGATGGCTCGTGAGATTGGCGAAGGTTTAGGCCGCCACGACCTCAAGTTCCAGCACGTTTCCGAAAACGACATGAAGAAGCAATTGGAGCACATCAAGAAGGATGGCCGCTTCAAGGAGCGTCCTGACCAACGCGGTGATTTCAAGAAGGGCCGTGATGGCTTCTGGGCTTTCCCCATCAACAAGTACATCCACGAGAGCAAGATCAACACCATGATGGAGTGGTGGCACTTGGCCAACAAGGGCGAGCTGGACATGCACTCTGATGAGCTCCGTCATATCTTGGACCGCGAGCCCCACAGCCTGAAAAAGTACTTTGAGGAGAACCGCGACCAGTTCAAGCGTTTCAAGTAAACACCCTGATATGATAAAATCAGCATAATGATTTTGTTTGCAATATGAATAAACACAAAAATTGGCCAATTTGTTAAAATGATATCATCTTGTCCCCTTGAGGCCTTGCAAGCTTAATTTTGCGGCTCTCGCCAGAAATGTAACGATTGGATCTGCAGCACATCTTGCCACAGATTTGTTCTTTTTTTTTCCTTTTTGTCTTAGCGTTTTATACCTGCTAATTAGGGCTCAATGACGACATTGGTAGCACATGAAGCTGGAGTCTGGATTGAAGTGTGTTCCAATACCGTCACATCATGACAATTTCTCCTTTGTCTTTGGGCTAAAGGTGTTCTTTTTCCTTCTTTTTCCTCTCTCATTCACTCTTCTCTCTCTCCATTGCACACAAAATGAGCCTGGCCTTTGAGTCTCCCACACGAGGAAACGGAGCAAATGACGCATACTTCACTCCTTTAAACATGCCCTCCATCATCCCCCAATCCGCATCGCAAGACGACGCATCCAACAGCACAGGCTCTACTGCAAACACACCCTACTACACTGCCCCCATCAACCCGTCGCTCCACCAAGACTTTCTGAACGCCATTCAGGCTCGCCACGCCACGCAGCCCACCGTCCTGACCAGCCCATCCACTGAGCGATCCTCTCCCATCGGCGGCGGATTCAACCTGAGCATGGGCTCGCTTGCCAGCAGAAGACAGCCGCCCACGCCCAGCGCAGCCAACAGCCCATTGCAGCCTCTGGAAGCGCCTCGACTGAACCAGATGCTGGACAAATACAGAGACTCGAACGGCCTGTTAGTTTTGGATGTGCGCTCATTCGTCCAGTACTCGCACTCCAGGATACGTGGCTCCATCAATGTCTCTATACCAAACACCATCCTCAAGCGACCTACGTTTACGCTCGACAAGGTGTACGAAGCTATTGTGCAGGACCATGCCCGCGAAAGACTGCGATCCTGGGAGACGGCTGAGAGCATTGTGTTCTACGACCAGCAATCATTGCGTTTGCTCGAAAATAGTGCATCTGCGTATTTGGGTGCTAAATTGATCCGAGCAGGTTTTAAAGGCCAATTATATTATCTGAAAGGTAGGAGCAAGAGAGAGCGAGAGCGAGTAAATTTGTTTGTTACACACGTACTTATAAATACATAATCTTCATTTCGCTCCTAGGTGGCTTTGATGCGTTCTCGCCTGCATTCAACGATAGCTGCGAATCCAATGCAACGTCTCCACAACCACCCAACTCCAACTTTGGCCCGCCTACCATTGGCGGCGATAGCTTCTCCCTCAACCTGCCTCAAAAGGGCGCTCGGCCCAAGCTTCGATTGAGCAACATGCCTGCCGCTGCCCCTTCTTTAGGTCCATTCACCGCTCCCATGCCTCAGTTTGAAAACCAGGCATTCAACCCATTCTTCTCCAACATCCGTCAAAACATGGAGCTGTCACATGGCCCCATCCGCGAGCGATTTCCCATCAGATTGCCATCCAAGTGCAGCGTAGATCCCAGCAGCAATGGCCTGGTCGAGCTGGCAGATACAATGCCACGCTGTGTTGCAGGAGGTCACATGAGCGATAAAGGCTTCAAGGGCCCAGAATGGCTGCAGTGCACTATCAGAGAAGATGGCGCTCAAATTCTGGCTGAAACTTATGAAGTAAGAACATGGATTGATGTACGTTTGATTGAGGTCATGTCTGACGTGCTGCTTTTTATAGAAACTCGAAAGAACAGAGCAGAGAAGACTCCAAAACATCATGCACTTCCACTCCAAGCACACAGATAACCCGGCAGAGTATCCATTTAGTATCGTTGCTGGCATTGAAATGGGCGCTCTCAACAGGTACACCAACATTTGGCCGTTTGGTAAGTCGCAGTAAAAGAGCTAAAAGACGCTAAGACGATTAAATCATGATTCCATCATTTGCGCGCAGAATACACGCGAGTCAAGATCCGAGATCACAAAGTTTCAGATTATATCAACGCCAGCTACGTGCAGTACATTGACAGCGACGAGTCTGTGAGCGATGCCCGACCTGAACAGCTCAACACACAATGCGTCAAAATCATGAAGGAGTGCTCTACTGCTCAGAATGCACAGCCCTTCCGTCGCTACATATCCACACAGGGCCCATTGCCCGCCACTTTCAACGATTTCTGGCAGGTAGTTTGGGAGCAAAACTCCCGCGTGTTGGTCATGCTTACCAAGGAAGAGGAGATGAACAAGGTAACAACAGATGATGGCGCACTGAAAATGGGATGGAAAGCTGACCCGGCTCTTGTCTGTAGATAAAGTGCCATCGTTACTGGCCCTCTCAGATCAACTCGCCCACTCAATACGGCGACCTCAGCATCACACTTGTCAGCGAAACAGTGCAGCAAATCGACAAGCACAACCTGCAAGAGGCGCTCCATGAGGATGATGTTGTCATTGTTCGACAATTATCCATCACTAAGGGTTCAGTGAATAGACAAGTGACACATTTGCAGTATACCGGTTGGATGGATTTCGGTGTCCCTGACAACCCGTTAGGCACACTTCAGATCATTCAAATGGCTGATTCAGCACAAGCCAAGTATGCTCAACAAGATGCTGCTGGACCCATGATTGTGCATTGCTCGGCAGGCTGCGGTAGATCTGGTGCATTCTGTGCCATCGACACTGTTCTGTACCGTCTGAGAAGCATGAAATCCAGCAGTGGCGACCATGATATCCTACTGCAAACTATCTCCAGATTCAGAGAACAGAGATTGAGCATGGTACAGACCCTGCGACAGTTTGTGTTTTGCTACGAGGCCATTTGGTGGTGGTTTCTGGGCTACGGGGTAGCGGATGTCTCTGAAAATGTCGACAATATGGATACCTCATCATAGAATTGCTTTTTTATACTATTTCGTTTATATCACCCTCTCTTCTTTCAGTACATTCCCTCCATTCACTTTCTTTCTTTACCTTTAAAAAAGATCATTTCTCTCTCCTTTTTTGCATTTTTTTCTTTTATTCAATTGTATACGTGCCTTTTTTTTTCTCTCTCTCTGTGCCATTTTTGACAGCATATAGCCTTTCTGATTGATCCCGACTAATAAAGAATGGCTGTATGCTTTACTACTACATCGTGCTGTTTAGCAGTGTCTATGCTCAAGCACAAGGGAGCTCTCATCTCATCCTGAGAGAAACCTCGGCCATTGAAACGTTATAGTTCCTGACTATATGTGAAACTGCTTTTTGTCATGGTTTTATGCCTAAAGCCTATTGCTTTGGTATAGAACCATAGTGAAACATTGCATCATTTGTACAGATTTAGAAGAAACCTTGTTGATCTGAGGGGGTTCAGGCTCAGCATGGCCACCAGTTCCTGTTGTACCTGTTTCTCGGTTGTTTCTTGATGGATCAGTAGCGGTTGCACAGAAACAAAACGATTACAACCATAAAAAACGTGCAATCTAATTTGAGACATAATGATGGTTTATTCAATAAATATTAAGTACAAGAATGAATGACGGGATATATGTATAATGGTTGGCAAGCTTCAAGCAGTTGTATTCCATCTAATAATACGTCTTTTTGGCTTCTTTTTATGCTTAGTCTTTGATTCAATCTTGACGGTATGTGGTAAAGAGCGAAAGGTGAAGTGTTCAATGGTGTGGGCAAAAGGTGATATCGTATGATTAACAGTAGCTAGCTGAGCCAGCTTCGCCGCCACTGCATTCTCTTTGGGATTCAGTATAATGTCCTCGTCCATTGCCATCATCGTCAGCGTCTTTTCGTTGTCTGTGCGTATAGAGGGTAGTTCTGGTCCTTCAGTGACATACCACGGTGCATCCACATCATCTGCATACATCTCTGCTGCTATAATTGAGTTCACCGAAGATGCATCCTCCTTGTAAGGGTAAGATGAGTCGTCCTCCCCCTCATCGTCGTACTCGTCCTCTATATAGAGATCGTCCTGATTTGTGCTGATCTCCATTTTTTGCTGTTGTTCTGACTCTGAGTAAGGTGGTGTCTTCAATGCAGCGAAGCGGCTACTGTATAGTTCATTCAATGCGGACAGGTTGGCGGCTGTAACAGGTTGCTGCAAAGGAATAAACTGCTGCTCAAAATCTCTGCTGTTTGACTGGTGCATTAGGTACAAATCGCTGAAACTGCTAAATGCTGTTGGTGTTGGTTGTTGTTGTGGTACTAATAAAGGAGTCAATTGGCTGTTGGGATCGTTTAGGTAAGGAAATGACTCTGACCGACTGAACCGAGGCGAGTTGAGTTGTGAGTAGATGGTGGAGGATGGAGGTTGATGTGATAGGTCTGGCATGGAGAATGCGTCGAAATTGTTGAATGTGGCTCTTTTGTTGTTGGTACTGCTCGGTGATGCTGGTGAGGATATGACTGAAGATGAGGATAGGTTTCGCTGCACTCCAGGATCTGAAAATACGGAGCGGTTGGATGCATTGTTGTTCTTTCGACGTCTCCTTTGTTCCATAATCCGTAGCTGTTGTGCTTTGACCCATTCTTCGTGCTGCTGTTTCGATGCTTTTTCTTGTTCACTCTGAATGTGCCGTAAGCTCAAATTGTGAATCATCACCGGCAAGTCTTCTTGGAACAGATTGCGTAACTGATTTTCGATTTCACGCTGCAGAAAACTTCGAACACTGGTTACACTGTCGAATGTTGAACTGACCAGAATACTTTCAAGCGGATCATTTTTGAAAACGAGCGTAATTCCTTTGGTCTTGGAAACCACCAAAACGACAATGCCTCTTAACTTTAGATCGCTGATCCGTAGTAGCATGGGCACAACTAGCGGCTGATCTGCAGCTAGCACACTTGGTCTGGTGTGCCGGGGTAAATCGGATTCCTTTGCATGCATTGGATTAGCCTATTAAAAGAAAAAAAGCATCAGATAATGCAGATTATCACATGCTTCCCTTTATTTCCATAGCAAAAGTACTACTGCTTACCTGAACTTTTGTTTGGATAACTATATAAGCATCACCGCAATAAGTCAACTTGAAGATGCCACGAAATTTATCCGTGGAAAGCTCTCCAATCTCGAGTATCTCCAGGTCGGGTGCCTACATGAATTTCACAAAAGGATTAGGACTTAATACAGCTATAAAAACTCGATTGGTTTTGTAACATTACTGTAGTTCCCATATTTAATTCTGTTACTGAAATATGATCTACTATATTTTTAGGCTTGTTCCCTTTGTTCAACGCTGCTTCGAGTTGAGAACGTGCTTCACCGTAGAATTCGCTATCGAACTCTGGCCAATTAAACCGAAAGGCCATTTTATATCTGATAATGTAACGAAGTGCTGTTCTGTTTTGTTGTTTGGTCTAAAATCGATAATGCTGTAAA
This sequence comes from Mucor lusitanicus, assembly GCA_010203745.1. NCBI lineage: Eukaryota > Fungi > Mucoromycota > Mucoromycetes > Mucorales > Mucoraceae > Mucor > Mucor lusitanicus. The sequence continues at coordinate 2,195,472 of JAAECE010000003.1, read as the reverse complement.
AACGAAATCAAGAGCACGCTGCGTGTTTTATTAATTGATGTCTATGTAGCGAGATATATTGCAAGTGTTTAAATGATGAAATAAACGAAAGGAGTAAGAAGGAAGAGAAAGATAAAATGGTAAAAATATAATCTTGCATCCTTTTGCGGGGAGGGTTTCCTTCCAATTGCGTCACAGGAAATATCATGTTACAAAAGGCAATTATGCTCTACTCAATCTCATGTGTGTGCTTTTTTAACAGTATTGGATGTATGCATAAAACCCACAACTACTGGATTTTATATTTCTTGATTTTGATAACTGGATCCATTCAAAAGCTCGATTTCGGAATCTACATATACATGGAGGAAAAGTCAGATATGATTTGCTCCAGCGATATGATGAACAATGTTCCCAGAGGTGGGCAAGATTCATTCATTTATCAAGCATACATCAACGATCCAAGAAGTGCAAATGAGTACTGTAGCACGCCGCCGGTTTCGGATTCAATTTGCATTATTGAACGCAACAATTCACTAAACTCAAATCTCCAGTGCTTTCAACGGCATGAAATTCGTATTATGATGTATACTTACACCTTTGGATGAGGCCTCAAAGCTACTCTTTTCGATAGTTACCATTGGCTCAAGTATACAATGAGTCTATCATACGCCAAATTTAAATGAGTATCAAATGATAACACTCTTGATAGGTGTACTACAAGTTGTATATTCAGGCAAGCCGGATTTTCATATATTCTGACTATTTTCGGAGGGCAACAGATGTCAGAACTGCATCAGTTTATTTGTGGTAGTTTTTGTGAGTAGAGCAGAAAAATAACTGTCGTTTGAGGTATTGCTCAGCTTTGTAGCATTAGTCTTCGTGCATCTTCGCAGCCTCAAAGATCACCCACTGCCAAATTATGCAAAAACGATCACTCAAAGCTAGACTTCGATTGTTTGATAAATGCCAAAATTACAGTGTTCAACCTGTGCCACTTTATGTTAGAGACAAGCGAATATAAATAAAGTGCTGCGCAACACTCCCTTCATCAATCCGTTAACACTAGACACCTGTCATTTTCCGCCTTCCTTATGAATCTTGTTTAGACCAGTGCTCAAAGTTTGATTATTTCGAAAATCGTCCATCCATCAACGGCAATGCGTCCAGATGACTAAAGTCTGACCACACAATCGTGTTCCTCGCAAGATTTGTCATAGATGCATGCTTATCTCATAAGCCAGATGATTGACATTTGAAGACTTTGATTGATTTCTTACGAATAATATAATAATGCAAAATTGTGCTTTTGGATGTTATGAACAGGCTTAGATTTATTCAAAACTCTTTTTTCTAGGATAGTGAATGTATTTGATCATGTCTGATACTTATGGTAGTATTGTGTGTAGTTACCTTAAGCCATCTGTACCATGCATTTTGAATGTTTAGTCTTGCTTTTCTCATTTCAATCACATTTTTAGTTTCATTATCAATGCTTTATTTCTCTGAGCTGTCTCCAAATTTGAGCCAATCACAACGCTTTATTTGCCCTACAGACACCCCAAGCCAGAAAAAAAAATTGCGAGGGTTTCCCTCTGTTTTTTGGTTAGGCGGAGTTTTAAGTATTACTAAATACAGTAATTTAGCAATTCCATCATCAAAATCCCCTAAAATGCCAGAATATGCCTTACTACACACCCCAGCTTATAGTGCAAACGCTTGAGACTCTCAATTAGCACCAAGTAAGTGATACAAATCAAGTGAGGGCAGCCTATCTACCCCCAGCCTCTTAATCAAATCTAGTTGTGCTTCAACGATAGGCGTATCCACACAACGAAAAAAGAGAATTATGGCTCAAAGAACCATAAAAAGGGAGGGAAAGTAACAAAAGGGCATCACTAGTAAGTGATGAAGAACAGAAACATCGCAATACAGTTACATACAAAAAGGTAACATGCAATGTATACCATCAAAATGACGAGTACAAGAAAGAAAAAAAAGTAGTAGAAAGAAGTATCAGCGTGGTTGCCTCATACAACAAAGCAAAAACACCAATACCACCAGTATTACAGAAGAAGTAATATTTGAAGAACAAAAAAAATGCAAAGCTACTCCACAACAATAGAGCAGCACTGCCAGCGATACAATGCATCAAGAGATACATCATAATAGCACTATGGTACAGCAACAGAAAAATAGTTGTTGCGTGCGGAAAAGGGAAAAAGAATAAATCGCAATAGAGCAAACTAAAGAATGCACAGTATCACGAAAAAGAAAGCAGTAAAAGAGTTGAATGAATGTAAATCCATGGCAACCAAAGAAGGGGAATATACAAACCAAATACAAACCAAACACAAACAACAATATATTGTAGCAAACTGGCCTAAAATAAACTGTGTAATTAGTATTACCGTATATTGTAACGCAAAAGGTGGTTCTTATCGGCTGATACCTACTGTAACAAACTTGAAAGGTGTCGTCTTGGGTACTGGTCGTTGCAAAGACATGCTTCTTTTGGCGAAAGTGGTGTTGTATTCAATCAATAGTAATAAAAAGTATATGGTTTAATAGAAACAGTGCAGTGCAAAAACAGTGCGAGAAAAAAAATAAAAAAAAAACGCGTTGCTAAGGGTGACTGCAGTCAATAGGCTGCCGCAGCACAGAGCACGCAAAATTTGAATGACGTGTACAATGAACATTTTGCACTGTGGTGACTGTACCCAAATGATTTTTTTGCGATGATTTTTTTGAATCAATATCGACATAATTTGATATTTGTAAACATTTTTGCTAAAATTAGCTATATAAAGTGTGCTCAGCCTATACTACTTTCTAATAAACTTAAGGGGAGAATTTGAAGGCGCATTCAATGGTGTCAATTTTAAAATACTTTTGGAATGAAAAGATAAAGAATTTTGCGAAAATATAAAAAGCAGTTTTTCCAGGAAAAGTCAATATTTAGCATATACAACGTTCAAAATAGCAGTTGTACAGGTTACCCTACATCTGTGCGGTCATTTTCACTTAATATATGCCATAGTAAAAAGTGTCGTTTTCGCCTTCAAAATTGCGATGGTTTGATTTTTAACAAAAACCATGAGGGGTACCTCATGAAAAAACGTGAATTTTCGACGATTTGGATCGATCCAGAAAAAATATAAATAAAGCCTCAGAATGTAAATGGTGATCGACAACAATCGTTGGGCACTACTCCCAGCATCTAGAACGGCTTAGAAGACAAGATATTGAGGGTTGAATTCGGACGATTTGGCCGGGAAATGTACCTTTAGTGTCATGTAGACCTACAAAAACTAATGCTACAAATCTGATTAAGACCTCAAACAATTGTTATTTCTTGGTGCTACACACCGAGCACCATTTGGCAAAAAAATGATTTAAACTTACTGTATTACTTTACCTTGAAAACCCTCAGAAATGCCAATTTAGAGCAGCCTGTGATATTTGGATTTACCTTAAAAGGGTGAGACCGTAAAAGGCCTCAATTTTTGACAGCATACTTACTACAAAATCGCAAATAGCTTTCGAGTGGAGCGTGTTTAAGGTGATCCAACCTGCTGCAGGCTTGGGTCTATTAATAATAATGATTAAATCTGGATCTTGGAATAACATTACACATTTGTATTTCATCTACAGTATAATCAATTGTGCAAATAGCACTAGAAAAACTTCTTTCATTATTATTATTGTTGTAAATTGAGAAAAATGCCTTATAAAAGGAGATGTTTTAGTTTTATGTATTTATTTCTTTGATGATAGCTCTAATTGTAACTCTTCAACAGCCTTATTAATGATATCTGTATATGTAGTAGCAAAGTCGCCGTAACTTTCAATCTCTTTCAATTTGCCGTTTTCTGTGTACATGTCTTTGGTAAGGCAGATGGCAGGCATTGTCTGCACAGGTCTCATTTTGAGGCCGTCTAAAACCTGTCTAAATTGTGCCGCAGCTTTTCCTCCACCTCGGTTTGCATAACTGATAATGATTGCTGGTTTACCGGTCCATTCATTGTAAAGATAGTCAACGGCATTCTTCAAAGAAGCAGGGTAGCCCCAATTGTATTGTGGCGTGACAAAGATGTATCCATCTTTTGAGGCGATCTTGTTGCTCCACTGTCTCGTCTTTTCGCTGCTGTAATACTGCTCTCCTTTAGCTGGAATTTCAGGTTCATTGAAAAGAGGGAGGTCCCACTCTGCTAAATCAATTATTTCCAAATTCAATGAGTCTTTGGCCGTGATGACACTGAGCAACCACTTTGTGAGTTGATGCCCAATTCTAGATGGTCGAGTGCTTCCAACAATTACGCCAATGTTCATTTTTGAATAAAAGAAAGAGTACAATCTGATGAAATGTATGTCAATTTATACCATAATTTGATACCAAGCCTCAGATTACATAAGGTGCGCATAACCGGAGAAGGCTGTTTATACATGAGCAACATTTCAGTGAGCGCATATCAACATCTTTTGCAATTGGCTATGATACATTCAACATTTTTTATTATTACTTGATTGGTCTAGTTGCTTTTACATCTTTGATTTTTGCATCATGACCTTCAATCTTTCATTAGCTTTACCCTCATCCTTTGAGTTGCGGCTCCAGGGCACAATTAAGCATTGGTGTCTATAGGTTTTTGTCAGCAATTTGATGCTTATCAGAGTCCTTTCGATCTGAGCCTTACCTTGTAATAGCTAAAATCTCGCCTTCCTCGTTCCAAATCTCACCGGAAATATCAAATCTGCCATTGATGATGTGGGGAGCGATATAATGGCCTCGGATGGTCTTTCCAGTAGGCTTTCTCTTGAACTGCACCTCAAGTTGCATGGTAGGACACCAAACAGGGCCATCCAACACAGCTGGACCAAGCAATGTAGGGGGAGTAATGAACATATCACACCAATAAGGAATACTCTTGAAATCAATAGGTCTTCCATCCTTGAATCCCATGGTTTGTGTGACCTCTGGCTTTCCTGCTTCAGTGTCTGATCTGGGAAAGGTACGCATATCAAAGGTTGTATTGAGGAACTCGCCCATAAAGATATAGTTGTAGGGCTCTAAATGCTCATCGGAGGGTGGTTGAGGGTTCTTGTGAAAGTGGGTAGGACCCTTTTCATTATCCATGTTACCCATAGTGAAGATGCCTTGTACCTTGTCTTGCCATTCCGAAGGATCGTAACTCTCCAAGCTGGTTAATGGCTGTAAATCCTTTCTTTGCTTCAAGATGGCACGAACGACACAATATCCTTTTCTGCTCATTTTCAGCTCGTCAATCTCCACAATCAAGTGTCCAGGAATAGTCTTATTGAAGAAGAAGCAGTTCAAAGCTACAGGATCGGTTTGATACTTTTCAGCAAAGTGTCTGATAACACTGTCGATGATGATTGCCATAACATAGCCGCCCTGGATAGAACGAAATGCTTAGTTTTACGCTTTTCGGTGCTGCTGCAATGGTTTTTACTTACATTAGGCACATCGCCAATGGACCATTTCTATCGTTTCATGTTTATTTTTCTTAGTTGATCAGGGCGCTAATACCCAAGTTGATGGAACTTACATTGCTTGCAACACCAGTAAAGATAAACGTATCTCTGTGTGATTTGCCCAAGAAGGAGGTATTTGATGCAATGTCAAAGGGCGAGATTTCCTCTGTTGATTGAGTGATGGACATGCTATGTTTTATATGTGATTTTAGAGAAAAAGAGACAAGAAACTCGAGAAAAAGAGGCCCTTATTTAAGGCAGAAAGAAACTCCAAGCTGAGTGTGATCTACTGGGCTTTTTCCACCAAGCTCAAATTCGATTTCTAATCACAATCATCATCTAAATGTACTTGTGCTACCAAAATGGATATACTCTTACATAACACCACATCTGTCAAAACCAGCAAATGGCAAAACCATTTCGAATCGATCACCCCCCAAGTACAACAAGCAACAAGCGGTTTCACATGGCATTTCAATTGAGTTTCCATGTCATTTCCAGAGCTTATTCAAGTGCCAAAATTATTCCAATGTCATTTCTCACGCTTTCCAGCGAAAATTTAAACATTAATCAGCATGTTCACCAGCCATGTAGGTATATATTTACACAAGTCTATCCCGTCTGTATTTACACTTCAAGGATGATGGCTTTTTATTCACGACTTTTGACTAGCATGGCTTGCACTACTGCTGCTACTGCTACTACTATTGTTTGTGGTCATCATGAGGATACCGGTGCCTGGTAGTGAGGAAGCTGCATTTCTGTAACCCAGTGTGGATCCATGCTCCGATGAATACAGTGATTGTTGATCATAGTAGCGTGGTTTCTTCAACTGATCATCGGAAATGGTGGATGCTATCAGTGCCTCTGTTCGCTGTCGTTTTTTAATCACATCTGTCTTCATTGAAAGCGGCCGTTTTTCATTATGTAGTTTCAAGCTAATTTTTTTTGTTTGGCTGTTAATTTGATGTATCCAGGCGTCCTTTTGAAATGCAAGATACTTACTATAAACCGCATGCGTTACATAAAGGGGCTCCTTCTATATCCCGTCGCCATAGTGGCGTTTTGACAGTTCCGCAATTGGAACACACCGTCTGTGAATCTGCGCCTTGCTGTTGCTGATGTTGCGCTTGCTTTTCGCTATCATCTTTTTGTTTATCCGTAGAGACATCTTCCATTGGATCATTGGATTCCTGCTTCCTTGCTCCTGTAATCGGTTTCAAGTGCTTTGGCCTAGGTGCGTTGTGTAATTTAAGACTATTGCAAATGGTCAGTGTGCATGTTTAACATAAATGCAAGAACAAAAAAAACTTACTATAACCCACACGCATTGCAAAGGACTTTGTCGTCGGCAGAACGTCTCCACAGAGGCGTTGAGGTGGCATCACAGTTGCTGCACACGGGAGGCTTTTCATTCATAGCAACAGAAGAAGCGGGCGATGAAGAAGTGGTCGATGTCGATGTGGAGGTGTGGTATTTCTTCTTGGCAGATACCGACGCTGGCGTTGATGACAAGGAGCTGTTGCAGGGATTCAATTGAAACGTATTGTAGTAATGTTGCGGGTTGCTATTCACTGTGTTTGATGCAGTCGTGCTGGGTGGTCTCACAGATTTATTGCTATTGTCTGGTATAAAGCTTAGCGGTGAGGATGTGTATGGCTTTTGCTGGTGATGTTGCTGCGACGGCCCTGCTGGTGCCATTGTAGATGGCCGTCTCTTTGCAGGAGACAGCAATCTTTCTGCGGAAGCAAGTGTTTGTGGCGGTAATGTGGCGAGTAGCTTGTTGTGGAGTGTGGCATTCGGTAATGTCGTCAGTGCAGCAGCAGTTGCAGCGGCAGCGGCAGCAACATAGGCCGCATTATTAAAGTCAACGACCAAATTTTGCTGCGCTTGTTGTGGATAGGGCTGCTGTGAGAATGGCTGTGATTGCATGTGCTGGTAGTTTGGCATGTCTGTGCTCACATCGGCAGGCATTGTCAGTGAGGGAATCTCGAGGTGATCTGCAAACAAGGAGTGAATCCCAGAAATGGGGTCCATGAATAGATTTGAATTCGCATAATTGTTGGACAGTGATTGTGATACGGCAGGTGTTGAGGCATAGGGCATGACATTGACAGTGGCAGTGGCAGGGTAATTGTTGACATTGACTTGATCGGGAGAGTACATTTCGTTGTTTGGTAACCATGGTGATGCATTCATCGCAGTGTCTGTTTGTTTTTGGTTGACTGGTGTCGCTGTAGATGCTGCTGGGGCATTGGTATCCATGAAATCCTGCATGCCAAAGGGAAAGATGTCCTTCAGTTCAATCATCAAATCGCCCTCTTGGTCAGAAGTGAATTGATTCAGTATGAAATTTTCGGTTGCAACAGGCTTAATTTCGTCCAGACTGTAGTCTAAAACTGACTCTGGTGTTTCATCAACATTGGGTTGCTTCGGCTGCTGCTTCTGCTTCTGCTGCTTTAATGGCTTTGTTGGTTCAAGCTCTTTCTCCATCTCCATCTGGTGTGTGGTCTTTTTGGACCATTTCTGGTACTTATGGCTGGATTTGACGTCATTGCTAACAAGAACGTTTTGTATAAACCATAGTCTCCAAGACAAATTCTCGAGCCTAGAACCATTTTCAAGCGAATCTTTTACTTTGGTGCACACTCGCCATGTTTTTGACAATTCGTCCTGGTCTAGGTTGGAAAATGGCAAAAAGGATTCGTTTCCTTCTATTTTCAATACGATGGGTGGCATGTTGCTTTTTGCTGCTGGCTGTTATTGTTAATGTACAAGAGAGAGAGAGAGAGAGAGAAAGAGAAAAAAGAAAATATCGACCAGACTGAAAAAATATGGAAAGAAAGCGGGTAAATGTTTATGGAAATGTACAGCAACAAATATTTACGAAATAAACACTTTTTTGAGAGCATCCATCGTGTACACATCTCCCGTTCTGGGACAAGTGATTTTGCCATCCATTTTTACCGCCATGTCTTGCAAAGCCTGGACGCATGTTAGTGGCTGTCATGCACTCTTTACATGTCACTTACATTGAAGCTGTACACTCTTCCATTAGGCAGCAGCATGGGAGGATTGTCTTCGTTCATAATCTTGCCACTGATGCGGCACACAATGGTGGAGTTCACATGGTGGCTCAACGGCAGTTTCTCTGCTAAGCTGCCTAGCGTTTGGTTATCGCAAATGGGGCAATTGACGTTTTGGTTCTCGTGCTCGTAGCACTGTGGTGTCTTGAGTGCTGACAAGCCGGCCTGCAGCGTGATGGATAGCAGAGGATGAGAGGTCAGCGAGCAGAGAGCGTAAAAGTCTGATCGGAACTGGTCAATCAGCTCTTGCCAGCGACTTGGATCATACATGTCCTTGTAAGGCTGGCACTGAGTGTCGCTCTTGTATGCCAGTAGACCCATTGCCTGCCCAATGCGCTTCTCCTCGGTGGTCTTCCATGGCGTCAAATACTTGTTTGCATAAGCAATAGCGTCCAGTCCTCTCGACGATCTTGCCAGTTCAATGTGCTCTTGCAGTCTCAGGTTGAACTCCAATGTGCTCTTCATCTTCCTCAAGCTGGATTTGTTTTCGCTGCACCACGACAAGCATTCTTTGCAGCTGTGGTCTCTCAATGCCTGCTCGATTTTCTCTGATTGCGCAAACAGCTGAATGTCCACCATTTCCTTTATATATGTACATGTGTGAGCAGAGCGCTCTTTACATGGCGGCCAAAATACTCACCTCAATGCCGCCCTCTTCGGCTACTCGCTTGGCTGATTTTGTCATGCCCTCTCGAAGCAGGTAATCTACAATGACTCTGTCTAATCTCGTCTTGTTCCATGCTATGAATTCAGGTGCTCTGGGGGACGTAACGCTCTCAATCTGCCTCAGGTTCTGGATTCTCTTTTCAATGCGTGTAGCGTGAGCCAATTCCTCGCCTTTTGCTTTTTGCAACTAGCGTGATAAAAAATGCGTGCTGAGGGCTTTGTGCTGCCAAACCTGTCTGGCCATCTTACCTTGCGAGTCAGCTTGTCTACCTGCTTTAACAAGTCGTCAATGACGGCGCTTGCTTTCTCGGGTGATAAGGAGGTGTCTCGCATACAGCGCTCAATCTTGTCATGCAGAGACGTCAGCTCTTTTTCAATGTATTTATGCTGGTATCGGAAGGATTTACGAAGCTGCTCGTAAGGCACCTGTGCTGCATGTTATTATTTCCGAAGGACATGGCGGTATGTGCATAGTTACCTTGATGAGCGAGGGCTCCAGCTCTATGATCTGGTCAGGTTTGATGGTGTTCATGTAAAGTGTAAAAGAGAGAGTGAGAGAAAGAGTGGTCGAAAAACAGAAAAATGGAACCGTGTGTTAGAAATGGGAAATGCGAGAGCAGGATTTCAATCATGCTGCACACGCCCGACAAGAGTCACGAGCCCATTGATAAATCCGGGTTCATTTGCCCAATATAACGGTTTACCTCTTTCTTTTACTTTTTTACTCAAATATGGTTGATAAAGCACAGCGAACAGTAGTCAAGCCCCAAGCAGCTCTGGTAAGAGAAGCGTAGCGTCATGGTCGATGAATAGCTGCTGATGAATATCCCATCACATAGGCTACCAACGATCAAGACAAACGAAAGCTTGAAATGATTCAATTAGAAACTCGTTACAAGTCCTCCTTCAGACTTGTCAGGTAAGTCTTGCACCTAGTTGCGATGGCAACCACACTGTCTCCAGAGAAATGGACACTCACCACACTGTAGCGAAAACAAGGACGAGACCATTGTCCGCCTTGCCATCAAGCCCTCAGATCCAGATTTCCCGTACGAAATAGACGCACTGCAATTGCAATTAACAATACCCAGAGACTATCCCAAAGCCTCATGCAAGGTTCAAGTATTAAACTCGGATATTCCCAAGGGATTTGCCATGTAAGCCAGTCTGCGAAACGTGTCGCCATGTGCAGTGATTAACCAGTGTTTAGTAACCTGGAGAAGGGCTATATTGCTCGGGTGGAATCCTCCACAGCACACCAAACGCTGGTCAGACAAATGAACTGGCTTGATCGCAATATGGAAAGCTTATTACAGCAAGCGCCTGCGCCCACGGTGAGATTCATTGCGCACAACAAGGAATCCGCCACCGCAGAAGCCGCAGCATCCTCACCGCAGCAGCAACCAGTTAAACACTTTATTGATGCTACGGCTGAACCAATCAGCAGCTCAAACATCAGACTACCTACTCCACCCACTAGACGATTTGAAGCTAGTGCCTCCTCCTCCTCCTCCTCATTATCAGCTACCGCATCCTCCTCAAAGCCAATTCCCGCTAAAGTCGACAATAAGCCTGTACAAGTGGAGAAACCCAAGCCAGTGGATGTGCCTGTTGTAGACACAGCTTCCAAGAAACAGTATAGCGCCAAAGAGCTATCTCAGGCAGACAAAAGACGAAAGCATGAATTCAGACAACTTCAGACTCGTTTTTGCGATACGTTCAGAACAGCCAGGTATGTCGTGTCAAGCGTAAAAAAAAAAAAATAGCGTGCATCATGACTGACTCGGTAGATTTGCAGAACTACGGCCAAGGATACCATCGCTACGCTTACAATGACTATCAACGACACTGATTTCACACACGAGCAGCTTGTTGGAGGAAAAGAACTGTATATAAAATACCATGTGCCTGCACTATATCCCCTGGAACCATGCTCCATTGAGATTGACAACAAGAAGCTGGACAAAACGAGGGCAACTTGGGTTTCGCAGGGATTTGATCAACATGTCGCCCATGCTGGGGATTACACTTTGTTTGAGAATTTGAATTGGCTGAATCGCAACATTGAGCTCCTACTGAGCACGCCACCCACGCAAAAGACAGAGGAGCAAGCGGAAGCAGACGTCATTGCAGCAGCACAACAAAAGGACCTGAAGCCACCTGTCAAAGCAGCACAGCAGCCGGCACTATCCGTCACAGCACCTGAATTCACGCCTCAGCAGTCGAAACCAGCCGACACCAAGAAGAAGACCTCCTTGTTTGACGAAGCCAACGATATCAAAAAGAACAAGGTGATTATCGTGAATGATCCCAGTCTCGTGATTGAGCAAGCAGAAGAAGAAGAGGTGGAGGTGGAGCTTGCCGAGGGTGAGGATGACTACCACCGTCATTTGGAGGAGGAGCATCAACAGCAAGAAGGCGGGGGAGGAGGAGAAAAGACAGTGGTGGGTCTCAGCCAGCCTGTTGTTCGCAGGGGCACAGAGATCAGACTGGTGGATCCCAAGCTGGAAAACATTTCCTTGTTCCGCTGTGCTCTGCTCCATATCATGGTAAAGTGCGCCAGATGCAAAGACACGGTGGAAGTGGAGAACATTAAGCCTGAACAAGAAGACAAGCAAGCAGCAGCTTCTTCCTCGTCCAAGCCGCCTCCCAAGACAGAACGATGGATGTCCTGCCCAACATGTTCATCTGTATTGGGCATCAAATTCCTAGGAGGTAAGCACATGTTTGCAGACACTGAATCGAGCCATGGCGTCTAAATGGAGTCATTGTAGAACTGGTGCATCAGGGTGCGTTATCTGTGGGCTTGCTGCAACTCGCTGGATGCACGCCCTATGATATTCTGCCGTCGGCATATATTGGCACTTGCGGATCTTGCATGGCTGACATGGCATCGACGGTTCGGTTATCTTCCCATGATCCACCCCGTACCTTGAACTGCTTTTCGTGTCATGCAAAAATGACATGTGGCCTAGGCGATTACAAATTTGTCAAGATTGGCAGTGAGGGTGGCGAGCGACTGATAGCCAATGAGGAGCAGGTCATGAAGCTCAAGAAGAAGAAGAAGTCCAGAGAAGACCCATTGACCATCGGAGAGCCTCTGCCTGACCAGGGGACATGTTCGCATTACCGCAAATCCAAGCGGTGGTTCCGATTCTCGTGCTGCAGCAAGCTGTATCCTTGTGACATTTGCCATGACGGGCATGAAGACCACAGCTACGATTATGCAAAGAAGCATGTGTGTGGCCTATGTTCCAGAGAACAGACCATTGTCAGCGGGAAGCCTTGCGTGTGCGGACATGAATTTGAAAAGGCACCGCAAAAGCAAGCCTTCTGGGAAGGTGGTAAAGGCGTTCGAAACAAGATTGTCATGAGTCGAAAGGTAAAATTGATACTCTCTTGGCTTGCCGTCTTACTCATCCTTTCTTGCAGGACCCGCATAAACACAAGGGAGTGGGAAAAACGACCTCCAAGAAACAAGACAGAGTGGGCATTGCGGGCAAAGAACGTCATCAAACCGAGCCTCCCTCATCCTAGAGATCTCCTCTGATAAAGCGGTGTATTTATTCTGAAGCATTGTTTTAGAAAATCAACTTTTTTCCATGGATTGTAGTATAGACAGCATTTTGTATAAAGTTGACTTGATGTGTACTAGCAAGCATGCGCTCTGGATATGCCCTTTTTATTTTTTGGCATGCGATGCTATTCTGCTTGTTTTCATGCAAATTGACAAATTTCGTTTTCAATAGAAAGTGGGATTGCAAGATTTCTGCCCTTCAAATATGTGTGTAATACATGGAAAAAGAGAAATTTCAATTTTGAGATCATATACATTCCCGCACATCAAACACCACATTTCATGTATAAATTCTACATATCTCAACCATTCTCTTCTCTCTTTCTTCTCTCAACATTCTGAACCACCATGACACACTTAAGCCCAACCATCTCGCACGACAATGTTCATCCGTTGACACCTTATACACCGGCAATGACCATCAGTAACACAAACAGTGCCTCAAACTCCCCTGCCAGCTCCATGCCATCCTCTCCTCCACTCTCCTCGCAGCAGCAGCAGCAAGACGATGTGACAACGATATTCGTAGTGGGCTTCCCAGACGACATGCAAGAAAGAGAGTTCCAGAACATGTTTGTCTTTGCAAAGGGATTTGAAGCTGCCTCCCTGAAATGGCATTGCAAAGACCAGCAAGACGACCAGGACTTTTACAGCATTCTGAGCAACCTAAGCAAGAAGCAGATGGTAAGTCAAAGTGGCACATTGCAGTCTTTTGGGCGCATTGACTCACATGTGTCTGTCATCATAGATTGGCTTTGCAAGATTCAGCACTCGACAAGAAGCCAAGGATGCTGCAATGGCAATGAACGGCAAACGGGTCGATGTGGAAAAGGGGTGTATTTTGAAAGCGGAAATGGCAAAAAAGAACCTGCACATCAAGCGCAATTCCATCGTGCCATCCGCCTCAGCTATCAATAGTAACAGCCTGATGCCTTCTGCCGTTTTGCTACCCGAGCCTGCTTCTGCCAGCACTGCTCCAATGTCAATCATGTCCCGAAGACTTAGCCAACCTCAAATCCAGCACAACGATCTGTTTCCGACCTCACAGCCCTCTGCTACTGCCGGTGCTGGCTACGAGTCGTTCTCCCCTCTTCCGAGCGATTTGCTGTCTCCAGGAGACTACAAGAACGACCCTTTCCTGAACGAAACACTCATGACAACGACACCCAACACACCTTCATTCAGTGATTCTCTGTTTGGCCTGCGTTCTCAGTCATTTGATGGCCGTAATGGGGTCGCTCCTACCACTACGGTGCTCAACAACAACCACAGCACAAACTTCAATATGTTCTCCAAGTCGTTCAACTCGAACGAGCTTGACGCTGATCCGTTCAGCTACCTGTCGAAATCAACACCTGTGCCTCATCACGAATTTGCATTCTCCATCAACAACAACACCTTCTTTGGAGAAGACCTGCTCAGTGTCAACAGAAAGAACTCGTTGCAGCCTGCTTCACCCAACATTGAGCGATCTGCCAGCATCTCTGCTGGTTCCTTCCGTCCCACCAACAGCCCAGCCGACCAGAACCCACCATGCAACACGCTCTACGTTGGCAATCTGCCGCCTGCTACAAGCGAAGATGAACTGCGCTCCTTGTTCTCTACCTGCGAGGGATACAAGCGCATGTGCTTCCGTCAGAAGCCTCAGGGTCCCATGTGCTTTGTAGAATTTGAAGATGTGGTATACGCTACTCAGGCCATGAGCCAGCATCAAGGCCATGTCCTGTCCAACTCTGTCAAGGGCGGCATTCGACTCTCCTTCTCCAAGAACCCTCTCTTTATCAAGCCAAACAAGGACATGAACAGCACTGCATTTAGCTTCAAGCAAATGGGAACTGCTCTTTTGGCCGACTTGTAAATCCAAGCATATCTATTATATACATACATTTAGCATTCTTCGCATTTCACTTCATTTAATGCATTTCCGTCTTGGCCATCTTTTTCTCTATTTCATTATATTTTAGCATTTGTTTTTATCATTAAAGTTTTCTTTTAAAAAATAATCTTTGGATGCGTTTCACCCCTGATAGTGGAAATCTTTTCTTTTTTGAATCAAAAATATCCATATCAAGTGATTTTGTTCAAGTCTGAGAAATTAGGGTTTGTTTGCAAAACTCCAAGCGAAGGGTTTCACTGGCTGGGTTATTGCGTGTAAGGCCATTTATAACAAAGACAGGGTCTGGATCCGTCAATTGGGAATCTGACATGTTTGGCAAAGCGTTCATTATCAAGAGAATATACAGCATCAGCACAAGTAATTTGATTTTTAAGGCGCTTTATTGACAAAATTGCATGAAATCGAAAGGAAATATAGGGTATTCTTAGAAGCTAAAAGTACAAGACGAAATATATATAATGGTGGAAGGCTGCTGTTCTGTTTATACGGTCTTTTCAAAGCCGCGAACAATGTCTTCAAGAGAGCGACCCTTGGTTTCGGGAACCTTGAAGTAGGTAAAGACCAAAGCAAGAGCGGCTACACCAGCAAATATGGCAAATGAATAGCCCTTGATACCGTCAAAGATCAGAGGGAAGCATTGGCCAATCAAAAAGTTCATGGCCCAGTTGACAGCAGTAGCAATGGCACCCACAGCTGATGAGGCATACACAGGAGTCAATTCGGAGGTCATCATCCAGGGAATGGGTCCAACACCAATGGCAAACGCAATCACATAGCCAAAAACAGAGACAATCAACAGAGCACCCACATTGTAGACATAGCCAATGATCAAGAGAACAGAAAAGATACAGGCACCCACTTCAGCAATCATGAGCAAAGGACGACGGCCCATACGGTCAATCAAGATCAGAGACAAGATGGTAGAAGCAAAGTTGACAACAGTAGTGACAATGGCCATGTACTTGGACATCTCAGCGTCGAAAGCCATGTTGAAGATGGTGGTGGAGTAGTACATGACGGCATTCATACCAATCAACTGTTGAGTAATGTGGAGAGCAATGACAGTAAGAGCAATTCTTCTGATAAGAGGGTCGACGAAGATCTGAATCATGCTCATAGGGGTGCGGACACCATCATCTTGAGTAACAACGCCATCTTCAAGTTGGTCTTCAAAGGACTTCTTGTCATCAATGGAAACATGGTCGCCAACGATAGCTTCAGCAGCTGCAGAACCCAACTGACCTTCAATCATGCCATAGAATTCCTTGTCAATGTTGGAGTTGGGGCGAAGTCTTTGAAGGTTTTCTCTGGCTTCCTCAATGCGGTTGATGGAGACAAGATAACGGGGAGATTCGACACAGCCAGCCATCAAGAAGAATTGAGCAATAGCAGGAATAGCAACAATGGCATAGTTGATTCTCCATAGAGGCACGCTAGCAAGAGGAAGACCAATAACAGAGGCAAGCAAGATACCAATCACAATGGCAAATTGGTTGCAGGTACCCATAGTACCACGAGCCTTGATAGTAGAGACTTCGCCAACATAGGTAGGCGTGGAGAGAGAGCCAAGGCCACAAGAAAGACCACAAAAGATACGGCCAATGATGAACATGGCAGGATTGACAGCGACACCGATCAACAGAGCACCAATGATCCAGCCAATGTTGTTAAAGATGATGGTCTTCTTGCGACCAAATTTGGTTTGAATAGCACCACCAAAGAGACCGCCGATCAAGCCACCAACGCAAAAGGAGGCAACAGCGAAACCCCAAAGAGCATTGTTCATGGGAAGACAGTCAGGGAAGGCTTTACTAGCCACATGAGCAGCACCATTTTCGCAGGCATGAGTAACTTCACCAGGAACGTTAGCAGAGCCAATGACCCAGCCGTTACTAAATGAGCCGAGACAGGAGATGATGACACAGTACACCATGTAGCCTGGCATCTTGAGTTCAGTAGAATCTACCATTGTAGTATGTTATGTTTATTGGAGTGTAAAAGAGAATGTGTTTGTAAGAATATAAAGTATCTGAGAGATGCTAATGAATCAGAGCAAATAATGGCTTCTTATATATATATACATTGGATCTCTAATGCGACACTAGTTTTCCTTGATGTGGACCCCACTTAGTTTTCTTATTTTCCATGAACATGTTTGAAAAGGCGATGATACGATGTTTCAGTGGCAATGAATTACTTGATTAGGGATTTGACGCAAATCAGTCCATGAAATTACTGCTGCGCTAATCTTGATTTTAGAAAAACAGAAAACATTGGTGTTTATCATGTGCTTGTTGTTTGTCAAGAGTTTTCCTTGCAAGGTGCCGTAGTCGATTTGCACAGAATTACTAATCAAAATGTGCAAGCAGCTCGATAAGTTGCATGATAAATGCGCTCAGGCATAGATACTCTTTAAAAATCGCGATATCTTCCTGCTGCCCCACAGAGGGACATTTTAGAAGCTTGATTTGGTAAAGCCGGGAAACAAGCCCATCATCAAAGCGCAGCGACGGGAAATCCGGCTTCCCCCTTTTTGTAAGGTACATATAAATCTGTCCTGCTGATACAAATCTTAAAGCGAGCACGCACACACCATTTCCTTGTCGTCGTAAAAAAAAAAGAGCATAATTTTGGTTCTTTTGCTTCTCCTTTTACTCGATACCCACCTAAAATGTTATTCCATACAATACCCAAGCATATTGATCACTCACTAGAGGTTTGTAAATGTAGTATGGGCAAACTAAATATGGACATTCGACTCATGTATGTGGTGGTATAGTATCTTGAATACGACCAACTTAATGAAATGTCGTTGGCAGATATCATTGATATTTGCAGAGAACGAAACCTTCCAACAGAAGGCAAGAAATCGCAGCTCATCAGCGATCTGTTGTTTTGGGTGAGGATGTCGGCATGTGTGTTTGTCAACATACGTACACTGACGGTATATATGTACGTAGCGAGATCACACCAGGCCCATACCAGCGCCATCAACGCCTCGACTTGGCTCTCTGTCAGATCAACAGCAGGACATGAACTCATTTCTATTGCAACAGCACCAAGCAGAAAGAAAACTTTTAAACTCGACAGAGTTTTCGCAGCTGTTCCTGGATGATGATTCAGCCTCCAATTTGAGCATCCCCTTTTCTGATTTGATTTATGGCAAAAAGATTGGCAGTGGAGGTTTCAAGGATTGCTACGAAGGTAAGATGGGTGCTTTTATGAGAGTGTGTCTGGATGCTCATCTCGTGTTGCCATAGGTTATTACAAAGGGGTAAGAAGCTGCATGAATCACACTATATGATGACATGTATTTACAGTGTCTTTTGCAGGAAGTCGTGGCTATTGGAGAACTAAGATTAGCGCATTTCAGTGAAATCGACTTGGCAGAAGTGAAACATGAAATCAATGTATTAAAGTACAGTTCAAAAAAGAAATCAGCCATATGATGAGTTGATCATTCACACAAACAACACAAATAGACAGCTGCGACATGAAAATGTGATTAGGTTTATAGGCGTTTGTACTCATCCAAGTCATCTGTGCATAGTAACTGAAATCTGTGCAAAGGGCGACTTATTCGACGTGATTCGCAACTATCCACGACCTAGCTTTGCACAGCAGATTATGCACATGTATGATATTGCACTGGGCGTGTCTTATTTACATACAAGGAGACCATCTATCATACATCGAGTGAGTTGCCAATAGACGCGGTGCTGCTTGTGATCATGTTTACTAAAACGATATATGCAACCGTGTGATAGGATTTGAAATCAATGAACATTTTGGTAAGGGGTACTAATATAATAAACTCGTTTGGACCACTTGCCAATGCTCTCAGGTTGTATGTAGATTTCCAAGGACGATAGGGCTAAAATCAATGATTTTGGTCTGGCGCGTATTCGACCTAAAGCAAATACATTGATGCACACACAGTGTGGAACACCAAACTGGCAAGGTATTAGCTTGGGGATGATTGTATATATCGGAAATGCATCTAATCAATATGCTTTTAGCGCCTGAGTTCTGGTCTTCCAACCCTAGCTATTCTGAAAAAGTAGACTTTATAGCATAGTACACTTGCAAAATACCCAAGACATTGACTTTTTTCTTTCTCTCTTTTCGCAGGTTGATGTGTATGCATGCGGCTTGATCTTTTGGGAGATACTGACTTGGGGCATGTATGGATATCCCTACCAAAGTAAGCATTCATCGTTGCTAGGCAACCCCAAACACAGCTGACAGATAGAGCTAGATTTGGCTGAGCATGCCTTGTATGTTGCCGTCAAAGACCACGACATTCGGCCCCCAATATCCAAGTTGACAAACCTATATCCTCGCAATTTGTTGGTTCTTATTATGGAGATGTGGGAAACTGATCCATCATTGGTACGTAGAATGCATCATACTATGAAAACTATGCTGACCCAGTATGCCTTACAATAGCGACCCTCTATGACACATGTAGTTGAAAGACTATCAACATATTTATTATAAAAAAAGAGACGCCCTGAAAAGAAAATAAACGTAAATTTTATTATTGATTCGTTTCATCCATAATGATACGTAATGTGCACACTGTAAATCCTGTTTTGTCGTTGATCTCGATAGAACCCATCTTCTCCTTTCCTTAACGTCTAATACTTGAACTTCTGCGTCTGGAGAGTGATCTGCTGTATGATCGTGATCTGCTTCTTCTGATGGGGGATCTACTACGACGAATAGATCTACTACGTCTGATGGGCGATCTGCTTCTTCGGATGGGTGATCGGCTGCGTCTGATGGATCTACTACGTCTAATAGGAGATCTGCTTCTTCGGATGGGTGATCTACTACGACGAATAGATCTACTACGTCTGATGGGTGATCTGCTGCGTCTGATAGGCGATCTGCTACGTCTGATAGGAGATCTGCTACGACTGAGGCTGCGGCTACGGCTCAAACTTCTGGAATAGCTTCTGCTACGAGAATAACTGCGTCCACGAGAGTAACTGCGTCTAGTACGAGAGTACGATCGTCTTCTTCCACGAGAAAAGCTGCGACTGGGAGATCTTGAGCGGGAATAAGAGTAGCGTCTTCCACGTCGAATAGGTGATCTGGAGGGTGAGCGAGAATAACGTCTTCCTCTGTCTCTACCGCCTCCATATCGATCTCCACGACGGCTTACTGGAGGTGGTGGGCCACGGTTGTTGGGTTTTCTGTATGGAGGTGGAGAGTAACGAGCTAGAGCACGGTAAAATTAAAAAGACGGCATACATGTGGATAGGGCTTATTTCTCTTACCTCTACGTGGTGAAGGTGATCTCTCACGGTGTTTGGGGGCTACAACACAGACTATTCTTTTGCCATCCAATTGTGCCTGTCATTGGGATATGTGAGATTTTGCATTAACACACGCATCGGTGAATCGTAATTGCTTACATTATCCATATAACTAATGGCTTTATGGGCGTCCTCTTGGGTCTCAAAATCAATGTATGCCTTTCCCTTGTTTGTGTTCACTAATGCACAAATGTTGAGTCGTTTCATTCAATCCCATTTCATGTATATAGCTGGCATTCACTTACAAAGCTTGTTGATGGGAAATTCGAGGCTCTTGATCTTGCCAAACTCACTGAATATCTCTCTGACGTGGTCTTCTTTGACATTTCGCGTCAAATTAGTGACAAGGATAGAGTGAAGGTGCTCTGGGCTTGCTGAACGAGAGCGTGAGCGACTACGACGAACAGGTGAACGCGAGCGACTTTTGGGTGAACGAGGAGAAGGCGATCTTGAATATGCAGATCTTGGAGAAGCCCTATTTGAATAAATGAATATGTGTCATTCGTCTGAGCATGTCTCTGAGAAACTTACATTTTATCAATGTATTTTGGTGAGAAGGGCAACTTGAAAAAGTCTGCTATGAGGACTAGAGATTCTTGTGGTTCACAACACGCTTAATGTGACGTGAGTTGACAGAGAAGTTTGAACGGTTGTCTTGGAGACTCAGCGAGGAGTCACTAGTATGGTACATTGAGCCTTTCATTGCATGAAAGAAGATTCTCTGGATTCAATTCACATCCTTTAGACCACCTGTTTTGATTCAGCAAAAGAAAGCACTAATATGCTAATCTACATAATGGAAGATTTTGTCAACTGCATCTTCCACACTACTAATTTATTTACATGCGGGAGATATTGGCAGGGCATTCGACAGTAAGAGGCAAGTATTGTCTTTGGACGGTACTTTTTAGATGTAGTACTAAGATACCTTGATCTCGTAAATGTCATTTCTACCACAGAGTGTCAAAAGCCAAGGTGGGCATGTAGTGGCAACGATGTCAACTGATGCCAACCTTTGCTCTGTCACTGGAGATACAAGAGAATGTGCATATGTGTATATCAATGATTCCGATAAATAGCTTTCGAGATGGATGTCATAGATGATTTTAGAAAGTGCTTCTGTGTTGAATAAAACCGAAACAGCTTCCAACATGGTTCGAGCAGCATACTAAGATGTGCTTTATGCAAAGATACACAATAAAGCTTTTTCTGATACAAAACTAATAAAACTATTTGATCTTCTAGCTTTGGACACTATGTATTGTCAATTGCATAATGTAAAGAGAAAATCAAGTTGCACTCCACAAAAACAAGATTCAAGCGTCGTAGCCAAGGCAGATTAACCTGCTAATTCTCGAATGCTTGGTTTTGTTTTTGCAATTTCATTCCAGTTGGTCGACTTTCTAGACATTTTCTGTTTTACGTTAGAGCATACAGTACTACATAAAAACTAATAAAAAGTACATGCATAGATGTCTCGAAAAACTAAAGAAAAAAAAATACACGAGGATAATAAACTATTTTAGTATGAAAATTTATTTAAAGTAGTCTAATGTATGAGTGAAGGAATGCTCTTCAGAGTCGAGTAAATTTACTTGGATTTCTCGAGCCAGGACTCAGCCTAACAAAGAAAGGTCATTTTGCTAACAGTGATTTTTTTGTTTCTTAACTAATAATGCGTTTAATGTGCTAATGTTATAACAGGAAATGATGGGTTTAGAGAAACAAAACCTAGAACAATACTGTCTATATGTGCTCGTTGTTTACAAACGGAAAGAACTCGCGAGAAAGCTATATGTACAGTATTATATGAAGCAAACAAGACAACATGTTCCATCTAGTTCGGTCATATATGTTGCTGAAACACATACTCGGTTAACAGTAATTATTTGCAGAATAAATTGAGAATTTTTATCCTTGTTCAAAGCTTCATTCCGTATGGAGCTTGATTGACACGTTACCAGAGATAACTATCAAAGAACAGCATTCGAAAAGAAAAAAATGGGCAGCTTTTCCCACCATTTATTACTGTATGCTTGCATTGGAAATTACTGTAGCTACAAGGTAAAGTCTTAAAAAGGCAAAATACATTCGGACTCCGACATCGGAGTTTTTGGTTTTTTGAACCCCGATTTTGCCCTGATTCCGAATCTGCAAGCCATTTTCTGGTAGCTACCATAGTTCCTGACAAAAGAGAGATTTCTGATATT
This sequence comes from Mucor lusitanicus, assembly GCA_010203745.1. Taxonomy (NCBI): domain Eukaryota; kingdom Fungi; phylum Mucoromycota; class Mucoromycetes; order Mucorales; family Mucoraceae; genus Mucor; species Mucor lusitanicus. Next base: position 2,173,237 of record JAAECE010000003.1, on the reverse strand, counting down.
TTTGGAGGGTTAGTTTATGCTACTAGTAAAAGTCTTTCAAATTGATATAAAAGCCCCAAGTTTCTATAGCCCAATCGAAAGGGGTACGCTTTTTTGACTAGAACGTGTTGTTGTTAGGGTCGTAATAGATGATTTGCACGAGTAATGATCAAGAAAAGGTGGATATGCGTGATTTTTGTGCTTTTTGAAGGGGTCTACACTCGAATTTTACTATGTCAATCCAAGTAGCGTAGAGCTTAACTATTGTTTGGTATTCAATTCTCTATCGAATGGTATAGATGTCATATGAAAGTTTTGACCTTTGTCACAAACCGCCTGCTTGAGGGACACAAAATTTCACATTTTGAGCGAATTCATGAAGGGAAGGTCTATGTGGTACCTATAACTGTTGGATCATAATAGATCTAATGTGCAGCTATCAAATCGTTTTTGTTTCATGTCAATCCGATGAGTTTTCGAAGAGATATCGTCAAAAAGGGGTTCATGGAAAATCACCGGATTTGGACCAAAATCTGCCTGTCCTAGCAAGGGAAAAATTTGAATGGTATTTTCAAAACACGACAAAAATTTTGATTTCTCATGCTAAAGTTATGCTACAGCTTCAAGCCAAGTACCGTTCGAAAGGTAATTTTTTGCTCTACATGACCAATGCAATGAAAAGTATAGTCCATATGACAGAAACTTGTTAATTCTTGAAAAACCTTCAAAACAACACCATCAAAAATCTCCTATATAATGGCAACCAAGACACTTGATATTGGTACCATTAAATTCTGCTTTGAATTCTGTACAGAAACCATATAAGGTAGAAGGGGTGTTTACTATCAACTATCATCCAATTTTGATGTTTATGGATTTTAGGATCGATGGAGGATCAGTTGTGAATACCAAAATTTCAAATACCGCCTAGTTATATTACAGACCTTATGAATTTTATAGGTCATTTTGGAGAGTAGAGTGGTGGCAAAATGTCATATCAACTTGCAGTTTTCAAGGTATCCATGGATACCTGACATGTTAATGCACCACCTGTCGAGTTTTGAGAGCTGTAGCTTACTTTCTTCCGTTCCATGTCGTTTCCCCAATTTAATGTACGCATTTTCCCCCGCTTAAAAATGAGACTTTGCATGTCGAATAGGTTAGGAACAAGGCCTTTCCAATACCATGTTCCCACTTAAAAGTTGGTCCATTTCCATTCCTTTACAACATATTTAAGTATCAAAACATTCTGGAATTTTTACCTCATCGACCCATGATATACAGAATGAATTTTGAATCTGGAGTTTTGGGTTCTGATGCATCCTGACATCGATTTTCGAAAAATGCATGCTAGAGCTTTGGGACTAGCATGTTCCTAAGACAGTTTTTTGCCCTGATTCCGAATCTGCAAGCCATTTTCTGGTAGCTACCATAGTTCCTGACAAAAGAGAGATTTCTGATATTTTTGGAGGGTTAGTTTATGCTACTAGTAAAAGTCTTTCAAATTGATATAAAAGCCCCAAGTTTCTATAGCCCAATCGAAAGGGGTACGCTTTTTTGACTAGAACGTGTTGTTGTTAGGGTCGTAATAGATGATTTGCACGAGTAATGATCAAGAAAAGGTGGATATGCGTGATTTTTGTGCTTTTTGAAGGGGTCTACACTCGAATTTTACTATGTCAATCCAAGTAGCGTAGAGCTTAACTATTGTTTGGTATTCAATTCTCTATCGAATGGTATAGATGTCATATGAAAGTTTTGACCTTTGTCACAAACCGCCTGCTTGAGGGACACAAAATTTCACATTTTGAGCGAATTCATGAAGGGAAGGTCTATGTGGTACCTATAACTGTTGGATCATAATAGATCTAATGTGCAGCTATCAAATCGTTTTTGTTTCATGTCAATCCGATGAGTTTTCGAAGAGATATCGTCAAAAAGGGGTTCATGGAAAATCACCGGATTTGGACCAAAATCTGCCTGTCCTAGCAAGGGAAAAATTTGAATGGTATTTTCAAAACACGACAAAAATTTTGATTTCTCATGCTAAAGTTATGCTACAGCTTCAAGCCAAGTACCGTTCGAAAGGTAATTTTTTGCTCTACATGACCAATGCAATGAAAAGTATAGTCCATATGACAGAAACTTGTTAATTCTTGAAAAACCTTCAAAACAACACCATCAAAAATCTCCTATATAATGGCAACCAAGACACTTGATATTGGTACCATTAAATTCTGCTTTGAATTCTGTACAGAAACCATATAAGGTAGAAGGGGTGTTTACTATCAACTATCATCCAATTTTGATGTTTATGGATTTTAGGATCGATGGAGGATCAGTTGTGAATACCAAAATTTCAAATACCGCCTAGTTATATTACAGACCTTATGAATTTTATAGGTCATTTTGGAGAGTAGAGTGGTGGCAAAATGTCATATCAACTTGCAGTTTTCAAGGTATCCATGGATACCTGACATGTTAATGCACCACCTGTCGAGTTTTGAGAGCTGTAGCTTACTTTCTTCCGTTCCATGTCGTTTCCCCAATTTAATGTACGCATTTTCCCCCGCTTAAAAATGAGACTTTGCATGTCGAATAGGTTAGGAACAAGGCCTTTCCAATACCATGTTCCCACTTAAAAGTTGGTCCATTTCCATTCCTTTACAACATATTTAAGTATCAAAACATTCTGGAATTTTTACCTCATCGACCCATGATATACAGAATGAATTTTGAATCTGGAGTTTTGGGTTCTGATGCATCCTGACATCGATTTTCGAAAAATGCATGCTAGAGCTTTGGGACTAGCATGTTCCTAAGACAGTTTTTTGCCCTGATTCCGAATCTGCAAGCCATTTTCTGGTAGCTACCATAGTTCCTGACAAAAGAGAGATTTCTGATATTTTTGGAGGGTTAGTTTATGCTACTAGTAAAAGTCTTTCAAATTGATATAAAAGCCCCAAGTTTCTATAGCCCAATCGAAAGGGGTACGCTTTTTTGACTAGAACGTGTTGTTGTTAGGGTCGTAATAGATGATTTGCACGAGTAATGATCAAGAAAAGGTGGATATGCGTGATTTTTGTGCTTTTTGAAGGGGTCTACACTCGAATTTTACTATGTCAATCCAAGTAGCGTAGAGCTTAACTATTGTTTGGTATTCAATTCTCTATCGAATGGTATAGATGTCATATGAAAGTTTTGACCTTTGTCACAAACCGCCTGCTTGAGGGACACAAAATTTCACATTTTGAGCGAATTCATGAAGGGAAGGTCTATGTGGTACCTATAACTGTTGGATCATAATAGATCTAATGTGCAGCTATCAAATCGTTTTTGTTTCATGTCAATCCGATGAGTTTTCGAAGAGATATCGTCAAAAAGGGGTTCATGGAAAATCACCGGATTTGGACCAAAATCTGCCTGTCCTAGCAAGGGAAAAATTTGAATGGTATTTTCAAAACACGACAAAAATTTTGATTTCTCATGCTAAAGTTATGCTACAGCTTCAAGCCAAGTACCGTTCGAAAGGTAATTTTTTGCTCTACATGACCAATGCAATGAAAAGTATAGTCCATATGACAGAAACTTGTTAATTCTTGAAAAACCTTCAAAACAACACCATCAAAAATCTCCTATATAATGGCAACCAAGACACTTGATATTGGTACCATTAAATTCTGCTTTGAATTCTGTACAGAAACCATATAAGGTAGAAGGGGTGTTTACTATCAACTATCATCCAATTTTGATGTTTATGGATTTTAGGATCGATGGAGGATCAGTTGTGAATACCAAAATTTCAAATACCGCCTAGTTATATTACAGACCTTATGAATTTTATAGGTCATTTTGGAGAGTAGAGTGGTGGCAAAATGTCATATCAACTTGCAGTTTTCAAGGTATCCATGGATACCTGACATGTTAATGCACCACCTGTCGAGTTTTGAGAGCTGTAGCTTACTTTCTTCCGTTCCATGTCGTTTCCCCAATTTAATGTACGCATTTTCCCCCGCTTAAAAATGAGACTTTGCATGTCGAATAGGTTAGGAACAAGGCCTTTCCAATACCATGTTCCCACTTAAAAGTTGGTCCATTTCCATTCCTTTACAACATATTTAAGTATCAAAACATTCTGGAATTTTTACCTCATCGACCCATGATATACAGAATGAATTTTGAATCTGGAGTTTTGGGTTCTGATGCATCCTGACATCGATTTTCGAAAAATGCATGCTAGAGCTTTGGGACTAGCATGTTCCTAAGACAGTTTTTTGCCCTGATTCCGAATCTGCAAGCCATTTTCTGGTAGCTACCATAGTTCCTGACAAAAGAGAGATTTCTGATATTTTTGGAGGGTTAGTTTATGCTACTAGTAAAAGTCTTTCAAATTGATATAAAAGCCCCAAGTTTCTATAGCCCAATCGAAAGGGGTACGCTTTTTTGACTAGAACGTGTTGTTGTTAGGGTCGTAATAGATGATTTGCACGAGTAATGATCAAGAAAAGGTGGATATGCGTGATTTTTGTGCTTTTTGAAGGGGTCTACACTCGAATTTTACTATGTCAATCCAAGTAGCGTAGAGCTTAACTATTGTTTGGTATTCAATTCTCTATCGAATGGTATAGATGTCATATGAAAGTTTTGACCTTTGTCACAAACCGCCTGCTTGAGGGACACAAAATTTCACATTTTGAGCGAATTCATGAAGGGAAGGTCTATGTGGTACCTATAACTGTTGGATCATAATAGATCTAATGTGCAGCTATCAAATCGTTTTTGTTTCATGTCAATCCGATGAGTTTTCGAAGAGATATCGTCAAAAAGGGGTTCATGGAAAATCACCGGATTTGGACCAAAATCTGCCTGTCCTAGCAAGGGAAAAATTTGAATGGTATTTTCAAAACACGACAAAAATTTTGATTTCTCATGCTAAAGTTATGCTACAGCTTCAAGCCAAGTACCGTTCGAAAGGTAATTTTTTGCTCTACATGACCAATGCAATGAAAAGTATAGTCCATATGACAGAAACTTGTTAATTCTTGAAAAACCTTCAAAACAACACCATCAAAAATCTCCTATATAATGGCAACCAAGACACTTGATATTGGTACCATTAAATTCTGCTTTGAATTCTGTACAGAAACCATATAAGGTAGAAGGGGTGTTTACTATCAACTATCATCCAATTTTGATGTTTATGGATTTTAGGATCGATGGAGGATCAGTTGTGAATACCAAAATTTCAAATACCGCCTAGTTATATTACAGACCTTATGAATTTTATAGGTCATTTTGGAGAGTAGAGTGGTGGCAAAATGTCATATCAACTTGCAGTTTTCAAGGTATCCATGGATACCTGACATGTTAATGCACCACCTGTCGAGTTTTGAGAGCTGTAGCTTACTTTCTTCCGTTCCATGTCGTTTCCCCAATTTAATGTACGCATTTTCCCCCGCTTAAAAATGAGACTTTGCATGTCGAATAGGTTAGGAACAAGGCCTTTCCAATACCATGTTCCCACTTAAAAGTTGGTCCATTTCCATTCCTTTACAACATATTTAAGTATCAAAACATTCTGGAATTTTTACCTCATCGACCCATGATATACAGAATGAATTTTGAATCTGGAGTTTTGGGTTCTGATGCATCCTGACATCGATTTTCGAAAAATGCATGCTAGAGCTTTGGGACTAGCATGTTCCTAAGACAGTTTTTTGCCCTGATTCCGAATCTGCAAGCCATTTTCTGGTAGCTACCATAGTTCCTGACAAAAGAGAGATTTCTGATATTTTTGGAGGGTTAGTTTATGCTACTAGTAAAAGTCTTTCAAATTGATATAAAAGCCCCAAGTTTCTATAGCCCAATCGAAAGGGGTACGCTTTTTTGACTAGAACGTGTTGTTGTTAGGGTCGTAATAGATGATTTGCACGAGTAATGATCAAGAAAAGGTGGATATGCGTGATTTTTGTGCTTTTTGAAGGGGTCTACACTCGAATTTTACTATGTCAATCCAAGTAGCGTAGAGCTTAACTATTGTTTGGTATTCAATTCTCTATCGAATGGTATAGATGTCATATGAAAGTTTTGACCTTTGTCACAAACCGCCTGCTTGAGGGACACAAAATTTCACATTTTGAGCGAATTCATGAAGGGAAGGTCTATGTGGTACCTATAACTGTTGGATCATAATAGATCTAATGTGCAGCTATCAAATCGTTTTTGTTTCATGTCAATCCGATGAGTTTTCGAAGAGATATCGTCAAAAAGGGGTTCATGGAAAATCACCGGATTTGGACCAAAATCTGCCTGTCCTAGCAAGGGAAAAATTTGAATGGTATTTTCAAAACACGACAAAAATTTTGATTTCTCATGCTAAAGTTATGCTACAGCTTCAAGCCAAGTACCGTTCGAAAGGTAATTTTTTGCTCTACATGACCAATGCAATGAAAAGTATAGTCCATATGACAGAAACTTGTTAATTCTTGAAAAACCTTCAAAACAACACCATCAAAAATCTCCTATATAATGGCAACCAAGACACTTGATATTGGTACCATTAAATTCTGCTTTGAATTCTGTACAGAAACCATATAAGGTAGAAGGGGTGTTTACTATCAACTATCATCCAATTTTGATGTTTATGGATTTTAGGATCGATGGAGGATCAGTTGTGAATACCAAAATTTCAAATACCGCCTAGTTATATTACAGACCTTATGAATTTTATAGGTCATTTTGGAGAGTAGAGTGGTGGCAAAATGTCATATCAACTTGCAGTTTTCAAGGTATCCATGGATACCTGACATGTTAATGCACCACCTGTCGAGTTTTGAGAGCTGTAGCTTACTTTCTTCCGTTCCATGTCGTTTCCCCAATTTAATGTACGCATTTTCCCCCGCTTAAAAATGAGACTTTGCATGTCGAATAGGTTAGGAACAAGGCCTTTCCAATACCATGTTCCCACTTAAAAGTTGGTCCATTTCCATTCCTTTACAACATATTTAAGTATCAAAACATTCTGGAATTTTTACCTCATCGACCCATGATATACAGAATGAATTTTGAATCTGGAGTTTTGGGTTCTGATGCATCCTGACATCGATTTTCGAAAAATGCATGCTAGAGCTTTGGGACTAGCATGTTCCTAAGACAGTTTTTTGCCCTGATTCCGAATCTGCAAGCCATTTTCTGGTAGCTACCATAGTTCCTGACAAAAGAGAGATTTCTGATATTTTTGGAGGGTTAGTTTATGCTACTAGTAAAAGTCTTTCAAATTGATATAAAAGCCCCAAGTTTCTATAGCCCAATCGAAAGGGGTACGCTTTTTTGACTAGAACGTGTTGTTGTTAGGGTCGTAATAGATGATTTGCACGAGTAATGATCAAGAAAAGGTGGATATGCGTGATTTTTGTGCTTTTTGAAGGGGTCTACACTCGAATTTTACTATGTCAATCCAAGTAGCGTAGAGCTTAACTATTGTTTGGTATTCAATTCTCTATCGAATGGTATAGATGTCATATGAAAGTTTTGACCTTTGTCACAAACCGCCTGCTTGAGGGACACAAAATTTCACATTTTGAGCGAATTCATGAAGGGAAGGTCTATGTGGTACCTATAACTGTTGGATCATAATAGATCTAATGTGCAGCTATCAAATCGTTTTTGTTTCATGTCAATCCGATGAGTTTTCGAAGAGATATCGTCAAAAAGGGGTTCATGGAAAATCACCGGATTTGGACCAAAATCTGCCTGTCCTAGCAAGGGAAAAATTTGAATGGTATTTTCAAAACACGACAAAAATTTTGATTTCTCATGCTAAAGTTATGCTACAGCTTCAAGCCAAGTACCGTTCGAAAGGTAATTTTTTGCTCTACATGACCAATGCAATGAAAAGTATAGTCCATATGACAGAAACTTGTTAATTCTTGAAAAACCTTCAAAACAACACCATCAAAAATCTCCTATATAATGGCAACCAAGACACTTGATATTGGTACCATTAAATTCTGCTTTGAATTCTGTACAGAAACCATATAAGGTAGAAGGGGTGTTTACTATCAACTATCATCCAATTTTGATGTTTATGGATTTTAGGATCGATGGAGGATCAGTTGTGAATACCAAAATTTCAAATACCGCCTAGTTATATTACAGACCTTATGAATTTTATAGGTCATTTTGGAGAGTAGAGTGGTGGCAAAATGTCATATCAACTTGCAGTTTTCAAGGTATCCATGGATACCTGACATGTTAATGCACCACCTGTCGAGTTTTGAGAGCTGTAGCTTACTTTCTTCCGTTCCATGTCGTTTCCCCAATTTAATGTACGCATTTTCCCCCGCTTAAAAATGAGACTTTGCATGTCGAATAGGTTAGGAACAAGGCCTTTCCAATACCATGTTCCCACTTAAAAGTTGGTCCATTTCCATTCCTTTACAACATATTTAAGTATCAAAACATTCTGGAATTTTTACCTCATCGACCCATGATATACAGAATGAATTTTGAATCTGGAGTTTTGGGTTCTGATGCATCCTGACATCGATTTTCGAAAAATGCATGCTAGAGCTTTGGGACTAGCATGTTCCTAAGACAGTTTTTTGCCCTGATTCCGAATCTGCAAGCCATTTTCTGGTAGCTACCATAGTTCCTGACAAAAGAGAGATTTCTGATATTTTTGGAGGGTTAGTTTATGCTACTAGTAAAAGTCTTTCAAATTGATATAAAAGCCCCAAGTTTCTATAGCCCAATCGAAAGGGGTACGCTTTTTTGACTAGAACGTGTTGTTGTTAGGGTCGTAATAGATGATTTGCACGAGTAATGATCAAGAAAAGGTGGATATGCGTGATTTTTGTGCTTTTTGAAGGGGTCTACACTCGAATTTTACTATGTCAATCCAAGTAGCGTAGAGCTTAACTATTGTTTGGTATTCAATTCTCTATCGAATGGTATAGATGTCATATGAAAGTTTTGACCTTTGTCACAAACCGCCTGCTTGAGGGACACAAAATTTCACATTTTGAGCGAATTCATGAAGGGAAGGTCTATGTGGTACCTATAACTGTTGGATCATAATAGATCTAATGTGCAGCTATCAAATCGTTTTTGTTTCATGTCAATCCGATGAGTTTTCGAAGAGATATCGTCAAAAAGGGGTTCATGGAAAATCACCGGATTTGGACCAAAATCTGCCTGTCCTAGCAAGGGAAAAATTTGAATGGTATTTTCAAAACACGACAAAAATTTTGATTTCTCATGCTAAAGTTATGCTACAGCTTCAAGCCAAGTACCGTTCGAAAGGTAATTTTTTGCTCTACATGACCAATGCAATGAAAAGTATAGTCCATATGACAGAAACTTGTTAATTCTTGAAAAACCTTCAAAACAACACCATCAAAAATCTCCTATATAATGGCAACCAAGACACTTGATATTGGTACCATTAAATTCTGCTTTGAATTCTGTACAGAAACCATATAAGGTAGAAGGGGTGTTTACTATCAACTATCATCCAATTTTGATGTTTATGGATTTTAGGATCGATGGAGGATCAGTTGTGAATACCAAAATTTCAAATACCGCCTAGTTATATTACAGACCTTATGAATTTTATAGGTCATTTTGGAGAGTAGAGTGGTGGCAAAATGTCATATCAACTTGCAGTTTTCAAGGTATCCATGGATACCTGACATGTTAATGCACCACCTGTCGAGTTTTGAGAGCTGTAGCTTACTTTCTTCCGTTCCATGTCGTTTCCCCAATTTAATGTACGCATTTTCCCCCGCTTAAAAATGAGACTTTGCATGTCGAATAGGTTAGGAACAAGGCCTTTCCAATACCATGTTCCCACTTAAAAGTTGGTCCATTTCCATTCCTTTACAACATATTTAAGTATCAAAACATTCTGGAATTTTTACCTCATCGACCCATGATATACAGAATGAATTTTGAATCTGGAGTTTTGGGTTCTGATGCATCCTGACATCGATTTTCGAAAAATGCATGCTAGAGCTTTGGGACTAGCATGTTCCTAAGACAGTTTTTTGCCCTGATTCCGAATCTGCAAGCCATTTTCTGGTAGCTACCATAGTTCCTGACAAAAGAGAGATTTCTGATATTTTTGGAGGGTTAGTTTATGCTACTAGTAAAAGTCTTTCAAATTGATATAAAAGCCCCAAGTTTCTATAGCCCAATCGAAAGGGGTACGCTTTTTTGACTAGAACGTGTTGTTGTTAGGGTCGTAATAGATGATTTGCACGAGTAATGATCAAGAAAAGGTGGATATGCGTGATTTTTGTGCTTTTTGAAGGGGTCTACACTCGAATTTTACTATGTCAATCCAAGTAGCGTAGAGCTTAACTATTGTTTGGTATTCAATTCTCTATCGAATGGTATAGATGTCATATGAAAGTTTTGACCTTTGTCACAAACCGCCTGCTTGAGGGACACAAAATTTCACATTTTGAGCGAATTCATGAAGGGAAGGTCTATGTGGTACCTATAACTGTTGGATCATAATAGATCTAATGTGCAGCTATCAAATCGTTTTTGTTTCATGTCAATCCGATGAGTTTTCGAAGAGATATCGTCAAAAAGGGGTTCATGGAAAATCACCGGATTTGGACCAAAATCTGCCTGTCCTAGCAAGGGAAAAATTTGAATGGTATTTTCAAAACACGACAAAAATTTTGATTTCTCATGCTAAAGTTATGCTACAGCTTCAAGCCAAGTACCGTTCGAAAGGTAATTTTTTGCTCTACATGACCAATGCAATGAAAAGTATAGTCCATATGACAGAAACTTGTTAATTCTTGAAAAACCTTCAAAACAACACCATCAAAAATCTCCTATATAATGGCAACCAAGACACTTGATATTGGTACCATTAAATTCTGCTTTGAATTCTGTACAGAAACCATATAAGGTAGAAGGGGTGTTTACTATCAACTATCATCCAATTTTGATGTTTATGGATTTTAGGATCGATGGAGGATCAGTTGTGAATACCAAAATTTCAAATACCGCCTAGTTATATTACAGACCTTATGAATTTTATAGGTCATTTTGGAGAGTAGAGTGGTGGCAAAATGTCATATCAACTTGCAGTTTTCAAGGTATCCATGGATACCTGACATGTTAATGCACCACCTGTCGAGTTTTGAGAGCTGTAGCTTACTTTCTTCCGTTCCATGTCGTTTCCCCAATTTAATGTACGCATTTTCCCCCGCTTAAAAATGAGACTTTGCATGTCGAATAGGTTAGGAACAAGGCCTTTCCAATACCATGTTCCCACTTAAAAGTTGGTCCATTTCCATTCCTTTACAACATATTTAAGTATCAAAACATTCTGGAATTTTTACCTCATCGACCCATGATATACAGAATGAATTTTGAATCTGGAGTTTTGGGTTCTGATGCATCCTGACATCGATTTTCGAAAAATGCATGCTAGAGCTTTGGGACTAGCATGTTCCTAAGACAGTTTTTTGCCCTGATTCCGAATCTGCAAGCCATTTTCTGGTAGCTACCATAGTTCCTGACAAAAGAGAGATTTCTGATATTTTTGGAGGGTTAGTTTATGCTACTAGTAAAAGTCTTTCAAATTGATATAAAAGCCCCAAGTTTCTATAGCCCAATCGAAAGGGGTACGCTTTTTTGACTAGAACGTGTTGTTGTTAGGGTCGTAATAGATGATTTGCACGAGTAATGATCAAGAAAAGGTGGATATGCGTGATTTTTGTGCTTTTTGAAGGGGTCTACACTCGAATTTTACTATGTCAATCCAAGTAGCGTAGAGCTTAACTATTGTTTGGTATTCAATTCTCTATCGAATGGTATAGATGTCATATGAAAGTTTTGACCTTTGTCACAAACCGCCTGCTTGAGGGACACAAAATTTCACATTTTGAGCGAATTCATGAAGGGAAGGTCTATGTGGTACCTATAACTGTTGGATCATAATAGATCTAATGTGCAGCTATCAAATCGTTTTTGTTTCATGTCAATCCGATGAGTTTTCGAAGAGATATCGTCAAAAAGGGGTTCATGGAAAATCACCGGATTTGGACCAAAATCTGCCTGTCCTAGCAAGGGAAAAATTTGAATGGTATTTTCAAAACACGACAAAAATTTTGATTTCTCATGCTAAAGTTATGCTACAGCTTCAAGCCAAGTACCGTTCGAAAGGTAATTTTTTGCTCTACATGACCAATGCAATGAAAAGTATAGTCCATATGACAGAAACTTGTTAATTCTTGAAAAACCTTCAAAACAACACCATCAAAAATCTCCTATATAATGGCAACCAAGACACTTGATATTGGTACCATTAAATTCTGCTTTGAATTCTGTACAGAAACCATATAAGGTAGAAGGGGTGTTTACTATCAACTATCATCCAATTTTGATGTTTATGGATTTTAGGATCGATGGAGGATCAGTTGTGAATACCAAAATTTCAAATACCGCCTAGTTATATTACAGACCTTATGAATTTTATAGGTCATTTTGGAGAGTAGAGTGGTGGCAAAATGTCATATCAACTTGCAGTTTTCAAGGTATCCATGGATACCTGACATGTTAATGCACCACCTGTCGAGTTTTGAGAGCTGTAGCTTACTTTCTTCCGTTCCATGTCGTTTCCCCAATTTAATGTACGCATTTTCCCCCGCTTAAAAATGAGACTTTGCATGTCGAATAGGTTAGGAACAAGGCCTTTCCAATACCATGTTCCCACTTAAAAGTTGGTCCATTTCCATTCCTTTACAACATATTTAAGTATCAAAACATTCTGGAATTTTTACCTCATCGACCCATGATATACAGAATGAATTTTGAATCTGGAGTTTTGGGTTCTGATGCATCCTGACATCGATTTTCGAAAAATGCATGCTAGAGCTTTGGGACTAGCATGTTCCTAAGACAGTTTTTTGCCCTGATTCCGAATCTGCAAGCCATTTTCTGGTAGCTACCATAGTTCCTGACAAAAGAGAGATTTCTGATATTTTTGGAGGGTTAGTTTATGCTACTAGTAAAAGTCTTTCAAATTGATATAAAAGCCCCAAGTTTCTATAGCCCAATCGAAAGGGGTACGCTTTTTTGACTAGAACGTGTTGTTGTTAGGGTCGTAATAGATGATTTGCACGAGTAATGATCAAGAAAAGGTGGATATGCGTGATTTTTGTGCTTTTTGAAGGGGTCTACACTCGAATTTTACTATGTCAATCCAAGTAGCGTAGAGCTTAACTATTGTTTGGTATTCAATTCTCTATCGAATGGTATAGATGTCATATGAAAGTTTTGACCTTTGTCACAAACCGCCTGCTTGAGGGACACAAAATTTCACATTTTGAGCGAATTCATGAAGGGAAGGTCTATGTGGTACCTATAACTGTTGGATCATAATAGATCTAATGTGCAGCTATCAAATCGTTTTTGTTTCATGTCAATCCGATGAGTTTTCGAAGAGATATCGTCAAAAAGGGGTTCATGGAAAATCACCGGATTTGGACCAAAATCTGCCTGTCCTAGCAAGGGAAAAATTTGAATGGTATTTTCAAAACACGACAAAAATTTTGATTTCTCATGCTAAAGTTATGCTACAGCTTCAAGCCAAGTACCGTTCGAAAGGTAATTTTTTGCTCTACATGACCAATGCAATGAAAAGTATAGTCCATATGACAGAAACTTGTTAATTCTTGAAAAACCTTCAAAACAACACCATCAAAAATCTCCTATATAATGGCAACCAAGACACTTGATATTGGTACCATTAAATTCTGCTTTGAATTCTGTACAGAAACCATATAAGGTAGAAGGGGTGTTTACTATCAACTATCATCCAATTTTGATGTTTATGGATTTTAGGATCGATGGAGGATCAGTTGTGAATACCAAAATTTCAAATACCGCCTAGTTATATTACAGACCTTATGAATTTTATAGGTCATTTTGGAGAGTAGAGTGGTGGCAAAATGTCATATCAACTTGCAGTTTTCAAGGTATCCATGGATACCTGACATGTTAATGCACCACCTGTCGAGTTTTGAGAGCTGTAGCTTACTTTCTTCCGTTCCATGTCGTTTCCCCAATTTAATGTACGCATTTTCCCCCGCTTAAAAATGAGACTTTGCATGTCGAATAGGTTAGGAACAAGGCCTTTCCAATACCATGTTCCCACTTAAAAGTTGGTCCATTTCCATTCCTTTACAACATATTTAAGTATCAAAACATTCTGGAATTTTTACCTCATCGACCCATGATATACAGAATGAATTTTGAATCTGGAGTTTTGGGTTCTGATGCATCCTGACATCGATTTTCGAAAAATGCATGCTAGAGCTTTGGGACTAGCATGTTCCTAAGACAGTTTTTTGCCCTGATTCCGAATCTGCAAGCCATTTTCTGGTAGCTACCATAGTTCCTGACAAAAGAGAGATTTCTGATATTTTTGGAGGGTTAGTTTATGCTACTAGTAAAAGTCTTTCAAATTGATATAAAAGCCCCAAGTTTCTATAGCCCAATCGAAAGGGGTACGCTTTTTTGACTAGAACGTGTTGTTGTTAGGGTCGTAATAGATGATTTGCACGAGTAATGATCAAGAAAAGGTGGATATGCGTGATTTTTGTGCTTTTTGAAGGGGTCTACACTCGAATTTTACTATGTCAATCCAAGTAGCGTAGAGCTTAACTATTGTTTGGTATTCAATTCTCTATCGAATGGTATAGATGTCATATGAAAGTTTTGACCTTTGTCACAAACCGCCTGCTTGAGGGACACAAAATTTCACATTTTGAGCGAATTCATGAAGGGAAGGTCTATGTGGTACCTATAACTGTTGGATCATAATAGATCTAATGTGCAGCTATCAAATCGTTTTTGTTTCATGTCAATCCGATGAGTTTTCGAAGAGATATCGTCAAAAAGGGGTTCATGGAAAATCACCGGATTTGGACCAAAATCTGCCTGTCCTAGCAAGGGAAAAATTTGAATGGTATTTTCAAAACACGACAAAAATTTTGATTTCTCATGCTAAAGTTATGCTACAGCTTCAAGCCAAGTACCGTTCGAAAGGTAATTTTTTGCTCTACATGACCAATGCAATGAAAAGTATAGTCCATATGACAGAAACTTGTTAATTCTTGAAAAACCTTCAAAACAACACCATCAAAAATCTCCTATATAATGGCAACCAAGACACTTGATATTGGTACCATTAAATTCTGCTTTGAATTCTGTACAGAAACCATATAAGGTAGAAGGGGTGTTTACTATCAACTATCATCCAATTTTGATGTTTATGGATTTTAGGATCGATGGAGGATCAGTTGTGAATACCAAAATTTCAAATACCGCCTAGTTATATTACAGACCTTATGAATTTTATAGGTCATTTTGGAGAGTAGAGTGGTGGCAAAATGTCATATCAACTTGCAGTTTTCAAGGTATCCATGGATACCTGACATGTTAATGCACCACCTGTCGAGTTTTGAGAGCTGTAGCTTACTTTCTTCCGTTCCATGTCGTTTCCCCAATTTAATGTACGCATTTTCCCCCGCTTAAAAATGAGACTTTGCATGTCGAATAGGTTAGGAACAAGGCCTTTCCAATACCATGTTCCCACTTAAAAGTTGGTCCATTTCCATTCCTTTACAACATATTTAAGTATCAAAACATTCTGGAATTTTTACCTCATCGACCCATGATATACAGAATGAATTTTGAATCTGGAGTTTTGGGTTCTGATGCATCCTGACATCGATTTTCGAAAAATGCATGCTAGAGCTTTGGGACTAGCATGTTCCTAAGACAGTTTTTTGCCCTGATTCCGAATCTGCAAGCCATTTTCTGGTAGCTACCATAGTTCCTGACAAAAGAGAGATTTCTGATATTTTTGGAGGGTTAGTTTATGCTACTAGTAAAAGTCTTTCAAATTGATATAAAAGCCCCAAGTTTCTATAGCCCAATCGAAAGGGGTACGCTTTTTTGACTAGAACGTGTTGTTGTTAGGGTCGTAATAGATGATTTGCACGAGTAATGATCAAGAAAAGGTGGATATGCGTGATTTTTGTGCTTTTTGAAGGGGTCTACACTCGAATTTTACTATGTCAATCCAAGTAGCGTAGAGCTTAACTATTGTTTGGTATTCAATTCTCTATCGAATGGTATAGATGTCATATGAAAGTTTTGACCTTTGTCACAAACCGCCTGCTTGAGGGACACAAAATTTCACATTTTGAGCGAATTCATGAAGGGAAGGTCTATGTGGTACCTATAACTGTTGGATCATAATAGATCTAATGTGCAGCTATCAAATCGTTTTTGTTTCATGTCAATCCGATGAGTTTTCGAAGAGATATCGTCAAAAAGGGGTTCATGGAAAATCACCGGATTTGGACCAAAATCTGCCTGTCCTAGCAAGGGAAAAATTTGAATGGTATTTTCAAAACACGACAAAAATTTTGATTTCTCATGCTAAAGTTATGCTACAGCTTCAAGCCAAGTACCGTTCGAAAGGTAATTTTTTGCTCTACATGACCAATGCAATGAAAAGTATAGTCCATATGACAGAAACTTGTTAATTCTTGAAAAACCTTCAAAACAACACCATCAAAAATCTCCTATATAATGGCAACCAAGACACTTGATATTGGTACCATTAAATTCTGCTTTGAATTCTGTACAGAAACCATATAAGGTAGAAGGGGTGTTTACTATCAACTATCATCCAATTTTGATGTTTATGGATTTTAGGATCGATGGAGGATCAGTTGTGAATACCAAAATTTCAAATACCGCCTAGTTATATTACAGACCTTATGAATTTTATAGGTCATTTTGGAGAGTAGAGTGGTGGCAAAATGTCATATCAACTTGCAGTTTTCAAGGTATCCATGGATACCTGACATGTTAATGCACCACCTGTCGAGTTTTGAGAGCTGTAGCTTACTTTCTTCCGTTCCATGTCGTTTCCCCAATTTAATGTACGCATTTTCCCCCGCTTAAAAATGAGACTTTGCATGTCGAATAGGTTAGGAACAAGGCCTTTCCAATACCATGTTCCCACTTAAAAGTTGGTCCATTTCCATTCCTTTACAACATATTTAAGTATCAAAACATTCTGGAATTTTTACCTCATCGACCCATGATATACAGAATGAATTTTGAATCTGGAGTTTTGGGTTCTGATGCATCCTGACATCGATTTTCGAAAAATGCATGCTAGAGCTTTGGGACTAGCATGTTCCTAAGACAGTTTTTTGCCCTGATTCCGAATCTGCAAGCCATTTTCTGGTAGCTACCATAGTTCCTGACAAAAGAGAGATTTCTGATATTTTTGGAGGGTTAGTTTATGCTACTAGTAAAAGTCTTTCAAATTGATATAAAAGCCCCAAGTTTCTATAGCCCAATCGAAAGGGGTACGCTTTTTTGACTAGAACGTGTTGTTGTTAGGGTCGTAATAGATGATTTGCACGAGTAATGATCAAGAAAAGGTGCACATGCGTGATTCTTGAAGGGCTTTAGACACAATTTTTGTTACTACAGTAAATGAATTCATGTAGTTTACAGTCCATTAAGTGTTACTGTTTTCCGCCATTCTTACAATGAAATGGCACCTATTTTAGCATCACGGTAATTATCAAATTAAAAGATAGATGGAGCATCGTTGATCCATTCAGGGACCAAACATGGAGAAAGCGAAAGTATATAATAATCGCAAGTGTCGTCTGTGGAAGCTAGGACTTCTGATTAAATTATAATGTTTGACATTCACGTCACATGCTAAAGTAGAACAGTGCAAATATGTTAACAAATAAACAGTGTTGATTTGCATAAAGGTGGCAACTATCCAAAGCAGTTCCAATAACAGTGAATATGGTTAAACAAGGCAATTGCCTAAAGCAGATACAGTAATTCTTGATACAGACATTCTTGTTTGTGCCGTAGAAATAAGCCCACTTAAAATTAGGATTCTGAGGGATCTCAATTCTGTCCATAACAATAGTATCGACATCAAATACGAACATACCGAACTCTCAGATACATTCTTTAGTTAAGCTGTAAAATGAGCTTTCTCACAGTGGTGAAGCTAATTTTAAGATTGATATAAACACATGGTCTCTTAAAAACCATAAATTCTTTTTTTTTTGCGTTTCTTTTAGTCAATAAAAAACTGTGGAAAACCCATAATCGTATCTTCTTTGGTTATGTTTTTTTTTTTTTAATCTTCCCTATTGTTTTATTCTAATAATAATAATTCTATTGTTTGTCGATTATGAAGAAGGTCGTTGGAGCAAGTCTTTATCGAGGCAAAACTATTATTACAGCAATACAAATCAGTATATCACTGACTCAAATGCAAACATTAGATTCTACAGCTGCGTATCCACTGTTACAAAGTGGTTTATTGTATAGAGTAAATAAGAGAGATGTGATAATAATAAAGAGAATAGCCAAAGCAGATTCGTCTAAAGAATGAGCACCAGGTTTATAGTTGTCCAACTAGTAATGATATAATAAAATAAAAGAATAAAGTACAATGAATCGATATACAAAAGTGTGAAGGATTCAAGGGATCTTATGAATGATAAGTTCAATGATATAAAATAATAAGCAATAAGCTATTCAGATAAAAGTTATGGTAAGGATAAGATGGATGTTTATTGATTGAATTCGTTCTGATATTTATACTAATTATGTTTCTATGTAATTCTTTACTGTTTAATTGATGTGTCTAGTTTAGATGTGTACGATAAATGTAAGATATCTTCAATCCCGTTAGTTCGGTCGAAAGGGAAAACGGTTTGAGTGTATATGTTGTAATATAAATTGTTCTTTGATTTCTAATTGATATTGCGATGACTGTTTAGCCATGGATTCGTAATGGATAATGTATAAATGGAGAATTACGGTTTGTTGTAGGGCTTTGTAATGATTTTTGACATGTGTTAAGGTGTAACATGGTTTTCTGCGATGTTCGATATGGTTTGATGTTGTACTAGATGGAATGTTTGGCATCTCCGGAAATGCTTTTTGGTGTTGTCTTCAGTAATGTTAAAAATAATTCTTTCGATGGAATTAAGTGGCAGAATCCAGAGAATATTTGATAATGGCAATGTATACTTTTATTTGAGCAGCAAAAGATAAGGAGTAAAGACACGAGGATAACGACGACAGTAATAAAGAGTTAGTTACAAATGGCAGAGCCGATTCGTAACACCACGATTGATTTGTAAAAATAAAGTTTTCGTGTCCGATTTTCGCAAATTTGAAATATCTAATCGTAAAGAGTGTAACCATTTTTGAAAATTTTTAAAAAAAAATTGGAGAAGCTGGGCGTCGATCCCAGTGCCTCTCGCATGCTAAGCGAGCGCTCTACCATTTGAGCTACATCCCCAAATCCTATGAAAATGAGACCAAAAGATACTTTTTATAGGGCCAACTAATTTTTGTACCCTACGCGCACACTTTTGTCTTATTTAGTAATTTATCCTTCCTATTTTGGACAAAATTACGTAAGCTATTTTTAAATTGAGATACTTTGAGCGATTGTTGTTGTCCTTGAGTAATTGTAACAACTTGAAATGGTCTTATAAATCGAATGGAACGGAACACTTTTGCCGATTTAAAGCAGCACTGCTATGATAGCGCTCCTAAAAGGTGAGAGTGCTAACAGTTTTTGAAAGACAAATGTGTCCACATCTTATAATATCTTTTTCTAATGTTTGAAATACATTTACCTCAAAGCACGAATGCAGCCGTTCTACCATGTCAGCGTGTAATTTATTGAAATAGATTCAAAAGTATTTCAGAATTTACTATAAATTTACATGATCTTTAAAGAACATCCTTGATAATTCAAGCTCGTACCTCCTGAAATAAAGTTTTACAATGGCGTTTTGCTAGCATATTTAATGCACCACGTGTATTTCGATCTACAAAGCCGTATTGCCTGGCAGAGTGCGCACATCCCAAAGCAAAAGCAAATCAGGAAACTATTAATTCTGTATTGAAATACAAATGCAAAACTACTATGATACATCTTTTAAAAAGAAAAATAAATCTAGAATAAAAGAAGCAAAAGCCTTTCTGGTGTCTGTGCTATACTGAAATTCACTAAAGTAGCACAAAGTGCTAGGTTACAGGGCATCACTTTTGCCATATAGTATATACAAGCACTCAAGCAGATATGAATCGATGGCATATTTCCTTAATGCAAGTGCAATTGCAAACCAAATTGACCACAAATGTGTTCTAAATCAATTCCCTTTCTTTTTTCAGAAAAAAAAAACTCTCGTTTTGGAATGTGTATTGACAGATCAAATATTATATAATAATTCTAACAGGTTAGTTGTTGGCTATACATAGTATATGGGAAGATTGCAGTTGCATTAAAGGCAATGTATATTTATGAAAAGCTCAAAGGAGGAGTTTTAATGAACAGAAATCACACCAAACATTCACACAGCACAAAAAGCACACATGAAATAATCACAAAAAGCTATTTTTTGATTTTTTTTTAGGTAAACTTTACTTGCTGCTGGGTAGTGCTTTGCTGCTTTGCTGCTCTGCAAATAAAAGGGAATAAACTATAATTGTTTTTCTCTTATTTCTTTCTTCTTTTAAACATCAAATGTTCCCAGTAGAACAGCCCTCCCAAATGATGAACGACTCGGATGGTCAAAGATACTATAGGTAACTCTTTTTCAAATACAAATTGATGGCGCATTGACTTGACCTCTGCAGCTATAAAAGCGACATGTACGGCCAATTGATGCCCCAACAGCAACAGCAACAGCAACAACAGCGGCAGTCGCTACATCCACAACCACACCACCATCACCATCATCATCATCACCATCACCCACATCATCATCCCAATGCAGCAGAGATTCGTACCGTTTATTTGGGAAACATACCAAATGATGTGTCTGTATCGGATACCATCGATCACGTAAAAACAGGACCCATTCAGGCAATAAGGCCCTTACCCGAGAAAAATGGAATCTTCATCACATTTGTCGATTCGTATGCTGCTAGTCAATTTTATCATGAAGCTCAACAAAGTCGACTAACTATACATGGGCATGAATTGAAGATCGGTTGGGGCAAACCAAGCGTAATGAATCCACATATGCAATTGGCATTACAGAATGGCGCTTCTCGCAATGTGTACCTAGGCCTCTTGGATGAATCAGTAACAGAAGACGGTTTACGAGATGATTTATCGAGGTTTGGTCATATTGAGCACATCAAGATTATTCCCGAAAGACGCATTGCCTTTGTTCATTATCTGTGTATATCGAATGCTGTTAAGTGCGTCAATACTTTACCTACTGAGTCAAAATGGCAAGCCAAACGTGTCAATTTTGGCAAAGATAGATGCGCTGCCCGTGCTCTTCACCCCGCAATATACCAGCATCCTTTACCTCAACCTCTATTCCATGCAGCACAACCTCATCCATCGCCACCCTCGTCCTCATCCTCAGTATCTGCGCCATTACCACCGCCACCAACAGCATTATTGTCATCTCAATTCGATCTCATGGCCGGCTTACCTGTTATTTACAACCATCCCATAGACCACAATATCGGCACCGTAGCCAATAGAACGATTTATCTCGGCAACATTCCTCCAGATACAACGGCTGAAGATCTTTGCAATGTGATCCGAGGTGGTATTCTATCACAAATTCGCTTCTTGCCTGACAAGCACATTGCATTCGTCACCTTTGTAGATCCTCAGGTCGCATCCATGTTCATGAGTCAAGCCTTACATCATTGCATTGTCATCAAAAATAGACGCCTCAAAGTAGGATGGGGCAAACCAGCGGCTCTGCCGATCAATGTCATTCATGCGGTTCAGAATGGTGGGTCCCGAAACGTCTACGTGGGCAACATTGACGATACCGTTACCGAAGAAAAACTAAAGCACGATTTCTCTGAATATGGCGATATTGAGCTGGTCAACACACTGAAAGAAAAGAATTGTGCATTTGTCAATTTCACAACCATAACTGGAGCTGTACGTGCAATTGAAGGAATTAGAACCAAGGAAGAATACAAAAAGTTTCGCATCAATTACGGAAAAGATCGCTGTGGCAAACCACCCAGAATGCAGCATGCATACAGCAACAAATACAGCTCAAATGCAACTGAACAGGATGAAAACCAAGCCGAGATCAAGCATGAAAATACCACCATGTCCAATATCACAGAATCCAATTTAAAGCTATAATGAAGATTTTTATTATACAGAAAAATACACTAATCACTATCATCAACTTGAAAAAATCTGCAGCACGCCACTCAGTATCTTCTGGTTAACTTGACCTTTAAAGATTCAGGACCCAATAAACCAATACCTCCTCCATTCGCATTTTTCAATCCGTGAGCATGCTCGCTATTGGGCGCTAATGTCCATGTGTATCGCTTCAACATCATGGCTTGAACTACTCTTTGTTCTGACAAGCTAAAGTTTTGACCAATGCAAGTGCGAGGACCATAACCAAATGGCATCCAGATGGCATCTTTGCGGAAACTGGAGCTCTTTTTGTTGAACCGATCTGGATTGAAGACTTGAGGCTGATCCCAATACTTTGCAATATGATGCACACTGTACAATTCCTACTCACATCATTAGAGCCATGATCCAACACATAGTCAAGAAACAGAGCTTACAATGGAAACACGAGTTTCTTTAGGCACAAAAAAGCCTCCTAAATTGGTGTCCTTGGTTACCACTCGAGGCAGATTACCAGATGTTGGAGGGTTGATTCTCATCGTTTCATGAATACAGTTGTCGAGGTATTCCATTTGCTTCAACTCTTCTCTTGTAGGAATCACGTCTTCGGGAGAGTCGCCCATGACACTCAGCACTTCTTGGCGAGCTCTGTCTTGGATTTCGGGATTTGCGGCGAGATAATACAAGAAGGAAGCAGTGGCACTTGCAGTAGTTTCATGGCCTTTATAACGAAGAGACTCTGAGTACAGGCACTTGATGCTATGTCTATTTGGTTACTTACCAGCAACAAAGAACACAGCAAGATTCGACACCAGTTCTCCATCAGTCAAATACGAGGTGTTGGGTACATGGCCATCCTCTGCGGCCATAATCATCAATGTGAGCAAGTCAGGCGCTTGAGGGTTGCTGGTATCCAGGTCATCAGACAGAACCAAGTTGTTTTCTCGGATGGTGCGTTTGCGATCAACAATGATATCAGACAAAATCTTGCGAAGGTTCTCATTTGCTTTGCGAGCTCTGTTGCGATAAGGTATATACTTGGATGGAATACGAGTATATGCAGGGAACAGATAAACGAATGGGTCCCTGACAATACCTACACACGCAATTGAAAATTAGTTGAAAATGACTGGCCATATTGAGCTCAATACTTACTGAATGCTTCCTTGTATAAAGTGGCGTAAGGTGAAGCTGAATCAGTGACAGCCTCCATGTCGAAATTCTACGTATCATACTACAATCAATATCTGCATATTGATATCAAGGAGGTCGCAATATACTCACAAAGATGCCGAGTCCAAGGCAATCAAGAGCATATCTAGACACAATCAATGTTCAGCACAATCAAAAAAAGCCCTTTCCCCCTACGAAAACCATTAAACATACCTTCTCATATAATCCGCCATATCAACAACATCGTTGTTGGCCTGTTTATCCATGGACTCAAACATGCGCTTTGTGATTTGACCAAAGACTTGGATGGGCATGGCTCTGTGAAAGACAGGGTTTGCTACACTACGCTGTCTTTTCCAGTCCTGGCCATTGGCATTTCCCATGTTGGGTTCTTGATTTGTCAAGATGAGGTCCTATCGAGGGGATGAGATGCTGCAACTACAACAAGTGTGGCCATATGCTATTTTGCTTACAGGGTCCATAGAGACTTGCTCTTTGGGAAACGTATATACATCTTTGAGCAAGATTTGCAGCAAGATGGGATCACCGACAGTTACCGTCCATCTTCCAAGGATGTATTTCAAGCAGAGGCCGTGCTCATTGATGGTAGGCAGCATCAGCTTCTTCATGCGGACATCGTGGCTTTCGCCCTTGAGGATGCTCCAGAACCAGGGCAATGAGCTGACTTTGGGGATATGAGCCAAATGCTTGGGCACCACCATCATGCGCCAGAAGGACTTGATCATATAGCTAGTGCCCAGCAACGACAAGAGGAGACTCCAGTAGAGCTTGCTGTTCTTGTCCTGGATCACAGGAAGCAGCTTGGTTAGACGGATAGCCTCCGTAATAGAGCTAGTAGTATGGCCAAGTGAAGAAAAAGTAGAAGAAAGCATGTTTAATTATGCCTGTATCACATCGGCCAGAGCGCCTGGTCTTTTTATTCTTTATTGTTCTCCAAATATGGTCAAACACCGAGTTTTCATCTGGGAATGTCCAATTTGTTTGAAAATAGTTTATTTATGCAGTACTGTCCGTATTCACTACTCGTGGTTCCAGCTCTAAACTTCGCTCGTACAAGAAGTCCACATCTCTACTTGTTTCCAACTGGAAGTTGATGTAATCTTGAATTTCAGGTACGATCTGGAATATGTAGGGCGGCGACTGAAACTGCTTGATCTCGCGAATGACCTCGGCAGCCTTTTGCTGCTTGGCGAAATTGATCAGATTGCTTGATTTCTTTAGCAGATCAGGGTTGCCATCTTCAATAAAAGTGAGATCTTGCAGATAGATGCCCAGAAATGGAATGCAGGGAGGGTTGACCGAGTGGATCATCTCGCGGTATTCTGTAAAGTTGCGGTTGGACCCCATCAGTTTTCGAATGTGTGCGAGTGATTGACTTGTACGACTGCTGACAAGTTCCCAGGTCTTTTTCAGTCTTCCAATCGCACTGTTATCAAAGGCGGACAGAATCGCCATGCACGTATTGTAATTGTTCATTTCCAGACATCGCTATAAATAAGGGTTAATGTCCAAGTGATCTACCATGTACATATTTCTGGGCGTCTTACGTTAGCGACTTGTGACCAATGCTTGATCACGACAACTCGTTTTTTGGCTTCCTTGTTGTTGAGAATGCTGCCAGTGACCCAGGATGTGAGGCGGTTGCAGTAGTCGATGGACTGCTTCACGTTCACCGCGTTATCAGCGCCGTCTCTGGACCACGCCTTGCCCAAACATTCAATAGGTCGAATGCTGCTGTACAGTTTAAAGTCCATGATGGTCAATTGACGCGCCAGTTCGAGCGGATCCGTGTCCAGCAAGCGGATGTGTTGCATGTTCTTTGGCACGATGGGCATGGGTCCATACATGGCGTTGGGGATCAGCTTCTTTAGACCGCCACCATTGGCATCCAGCTCTCTTCTCTTTCGAATGAGTCGGTTCAACTGTTCAGCCGAGAAGGACGACGAGTCGCAAATCACAGTGTTGGCAAAGAACTGCAGCTTGTTCAGGATGAACTCGTCCTCGTCGTTGTAGTAGTTTTCCAGCCAGTTCTTCATGACATTAAAGACACTGTACACACGTAATTAGCGCCGACTGCCTTGAGCGTGTACGCATATATTTTTTGCTTACCGAAGACGCACGAGCTTTTGCTTCTTGTCTGTCCAAATCTCCAGCTCGTCCGGCGTCAGTTCTTCTGGTGGTGCTAGGTTGTAACGCTCTTGCAGTAGCTCGACAAACTCCTCGGTTGTGCAGAAGGAGCGGTACGTCAGCAAAAAGTTGGCTATGAAACTCATGTCTGTGCATGGATCAGTATCGCTTAGCTTGGATCTGTATAGTATAACTTGGACTTACCGATAAAGTCATGCAGTGTCAAACGTTCCACCAGTGCGCGCAGTGTACCGCCCTTGACGCTTTTGTCCTGCGTAAACTCGATGTCGCCTTCCGCATAATCATAGCCCAGGTACCAAAATTGCGACTTGTCCTCTTGTGGGTTGGTGCCATGACCAAAGCTGAATTGCCGTTTCAGCGCCTTGTTGTCGGGTCGCGTTAACGTGGATGCAGGTGCATTGGATGTGCTGATGGAGGGTCGATGTGGTGATTGCTGCTGTTGCTGCTGCTGTTGCTGCTGCTGAAGGTCCAAGGGCTGTGTGCTTGATTGGCTGTTCTGTCTGTTGTACATGCGAGAGAGGAGTGGTGTAGTTGAAGCGTCGAGTGCCGTGCTGCTGTCCGCAGATGTAGTGTCGTTGCTCTTCTTGTTCTCGCTCTCAAAGTAGGAGTGGACGGGTGATCGTGGCCCCTGTTGATGGTCGTTGCTCACATCGCCGTTTCGCATCAGCCAGATCTTTCGCTCGCCCACCATCTGCACAATGTTTGAAAAGATGCCTTCAATGGCGTCTTCCACAGCAGCCACACTGTCCTCTATCGCCGTAATAGACGCTTCCAGGTCGCTGTGTGTGTCTGTCAAGGTCTGCACTGCGCTAAACAGCAGCCCCACGGCGTTGTAAAGCTTTTGTTTGTTGCTGCGGAACTCGGGCAAGGACTGGATCTGGGCAGCCTCGACATGGCTAATGTCAATGTCGTTCAGGATGGCAAGGTAGCTTCCAATCTGCGAGGATAGGTTTTGAAACAGGAGAATGACGTTGGACCGTGCTCGCTGGTCCAGGATATAGTACTGCTCTTCTTGTGTTGGTAAGTCGTCCTTTTCAGTCGTGTTTCCTTGCTGCTGCTGCTGCTCTAGCGTGTGTATATAAGCTGATGCCTTGCACAGCGCGTCCGTGGAGCCCACAATCTGCTTGGCGTGTGTCTGCAGACTGACAATCAAATCCTGATTCAGGGGATATTTGGCCCTGGATTGCTGTGGCCCGTGGGTAGATGTGGTGCTGCTCTTTCGTCTGGTTGTGGTGGTGGTGGTGGTGGCACCTTCCTCGTCAGTGTCCAACACGACAAACCGGGGGCTGACGGGTTCGATGCGGATGTGCTTGTTCTGGCACACGAGCACAAATCGACGCACTGCGTTGAGCACATCTGCTGCATCGCGCTGGACCTTGCTGTTGATGTCAATGTTGGCATCGTTGACTACTTTGGCGGACAGAATGAGCTTGGCCAGCGACGACAGCACAATGCGCAAGGGCTCCTTGACTTCCATGTCTTGCAAGTGTGCAGCGTCCTTGTCCATGGAGCGAGACGAATACAGCATCAGTCGCACTGCGTCTACTACCACCACAATCTTTTGTCTGAAGATGCTGGCATCCTGGCCCTGCACCACTGAATTGTTGAGGTCCTGCACAGACTGGGCAATCTCGATGGCAATGCTCTTCCACGTCATGGGCATGTCGTCCTCGCCACTGCTGCTCATGAATAGCGGGTTTTCCTTGGGCGTCTTGTTTTCAGCGGTGCCTTCTTCCGGTTGTTCAGCACTGCTACTGCTACTGGTGGTGGTGCTGCTGCTTATTAATCGACCCGTTGCTGGATTGATATCGTCGAAATCCCAAGTGGTTTCATGTGTAATCGAGTTGCCATAGTACACTTTTCCTTGAGGTGTTGTGCGCTTTGTCCAAAATTGCATCAACTATAGACATGTCTTGTTAGATAAGCGCCGCACACACACACACACACTGCTTACATTGACATGCTGCTCTGCAGAAGAAATGGGTGATTCAGGTAAATGGCTGGCTGGGATGATCCTCTTGGTGGTCCTTTGCTTTCCAAAATCACTATAGTCGTCAAAATTTTCGAGTTGTGTCGCTGAACTCTCGGTGGAATATCGATTGGTATTGTGCTGAGCAGCAGGAACGTATTCATCATTACTGCTATTCTCATCATCGGAATCCAAAATACTGGGATGGTTCCATCGTAGACCACCTGTATGTTGATTGAAATAGAATTTGGTGAAGCCATCATCGGCTATTTGAAGGGTCCATCCCTCGGGTAAACTCGACTCTAGCTCTTCTTCTTGGTGCTGCTGCTTGAGCAGGTAGGGTGCCTGTGATGCGGTGTTGTTGCTGTGCAGTATGTAAGAGTCCTTTTTGCGCTGCTGTGGTTGTGGAGAAGAAGAAGAAGGAGACGAGGTGTGTGGGGTAGTCGGCAGATTGCTGGTGGGGTGCTGGCCCATGTTGATGTTTCGGATGAGGTTGATTGTCCTGGCTTCTTCCTCGCTGTCATCCTCGCTGTCATCCTCGTCTTCATTGTCAGCATAGACCTCCACATCACTGACATCGGCCTGTCGATTTGGGTAGGATTTGCTGCTGTTGCGCTGGTCCTGATGCATGTCTTGCACCAGATCGGGATTCACTTGCACTATCTGGACATAGTTGCTAGGAAACCAACCTCGGTTCCCTCTGCACCAGCCATCCCACCAGCCAGAATCCAGCTGTGAAAGCACCTCAATGTATTCACCCTTTTCAAAAGATAGCGACGACTTTTCTGTGGATGAGAAAGCATACAATGCCTTGACTCTGCAAATGATCTTTGGAAATTTGGCTGTGGTAGCCATGCTTTGGTGCAATGTGCGTAGTGGTAAATGGGAGAGAAGGAAGAAGAAAGAGAGGCGAATAAACAGAAATCTCTCTACTAGTTAAAGGAACACAAGAAAAAAAATTACAATAATCGCTTCTTGGATTTTTTTAAAGTTCATGGCCTCATGGCATTTGATTTGCTCGTAGGCAAGCCCAATCATACGCCCTTTTCCGTCATGACAACATGTCAATTGACTCCTGGCAGAGGCTGCTGCAGACAGCTTGCCAGACAAGGGCGCTCAGTAGAGAGGTAGATGTATATCAGGGAAGCATTTGGTGCAACATGTAGACAAAAAGAACGTGGCAAATAATGCTTGAAAGTCCGAGTGCTGCCATTCTAACATCCCAACTGCTGTAGTCCATGTCCGATGCTTTTATTATATCAACAGGCTCGGTAAGCATCTTGACGGTATGACAAGGTCGAATTTGCCTAAACACATGGATTCAGCGTCCTGCATGGCCCCCATCATCACACTGTACACTTGCCTGGCACTGCAATAAAGTAATCGCACACCTCTCTGCAGAATCGGTGCCTGTACTGATCTGGAGGAACCACAGTAACCTCCTTCCTCGGTTGCAGCGTCGATTTGCTTTTAGACTCCAACTTCTTATACCAGGTATACGCACCAATGAAATCTGCAAAAAGATCATGTCAATGGAGAAATAAAATCATGCCATTTCCACAGCTGTGTTTTTTACCAACAATGCCAACTGTCATTTCCGCGTTGTTTTGGTCAATGCCCACCAGCAATGAATAGTCCATAATGTTGCATCGCGACAGGAAGTCCGTGTCATTGAGGATGGCCAGCTCCATGGTTGATTTCGACTGCTCATGGACGGGCAGTCGTGTCCTGTATTCTAGGTGCAATCAATGTAAGCACTCCTGGGTTGTCGTGCGCCCTGTTCAGTGTTACCATTCAACCAATCTCCGTCCCACAATGTAGTATCGCTTTGCTGTTTGCGGAACTCGTCCACATGTCGATCTTGTATTCCCTTGAAATCAAATCTCTGGCGACAAGACAGGGCAATAATGAGTGCATGTCTCGCTGAACAAGGCCAGCTGCAGCGACTCACCTTGATAATGCTCTGGTTAAAGAACAGGTGCTCCATCACAAGGACGTCGAGGTTGAGTATGGATTTCTTGTCGGCTGCGTTTTTCATCCTGATGGTAAAGAAGCCAAATATCTTTGCCAGCACCGATGGTTCCTGAAAAAAAAAAGAACGTGAGATGCCGCACCCCCTGTGTTGATGTTGTGTTATGTGCTTACGTTGGCAGACTTGCCAACATGGTCAAAGTATTTAGGCGCAAATTTGAGAAAGGCGTCCTTTTCAGCTACGTTCCATGCATTCATCATTTCCTTGATGACAAATCGATCGTCTATGCTGTGCTGTCAGCCACAAGAGCACTCTGACGCGTGGACATATCGCACACACTACCTTGCGTCTTGTAGAAATGGCTTTTGCTCTTGCCTCCGCTGGCTGTCCAAGTTTGACATCGACACAGTGATTCTATCATTAATTGATTAATGTTGCACTGCCTACGCAGCATTTCGAACTCCTTGGCGTAGTAGATAATGCACGTAAACTCGATGCCTTCATGAACGAATTCTATACAAGGCATCCCATGTGAGCATGTGAAATAGACAAGGCTTGCTGTTCACAAAGACTTACTGTGCTTGATGTGCGGACTGACCATCTTTTTGCCATTGGCAGGCTGTTGATCCGCATTCTCATAAAAGTAGGATGCCACCTTGACTTCTCTGGTCTCCTCCTGCTGTTGAACAGCAGCCAGGGGCTTCAATGTGCGCTCTGTCAAATCTCGCTTCAGATCAGCACCTTCGTAGGCATTTTCCAGCTTGGTTTCCTCCTGCTTTCGTGTCCACGGGGACAATCTTGCTTTCAAATCCTCCAGACGCTTCGAGTTGCTGATGCTGACTTCAACAACGCTTGACTTGACTACTTCTGTAATCATGGTGCGGAACGAGGCTGTTTCTGACGTCGCTCCAGTAGAGGGTGATATGTATTTGCGCTCAATGGATGAGTAATATCCGTCAATGATGTTTGGCAGCTGCGGCAGTTTTTTCTTTGAAGCATTGGTGGGCAAGGGCGGAGGAGGCTCCACTGTTGTTCTGCTGGATTCCGTAGTGTTGGTGGATGACAAGCTGGGTATAGAGGGATTCTTGCTGCTGCTGGTAGTAGTAGCAGCAGCAGCACTGTCGTGGTAAGCAGTGCCTTCATCGTGCAGGATTTCTTGAATATAGTCATTTGAGCTGAGACTGTAGGCGATGATGGATGTGGGCTCGTCTTCTCTTACAAGGACTGAAGAACCGGGGAAACAGTGCACCGTCTTTTGCGAAATGTAGTCAGGACTATCCCAGCCACAGGCGTCTGTCACTTCGTCGCATTTGAGCTGCTGCCAGTCTGTCAGGTACTGAATAATCGATTCCGACTGTATGGCAAAATATCTTCTGAAATCGTTCAGCTCATTGAGGCTGGTATCTGCCAAAGCGTAGAGCATGGCTTGATGATCGGCGTCCAATCGCTTGCTCAGGCCTCTGATCTCCAAATCAAGCGCTCTCAGCTCTGATTGTAGCTGCTGCTTTGCCGTACTTGTCTCGGTACCTAGGCTGCGTGTCTTTCGTCTGCTCTCTGCAATAGTGTAATGATTCAGAAGATCCAGATGCGCACGAATCGACTGGAAAAACAGGTCCACATCTCGCTCGGCGCTCTTGTGTTTCCATTCCAACAAGGTCGATACACCCACTCGAGGCGCAACAAAAGTGAGCCTATCGCTGACGAGTGTTTCAGGGGCAATCTGTATACGGGGGGCTCGAAGCTCGTAGTATTTGGCATCTTCGTAGGTGAATTTGAACACGATTCCATTGTACATAAAGCAGCGATTGATGGTTGATTTGGTGTTGTTTGCGGCATATTTGCTTGCTGTATGGGCGCAAAATGATTCAGGCGCTGCTAGTTTTGAGCTGTAGAACAAAAGCTCCAGATACTTTGCAAACGAAAAGGCAGCCGCTTCGCTGCTCAGCAAGAGTGGTGTGGTGCTGGCATCGCACACACTGCACGCAAGCCAGGTGACGATCTTGTCCTTGTCGTGCTTGACACAGGTGGATTCGCTGCTTGCGTAGACATTGATCCTGGCAACCCCGTGCGTGAAGCTAAAGATGTGGTCGATCAAGGGCTGCTGGCATCCATGAAACTTGCTACACTGCCGGTTGGTATTCAGCATGCTAGATGATCGGGAGGAGGAGAGCAAAGGTGTTGCCAGTGTGTAGATGGAAGACTCGGATGGCTTTTCGTGGTGGAGGAGGGTATCTGGTCGCTGGTTCGCGTTGAGTGGATTGGGCGTGTCATTCATCGGGTTGGGTATAAACTGTGCCTGCTCGTCAATGTGAAGTTGACATGAGGACTGACTCTGGTTACACCAATGGCGGATGGTGTGGCCCAATGACTGATCGATACTAGGAAATAGGGCGGTTGTACTGTCCACTGGTGATTCGTATCGAAAATAGTCAATTTTGCTCATGAGAGGGCCTAAACAAGGGCGATCAGGGCATCCAATTGGATAGCACGTGAAGCCAATGGTGATACTTTGATGCTGTTTAAAGCTATGCAATGATGTCGTATCCAGCAGCAGATGCTCTAACCCATTTCGACTGTCTGCTAGCAATGTCGGGACTCGTATAGACGAATAGGCAGTGATCGACTGAGGCAGCTGCACTTCAGGTACGATGGTGGCTCTCTTGACGGACTGCGAAAATGAGGACACCAGCGATGATCGTCGTCTCTGCTGTTGTCTCGGCAAAGGCCGTGCCGTGTCTGTCACTGACGTCGGTATGGATTCCTCTTGTTGCAGCATCAGCAGCCGCTTTTGTTCCATCATCATGTCTTCTTCTGCTTCCAGTCGATTGAGCAAGTTGGGGTAGGGAAAGTGGCATTCAGGGGAAGATGAGATCAATGCAAACTCGATTCTCTTCTTGAGTTTGCAAAACCGATGAGGATCCCCTTCATTGATGGCATCCATGTCAAACGGCAGTGCATCTAATGTGGTTGTTGCTGCTGCTGCTTGCTGCAATTTCTTGCTCAAATTGTTCAGTGATAGGCCCCGTCTCACCGTGGTGAGCGGATTGCTTTTTCTGCGCACAGTCTTTTCGCTGTCAACGGATGGCGGTGGCGTCGGCGGCAGATCCCTGCTGGTTGGCGCTAGTTTCCTTAGCCAGCCAAACAAGCCGGTTGCATCGGTCGTCTTTTTGGCGTGGTGTGAGCCTAGTTTTGGGGCACTGTCAGCTTGGTTGGATTCCGCTGCTGTGGCTGCATTAGGAGTGCTAGGTGCTGTTGTTGTTGATATGACCGATTTCACATGACTATCTCGCATCACATACGTTTCTAAATAGAGACTGTAGGTCAAGTAAACGAGACTTTGTACCAGTTCAATTAAGGTTTTCGTGAAAGCTTCGTCATTAGCATTCAATCCGTACATGCGAATTGTTCCGCCAACTGGAAAGTGCATTGTATGCTCGCCTACGTTGTTTAGCAAACAAGTGTTATTACCCCATGCTGCATTTCAAGAGTGTGCCATTACCATCATGGATGGGCGCTCCATGCATTACATTGGCGAGGAATTTGGAGTCCTTGGGCGCATTTACATACAGCATCTCTATGCAGATTTGCTTGCTGCTCTCTCGGCTGCTCGTGCTGCTATTGAGCGTTCTTTGGAGCATATCGATGGTGATTTTGTTTAGCACGTCGGCCCATGGCTTTATTGGGATCTTGAGGTTGTGGAGCCAGCTGAAAATCAGCTTTGCAATGTGATTTCGTGAAGCTTCGTCAATGATCAAAGTAGAAGGCGGTGTTGGCAGAGGTTTGACGGGCAAAGGTTTCGATAGTCGCTTTTCTGTTGTGGGGCGGCTCTCTTCTTTTGGAGCCGACAAAGCTGCCTTGATACTCTTCATGTTGTGTAGGCTTGAAAATAAAGAAGAAAGAAAAAGGAAAAAAAAGAGCTCTATGCAAGAGAAAGAGAGAAAAGAAAAGGGTCAACTTTATTTCCTTCAGGTACTACAAATATCAAATATTTCGTCACCAGGTGATACGTGCATTTTTAAACAAATATAACTGTGCACTGTGGATACGTGTAAATTAGGTGGGAGCGTTTGCTGCTTATCCCACTTGCCAAGTGTTGCTAGACTTGACGCTTGTATGGATCAATTGAGCGCTGAATTGTCGCAAATGTCACTTTTTACGAGGTTTTCATATGAATGTAACACATGGACGGTAGGACACAAAAGGGAGTAGTAGGGCTTCCAAAGTCGAGGATGTCTCTTTTTGGCTCAGGGTTCATCGGTTTATGCAACGACTTCCAGTAGCAAGGCTGGATACTTTCAGAGCAAGTGGCAACTTGACCTCATTATTATAGGCGGTTACTACTAGCACACCTTTTTTATGCACGATTTATACTATGGGCCTTTCAAAACGAACAACTGCCTAGAGTATGATCGATGTTGAGCAAAGGATCCCAAGGGCATACGCCGACATTTAGCTTCCAAACGTAACAATATAAAATACAGTAATGCAAAGACCTATAAATTGCTTTAGTCAAGACATATCACTTTAGTTGGGAGGAAAGTAAGCTTGAATGTTAATTTCAATGTTATGATAACTTGTTCAAAGGCAAATGATGCTACTTTCTGAATATATTTGCTGACAAAATCTCATATTGCACGACCATCATATCTTCAGTCTAGTAATCCAGACAATACTTCAACAGATATATAACAGAATTATTCTAGTATAGTATATATGAGACGCTTCCTGCCGATTGTTGTTTAAGGTACAACGCAAATGCAGCTGTCAAGCGATAGAGCTTTGATACTATGCTCAAATTCTATTGGTATACAGGCACAAAAGGTCATCTAAATAAAAAATACTGCATAATTTTGATCCATGGAAACTAATTTTTAGAACGATTACGAGTTTATCCTCGTAATAAACAGGTTATATTGGTTGTTACTGTTAACTCCAGTCGTATATATGTAGTTGCTAGAAGTGATGTACAGTAAACTGACGAGCTTAGTATCATATTATAAACATTTGATTTTGGGGCCATAATATGGAACGTAATAGGCTTTTTTAGTACTAGTATAGTTTCATCAAAGTGATTGATCGCGGCTATTTGCGGTAGGGGAATATACAGTATTGTTAGTCCATCAGCAAGTAACTCTGATATCTTGATGGATTTATGCAATACAACACTTTCATCCTCCAGTACAGTTCATACAAGAATATTTGATCCTTTCCAGTTCATCAGGAATACTACCGTCAACAAATATAATAGTATCAATAGCTAGCTTGGCGATGTTAAGCAGCGCGGTAGTAGAGGAACATATTGTTATAATCAATTGAAGCACAAAGCGAGGACAGAGTTTGAGATAGTAGAGGAGCTGCCAATGACGACTCTTGGCTTTTCATAAAATGATATTATCATATTAGAATATCAAAAGTGATGCCACAAATCATTGATAAACGAGGTACAACATTTTATTTCTCTGAGCTGTCTCCAAATTTGAGCCAATAAAATCGCTTGAAAAGCTAGTTTAAACGCCGCGGAGTTCGAAAAATTTTGCGAGGGTTTCCCTCTGTTTTTTGGTTAGGCGGAGTTTTAAGCACTGCCAAATACAGTAATTTAGCAATTCAACCATCAAAAACCCCTAAAATGCCAGAATATGCCTTACTACACACCCCAGCTGAAAGCGCAAATGCTTGAGACTCTCAGTTAGCACCAAGTAAGTGATACCAATTAAGTGAAGGCAGCCTATCTACCCCCAGCCTCTGTATCAAATCTAGTTGTGCTTCAATGATAGGCTTATCCACACAACGAAAAAGAGGGTTATGGCTCAAAGAACCATAAAAAAGGAAGGGAAAGTAACAAGAGGGCATCACTCAAATGTGATGAAGAATAGAAACATCATAATACAGTTACGAACCAAGAGGTAACATGCAGCGTGTATCATCAAAATGACGAGCACAAGAAAGAAAAAAGTAATAGAAAAAAGTATCGTGGTTGCCCCACACGAAGCACAAACAACAATACCACAAGTATTACAGAATAACAAGTAATACTTGAAGAACAAAAAGAATGCAAGGCTACTCCACAACAGTAATAAAGCAGCACTGCCAGCGATACAATGTATCAAAAGATACACCGTAGCACTGTGCTTTTTGTGCGTTGTAAATGTATGACAATTGATGCTATAAATTTGATTAAGACCTTAGATAACTGATATTCTCTTCTGAGACTATGCAATGAATATTGGTAGACAGAAAGCTTCGTATAGTTTGCGCATGTTTTACTCTTAAAATCCTGAGAAACCATGAAAATTTCAATTACCATCATGTCTCATTATTATAGCTTCTCATGACAGCCTACTGCCTATTATTGCCAGTATAGCCATTATATGCTGTGCATTATTATAGCATTTGTAAGCCGAAAAAAAGCTGACAGAATAATTGTTGCTTCTTGTATTTAAGCGGTGGTTCTATACAATAATAGATAAGTCAGGAGACTGAAATAAATAAGATTTATTACCATGCTAATAAAGTACAGTAGAAGAATTGCTTGTAGCGTAGATCCTTGAGTCCAGTAATAATGCTATCACAGTCAGAAATAATACACTAATCTTTGTATCATTGGCTGTCCGTCGTTTGTGCCTACCATTTTCTGTTGTTACTCATTGAGTTGAAAGATTATTAAATTCAAATGAAAGTTTATCTACATACTTACGTTCATCTCATGTCTTTCTTCATGTCTTCTGTCGAGTTAAGAAATGTTTTTCGCAAAGATTACTGCAAAATAATTACCTTTTGCTCCTGCGAAATTTGTTTACGATCTGCTTCGCTTCAGTCAAAAACATCACTGCTGGACACAGTAGCGTCATCGTCTTTATGAGACATGATGGTAATTGAAATTTTTATGGTTTCTCAGAATTTTAAGAGTAAAACATGCGCAAACTATACGAAGCTTTCTGTCTACCAATATTCATTGCATAGTCTCAGAAGAAAATATGAGTTGTCTAAGGTCTTAATCAAATTTGTAACAATAATTGTCATACATTTACAACGCACAAAAGCGACTTCTCCCAGCCAAACTGAATCCTCTATAGCTCGTCTTCTAAACCATTCCAGATGCTGAAAATAGTGCCAAATGATTGCTATTGATTACCATTTATATCCTGGACCTTCATTTTTATTTTTTCTGGATCGATCCAAATCGTCGAAAATTCACGATTTTTCATGAGGTACCCCTCATGGTTTTTGTTAAAAATCAAACGATCGCAATTTTGAAGGCGAAAACGACACTTTTTACTATGATATATATTAAATCAAAATGACCGCACAGGTATAGGGTAACCTGTACAACTGCTATTTTGAACGTTGTATATGCTAAATCTCGACTTTTCCTGGAAAAACTGCTTTTTATATTTTCGCAAGATTCTTTATCTGTTCATTCCAAAAGTATTTTAAAATTACCACCATTGAATGCGCCTTCAAATTCTCCCCTTAGGTTTATTAGAAAGTAATATACCCTGAGCGCACTTTATATAGCTACTTTTAACAAAAATGTTTACAAATGTCAAATTATCTCAATATTGATTCAAAAAAATCATCGCAAAAAAATCATTTGGGTACAGTCACCACAGTGCAAAATGTTCATTGTACACGTCATTCAAATTTTGCGTGCTCTGTGCTGCGGCAGCCTATTGACTGCAGTCACCCTTAGCAACGTGTTTTTATTTTTTTATTTTTTTTTTCTCGCACTGTTTTTGCACTGCACTTTTTCTATGAAACCATATACTTTTTATTACTTTTGATTGAATACAACAGCACTTTTATCGAAAGAAGCATGCCTTTGCAACCACAAGTCCCCAAGACGACATCTTTCAAGTTTGTTACAGTAAGTATTAGCCAATAAGAGCCATTTTTCGTGGTACAATATACGGTAATACTAATTACGCACTTTATTTCAGGCCAGTTCGTTGCAATATATTGATTGTGTTTGGTTTGTATTTGGTTTGTATATTCCCCTTCTTTGGTTGCCATGGATTACATTCATTCAACCGTTTACTGCTTTCTTTCTCGTAATACTGTGCATTCTTCTTTAGTTTGCTCTATGTATTGCGATTTATTCTTTTCCCCTTTTCTGCACGCAACTATTTTTCTGTTGCTGTACCATAGTGCTATAGTGTATCTTTTGATGCATTGTATCGCTTGTAGTGCTTTTCTATTGTAGAGTAGCATTGCATTCTTTTTGTTCTTCGAGTATTACTTGTACTGTTGTAGTACTGGTGGTGGTATTGGTGTTCCTGCTTCGTATGAGGCAACCACGATACTTTTTTCTATTACTTTTACTTTCTTGTACTCGTCATTTTGATGATACTACACATTGCATGTTATTATTACCTCCTTTTCGTATGTAACTGTATTGCGATGTTTATGTTCTTCATCACCACATTCTAGTGATGCCCTCTTGTTACTTTCCCTTCCTTTTTATGGTTCTTTGAGCCATAACCCTCTTTTTGCGTTGTTGTGTGGATATGCCTATCGTTGAAGCACAACCAGATTTGATTCAGAGGCTTCAGGGTAGATAGGCTGCCCTCACTTGATTTGTATCACTTACTTGGTGCCAATTGAGAGTCTCAAGCGTTTGCACTATAAGCTGGCGTGTGTAGTAAGGCATATTCTGGCATTTTAGGGGATTTTGATGATGGAATTGCTAAATTACTGTATTTAATAATACTTAAAACTCCGCCTAATCAAAAAACAGAGGGAAACCCTGGCAATTTTTTTTATGGCTTGGGGTGTCTGTAGGGCAAATAAAGCGTTGTGATTGGCTCAAATTTGGAGACAGCTCAGAGAAATAGAATGTTGTACCTCGTTTATCAATGATTTGTGGCATCACTTTTCATATTCTAATATGGTAATATCATTTTATGAAAAGCCAAAAGTCTTCATTGGCAGCTCCTCTACTATCTCAAACTCTGTCCTCGCTCTGTGCTTCAGTTAATTATACCAATATGTTCTTCTACCGCGCTGTTTAACATCGCCAAGCTAGCTATTGGTACTATATTTGTTGACGGTAGTATTCCTGATGAACTGGAAAGGATCACATATTCTTGTATAATCTGTACTGGAGGAGGATGAAAGAGTATTGCATAAATCCATCAAGATATCAGAGTTACTTGCTAATGGACTAACAATACTGTATATTCCCCTACCACAAATAGCCGCGATCAATTTTATGCAACTGTCTACCAGAAAAGCCCATTACGTTTCATATGATCTCAAAATCAAAGGTTTTTGATATGATACCAAGCTCATCCATTTGCTGTACACCACTTTCCAGCAACTACATACGATTGAAGTCAACAATAATGACCGCCATAACTTGTCTATTACGAGTATTATATACTCGTACGAGATAAATCTAAAGATTAGGTGCTACTAGTCGGAACTGCCTGGCTCTAGCTTACATCTTCGTTGTGCTGTGGCAAAAACATAATCTTATTGTGCATAATTGGAGCTGCTACTAAATGATTCACCTGAACAGCTGCATCAATAAATATGATAACTTGAGGCCGCAGACCAAGACAAATTTAAGTAAGTATTATTATTGCAAAATCCGCACGATTGACTGTATCATTGGACTATTTAGTTGTTGATGTAGTGGACCAAGAACTGAAAATCACATGCACCGTCTCTACAAACAGCTTTCTTTTTCATTGCATACATGCCTCAAGAAGCAGAGGCTGCCCATACAGATTTGCTTGTTTGACAAGGGCGCGATCGAGTGCTGGTGTCACTAGTAAACTTTTCCTCAGCGTTTCAGTGATGTAATTGCCTTCAAAGATGGAGAACACGACGCTTGACCTTCTGTTTTTCATTTCCCAGCGTTGTACACTATACTGTGATACCAGCACTCCACGCACACAAAGAGAAGGTAGGCGTTTCTATATTGGGATGGTTGTTTTGTTTGTATCACTCTACTTTCTCTCTTGGTCTTACAGAAACGGGCATAGGTGCTCCATGTATTCCGAGCAACAAAGGGAGCGAGAGAGAGAGAGAGGAGGTGGCAATAAAAGAGAAGGCATACTACAAACACTAATCCCAATTTGTCAACTTGCATACAATTACCTTTCGTATATAATTCATGACATGTTTCCCTTTTCCTCCTCTTCTTTTTCGCTTTTTATTAACCCACTCAACTCTACGCTTTACTTGCCATGGCCGCAACTTTAATTCAACCTGTCAGTAGCAGCAACAATGTCATTCATGAGAACCAGGTGCTGACTCTACTGGAAGGAGAAGGATCATCAGCATCATCAGCATCATTGTCGTCATCCGTCAAAAACGACGATGGCAAATTATCGACGACGCAAACGCCATCAGACGACAATTTGCAGGAACAGCAGGACTACTTGAAGCCCTCTCCAGTTTCATCGTACAATGCCAGAAAGGTGCCGCGATTGGGGCCGTTCCTGCTGCTAAAGACGCTTGGTGTTGGCGAATTTGGCAAGGTGAAGCTAGGCAGACACATAGAAACAGGTCAAATTGTAAGCGCACGCCTTTCCAGACTGTGTACGCCATGTTTATGACCAAACGTGAATATAGGTGGCTGTCAAACTAGTCAAGAAGCAAAACATCGATTCCTCCTCGCAGCTGGAAAAGATTCGAATGGAGATTGATATCCTCAAGGTAAGATAAGAATATTCTCATCAAGAGGAAAGCCAACAAACAAATAACAAACAAAATCATCACATTACTCTTGTGCGCACACAACAACAATATAGACGCTGAACCATCCGTACATTGTCAAGCTGCTGAGCGTCAATGAGACCAACGCAAACATCGGTATGGTGTTGGAGTATGCACAAGGTAAGCAGCTACACATACGACAGCCACTGCTTTCCAATTGACAAACAAGCTGTGCATGGATTGGATAGGGGGCGAGCTGTTTGAGTACATCTTCAGACAGAGATATTTAAAGGAACAAGAGGCATGCCGCCTTTTTTCTCAGTTGATTAGCAGTGTCCACTACATGCATCAAAAGAACATTGTGCACCGTGATCTCAAACTGGTAAGTGTGTATCAAACAATCGTATGACAACTCGATATTAAAAAAAGGAGGTTCTTGGCTACAGGAAAACATCTTGCTAGATCGCCATGGAAACCTTATAGTCACTGATTTCGGATTTGCCAACCAGTTCACTCCAAAGACGGGTGATCTGATGTCGACCTCGTGTGGCTCCCCTGTGTATGCAGCTCCTGAACTTGTCATGACAGGAAGGCTGTATGCTGGCACTGGTGTGGATATCTGGTCATGCGGCATTATCTTGTATGCGATGCTTTGTGG
Organism: Mucor lusitanicus; assembly: GCA_010203745.1. Taxonomy (NCBI): domain Eukaryota; kingdom Fungi; phylum Mucoromycota; class Mucoromycetes; order Mucorales; family Mucoraceae; genus Mucor; species Mucor lusitanicus. The sequence continues at coordinate 2,132,409 of JAAECE010000003.1, read as the reverse complement.
CTACCTGCCATTTGATGACGATGCAAAGAACCCCAATGGAGAGAACATTGGTAGACTGTACCGTTATATCATGGCACATAAGCCCAAATACCCGCCCTATCTGTCTGACCACGCAAAAGACATCATTGGAAAGATGCTCATCCCCGACCCCAGCGAACGATGCAACATCCAGGACATCATGGCGCACCCTTGGCTAGAAGACTACAAGGATCAGATCTCCAAGTCGGTGCAAGAGCTGGAAAAGGAGGCTCAGATCAAGAAGCAGATGCTGCTCACGGGTATCCAGTCGTCGACCAACCTCAGCATACTGGCGGATGGCGAGCAATACGACTCGAACGAAGACTGCTGCAACCACAGCGATCATGATTCGTGCTCCACCTCCTCTTCTGTATCCTCATCGTACTCGTACACCAACTCATACAGTAACACAAAAGACGCCCAAGCTGACGACGGTGTGTTGGAATCAGAACAAGCGGACGATCACAGCGAACGTGCTATTGTCAATGCGCCTATCCATCATACAACGGATGCTGCATCCTCGCCCACAACGCCCATTCCGCTGCCACTATCATTGGACGAAAAGGAAGAGTTGCAGCAGGACAGCACTTGCACTGACGGAGCCTCGCATGCTAGCTGCAGTGAAAAGATATCGCCTGAACAGGAACAAGAAGCTACAAAGTCCACAAACATGCCAGACGCCCTTGAGAATAAAGAAGCTACTGCAGACGCAAACAGAAAATCCACGCTATCAACGAATGTGGTGGATGCAAAGCAAAAGAAGCGACACACCATTGATGCTGCAGTGACAAGCGCCTTGATGCAACAGCAACAAAAGCCAGATCAACGTCCTTCACCACCGCGACAAAATCTATCATTGAGAGCCAAGCTGCTATCCAGTGTCAAGCGTCGTACGACAAGTAGCCCCAGCACTGCCACCTTGTCACCAACACTAACCGCAAATGGCCAGAAGCCTACTCAAAAGAATCGCCATTCATGGCAGCATTTGATGCAATCTCACTCGACCAAAGACCTTCCATTGACGCCCGCTCCATCGGCAGCAAGCAACGCTGCTTCTCCTCCTCCTCGTCCTCTCATAGTCGAACATTCCAAGAGCGAGCGATTGATCTCGTGGTTGAAAAAGACAAAATCATTGCAGCACAAAAGTAAGTTTAGTATAGTAAAATCAACGTTTACTCCTGTTTTTCTCGTTTCGAGCGACAATTAACACTTTCTTGTATTACAACTTTGCAGAGCCCAAAGCAGTTGCTGCTACTACTGCCACTACGACGAGTAGCACATCGAATAGCAGCAGCAGCGCCTATTCCTCATCCAGAGAAGCCGTTATACCCGAAGAAGAAGCCACGATACCCGTTGCACGACCCAATTCATCCTTGGCTGCCATGCGCTCCACGTCAACCGCTGTCTCTCGAACACCCACGATACTATCCCAGGTCAATAAAAGCGTAGCACTCTCCCAGCAGCCACCACATAATGAAATTGATCACATGTCAATAGCGTCTGAATTAAGAGTGCACACAGGCAGCATGAACCACTCTGCACTGACGTCCAAACCCCCTATGGAGGTGCTACTCGAGATTAACAAGATTCTCCTCATTCTGGGTATCCAAGTCGAAAATATAGGAGGTTACAAATTACGTTGCACACGTCGATCTATTCATTATTCGCAAGACTCTCACCAAAACGAGGTTGGCGACCTCCTGAACCATCTATCCACCAAGAATGACGTGCCCACCATGATCACAGAGCCCATCTATGGACATCCCAGTATTGACAGAGGAGAAGAGATACAGTTTCTGGTGGAAATATGCCGCTTTGAGAATCTGTCGGGTCTCTTCAGTGTGGATATTCAACATTTGGCTGCTGTGCACGATGCAAACTTGGCAGGCTACCAATTTATAGGCCAAAAGCTGCTTGGTTTGCTCCAGAATGGCAATATCATTCGTAATACCAACTTTAGCTTAATGCCAAAACAAAATGGAGAGAGCGAACATCACTAGCCCTAGCACTCATTGAAATAAAGCATATTCTACCCTTTGATTCGAGTAAATGGCGCACAATGGCTGCTCATCCATGTGCGCGTTAAGGGTGTGCGTCCCGTAGACATCTCCGCTTTCAAACCTAAAACGAGATAGCCCTTCCCCCTCTCTTTGCAATGTGGCTTGTAAGAAACATGATACTGATTGCGATTTCGATCGATATTCCATAGGAATTCAAGCTGACAGCATAAGCTTTGTAAAAACGAATGCATACCAGACCATAAACAGATGCCAATGTGCCCCCCGAGAATCAACGGCCTGAATGTGATATCTCGCAATCATATACACAGCCAAAAGTGAATCACGACTAATGGGATTTCTTTTCCATAGACTGTCATACATGATTGGGCTGAAATTTCAATAAAATTTTTTGCTGAAAAATCTCTTGCAGTTTTTCTTCTTTTTGCACCTAAATTCATCTTTTAACTATGTCTGTTACTTTGGAACTCCCTTTGGCTCTTCACATCCTCGAAGCTCACCTCGCTGAGAACAAGTACATTGCCTCGTAAGTATTGCATTTCTCGTGAAATGGGCGATGGCGTTATCCAAAGAGGACGTTTGTGCTCGACGGAAATCAGACATCACTATCCCCATTTCCAATCAGGTGGCTTAGTTGATTGACCCTTTTTAAACTACCTACAGTGATAAGGCTACTGAAGCCGATGCTGCTGTTGCCAAGGCTTTGGGTGCTGCCCCCGCTGCCGAATTCACCAACGTCAACAAGTGGTACACTGAAGTCAAGTAAGTTGAATGATGCAAAAAGGGAATCCGCATGGTGGGAATAACCAAAAACGCGTGATATAGGCCTTCTGAAGCTGCTGCCCCCGCTGAAGCCGCTGCTGAGGATGAGGATGATATCGATCTCTTCGGTTCCGATGACGAGGAAGTTGATGAGGAAGCCGAGAAGATCAAGGCTCAACGTATTGCTGAATATAACGCCAAGAAGGCCAACAAGCCCAAGACCATTGCTAAGACCACTGTCACTCTCGAAGTTAAGCCTTGGGATGATGAGACCAACATGGAGGAATTGACCGCTGCTGTCAGAGCTATTGCCATGGACGGTCTCCTCTGGGGTGGTTCTCAACTCGTTGCCATTGGTTACGGTATCAAGAAGCTCCAAATCAACTGTGTTGTTGAGGATGATAAGGTCATGATGGATGATTTGTGTGATGCTATCACTGATTTGGAAGACTACGTTCAATCCGTTGATGTTGCTGCTATGCAAAAGATCTAAGTTTCTCCAATTCCCTCCCCCTTGCCACCATCATTCCATTTGACATGTAGCATGTTGAATGACACTTTAAAATAAAAAAGATACAGCAGATCCATAAAATGGACTGCAAATTTTGTTTAATCAACATTGAAAAGCCTTAATCTAAATTTTTCAATACGTCTTCTCTCTCCTCGTACAATGCTTCAGCCCATGCCTTGACAGTAGGATGTTGGAATTTGCCCTTTGTTGAATCAAAGAATCCTTGCAACTTTTTCTTGTCGGCTGAAATGGCAATGCTTGTTAGTGGGGGAGGTTGACAGATTCCATCACATGTGAAATCTTACATTTCTCATATTCCAATGCTTGCACAATCATCTCAAACTTGTCCAAATCCTTGACGAAAAGTGCCTCTGGTGTCTTGGCGTCTTCATATTCATGCCATAAATCGACAATTTCGTTGGCAGTGTCTGTGTTGCCTAAAGACTCCTTGAAACCGTCCATAGCAGTCTAATGTATATGAGCATTGGGATGCCTGTTTGCTAGAATCAAGTGCTGCCATTACCTTTTCTAAGCGAAACTTTTCTTCTTTACTGACACCAGCATGAGGGGTAATGTCGCCCTACGTGGATTGTATGAATACGGTGGCCATGATGCATATACCTGTAACTTACAACAACAGCCTCGGCAAGATCATGTACAATGGCCATCTTGATGCATCTGTAAAAGGGAAATTAGCAGCAATCTACAGCTGGAAGACTGAGTGGGCCTTACCTTTCTCTGTTGATGGAAGGGTCGTTGACAAGCATTGCCATGATACCCATACGATGCATGTGGTCTGAAATGGACTCTGCGCCTTTGATGCCATTGTCTAACCAGCCAGTGCGTTTTGTTCTCTATCATTTGACTCAGTATAAGCAACAAAGCTGGCTAAAGGCCTATCAGCTACCTTCAGATTCTCAATGACATGCAGGAATTTAATCACGTTGGCAGGGTTTGATTGTGCCATCTTTTGTATTTACAAAAGAGAAAAGTTTTTGACATGAAAATCCAGCATTTTTGACCCTTTGCCCGCCTGTGTGATCGGTATTGCCCACCCAAACTCATGGTGATCCAGAGAGGTTTTCTCGGCCAAAACGAAGCATTTCATCATTCCATCGCGCGTTTGAACCTACCATAGTCTTCTGCCGGCATCCTGTCGCTATATATCGCATTCAACTCAAGATTGTACTGCGGCAGGCCACTGCTAGATATGGGTTTTTTTTTTGGGACTTTTTGTAGTAGCATCCTCATATTATACAGTTCCTGCCTGCTGCTCGAGTCCACGTGCAAGTGTGTGTATTAGTTTATGACACTTTGCTGTTCTGTTCTACTATGATGCAATGCCCTCCCTTTGACAACTGCATTATTTTCTGGCATTTCTCTGTTTCACACTGACCCGGATGTTGAATAAAAAACTTGTTGGTGATGGCAAGATTTTCTCTTGCCTTTCTTTCCCTTCTTCTCACTTGATAAAATGCCACCCAAGACATCACGCAAGAAGCCCTTTAGTGGCAAGCAAAAGAAGCAGCAGCTGCAACAGAAGCATGCCAAAAAGATGGAAAAAGGTAATTGCGCATTCGCATGATAGCAACTCGACGTCGTGTTCACGCTGGTATTATAGCTACTTTGGTGGACCCAACTTCCTTTGACTACTTGAACAGAGGCCCTCGAGAAACAGTGCCTTCTCTCGACAAGCACTTTGTAGCGCCCACAAACAAAGGCATGAGTACAGCTGATTTCTCGCAAAAGAACGTGAGCCAGGATAAAAAGTAAGGAAATTGACAGCACTGACAGCCAGGTTCTAAATGACGCTTGACAGGTTGGTGTCCGTATTTGAGCGACTGTCCCATCAAGAGATTGAGAGTGAAAAGCTCAAGAGCATGCAGCCATTGAAGCGACTGCCCAAGGTAAGCATCCTTTGATCCAGTCAGTAGCAGGCGACTCAACGCAGCATCAGGAATGTATGGAAGTCAAGAGCAATGAATTCAACGAGTATATCGAGTTTCCCAAGCGACCTGTGTGGGATTACGACATGACCAAAGAGGAGGTGGAGAAGCAAGAGACCGAGAGTTTTGAGCACTGGGTGAGAGCAGTGGAAGAGACATACGGTGGAGATCAATTGAGCTGGTTCGAGCGTAATTTGGAGGTGTGGCGTCAACTGTAAGCACATCTTGCGCTGATGGATGGTTCTGAGGTATACTAACAGCTGCTGCTCTAGGTGGAGAGTGCTCGAGATCAGTGATGTCATTCTCATTGTCATGGACATTAGAAACCCTCTGTTGCACTTTCCTCGCTCCCTGTACAAGTATGTCACGCACAAGCTCAAGCGGAAGATCATTGGTATATTCAACAAGGTGGATCTGGTGTCTGAATTCACCGTGTTTGCATGGACAAAGTACTTTGAGGAAGAGTTTCCCAATTTGCGTATTGCCACATTCAGCTGCTATCCCAGAGACCCCAATCTGATTGATGATACAGCCACATGTAAGTTTTGAGAGAGGGAGACTTTAATGCAAATATACTGATTCGTTTGGATATAGACTCTCTCAAAAACCAGCTCAAAAAGCCTCGAAAGCGATACTACTATGCCCAAGGTGTACGAAATATATTGTCTGTATGTCGTGACACGGTCAACAAGCCAGGTGTTCATGTAGACTGGAAATCCATCATTGCTCAATACAACGAAGATAATCCAGATCTGAATACAAATGACGACGACAGCGATAATGACGACGATAGTGACACAGGCAGCATGGATGGTTTAGGTAACCTATGGGCAAATGTTGCGGAACAGGCACGGTATTGATTAGCTATTATGTGTATAGATGATGAGTTTAGCCGCATTCTGGAAGTGACAGGCCGAGAGATCAACCCTCACAAAGACTATGTTACGCTAGGACTCGTAGGGCATCCCAATGTGGGTAAGAGCAGTCTGATCAACAGTATCATGCGCAGAACAGTGGTGAGCGCAAGTCGCACGCCAGGCCATACAAAGCACTTTCAAACCATCCATATTGCAGGCAATGTCCGACTCTGTGATTCGCCTGGTCTCGTATTTCCTGCATTGATTCCAAGAGCTCTCCAGATCCTGTCGGGCATGTATCCTATTGCTCAGGTACAAGAACCCTACAGTGCTATTCGCTACCTTGTAAGTGCTGCTGCTGCTGATGCAGATTGGATCCAACAAAAGCAATGACTCACATCATACCTTATAGGCAGAGCACATCCCATTAGAAAAGGTACTGGCTGTGACACCTCCTGAAGACTGGGATCTTGCGCGAGAGTATCAATGGACTGCATGGTCTATTTGCGAAGGTGAGTTTAGTAACCATGGCACATGCATAACCTAAAATGCTGACATTGACTGCAGAATTTGCTGAGCAGAGAGGATTTCATACAGCCAAAGCAGCCAGACCCGATGTCTATAGAGCAGCCAATACCATACTGAGACTAACTGCAGATGGACGGATCCTGCTTTCGTTCAAGCCGCCTGGATTCTTTACTAGCAGCAAGTACGAGAAGCTGCGAGTGATTGAAGCTGATCTTCGCGCTGAGCAAGAGTCGGATGATAGCGACGACGATTCTCAGGATGAATATGATCCCGGCAACACACACAGAGGCAGAGAGAATCTCTTGATCTCCAAAGGAGGATTCAGTGCTCTTTTATCTGATTCTGAATAAAAAACTGACTCTCAATGGCACTGTATCACAATGAGCCATCTCTATATCTCTTTCTTTTTTTTTATTGACATCATTACTACCTTTCTTTTTCCCGTTTGCTTTTCCTTTTCCCTTTTTCCTTTTTACATCTATATATTGATACGAAACGATGGGATTCTTCACCGAAGACATACAAAAGACGTCCGTCTCGCTGTACATTGGTAAGCATAGCCTGCTGCAAATGTCGTTTCTCGATGCCACATGCTAAACTTCTCTTTCAGAGCGACTCTCCAATCTCGAGGAAGTAGACTGGTATCTGCTGCAACAGTTGACCGAGTCTATTCAGATGCAAGAGAACGGGCCGAGAGAAGCGGTCGAAACCGTTCGAAAGAAGCTCAAGCACGGTGGCACTCAACAAAAGCTGAGAGTCTTGGAGGTAAGGCAAGCTTGACTTCTGGATTTGAATCAAGCGTATTCACCGTGCTGCAATAATGCCCAGATCCTGAAATTGCTCATGGAAAACTCGAATCAACAATTCCACAGTAAGTCAAAGAACAAGATGAGAGGGGGTGGGCGTTATGACTGACGGGCATGGCATAGGACAATTTCTGGCAAACGAAAAGATGAGGGAAAGATTCGAGCTGATGCTGACCTCCCCGGTATGAATGAAACCTCTGCTTTCGAGATGCTTGTGTGCTGATTGATTGTAACAATAGGGCGAAAACGCTGCAGTTAAAAAGGAGCTTGTTTCACTTTTGGGGGCATGGGCAGTCAAGTATAAAAACGAGCCTGGCATGAGGGCCATTCAGGATTTGTTCGAGATGGGCAGAGGCGGCGGTGCCCGTCGTGTTGTGGTGAGTGTCTTGCGCAAACCCGAGACTCTCACATGCTAACGACATTATAGACTCGCCCAAGAGCAAATACAGACACCATGGACAGACATCCTCAAATACAATCACCCACCACGCCAACTTCGAGACACATGGACGCACCCCCTTCACCTTCGCCCACTAGAGAGGAGAAACGTAGATCGTTGCCTCCAGCTATGCCCTCCAGACCTGCTCAGCCAGCAGAGCGATCTCCACCACCACCAAAGAACAAATCCAAGCCTCGCAGCCAAAGCTCTGCAGCCACCACAAGCCGTCCCACGCCCGCATCAAGCAGTGGAGGCCCTACCAGAGTCTTCAACTTTGAGAAGGCCAAGCCCAAGATTCTGGAGGAGATTGCATTGGGAAACAGCAACGCCAACAACCTCGTCAACGCACTGAAATTGATCAACACGTCTGAGGACCGATGGGAGATTGATTTACAACACGACAAGCGTTTGCAAGGATTTCATGACAAGTGTGAGGAATCCAAAAAGAGAATTGTACGATACGCTAGATTGGTGGAAGACGAGGACTGGATTGGCACATTGTTGGCTACCAACGAGGGCTTGCTAAAGGCGTTGGAAATGTACGACATTATGCTCGCGGGTGAAATCCCTGCTGCCTGGTCGCTGGCTCAGCAAAATCAACAACAGTTGCGTTTGGCATATCAGCAATCAGAAGCAGTAACAGCATCACCAAAGCAAATTCGCGCACCTCCTCCACCTCCACCACCTCAAACATTACAAATTGAAGATTCTTTTTCCAACATGCAATTGACTAGACGCGACCAAGAACCCGAGGAAGAGTTGGACCCTTTTGCTGATCCCGTTACCCCTATTGAAGATGAAAATCGAAGGTAAGTTCAAGTGAGCTTTTATGTTCAGGGCGTATCAATTAAACTAATGGCCTCCCCCCCCCCCCTTTTCTTTCATCCCTACAGAGGTTATTTATATTAATTCATTCAAATCAGTCATCCGCATTCATAACTCACTTTAATAAACTAGTATGTATTAATCCCACTATAGGATGAAAAATGTCCCGTGCACTGCATATGTATATAAAGGTGGCGGCGTCGAATGATGTGTACCTTGCTAGTAATCAACTCATGCACACCGTAAAACCCGTCTATGGCTGCAGATTTGGCACCTGTTGAGTGCTTTACCTCTTTATCGTTGGCAAAAACTCGCAATATACGCGCGGACAGCATATCCGTTTTGCCTTTTAGTGCGTGATTTCTCCTGTTAAAAGGCGTTTAAGACTACCAGAACCACACCAAATGGTTGCATTTATTCGGAGTTTACTTCCTGACACCATTGCTCAACTTTTTTGGGATCATCAAAATTCGACCAAAAAGCATGAGGGGTACCTCATCCTTCTCATCGAAAATCAAACGATTGCGTTTTTGAAGGCAAAAACGACCACTTTTTCTATGGTATATATTAATTCAAACTGTTGCTCTGGATCTAGCGTATCACCTAAAACTGCTTTTGTGAAACCTTCATATGCAAAAGCTCAACATTTTTGCCAAAAACCTGATTTCATATTTCTGCGAATTACTCTAAGATCTTATTCAAAACATTTGGTTTGATTCATTTCATCGGATGCGCCTTGAAATTTACTCCAAGGATGTATTAGGAAGCGCAAGATGATCATTTCATTTTATATATAGAAAATTCGTAGAATAAGTCGAATCATGTCCAAAAGAGCTCAAAATCAACGAATCGAAACAGAATGTAAACCGGAGAATGAATTGTGTTTTGGCTAATGGAGTCAATCCCATGCGCTATCGATGCTGATGAAGGCTCGAATTGTGCATTGGAGTAGTACTATGTTGCAGTTCTAGTGTTGATAGAGCTATTTTGCTTATATTCTTATTATACCACTTGTTGGTTCAAGCTCTCTTCACTGCTAATTTGACTGTGGCTAGCAAATATGCCATTACATTTCCATGAACCATGGCTACTACTAGTACTACTATTACCGGATTTTGAATTCAAAAGGGCAAGAATTTCTAGCAATTGGCAAAAAGCCCATTTGAATTTGGCAATGACATACCACTCGACCAACTTCACTTGGATGAATAGTATCCCAACCCGGTTGCTTGGGTCAAATAAACCACTCTGCAATGAAATCACCTTTTGTCTCAATTTGAACGCATTTGATAAATAGCTGGCAAGGTGCGATGCTGGAGATTTCTTAGTACCTCTAACCAATTCATTTTTACTCTCACATTGACGCAAATAGTCAAGCAAACCACTCTGTTCTCGTAGACTCCATTCATTCATTCATTCAGCTTTATTAATTTCGATATTACATGTATAAACCCACAAACTCGAATACGCACATCATGTCCTTTGGATACTATTGCTATTTTGTTTTTGTATGCGCATCCAATCAATTGGTGGTACCAGCAGATTCCTCTTCAGTACATGTGCAAGAGCTGTGCTTGGCCGATGTGGTATAGTACATCTTGATCAGAGCTAGTTGTGATTTCATCCTTATGCTTGCTTGTGATGATGGTGGTGGTGCTTTCTCTACACTGTTCTAAAATGAAAAAAAGAGCGTTAAAAGAGATAGCTATTTCAGCAATGATACGACTGATGCTACTGTTGATCACTCGCCAAGCTTGTGGGGAGAATCTGCATTACACATGTTCAAAGCGTCTCCACAGGTTCTTCCTGCTGTCTTTGTTGAATTGTGTAGTAAGCGTCAACCGGAATACTTCCAAATGACCATATATCTTGATTGCGACTTCATTGTGGTCTTTTCATGCCGCTGATGGCATCATTCAGTAAGCAGTATCTTCAGCCGTGAGTAGAACATCAGTGTCAAAGAGTGAATGAGGAGAGAGAGAGACTGAAAAGAAAAGAAATGATCCTTGTTTAATCAAGTCTTGCTCAATTATAAACTTGTTTACATCTTGTCTATTATATATCACACATGTGAAATGTACTATATCAACACCCACAACAACATGTACCAAGTGGCATGTGTACATGCTAGTGATATTCATATTTTCTACTATACTCTGCTGCTTCACTCTCTTATTATGGCTTGCCTATGTCAGTTCTCTATCAATGCCGCAGCGCCCAAAGTTGATTTGTTCTTGATTCCTGTGTTTTTGGCATGTCTCAGAGCTTACGTATCAATCAGTGATCAAAAAAGTATAAATAGACGAGTTTTTACCCCATCCCCTTCCTTTCTTTTTCTTCAGTTTCTCTACATTCTCGCTTCTGATTGCTCTTTCTATGATACGGACAATATGGTAAGTGTTTCTGCGGTGGTACTCTCAAGGGAGGTGATTTGGCTGATATCTCAAACATCGTCTTTCAAGACTTGTAGGATCGGTGCAATGACAAGTATTGCCTCAAGCGCAGTGGTATTTGAAGGTCTTTTCACTGATATATCACGATTTCATGGTGCTTATCTCTTGTTGGGCTTATCGTGGTGCTTATGGTGCTCTTCTTGGTCAAATAAAGCTCTGCCAAGACCCCCTCAGAGCATGTTTCTTCAAGATGTCTCTGGCTTATCTCTCTCTCTCTGGTGGGATGCGTTTAAGAGCAAGTACTCCTTTCCTTACAAAGGTATAGTACAAGGTAGTGTGTCTGGGTGTAGCGTGGTTGACATATCAGTCCCAAGTTTGAGGATGGGCATCATGGTGGAAAGGCTATGGTCATGGCGATGGCTTTGGTTGATGAAGAGGAAGGGCACAAGAACCGCCCTCTTGCTCATCGGGGGGTTCAAGTCTATGGTATTCTTTATGGTGTCTACAAAATTCTTGGCATGATCTTTACATGGTTCAATCCCACATGATTCAAAGCAAGGTGTCTGAATCGCTGTGCCACTGTCTCTACATGGTTTCCTCTGTCATTGGCCTCTTGAAACCAGTGGTCTTCTTTATGGCTTGTGGGTTGCTCTTGGTTGTCTTCACTGCTTCTGGATGGTACCTGAAAGCCTTGCTTTGTCTTGCATTCGCACTTTATCCTGGGTGCTTGGGAAACCAGTGGTCTTCTTTATGAAGCTTTGCTTGGCAGTTTATTCAGGGTGTAGTGGCCAGCCTGAACTCCCCGTACAAGTCGTCCCTGCCTCTTCTATAACGGTTTGTGCTACACGAACTTACGGGGAGTTCGTTTTGGGCTGGCCACCCATTCGTAAGTATCTTCATTGAAATCATGAATCAAGGTTACTAAATGTTTCTTTTCTCTCTTTCGCAATCAATCAAATCCTCCTTGTGTTCTTCTGCTTTGGTCTCATCCTTGAATTACTCTCTGTCTCTCCTCTGTCTGACTTTTGCCAAATTCACCTTGTTTTTTGCTATTTTCATTCGTGCTTTTTGCCAATTTAATTTTATTTTTGCCAAATTGAAGTGAATAAACTGTATTCTAATTCCTACCGAAAACCTCTTGCGAGCCATGGTCGTTGCCAATACCAGTACATATATACCTTGAATCGCTGTTATATGTTTTCCAAGTAAAATTACAATTTCAATTACACAAGGGCCTCTTAAATCTTGACCTGATTTAATGGTCCCTGGCAGTAGTAAGAGCTCAATATTATTTGCCTTTCTTGCGTTTCCACACAGAAACCTCGCGTTGAGCTGATGTGCCACATTACGAACTCAAACTTGCGACGCAGTTCTAGAAGAGGCACACCTCTCTTTTAAAGTTTGATGCAATGACTCTTCATTTCGTCAAGGCTATACTAAAAGTGCGACAACTGATGATAAACAACTATTTATATAGTTGTATGGCCGCCGACGACATTCTTTCCAAAAATTAGCCTACATTCCCAAAGGCTTGCGTACTAGGAGCATGAATAGAATCAACTTGATGATGGATATGCTTTTGCAAAATGTCTTGTTTTGGCGCGCTGTTGCAGGAATCCAATGTGATTTCTCTTCATGTCCATGTAGACTCACTCTTTAGTAGTAGGGATGTGGCCGTACGTCATATCGTAGAATGGCAAGTATATCATTTTGGAAGGGATATCGCGAACCGCTGTTGAGTATGCATTAGCCTTAAGCAGATATACGATGGTGAGGGTGCATCTGGAGCATGCCACGATTCAAACGGAGGTTCAGAAGCAAGGCAAACTTGATGGGAGGAAGCATTATGGTGATTGGCAAGAATGGCTGTGGAAGCACAGACCGCCCATGACTGATGCTAATCATATCAAAGAAGCAAAAAGGCTCTTGCGCGTAGATGTTGTCAATATACGACCTCTGCTGCCTTCTTGCCCAAGACGTATGAGATGCTGTCGACATCCCGAGGCTCAATTGATGCTGCATTTTGTTCTCAATATAGCACGCGGCGAGAATAGCACTTATCCACATTATTCCCAACATTACAGCATTTCTCAATCACTCAGCCAATTGCCAAAAGTACCAGGAGCTGTATAAATGCTCGCCGTGTTACACAAGATCAATGGATTTTCAAGAGGAGTGTGTTGAAGATCCCTTTTACCCAAAAATGAACTGTGGATGACTGCAATCAAGATTTCATGCCGATGCGAAATAAAGGGCGCAACTGGAATGTGTGCCAGCATGATACACACTGTCAGGCAGCGTGCCGCCGTATCACCTTGCCTGGTTCTTTATACAAGTGAAAGGGATTAGGTTCGGCCATGTGTCCACAAGTGTGTGTGTGTCAAAATCCACTCTCATTTTGGATCAATTTGATACCCGCTTTTGGATAATTTTCTATTTTTACATCACATACGCGAAATAAAAAGAGTCAACAGCTCTTGTATTATTTTGCTTCTTTTTCTTCTTTTCCTCTCTTTTTTCCTCTCTGGCCAGCCAAAACCATCCCCAACATTTTGCAGCGACAGATCAATGGATCTTGATTCAAACAAAGATACACCCATTAAAAGCTGGTGGAAGAAGGTCACACACAATTCGAACAATAAGCCAACCTCGCAAAAGCAAGGTTCGTTGTATTGCCAATTAACTCAGGTAAATTGCATGCTGATTGTTCAAATTAGACGATCAAATCTTTGGTGTGCCATTGCAAGACAGCCTCAAGTCCGCTCGGGCTGCTATTGCCTATGTCGACAATGATGTGCAGTATGTTGGATTTATACCTGTGATTGTGGCCAAATGCGGTTCATTCCTCAAGGACCAAGGTATGTCCAGCTACTACTACATTGCCCAGTTTTGCTAGCAGGAACAAAAAATCTCACACTATCTCTCTTGGTAATTAGGCTTATACACTGAGGGTGTGTTTCGCATGAGTGGCAGGTATGTTGGATATAAAAATAGCAGAGCATTCAGCTGATGGCATTGGCAGTGCAAAGAGAATTGGTCAGCTACAGCAAATCTTCAACACAGCACCAGACTACGGCAGACAGCTCGATTGGAAGGGATTCTCAGTCCATGATGCGGCCAATGTGCTGAGACGATTTCTCAACTATCTCCCAGAACCGGTTATCGTTCATCAATTATATCAGCCTTTCCGAGATGTTGTCACTTGCACCACGCCCTCTACAGAGGATGAGAAAGTAGTGCAGTTCCAAAACTTGATTGAGCAGCTGCCAGAGCATCACCAGTATCTCTTGTTTTATCTGTTGGATTTACTATCATTGTTCAGCCAAAATGTGCAAATCACAAAGATGGATACCTTTAATCTGGCTTCGGTGTTCACTCCTGGCATCCTACTGAATCCAGAGCATGCGCTGAATCCCACTCAATACAAGACTTCACAAAAAGTGGTCCAGTTCTTGGTGGAGCATCAGCACTGCTTTAAAATGCCCCGTTCATCATGGTTCACTGTGCTCAACCAGCAACAGAAAGAGGCAGACGAAGCCAATAAAACACCCACCACAGCAGGGGCAGTGTCAAGCGAGGATCCTGCCGTCCCTACTAGCGATGCCAACCAAGAAATCAATAAATCATCATCCACGCCCACCACCAGTTCATCTATTCAATCGCCAACACCACCAGCAGCCCAACGACATAACAGCCAGCCCATTCGTTACAACACAATAAATACTTTCCATACGCCTATTTCTAATACTACCACCAATCATCCATATCATACGCATCAGCATCAAAAATCTGTAGATTTATCAGACCCATTGACCCCATCCTTGACCGCCACAAGACCACTATCCGTGCTCGTATCTCAGCAAAAGGAATCCAGAGTGAAGCGTGCAAAGACAATGCCTTCCAGAAGATCGAGATACGGTCCCAACGATCCATTACAAGTAGTTCAATTAAACAAATCTGTTATTGAAACAGGCCATAATAAATAATTTTCGTAATTCAGAGCAAACATTCAAGTGGGCTTGCATCAGATCAAAGACTGGATGAGCCATTACTACCATGGCTGAACATCGCTCTCTTTCTCCCATGAGCTGAAAGGGGATCCCGAATTCATCATCCAATGGACCCAAGCTATACTGATGGACCTTTTCCATCCGTCTCAACTGATGTCATCATGGGTAGGGTGGGGTGCTGTGGTAAGTTTCAAATGGCCAGTTTCAAATCCGAAAAAGGGCCCTGATATCGACATTTCTTTATTATTCTTACCTCTTTGTCTCTTGTATTAATCTCTTATTAAAAATGCCTGTTGCTAGAATTGTCACTTCTCCTCACTTCTCCATCCTCTCACCCGAGAAGCTCATCAAGATGTAAGGAACTGAATTGCATATTTGGCCTGTTCATGTTGATTTAATTTATTTGTACGCACACAGTGCTCCTAACCTTGCCACCTGGGGTGCTGGTGTTGGTTCTGCCGTCCTTCTCTTGGGCTCTGACGTTCCTTTGTTGAAGAAGGACATCTTGAGCAAGATCCCCGTTGTTGGTAGCTACTGGGCTGTCCCCTCTGACGAGTAGATTATAGAAACTGTACACACACACCCATACAAATACACAATGACAACCACCCAAATAAACCAACAAGTACGCTAATTTACACATATACGTCTACTACGGAAAGGCGGGCGGGCAAGTGCAGGAGTAGGGGCTGGCTGTGCAGAACGAGCTTCGTTTTGTTATTGTTTGTGCAATTACACATTCATACATTACATACAGTGTCTCCTATATTGCGAAACGCAAGTAGTAGTTGACTTTCTCTGTCCTCCTCCCCCTTTGACATGGGGCAGAAAGGGGAGGGAGGAGGAAACTCCTTGAACATCTCTCGTAAATGTGCGGATGTGTTCTTATATACAGTGCGATGATGCTGCTGTTGCTGCTCCCTTCGAGACCTTGAGTTCTATATAAAAAAGTGCAATATAGACCCCTTGAAATCATGAATATATAAATACATTGGTATTTTCCAAGAGAGAAAAAAAAAGACATATTTCTTTATACACCATGTTGGTTTCCTACATTTCAGCAGGTCTTTTAGCCGTCTCTTCTGCATTGACAGTTCAAGCTCGTTACATTGATTACAGTGCTGCCTCTACTGCTGCTGCATTGTTTCGTCGTGGCGATGCACCTGGCTGTAGAAACATGAACACCAACTTTGCAGAAACCACTGACGGATGGGTGCTACAGAAAGGATCTTCTGAAGAAACCTACAGTATCACCCCCGAAGGCCTTGAAATGAAAATTCTGAAGCCCAAGGAGTATGAGCCAACCTATGAGGCTGCTATCGACAATGACACACCCAACAGTAGGTATCGCACCTTTAGATGCAGCTGCACTGCCTAACATTGAATTGTACAGAATTGAGATACAACAAGTATGAAGGAAGAGGATTCACCTTCAATGCAACAACCTACATGCAGTATGGTAAATTCTCAGCTACTGTCAAATCTGCAAAGGTGCCTGGTGCTGTCACCGCTGTCATTTTGATTGCTGATAATGGTGATGAAATTGATTTCGAGTTACTCGCTGGTCCAAAGCAGCAAATCACGTATGTATTATCGCGAATGGCCCCATTGCATTGACGCCCTTGCTGATACTGAGTCGCTTGTAGGAGCAACTACTTTTATGGTCCTCATATCGTCTATGGTGAAAATGGCGAGGTCATTGATGCTCCCAAAGGCAGTGTCTTTGATCAATTCTACAAGTACACTATCGAGTGGTCTCCTGAGAAGATTGTCTGGAAGATTGACGACGAAGAGATCCGCACAGTGACATTGGCAGAAACTGATCCTAAAGACGGCAGCGAGCCAGCTTACCCTACACACCCTGCACGAGTTCAGATTGGTCTTTGGGATGGCAGTGGTGCTAGTGGCACTGCTGAGTGGGCTAGAGGACCCATCGATGTAAGTAGAACGTTGAGTCTATGGCGTGCATGATTGGTCTAACAGGTTTTTACGCTGAACAGTGGAGCAAACAAGATGGACCTGTTACAGCATACATCAAGAACGTTGTCATTGAATGCGATCCTCAGCACAACTAAACAACTTATCGCAAGCATCACGCACACGCAACCTCCTTTTTATTACGCATATCATTGATTGTATACATTTTATCAATCACAAAGCATTGACATTTCTATCAGTACCATATTACATTTAAACATTAATAAAGTGAATTATTTGGCGGGTCAATCCTCCACACTCCTCCTCTCGACATTTGCTCCCTTCTCTTGCGATCAAGAAGATCATGTTCTTTAATCTAATGCAGATCATACAGTGTAGGACTATTATTACGCTTCTCCTTGATTCTATCATTCGGAATCTGGTAACTAATCATGTATATATACCAAAGATGTGTGTGTGTGCCTGAAGAATGTTATATTCACTGTTCATCGGAGAATTACCCAGGCTTGTTGATGGGGATCAGCCATATACCAATATTTCAAAGTTGACACTTTCTTTGCCAGTGAAACTGAAGGTATTGAATATATGAGAAGAATGAACACTTGTGTATTCAGAGCTATTGTTAATATGAATTGTTAATTTCCCTATTTGCATCTTTTTCTTTCTCTTTTCTCTCCATCTCTCTCTCTCTCCAACATGTATCAAAGATCACACAGTACCACGGACGCTCGCTTGGGCTGGTCAGATTCCCTTAGGAAGCTCAAGTCTCAACGCTATGCCAAGCGCATTGTTCCTTTTCGATCCACGTCTGATAGCAAGCAGACTTATCTCGGCCCTCAAAAGAGCACTGTGACAAAATCAAGCTACCTGAATGCCAACATCATCCAAAAAGCCCTATTGCAAATGGTGAGAAATCAGAAGAGTCCAAAGCGCGTAGCAACAGCAGCAGCCCAGCAAAAGAATCAAGAAGAATCACAAAGCGACGCCCCTGAGCTGTCTATCAGCGAGCAAGAACAAAGTGTGGGACCTTCCACGCCATCCCTAGATTCTTCCATGTCTTCCTTCAATGACAGCGAGCATTCCTTTGATATGGACCGCATCGTGCAAGAGCTTCTGGACAATGAAGACACGAGTTCGTGCTGCCCAAGCAAACAGGACGAGGAAGGAGAGGATATTGTACATAGAGCCGTAGCAATGCTCAACAGCCAAAGAAAGAGTTCGACGTGCCCAAATTTGACAATTGTAACAAGCAACACGGACATTGGATATCAGCATGACCATGAAGAAGAGGAGGAGGAGCAGGAGGAGGACCAAGAGAGACCCCTGCCTCCTTTACCTACCAAAGAAGAATCAGAGCTCACCATCAGCAACAACAGCATCGAGTTGTGCAGCAAGACGAGTATGTTGAAACGACAGGCCACCATCAAGATGACGCGTGCAGCTTCCAAGGGACAAATCCATCTTAAGCGTGCTGCTACTTGGTTGGGCCAGAAGATGCTGCTTGCCTCTCCTCAAATGCAAAACTTTGGCCTGCTCATGTCTCAAAAGTACCACTCGGTCGCTAATTTTGGAGGCAATGCCATGTTGCGCTTGAATAGCACCAGCCATCTCGACACTTTCCCGCCTGCACTTTCCATGAGTGCTTCCTCCTCTTCTTCTTCTTCTTGCGCCAGTCTATCCAGTATGGATGATCAAGATCAACAGCAGCAAAAAGCCAGAAAGCTGGGATTTTCAGAAAAAGTCATCTATGGTACAGACGCTGACCATTTTGCATATCTGAGGTAAGTTGAGCTCTACCCAAAGTGTACCTGACTATGTGCTGATTTATATGACCAGAAATCAATTGGAGCAGAAACACTCACCTCCTGCTAAACACACTGCTGCCAATGCCATGAACAAGCGCACTTTTGTAACGCCAAAAAGAATCATGTATTGCCGAGGTTTGTATCAAGGCACACAAAAGTAAAACCATTCGCAACCGTACTCAACTAGCTGTTTATAGTCATGCAGATCATAAATCTTGCTTCTACTCGTGGTAAGTTTTCTGCATTATAAACAAGTTTAGCTCCTTGAATTTATATTGACGTTTTCTCCTTGCCATCTCCATGTGTGGGTTCTAGATTGCGATTATGAGTTGCACGTTCAATTAAACGATGTGACATTGGCATCCAAGCGTGGTATATTGCGCAAAGTAGATAAACAAGCCAGTGCCGATAGACCTTATGACGAAGCCCTTGTATTGTAAGTGGTTATTGCCATATATACGGCTTGGAAACTAATATCAATACGTATAGCCAAGTCGAAGAGCCTTTTTCACTCAACTTTGTCGTTGCGGCTCGTCATACCAACTCTGTGCTCCGTGAAGGACTCGCCAAGATAGGCATCTGGCCACTGCAACCAACTGCAACTGACGCAAAGAGAAGCCCACTGCCACAACTGCCCATTGCTGGGTACACATGTCTCAATTTTGAGAACAAGATGGACATCTTGGATCAAGGAATATCGCGATTCAGATTGAACAAGCCTGTAGATAAATCATCGAACCGCTGGTTAAACCTCGAGCTACTCATTGATATCAAAGTGGAGGAGGTGCTGCCTGCGGTTGTTCATCGCTTCCCTTGGTCTTATACCACAAATCAGTGTCCCTCCTCTTCCTATGAAAGCATTGACGAAGAAATCATCTCGGACCCCAGAGAATTGCTCGTGTCTCAAAAGCACTGCCAAAAGGGAGACTACCTGACAATTTATACCAGAGGAAAAGCACATCCAGTAAGTTTGATCAATAAGCATACGACTCCATCTCACACACATAGCACACTATAGACTTGGAAGCGGTATTGGGTTGTTATGGAAGAAAACCAATTGGTGTTGCATGATTTCACATTCAAAGTAAGATGTCTCACAGTAAATGTTGAACTGGATGTACAGCCGTCTTATTACATATCTTTAGGATACAAAGCAGCCATTGAGCATCATGTCATTGGGTGCGTTATTATCTGTAGGCAAGCCAAGCTTAGATGATTGTGAAAATGTAGGCATCGCCAGAAAAACGGGTATCATGCTACAGTTCAATAGAACAAGTGCAGTGCTATCAGAGCCTGTCAGACTGGAGAGTGACGAAGGTCTGGAAGGTAAAGCCTATGTATACGGCGATAGCGAGCAGAATACAGTGCATTGGCGCAGAGCGTTGAGTGCTTATGTTTCGTCAGACGAAGCATCAAGAAGAGCAGAGGCACAGCCTCACCACCAAGGTGGTGTTGATTTGCGCTTCTTGTGGTGATAAAGCTTTATCCTAAATGAATACCCCTTATTTGATGCACTTGAAGGCACTTTTAAACACATAAGATGCAATAAAGATTATAGATCTAAACTGTGAAATATGCCATTCGTGTGCTACACAAAACAATTCATGCCACATCTTGGAAGACGCAAAACAAATGTATCATCCCAATGCCATTTTCTGAGCAAAGCCAGCTTTTTTTGGTTCGACACTTGTCAAATTTATTACACAAGACACATATATAGCCCCAAGCTAACGATATGGTCAAGCCTTTGCCATTTACAACCGAACCTCCTCCATCAATTCTTCGTCTTCCTCATCATCATCGCTTTCATCATGAGTGACATCGTTGAGTGCGTTTTGTTTCTCGGCAGCCGACATTCGCTCCTTGTATTCTGGCTTCAGTTGGTAGTTACCAGCATATGGACCTCGCTTGTTTAGAATGCAAATTTCAGCCAATACCTCCTTCAAGTATGAATTGGGCTGCTTTGTGTGCTCAACAATACCCTTAAAGGACCAATAAGGGAATTTGTCGAATGCAGAAAACAGTAAATCCATGAGTTCGTTTCTGGGCATACGTGTTGCTTTCTCTTTGTCGGTTTTTGGCTTTTTGGTCGTCTATAGAGTGCGTTAGTTTGATCCACATCTTCATCACTGAGTCGGCTGTAGCAACTATTTACAATGAAATCTGAGAAATCGCTGTTGGGCATGCTGTTGCCTGCACCAGGAACAAACACAGGTTGGTTGTTTTGACCGAGTACTTGCACAGATCTCTGAGGAGTGCCTGCTTCCAACACACGCTTTCTCATAATGTTTCGATAAGTGCTGAATTGTGAAGGCGTTGCACTGCATTCGTGGTGAACCGTTCCAGAAATGGCTTTCCCGCCATTCTGGTCCTCTGAAAAGACAAATTTGTTGTGCACTTCACCAGGTGTGATGTGTATGCTGTATTCTTTGGGTAGATTGGGTGTCGTCTCGTCTTCTGGTAAAACAAGAGCAATCTAAACAGAGAAAACATCAGCTCCATTGCGTAATGTGTATTGTAATGATTCATTTACATTTGCTGACTTGCCGGGTGGCGGTCTACAAGCCAACATCATTAGACCATTCATGCGAGATTCAGCAAAAGTTAATTGATCAACTTACTTGTTGTATATACGAATGCTTCCCAGATTGACATTATCTTCATCAATAGATCTCCACTTTTCAGCCAGAAACTTGGGCACTTTGACGAGCCACACTTTAGTATTTACATCATCTAGTTTAAGATCTTCGGCATCATCCTCGTCAATAACACCGTCAAGGCTTCCAGGATCGTCTTCAAAAAGAGCATCGACGTCTTTGTGTTCAGACATGTGTATAGAGATAGTGTGGAAAAGAGGAGAGGAAGAAGAGTGATGTTTAAAAAATTGCACTCGTGTACGTTGGTCTATTCACCGTGACCGCCATGAAATGGAAGGATTAATGCTAAACTTGCATACATGTGCAAAACAGAAATGAAATCTATCCATCCATCAATCATTGTAGTTTGTTTCTTCCCCTTTATTTTCAAAGCCGTGGTATATACTGATGAAAACGAAAAAAGAAGGAAAAATGGCAACCAAAAAGACATGCAACATGGGGCAGTAGTTGATCCATCTCATCCAACTTGTCGTTTCTTAACCCAAAAAGTTGATACAGACGCCATGAAGAAGAAGAGAACAAACGACAAAATCCGCAAAGGCTCTGTATAATTGTTGTCTCATCAGTAAGGATATGCAGTGTAATACATGAGGATGGTAAGCACATTTACCTTTCGGGAGAGATGGTTCTGAAGGATTCCTTGTTTTCAGAGTTTGTTTGAATACGCAAATTAGCTGTAGCAAAGACCTGTCAATACATAAATTCTAATCAATCTCTACCAAAGCTTACCAGCAAGAACAAAGCTGCCAACAGTTGAGATGAAACCACCAAGGAAAGCATTGTAAGGGAATGTGCCAACAAGAGCCATGTACACAAATTGGAAAATACCAGTAAAGAGAATGTAGACGAGGTACACGTCAATCATTTTGAGTGAAACTGGTGTGTCATTTTTATATCCTGTGTAGAATTTCTTGGTTGCTGCACTAAGTTGCTCCATGATGTTTGATATGAAAGGAAGGATGAAGTGTAAAACACGCATCTTTTGAAAGATTTATACTCATTTAAATTTCGCTAATTTGGCCCAATCAAATGATTACCACAAATACTTGGATTAGACACTTTTGACAGAGAGCTTTGGAAAGGCAGTGCAGTAGATTACTTGGCGAGAGATCTGGGACAATATATTTTTCAGATCTTCTTAATTGTATAGCTCTATCATGTATTGTCAGTGTGTTCAAGCTGGGGATGGCTCCCTATTATCTTCGCTTCGCCTCGGTAAAAACCAACATACGCAATTATTTAATCAGATGGAATTACTGATCTATGATTAAAAGCCTTTTTTTTTCTTTATCTTTCTTGAACAAAAAACACATATAGGTATACTACAGTACACCAATTCAATGATTTTGAGTATTCAATGTGACAAGTGGCCTTAACGTCTAAGTAGCTTACATTAGGTGGTCCCCAAGGTGGTAGCTGATTATTTTGTCCAGGACTTGGTGATCCTTAAGGAAATGTTTAGATGGTCCGTTTTAAACCTCAAGTATCAAAGACTAACAATCAAATGCCACGAGGATTGAAAAGCTGGACCTCCAAGAGTACGTATGGGTCTTAGATTGAGCATAAGCCCATGTAGCTTACACTCCAGTAACCTCTTATTTTACAGCATTTTGGATTTTGTCTCTGCAGCTCAAAACGGGTCTCAACAAGTGCTTGGCAAATACTGTAAAGCAGAGGAAGAGCGCATCAAAGAAAGTCGAAATCTAGATGCTGCTATCAAATCAACGGTGCGAACACTCTTGGGATTGAAGGTAAGCTTTTTCCTGATTTATGAAACTGAGCCATCGACTCATATTCAGATCCTAGGACAAAAGCAAACACCTCTCTCTCTCTGAATGACACATTGATTCAAGCCAAGGATGTTGTGCTCGACGGTACCCCCAAGTCAATCCGAAAGTATACAAGCTTTAGTAAGTAATAGGTTATTGCAATGCCGAGACACCTCATAAACTAATTTTTCCAACAAGTGTCAATCTGGAAAAGAAGATTCGCCTTTACACCACTGATGCCAATGAAGCTACACTTCTAGCTACCATGGTTCCTGACAAAAGTGAGATTTGTGAGATTTTTGGGGTTTTAGCCTATGCTACTAGTAAAAGTCTTTGGATTTCATATAAATGCCCAAGGTATGAATGGTCAAATCAAAAGGAGTGCACGTTTTTGACTGAGGCGTGTTTGATCTAGGGTCGTAATAGATGATTTGCACTAGTAATGATCAAAAAAGGTGCACACGCGTGATTTTTGAAGGGCTGTGCATCAAGTCAATCCAAGTAGCGTAGAGCTTAACTACTGTTTGGCATTCAATTCTCTATCAGATGTTATAGATTTCATATAGGGATCCAGACCTTTGGCTCAAATCCCCCGCTTGAGGGACACAATATTTCACCTTTTGAGCGGATTCGTGAAGGGAATGTATATGTGGTACTCCAGCCTGCTAGATTACCTGATGTGTCTCATCCGCCCTATTTACGTTGAGCTTGCGAAGCCCATACCATCTATTCGATTTGTCTGGTCAGTTCGTATTTGAGGTGTCTTACGTCAGTGTTACTAATCTCATTTGAAGTAGGTGTGAGCCAGCTCTGGCCTGTAAAAAGCGGAAGAAAATGCATTATTGATTGAAAAAGATGAAAAGGCTGCCAACACTATGCACCAAAATCGATGGCATCATCATAAACGAGAATTTCAATCTCGAAATTGATTTAATCGAAATCTCTGGTCTAAATAACAAAGTCAATTCCAAGACCTCTGCTCGACTGGAAATTGGTGGCTCTAGATGCAAGTTGACCAGATATGCTAGGCAATCTTACCAGGATTGGGCACTGAATGTACCGTATCTTTAGACTTTAGGGCTGTTTCACTCGGATCAAGGCTGCTACGCGGTATTAAAGACCTCAATTCTATGAAGATCGTAAAAAGCTGGTAAAGAGTCTAAAGAGTATCTACCTGCCAGGCTATCATGCGTTCCAAGGATTCGGTGGCTGTCGTCAACAAAAGAGATTTTAGAGTCTATGAATTTCATATATATCGTAAGCCACGATTCAAAGTTACGCCGTCTTGACAGTTACTTAAAATTTTTCTTAATAGTCAACAAGCTCCACATCTATAGCCTCTCGCAAAGTGCAATGGGTCATTATGTATTCAATTCTGTCACGTCATTTACAATCCCCAGCTCAAAATTGGTAACTCATGCATTGCCAAGCTTTCTTGCAAACCTGTGGATATTCCGAGTAAGTGTTTCAATGGGCATGTTTTGTCATTAAAGTCTAACATGCGTCTTCATCACTGTAAGATATCTTGGATGATTTGAACAAGTCTCTTGTGCATGATGCTGTATCTGCCTGGGCAAACCACCAGCCTTAGCTGGGATTCAAATCTTGAGCTTGGTCTGACTCTTCTGAACCAGGAATTTGGACATCCAAAAACCTTTCAGGGGCGATTACACAAAATGCTACTATGTTAACAACAGGTATTTTTTAAGCCTTATACATGCAGAATTAAACGAAGAATCCAATGATGCAACTACCAAATTGATTGCTTTAGTCTGTCCGGATTAATTTCCAAAAAACGCAAAACATGTTTTTTGAGGAAATGTTTACAAAATGCATAGTAAACTGACCAAAAGACAGTTGCACATGATGCTTTGCATTCATACGGTTGTTTTGAGCTTAGAAACACCATAGTAAAAAACCTCGTTTTTGAGGTGAAAACGTTCATTCTTTGAAATCATCAAATTTTCCTGTACTAGTACAAGGGCAAAATGCTCAAAAATCGATGATCAAATCTTTCCCCAAAAAATCGCTGGAAAGCAATTCTTAACCTAATGTCAGGTCGTAGAACACGATCGCGCTTGCTCTGAGGCCGAGATTATGCTTTGTTGGCAAGATACAAGCGTTTTAAATTATAATTTTTACAGTGGTAAACACATTTGAAGGCTGCTCACTCAACAACGCGCTTTTCAATAACTGGTTTGATGTTCTGTAGTTGTTCATTTAGCAGAATAGTGTAGTGTTAAACTCTTATTCCATCGAAAAAGACGAGATTTCAAGAGGGCTTTTGCATAGATTTGCTAGTATACTCGTAATCTAGCGGTATTTAACGCTTAGCATATGCATTCATGCTTCTAATACTGCTTGTATTTCTTTAATTTGTACATATAATGCCTATATCTTTTACTTATACTATACATATGTTGCTTATATTTTCACGATATGAACTTATTCAAGTAATATTCTGACACAAGCAGTATTATCGCTATACCTATATAAACATGCAATTGGATTCACATTTTAGACTTGGGATGGAAGCTAGCTTGTTATGATGAGCAGCACATGTGCCTTGTCATTCTGGCGATAGCATCCTTGGAATGACAGATGATTTGATATTGAAAGAGCACCTTATTTTCTGCAAAAGAAAAAGCAGCCTTAATACTGTAAGGCGTTGGTTGATCCATGGTTCGTTTCCATCAAATGTCCCATATTTTTTTTTTTGGCTGAGGCAGTGATCCAGCAGAATGCCATAATATAAAATGATGCTATTGAAAGTGAGCATGAGCATTAGCTACAATGCCTCTTTTTTTTTCTGTGCGATGCATTTTGCCCAATCTCATTGAGCATCAAAATCACGCCGTTTGCCCAATCTCTGCCTAAAGAACGAGAATGTGTATCGCAAGTCTGTCAATCAAGGATTACTACTGTTGATGGACATTGCACATCAAATTGAAATCCCACTCAACAACCCCCCTTTTTTCATCTACACCTCTTTTCAATCTCTTTCATCTCCTCTTTTCACCCATCTCGCTCTTCCTCTCTTTTTTTTTTATTTCGCCATGAATATATTATCTGTTTTATTGGGGCACTATAAACAAGATCAGGCATTCAACTTGTACAAAATCGAGAATACTGAAACGCTTCTCTTTAAATTGAACGACATTACACATTTGTTCAACCTAGATTCGAGCCTGTTCGAGAAAACACCTCATTTTGTAGATAAAGAAAACAACGCCTACTTGACTACCACTGAGCTTGTCCAAATAGCCATCCAACACAACAAGTTTTTGCTGGCCGAGCTCTGCAAATTGAAGCCAAATGACTATGTTGCGAAACTGGATGAATCAATGTTGGCAAACTTACCGCGTTTGGCGTACAGCAAGTCAAAAAAAGATGCGAGTCAGTATCAAATCACCTCGATTGAACTCACAAGCAACAGCAAACCAGTAAAATCAGAGCCATTGTCGCCGCCTCCGCCTCCATCTCGACCTCATTTACCTACGCATACATCAGATCCAATGGCTCTGGATCATATCATCACCTCAAATAAGCAAGCAAGAAGATCAAGCAGGTAAAATGGCTTGCTCTGAGTGATCAGGATCAGTATTAACCCAATAAACAGGACATTTGAAGATCCACCACCCACCAAAAAGCAAAAGAAAGCTGAGCCTCTACCAAAGCCTTTACATACAGTGAGCTCCCAGCAACCCACATTATTAGCAAAGCGTCTAGGAAACAACATCAACAAGAAGAGAAACTTGACCATCTATGCTCCTACCTATGGCGAGCAATTCAACGGCATACGATCAGCGCCTCTCAACTCCAATTTCCGTCAAGCACCTGCCACAAAGCCACATCCATTATCAAAAGCAACCCTAGTATCGCCTGCCAACTCAAGCACCACATCTGAATTTGCCATTCCCCCTATCGTTCCTTCTCAGCAACAGCCTCCTCACACGGCGCATCCCAGCAGCATGCACCGTCGACATTCACCACAATATCCAGCCTCGGCGTTTGGGCACAGTTTTCCTGTAACATCAGGCCGAGTAGAACCGCCCACAAAACCAAGCTCATTACAACGACAACAGTTTATGCAACCGTTTGAACATCTATTCGACACCATTGAAACGACTCGCAATCTGAAATCGACGCTGGATGATCAGATTCGTCGCTCATCCACACTGATCCAGACATTGCAAGCATCTTCCACCACGATTGAGGGGCTGGTTCGTAATCAGATCAAAGAAGCTCAAAGGGAAATCATGCACAGAATGGAAGATTCAATTGATGGGCTGTTTCACCGCATTTCGTTACTGGAAAGACGCTTTCACTCCACAGCAGAGGACCAGCATGAAGGCAGTGATGTGTCTCCATCATCCTCCACTTTTCACGCGAACAATCATTCAACCACGCCTTTACCAGCACCACCTTCTGCTGCCCCTGCCACGCCCTCGTCTCATCTCACTAGGCAACAACAGCAAGATCTGGTGAGCCCGCCGACTATCGTCCGATCTCAGCATGACATTGGACCCAACGAATACCATAGCATGCTGGATACGTTAAGGGAGCGATTGGATAGACTTGAAAAGCAACTTGAATCATAATCTACGCTTGTTTCTTACTATTATTATCCTCATATATATTTTACCAGTTATTTATTATTGCCATTCACCTTCATTTGTTTATCTTTCGTTACATATCAGATTATTAAAACACGCCGTATGCTATTACCATGCCTATAATGATAATTCTTGCTTTCAGTTGCACAGCATGATCCATATTTGCGTGTAAACACGCACAGTCTCCCATTTATGCACTGGATCTTACATGTCTCTTGTGGAGCCCAACTTGGGGCAATGTTACGACAATGTGCTGTGTAGTGAAGACTAAATAAAATCCAACTCTGAATGAAGCAACATTACACATCGCATGCGGATCCATGGACGCTGCACCAATCAAACCAACATCTGTTATTCGAAAGGTCATGTGTGTTTATGTGCGCATTGTCTAAAAGCCGTTAATTTGCATCTAATTAGCTTGCATTGCATGCTTGTTTGCTTTGAAGTTGAATATGACTAGTAGCCACAAGGGCAAGGCATTTTAATAGTGTTGAGGGATCATTGTACGGTCTCAAGCGTTCTTGCTTTTGCCATTTCGATAAGCTGTAGTAGTAGTAGCTATAGGAGAGTTTACTATATCACTTTCAACGACATGTGTGTTAGAGAGCGAAGCAACCGCACACATTTCCTTTTCAGTCCACAATGATCATTCAGCAAGTGTTTCTTTGTTAAAACGTGCCTAGTGTTCTCACAGGATGTATCTCAATCAAATCGAACCATTCAAAAAGCAATATTGCCACTTGATAGTTTCATGATGAAAGTCTATACCATGCAGTTTTAGGGTTAAATCAAGCATTTGAGTTTGGTACCTTGCCATTCAGGGCTCTTGAGCAATTTTTGAAATTCGTAATCGTGATGGATCCGAAGCGTAGCTGACAAGATGGTTAACTTTGCTCTAAAAGCTGTGGTATATAGCACAGCAAACAAGAACAATGCAAGATGAAAAGCTCAAACCAAGAAGCTTTATTCAAGCTGTACCCAATGTTAAATCAAATGAGAACCAATAGTGTAGTATGGATTTGCATGAATCAAACACAAATATACAAATACGCATACTATTTCCGGTGTGAAATCGCAAGATGTCGTTACGGGTAGCTCAATAATAAGGTTTCCATCATGTTACATTGCATGTAGGTATGTCCTACTCCACTCTGCTTGGCTACTAGTAGCACTAGCAGTCTTTCTGTGGAAATGTCAGCTGCGGCTACTACTACTAGTAGTAATGTTACATGGAAGATTCGAGAGAGCCAATCGACCTAAATTACCCCACCGAAATGTTGATTGAAATGCCCTTTCAAATATGCAGTGTAAATCATATACACAGCTTATTGTCTGTGTCACCAACATATATTCAGAAATCAAGCTTTGAAAATTGTGTGTTGGTTACACTGGGAGGCGAGGATGAAGTTGATTCAATAAAAGCCATACTAGCCATGTTTCAAAGTGGCCATCTGTACGATATATCCGTGCTGCTGCTGCTGCTATAAAATGACGCCCTAATACTATTGCTACGCCATGATGTCCTCATTTTCAATGGCAAACTATACAGGATAGCTAAATTTAAAATGAACAACCGAAAAAGTGGTACTTGAACTCAAATGAAAAAAGGAAAGCTAATGGCAGGGTAAATTTATTGCACAGTTATTACATTTGCCCTTGAAATTGAATATGTCAAAATCTAATTCGTCTGTATTTGATGTAATACAGCGCATCCTAACACCCAAATGGTAATAAGTAACTTACCATTGGATGAAGAACTTTAATTTAATGGAACAAGTACAAATCAAAAGGTAGCATTCAAATTTAATATACACCACATCCCCTTCCAATGAATGCCCTCTAACCGGTGCATTTCAGGCACAGTGCTCCAACAACACTGGGAGATTTTGAGGGAAAAAGAAGATCAGGAATAATACAAAAAAGACCCCGGAAATCAAGCAGAGAATTGGTAACATAATAATGAAAGGCTTACGTAAAATCACACACACAGCTGTGCAGGTTTCAAATTACGGAGAGTCGATGGAAACATGTAGCAGGCAAATGGGTCATCCGCCATGCGCTTGCATTCTATGACCATTGCTGCCGGTATAAGCAGGGCCTATATGAGCGTATGCATGCAGAGACGACCTGTCATTCTGTATCTGATGTGCCATGGTAATATATATTAATGTTTGTTACAGAGCCTGCCTTGAAACCCAGTTTAGATCCCCATTTGCCCAAATACATCAAATCTCTCTGGAAATAGATAAAATTACAACCCTAAATTTCTTTTTCCTTTTTTCCCTTTTTTTTTCCTCTTTCTCTCTTTGTTGAGGATATCTCCATAGCAACCTACATAGCAACATGCGAAAATCAAGAACTGGGTTTGACCGAAAAAACTCACATCGGCGGTCTTGGTTCAACAGCGGCAACATCTTTACCATGTTTTCTTCTGCGCCGCCATCCCCAGAATATAAATCAGCGGAAGATGATGCTGAATTAGCAAGAACAAGAGCACACAACGACCCCCAGGAGACCCTGCACAGGCAGCGCTCCGTTTCATTGACCCCACTGGACAGCACCATTGTACAACCCGTTTCCATGTCGTCGAGGCCAAATCTACTAAAGAACAACAAGTCTACGTTTTCAACCATTCTCTCCAAAGCGACAAAAAAGAAGAGCAAGCATCGCAGAAAGGAATCCACAATGACACAGGATTCTCAGTCAACCTATTTCGACGACACAACCTCCTCTTTGCGCCGTAGCAGTGACAGGAGTGATGCCACCACCATCTCTGAAAAGGATCCAATGCCACCCAATCAGAAAATATCACCTCTACGAGCCCAATCTCCTCCCACCAAGCCATTGCAATTGCTGGAGTGCGACGAAGAGGAAGCTGACCGAATTCAGCTCAAGAACGATTTAGTCAAGCTTGCATTTGAAGGGTAATAGGCGCTTTGTATGGTTGTTAGTTGAATGTCAAAGCTTATCATGTGTGTATGTAGTGAATTTTCGTTGCCTTTCGACTATCGTGATCTGCCAAGCGGCAAAATCCTGGATGTGGGTTGTGGTCCTGGTTCCTGGTGCATCGATCTATCAACCAAATATCCTCGCATCCAAGTCATTGGCGTGGACAGCGATGACATGTTTCCTTCAAAGAGAAATCTACCGAGCAATTGCCAGCTGTTGGTGTGCAATGTGCTGGACGGTTTGAAAGAGTTTCCTGAAGCAAGCTTCGATGTGATTCATATCCGGTTCATGGTCTTGTCCTTCACCACAATGCAATACCCTCAAGTCGTGAAAGATTGCTGGAGGCTGTTGAAGCCAGGGGGCTATATCGAGATTCTGGAAACCGACTTGACTGTACATTCTCCTGGCCCCATTACCATGAAGCTAAACGAAGAGAGTAAGTGTTGAGCTCCCCCCCCCCCACGAGACAGAGACTGACCGCAGAACACCATCTTTAGTGCATGAAGTGTCCATTAGTCGAGGGTTGAATCCAAGACGTCAAGCGGATAAGCTGAGCGAACTCGTACCATCTGACGCCATCAATCGACAAGTAAAGTACAGATCTATACCAATTGGGGTCTGGGGCGGTCGCATTGGAGTTCTCTGCAGAGACGACATGATCAACATGCTGACCAAGTTCCAGCCTGCTGTCCAGGACTACTACAAACGAGAGAACGACTCAGAGGCCAAGGTGTCTTTTGCTCGGGGCATCAATACCGTCTTGAGAGAGATGGACCAGTACAAGAGCTTCAGCAACTACTACTTTTACACTGCCCAGAAGCCTTGTGAGCAATCCCCGCCGTCATCCACAGCCCCCTCCATCGCATCAGCCAGAAGACAATATATGGCTCCATCATTCAGCTTTAAATCATAATTACACACACCTAATACTATACACCTTAATACTAATTTATTACACACTAATATTAATCACTAATAAAGATCTCATCTTCACTGCCACATTTCAAGCAGCCAGGCAGCCACTGTACAGCCAGTAATCAAGCCTTTCACACTTGGATCGTCATTGCCAAATCCAGCTGTTCTCCTTGCAGCCCTTTAAGGTTTCAAGATGCTTGCATCTGATGTATAGAAAAGGGGGAGACACAATGAAAACGATCGCAATGTACGTCATACACTCCATGTATACATATACAACAATGACTCAATTTTATGCGATGTCTATCTGGAGATGCAAGCTGATTGGGTGCCATCCTGGGGGTGTGTGCAACAGAGCTGTATAAAAAAACAGACATCTGTTGCATTGGTATTTCTCTTCTTCTTTCCTCTTCTTCTATATCCTTCTATAACAACAAACTATCTGAATGCCTGAACCTAACACCAAGACCCCGTTGTTGGCTGGTAAAAAACCACCTGTTAGTAGACCCAAGGCGCATCGCAGAAGATCCAGCTATGAAGCATCCACCTACAACAGTGCGGGCAGATCGTTGAGTTACTCCAAGAAGGCGCAAGACGAGGACACCAGTATTCCCGGACTGAGCTTGTGGAAGATATTGACACTGACTGTGTGTATGGCAGGTGTGCAGTTTACATGTAAGTCCTGCTCTTCAAAGAAGCCGCTTTTGGGATGTTGTGATACTGACATCATGCTTATCTCACCTCCTTCTTTTGACACAAAAAAGGGACCGTCGAGTTGTCGTAAGTGCCTGCAATTTACCACGCACTGCAAGTAATTAACCCTAGAATAGATACGGAACGCCTTATCTCTTGTCGCTGGACCTATCAAAAGAACTGACAGCGCTGGTTTGGTTAGCAGGCCCATTGTCCGGCCTGCTGGTCCAGCCTTTGATCGGTGCATTCAGTGATAAATGCACCTCGAGTCTGGGAAAGCGAAGACCCTTCATCATCGTTGCTGGCCTGTTGACATGTCTGTCCATGATTGGCGTCGCCTACGCCAGAGAGATCGGATACTGGTTTGCCAAAGTCGCACCCGGCCAGGACAACATTGACAAGGCAGCCCACGCCAATGCCATCATCGTCGCCGTCGCCTCCTTTTACTTTCTGGACTTTACGCTGAACGCCGTGCAAGCTATATGCCGTGCCTTGATTTTGGACATCCCCCCTCTTTGGCAGCAGGACGTCGCCAATGCGTGGAGCGCAAGAATGAGCAACACGGCCATGGTCATTGGCTACTTTGTCGGCTTTGTGGATCTGGTCAAGTACCTGCCCTGGCTGGGCGACTCGCAAGTCAAGGTGTTTTGCCTGGTGTCGATTGTGGTGTTTGTGATTACGCTGGCCATCACCTGCTTCACC
The DNA here is from genome assembly GCA_010203745.1 of Mucor lusitanicus. Taxonomy (NCBI): domain Eukaryota; kingdom Fungi; phylum Mucoromycota; class Mucoromycetes; order Mucorales; family Mucoraceae; genus Mucor; species Mucor lusitanicus. Next base: position 2,099,252 of record JAAECE010000003.1, on the reverse strand, counting down.
ACGCACGAAAAGGTGGTCGAGAAGAAGGAAGACGCAGACCTCAACCAGCCCTGGTACAGCACCTTTTACTACATCTGGAGAGCCTTCCGCTTCTTGCCCAAGCCGATCCAAACACTGTGCAACACGCAGTTCTTTGCCTGGATGGGTTGGTTCCCCTTCTTGTTCTACAGCACACAGTGGGTCTCTGACATCTACTTTGCCTCGCACCCACCCACGACACCTGACACGCCGCTTGACTGGGCACAAGGCACCCGCGCAGGCTCGTTTGCCCTACTATGCTACTCTGTTGTCTCGGTCGTTGCTGGCCTGATCATCCCTGCTGTGGCCACAAAGTTCAGCCAGGTCAAGCTCTTCTCCCTGCTCAACATCTATACCCTGTCGCACATCACTGTCGCTGTTGCCCTGATGTCGTCCCTGTTTGTAAAGACGGTAACTGCAGCCACCGTCGTTTTGGCCATCATGGGCATCCCCTGGGCCATTGTGCTCTGGATCCCCTTCTCGCTGGTGGGCGAATTTGTCAGCTACGAAGACGAAAAGAGACAGCAGTTGCTCGCATCCGCACCCTCCAGCAGCAACCACGGAGAGGAAGAGGAGCTTGTGCAGGACGAGTTTGACGCGGGCATGATCTTGGGCGTGCACAACATGTACATTGTATTCCCCCAGTTTGCAGTGGCCATTGTATCCTCCTTCATTTTTGCAGCAGCCGATGCCATCAAGGAGGGCGAAGGCAAGAGCATGTCCAGTGTCACGCCCGTGCTTGTCTTTGGTGGCCTGATGGCCTTTATTGCTGCTGCGTTCAGTCGATTTATTGTCAGAGTCACCACTGCCAGTGCTTGATCCTGCTAATATCACATGCATGCATCTAGTATACCTTTCTATTACCAACATTTGCGCGTGACAGTTTGTGTGTATATATTTCAGGCAACACTTTTTTATTAAATTCCCTTTTTACTCTCTCTTTCTCTTTTTTTGTGTGTAATTTGTGTATGGCTGAAAAGAAGAGATTTGTGTTTGCAGAGAGGAAAAGAGCATTGCAAATGGCTGCCACATGCGGCCTCAGTGTGATAGAAGAGCAGCAGGAGCTACGAGGATACCAGATATACATTGTCGAGCAATGGTAACTGAAAACGACGGCTCCACTACGTCTGCTAACAGCAGCATATAGGGTGTGCGACCGCAAAGTCGCTTCGAATGTGGTCAAGGTGTTTACAGGCGACGAGAATCACATTGTACGTAGAGATGACTACTACTAGGCAAAGCGGCCGGCAGACAGACTCACTCATTTCTCGACAGATTCAAGTCGCCGTCATTGCCATTTCCTCCGCAGAACTGCAGCACCCTCGCCCTCAGATTCAGACCTTCTTGAGCCTTGGAGCACACCTAAAGTCCAAGCCAACGCCCCTCGGCGAGATTCTGCTGACGAATCCAGGAGAGCTGCCGTTCGACATGGACATGGTGCTGATCCGTGATGGCGACTACGACAAGTGGGTGAACCAGGCGTACGTCAACATCAACCTGAGACGAACAAACTGCACAGGACGAAGTTCCCTGAATCTTCGACCGCCCAACCCAGCATCCGAGGAGAAGTTCCGCTCGCTGTACAAGATTGCAGACACGGTCAGTTTCCAGGACGCAGTGATCAACCTGGTGTCACTGGTGCAGATTGCGCTGTACCTGTTCAAGCTGCTGGATAAAGACTACATTGATGGGCTGATATGCAACGAGACGACCCGAGCCCTGTGGACATTCTACACCAAATACGATCCCATCAAAACCACTGAGGTAGGCTTATCCTGATAAAAATCAGGCTGTGTACACTGATGCATTGATCCACATCACTAGTTTACGCTCAAGGAGCCTTGGATGGAGCCGCATCTCGTAGCAGCCATCATATCCAAGCTGCTCATGTGTCGCAACAAACTGCAAGACTACAACTTCACCACGCTCAAGGATCCATTTGCCGACTACGACACTTTTCGCTTCGACATTGGCGACTATCAGCGTTACAAGAACATCAAAGTAACAAAGTTTATCGACTTGGAGACGCTGGGCAAATTAAACGAACATGCTTTTAGTCAGCTCAAGGTGAGAAAGGTGATCAAATCCAAGCTGGACGATATTTCGGGCATCACCAACTCGCCGCTGTTCAATGAGACATCAGATCCAGAAGTGTTTCGACATCATTCCACCATTGAAAGCCTCCGCGCTATTTGGCGGCCAAAGCTCAAGGGCGGCCTGTTGCACAGCACAACGACTACCTCAAGTGCCACAGATCAGCAGCAGCCAAACGAATTGATGCACATGTTGAAGCGTACGACGAGGACAGGCGGTGCTGCTGTGGACATGCTAAGCCGAGTAGCAGGCTCCATACCGTGGATCAATACAACAGCGGACAACAGCAAGCGAGACAGCAATGCCAGTCGCTCTCCCACGGGCACCACCACCACCACCTCAGCAGCGCAATTCACCGACAACGTTGTGCTGTCTCCCTCGCCGCTGAACCAATCCAGAGTGGAAAGCCAAACCTCCAGCAGCCATTCTTTGCCGCCTCAACAAGCAGCAGTGGATGAGGGATACAACGTGGCATCCCGTATAGCAACGCCCGTCCGAAAGCCATCTCCCCTATCGATTCAAACAACTAATACTTCTTCCAACAACACGCCTCCCGTGACATATACCACTACGCCTACTTACACTAATAACAGCACACCGCTTGCCAATGCCAGCAGCAGCGACGATATACCCGAGAGTGATATCAAGCGAGTCATTTCGCCCGATCATCTCGATCAAGATATACCTTCTTACGTGCAGTCATCTGCTGCATCCACGGCCGTTGTAGCATCACCCTCTCCACCTACGCCCTCTGTGCCCAAACTGCGTGTTTCCAAGTCAACAGACACCACTACGACGTCGACACCACGATCCACCACGCCCTCATCGTCTGCGAGCATCAAACAGCAAACCAAGGAGGAGGGTGATTTTGTGCCCTACATTGTGCCACCACCAAAGAACCACGCAAATCGCCCTACCATTCGCCATTCACGATCTGTGTCTGACAGCATACTCCTGGATGCAGTCTTTATTCATGCCCTGAAGGAAAACAACAAGTTGCAATCTCTGAGAAGCGCCTTTGGATCCTATATCCCGACAAGACAGTCGCTGGACAGATACCACCGTCGATCCCAGACAACCTCGGCACTGCCCAGTTCGTCCAAAGAAGAGCCGGCTTCATCAACAGTAGGTCAGGAACAGGAGATCAGCACTCGACCCGCAGCCACCATGAATGTACACACCTACATGACTTACGAACGTCTCTGTCAAAAGCAGCGAATCCTACAGCGCACGTATGAAGAAATCAAAACCATGGCTAATCTGTACGAAAGAACCGCGGCTCACCTCAAAGAAACATACGAAAAGCGCTCTCTAGAATTTGACGTGATTCAAAAGGATTCTCGGCTTGTCATGGATGAGCAAAATGAGACGGAAAGACGACTCAAAGACGTGGAAGACAATAGTGCGAAGTTGCATTATGAGTTGAAGGTGCTGAACGATAAGCTCAAGGACATTGAGGACAATGTGGGCACGTTTTACGGTAAAGTGGGTTTGCTGGAAAGAAAGATGGATGATTCGCAGCAATCTATTACCACGATGCTGATCATTGGAAACTACTTTAATCACTATTGGATCAAGATTCGACAGTGGATATCCTGGTTGTCAGATGCACCTCAGATTAGCTCACAGCAAGCGGATATTGCCTCATCATCATCGAGCCCAGCACCATCTTGATGGCAGTAGTAGTGGTAGTAGTAGTAGCATCGCATTGTACATAGTATCATTAGCATAAGCAATTAAATTCTAGTATTTCTTTTGGTTGCAATTTGGTTATTTTTGCAGACTTTTACACTGTCTCGCTAATGATGCTCAGGCTGTCTTTTTTCTTTTTGTCATCCTTCTTTTCAGCAACCTTTTCTTTTTATCGCCATGGTTACAATCAGCAGAGAACAGGCTATATGCATGTTTTACTGTGAACCGTATCAGGTTTAATACGGACCACCTAAAATATCCTTAGGGACCACCAAGTCCGGCACAAATCTTTACGTGCGGACCGCCTGAAGAATGAGCTACCTGCTTAGAGTCTACTACGGATACACCCTTACTTTTCATACACCCATTTTACCCTACACCCACAAAATGTCTGCCTGTAATGGACTACTAATGGAAGGTTGTGTGCCTTTACACTCAATGTAGAGTAGAGCCAATGATCGCCGGTCAGGGTCTTGACCTTTTCAAGCTCATTCTCTGCTTCTCTTTTTTTTCCTTTTTCAAGCTTGGTTTGTTACAATCATCTGCTACTAGGATAAGAGGTCAGAAAGAGACATTTGCATAGGCCAAAAGTAAAAGCAACCACCATAGCCAATTGCGATTTACAATTGTACAATGCTCAAGATTATCGGTATAATCTTGGCTTTCGGGTTAGGATACATGACAGCATATAACGAACTCATAGCCTATATGCTGCAAGAGGTAACGAGCCTATGATCCACCACCACCAGCGCTATAGAAACACACACACTGACATCAACGCAGAAAACAGCACTGTACATTGTGATGGGCCTGACAGCTAGCTTTCTTTTGATTTGTATCCCACTGGAAAGAATAGCCGAAGCAGAATCGATCCAGGTAAGCACGGATACATGTGTTCTACACAGTTGCTAATGTGATGTGCATGTTTACAGAACCCATTAACGGCTCTCAGAACATCAGCTCGTGAACATTTACAGCGACGAGGTAGCTTTTAAAAAGAGATGATGAATGTGATTACGATTTTATTTGAATAAATGATGATTTACAATAAAACAAGGGGAAGCAAGTAGTAGAGCGAAGAGGGATGAGGTGGGTAGGAGTTGGAGAGGGGGGGGGGGAGGGATTTATACACATTTAAACGGCCATGACTAAACCTTTGTTTGATTTATCTTGACCATTCTTCTTACCCAAGGGTGATGACTGCATGGAGTTTTGCTGATTCTTTAACATTAACGATTCTGGGCTGTTGGGAGGGGAGATACGAATGGGCGTTGAAGCTCTAGGTTGAAGATATTGCATCATGGGAGAGTTGGAGGGTGATTTAGCAGTGATTGCTGTTGTGGTAGCATTGGGTGTTGTAGATGTCGAGTTCAAAGAAGGGTCCAACTTGAGAGAAATTCTGCCGCGAGAGCGATCTTCAAACAATGTCATGATATTGCCGTGATCACCTACTCTGTAGGACACTGAGAAAGGATCAATCCAGAGCACAAAATCACGAGGAAGATGAGCATGAATGGTAGAGGGCTGAATAGACGCTTTGATACAGGCTAAAGGAAACCGTCTCTGGTCGTTAGTATGTTGCATTGACAAAGCCAAATGTGTGTGTGCAGGCACTCACCTTCAGTCAACATAGGGTCCAATTGTCCATTGAAATTAGAAAGAGCCCGGTAACCGTTTCCTCGATAAGGTTGCTGAGGATCCCAGTGATCTTCAAAGCGCACCTTAAGCAATTCCGTCAATGTCTCCTTGAATTTACCAACAACGTCTTGATCAACCTTGGACTGCAAGAGTCGACCAAGAAATTCCACTGCTTGAGCTATTTCGATATGCATTTTGTCTGGATTTTTTTGTAGTTTTTCAATTTTTTCTTGAGATGGATTTATGAAATATATACAAAAAAGAAAGGAAGGAGAAGCGAGAAAGAGAGGGAAAAAAGGGGAGAAGGAGAAAGTCTATTTAAATGCTTTTTTTTGTGGTTATTTTTTTTTTTAAATGTTATATATGAAGAAGAGAAAGAGAAAAATCCTTTCTGCTTTAACCAGAAACATCAAATGTCTGATTTTGGCACTAATATTAGTCGCCATCTCAAACAGGCTTTCCAACATGTTGATGTCTTGAGCTACAATTGCGCCTGTATGCTCTGGTCCCATCAGATCTGCACTTTCAGTGTGCTGCACTCGTTAAAATGCCATCTCGAGTCATCATTTTCTGCATCCCTTTTGAGAACTAGCAATGGAATTGCAATGGTTGTTATTTACATGTTGCAATTGATTGGATCCTTGCACATGTCCAATTATATCTGAGCAGTCCGTTCCCTATTTGTAAACAATTGCCTAAAGATTGACATGTATATAAAAGTTTTTTTTTTTTTTTGCAACACCAAATTAAGCAAACATCAAATGAGTGAAAAAGCATACTTGCCAAATGACGAACCTCTAAAATCATATGCGGATATCAACTATCTCGACTTGGATCAGCATCAACAGATTTGGAAGCACATTATCGACTCGCATCCTTTCAATCGAGCTGTAAGCTAATGTGTATAGACACGAGAGCATGAATGCAGCGCCTAATAGACTTTTGCTAGCTTACCGTCTTTTTACCGTCATGCTCCATCAATCTTGCAACAGAGCACATGAATCAGCATCTCGGCTCTTACTATCAAATCGAATCGACATTGGACTTTCTACTAGAACCCAATTTCTTTGAACAATACATCAAATCAGGTAAGATGATCAAGTGCATCAAGCTGAACCTCTTCACACTGACATTGATTTCTCATTGCAGATCAATGCCAACTTATAATGCACAGCATCAATACCAACATAAATACCGATGATGTGGTAGTGCTGTCGCCTTCAGGCACGCTATGCTTTAGCCTCTTGAAGCAGACATTCGAGACATTTGGCATTGAAGCAGCCGGGAGATCGAAAGCAGACAAAAAGCACGATAAACATGGTAATGTGGATGGGATCAAGCAGCCAGAAAACCCGACTAATTGGAGAGAACTACAGTCGCTGTGATAGATTTGAATAGCTCAGGTTTCAAGATGGACAGCAAAATGTACAATAGACTAAAATGGTGCTTTGAGAACACAATGAAGAGTACCTTCAAGCTCCATATTTGTGCAATTGACACAGGTGAGTAGCAATAGGGATGATTTTGAATCACATCTATACGCTTTCTCACTTTATTGGCCATGAACACTCGGCTCAAATCATGAAAACGTTATGAATGAGAAAGGAAGCGACCTGTGAAGCGTCAAGGCTTGGATGTGATTCAGAATACTATGAGATTGGATACACCATTGGACAGCAACTCAACATTTTACATAGTGACGGGAACAACCATGGACATCAACTTTCCTTCTACTGTCCACAAGATTTCTAAACAAGAAATGCAAGCTGAATTCGAGGCAGTGACAGACATCAATATACCATCCTTTGAAAAAATAGATCATACAATGGATCAAAGACCCGAGAGTTGGGATAATGACGCCATGGAAGCATTGGAATGGCTCGGTTTAGCGCATTTGAAAGCAAATCGTATCAAACAACGCAAAGAAAAGGTCGATCCATTCGTCTCGGTGTATCAGCCCCCTCTACCATTACTGCAAGATCACCATACAGGCACATTGGTTAAATTCAAAGGCTTCATCCCAACCACATGCATTCAAAACGTCATGACCGTTGTTAGGTAAAGTTGAGCGTGTAGAGCTGATAGTCGCTCTTATTGACACTTCCTTTTGTATACAGAAAAATGGTGGCCTCGGATGTAACTTCTCAGTGGACCTCCTTGACATGCTGGGGTTACAAAGATTCGCCAATCACTTGGAACAAGATTGGACATTACGAGTACCTGAATAGCGAAAACGACTACACACTTTTATTGCTCCCAAACAAACAGACTGCGTACGTCTATCAACTGTATGGCTCGCATCACACCAAATGTTAATAGTATACATCCATGCATGTGGTTTTGTTTCGCTTCATTCCCTAAACGTTCAAGTGCAAAATAAACAAAGTTTTGGCTTCCTTTTGATTCAGGGACGACTGATACTACTTCTTGATTGATCCCAGCCGAAAGCCGCGTTTCGGTTGATGGCTATGTACATATGCTGTTTCCAATAGTGTATAACCTTGACTGCTCCTCCATTTTCTGGGTGCGTGGTTCTATGAAAGATAGCAAATGTTGATGCAAGCGCTTTTTAATATGACTAATTTGTGATCTGTTGTTGTTATGCGTTTGCAAATAGTTCCCGGAGTTGAGAAATACCTCCAATCAAAGAACAACAACACTACACTATAAGAAATTTTTGTATATTTGACAGTTCCCAAAAGCCAACCTCCAACAAACCTTGCTCTTCTCTGCATCAAATTCGATATCATGAAGTCCTTCATCTGGTCCGCTATTACCCTCCTAGCTACAGCAGTAGTATCCGCATCCGCAAATGATGTAGTGACATTGAACAATATGCAAGAATTCGACGATACCATCAACTCAAATGATCTGGTGCTCTTGAAGTTCCACGCTCCTTGGTGTCCTCATTGTCAATCACTGAAGCCAGAATACGAAAAGGCCGCTGCGGATCTACAAGCCGACAAGATCATGCTGGCAGAAGTAGATTGTACCGTCAACAATGCTATTTGCGCCAAATATAATGTCCAAGGATACCCTACAATGCAAATGTTTCGAAAGGGTCGCCCAAGTGACATCTATAACAAGGAACGCAAAGCGGACAGCATTACTAAATATATGAGAGCGTAAGTATGGCTGAATTAAGGGCGACGATCTTTTGTTAACAGAATTGTAGTCATTTGTTGTCAGATTTCATTGAAATCAAATCAAAGAAGGAGCTGGACGATTTACGAGAAAAGGAAGCGCTTTTAGTCGTCGCTTACATTTCGCCTGAAGACAAGTCATCGTTGGATTCGTGGAAGGTTCTCTCCGAGAAATTGGTAGACGACTTTGCATTTGGCGTTGTTTCTGATCCGTCCATCATGCAAGCAGAGAATGTTGAATCGTCGCCCAGCGTCGTCTTGTATAAACACTTTGACCATCTGCGCGATGTCCACACTGGAGCCATCGTGCCAGATCAAATCGAGGACTTTATCAAGGTCAATGCTGTGCCCCTGTTGGCTGAGGTGGAGAGCCATACTTTCATGGACTACGTCGATGCGGGCCGTCCTCTTGCCTACATCTTTTCCAATTCTGAGGAGATGAAGAACCAAATGCATCAGCTGTTTTGGCCATTGGCACAGAAATATAGGGGCGTGTTTAGTTTTGCTCATATCGACGCCAATCAATACGCATCACAAGCAGATTTCTTGTCCTTAAACAACACATGGCCAGCTTTGGCCGTCCACAACTTCAAATCAGGTGCTCGCTTCCCTCTTGATCAAAGCAAGACAATCAACGAACAAGAAGTCTCCTCCTTTTTAGACGAAATCGTGCAAGGTCAGGCTGAACCCGCGTTAAAATCACAAAACTTCCCAGTTCGCAAGCCCGAAGATGCAGTCAAGGTAGTCGTTGGAAAGGATTTTGAAGACATTGTGATGGACAAGTCCAAAGACGTATTATTGGAGATATATGCTCCCTGGTGTGGCCATTGTCAAGCTTTGGCACCCACATATCAGCAATTGGGCGAGGTAATGCAAGTAAACAATGCTGAAAAGGACCATGATGTGGTGATTGCCAAGATGGATGGTACTGTCAATGATGTCCCTCTTTCTGCCGGCTTCTCTGTAAAAGGCTACCCCACCATCAAACTCTTCAAGGCAAATACAAATACAATTGTGGACTACACGGGCCAGCGCACACTGCATGATTTTGTCAAATTCTTGAATGATCACTCCACAAAGCAATCCCTGAAAATCGATTTGGCAAATCTTCCTCAGCCTGGTGAAAAGGTGGTAGCACCATCTGAACTAGCAGGAGCCGAAAAACACGATGAGCTCTAGATGAGATATACTCGCCTATTTACTTATCATACAGAATACCACTAAATTTCAAATAAAAGTCTAGCTTAATCCAAGCGCTTTATGAGTTATGGTATTAGATGCTGCAGCTCTAGTTGTTGCCGCTGCTCCTACCAAATTACGTCGCTTAATTGTAATGTATCCTATAATTCAATGTGTTGAGCAAGGTGTAGCGCAAGCTGCAAGTATTTTTGTCTTCTACCTGCAAAGGCAATGTTTGATGCATCTGTACCAACTTCAATCACATAATCGGTTCTGGGTTCAACTGTAGTGGGGATAATCCATTGGTAGAATCCCAAATTCAACGGGGATTTGGTTGTCATGATATGATCTATGGTCAGATTGTCTCTTTGGCCATAAGCCAAAACAACTGTAGCATAGTTATCTACTATGGATGATGCCGCCATGCCATTGTCCCTACATCAAAACGGTAAGCGTGCTGCACAAAAGGCAATAATTTGCTTTACCTTACTTTGTGTACCATTCGATTAGCATTGTATCCCCTATCTTGTAAGAGCTGTTTGGTTCGGGATAGCTCAGTTCCAATGTCGCTGACAGCACTGGCCCTGTCATTAAGGCCAACATTGTTAAAAAGTAATTCCATGCCATGTTGAGAGCTTGTAAGGTAAAAGTAAATGGAGAAGAAACAACTTCACGCTCGAATGTTTATTTATAATGCCTTGCTGCTGCTGAGCATTTCTAGTTTTTAAATCGAGAGAAACAAGTAATATATTGCTCATTGATTACACATACCCACAATTAGACATCAACTGTCATATTTCGTATGATACATCACACACACACATATATACATACATACACAATAAAATGATTTCAAAATCCATTTAAATTACGTGAAGAGAAAAATTAAAAAGGATATTTACTGTCAAAATCTCTCTTTATTTCAAATAAGGATGATTTGCAGTAGAGTAGATCTTCTGCCACAAATGTCAGGTACACACATAGCGTAACCCTTTGGTTATTATAAATATAAAATCAATTCGCAAAAGAATAAAGATCGTCTTCTATCTCAATCGTATTTCTGATACATACTTTTCTCTGAACTTGCTATATAACCATATCTCTACACACGATACAAACAAAAATCGACAGATTCCCCTCTGGACGTCTCACTTTAAGCAAAACAAAGGTAAAAGCAATCGTCGCTTTGAGGAGTCGAACCTACGGCCTTCCGGTTTGTAGTTGTAGCGAATTGGATAAAGCGTCCAAGTCAACTATGTATTTTTAAGAATAAGCACTTGTATATAAAAACGGGACGACCCACACATTGCATTGCTTTTGATTGTGCGCCGCGGGCTGTACACTACCGCGTTCATCTAAGTTTCGTCCGTAATCCAATTTTGAGCACTGATGATCCAGCAGAGACGATTACTGAGCAAGAAGCTGGTTAATTACAAGTGCCTAGTGGTAGCAGATTGACAGATGAGGTTTTGGACAACACTGCATTCAAAACCTTATACTATAGTAGCTTTGTGCTTGACACTAGATCTTGGTTGTATGTAGGTATTTTGGTCATTCAGGATAAGACCATCCAGAATTTGGTTTGAAAATATTTATGCCAGAATATCAAATTTAGCACGCGCCTACGCCAAATTTTACGAGAAAGACGGTAATGGTGTAGTAGTTAAATTTTAGATTGGACGCGTTGCCGTGGTGGAACTATGGGTGAGGTTCGAAATCAATCAATTTTAAGCACTGATTCTGACAGGATGGATAAGAAAAGCCGCAGGCTGATGGAGGAGATGTTGCGCAACACTTTTTTGTTCAAAACCGCTTGAATCTAGTAACATGCTTTGTTCAAGAGTGGCACAGGTTGAACACTGTTCTGGGCGTTGGACAAAATACGGCAAAGCGTGTTTTCATCATGCCGTATATGACTGTTGGAAAGTTTATGTTAACATTGTTATGTACTTATTCTGAGGCGGCGGTTATAAGCATAATATAAATAAACTTCCAGTGGCTACGTTAAGTGTACATAAATTAAACGATTCTTGTAGTTCAACAGTGGAGTGTTAATTATACCGGATTCCAACCTCTAGATCCATGTAGAGAGCACTTTTATTGTACGCAACGACTGCCCAAATTGTGTATTTGGTATACAAAGAATTGAAATGCATAGCAGATTGCACTAATTTCTATAGGCATAGGTTATTAGTAGAAGCTGCTGTATTGAAACACGATAATAAGCGGTGCTGCTTTTGGTATTTCTGAGCGTTTTTAAAGTAAAACATACACAAAATTTCTATCGTTCTTTGTCTGATGGTAATCAGCGTGTAGTCCCAAAACATACCAATTGTTTGAAGTCTGGATCAGATTTGTAGCATTAGTTTTTGTAGATTTACATGGCACTAAAGGTACTTCTCCCAGCCAAATCTTCCAAATTCAACCCTCAATATCTCGTCTTGTATGGCCTTGTAGATGCTCGGAATTGTGATAAATAATTGTTTTTGATTACCATTCACTTCCTGGACCTTTATCTTGAAATTTTTCAGATCGATCCAAATCGTCGAAAATTCACGTTTTTTCATGAGGTACCCCTCATGGTTTTTGTTAAAAATCAAACGATCGCAATTTTGAAGGCGAAAACGACACTTTTTACTATGGCATATATTAAGTCAAAATGACCGCACAGATGTAGGGTAACCTGTACAACTGCTATTCTGAACGTTGTATATGCTAAATATTGACTTTTCCTGGAAAAACTGCTTTTTATATTTTCGAAAAATTCTTTATCTTTTCATTCCAAAAGTATTTTAAAATTGACACCATTGAATGCGCCTTCAAATTCGCCCCTTAAGTTTATTAGAAAGTAATATACCCTGAGCACACTTTATATAGCTAATTTTAACAAAAATGTTTACAAATGTCAAATTATCTCGATATTGATTCAAAAAAATCATCGCAAAAAAAAATCATTTGGGTACAGTCACCACAGTGGAAAATGTTCATCGTACACGTCATTCAGATTCCGCGTGCTCTGTGCTGCGGCAGCCTATTGACTGCAGTCACCCTCAGCAACGCGTTTTTATTTTATTTTATTTTTTCTCGCACTATTTTTGCACTGCACTGTTTCTATTAAACCATATACCTTTTATTACTATTCATTGAATACAACGACACTTTTGCCAAAAGAAGCATGTCTTTGCAACCACCAGTACCCAAGACGACACCTTTCAAGTTTGTTACAGTAGGTATTAGCCAATAAAAGCCATTTTTCGTGGTACAATATACAGTAATACTAATTACGCAGTTTATTTCAGGCCAATTCGTTGCAATATATTGATTGTGTTTGGTTTGTATTTGGTTTGTATATTCCCCTTCTTTGGTTGCCATGGATTACATTCATTCAACCGTTTACTGCTTTCTTTCTCGTAATACTGTGCATTCTTCTTTAGTTTGCTCTATTATGTATTGCGATTTATTCTTTTTCCCTTTTCTGCACGCAACTATTTTTCTGTTGCTGTACCATAGTGCTATAGTGTATCTTTTGATGCATTGTATCACTTGTAGTGCTTTTCTATTGTAGAGTAGCATTGCATTCTTTTTGTTCTTCGAGTATTACTTGTACTGTTGTAATACTGGTGGTGGTATTGGTGTTCCTGCTTCGTATGAGGCAACCACGATACTTTTTTCTATTACTTTTACTTTCTTGTACTCGTCATTTTGATGATACTACACATTGCATGTTATTATTACCTCCTTTTCGTATGTAACTGTATTGCGATGTTTATGTTCTTCATCATCACATTCTAGTGATGCCCTCTTGTTACTTTCCCTTCCTTTTTATGGTTCTTTGAGCCATAACCCTCTTTTTGCGTTGTTGTGTGGATATGCCTATCGTTGAAGCACAACCAGATTTGATTCAGAGGCTTGAGGGTAGATAGGCTGCCCTCACTTGATTTGTATCACTTACTTGGTGCTAATTGAGAGTCTCAAGCGTTTGCACTATAAGCTGGGGGTGTGTAGTAAGGCATATTCTGGCATTTTAGGGGATTTTGATGATGGAATTGCTAAATTACTGTATTTAGTAATACTTAAAACTCCGCCTAACCAAAAAACAGAGGGAAACCCTCGCAATTTTTTTTTCTGGCTTGGGGTGTCTGTAGGGCAAATAAAGCGTTGTGATTGGCTCAAATTTGGAGACAGCTCAGAGAAATAAAGCATTGATATGGAAACTAAAAACGTTGTTATTAATATAAAGCATCCGAGATCGAACTACTTTTCGCTGCTGACAGTAGTATGTTAAATGCTTTTGCATAGAAGCAATTGATAGTTTTGAAGCTAATAATATACCGTATTCTGTTAAATTTGGCGAAAATAGAACTAAATTTGCAAAAATTATAAATAGATTTGCTGAAAATGCACGACCAACCTGAAAAAAACTTCGCAGAGAGAGGGTCCTAAATTCGATATAAAGTAAATGCGAGAAGTGAGGTTTGGTAAAGTTGGCCTGTACCTTTCATACAAATGTGCACTAACATAAAACGACTACACACAGGCAGTAGTAGATCTAAAACCCTGGCCGTAACTAACCTATCCCATTGTAATTGAAGGAACAAACGCTAATTTATAACTAAAAGACAAAGGTGATCTAGCGCCAAGAAAGCCAGCGCACAACATTCATCCGTACACTTTTGGCCATTTGGACTTGACATTTTTACCAAGTCTAAATGTTGTTGATCTTGCCAAATGTGCCCTTTTGCATTCAAAATGCGGCGAAAAGGGGATAGCGAACTGAATAGGGTCTTGGCTTTTAAAAAACTTTTGGCATCTAAAATTTCAGTTGTTTTATGCAGTATTCAACGCTGCTTTTCATATCAAATGTGGTTTACAAGTGCATGATAAAACTAAGGTTTGACATAACATTTCTTGGTAAAACTCTCAAAACTTGGCTTGTGCTATACAACACTTTTATTGTTTATTTACGCTAATCAGTGCCATACGAGTTGCTGTTTGCGCTGGCTTACACTCGGCCGCAAGGTCTTGCTTTCATTGCCCCCTCCTTGGCCTGTAATTGCTTGGTGAGCTCTAATTCGGCTTTCGTGACACTCAACTCTGTCTCTAACTGTGCATTGATGGCTGTCTGTTGAACCAATTGCTCCTCTAATGCCAGAATGCGCTGGTCCTTTTCATTTGATTCTTTCGCCGCGTCTGACAGCAATCTTTGCAGCTTGCTGATCACCTGTGTCTGATTTGTTGTACTGTCACCGGCAGACACTAATCCACTCGCATTGCTATTCTTGCGTTCGCTATCAGAAGGAGGCGAAGGCAATCCGTTCTGCGCATCGTGCAATTGTTGCTGCAAAGTCGCTGTTGCGCTAGCTGGATCGTTATTCACCACGGAGGATGATGTTAGAATCAGTCGAGTAAGGTGATCAATTCTTTCCTTCATTGCGTTTCGAGTGTTTCGCATGAGTTTCATCTGTTGATCATGATCTCTACGTTCGGCAATCAGAGCGGATTCCTTTTCCTTTTGTAATAATTCGGCAGTGGATTGTAATTTGCTCTTGAGCTCTACAATCTCGGTGCGATATTTTTGAAGCAGGGCTTTATCGTCCATGACTTCGTCGTTCTTGGCGTGTGTTGTAATACGCTTGACCCGGGAGGCAAATTTGAGTGTGTTGAGCGATTCTTCTAGATTGCTGGGACTGATGGTGCAAATGACAGCTACCTTGGCAAGACCTGAAAGTGCAGTTTGAAGGATGCGAGTGAGTTTGGAATCACGGTAGGGTATATGGCTTGGACTTTTGCCAGTGCTAGGATCGGTGAGCTTGGAGATTACTGTGCCCAGTGTCAATAGACTTTTGTTGATATAGGAGCCTTCTTTGCGACGGTCTTGATCTGATGCTGCTTTTTCTGAACCAGCCAAGTCAATGAGATTCTTGCATAGAGCGGTTAGTCTGTGTAAAATTGTTGGCACAGTAGCAGGGGCGACTTACAAGCTGTGATATTCTTACAGTCTCCTTGGATCTGGCAGCATGATGCCCATAGCCCGTTGATGTCAGTGTTCTTCTATGCGATGCAAGCGATGTACTTGTGCTACTTCGTTCCCTACTCTCAATAACCATTTGAAACAATGTATGACTACGGCTGCTGTGTAGGTTGTAATCTGTTGAGCTAATGTGTCTATTTGCTATTAAAATAACACAATTAGACCCAATGCACTCGTTGTCTACTACAAGAGCAAACCTTCTCCTCGCTCAATGATGCGCAGCACATCTTCAGGGCTTGTCACCACTTCTTCAGTCAGAGGCGTAACATAAACACCCCGAATTTTGTCTTGATGGATCTTGAGATTGTCATTGGAGGGGTTGAGTAGATCCTTGATGGTTTCATTGTAGATTTCCAGGTACGAAACTCGAAGAAGGAACTCTCTTGTGATGGCCTATTTCATGCGTTTAGACGAGAAAAGTATGGGTGTGTGTGTGTGTTGTACAAGCGGCATGCCTTTTTGATGAAGTCAAACACATTATCAACCGAGCGTGGTATCACACCTGGTTCTGTCTCGTTGCCTAATACACATGCGGCGTTATACAACAGTGGTCTCTCGAGTGCTTCACGCTGACCTTACCCATCTAATAGGTTGCAATGATGGTTTGTGTGTGTGTGTACATCAGTAATCCTCTTTCTCTTTCTGCGAATGTTGGCTCAATCATCTTACCATCGTCTACAATCACGGGCCATTTTAATAAGGAAAACATCGTATGACAAGTCAAATTACTTACAAATGTCTTTCCACTTGCAGTTTGTCCATAGGCAAATACGGTTGCTGCAGAAACGATGGATATTAGTCTCTAGCAAGAACAAAAGCCTTACTATAGTCGATGTACCGTTATATCCCTCCATTGCCTGGCTATAGTGGTCATTGTTATTGTTTACTCTTCTTGAAACACCAAACAACTTACTTGATAAGATTGCTGATACTCTTTGCATACAGAATCTCATTATCGCTGCCGTATAGTACATGATCTAGACTTGATCGTTAATGCCCTTGCTCGTCAAGTATACAAGGTCATAGTACCAAAGTGAAATTCATGCTGTTTCTTTAGTCTGTGATCTGTTGAAACAATCTTCGACTGCTGCACCTCCCAGCATGAGCCGTGCTCGCTTTCGTTTGGCGGTCTACAGCGCACTGTCACTTGGACGTTCTCGCCATGCCGCTTGCTGGACGATTTAATGGGTGCCATGGCTGTTACAGTGGAAGATGATGTGGTGGATGAAAGCGCAGTGCAAGTAGAAGAAGTCGATGATGTTCTTTGTCGAACAAACGGCTGTTGTGTATGATACATGTTTATTTATTCCCGATAATAGACACAAATAAAAGAGTGGTATTGAAGCGTTGACTCGGTAATTAAGCCTTTTCGTTGCTCGCTGCTTGGTTATAAAGGATGTGAAAGAAAGGGCTTGAAAAAGAGAGTGCCCTTGATGGAAAGAGGGCGAAAATATTTATGTGTGTGCACCTCGAAATGTAACATGGAAGTAATCTGATCATGTTTTGGTCTGTTTCCTTTCTGCGCATTTCAATATCGAATCTACAAGGTTATTTTAAATCAAACCTGGGTCAATGCCACCACAGCTTCATGTATGAATGAAACAGTGTGTTTTGCAATGATCTTGTATGCGGATGCCAGTTGTATCATGGCCATAGACGACTTTCAAGGCACCAATGGAGGAGGCTTTAACCAGTCACTGTGAAAAGCAGAAGGAAAGAAAGCGATGCCAGGAAAAGAAAAAAATCCTTCATCTCTTTATACATCAAACACATACATTATGGCAAAGAAGCAAGAGTCAGTAACTCCTGGACAACGTCTTGGTTATGCCGCAGATTACCAACAAGGCGCCGGCACATATGAAAGAGATGGCTTGTTATACGCCAGTGTTGTTGGACAAAGATACATTGATCCTGCCAAGGACGATCAGGTAGGAGGCTGTCTGTTGATATGCTGAAGCAATGGATCGACTCATCCATGTCTAGTTGCCTGTGATGAGAGTGTCTAGAGAGAAGGAGCAGTCCGCAGTGCCTGAAGTGGGCAGCGTTGTAAGCAGTACATGGGATGGCGGAGGCGTGGAAGGGAGACTGACATGTAGCATAGATTACAGGCAAAGTAATTCGTGTCGCACCACATCAAGCAGTGATTGCCATCATGGTGGTTGGCGATATTCCTTGCAAAGAGGATTTCATGGGCGTGATTCGGTAAACCACAGCACTTTTGCAACCCACTCTCTTTGGGGTGATTAACATTTCCCACATAGTACTCAAGATGTGCGTGCAGCAGAAAAGGACAAAGTCAAGATTTACAACTCATTTAGACCAGGCGACATTATTAAAGCAGAGGTGATTTCATTAGGTGATGCAAGATCATATATATTATCAACGGCAAAGAACGAACTGGGTGTCATATTTGCAACCAGTGTAGCTGGCGCTACCATGGTGCCAATCTCTTGGCAGGAAATGCAATGCCCAAAAACCAAAGCCATTGAATTGCGCAAATGTGCCAAACCCACCGTGTAAATGACCTCCAAAATAATAAAATGCCATTTATTTAACCATTTAAGGGCATTTTAAATTATATTTAGATTTGACATGCCAACACATACTCGTTTTGTATGAGGATCGGCCGTCATTTGCGTCTTGGATTAGGCTATTTATAATAGAGTGATAGGTTGTCTTATATTTACAGGTACATTGTCTTCGGGGTACTTCCACTCGGGATGGTTATAGAGTGCATTTGTGTCCACGCGCTCCCACTTTGGTGTATCTAGCGAGAGAGAGAGATAAGAGTTAGGGTTTAAACACAACATGAGCAGCGAGTGTTTGTATGTCTTACCTATTGCCGAGGGATGATGTAATTTGTTTTGCAGGTCGAGCTGCATCAGGCTTGACCTACAAGCAATGTCTCTATGGGTCTGTAGCTTGTAAAAGTCTCTTGGAGGCACTTTGCATTCGTGGCCATTGAAGTAAGCCAGATAGGTCAGGGCAGCTTGGTCCTGTCGATGGTTTTCTCTGCTGGAGCCAGGAGGGGCGATGCAGTTCTTTTGAAGTCCACATTCAAACCAAGGAATGATGAGCGTGTTGACGATGGTGCTGTTATCAGCATCGAATCCCACAGCAGCGCCGTTGCAGTTTGATTTGTAGCGGTACTCCTTGATGTCCGCACCAAAGAACTTGAACATGCCCTTGTGCGTCCATTTGCCCATGCCGTATGCGCTCTTGGGCGACCAGAATCCGTGGTAGTCGTTTCTCACCGTATCTGCTATATTTAAAATGAAGTCTCTTGTCACTTGGTTACCGGCATCGAGCCAGACTAGCACGCCACCGTATCTGACTCGGGCATCGTTGACAATACCGGTTTTCCAGCCATATTGGCCAGCGTCAATGGCCACATCCCAGAAGCGAGGGTAGCGCTCGTGGTCAAATGTAATCAGGTCGTCGATCAAGCCGTGCTCTTGCAGCTGATTGAGGATGGGCAGTTGGGTTCTGTTCATTCCGATATTATAGACAGCGATTCTGGGGAACTGATCCATGTCAATGTCTGGACGCAGTTCATGTAGCGAGTAGAGAAAGTTTTCTAGTGAGCACAGGTGGTTGGCGCTGGATCCGGTGACAATCGTGTAGGGAAAGGATGTTCTTTTTGTGCTGCTGGTGTGCGGTTTCTCGTCTTGAACGGCTGCTGTTGCGCTAGAGTCGAGATTCGACAACGACGACGATGAATCTAAATTGCAAGTAGTACAAATATAAGTATTTGATTGCCCCTCAAGCCTGCCCAATCTCTCTGTATCTGCCCCCCCCCCCTGTGCACACTACCATAGTAACGATGCTGATATGTTCTGTATATTGACACAGTCAGCAATCCCATCAGACATGCAATCATGCATAGGAATATGGTGATTTTTCTTGATCGAGGTACAATGGAGGATGCAAACGTCATTATTAGCTGAGGTATATTAGAGTGTATTATATTACATAAGTTTTGGGAAAGAAGAAAGAAAGAGACGAAAACGAGACGAATAAATATGAACGGTATGAAAGAAAGGGGACGAAGGGCCCTCCCTCCTAATAATCTCATCATTTGATATTTATAGAATAAGTAAATGTCACACGTTACATTCGAATTTAGCTTCCCAGCAGTGACGAAGAGGCCGTCGTCGAAGCATGATTGCAAGCAGCATTTCAGTCAAGACAGCCGCCGCCGCTTAAACGCTTCACAGGCGTCCGTTTTGTTGAGCTTTTATTTCTTTTGTTTCTCTTTCTTATCTCTTTTGACGACACGTTTTATGGCCATGGAATCCACCGCAGAGTTCCCCCAAGGCTTCTTTTTCATCCGGTGCAAAAGCCAGCCATTTGCTGTTGATGTCAATGGTGGCAGCATGACGGTAAGTTGCATACATTGCAGTGTATTACCGAGAATCTCATGCCAAGTTGCGGATAATAGAATGATGCGACCATCATCATCTGGCCACAGGTAAGTCGACCCGCATGTGTGTGTGTTCAGGCCTGTGTACTGACGCTGTGTGTAGAAAATGGTCGATAGTATCAACCAGGTAGGGACATGGACAGTTTGCATAAATTGTAACAGCATACCAACCAACGCGCGCCTGTCTTTTTGCTAGCTGTGGATGCATGAGGAAGGATTCTTGATTAATAAAAAATCAGGTCTAGGTAAACATCATACCGTCATGTTGGCAATGTGCATTTATTAATTGCCGTTCCCCCCCAACAGTGCTCGATATTCGAGGCGGCAGTGAGTAGCAGTGTCTTGTGAATGAATAGCAATCTCAGCGACTGACCATGATGACGGCCAGGCATTGAGCGCGACAAGGTGATAATCCAGTATGCTCGCAAGCCTGGATTGGCACACAATCAAAGATGGACATATCAAAACGGGTTCATATTCCCCACTTCTGCACCTCATTTGGTGCTGGACATTCGAGTAAGCTGCGCACGCTTGCAAACAATGAAAAAAGGGTGCATTTGGCTGACATTTGGCGTAGAATGGCGAATTCAGGAATGGCAGCACCGTGTATCTCAACACCAAGAACCTGCATTCAAAGACACAGCAATGGATCATTCAGCCATTCGAGAATGAAAAGTCCATCAACGAGCTCGCCCTGCTTCGACCCTCACCACGTTAGTACTTTGTCTTTGCATTTTACGTATCCATGGCTGGCATGACGTTTGACAATGTTACATGTAGTGCAACGCACATCGACATTTCCTAGACAAGAGGAGCTTTATGATTGCTACCGCTTGGTGTATTTGGAGCCTGATCAAAGGGTTACTGCAGAGCAGCTGGCCGGTGCTGCTGCTTTCAAAGCCATGAAGGACTTTATCGAGCAGTACAAGCAGACACATCAAGGGCCAGTTGTTGCTGATGAGCAAACGAGACCTGCATTGCTGGAGCTTGTCAAGAGAGAGGTAGTGTATCTTGAGAAGGGCCTCATCTCTGCTGACACTGACACACTACGGAATAGGTTGTACAGGCATTAACGGCTAAGCATGTTGAGCATAGTCTGCAAGAGCTGGTTCAATCAGCCATCTCTGTAGCAGAAGCTTATTTCAGCCGAGAATACAATGCCAATTGATTAAATAAAATGACGATAGTTTATTCGAAAAGGGAGTGTATATATAGCCTAATCAAAGGGGGGAGGAGGTGAGATGGCAAGAAGAGGGAGATGTGTATAGATATTTATTTATAATATAAACCATTGACACATTTGATTGTGTGGTAATATAACGTGCATTAAGGAGATTTCAGGAACAAACACATAGACACAGCAGCTTAAATTGCCGCCTTTCTTAATTCAATCTCCCAATCTTCCATACCTTCATAAGACTCTTCCTGCTTGCTGTTGCTGGATGTAGTAGTGTCAATAGAAGTAGAGGGATCTGCTTTGGCTGGTGCTGCTTTATTGTCACTCTTGGTATCCTCCTTTCCCGTCTCGTCTTGTTTGGTTGTATCATTTGTACTCTCCTTGATCTCTTTTTCCTCCTCTTCTTCGTCCTTGAAATCAAACAGTACATCTTGATTCACTGATTTGGCAGGTTGTTCTTTGGGAGGATGACTCAGCACCGCTTGTTTAGCTAATGTCACTCTGTAAAAGTAATTTTTCCAAAAAGTGGGCTCGCTCACTCTGTGCTCAAAATGAGTAACATGTAGATAAAACACATCACAAATATACAACTTACTGCTGTGGCACCAGTACAAATCTCGAGTGAGAGAGATTCTTGTCTTCTTTGAGAGCTGCTTGGGCACTTTGACTGTAGGCATTCAGATCAAATTGAAAGTTTGTGTCTTCTGGAGGTGGGATCAAAAAGTTTCTCTCGTCCTATGGAAAGCGTTAGAAGATCCTCCCCCACATGATTAAGCAACAATGATAACGACCTACCTTGGAAATATCCAGAATGGCCTGCTTCATCTCATTTTCATAGCCTTGATATCCAGCCCATGGCGCAACAGGCTCTATAAAAATATATTCATATAAACATCCATAAGAATGTCGCCATCCCACTTATTACCTGAGCCTCGAGATTGATGAACTGTGCCATTCTTTTCATCCAACTTTTTACTCTTAACAAACGATGCTCTTTCCGACTCTAAATCACCCTGTAACGTAGCTATTTGGTTTGGAATATCTCGAGCACGCTGTTGAAGCTCGTTGAGTCGTTTGTTGAACTCGGGAATGCCCTTGGTTTGGATGGTCTGTGAAAGCGCATTTACGCTGGAAGTAACGCTAGAGAAAAAGGAGCCTCCAAAGAAGCTGGAGGGCGATGTAGGCGTGGATGGTGTGCTGTTGGTGATTTCTATTGTTACCAGTTAAGAAAAGAGCCTCTTTTCATCAACTTAAAAGAGTGAATTGACATGCAAAGTACCTTTTTCAGTAGACATGCTAATAGTGAAAATGAGTATGGAGAGAAAAAAAAGGGGGAGATGTAACTCGAGAACGAGCTTTAAATTAAGGGACTCCATCAATCAACAGACTCAAGTGCGGTATTTGCCAGTGTGTGATACGTTCACGAGCATCCTTGTATATATACAGTGCTCAGAGTAATCTAATAGCGAGTTGGATTTGTCTGAAGTATTTGTATGTAGCATCTTTGAGCGACAAGATGCGTGCATTGACAATCAACATGCGAGGGTTGATTGAGACATTTGAGGGCAATATTGCTAGACAGTCGAGCATTTGACATTGTATACTACACAAATATCAGAGATAACAAAGCGAAACAATGCTTTTATAGCGCATTTTTGCTTATTAAATCCTTTCAATTGATCTACATTCACGTTCAAATCACTTGTGGTTTGCATTAGCAAAGGCTTACAGCCACAGAGTCACAGATTTCATGTCAAAAAAGGTCCAATATAACGCGCAGAGAAACAGAGCATTGATTTCGAACACTTTTATCTCTTCTTTTCCTCTGCGTGCATTTATTTGGCTCATCTCATTATGGATGAATGGGTGAGTATTTCATGCCAGAGCTTTATCACGGATCCATACTGACCCACGTACATGTAGAACTTTACATTACCAGATAGTCCAAGCCAACGTTCAGCCAAAAGAAAACGAAGTGCATCTACAGAGGATCATCAAAGTAAGAGGACCAATTCAGTCATGACACTCAAAAAAAGACTTATACAGTAATAATAACTAGGCTATCTTTGGGCCGATCAGTATGAACCTAAATCAATGGTGAGTCCATGCAAGCATGTGTCCTCGACACATGTCACTAATGAACAAAAAAAAACTCCATAGGCAGATGTGTGTGTTCGAGGAGATAAAGTGAGAGAGCTTCAAGGCGCCATTGAATCTTCAGCGATTGGCAGTCGACAGGGTCACTACAAGCTTTTGCTATTATCAGGTCAATCTGGCATTGGCAAAAGCACACTTGTACGATTATTATGCAAATCAATGAACTACGACATTTTAGAATGGATAAATCCTAGCAACGACTACGACCCTACAGACTCACATACACACACCATGACACTATTCAGCAGATTCTTGACATCGTCTATACTGAGAGGATCTCAGCGGCAGATTATATTTGTAGACGACATGCCTGATATAACAACAGACGACATCAAGCGACAATTGCACTCCATACTCAAGCACATTGTCTACTCACCTGCTAAATTCCTGCTGATCATGGTAGCCACCGATGCTTGGATGGAATCTTTATCCTACAGAGACTATGACAGCAAATTGAACAGATCCATTGACATTATACCCGCAGAGTTGAATACAGATTTACGAGTGAAGCATATCAAGTAAGTTGGCTGTGTGGTGGATAATCAAGATCAAAAGGGTAGGGCTAACTTTTGCCCAAAAAAGATTCAACCCTGTCAACAAAACCAACATGAACAAAGTATTGAAAAACATCTTATCTCAAGAGCATGCAAACGTACCAAAGGACCGCCTCGACGATATTATAGAAAAGAGTGATGGCGACATTCGGGCAGCAATCAACACGCTACAGTTTGACACTATTCATTCCAGGAAAGCCAGAAAGGTCCCAAGCAAAAAGAAATCTGGAGACAAACCACCGTTTGACGATAAAACAGGGCCATTGACGCTATTTCATGCGGTCGGCAAGGTGCTTTACGCAAAGAGAAACCCCAACGGCACGTACGAGTCAAAACCAGAGCATATCTTAGCAAAGTGTCCGGTAGACAACGACACATTCATCACCTATTTACACCAAAACTACTCTGAATTCTTTGACGATATGGAGTCATGCACCACACTGCTGAACTATCTCAGTGATGCAGACACAATACGTTCACAACATGATTGGCAGGATACAAGCGCAAGCATCTATCGTGGTTTGGTAAGCGTCAATGGCATAATGATCAATCCACCTCGAGAAAGGACCACGTATCGCCAGCAATTCTTTGATAAACCACGGTTCTACGAGGCTCAATTGGCCACTCAGCAACAGAAATTGGAGAATTATCGCAAGGATTTCATGGCTTCAGTGCAGAGCAGAATGGCCGATTACGAGTCTCAGGAACAGATGGAGTATCAGGACGATCCAATTCAGGACTTTAGTGAAGATGAATTCGATGACATTTATGGCGATGACGATGATGAATTAGCGGCATTTATGGATTACTAAATGTTGTTCTATCATTTTGTTTTATTTCGTGTGTATGTATATATATATATAAAACATGTCTTATTTGTCTAAAGCTTTGCATTTTGAATGCCTGCATCCTTGAGGATCTTTTCTAATTTGCCTGAAGAGTAAGCAGCTTTAAGAGCATCTGAGCCACCAATGTGCTGTTGGTTGATGAAAATGTTGGGCACAGTGTTTTGTTTTGTTAATTCAGCCAGTGCCTTTTGAATGGCTTCTCCGTCTTTATGATCGTTCAGTTCCAAGGCTTTGTAATCAACGTTGATGTCGTCAAAAAGATCTTTGGCTCCAATACAGTAGGGGCAATATGATTTACTAAAGATCTGTAGTTTGGATGAATGAGTACATGGTATCTATTGTGAAAAAAAGCATGTGCACATTTACCATGACAGTGTTGTCTGAGATGGCCTTCTTGACAAGGTCTCTGATTCCTTGGGTTA
Organism: Mucor lusitanicus; assembly: GCA_010203745.1. Taxonomy (NCBI): domain Eukaryota; kingdom Fungi; phylum Mucoromycota; class Mucoromycetes; order Mucorales; family Mucoraceae; genus Mucor; species Mucor lusitanicus. The sequence continues at coordinate 2,073,876 of JAAECE010000003.1, read as the reverse complement.
CAATGGACATGGTAGTTGGTGGTAAATGTGTAGTATGAATGAAAAAGCACATTTGTTCAAAGTTAAGAGCACCTTTCGTTTTGTAGTACACCATTCAGCTCTCTCCGGACCGGGATTAGTCATCTACAGTGGACAATCCACTAATCAGGTACATGCTTCTTTGCGCAATCGTCGAGATCTGGATAAAATACACTATTGCTGTGCATTGATGCAATAGCTGCGGGCAGCATGACATCTTATAAATCAACCAAAAGAATTGCCTAATGCTGTTTTGAAGCTGACTTATGGGTCACACGCAAGGAATGTTATTTATGATGATTTCTACAAGCATAGTACGCTTCCCTGTGTCCAATCTCATAGATGCAATACCTAACACGCTTGCACTCAATAGGTGCGATTGATTTATGAACAAGTAGCATACTGTTATTGCCGCTTTCTAGTCAAAAGTATGCCAAATACAGCGAAAATTGGGACCATTTGAGCCGTGTTTTCTCGTGTTAGGAGCCGTTTTGGACCGCCAGAATAGCACCAAATAATCACACTCGACCAACAGTAACTTTTTGGCACCTTTGCCCAACTTTTTTGGGATCATCAAAATTGGACGAAAAAGCATGAGGTACCCCTCATGGTTTCGATCAGAAATCAAATGATCGCGTTTTTGAACAAGAAAACGAACACTTTTACTATGGTACATATTACATCAAAATGTTCCTCTCGGCCTTACGCAGCCTACTGAAGCTTATATGTGAGACGTTTATATGCAAAATGTCGACATTTTTGCCAAAAACCTTATTTCATATTTTCGAGATTTACTCTAGTTTTTCAGCTTTAGCATCCCCTAAAAATAGCACCATTAGATGCACATTAAAATTTGGTCTTAGGATCGATCAGATATTAGGGTGCGATCGTGCACTTTTACATAGTGAAAGTTTCCAAAATAGTCGAGGTCGACTCGAAAATCATCAAATCTGGCTAATCTGGAGAAAAAAAAAACGCAAGCCGGAGTGCGAATTTTTTTGGCGACGACAGCTGGCAATGCCCAATATGAATGTAATCCATGCTCCTGGAGGCTTTTACAAAGGGGCCTGCGAATTGAACAGTGCTCTAGCTTGGCCTGGCTATCTTTTTCTAACCATGCATGTTCATATCTGACAGGAACAACCGAAAAATATGTATTTTAGGTCATGGCGACAATAATTGCTAGACATTTGAACTAATCGACAGTTGCAAGAGCTCTAATCTCAAGTAGTGTAATGACGAGGTTGGTCAAAGAACAAAATCTGTGATTTCGGCACGTACAGTTGATGGTCTTGTATAAAACGTCTGCTTGATATAAGCATCTCTGACAGAATACAGCCATTTTCAAGCATTATAAACAATCAACATTAAGGCAAATGGGTAAGAATATTATGGTTAAATCAAAGCTTTATTCGCAGAATATATACTTTTTAGTAATCAGAAATGCGTGATCTGTAATAAAAATATGAATTAGTTCAATGTCTACTACAATGATGAAGAGTAAATGTAGGAACAAAAGATGGATATTGCAAGAAATACGCTCAGAGAGAAGATATGTTTTTTTTCAAGAACCACTCATTCAGTGGTTTCAGGATTTTCAGTGTGTGTGTGATACGTTTGGTCATCGCCGCACATTTCTTTGCAGCATCCTTCTAGTTGTAGCCTAAACTCTGGGGAGATACCTTACCTTTTCAAATCTTGATTTCCTAGCACATGTACTAAAGAACAAGATCCACATCAGACTGAAAAATTTTCAGGCTTTTATAGCCATCATTCTGTTTCTGTGACGGTAGAAATTTTGGGACGGTATTAAACACGATGACATTTGAAAGGAGCGTTGATGCCTAGGAAGTGATGATGATGAAGAATGAATTTATTTGATTTGGATGTGTAAAAATGACAAGTTATATTGATTTAAATGAACTCTGGATCAAGTATCCTTTTTCTCTGATGCTGGACAGCATGTGTTACCTGCTCCATGCTTTGCCCAGCCTTTTGAATCATCTTCTCCAACTCTACCATTTGCTTGTCGAGCTTTTGCTTGGCCAATCTTGAAAATTGCAATTGCTCGTCGGAAATAGCTTCTTCGCCATCGCCATAGCTGTGATTTACTGGATCTGACAGTGGTGGCTGCCTCGTTTGATGTACAAAATGAAGATCTTCTTTTCTAGCATCAGGATCTAATCTGCTCAGCAATCTCCAAAGAGAGTTATCCTCATCGCTAATCTCAATGTGATGTTGATAAAATTCGGACCCATGACGCTTGTGATGCTGTAACTGATTTAGTTGTTTGTCAACACCTGCCATTTTAGAAGCAATGTACAAGTTTGTCATGACCATCATTGCCATACAAATAGCAGTGAGCTGAGCTGTTGTGGGAGCGCTTGCATTGGAAATCAGCCAATTGAGTATACTAGAGAGGGTCTCAATGACAATATGCTGCTTTTCAGTAGCTGCTGTTGCTGCTGTTGCGGCGGGAGACGCAGCGTCTTGGGTCTTGTCGGCTTGATTGCGATGTCTGTGTCTTCTCTTGCCTCCCTTTTTCTTTCCACCATTGGCTAAGCGTTTGGTATCTCCTGCATGACTATCTAAATATTTGCGCACTGCAGCATCCAGACTCTTGTAGAAGTTTTGCTGCCCATCAATGGAAGCCTTTTCTATGGTAGCTAATCATGCACAAGGGCCAGGGTTAGGGTCCAATCATGGCATGACACTCTCTGAACGCAACTTACATTTGAGCCAAGATGACTTTGTGAAATCAACAAGCACGGTGACCAGCACACGAACTTGACCTTGACCGCACCACGATATACATGTTCTGGTCTTGACACTAAAGGAACCACCAGAGGGAACATCAGGTGTTTGCGTTACAGTGAGTTGACTAACATAATCCGTTGTGTCCAGATGGAGAACTTCTTCTTTCAAGTAGCACTTTGTTGACTTTGGACCAATTGACCCACCCAAATATTTGATGTATGATGATTCACGTGAGTGCACACAACCCTCGTTCTTGGACCACTCACCAATACAGACCTCTGTTATACAAGCACAATGTTAGAATACACAACCAATGTGTGCTGATGCTATTACTTGCCTGTACTCTTTTCAACTTCACAGAGGAATTTGTTCATAAAGGTACTATTAAACAGCAGATTATACATGGTCTCAATAGTGGTATCGTATTGCTTGTCCATGACGACTGTTGGAAAGTGTTGATCCGTCTTGCTGCATTCACACTCTGTCTGTTCCTTGATCTGGACGTTCTTGTTCTCACTGGCGTTTTCGGTGCTTGCTGCGATGGTGGAGGCATCTGTTACCGTGGTCGAGTTTTCATGGGCGCTGTTTGCTGTTGAGCCTACTTGTGCTAATGTTGCTGTGGATTCTGTGCTCTTCTTTAGATATTCTTGCATGTTTGGACGTGGGCCAGCCTCTGAAACGGCTCTTCGTCTAGCAGCCTCATCAGCTGACGATAAATGTTTAGGTAATGGGAGTGAGGCCAGTGATGCTTGTCTGTCACTCAATGTAGAATTGTTGTTGTTTTTGTCTGTGAGAAATGTGAGATGGGGATGGACAGGCCACAATGCAGAGCGTTATTTACCATTGATTTGACTGGATACCGTGACGAGATCGCCGTGAAGCTCATCGTCTTCTTCGTCTTCATCTGAATAAGAGTAGTCGGACGACGTGTAATCGCTTTCATCGCTTCCAGAAAATTCAGTAGCATCATCGCCTTTGAAACCGCCTGCATGCACTTGAATTGTACTACTATTAGCACGAGAAGCTTTCCAGATTTCCACCATTTGATCATAGGCCTGATCACGTGAGAGAAAGGATGCTAAGAAATGCTTTGTTCGTCTGGGATGTTAATGTTTGTTTTCTGCCGATTGTTTGTTACATCAAACCTACTTTCGAGGAACAAGTGGAGATCAGGATGGCATTTGGAATGAAGATGGCAGTTGATCTCTTTTCAATATCTTCGATATCAGCAAATGCAATCACCAGCTAGAGTGTGGATTGAGTACACGACATAACCTGTTACACATCTTTGCTTACATTTGTGATCCAGCCAAAGATATTTGCATTAAAGCAGAGATGATGCTCGGAAATATAGACTCTGCCTTGAAGTAAGATTTCCTTTTGCAATGCACAACCATAATCTGGTAATAAAAATAAAACAATTTAGCATGAAATCAGGGTCTCTACATTGCCCCTTTGTTTTGATTTTTTTGCACATGCGCTGCTGTATGAATTCCAAGTGAAATGTGTATCCTTTTAAAATAGGAAACAGACCATCATCCCCCAATAGAAAACACCAATCATCTTCTAATAATAAACACTAAAGCTAAGCAATTCTTACCATCAATTAATCTTTCTTGATCCGGCACGCTTCGAAACAAGGAATGGAAATCGTTGTTTCGTTTATCATTTGCGAAGCGAGTTGTATTCGGTAATGCAACGGTTGAAGATTCGGCTGATGCGGATATAGAAAAGCTGCCATCTGAGCCCATATCGTCTGTGGATGATATGGCGTCTGATCCACGACGCTGCTGCCTATGCTTCTTGGATGTGAGATGAGGAAACGATCTCTGTGATACCAGCGGTTTCTCCTCGTATTGATCATTCGATACGTCTGTGGAGAAACTTGATCTACGGTGGTTGCTGATTGGAAGAGGCAGTTTGGGCGAGCTGTGGTTGTGTGGATGTGAATCTGCTGCTGTTGTTGAGGATGGAATAGCTGAAGGCACAGGTGAAGGAGCACGTGAAGGATGTTGCGATTTTGAATGTAAGGCGTTTTCTGACTGCACTGCAATCATTATCTAGAGCGAGAATGTGTGATGATCCTCGTGCACTAACAAATAAAAGAAGAAGAAGAGCAAGAGAAAGAGGGTAAAAGGGAAGAAGGAAAAGATATAAGAAAGGAAACGAGGGGCCTTTTGGGTTGGTTTCCAGGGAGTTTTTTTGAGGAGTTTTGCCTTGTGTTTGTATGTGACAAAAACAGTCTATCTTTATTTATTCCTCGACATTTTACCTTATTTAGATCCGGAAATCAGTGGAATCAAGACAAGCAGCATCATTCCATGCTGAAACGCATGGCTGCTTGGGCATCTGTAGCGCATCTGCCTCGGAGATTACTGCTTAAATGTTGGGTTTATCTTTGGCAATGCAACATGGTATTGATCGATTGGTATGGTTGCGGTAGTGCAAATTAAGCATTTAATATAGCAATTAAGATCGCCTTCCTAAACGGATGAGGGGAAACAATTCAACCAGTGCATGCTACCACTGGCCTTATCCTGATGGAGCTTGTGAAGGACTGGATTGTACCGAGATGCAGGCTGAAAAGAGACATTGGAGAAACAAGACATCCCTCCGCTTAGATTCCTCATGATGGAATGATGCTGTTCTTTAGCATTGGGTGTTTCGCATTAGCATGGTGGCCGAGCAAGACGATGGCATATCATGGTTTACAAGAAATGATGAGCAGATGAGTGATTCACAGCTTAGCCCCTGGGGTTGCCATGGCAACGAAGTTGAGCCATTCTCAAACATCATCTCATGAGCAACGACAGCATCGTTGGTAATTTAAATGAGCGAAACGTAAGATTCGAGCCATTATTTTTTTCAGATGCCTCATTGACCCTTCTTCGCTGTCCTTTTTGTTTATCATTTATAACAGTTTATCATGGCAGCTAATTATTGGGCATCTACGCAGAGGTAAATAGGGCAATCACCATATAAAGAGGATGAGATTCATTGACATTCTGAAAGAAATCACTGGATGATCGACCGTTGGACTCTAGCCAAGAGCAAAGAAGAAGATCTGAAATACGTGTCAGAGGCAGATTATGTGAAATTGAGAATATGGTTCTGTCATTGTAAGTCGTCCATATGCTATAGCAGCCAGTAAAGATGAAGTCCAACATCTTCCTCTTCTTTTAGTGATTCAGAAACTAGCTAAACGGCTTCAATTACGGCAGCAAGTGGTCGCAACCGCCTTTGTTTATTTCAAACGATTCTACATAAAGTAACACTTGCACCACTACAAACAAACAGCAGACAATTAACGCTGGATCTCTTATAGTAACAGCATCAAAGCAACAGATCCGATTCTGGTCCTTGTAACATGCGTCTATCTTGCTACCAAGATTGAAGAATGCCCTATACATATCAAAATGGTAACACAAGAGGCGAAAACTGTATTTCAAGGTATGAATTACGCACACGATGGAGTGTCAGGCACACCAACATTAAGCATTTTACAGCTGAATTCGGTGGATTTCCTTACGACAGCGCCAAAGTAGCCGAATTTGAGTTTTATTTGCTCGAAGAATTGGAATTTTACCTTATTATATGGCACCCATATCGATCATTGACACAAATATGCAACGAGCTGGGGATGAGAGAGTCTGGACTGCAGTACGCTTGGTTCATCGTCAACGACTCATATAGAACCGATGTGAGCTTGTTATACCCACCTCATTTGATCTCGTTGGCAGCCATCTACATCACGGTCGTGCTCAATCATGCAGACTTTGCGCCCGGCTCAGCGGGAGATCAGCGTGATATGAAGCAGTGGTTTGCAGATTTGAATGTGGATATAAAGAGTGTTATAGAGATTAGTCAGGAAATACTGGCGATATACGAGGTGTGGGCGGATTGGAAGGAAGAAAAGATGTTGTTACTATACAAAGAATTGAGGAGCAAATCATAGCCATCTTTTTCTTTCTTGATGATGATATCAATTAGTCGTGTACATAGAATAAACAATAGTGATTGCATAGTTTGAATTAATAAGCATACCAAGTAAGGAGCAGCAGATTCAATCCAATGTGGCAGTAGTAATAACGGATGACTGTGACAACAATCAAATGCGCAATTTAGATTGATTTTTCAGGAACTGCATCAGCTACTTGAACTATACGAGAAAGCTGTTGATGACCACCTTTCATTCTCGTGGATATACGGTGTGCTGGATTGAACATACATGCAAATATCGTTCAGGGATCACAATGTGTGCACCCATCCGAACTGTCAATTATTGATCTCCCGATTCCATGATGGCAAGCATGAATAGCTCCAAGCATGGATGGTATATGGATGGTATGGCAATTTAGGTTCTCAACAATAAGCATCAATTGAATGAAATTTAATGCAGTGAAACCAACCGTGTTTTCTCTGTGTCTAGTAGTTTAAATTAGACGATTGCTTTGATTGTGCCTTGGATACGGACAAAAACTTGGCTAACGACCTGTAAAACAGGTAAACCTCAGGCCTGGTAATTCAACCTATACAACAGGCACTCGTTTGCACCCTAATGATATGAAAAAGAACATGTATGACGGTGCTTGGCAGTTTTTTGCCACTATTTCTCGTTACGATATGTGTAATTTGCGACTCACAATGAAATTTTAGTGCATTTTTGTATCACCACGCATGTGCAAGGGATATGAAGATCAGTTTAATTAGACTCGAACAATAGAAACCACAAATATTCAGAGGCTATATCAGACCAAGTATTCTAAGCGTTGCTTGATCTGAATATATGGTATAGCGTGTTATTGACAACAGGCAAGCAGTGTCTCAATCTGCTCACCGTCAAACGACAAACGGTGCTTTTCACCTGAGAGGGCAATGACAACGCATTTCCAGAACTTTGATAGCCGGATTGCTTACCATTTTCGACATTTATTTTTGAAAGTTTGGTGTTGATTACAAAGATCGAAAGCAACTTAGATGGATCGTCAAATCTCAAATTCTTTGTGTCGATTAGTATAAATACTTGACATTTTGTTCACAATTCCAAATAGTTTTATCATCGTCGCTCATTCTCATACAAACAAGCAAGCGCAGGCCGTTCTCCATCTACACTCATTATCCATATCCACATCCAAAATGCAAACTTCATTCTCTACTCTTCTCTTCATCTTTGCGGCTGCTGCTGCCTGTCTCTTGACCACTCAGGCTGCTCCCGTTGTCTCCAATCTCCAAGCCCGTGGCTCTCGATCTGGTGGTGCCACTTACTACGCTGTTGGTTTGGGCTCTTGTGGCGAGAACAACTCTGATACTGAAATGGTTGCAGCCTTGTCTACCTCCTTGATGGGTGGACACAACAGTGATCTATGTGGCAAGTACATCAATGTCAAGTCTGGCTCTGCCTCTGTCACCGTCAAGGTTGTGGATAGCTGCCCCGCTTGTTCTGAAGATGATATCGATATGAGTAAAGCTGCTTTCAAGCAACTGGGCTCTCCCGATAAAGGCCGTATCCCTATTACTTGGTCTCTATAAATACCCATCATTGTATTCCTTACGGGCAATTAGATATGCCCATGCATTCTTTACCTTACATACCTCTCAGTTTTATTGCATGCACTCTGATTTTGACGCACTCGATGTGTGATCTAGCCTCATCCTGCCAAGAATTTTGGCTTTAGAACAATCCATCAGATAATAAATTGATCTCTAATTTCACTTAAAGGCCTTTGACGAGAAATGCATCTGCATGGTGCAAACAGTCTGCATTTGACAGCAGAATTTGAATGATATATGCAGTAATAATGCACAAACACGCTGTAATGCAAAAAATGCTGCCAAATATGGAAGTTTTAATAGCTGAGCAAGGAACTGAAAGCGCACCAAAATACTAAAAGGGAAGAAAAGGCTGGAACATCTTGTTTAAACATGTCAGCGATATACGACATGTAGAATCAGCAGCCGTTTGTCTGTCAGTGCGCTACATGACACTAGAGCTCAGCCATTTGAAAGCCAAGCCTCTTGGATGAGCACTGCACATAGATTCAAGCAAGATCGCTTTCAAATATGGTTTGAAAGAGGCTACACCATCTATTTATTTGTAATCAAGCTTCCATTGTAGCGCATTCAGGCAATCTTTTTCATTTAACCCCGGCCAGACGGCACATTTTTTCTGTCTTTTTTTTTTTTCTTTTTTAGATTTCATCAATGATAAATGCTTCTCTTTTTCTTCTTCCTCTTTTTCCCACTTTTTACATACTGCTCCTCTTTTATAGATTTCTCACTTTTGCTATTTAATAATGTCGGCACCACCCGATGAAAGCTCATCCAATTCGAGGCAACGAGTCAGCCGTGCATGGTAAGATATTCTGCGATCATGTCAATCAGAGTGGCAGTAAGATGCTGACGAGCGAGACAAATAGCGACTTGTGTAGGCGAAAGAAGGTAAAATGCGATGGAGCAACTCCTGTTTGCACCAATTGTAAAGCGATAGGGCTGGAGTGCACTTTTAAAGACATGACAAAAAAGGTATGTTTGCATCCAGTGTCTCTATTTCTGCATATCAACATGATCAACGTACTAGCGAGGACCGCCCAAGGGATACATTGAAGCGATAGAGAATCGACTGTACAAACTGGAGAACTTTCTGGCTGGATTGGCAAAAGGTGGAGATGTGCAGTCAAAGCAGCTGCTATCGGAACTCAACTCGCCATTGGAAACACCATCTGGAGAGCAGATTCGGGCTAGGCCGGTCAGAAGAGCTCCTCGATCTGAAAGAAACAAGGTGTTCTTTTGGCAGCAAGATAAAGCGGGAAAGCGCAAAAGAGACAGCCTTGTAGAGCATCAACTGGGCGAGCAGAATCACACCATAGACGACCACGACGACGACGAGGATGAAGACATGGATACCAACCAGCACAAGCGAGAAGAGTCCGTGGACGAAGGTCTTGGCCAATTGGCCATGGACGAGAATGGCCAAGTGCGCTATTTGGGAAAGTCGTCAGGCTACTATCTTTTGCAGAACAGCAGAACATATCAGAACGGAGCGTTTCATTTCGCAAACTATGGAAATCGACCTCGAAACCGAAAGAGAAACAGATCAGATAATGTCGATCCTCTGGAGCTGCCGCCGAAAGATCTGTCCGAGCACTTGATTCGACTGTATTTCAAGCACTTCTATCCATTTCTACCGCTGTTTTACAAGAGACAGCTATTCAGCACCATTGATCATCCGGCCATGGAACCAGTAGCACCGCTCTTATTGAATGCCATCTATGCGGTGGCCTCTCGCATATCACCTGATGTCCGAGTAAGATCTGATCCCGCTTCACCTGATACAGCTGGAGATGTATTTTTCGAGAGAGCAGAAAAGCTGCTCGATGAGTCGTACGACACACCGAGCATCTCAACAGTGCAGGCGCTTGTCTTGCTAGCCAGTCATCAGCATGGTGCAATGAAATCAGCCAGAGCGTGGCTGTACAGTGGCATGGTAACTGAGTTTTTCAGCGTATGGTTCAGGCACTAATTGATGGTACTAGGCATTCAGAATGGCCCAGGATTTAGGCTTGCATCGAAACTGTGATCACTGGAATATCCCTGCAGAGGAATGCGAAAGACGAAAACGAGTGTTTTGGTGCTGTTATGTGGTCGATCGACTAGCCAGTGCCATGTACGGAAGAGCGTCTACCTTTGAGGAACGCGATTGTGATGTACCATTCCCCACTGTTGATGACGACGATCTGATGCGAGAAGACGATCCCAACTCAACTGTACAACAGCCTGCGTTTCGACTGCTAGAAGGGTTCACCAACCTCATCAAGATTTGCGACATTTTGGGCCACGTTTTAAAGAACATTTACTATGTGCGCTCACTGCAATACACAGGAGCCAAGCAAGCTGACTCTGTATTAACAACGTGGAACAAGAAGCTGCAGCAATGGTATGACCATCTGCCGGATTCTCTGCAGATCAAGAAAGACAGCAGCAACAGCAGCAGCCATACCCTTCCTCCGACTGCCGTCTGCCAGTTGCACATGATTTACCATACGACAGTCATCCTTCTTCACCGACCTTTCATTCCAGGCCCCAATCAAAGCCTACTGCCATCACTGCTGCCCTGTGCCTCGATATGCTCTGCAGCTGCTGACGCTGTGCTATCCATCACCAACGCCATGCTCGCTGAAAACAAGCTCCGTTATGTCATGAATTATGCCGTCTACTACATCTTCACGTCAGGCATCATCTTCATACGAAGCGCATGCACAGTCAAGCCAAGCAATGCGCCATCACTGTCATCCGACGACAAGTCGCTGGAAGCCAAGGTCAAGGTGACGAAATGCATGCAAGCATTAGACGAAATTGAAGCGACATGGACGACGGCGAGTAAAAGCTGCCAAATTCTAGCTGAATTGAGCGGATTCCGTGATGCTGATTTCCATGGCAGCAATCAGCAGCAGCAATACAATGTCAACCAGTGGCAACATCAAGCCGTCAACTTGATGAGACAGCAGCAATCGCCCGCAGACAGCAGGAGCACGCCAGCGTATCTCCATCCCGTATCGCCACAGTCATCCACCTCCTCGCCACAAATACAATATGAGCAACATCAGCGCACAAACAGCAGTAATTTGAGATTTCCCATTATTCGTGCTGATCAAAAGAACGACGACCTGGAATCACGGCCGCTGTATGCTTCGTCGTCCTCCGCTCTCAATATGGATTTTGCGGCTGCCAATCCGTTTCAGGTACAAAACACCGGTCCTGTCAGCAATGCCACTGCCATGGATCCATTTGCTGCGCCGGGCATCATTCCCATTCCATCGCCACGACAGTATGACCCGCTAGGCAACGCGTTCTGGGGCGTGCCTTCGTCGCTGGATGTGAATGAATGGAACAACTTTATGAGCTCCAATCTCGGCGGACAACAACAGCAACACGACCCATTTGCAAGCGCTGATACTACCTGCCTACAGGACAGACAAGTGTACGAAGCACAGACATCTGCAGCACCGTCCATATCGGCATCCAGCAACATACTTGGCAATTACCAGCCAACAACAGGAGAAAAGCAGCGCTTGATCCACACAGATCAGCATGTGGATGTCTTGTCGGGCGTATCTGTCCCTTTGGATCAGTCCACGTCTAGCAATAACAGCGCAAATACCTCTACATTGATGAGCTATCTTCCACAATTACAGAATGAAGATGGTCAGAATACATCGAGCAGCAGTAGCCATAGCAACGACACAAACACTACACATAATAATAATAACACCACCAACACACCACCACTACCGCCGCCAACATCAATACCAATGGATAGCAGACCATCGACATCAACAGGTGCTGATCTAGCCAACGCTTATTATTGGTAGGAGTAGTGAATAAAATGTATAAAGCCCCTCTTGTAATCTACACCTATACGCTATTTTTTTTATTGAATTAAGCTAAATTGTAGTAGTTGTCATAAATTTGTACACTATATCTATGCGGCTGCATTACTGGATTGATTGTAGAATGCAATGATATTGGCACTCTTGTTTGCAATGAATTGCTTGACGCTCTCCTGAGTTGTGGAATTGATGTTACCGCCAACAGACTCCTCAAATGTTTGGTTAAGCACTTGAGTCAAGCCATCAGCAGCAAAGCCTGGAGGAATGAAAGAACTTAGGCCTGGTACGTTGCCAATATCTGACATGCTTTCGTTGCCGAAATTGAAGCCGACCTCTGAGCCCAAACGGGGCAGAGATTGATCCCATTCAACGTCAGGATAGATCATGTCGACAACACTGTCAATAAAAGGGTTCATGACGGTGGGATTGACCAAGGTTTGACTCAAATTGAGAAGGAGGTGTTCGTAGTTATTCAAGAATTCTTGATTGGCAAAAAAGTGCTTGGTCAAGGGACGAAGATGGAAACCAGGATGGTTGCTGTAGTTGCCGTCAAGCATGTAAGATTTCAAAAAGATGGATGATCCAATAGATGTGTCTAAATCAGCAGGAATGTAAATCATGCGCTTGGTATCAGGATCGCTGTAGACGTAAAAGTTGTCTGCTAATGTCATGTAGGCATCAGAGAAGCCCAACAGGTTTTCAATAGCCATACTATATAGATTGGTGTTAATGGATGTGTAAGTACACTACTTGTAAATACACTTACGCTCGGGTGAAGCCATCTGTTTCCAACTTTTTGTTCCATTCCTTGACAGATGTAGCATTGGTGGTTTCGTTGATAAACTTGGTGAAATCTCTCAATTCCTTGAAATCCTTTGGCTTCTCATCGCCTTTGGTGCCTGCCTTGATCTTGTATTGGCCCAGACTGTAGAGTGTCGTGTTGTCACCGTAATAGCTTAAATCAGAGACCAAGAATTGAGTTTGAGTCATAGACATGGCTTGTCCCTGATACAAATAGCCAGACTTATACTTCTTGTCGCCATCAGCAAATTCATTGGCGAGCCAAGGATCCTGGAAAGTCTCGATGAGGCCATAGAAACCAGCAGGCTTGTTGTTGAAAAAGACACTAGTAGTCGTGCAACATTCAAATATGAGTCAAATCTGCATAATAGAGGTGCTTTGATACAACATACCGAATGTAAGAGTATTCAGTGCAAGGAACACCGACCGATTTCAGTGTAGCAAATGCAACACGCTCACGGATATAAGAAGCATCGTATCCCATTGCACGCAATTTGAGCTTTTTATAGCCGAAAAGGTCGTCGTCAGCCTTCTTCTTGATCTTGACATTGTAAGAAAGCTTGGACACCCAACGCGAACTACGGCCAGCAACGGATACTTTGACATTTTCTACGGTTTGCACCTTTTGTAAGCTATAATGTTCAGTGAGTCTACTGGTTGGTGACACAAGCAAAAATATATGCATTCATCTACCCATAATAAGTCATATTCAATTCGACATCGAGATCTTCATCGAGTTGATTTCCATTCAATGCTTCGATGGCGGTTGCGTTTCCCCAGAGGTGGATAGTGGGAATTTGGTCCTGAAGATGCAAATCGCTTTCAATTCTCTTGATGGCAGGAATGGGGTCCAAGATTTGAGGCAATGATGTAACGTTGTATACATTGGAAGAGCGATTGAAGAATTCATTGTAGGTTGTCTTGTTCATGACCGGTGGACGAGAGAACGCTTCCGAAGCATTGACTTGTTGCATGGCGTCTAAAATAGCGTAATGGTAGCCAGTTTGAGCAACGGGTGCTTCTCCCTGATAGAGAAGGCCGCCGTCATTGGCTTTAGCAGCGAGAGGATAGGTGCTGTTGTCAACGATGACTGCAATTGACATGTTGCTAGTGCTTTCAGGAGCAGCAATCACATTGTAGGTGATGTTTTGCTGTTGTGCGCTTACAAGCGAAGCCAACAGAATCGAAGATGCTATATGTAATGTATGAGCATACCAGCCGCTTGTAGTAGCGCAATGTTACTATTACCAATGCCTGTAAAGATCATTTTCTGTTGAATGCAATTGAAAAAGAAAAAAAGTAAACCCGGTGAAGCTCTCTTACTTATATACTACCTTTTATTTCAATTCCGTTTAAAATCATGATGGTAGAAAGCAATTCAGACTAAAAAAATTAGTTGTGAACCCACAAGTGCATATAAAGGCTCTATAAGGATGATGCTGCGGTTCTGCAATGCAAAATGTAGACTTGCTTGCATTGGTCAGTTGCTCTGGGTTTTTGTATATATGTACACAATTGTGGTACGAACGATGCTTGAATGATATAATCTCATTTTCAATGCCATGGCACATATGTCATTTTCCAGATTTCTGCAAAAGAAGATCCAGGATTTGCCGCTGCCGCGGGTTATCAGATTCAAAACCTATAACACAATTTCGGGGAAACCGGCCGCCGATGCTTGTGGTCAAATGACACCCAAACGATCCAGGAAGGGTTCCAAACATTGCAAGGTCGATACCAAGGGGTCGCATTGCCGGTATTACCACTATCAAGCGCTGGCTTTATTTGTTTGTCTTGTAGCATACAGGACTACACTGCCCGGTGCACATCAATTAGAATGCAACACCTTCCAATGTTGCCGTAGTTGGGGTAATTGGCGCTTTACATAATGTATTTGATACATTGAAAAAACTCTAGAGCATAGACCACCTTCAAGCGATTAATATTCAAAGTGTCTCCATTGAGTGACACCTGGCAACTTGCTTTATTTGAGATCTTCTGACTAAAGTAGTCTGTAGTCAGAGTGATTGCTAGAGGAAATCATCCTCTCAAATGTGCAGCATTAAGATTCACTACTTGTTTATCTAAGCTACTGCTATTCATTGGAAAATGCGATTAACAATAATTAAACTAACTAAACAACATTAGGTGTATACGAAGAGTATTATAGTGTTAGATGTACGATAGAGTAGCTTTTGATTCACTGTTATCGTCTTGCAAAGCTCGAAAACATCGATTGTTTTCATTTGAAAGGCATTTGGCAGCCAAAAATCGATTTAAACGCCGCTCGCCGTTTTTTTCAATTCGTTGGTTTTTTGACAATTTTGGACATGAGTTTACCTATTTTGCGAGAACTTACTATGTAAGTTGCAATAAAAAGACCATGCTTTCTAATAGCTTCTAAAAGTATTTCTTGATGCGCATTCAATGAAGTTAATTGCGGGGTACATTTAGTATGCGGTTTTTGAGTAAATTTTGAAAATGCGAATTACCATTTTTGGTGAAAATGTCGAGATTTTACATATAAAGGTCTCACAAAACTAACTTTCAGGGATTGCGCTGGATCAAGGGCAATGTTTTGATATGATATGTACCTTAGTAAAAGTCTTCATTTTTGCGTTCAAAAACGCAATCGTTTGATTTTCAACAAAAACCATGAGGGGTACCTCATGGTTTTTCTTCAAATTTTGATGATCCCAAAAAAGTTGAGCAAAGGTGTCAGGAAGTTACTGCTGGATGAATGAAACCATTTGGTGTGGTTTTGGACGTTTAAAACGGCTTCTAACACGAGAAATCATACCCTAAATGTACGATATTATGCTGTTTTTTGTGTTTATTTGGGTAATAAGAGCCACCACGAGTAGGCAGTTTTACTCGTATATGGTTTTTTCTAGTTGACACAATTGAGGCGTGCCCTGGAAGACTCAAATTGGTAGCCCCAAGTCATTTTTTGAAGCTCTTTGCATAAGGGTATGCGCTCAAAACCTGAAAATTTGCTATACATTCACAGGATCTGCACCATGTAATATACTTTTTACCCGAGCAACCTGTTGGCTCTTGTCCATATTGTGAATTAACCAACTACAAATGTACCAATTTCATCCACATTGAAGGAATTCATCTTGATTTTTTACTGAGTGAGATGAAACAATGCATTACTTCAAATTTCTTGCATCAGAGACGAAGTCTCCCTTGAGTAGGATCAAACAGCTCATAAGCACTCAACAGAAGTTAGTCAATCACATAATCAGAACCATCTTCTTGGTAGAATTATATATGCGATGGACCAAAATCCAAGAATTCAATGCTAATTAGCCATTTTTTGGTTTGAGAATAATAGAAAATGGAAAGTGCCTTTTTTTTTCTGAGACTTGGCTTGTGGCCAATTGCATTGATGATAGAATCTTGAATTAACAAATGAGCAAATTTAATTCGTTGCCATCATGTTTAGGGTTGTGAGCTACCGAGAACAGACATGCATTCCTAGCATCAACTCGAAGTGCAAAAAGACATGATTCAACATCAAAGCATTCTGTAATGGTTGCCAGGCAACAAATTAGATGGACTTTTAAAAAAAATCAGCTTAGCATTTTTAGCTCTTATTTTATTTAGGATGATCGGCAATCAAGGAAGACAGAGATAGCAGTGGTCGATCACTAAAAACGAGAATATAGGAGCAAAACTTGATCTGTTTGTGGGATGGAAGGTTACCAGCGGCAAGCGAGGCAAACTGGGACTCCGATTTGTGTATTTAGGACAAACTGCCTCCACAAACATTTCCCCTCTTCTTCTTTCGCTTCCTTCCTTTCTTTCTCTTCCAATGTCTCATCATCATCATCAGCATCAAACATATGAAAAGCCAAGCCTGCCGTCTATTCAATTTCTTTTAAACACATCTACTCTAGATCAGCCCAAAAGACAGCACAGTAGACAGAGTGCTAGCATCAGTAGTCTTCCATCTGAGCTGCAGCAATTGTCATTAGCAGCGCCTGCGACTAATGCTATACCCGAGAGAAGTGAAAACCATCAGCCGAGTTGGATGATGATGCCGCCCACCCATGCCACTCCTGCTCCCACAACACAGAACTATAGAAGACCGCCTGGTGCGAGTCATACCAGATCCATCTCACTTGCAAATTCTACACTGGTGCTACCTCCTCCTCCTGCTTCTGCTCCTGCTCCATTGGCCACGACTCTTCATTTCCCATCATCTTCCTCATTCCCAAAGAGTCGACACCGCCGCACCGTCTCTGCAAATACAACCATTCAGCATGATTTGTTCTCTAGCAATTTACCCTTCATCAGCGAGCAACAACCACAACCACAACCACAAACCACAAGAGCACATACAGATAGTCCACCGGCTAAATTCAAAGATTCCCCTCAGCAAAAGCAGCTAAATGTTGCACTCAACATGAGCCCAACGCTCTTCCTCAACGAATTGGGCGACAGAAGGCTTGAAGAAAAGACAGAAGAGTATGAGAATGTGCTAGTAGCAAGAGATGAGCAGACCGGAAGATACTACTGTCCCTTTTGCAACAAGGCATTCAATCGTCCCTCCTCACTCCGAATCCACACCTATTCCCATACGGGCGAAAAGCCCTTTGTCTGTCAAGAAGAGGGATGCGGACGACAGTTCAGCGTGCAGAGCAACATGCGTAGACATCTCCGAGTACATAGATTAGGAAGATCAAAAAAGTAAACATGGCTAATAAATGATACACCCCCCTTCTGTCTCCTTCCAGACTCTCCCTTCTTCTCTTGCTTCTTTTTCAATGTCATTTACCGATTTGCCGCTTTTTTTGGGTGCACCTTTGCACGACAACTCCGTTTCTTCAAATATTCCACATTGGTCAATGAAGAACAAGTTCCAGAGCGAGTGATTTGAGGCGCATCTTGCTTCCATGCATCAGCCCATGCGCACGCTTTTTCTTTGTGCTGACTCAATTGACTATACAGCTTCTTCTTGTCAAATGTTGTGGTAAACAGAAATCAATATTTCCCATGCAGAAATCAGAAAGGCTCGTCCATTTTCAGGGGCGGCCACTTAAAACGGAAGGTCGGTAGTAGTAATAGTGGTGGTGGTGGTGTATCATCTACTATGACACTGCTCAGGTGAATTGAGAGGGCACTTTTTTAAATAAAAGTGCAGTTACTAGCGTCATTTATTCAACATTTACAGCCAAGTTTTTTGCTAATAAATTATGGGCCGATATATGAAGCATCCCAAACCACTGTTTGGCAATCATCGATGTTCTAGAATGGATCTGGAACCTTATAATACGATGATCTTCGCTACCGGAATACCAAGTTTTCTTTTTTACATTATTTCATCATTTGGTAACAATCAAATACGGACCACCACAAGATCGATCAGGACATCAAACATTGCTGGGAACGAGTCATTGCCATGTTGTCATATCTCTTATCAATATAGCCTGCTCAGATATTGTTGTCATCGATTACTTACAACCAATGATGAGAACAAACACTGATGTCATGGACAGCAAGATGCTTATTGAGAAGATGGAAAGACACCATTTACTTTTGCGATAAGCTATCCATAAATCGAATCAAAGTCCATAGTCTATGGAAACAATGAAAGTCTGCCAAACAACGTGTCGTAGTTTAAGAGTAGGCGCATAATGACCCCCACGCTTATAGGACTGACAACCAAACATACATTATACAGTACTGTTAGCTAATACTACGGCATACAATGCTACATGTGTCCATTGTCAAATTCATAGTATATATATGTATGCCCTGATTCCCTACCGACGAATCCTTCTCAAAACCAACAAACACCTTTTCACTCAAATCAACCATCATGCCATCATCCGTCTCCTCCAGGTCGACAAGATCAGCCCGTTCCGGACGAATGAATGAATGCGGATGCAGTGAAGAGGCTGCTGCAGCATGGATCATCATTCCTTTGATTGCTGGGGTTGCCATCATTCTAGCTCTCACTCTCGGCCACCAAGAGCCTTTCAGCAAGAGCGCCAGGGACCAGCGTGAATCCAGCTATTACGACGGTTATGCCAACAAAGAAGATGTCGCTGTCATTGACACGACTGCACACCAGCTCAATACCATCATGTTGCATACCAATACTAGCGCCATCACCAACAATGCCACTATTGCAAGCAACACAACCTGGAATGGCACTGCTGTTGATGCTGTTTCTGATGAACTCGCTGAAAGAAGTGTTGATATTAAAAAGATTGTTGCCTTGCACAATCTCGATTAGTGTATATTCAGCATGTTGATATCGCAATAAAGTTACAATATAGCCAAAATCATATGTGTCATGTGACTCTAATAAGCTACATCCATATTCATCAGACGCGTGCTTTGGCGCGACATGTTGTCTTGTTTAAAATAGGGGCAGTTGAGATTCGGTTTTAAAAAAAACCTTTTTGTTCTCTTTCTTCAATTCAAGCAAGAAACATGAGCGACTTTGAAGACGACCCTCAAATCTACGAGATTGATTCAGACAAGGACGATGATTTCCAGGACGACGAGGATGTGTTTGAGCTAGATGATGATGATTCAGGCGATGATTTTGGTGCGCCTGTGGCAAAGGTAAGCTTCCAAACAGGCGAATGGAGAGGCTTGTACTCAAGTCTGGTGTCTTGTAGAAACGTAAGACGGCAGCAGCAGCCACCAAGGGCAAGGGCAAGACCACGGCCAAGGCCAAGGCCAGCAGCACACCCGCCGTCAAGAAGACACCCATCAAAAGAACACCCAAAAAGAAACCCATTGACGCAGATGAGGATAATGATAACGAATTTCCTCTTGCGCCCATCTTCAATATGGGATCCAGTGCAAAGAAAACGGCCTCACCAAAAAAGACGACCGTGTCCACAGCCAAGGAGAATGCCGCCTTGGAAAGCGCATCCGATTCGCCTTCAACACCCAAGCCTAAAGCAGTAAAGAAGAAGGCCACCACGCCCAAGGCCGCCACCAAGAAGGCCGCCAAGACGGGCGCCCTGGATGCTTTCATGTCGCCCGACGTAGAAATGTCAGAGGCGGATAGCACTGAAGGCACGCCTGGACCCAACAGCAACAAGACGATTGAGGAGATTTACCAGAAAAAGACGCAATTGGAGCACATCTTGCTTCGTCCAGACACTTACATTGGCTCTATTGAATCTGAAGAGCAGGAAATGTACGTATTTGACTCTGAAGAGAAAGCCATCGTCAAGAAAAAGATCAAGTACGTGCCTGGTCTCTACAAGATCATTGATGAAATTCTGGTCAATGCGGCCGATAACAAGGCAAGCCCTAAAGCAAACCACGCTCATGTGCGTCGACTGATGTTGTTATATATGTATATAGATCCGCGATCCCTCCATGAACGCCATCAAGGTCACTATTGACCGCACCGCCAACTTTATCTCAATCTACAACAACGGAAGCGGTATCCCCATCACAATGCACAAGGACGAAAACTGCTATGTTCCTGAGCTGATCTTTGGCCATCTGCTGACTTCCTCCAACTACGACGACAATGAAAAGAAGGTGACGGGTGGCAGAAACGGTTATGGTGCCAAGCTCTGTAACATTTTCAGCACAGAGTTTACTGTAGAGACGGGCGATAGGGAACGCAAGCTCAAGTACAAGCAAGTTTTCAAAAACAACATGTCTAAAACCGGCAGCCCTGTCATCACGCCTAATAACAAAGGCGAGCAGTTCACAAAGATCTCCTTCCGCCCTGACCTGGAAAAGTTCAATCTGACTGAAATGGACGAGGATTTCGAATCACTCATCAAGAAGCGTGTCTACGATTTGGCGGGCATATGCAAGGGCGTCAATGTCTATTTGAATGGCGAGAAGATTGAGATCAAGAACTTCCAAGACTACTGCTCGCTGTACTCCAAGACCATGGAGTTCCGCCCCAAGGAAGGCGCTCCTGCCATGATTGTCGAGAACTCGCGAGACAGCCCTCGTTGGACCATTCACTTTGCCGTCAGCGATGGCCAGTTCAACCAAGTCAGTTTCGTCAACAGCATCTGTACAGCCAAAGGTGGCACGCATGTCAACTATGTGGCTGATCAGATTGTCAAGGCCCTGGCTCCTGAGGTCCAAAAGAAGGCACACAGCAAGAACATCCGTCCCTTCCAGATCAAGAACCACATGTGTCTCTTCATCAACTGTCTGATTGAGAACCCCGCCTTTGACTCTCAAACCAAGGAGAACATGACACTGCGCGCCACTGCGTTTGGCTCCACCTACAAGATCAGCGACTCGTTCATCAAGAACATCAAAAACTCGGGCATCATCGAAAACATTGTGCGCTGGGTCAGGTTCAAGGAGGACGAGCAAATGATAAAGGCCGACAGGTCCAGCATGACACGCCGTCTCAAGATCCCCAAGCTGGAAGACGCCAATTTGGCTGGTGTGCGTCCCCACAACAAGAACTGCACACTGATCCTGACTGAAGGTGATTCCGCCAAAGCGCTGGTGCTGAGTGGTCTGTCTGTGGTGGGCCGCGACAAGTTTGGCGTGTTCCCTCTGCGTGGTAAGGTGCTCAACGTCCGTGATGCCACCAACAGCCAAATCATGAACAATGCCGAAATCACCAACATCAAGGCCATTCTCGGTCTGAAGCATGGCAAGACGTACACCGATGTCAGCGAACTGAGATACGGCAAGCTGATGCTGATGACGGATCAGGATCACGATGGCTCGCACATCAAGGGCCTCTTGATCAACTTTATCGACAGCATGTTCCCTTCCTTGCTGGACATTCCCGGCTTCTTGCTCGAGTTCATCACACCCATTATCCGCTGTAAGCACAAGAGAACAAAGGAGGAAATCACCTTCTTCACCATTCCCGAGTACGAAACCTGGGCAGAGCAGTACAACAAAAACAGCGAGTGGGAGCCCAAGTATTTTAAGGGTCTGGGTACCTCTGACAAGGCGGATGCACGTAGATACTTTAGCCAGCTGGACATTCACAGAAAGGAATTCGCTACACCTACACCCGAGGCCCGTGAGCTGGTCGACATGGCCTTCAACAAGGACAGAGTCAACGACCGTAAGGCCTGGCTGGACACCTATGAGCCTGGTATCTTTATCGACCACAATGTCAACAAGATCAGAATCGACGACTTTGTCAACCAAGAGCTGATGCTGTTCAGTATGGCCAACAATATCCGTACTATTCCCAGCATGGTGGACGGTTTCAAGCCTGGCCAGCGCAAGGTCTTCTTTGGTGCCTGCAAGCGTGGAAAGAACACGGAAGTCAAGGTGGCCCAGTTTGCTAATTACGTGGCTGGTCTCACACAATACCATCACGGTGAAGCTACCATTGCCTCTACTGTCATCAACATGGCGCAAGACTTTGTGGGTAGCAACAACATCAACTTGCTTGTGCCTGCTGGTCAGTTTGGTACGCGTCATGAAGGCGGCAAATCTGCTGCCAGTCCTCGTTATCTGTTCACGCGTCTGCACAAGATTGCTCGCTTGATGTTCCATCCCGACGACGACGAGCTTCTCAACTACTTGATTGAGGAAAACAAGCCGATTGAGCCAGAGTGGTATGTGCCTATTCTCCCCATGATTCTCGTCAATGGTGCCGATGGTATTGGCATGGGCTGGAGTACCTACGTCCCCAACTACAACCCCAAGGAAATCGCAGAGAATCTGCTCCGTATGATGAACGCCGAGGAACTGGTTCCCATGCGTCCCTGGTTCAGAGGCTTCAAGGGTGAAATCGTTGCTGAGAGCAGCAAGTTTGTGACCAAGGGTATTGCTGAAGTGGATGCCGAAGGCCACATCAAGATTACAGAGCTGCCTCTCCGTACGTGGACCGATACCTACAAGGACTTTTTGGACACCTGCCGTGATCCTAAGGATAACAAGAAGCCCCCCATTGCAATCATTGTAAGTAGCGCACAACACACGATGCATGACACAGTGCCCTCACATATGCATCCTTCTCTTTTTTGCTAGGACTATTTCAACAACTCCACCGACACTGCTGTAGAGCTCACCCTTGAGGTGGACGAGGCAAGTTTGGCCAAGGCTGAGGCTGCTGGTCTGGAGAAGGTCCTGAAGCTTACATCCAACCTCAATACTTCCAACATGGTTTGCTTCAACCGCGAAGGCAAGCTGAAAAAGTACGAGACTGCAGAGGAGATCCTCAAAGAATTCTATCCCTTGCGTCTCGAGTACTATGAGAAGCGAAAGGTAACGCCTTGGCTGGCCGTGATGAGCGTGTTTGACATGAGATTTTAACCCACGCCCTTGTTTCATAGCAACACCTTATTCAGGTTCTCCAGGATGAGTATGATCGTCTTGACAACAAGGCCAAGTTCATCAATCTCGTCATCACCAAGCAGCTGATTTACGTCAACCGCAAGGAGCAAGATGTGATTGCTGATATGAAGAAGCATGGGTTGAAGCAAATCTTCCCTCGCAAGAAGAAGAGCGCCTTGATTGTCGAAGACGACGACGAGAACAACAGCGAAGACCAAGATGGAACAGGCTATGAGTACCTCTTTAGCATCAATGTCCGTGGTTTCACTGCTCAAAAGGTGGCCGAAGCACTCAAGCTCAAGGACTCCAAATTCAACCAATTGCAAGATGTGCAAGGCACACCACCCAAGACTTTCTGGCGCAGAGATTTGCAAGCATTGCTAAAGGAATGGGACAACTTGCTAGAAGAAGACGAGCTGCTCGCAAGCCAAGCTAAACCTCTCGCCTCACAAAAAACCAAGAAGAGAAAGAGAGTTCTCAAGAAGAAGACGGACGAGGTTAAGAAGGAAGGTGAAGATGCCGCTGCTGTCACCACCACCACCAAGACCACCAAAACCACCAAAACCAGTACAAAAACCGCTACTATTGAAGAAGACTAATCATGCCCAAATAATACAGTTATGCATACATCCACTAAAGAACAATAGAAAAAGAAAGAAGTTTATATAATCAAGTTGCTTTTTCATCAAGGCTTCTTCATGGATGGAGTAAAAGGCTTATACTACTGCTATGATCCGACACGACATTTTGCTGACTGCTTCTTCCTGCGATATTAATCAGCTTTCTGTCAAGTTCTTTTTTCTTTTTCATTTACACAATAGTAAAATGTCGAATCATGAGCAGGATAAAGCCCATTTGAAAGAATGCCTACTGAAAGCGCATCAATTAGTGGGAGAAAAAGTCGAGATCAAAGAAGAAGGTGCAATGACAGCCTTGTGTTTTTTTTCGCCTTGCAACTCGACATTAATGTGATTTTCGCAGGTTCCATCGAGGAAACACTTGTACAGCGTCTTGAGAAACTAGAAATCAAATTGGATGACAAAGAGCCTCGAAAAGCATTTGTGGATGAGTGCTTGAAAGTGCTGCTGGAGATACAGACGGCTTTGCTGGCTGTTTGCGCATCTGGAGGTGAGGGAAAACGAGAAATACCGTGGATGCGTTGCTAATTTATGCATGCTGTGCTCTAGTGGATGAGAGCGACAAAGACTATTTGGGAGTGCGAGACTTCAGATTGATACATACGCTGCTCCAGGTCATTATATCCTGGGGCTTCTATCCCTGCTTCCTGCCTGGGGTGGGTGTGCCGCTGTCAAAGAGAGTGAAATCTGGCTATACAAATCATGGTAATGCCTTGGCATGTGTCATTGCATTGATCTCATCTCATGCCCACCTTCATTAGAGCTGCTGTCAAAGGACGAGAAAGACCAGCAGGATCAGCAACCACACACCGTATCCACCGAGACCATATACTCGCTGCTCCATCTAGTGACACCGTTGGTCGATGTGATTGCCCACAGCGAGAAAGTGCCGAGCAGCAAGAGCTACACCACCGTCGCCTCCATCCTTATGTCCCGCCACTTACCAGACCTATACGCAGCCTTGTTGGAGCTGGCCTATGCGCCCGCCTCAGCATTCCAGCAGCCAGCGAACAATCCGGCTACCCCGCACACATCCAGCCCACCCATGACACCAGGAAGCATGATGCAGCAAGTCAAGAAGCAAGCTGGCTTGAAGAGAGAAGAGCGAGATAAATGTGCCCGCATGTTCATGTGGCTGTTTGACCGATCTGATCTGCCTAGGGCCATGGAATCTCTCATGGCGCTGCTGGGCAACTCGCCTCTTCATCCTGTCCCCAATTGGCTGCGCACGATATGTGGCCGTTTTCTCTCTCGCATCCTGTTGAAGCCCAATGGTGTGGCCATTGTGCTGGAATTCACCATTGGCCATGTAGATCAGTGTAAGTGAGCAAACGTCGGCTTTTACGGGTTACCACTCATGGACTGTCTGTAGTACAATTGGCCCAACTGGAAAGCATAGCAAAGCTGATCCTGTCAGTACCACAGCAAATGGCATCGATTGAAAGCTACTATGCCATCATCACACCACAGTTGCTGGAATTGCTCGAGAAAGAGCCATTGACGTCGCCCACATGCCAAGCAGTGACATTTATTATTGGACGCATCATAGGCAAACATGCCGATCTCGCCAAGATTTATATTGTGGACAAGATTGTAGGCCCACTACTCACTGCATGGCATACCACAGACTACGCTACAGTGGATAGTAACAGCGGCATGGATCGGGTCTCCTTGTCAGAAGATGCATTGACATTGCTGCTACACACACTTCACCGTGTCATGATTGGTGGAGAGCCATCGCCAGATGTCATTCAAACATTCCTGTCATCCTCCATTGCACCCTTATACCACCTCTATGAGTTTACGGTGCAGTCCAAATCAGGGCTGCGGGAGACCGTGCTGGACCTGCTGTCGACCTACTTTCGCATCACCACGACGTCGGATGCCATCCGTGAACTGAAGCGGATCCTGCTGGACAAGGTGGATTTAAGTGGCGCCCGTGTGGCATATTTCGCCCCAGGACCTACAGGTGGCGTTGTACTACGACTAAGAAGGTAAATGGTTTTATTTGTTTGCTTGTAGCATGATTTCTGATAAAGAAAGGGCTCTATTTTAGTGCGCCTAAAGTGCTTGCTGGTAATGAATTGCCCATTCATGCAGGCATCTTGGTCGAGTTTCTGCAAATGAGCGATAATGCGGATCTGTGTGGTGATTTCTTTGTGTTCTTGCTAAACGAGTACTCGTCGCTGCAAACAAGGAGACAGGATCCTAAAGTGTAAATATCAACATCATGACTAATGAAGGCGTAAAAAAAATTAATTGACTCATTTGCCATAGTATCCTATTAACGCTCCATCTTATTATGGGAATGCTGGACACCTTGGGTCCCACTATCCTGGGTAAACCGACACAAATCATCTCATTTGCAAACAACATCGTACAAGATCATGTGGAGAGACTGTTCAAAAAGGACAAACAGCAAGACAAGCCAAAGTCTTCCAGCGTGGATTTCACAAACATAGTCAGCCAGCAGGACCTAGAGGCCATGGAGGACGCTGCTCATGATGAGCAGTTTTCTGTGGAGGACGACTTTGAGTCGCTGGTCCTGGCCATCAATCTGATACGTGCTGTTTTGCATGAAAACGACGAGCTGAGCGACCAGGCAATCCAGCTTTTAAAGGCGTCTGTGGCTCCGTTGAAGCAGCTGGAGAAATATCCGTTTGAGCTTGTGCAGGAATC
The DNA here is from genome assembly GCA_010203745.1 of Mucor lusitanicus. Taxonomy (NCBI): domain Eukaryota; kingdom Fungi; phylum Mucoromycota; class Mucoromycetes; order Mucorales; family Mucoraceae; genus Mucor; species Mucor lusitanicus. The sequence goes on along the minus strand of JAAECE010000003.1, from coordinate 2,047,331 downwards.
TGTCAACGAGGTGCTGTTAGCAATTACATCATATCTGTCTGCACAAACAATGTCTGGTATGAAACAAACATCGGGCACATCACTGGAAGCAAGCAAGGAAAAGTACAGAGACGCCATGAAGTCGTTGCAGGACGATCTGCTGCCGATTCGCGCGCACGGCATGGGCATGCTGAAGGAAATGGCACTGGCAAAGGACCCTTTGGTCTCCTCGGGAGATGGCCTTGATCAGCTGCTGGACATCTTTGTTCGCCTGGTGCAGGATGAAGACAGCTACATCTACTTGAATGCAGTCAAGGGCCTCTCAGCCATGACCGATGCGTATGGAAACCAAATCATCAAAAAGCTGGGAGACATCTACTGCGACGATAAGCAGAAGCTAGACAACCGACTTCGCATTGGAGAAGCACTGCTACAAACCATCCAGCGGTGCGGTGATGCCTTGGGAAAATATGGTACAATGATGATCTGCTTCACCGTGCTGTAGGTACTCACGCTGTTTTTTTTTGCCACTAGTCAACACGTTGGTGAGGCCTCTTGAAACGGTACTGGCAAGACGGAATGAAGACAGCAATCTTCGTGTATCAGCCTTATCCCTATTGAGTATGGCATGCCAAACATGTCCTGTAGCTCTCTCATCACAAATGAGTGAATTAATAGACTGGGTGCTAAACATTCTGGAGATTGAAAAGACGGCAGAAGTGAGACGAGGTATTTTGTTGATATCCAAGACATGTAACAGTTGGCTAACACGCACACACACATATATCAGCTGCCACTGTTTTAATTTTATCTCTATTTAGAGGTTTAGCATCTCAAACATTATACGAATATCCTGCAGAAAGCCTTCGAAGAACCTATCGCACACTGAGATACATTGAGGAAACGGATCCTGATGAGCTGACACGGTACCAGGCAAGAGTGGCCCTGAGTGATTTAGATGCCATTATGCGAAATGAAATATTCAAGAATCAGCAGCATTCTGTCAATTACAAATGAGTCGTATATGGGAAAATAAGGGGTAATTTATTCAATAAAAATGCATATAATGATATTTAGTAGTAGTGTAATTTGATGTTGTAGTACATTGTAAGATGCTAGCAGTGTGTTTGTTTCATGAAATGTGTGTTTGTATGTAAATGTTTGTATGTGTGTGTATATGTGTGTGTTTGCGATCCATTGTGAGATTCACTCTTGATACTCCTCGTCATGTTCAGCATCAGGCAAGCCGTAAGCGTGTGACCAATTGTGTGAGAATGAAGCGAGTTCACTGCTGTCGTTATATTCTTGCAAGTTCATTGGATCTACAATGCTCATGGCCCATTGCGAGGGATGTACGCCACTTCTAGGGCAGCTGCTCTGTGCTATTTGTTAGATAAAGGGAGACGGAAAAGAGATGGCGCAACTTACACTATGCCCAGGCATCCATTGACCACATAATTCGCAGGTAGCAGGAGACATCAGAGGAGTAGAAACCATATTGTTGTTGAGTGTTTGATGGGAAGAGAGAGAGAGAAGGAAAGATAAACGAGTTGAATGTGAGATATTTATACTTTTTTTTTCCACAAACCCCCTTATTTTGGATAAGCTTCCTCTTATTCAGTCAAAGGCCATTTTAGCAGCAGGTACCAGCAAGACAGAGCAGAAGGAAGAAAGAAGAAATTATAATACATCTGACTTGTTTTTACCATTTATATCATAAACCGAGCATTTTGCATTATCAGCCAATGTACAGGCCCTTCCGTGGAACAGAATCACACACATATTTGCGACTTAAATGTAATAACGGAATGAGGCCTATGATGGTTCATGGACCAGGGAAAACAGGGCCATTTCCATGACCTTTTAATATTCCAACTAGCCATATTATTATTAAAATGACATTGATTCTCATTGCGTATCTTCTCCTTGCTAAAACAAACGCTTCCATGGCTTACATCACATATGTGCTATATGTTGTCTCCCTGCAATAGTTCCCTGAGCATTTTGATTTACCCCCACCCCTCCACTCTCACTCCTTTCCTTTTTCTCTTTGATAGGCAGCGCCCCTTATAGACTATACTTGTTGCATTGATTGTATGGCATTTGGTGACTCACCTTGAATACACCATTAATATAATTACTATCATCTGTCATTGTCAATATTAAATTGATATCATCTGTGTTACTAGTAGCCAGAAATGTGACACAGGTATAATTAGGTAGATGAGCCATCATCACCTCACAAATAAATGGATGAATTCAAGTTGAATGCTTGTTAATAATTATTCGGTTGATTTCTTTTACCAAGTCTTTGCTTGGAAAATGAACACATGAGACCATCACAAGAGCTGTGTCATTCCATGTCCTGACCCACAATCAACGATGTTTGATATTTTTTCATCCTGTCTGTCTGTACTCGTCTTGGAATTATGATGGTTTTCACTGTTTTGTTTGTGGGGAAATGTAATTAGTATTGCTCTTCCTTGTGTGATCATTCAAACAAAAGATGGTCATATTTTCATTATGATTCTCGTGATGTGTATCACCACAAACAGAGAATTTTATGAAAAGGGGACATGTATTTTTATTGAAAACGTGCCATAGCGCTCAAACAACCTCGTTGAAATTACTATTAGTGTAGATTTTAGTCCTAATTTGCTTGATTGCTTAATCAATATATAAATCAAAATCACATTTAGTTGTCGTCAGGTTTTCACAAGATTGCTTGATCTCGTATGTTGTGGAATACCGAATGCTAGCCACTTTTTCCAAGATGTGGTCATTGTTCCAGCGTAGAAAATAGATGTGATTCAAAATCAACTGATATGATTCAAGTTACAGGTTCATGTCAACTCGCTTGTGTCTCTATATTTGCTTCAGGAATGAGAAATGACGTCTAGCGAGCAATCAAATTAGGAGATATTCAAGAATATTTCATTATGGCCGCAGTAGTCCCTTTTTTTAGCTCGTATCATAGGAGATTAGCATCACGCACAATGTACACAGTGAGGTTATGAAGATCTCTGTTTGGCCTGCCCTACTAGTCCAAACGCCAAATAGTTTTTACACCAAGTATGCGAACATGATAAACATCAATTGGGTACGAAAAAAAAAAAAGAAACATGACGTGTCAAACGAATATTCAATGTTGATCATGGCGACATGATGAAGCTTTACGTGTGGCTCTCTGGCCAAGACATGTAACCCTTGGCTCATGATGACCCTTTGTGCTCACTTCGGATGATGGATCAAACTCAATTTCGGTTGCCATGGAAACCTGGATCATGCGTACCTGAATTTATATACCTCCGCTCTTTATTCTGTCAAGCTTTGAACCTGTGTAAGCCAGTTTGTCGCAAATTTCTTTCATTTTCTTTATGCAAATGTCGATCAAAACAGCTGTTTAAGCACTTCAATATACCATTCTGTATGAATTGATGTTGCGATGCTATTCTTTCTAATTATTTATATCTCCATGACGTATCTAGTATGGAAAAACCAGCAGAGAAGTTGATCCGATGATTAAGAAAGAGGCACATTGACCGCAGTCAGATACCTAGTTTAATAGGATTCACAATGAGAGATCAACCAAGCCGTAGTTGCCAGAGATAAGATTTAGATATCTTGAACCAATGGATGGCTAGAGGATAGCAACCGATCCCTCAGCATTTCAAATTTAATTAAATTTATGACACATAAAGAAAACGCATGAGCATTTCCGAGTGTGGAATTAGATTACGGACCTGAAGGAGTTTCTACCATAAACAAAAGTACAGGGTGATCGTTTACTTGCTAAGCAAGATCGTATAGTCGTTTATAAGCCTCTTCTCTGTAATTAGTAATCCGGGGAATATGCAGTGATCAACACTGATTTTGGATTTATAAGTGATCATGTCAATCAAATGTAATGTATATACGCACGGCATATAGTACCTATGTATACAAGAAAGAACAATCAGGACAAATGTATCACATTCTATCATCTACACTCTGGCCATTCTTAAATTCTATGTATTAATAGATCCTGTATTACTTTGCTTTCGCTACACAATCTGTCTGCACTGAATTAAAAAAAGACCATATTCAGTCAGACGAACAGCTCTATAGTTTCACGGAGGCGCAGTTTGATAAGGACCACTTCCGTATTCATGATTTATTACACTGCTTGGAGATATTTTAACCACTTTCATTGGCTTACATGATCAATTTACAGTTCTATGTGTATCTCTTGGTTGCTACGCAACCCGAAAATGGCGCAGACGTTGCTGGAGGTGTTTAATGACGCCAGATGTATACGATCAGAGTGTCTCCATGCTTGTGTGCAGTGGTGTTACTAGTGAGAGTCATTGCGGTGCACAGATCAAAGGAGCCCCTTCAGCATTATATAAATGAGGCACTTGCTCTTCCTTTTTCTCTTCCTTTTCTTTACTCTTTACCTTTATTTTAAAGACATATCAAGCAATTCACAATTATTTACAATGACAATTGAATGGGTTTACGCTTCCGGTTCCAATTGGGTCCGATTTGATACAGCAAGCCAGCATATCATAGAAACACTTTGGGCGAGAGACGCAGCAACATGGTTCAACTCTCAGTCTTTCAGAGGACCTGTCTATGTAGATACCTCGGAAATGGTCGTTATGTACGGTTCTTATGCGTACACAATTGCAAGAAGAATATACTAGGCATGATCACAGCCAAGCAAGCCAAGCAAATAGGCGTCATAGAATCACCCTGTATATAACATCATCTATTTATTGATTCCACCATTTGTCCAAACCTGATTTCAATGAAACTACTGTATAAAACAACAAAAAAATACTTTTTAGAAATACATATGCTCAACATTAGTTTTATGTAAATACGCACAACCACATATCCGATACAATACCCTTTTTACATAAAAATATCTTACAGAATCGACTACTTATGCCACCCTCTATGCCCATTCATTTGCCTAGTACACTACTCAAAGTTTATGATGAAATTGTTAAAGACTATACATTTATTAAATAAAATTTTGACGTATTACCTCAATCAATGACTAGATGTTGCACTACAGTTCCATTTATATTGAAGCAATAATGAAATGGTTAAAAGTATAACAGGGCTTCTGTTACACGGTAAACTTTAACGAGCAGAGTGGCACCAAAATGGTCAATCTTTCTAATGTTTGTCGCTCCATAAATAGACGAAGGGCAGTAGTACGATCATGAAATTACTCTACATGAAGATAATGACTGACGGCCTGAATAAATCAAATACTCAATCCATCTTTGAATATATTTGCCGCGTATCATGACAAATTTATACGCATAAAATATATAGTAGAATACTTCAGCTACCCATCTTTTGACGAAAATTGCTAACATTTGCCGCTTACACAAAGATATTATCATGCTCCAATATTTTAACTGCGATCATTTAGTTTGTAACGGATCACTCATCATTGTGATTTACTAACATGCCTCCTCTTCATGGAACCATTGAGAATTAATAGCATTATAATAATTAACTTGTAAATATGTAGCAGCATTCAAATATAACGGTGTAGTTTTTCAACATAGATTGCTTATATGTTCTGTATTTGGATTTTAGCTCTGATTCTTGCACGCGGCCTACGATTTTTCTTAAGCAGGAATCTCTCAACGCTAAGCAAGTTGGCTGTTTCATCAGGATTAGGTACCAACTGTGCTTGTTGAAACTTCTCGAATAGATTGACTTTATCTCAGGTGCACAAGCAGGCTTGTAATTGCAACATATCCATATAGTGCTTTATGTGAACCGCAAACTAGTTCAGATAGCTCTTCTATGAAGCCTGAAGTTTGATCAAATGACCTTCAGGTCATGCTCCAGCTATTGGGTTAATGAGAATAGGTATGGTTGGTGATAGCCCAGAGCGCCACTCTATTCTTGTTCATATTTGCTAACAGGGATAAACTAGCATGAGCAAGGCGCCCTTTCATGTAGCCATCTGTTTAGAATTCACTGCCCTCAAACTATAATGCTATCGTTACATTTCATCCGTAGATCTAATTGAATGCCTCCTTGTTATTTGAAGACACTGCATAGCCACGAATCTTCTAGTAGTATAGAAGTATGATACCGACAGAACGTGTAGAATCACCCAGTTACTCGTATTGCCCCAAACATTGCAACCACACAATATTAATTTATTTAAGGACGACAAGTACAACCCTACACTATTAATAACAGCTATGTTGCAATAAATAACTTGTGCTGGCCTTCGCTTCATTTATTTCTTGGTGAGAACACTGCTAAAAAGCTAATCCTCATGGCTAATAATAGACGTTGTGTATTACAGATTCACGAAACGATAGTCAGAGAGCTACACAGTCTGTCTAAATCAATCCTCATTTAGTCAGATGTAAGCATAAATGTAACACAGGGCGCAGTGTAATGTATAGACAACAGCAATACATGTTACATATGATACAGCAATTTGATGTGTCTGATCTACTACCAAATCATGAGTTTTTTCTTTAAGATAGCCTAGAGTTGAAGTGCTAAGCGTTATATCATATTACATGTTCAATGCGCTTCAGAATCAGCTTGTTGGTGAACTTTTTGATTAGTTTATCGTCAAGCACAAGCGTGATTTGAACGAGTGAATGCATATCTTAGAATATGAAGCTTTAGCATGTAGATTGGCATGCAAATAGACTCAAATTGTACTGGCAATTACGCTTTTCTTTAATATTACGAGGAAAGAAGCTGCCATATACGATCTGTGGCTGTGGATCAGACGCCTCCTGAGTGCCCCACGTCTGTACGAAGGGAAAAAGCTCGTTTACAGATAAAGAGCATGCTGAGGCTTCCTTTTCCTACGCAAAATAATGGAAAATACAGCAAATATGGGAGCATTTGAGCCTTGTTTTCTGACATTTAAGGCCGTTTTAGGGTTGCAGAATAACACCAAACCATTGCTCTCACTTAGCAGCAACTTTCTGACACCTTTGCTCGACTTTTTTGAGCTCGTCAAAATTCGGCCAAAAAGCATGAGATACCCCTCATGCTTTTCATCGAAAATCAAACGATTGCGTTTTTGGACCCCAAGACGAAGACTTCTACTAAGGCACATATTAAATCAAAAGGTAGCTATCAATTCAGGGCAGCCCCTGAAACTTTGTTTTGTGAGACCTTCATATGTAAAATCTCAACATTTCCGCCGAAAACCTTATTTCATATTTTTACAAATTGCTCAACAATGTCATTCAAGACATTTATGTTTATTTACACCATTAGATGCGCCTTAAAATATAATCTTAGAATAATTTAGAAAGCATAGCACAATAATCACATTTTATTAGTCGCTTTTAGCGAAACAAGTGAAATCGAATCCCAAAAACATCAAAATCAGAGCTGGGACATCGACTGGAGGTTAAATTGATTTTGGCAGCGACAGCTGGCTAAAATGCCTTTCAGTTGAACAAAATGGATATCTACGATGCCATTAAGAAGGGGATTGCTAATTGGAAACCACTATAGCGTATTTTGACTCATTTGTATGATTTCTCTGATTATCAATACTTCATCATATCAAGTTTTCTTTTTAAAGGCAAGCTCTGATACAAAATAAACAATTATCATGCTACTCCATTTGCTTATAATTTATAGCATGATAATCGCATTGGCGTCATAGAAAAAAAGTATCTGATATGCCTGAAAGCACTTGCATGACGATTGTATTTTATTTAGTTTCTTGAACAGAATGTTATACAGTTTGAGAGCAGAGAAAAGCAGATGCGATAGAACAAATGCGGGTAATAAGCGCTGTCCTACATTGTGCTGGGATGAGAAATCAGTTCAAAGTTCGATGTGAAGCAACATTATCACTGAATGCATCCCCACGTTTGTTGCATTAATAAAACTTACGCTTTACACACACACCTATTTAGTCAATGATACTATCCGATCCAGAAGACCTTTGAGCAAAAAGCTACTGCATGCTCACACTTATTTTAAAATATACATAGCATCGACGACAAAAGAAGGGGGGGGGGGAGAGACTTTATGTATAGCCTTTTCCTGTGTTGCTCGCTTACGTCGTATATACATAATAATAAGATCTTTAACAGTAATTAGTGTCAATTCAGAATGACAAGAAGCAGATACATATCAACAAAAGGCGATGAAATACTGTATAGTTAGGCTTTGATACAGCCCTCATGTATAAGATGTCATAGTCTCTTTTCAATTTGCCTTAAAATGGCATTAAAAATCCTACATCAACATCTAGACATTACGAAGACAAGAGCGTAAAGTGAGCATTGCATACATATCTGCATGCGTTTTTGTTATTTTCTATATGCGTAATTGATATCTATATATAATTCATGTAAACATTTACTATGTACTTATGAATTGCATTTGAATATGTACTTGAAATTACAAATGAATGGTTTGGGTGTCATACTACGTGAACGAAATATAGTGTTGGTTTACGGCGTAAAACAAAAAAAGCATTACTACTGCATGTATTGAAGTCTACTAGGGAATAAATAACCAGCCATACATGTAAAAAAAAAACAGAAGACGTAAATCTACTCCTTCCTCTTCTCTCACTCACTCACGAGATATAGATAACGAAAAAAAAAAGTTGATTTCTGCCATGTATTTCTTGCATTAGATAATACACGAAAAAGGAGTCGAGTCGTATTTTGATAAACACATTTGAACAATAAAATTAAAAATAGATTGCTTTATACAAATATGTGAAGCTGGTAGGGGGGTATGTGGTGATAAGAGAAGCAACTTGCCTGTTGCTATACTTGATATAATGTATAAATATAGGCAAAAGATAAAATAAAGGGGGTATGATGATAAGGGCCTATAATGAGGGGCGGGATAAAGTACATTTGATTTTTAGATGCTGTTCCTTGCTGCAAGCAGCAGAATATATTAAGATAATGTGGTTTGTGTGGCGACTCTCTCTGCTGTGAAGAAAGAGAGCTATTTACATAGGGAGATCTCTGGATGAATCCAGCCATTTGAGCGTGTAATCCAGTCTGACTCGAGCTCGTATTCATTGAGACATTGGAGAAGGTCCTTGATGTTTGATTCAAGCTTATTCGAGTCGCCTATGTGTGACATTTCGAGTCAATAAACAGTAAAATGAAGTATGCATCTAGTCCGTACCATGATGGATAATGAAATGAACTCGGATTGTCGACGTAGCCTTGATTTTAGTCATATGGCAGATGAACGAGCATGGCGAATTTGGCTTGTTCTTCATGGAGCCACTCCAGACAATCTTGCCATGAGGGTACATTCTTCCAGTCAGTTTTCCATGAAAGCACTCCTCAAGCACTTGATGCAATTTGCCAGCTGTTTCGCACTCGTGCTTAGAAAAGCATTCGATGGCGATGGTCTGAACAGAAACATAAGATGTATGTCGTGTGTGCGTGTGTGCATTTTCTTTTTACCTTTTCGGGCACTTTTCTCTTGAAAAACAGGTAATCACAGGTTTTAGACCACCAATTTGGATGATGCGGTTCGTCTTTAGAATATAGCCACCATGTACTCCTAGGCTCGTCCTGCTGCACTATGGTGCTTTCTATAGGTTGTGTCATGATGAATACATCTGCTGCATCTGATTTTGATCCTCGGGTTTCTTCAGTCTGGGCCAATGTACCATCATCGTGTAGCCAATGATGGCGAGGCACGGAGGAGCAAGAGATCAGTGAGGAATTGGCAGCAGCAGCAGCAATAATGGGACGATTCTGCTGCTGTTGTTGCATGATGGGGCTGATCACCGAGTAAGGGTCACCATTGTGATCACTAAGAGGTTCAATGTTGCTGAGCACACATGATTTTCATTTCAACGCAATTTAATACAAACATACCCTCCTCCTCTTTTATCGATGGTGACAGTAGAAGGCGATGGATCGATTAGCTGCTGAAACATGGTGGTGCTTTTGGGTGTTGGCGGCAAATCCAGTGTTCTGCAGCATGACATTGTATCAATGGACGACTCGTACGGCGTAGGCAAGGTGTAGGATTCTACATCATCGCTGCCATGGCGTAAAGATCGCAGTGGGGGAGTCATCAATACATCATCTGCAATGACAGAGGATCGCCGAAGAGGCAGACTCACTGAGCCTACGAGAGCAGTAGTTTGTGAGTGTTTCTGCGTGTGCGTTTGCTGCTACTACTCACTGTGGTTCTCTATGGATTCCAGTCGAACGAATCGTTCCTGCAGCAGCTTGCACGTTAATTTCTGGACATTGGGGCCCTGGGCAGACAGGGTGGCTATCAGCTCGTCTTCTGACTTGTCTCTCCAGAGCACCTTGAGCGTCTCCCAAATCTTGCCGTCCAGGTCTGACTTGTGCTGCACCAGAGACGCTTGCAGCTCGGGATCGTTCAAAGGGCCGTACATGCTGGCGGTGGTGCTGTGTTGCAAGAATCTTAATTCGGTTCCCAAAAAGGATTTGTTTGTCAACCAAGGATGATTTAGTATTTCAGCCATCTAGAGCACATGTAAGTAAGAAAAGCTGTACGTATGTATGCGTATGTGAATATGCTCACAGTCATTCTTTTGGCTGGATCAACAACCAGCATACGCTTGATCAGGTCTCTTGCATCAGATGAAAGGTAGTCAGGCAGCGTACGGTACCTTCCCGTTTTGATTTTCGCCAGCAGCCTTCCCATGTGCTCGTCATCAAAGGGTAGATGACCAGTCATCATAGCGTATAGAATGGCCCCGCAGGACCAGACATCTGTTGCCGTGCCGTCGTAGCGCTTGCCCTATAAAAGGAAATATGTCAATATTCAAGTGGAATGTTTAATATTTGCGAGCACTCACTCTCACAATCTCTGGACTTGCATAATGCGGGGATCTATCTCGTTGGTGAGTTGCATTGTCTCTCTGCGTGCTACGCTTTGTATCTATAGTTACCCGCAGCTGGTTCGTAGCGATGCATTGGGCTGCTGCATAGCTGCCATTCCAAAATCTGCAATTTTAAGATTCTTCTTTTCCTTGTCCAGCAAGATGTTTTCAGGCTTCAGGTCGCGGTGGCTGATGTAGTGCGTATGGCACCAATCCAGCGCAGTGACCAGCTGGCCAAAGAGGTGTCGGGCCTCGTTTTCGGGCAGTCTGCCTCGCTCGGCCAGCACATGGAACAGCTCGCCGCCCTCCAGGTACTCCATGACAAAGTACACATTGGACGAGTCCTGCAGCACCTGACGGAGATCAATCAAGTGGGGGTGGTGGAGCAGCTGTAGCACGGCCAGTTCTCGCTGGACGGATTTGGATGTGATTGACGATGCTGTGAGATGGCTTCTTGAGATCATTTTGATTGCGACCTTCTCGCCCGTCTGTTTGTGAATGCCGAGCTTAACACGGCCTACATTGGTATAGCAAAGAATTTTTTTGGTGTTAGGGACTGAAGTTTAAACATTTCAGCGTGCAAGGAGTAGCAAAAAGGGGGGTCGAATATACGAGCAAAATAGGAAAAATCATAAAAAAAGGAAAAAGAAAAGGGTCAACCCAATGCTAAACTTACCAGAGGCACCACGGCCAATTGTCCTACAGAGGATGTAATCTCCAATTTCCCTCTTCTTTTTGATGGCGGTGGGCAGCGTATGCGATCGTTTATTTACATGTTTACTTGTTTCAATTGATTGCTGCTGCTGATGGTGATGGCGTGCCAGATAAGTCATGAAGGCCATTTTTCTGTACTGTGTAATTGTGCCGGCACTACAAGGGAGAGAGTCAAGAAAAAGTGAAAAAGTGGAAAAGAGAGAAAGAGAAGGAAAGAAATACTAAACAGGGCTCGACATGGTTTTATAGTGTATCCAAAATGTACATGTATAGATGATAGCATTCAATAAAAGCGCCACTTTGCTGCTGGTAATACTACATGCAAGATGACTAAAAAAGGGGCACTGCTAGTATATGGATATACCTGTATGTAGTGGGCCCTGGAACACAAATCAGGATACAAGCACTTGAGATATATATATATTGTTGTATTTGATTTGTATACAAACAGCACTATGTTACAAATAAAAAGGATATGAAAAAGAAATAAACAAATGCTCCAGCGGAAAAAAGGGGGGCGAGGCAAGCGAGAATGGCTCAGTAATAACTGCAAGAATATGTACGATGAAATGCAAAAAGTCAAGTATGAGTTGGGGTATTCGTTTAAATAGATTGCAGCAGCGAGGAAAGTCCAACTAGAAATATACCAGCAAAGAAAAACAGCGGTACGCATCGATGCGTTGCATCTGCTCTGATGGCTTGAGGCAGCATGCTCTATGCGCTATAGTTAATTTCCCTGGTCTTTTTTGCTTGCGGGACACACTTACTTGCACCGCAATCAAGCACATCATGCCACTAACAACACCAAATATAACGCCAAATAAGAACCGCTCCTGCTCTTGATCTACATTGCGGATGGCCAGCAGCCCCAGCACAGCACCTAATGGCTGCGACATGCCGCCCAAGACGGAGGCGTAGGCAAATGCTGCAAGCCTGGATCCCGTAGCGTAGTAGAGGGGCAGCGAAATCAGGAACCCTTCAATCAGATTGTGGATCGTCATTGCTGCTGCCACACTGAGGCCCAATTGACTGGATGATTCATTTGATATAAACATGATCAACCCTTCTATTATTCAAAGCTGTAAGTAAACAAACCATCATGTAATACATCACAAGATGTCTACAAACCTGGAAACTTGTGTATACAGATTGCAATGGCTGTCTGTATACCAATAAGAAAATAGTCATTCTTGTCCTGGTCAGCAAAATCATGGTCATCATCTATCTCTATGCTCCCATACTCTAAATCTCTATTGCTATGGTGATGATGATTATGTAATGGCGGTGTCGGTGGTAGGATGGGCTTCAACAGGTCCTGCTCATCCTGCTCCTCGTCCACGTTGTCATGATCGCCGTCCGTCATGTCTTGCCCTCGAACCAGCTCGTTGATGGTATTTGCAGTGTCCTTGAGAGTGACAGTCGATGTTGGATCGCAAGTGTGGATCGCATGTGGCGTGCACCATTGGATGAAATAGGACAATCCCACTGTGAATGCAACGCCAGCAAAAAAGCAGGAAAACGTCCATAGATTAGAGTCGAATTTCTGCTGTGATGCTGGCAGCAACGTGTACAGTGAATTGAAAACGAGCACGCCTCCGCCTAATGCCATTGACGCTGATAGGAATTGCTTGTTCTCCAGGGCTTTTCCGCCGAGAAATACGACACTGGCACCGAGAACACATGCTGTGGATGATATAAGCACCATGAGCCATCCATCTGCGCTTGCTTCGATAGCCATGATTACTACAGTTTCTGTAAGGGAAGAGAGAAAAAGGGAAAAAAGAAGTATATGTCTCATGGTATCATTTAAGCGGAAGCTTGGGCCCAACTAACTTTTCATTGGATGGTGCATTGAACATCGTGACACTTGCAGAGATGTTTCTTGATTCATTACCATCGTCCTCTCCAGGAAAAGAGCACTTGTAGGTTGGCAGAGGTGCCAGATATAATAGAATCAATCTATTGCTCGATTCAATCACTGATCCTGCAAGTTGAGTGATTTGCCCTCACTGCTACTCACATGAGCACATGCGCAAAAATTGACTATCGGCATATCGAAACCATCGTTTTAGGTCAAGTGTCTCCGCTGTCAGCCGATAGAATGGGCAGATAATTTTTAGAGATTTGGACGGTTGATTGCCTCTTCTTTTCCGGGATTATCTGTTTGAATTGACGATCTGATACTAGCTACAGTAATTTGACGTTTAGTTCTGCCTGGTATAATACTATGCCAGACCCCAAGCGCAGTGACGCCCCTTTCCTTGAGCAAAGTACAGTGCGTGAATTGGGATTCTCTCAACATCAATGTGTGCCATTCTCGTTTTTTTGCGCAAGTAATGCTGGAAAGTATTCTTTAAAATGCCACTAAAGGCGTAAAGAAATTTTCAGTCAAAGTGAATAGTTGATTTTGCAAGAGCATACGAGAACATACTTGGGTTGATGATGTAGTAGTGCTTGGGGAATGATACCAAATGTTGCTAGATTCATGTTGGATGTCTTGGTTACCAGCTAAAGTCTTTGAAGGTGCATTGAAACCTCAACATCGGTACACCGAATCCTGCCTAGCAAACTGCATTGTGGATCACTAAGCTGCCATTGACCTTGCTGTCAGTTATTGTAGGCTTGATTTGGGTTTGTAAGCAGAGTTTTACAACAGCAGCCCAACTTAAACAGTCCGCAATGTGGGGATGAAGAAGGGCAAACAACGACAACAAGGGCCAAGCAGTAGAATTTATTGACAGCTTTGTCTCATTTCCCTTTTAAATATGTTGCGTCGTTTCTCAACTCTTGGCCTGACACAAGCCAGAAGCTCTTTCAACACGACACAGACGCTGTGGAAGCCAACATCCATTTGTTTACAGCAGCAAAGATATGCTGTACAGTAACATGCACTCAGAAGCACATGGCGTCATAAACTAAGAGCATACATGTAGGGCCATAACAAATGGAGTAAGGTAAAGCATACAAAGGGGGCTAAAGATGCAAAGAAGAGCATCATGTACTCCAAAATGTCACTCGAGATTGTATCAGCGGCAAGAGGTGCGTATGAAATGACGAGATCGCCAACTGGATAGTGGTTAAACCGATAGAATAGCTGGAGGCATCGATCCCAGCGTCAACAACAAGCTCCAGGCCATTCTGAACAGAGCCAAAGCAGCCAGCATGCCCAAAGACAATATTGAAAATGCCTTGAAGAAAGCTAGCGATAAAAACAAGGATGATTTGGAGAGTGTTCAATATGAATGTGTGGGCCCTGGAGGCATTGCATTGATTGTGTAAGATGTGGATATCGTTGAAAAGGGATGGCATGCTTACATTGCATTCAACTGTAGTGAGGCTTTGACTGATAAGAAATCTCGCACTGTAAAGGAAGTCAAGGAAGTACTGAACAGAGTGGGCGGATCAGTGTCATCAGTAGGCTATCTATTCGACAAGAAGGGCAAGGTCGTCTTTTCCCCCGGAGAATCAGGCCATAGTTTTGAGCAAATCATGGACAATGCCATTGACTGTGGAGCAGAAGACATTGAGGAGGATCCAGAGGAGAACCTGGTAGAGGTCATTTGCGAATTCTCTGATCTCAACAATGTATCCAAGGCACTCATTGATCACAAATACGAAGTCCAAGAGATTGAGGCTACTTATATCCCACTAAGCACTGTCGAGGTGGAGGATAAAGACACTGCTGAATTAGTGGAGAAATGCCTCGAGGACATGGATAACTTGGACGATGTTGTCAAGATTCACTGTAATGCAGTTGTCAATTAAAACAAATGTCTTTTATTTATGTATTGTATAAAAAACGAAGGAAAAAGGGATGAAGTGTGGTAGAATGCGATTTTTTGTTAAAAGTATTGTCCAAGCGAGCCTTCTTTTTTGAGGCTAGGATGGCTTGCGACAACATAGTAGGTATGTAAAAGGAGATGAGGGAATCTGGTGGTAAAATAATACAAGAATTGGTCTGGCGGTTCGCCGTATACTTTCTTTACTGGGTCTGGTAAGTCTTGCCAGTGGTGTTTCTATACACGGAGAAAATTAGTGCCTGAATCCTTTTCAAAAGAGGGGATAATCTCTTACCTTATTTCTCAGGGCTCTCAGTAAATCACGGACCCGTTTGCCGTCGTATTTTCTGAATTTGCCCAGATCGTTAGCAACCACACGGTCAATGCGCTTGTACCAGTCAACACCAATGACAGTCGATGCATCGGATTCCAGTGTTTGCAGTAAAGGTGAGGGTGGATCACGCTCTTCAATTTCAAATCTATCAGACGCGTCTTGCAAGAAGGCCAGTCGTTTTGAAGTAGACCAAAAGAAGGGATGAGAAAGAATAGTATCGCAATTAGGTCTATCAGCGTGGGGTTAGTTCATCTTGCCTTTAAACACGCCTACTGTTATTTACCTCTGCTTGGGTTCGGTGGATATCATTCGCTCCACCAAGTCCTTTGCTTCTATGCCATCTTCGCCCATGGAGTCCAGCTTGCTCAAATCATAATGACCATTCAAGATGTTGTTTTCACGACCAAATCGGTTGCCAAATGGATGATCACCGCCGCTCAGCACATAATAAAACACACAGCCAGTGGAGAAGATATCAATGGCTCTGGTAGCTTTCACGCGACCCATCATTGTGTTGGGATCTGTTGAAGACGAGTCTCTTGTGCTGCTGAAGCTAGTATCAGAGGAGGTGGCAGCCAATGCACCGGCCAGCAGTTCAGGCGCTCTCCAACCAGATGTTCCTGCTGGTGATGCCGCTGTGTAGTTGAAGCTGCTTTGCTCGCCATCCAGTTTCTTGCAAAGCCCAAAATCAGAGATCAAGACACGCATCTGGGGCGCATCCTTCATGAATCGGTTTTTGCTGGGTGCCAGTAAGATGTTGTGGGGTTTGATGTCTCGGTGAACAATTTTGAGCGAGTGGAGGTACTGAAGACCACAGGTGAACTGCGACAGGATGTTGGCTGGATTCATTGTATCGCACTGTTGCATTTCGGGTATAGGTAGTGATCGCTCCATATAGTCATTCAGTGAGCCAAAGCAGAGCTCCAGCGCAATGTACAAAAATCTGTCAGACTCCTCCTTGTAAAAGTAGCGCACCACGTTGGGATGGTCGTCGCTTTCTTGCAGTAACTTGACCTCTTTGAGCGCCACATCATAAAAGTCCAGCAGGAGTCTCTTGACTGCAACATCTCGGCCATCAAACATGCCTTTATATACAACGGTGCCATGACTTCCGTAGCCGAGGACTTTGTCAGAAATCTCCAGCACTCTGGACTTTGATTGTTTGAAGCTTTCTAGATCCAAACCAGTGGACGACTTCTTTACAACAACGACTTGCTTTGATGCTTTTGCCAGCCTTTCGTTCTTCTCCCTCTCTTCGGCTTCCTCCTTTTCCTTCTTCTTTCTCTGCTCCTCTTCTTCTCTCACTTGCTGTGCTGCAAAGGCTGAGGCGGCAGCTTCCAGTTGCTTTCGTCCTTCGTCTATCTTCTCCTTGATGAATTTGTCTGCGTCGAAGCTTTCCAGCGAATTCAGCGAGTCTGCGCGTTCTCGGCTAATCTTCTCCTTCTCGGCCAGTGCAGCAGCAGCAATACGGGCTCTTGTACGCTTTTCCTTGGCGCGCTTTTTGAGTAGCTTCTTCCAGCGAGGCAGCACCTTGACCTGATAAAAGGTCTGCACACGATCGCGATAAACATAAACAATGACAGAGGACACCAGGACGTAGCTCTTCCAGAATTTGCCAAACCCTTCTTGAAAGAAGCCCTTTTTTCTTCGCTCATCATCATCGTCGTCATCATAGTTCTCCATGTCCTCCAAGCGGTGATAGGTTGGAAAGGAGGGCAGTGTGGTAGCTGAAGGCGAGGAGGATGAGGATGACGAGGTGGAGGAGGCAGTGGGCAAGTAAAGCTTGGAGTGGTGGTATAGCGGGTGGTCTTCGTCGTCGACATCATCAATAATAGACTGAACCACATGCTGGCCAACGAGACAATCAATATGGTATTCACAGCCATGGCAGCACATTTCATGCGGTTTCTGCGTCCATTCAAAATCACTGGCGTTGGGATCATTGCCTTTACTGCCTTCAATCATGCGGCTGGGATGATCTGAGCTGGTGTCTCCAGGACGTCGACCCGTGTACATGGAGGCCCAGGGGGAGATTTGAACCAGAGGGTACTTTTTGGTGGAGAGTGCAAACAGACTGCCGTCATGAACACCAACATAAGCAGTGGCAATTTCGTGCTTTCTAAACATCAGGCTCAGCATGTTACCAACGGCGCCCTTGGTGAGTGATTTTGGAGGATCTTGCTTTGACACGGCAAAGGTGTAGTCTTCTCGTCGATAGACATCAAACACACTGACTACAGGATAAGGCAGGTCTCTTGTCCACATCAAATTGCCATTCTGAACATTGATGCCAGTGATTGCTTGAGTGGCGTCGGGAGCAACGTAGATGTCTGATGGAACTGTGCTTGTAGGGACATCCCAATCCAGCTTGTTGGGTATATACTCGCTGTAAGTGACATTCCATAGCTTTTTGTAGTGGTCGTCGTAAATTGCAACTTTGTATTCTATTGAAACAAGCATGTTAGTTGGCCTCAAACTTACTGCAGATGCCCTCGTCTTACCATTTCTACCGAGAAAAATCGTCCTAGCAGGATACTGGCTTTGGGTTGCCATGCGATACTGATTGTCTACTTTGTTGAGATCGATTTGCTGCAGGATTCTTCCATTTCGTGGGTCAATTTCAATCATCAGTGTGCTCTTTCTGCCAATGTACGTGGTCCCATCTGGTGTGCGGAAAGGCGAGTTGGTGACAATCTCCTCGACTGAAAATGGCAATTTCTATAAAATGCAGGTTAGTATTGTTTTACAAGGATAAAGTAGCAGCACTCGCAAAAATACCTCCAACGGTCTACCATCTCCATAAATGTACAGAGTGCCGCCATCTTGAGGCTCGATAATGTAGTAGATATCTGGGTCTTCAGCATCGTCAGAATCATCCCAGTGATCTTGCAGGTTGAATTCTGGGTCATCGTTGTAGTCGTCCGAATCATCGCCATCCGTTAAAATATCGTTGAAAGTGTCCAGAAACAGTCTGTCCGTGTCCTCCTCATCAGAGCTGCCACCACTACTGTCTCGACGATCCACAGAGGTTGGTCCCGGCTTGTATAGTTTGTGTGTTTCGAAATTCGAGTTGGACTTGATGAGAGAACTTCCTGGTCCACCCTTGAGAGTCCAATGAACATCGCCTTGAAAACGATCTATGCCGCGAATAGAGCCATCTAGTGTAGATACCAGCACTAAATTTGTAGGTATGAGGCCACCCGGTGCTGAAGAGGCAGCTGCTGAGGACGATGGTGCGGCGTTCTTGCCTCCTCTTGCTCCTCCCGCTCCATCTTTTCCAGAAGAATCTAGCAATAAGCTTCTCTTTTGTTGATATATAGTCATGTCGCTGGGAAAAGAGGCTTTCGATTCCACACAGTATATAGCAAACATCGATAGTAATATAATGATAGAGAAAGAAACCCATTGAATCAAGTTCAAGGTGCTTCTAAAAGACCTGACTACTAGTACCATTTGTTATTTAATCAAGCAATAAACAATAATTAGATTATAGTGTCCAGAATTTTATAACATAATTTGTGGGATAAAGGGAGAAGTAGTAGGCAACAATAAAAAAAGAGAGAAAAAAAAAAAACTTGGAAAGGAGGGTCAAGGCAAAGAGAGTTTGGGAGGCCGAGCTCGATGCTAGTTTCACGTGAGTGCTTGTAGTTTATGTAACCTTCATCCAGACTTAACATCAAGGTTTACAGAGTGAGGCTGTTACTTTTCTGCAGAAGGATTATCAATGACTAACGCAGGATGTCAACAATTTGCAATGTTTACCAAGATGATTTGTAATCTAGTAGCAAAGGGTTTCAAACTCTGCAATGCTTTTCAGGTGTAATAAACAGCAGCAGATGATAATTGGTCAGATTTCATCATTTGGGATCATTTCATAAATTGATACGAATTGATTTGGATGTTCTAATTTTGGTAATGTGCCTGAGATTTGGTCGTAGTATGAGCTTGTCTTTGCTTTAAGCAACTGATGCCAGACCTCAGCATTCAACTGTCACTGCATTTTTCTTTTTGTAAATTACTAGCACTCTTGAGTTGCATCACCGTATCACTGCTTAATAAACATAGACGACTGTTCAATATGCCTGACTGAAGGAAGCTTGTTGAATTGCATTGTTTCTCATATCTCATCTCGGCAATAGCACCATCTCAATTTGGCGGGCTGTTCCAGCAATTCGTTAGCGGGAATACAGCTATTATCCCATCGACCAACATGCTGGCGAGTCATGCATTCAAGACTAGATCAATGTAGAGTGCTTTGTTTAAATGCTGTAAGCCTTCCATTTTTAGGTATACGCAGTTTTGCAGCTTAAAAAAACTCTTGCCGACCCCACAAACTAGGCCGTTCCACTTTACAAGATCAAACTTCTATAGTATAACATGGCTTGTTGAATAATAGTAGGGATCCACCTCGTAATTCACTTCTATGGGGCATGAATTTTTACTTGCTCCATATCCTAGGCGTAGTGCGTTACAAACGTGTTTTTGCATATCAAGGGTTTGGCCATTCAAGGTTCGATTTCAAAATCTTGATTCCAGAGTATTATAATTAGGACATACCTCTGCCAAAATTTGCGAGGAGCACGATGGTGTAGTTGGATTTTAGATTGTAGGACGAGTTGCCGTTGATGTAGTATGGATAATTACTCAAAATAAGCCCATTCTGAGCACTGATCTTGACAAGATCCATAAGAAAAGCTGTTTATTACGAGTGTCCAGTAGTAGCAGGCTGATAGAGGGGATGTTGAGCAACACTTTATTCAAAACCGCTTGAATCTAGCAAGCTTTGTTCAAGAGTGGCACAGGTTGAACACTGATTTGGGCGTTGGACAAAATACGGCAAAGCGTGTTTTCATCATGCCGTATATGACTGTTGGAGAAGAGTTCATATTAACATTGTTGTATACTTATTCTGAGGCGGTTATAAGCATATAAACAAACTTTCAGTGGCTACGTTAAGTGTACATAAATCAAACGATTCTTTTAGTTCAACAGTAGTGGAGTGTTAATTATACCCGATTCCAACCTCTAGATCCATCGATTCTATTATGTAGAGAGCACTTTTACTGTACGCAGCAACGACTGCCCAAACTGTGTATTTGATATACAACAAATTGAAATGCATAGCAGATTGCACTACCTTCTATAGGCATAACAGGTCATTAGTAGAAGCTGTATTGAAACACAATATGCGGTACTTTTTTGGTATTTCTGAGCGTTTCTAAAGTAAAATATACACAAAATTCATATCGTTCTTTGTCTGATGGTAATCAGCGTGTAGTCCCAAAAGATACCAATTGTTTGAAGTCTGGATCAGATTTGTAGCATTAGTTTTTGTAGATTTACATGGTACTAAAGGTACTTCTCCCAGCCAAATCGTCCAAATTCAACCCTCAATATCTCGTCTTGTATGGCCTTGTAGATGCTCGGAATTATGATAAATAATTGCTTTTGATTACCATTCACTTTCTGGACCTTTATCTTCAAATTTTTCAGATCGATCCAAATCGTCGAAAATTCACGTTTTTTCATGAGGTACTCCTCATGGTTTTTGTTAAAAATCAAACCATCGCAATTTTGAAGGCGAAAACGACACTTTTTACTATGGCATATATTAAGTCAAAATGACCGCACAGATGTAGGGTAACCTGTACAACTACTATTTTGAACGTTGTATATGCTAAATATTGACTTTTCCTGGAAAAACTGCTTTTTATATTTTCGCAAAATTCTTTATCTTTTCATTCTAAAAGTACTTTAAAATTGACCCCATTGAATGCGCCTTCAAATTCTCCCCTTAAGTTTATTAGAAAGTAGTTTACGCTGAGCACACTTTATATAGCTAATTTTAACAAAAATGTTTACAAATGTCAAATTATATCGATTTTGATTCAAAAAAATCATCACAAAAAAATCATTTGGGTACAGTCACCACAGTGCAAAATGTTCAGTGTACACGTCACTCAAATTCTGTGTGCTCAGCTTATTGGCTGCAGTCACCCTCAGCAACGCGTCTTTTTTTTTTTTCAGGCTCCCTTTCCACCCTGTTTTTGCACTGCACTTTTTCTATTAAACCATATACTTCTTATTACTTTTGATTGAATACAACACCACTTTCGACAAAAGAAGCATACTTTTGCAACCACCAGTGTTGTAAATGGTGGAAATAACTTTGATCAGTACGTGAGAATGGATGTGGTTTATTCAAGTAAAGATCAGATGAGGAACTATGGATGGAGTGAATGTCTACTGCTATATATATTGTATGATTTATGGATTGCTTACACACCCGTCTAGAATGGTGTTCTCATGCTAAAGTTTTAGTGTCAATCCTCACTTATGCTAATGATAATTATTTCAGATATAGATGATCAGTCTAAGTATCTTTAGTTGCTCTTGGCAACATTAATTACTTATATTCCTTGTTTGCTATCTATTGACATATAAAGAATAGCTTACTGGAACTTAGCTTATGTGAATATCATGGTTATCGCTTACATGTCAATAAAGTTTATTTACATATGCTTCTAGTGTGCAATGTTTATTACTAAATTTAAACTACGAGATTGGGAATCCAGGTACAGTTACTGTGTGAATACAACAACCAGTACCCAAGACGACATCTTTCAAGTTTGTTACAGTAGGTATCAGCCGATAGGGGCCACTTTTCGCGGTACAATATACAGTAATACTAATTATACAGTTTATTTTAGACCAATTCGTTGCAATATATGTATTCATTGTGTTTGGTTTGTATTTGGTTTGTATATTCCCCTTTTTTGGTTGCCGTGGATTGGGTTGTCATGGCTTTGGGTGTTGTGGGTTTGGTTGTCATGAATTACATTCATTCAACCTTTTACTATTTTCTTTCTCGTGATACCGCGCATTCGTTTGTTTGCTTTATTGCGATTTATTCTTTCCCCCTTTTCTGCACGCAACTATTTTTCTGTTGCTGTGCCATAGTGCTATGGTGTATCTTTTGATGCATAGTATCGCTGGCAGTGCTGCTCTATTGTGGAGTAGCCTTGCATTCTTTTTGTTCTTCAAGTATTACTTGTACTGTAATACTGGTTGTATTGGTGTTCCTGCTTCGTATGAGGCAACCACGATACTTTTTTCTATTACTTTTACTTTCTTGTACTCGTCATTTTGATGATACTACACATTGCATGTTATTATTACCTCCTTTTTGTATGTAACTGTATTGCGATGTTTATGTTCTTCGTCATCACATTCTAATGATGCCCTCTTGTTACTTTCTCTTTTTTTTATGGTTCTTTGAGCCATAACCCTCTTTTTTGGTTGTGTGGATAAGCCTATCGTTGAAGCACAACTACACTTTTTGATTCAGAGGCGGGGGGTAGATAGGCTGCCCTCACTTGATTTGTATCACTTACTTGGTGCTAATTGAGAGTCTCAAGCGTTTGCACTATAAGCTGGGGTGTGTAGTAAGGCATATTCTGGCCTTTTAGGGGATTTTGATGATAAAATTGGTAAATTACTGTATTTGGCAATGTTTAAAAGTCCGCCTAACCAAAAAACATAGGGAAACCCTCGCAATTTTTTTTCAAGATTTGTGGTGTATGTAGTCCTTTAATAGCAATTTGATTGGCTCAAATTTGGAGACAGCTCAGAGAAATAAAGCATTGATATTGAAACCAAAAATGTAATTGAAATGAGAAAAGCATGACTAAACACTCAAAATGCATGGTACAAATGGCTTAAGGTAACTACACACGATACCACCATAAGTATTAGACATGATCAAATGCATTTATTATCCTAGAAAAAGAGTTTTACATAAATCTACGCCTGTTCATAACATCCAAAAGTACAATTTTGCATTATATTGGTATCAAATCAATGAAAGTCTTCAAATATCAATCATTTGGCTGATGAGGAGATGAACATGTTGTACCTATGCCAAATTTTGCGAGGAGCACGATTGAGTGGTCAGACATTAGCCATTTGAACGCGTTGCCGCTGATGGATGGACGATTATCAAAATAATCCAATTTTGTGCACTAGTCTTCTAGACAAGATTCATGAGGAAGGCAAATAATTACAAGTATCTAGTGTTAACGGATTGACAGGTGGGGTGTTGGAAAACACTTTATTCAAAGCTGTATACTCTATCTTTGTGCTCGACACTATACCCTGCTTGTATGCAAGTATTTTCAATATGCAGGATCAGGTCATCATGCGAGATCCATTTGGAAAAAAATTGCTGCTAAAGTATTGAAATTAGCACGTACCTATACCAAATTTTGCGAAGAACACGATGGGGTAGTCCGATTTGAGATTGGATGGGTTGCTGCTGATGGATGGACGATTTTTGAAATTTGCTACTTTTGGGGATTGATCCTGACAAGATGTATAATAAAAGCCGTTAGTTACGAGTGTCCAGTAGCAACACACTGACAGAGGGGGTGTTGCGCAAAACTGTAGTCAGAACTACATCATAGCAAAACGTCGCAGTTGTACTAAATCCTCAGTGTACAGGTGTGTTTTACCTGTCAAGGTTTTGATCATGATATCCAAAAATCAATTTTAAGCAATCGTTTTATGAGATTATTATGTACCTATGCTAAACTTCCGCAAAAAAGACGATGGCGTAGTTGGACTTTCGATTGGACTAGTTTCCGTTGACGCATAAGATTATTTTGGCAATCTACTGATTTTGAGCACCACTGATTATGACATGATCCATCATAGGGAAGAAAATGATCAATTACGAGTGTCTAGTAGTAACGGATTGATAGAGGAGATGTTGGACAACACTGCATTTAAAGCCGCATGGCTTTAGCATGCTCTGTTCAAGAGTGGCACAACAGGCTGAACACTATTTTAGGCACTCGAAGAAAATCAGGGCAATGTTGTATGCAAAGCCTACGTTCACCAGCATGTGCCTGAAAACTACATGCACATCTGGCTCCACACACACAACCACGTGGACACACAGCGTGTGCCTGGACAAGCTATAGTCACCTTCGATCTAGCCACTCGACATGTTGTTTGTTTACTTGTTGATCATCGTCTGTGCACTGGTAACACCCAACTCAACATGCGCCAAACTCTTTACTGTCAAGATCCACTCAATGCGTATACATCACGCTCATCACTTTATGTGTGTACTATACATCAGATATTCCACACCCGAACTTATTAATCTCGCGTTCCACCCATATATTCATCTTCAGTGTAGTAGTCATATCCAGGGATCCACTCTATGTCAATGAAGAGATGCCCTGTAATAAAAAAGTCTCTTTGCTTTCGTTTAGATACAGTTGACAACTGATTACTCATATCGTTCCACTCGACTTATTAACACGAATTCAACAGGCAAAGAGTGTTTTCATGTCGTATATGGATTTTAGAGAGCCCGTATTGATACCGTTGTATATTTATTTGCGTGGAGTCTATAAGCATGCATACATAGCAGCAGTTTTCCTGTGACTATATTATTAGATGTACATTAATCAAACGATCGTTGCATTTTACTAGGCAATAGGATGATAGATCTCACTGATTTCGACCTCAAGATTCATCTACAACAGTATCATATAAAGTAACCTCTCTATTTTACCCACCAAGCATTGCTTCAACTACATATTCAATAAACAAAACACTAAAACGTACAACATTTAGCACTAATTAAGAAGTAGTCTTTCAACAGAAGAAAAAAGTGCATTGATAAGACTTGACAAGTGGGATCTTTATGATTTCTGAGGTTTTGAAAGTAAACCATTTACTTATTCCACATCGTTTTCTGTCTGATGTTGTTTAGTGGCCAATCCCAAAAAAACACCAATTGTTTGAGGCCTTGATGAGACCGGTAGCATCAGTTGCGGTGGATCTACAGGGCACAAAAGGTATTTCTCTCAGCCAAAATGCCAAAATTCAATCTTCAATATCTTGTCTTCTAAGCCGTTCTAGATGCTGGGAATAGTGCCAAATGATTGCTATCAATCACCATTTACATCCTAAACTTTCATCTTGAATTTTTTTGGATCGATCCAAATCGTCGAAAATTCAAGTTTTTTCATGAGGTACCCCTCATGGTTTTTGTTAAAAATCAAACGATCGCAATTTTGAAGGCGAAAACGACACTTTTTACTATGGTATATATTAAATCAAAATGACTGCACAGATGTAGGGTAACCTGTGCAACTGCTATTTTGAACGTTGTATATGATAAATCTCGACTTCTCCTGGAAAAACTGCTTTTTATGTTTTCTCAAAATTCTTTATCTTTTCATTCTAAAAGTACTTTAAAATTGACCCCATTGAATGCGCCTTCAAATTCTCCCCTTAGGTTTATTAGAAAGTAGTATACCCTGAGCACACTTTCTATAGCTAATTTTAACAAAGATGTTTACAAATGTCAAATTATATCGATTTTGATTCAAAAAAATCATCGCAAAAAAATCATTTGGGTACAGTCACCACAGTGTAAAATGTTCATTGTACACGTCATTCAAATTCTGTGTGCTCTTTGCTGCGGCAGCCTATTGACTGCAGTCACCCTCAGTAACGCGTTTTTTTTTTTTTTTTCTCGCACTGTTTTTGCACTGCACTTTTTCTATTAAACCATATACTTTTTATTACTATTGATTGAATACAACATCACTTTTGCCCAAAGAAGCGTTCCTTTGCAACCACCAGTACCCAAGACGACACCTTGGAAGTTTGTTACAGTAGGTATCAGCCGATAGGAGCCACCTTTCGCGGTACAATATACAGTAATACTAATTACACAGTTTATTTTAGACCAGTTCGTTGTAATATATTGATTGTTCTGTTTTAGGTTTGTATTTGGTTTGTATATTCCCCTTCTTCTTTCGTTGCCATGGATTTGGTTGTCATGGATTTGGTTACCATGGATTACATTCATTCAGCCTTTTATTACTTTCTTTCTCGTAATACTGTGCATTCTTTAGTTTGCTCTATTGCGATTTATTCTTTCCCCCTTTTCTGCACGCAACTGTTTTTCTGTTGCTGTACCACAGTGCTATGGTGTATCTTTTGATGCATTGTATCGCTGGCAGTGCGGCTCTATTGTGGAGTAGCTTTGCATTTTTTTTTGTTCTTCAAGTATTACTTCTTCTGTAATACTGGTGGTATTGGTGGTGTTCTTGCTTCGTATGAGGCAACCACGATACTTTTTTCTAGTACTTTTGTTTTATTGTACTCATCATTTTGATGATACACATTGCATGTTACCTCTTTGTATGTAACTGTATTGCATTGTTTTTGTTCTTCATCACATTCTAGTGATGCCCTTTTGTTACTTTCTCTTCCTTTTTATGGTTCTGTGAGCCATAGCCCTCTTTTTCCGTTGTGTGAATAAGCCTATCGTTGAAGCACAACTAGATTTGATACAGAGGCTGGGGGTAGATAGGCTGCCCTCACTTGATTGGTATCACTTACTTGGTGCTAATTGAGAGTCTCAAGCGTTTGCATTATAAGCTGGGGTGTGTAGTAAGGCATATTCTGGCATTTTAGGGGTTTTTGATGATAACGTAGCTTAATACTAGCGTATTCGGCTGTGTTTAAAATTCCGCCTAACAAAAAAACAAGGGAGAACTATGGCAAAAAATTTCAAAGTCCGAGGCGCTTAAAATAGCTTTTTAAGCGATTTTATTGGCTCAAATTTGGAGACAGCTCAGAGAAATAAAGCATTTGTATTGAAACTTAAAATGTAATTGAAATGAGAAAAGCACGATTAAACATTCAAAATGCATGGTACAAATGACTCAAGGTAACTACACACGATACCAGCATAAGTATGAGACATGATCAAATACATTCACTATCCTGGAAAAAAGAGTTTTGAGTAAATCTAAGCCTGTTCATAACAACCAACAAAGGTACAATTTTGCATTATATTATTATTGGTATAAAATCAGTCAAAGTCTTCAAATGTCAATCATCTGGCTTATGAGATAAGAATATATTTATGCCAAATCTTGCAAGGAACACGATTTTGTGGTCAGACTTTAGTCATCTAGACGCGTTGCCGTTGATGGATGATGGACGATTTTCAAAATAATCAAATTTTGAGCACTGGTCTAGACAAGATTCATAGGGAAGGCGTTTAATTACGAGTGTCTAGTGTTAACGGATTGATAAGTGGGGTATTGCGCAACATTGTAGCTAGAACTGCAAAGTATGTTAGCTTTGCATTTTCACCAAGTTCTAGTTGTACAGTCGTGTTCTGCATGTCAGGGTTTTGGCCATCCAAAATCCTCTTGCTTTGACATGAACTGTTGGTATTCAAGTATTGAACGTAGCACATACTACTAATACCAAATTTTGCAAGAAACACAATGGTATAATTAGATTTTAGATGAGGTGCTTTGCCGTTGATTGATGAACGCTTTTCGAGATAATACATTTGTGGGCATCAATCTGGACATCATATGATAATTTTGGCAGACCAAATCAAGTACCTTTAAGGAGCAGGTAAAGAACTAGACCAAGGAAACCAAATGCTTCTCTCTCTTTCCAAATTCTTCACAAAGCTTAACCCTCTTCTCACGAACAAAGTCGTAGAGCTCATTGTTTCCGTACTTCATAAAACATAGGTGGATGTGATACTCTGTGCATGAAGCTGTCGGTGGACACGTTTTTTTCTTTTTTTTTTTTAGAAATTTAATGTGCTACTTACCACTTGCGAATGCCTACTTGAAAGTTTCCGCTACAGTCTTGAGCATAGCTAGCAGAGCAAACATTTCTTTTGAATGTATCACATGATATTGTGGCACTTGCACTAAAGCTTAAGGGTCCGGCACCAATATTTTCAGTTCTCTGTAACTAGCCGAACAAACGACACCGTCTGCCTTTAATATTTTGTGCTTGTCCATTTTGATGCCCATGTTCTTCAATTGGATTGACATACCGGCCAGCTTTTTCTTTCCAGGCACAAAGTATGACTCCAAAGAGCTTTTCTTTGTCATCGTTTGCATTGCTTGCAAGCAGAGAAAGAGAAAATTGGTGTTAAACATTACTTTACTAATGTGAGACAGCAAATGTCTCTTTTTGTAAACAGCCACCCTAAATGCAATCTCTTTCTCATTCATGCAAAAACTTGTTAGACGAAAATATTTAATAGTACTAACTTTAAAGACTGATGGTAAGAGACTGGAAATGATTTATTATTACAATGCACAGCATATTCAACTTTTATATCAAGGCAAAATTTGAGCTTCACTTCAAGTGAAGGTAATCATGTAACAAAAGAAATCAAAAAGGTATGGTATTTAATATGACTAACGAAACCAGTCGTGATTTGGAGATATAACCAGTATGATCATCCAGTGTTTAGAGAGACCAAGTGATAGGGATACGACCTTCGTCGAGTTGACCGAGCTTCTTGAAAGCAGCTTCACTCATATCGACATCACCTTCTGAACAACCTGGGCAGGAATCAACGACCTTGAGGGTAACCGAGCCGGAAGCAGACTTGACAGTAATGGACTTGCCACACAAATCACTGTTGGATCCACCCATCAAGGAGCTGGACAAAGCCGCGACCATTTCATCATCAGAGTTAGTCTCGCCACAGGAGCCCAAACCGACAGCGTAGTAAGTAGCATCACCGGATTGAGAGCTACGGGCTTGAAGATTGGAAGCAGCGGGAGCAGCTTGAGCGGTCATGAGGCAAGCAGCAGCAGCAACGATGGAGAGAACAGCAGAGAAAGAAGTTTGCATTTTGAATATGTATGTATGAATGGATAGAATGGAGAGTGTCTATGATGAAAACGACCTGCGTTTGTTTGGTTGTATGATTATATGTCAGAATATTGGGAATTGTGCAGAAAATGTCAGATATTTATACTGATTTCAGGACCAATTTTGTGGTGGGGGAGAGGAATCTGGAACTTGGCGATCGGTTACCTGTAATTGAGTGTTTAGCATGTAAGACCACTGTTAAATCCAGAGAGAACGATCGTATATGGTAAGTTTGTTTGAGAGTTACATATGGCGGAGATGGTCGTACAGGGGTCAAAGCGTTTTCCCCTCTCGAAAGAACATTGTTGTGTATCGGGATTATTGTTCATGTAGATCTCCATGACTTTGCGTAAGCACATGTCGATATTACAAGGTATATGGCACTCAAAAGTGCAATTATAGATAGATATATATGCTTGCAAGCGTGCTAGAATACGCCATAGAATTGCTAATCGTAAGTTTCTTCATTTCTGATACATTTGTTTCCAAAAAAAATTGTAAAACTAGCAAGCCTTGTAGAGCACGCACTGTCTAAATGGAGTTATTTCGTTTGGTTGAAAATTGATTTCAATAGAAAAAGGGAAGGTATGAAAAGGAAAAAAGAAGGGCATACGACTGTAGTGTGAGCTCATCAGGCCTGGGACCTTCTATACATATCAAATCCAACAGAAATGTTTCAGGGCACAAGCTGTCATCTTTCCATTTGTCGACTGTCTTTGAAGCGCACCGAGGCACTCCAACATCCAACAAATGTCTTTGAAAAAAAGAACGAAAAGAGGCATTATACTACTCTGTGATACCAGAATCCTGGAATCAATACGTGATATGAGCTTTTGCTTGGCTCCCTAAATTTTGAAAGTACCATCTATTCGATTGGTACTCATTCCTTTAAAATTCTTCAGATTTAGACTAATTGTATATCGCAAATCTAGATCGCAGAATGGCTGCTGTCAGCGTAGTAGAGACGAAACCATAGTAGACAAGACAGAACGCAAGTTAGTATGTAATCATCTTATAAATCAGCCTAAGGACAACTTTTTGTTGGTCTACATTTTATTGGAATCAGATTCTAATTCTGGTGGTTTTGCCGAAAAATGCAGATATGTCATACCTTCGATGACAGATGCTCATGTCATGAAGGTAATGACTACGCTCGCCGTAGTATTTTGAACACAAATAGTGAGGTTATAGCTAATTGTGGCACAGTAAGTTGTGTAATGAGGTACATCCTGGCACAATAGAGCTTACATCATGCAAAACATTCTTCTACTAGGCCACGACTAAAAGCAAAATTCATACACCACAGCGTACATGTGGAGTTTGCGACACAACGTATTGCATCTATCCCCCACCACCATTTTCAGCTTTTAACGCAATATCAAAATGCCTTTAGCAAGAGTGAATAGCATTGTGTTTGTATGACATGTATCATCTGATGAGTCCTTTGTCCCTCTGTCATTGCTTGTTTTGGATCGATATATCGGGCGAGCATCTCCAGTTGTCTAATTTGGTTTTGTTTGTATATAATATTACAGAACCACCCGAGTGTACGCCACTTTAGATGGCTAAGCAATGCATCAAGTGGTACAGAAGGAATTAGGTCATTTTGCTTATAAGAAATCAAGATCTTTCACCAGCTACATAGAGAGGGGTCTTCATAATGATAGAACCTGCTGCATATCAATAATCTGGGGGAGTGTGGAGAGCATATAAGTGAATGATTTCACTTGATCCATCGCTATCAAGCTTGTGATATATGAAATCTTGATTGACATTTGCCAAATTGTATATACATGTAACATTTGCCGGTGGCTAGTTATACCATGTTTGGATCAAATTGATCATATTTCCCATTTAAGAAAACCGAACACCATTCACTTATAGAGTAAATGTTCTTGTTACCACAAAGTGGCACTTTTTGTTGATTTCCTTAAACTTACATGGCAAAGCCAAAGTGTATATTAACATTTCTTGGTAAAAATAGAGGGAGAAGTATATAAACAACGAGTATTTTGACAGTTGTCGTTTTTTCATCTAAAGATATACATTTAAAATACATTAAAGATGGCTGTACAATGGGTTTATGCTAATGGTTCCACCTGGGTCACTCTTGATCTGTCTGCACAATACCAAATCGAGAGTCTATGGAGTCGAGATGCCTCTAGTTGGATTAACAGCGACTCTTTCCGTGGCCCCGTCTATGTTGACACTAGCGAAATGGTGCTCATGTTTGGAGGATTGTCGTATGCGATCTGTCGGCGTTGAGGTTTAGCCATGTATCCAAGTGCAGTTTGTATCACGCACATACTGCAATCATCTTTCTAAACATGATTCACTTATTTAATATGTCATATAATATACCAAATACCCAGATATAAATGCACAATTTGTCAAAACTATTGTACCAATAAATCAAACATTGTATAGAAAAATAAGCTGGTTAGAGTTTTAGAAAGAAGAGCGCATGGGTTCATGTAAATGCCACATGAAATCAACTTATCAACGAGCATATGGCAAGTAAACTTAATGATCAAATATTATGAAGCGGTTAAAATTTGGAGAGATTCCCACATCAAGTGGTTTTTAAAGACTTTATTACAGAAAAAGAATGATATGTGTTACAGAAGCAGAGTGATGATTGATGATACATTTAAAGGCAAAAGGTGCTTGAAGCGAATCCAGTCGCAAAAGAGACACACAATTTAGAGAGACCAAGTAATGGGAATGACGCCTTGGTCCAAGGAACCAAGCTTCTTGAAGGCGGAGGGGCTAAGATCAACATCTCCCTCACCACAACCAGGGCAAGAGTCGACAACCTTGACAGTAACTGATTTTCCGCCCTTAGACTTGAGAGTGATGGATTTACCACAATAGGATCCATCGGCGCCAGTACCCATAAGCTTCTCTGAGAGTGCAGCAACCATCTCGCTGTCAGAATTAGTGTCACCACAGGAGCCCAAACCAACAGCGTAGTAAGTAGCATCACCAGACATGGAGCTACGAGCTTGAAGACTGGAAGCAGCAGGTGCAGCTTGAGCTGTCATGATGAAAGCAGCAATCAAAGCAGTAAGAGCAGTAGAGAAAGAGGTCTTCATTTTGAGGTATTGATTGATGTAGATGTTCTATAGATGTGTATAAATGTGTGTATAATAATAGAGAACGGCCAGCGTTTTGTTGATTCTTGAAGAAGAAGAAGAAGATTGAATGAATAAACTGAGGGAGAAAAAATAGATGGCCAAATGTTGGTTTGTATTTATACTTTTCCTAACAATTGATGCGGGACCCATTTCATTCATGATTTACGCTAAACGGTTCCCTTGAAGACCTGATAAACAAATATAAGGGGCGAGATGTGTTCTGGAATTCAATCATGATGGTTGCAACAGCTCCAATCTGACCAATGTCGAGCAACTGGGATGTCTGTCAAAATGCAGCGGACAAACAACGAGTATCCGGGTTCGAGAACAATTCGATATGATTTGTTATTGCTGCAGATCTATCCCATATGGTGCTACTACTCACTACGTACTGCCTTCCATATTTGTCTAATTAATGACTGAAAACGACTCGAATAAAGGCATCTTGGATGTGTGTAAATTAATTAATTCATATAAAAAAGCAACATTTCGACGATGGTGGCGTTGCTATTCATAGTCGACTTGTCAATTAACAGGTTTGCCAAGTAATTTTGCCTCGTATCATAATAGTAGAGACATCTGAGTCTGTATCATGTCAGAAATTATCATACCTGAACAGTCTGGGTCTTGCCAAATCCTTTATAGTTCTTGATCTCATTGGTGAATCAAAATCACTCCTCTTCATTTGTTTGTTGTTTGGCAATGAACAGGGCAATTTTGTTTCGGATTCATTAATCGTCAACTCTTGTTGAGAATTCATAATCTAATACGAGAAGATGGATGCAAAAAAAAAAAGGGACTCATTTGAAAAGTATCATACTGTTCCAGAGCATTATACGTGGAACAGTAGTTGTGTTTTATGATGAAAGGAGGACGGTCTAAAATAGCCTCATGTTACCAATTAGTTGCTCGGCAACGGTTTGATGTGCTGCAAGGTGCTCGCTACGTCTATTATAGCGCCATCAGTTGTAGCATTCACATACTATTCACTCTAGCAACCATACAATAGGTGAAGTTTGACATTCATTTCATATCGAACAAATCGTTGTCTCATCAATATGATCGACGGCAACCGTATGTTACAATGTTGAACTCATTCTCCGCTGTACGCACATCGATATCATAGATTTCCTCATGGCAACAGTCTCTTTTGACAGCTGCAACATGGCAACAGTTCGATGGCAAGTTTTATATCCTGACAACGAGATATATGCCACATCCTCATCAGTTGAGCTACTTCAAATGTACACATCAGGGGGTGAGGAGGATAATGCAGTCCATCTGGGTACACTTCATTATGATTGCTTTGACCCAAATGGGGTAATACTTTGAAAAAAAATCTATTTTTTCTTCTCATCTTACTTTTTAAAACTCGAGTACCACCATAAAATATCAAAATAGCAGAATGAATACAACGAAAAGCGCCAATACCAAGGTTTGCACAGCATTACAGTGATATTTTACATCGTGACTGAACGATTAAATGATAGAGGTTGTACATTGGTAATCTTGACGAGAGCATCAACGAGTAAGTTACATCTCTCTGGCTTGTTTGAGAAATCAACTAACAAATTAGGTATGCAATTATACAACTATTCAAACCATTTGGTAAAATTACATTCATTGAAGTCATGGTGCATTGGACTGGCGAGAAGAAGGGAAGACCTAGAGGCTATTGCTTTTTGGAATATGAAACGAAAGAGGTATTTATCGCAACCAACCTTAATCTGAGCGCTTGTTCATTGATAAAATCTCTCTACAAATGTAGCAAGCATTAGCCGCCATCAGTAAATTGCACGGGAAAACGATTAAGGGCAAATCTATAGTGGTATCATTTGCTCATATGGTAAATATTCACACATTTGTGTTGAATTATGCGTGCTAAAAACTAAATATAGACACCCGAGCAAGATGAAGCGAAAAAACGAGGTCAAGCATCACCTCACAAGCCTACTACGCTATCGCTACTAAAAGGTCAAAGGCTGAAAAACGCAAGGTAGGCTATCTCTGTTTGATGTCGGTGTCAAATGTCGTATACTAATCATTACGTGTCAAGTACGGATGCAAAGATTCGAGCCATTGAACGAAAACTAGACCTGCTGAAGCGATCTACGCCCTCACCTTCGGCCTCGCCACCACCAGCATCACAAACAACAACAAAAGCGCCCAGCAATGCGTCCTCAAACAGTGCATCCAAAGCTCAAAATCGGTATCGCCCTTATTAAACGTGGAGATGCATTGCCTATCTTTTATACAACACATACTCTTGAATAAATTACCTTCTTGTACTCCTCAAACATCGATTCACATGGATAGCCTGTGTAGCCCCAATATTCCGGATGTCTCGTTTTATTTAGAACGAATTGTGCAGGATGGGGCACCTTTTGTTTAACACGCTGCTGTTATTAAGGACGGTCAAAGCAAATGTTTGATACATTTAGTGTAGGTTGTATTTACTTATGCCGCTATAAATGCAGTAAGAATGGAGTGCCATCCCAAACATGATTGCAGGCCTTCTTTCAGCTCTCTTGAATGACATAATTTTTGGCCCTCCTGGATAACACAACTTCCAGACCACTGTCGACCACAGAAGGCCGGATGTTTGGTAGTAATAAAGCTAGGACCACACTTACGATTTTCCGATGGCGGTACCCACCATTTTGTAGGAGATGGTGTCTTTGTTTTTTTTTACTTTATCAATGATCAAACGCTCAATGTGTGTAAAGCTCGTACGAAAAGTGGGCTCATTCTGTAACTATCAGTACTCATCCATGTAAAATCATCGCAAATACAGTGTCAAGAAGCCTCCAGCAACTCCAACTGCATTTGAGTTTCAGCTATTGACATGCATCGTGCTTATGCCGAAACAAGATTAGAGAGTAGCAACAAGTGCATGGGAACCAGATGTAGTATGTTGCCTTATCGCACATTTCAAACACTCATCATGTTTTCAGCCGCCTCATCCTGCTGGCAACATTTAATTAATAGTTCTAAATTTAAAAGCAAAGATTCCAATCCCAACCTTTCATCTCATAGATTACTGTCACTCTATTTTTGCTCCTCAGGAGTGCTGAACATTTATAGAGCTCAACAGAAGAGCAAAGCTGAATCAGGTGACCCGCAATCTTCAAGGATGGTGCGGCAAGGGAGGGAAAAGCTACTACGTCGTCGTCATTTCGGATCAAAATGGCAAAAATAGCATTTGAAAAAGGAGTCTCTTATACAAGAGAAGGTTATTGACCAATGATAAATCAAAAAATGTAGAGTTTGTAGAATCAAACAAGCTGCAATACTACATGTAGCATGGTCATAATGGAGTTAGATCCGTTATTATTACATTTAATCGCAGATGGCGATGCACAGACCATGACGGTACTTGATCTTGATGGTATCTTTTATTAGATGAGAACAAGAGAGAGTATGTCAAAGTATGTAGATATCGCCTCTTATCATGAATAAAGAGCTGGAAAAAGGCTTGCCCTGGCCCACACACACGCACGCTCAAAGTTCATTTGATCCATCAGATGTCCCTTCTTCATGTTCCACGTTGGATTGGCCAAACAGACTTGAGCACCCGCCCTTTTTGGGAGGTTTACACAAACATGCTTTCCAGGAATTTGTATAAATACATGACCCTTTTCAGCTCGCTTTCTATCCATCTCTTTATCTCTTCTTCTTTTTTTCGACCCTTTTCTTGCTAGTATGACAGATAACGCTTCGCCCTTCAAGCTAAAGAACCCAACAGAATACCATTTGCTAGCTACACAGCAACAGGCACAGCAACAGCAACCCAGCAGCAACAGTGGCCTGTTCAATGTCATGGACGATCAGCATCTCGATTTCTCTGACTGCTACACCCAGCAGTTCTTATCGCCATCTTCCAACTCGCCTCCTCTGCAAGATTTCGATGATGTGGATTCTCTGTCCACTGGATTACCGTCATCCACCATGGGTAACTTGATGATTGTCCCTGATCCGCACCATAATCAACAACAGCAACAACAAATACTTTTTTTCCCATCACAATTTAACCAGCCTGATAACGCAGAAGAGGAATCTCCATCCGACTACTCGTCATCCCTGGACATCTTCTCCAACAACTCGCAGCCATCGTCGTACCTTTACAACCACCAAAGACACAACAGCATCAGCAACGACATGTTTGTAGGCTCACCCATCATCTACAACACCAACAGACTCTCTTCCTCCTTTGAGCAGCAGCAACATCAGCCATTCTCAGCTCCTGCTCATATGGGATTCGAATTCATGGGTCACATGGGTGGATTAGCAGCCTTTCACCATCAGCCTGTGGATGGCCATAGTTTGGCTGCGACAGGCTCGCGCAGCTTGGAGGAATACGAATCTATTCAAATCAAGTAAGATGAAAGATTTATGCAATCTCTAGTTGCCATGGTTACTGAACTCTATTTAATAGTCAGCAACTCATATCTGAAAAGAAGCGACGCAGAAGAGAATCCCATAATGCTGGTAAGTGTGGATCTGGACATGACATCTTGCTTTTGCCAGCCAGACCAACATTAGAATAGTCGAACGCCGTAGAAGAGAAAATATCAATGAGCGAATTCAAGAACTAGGAACCATGTTGCCTGAAACCATGCTCGAGGAACTTGCTAGCGTGAATATGAATGGTAACAATAACAACAAGCCTAATAAAGGTGCCATCTTGCGAAAATCAGTCGATCACATTCGAATCTTACAACAAGAAGTAACCAATCATCGACAACGTATATATGAATTGGAAACACAACTAGCAAGCCTTTCTGCGAAATAACCCATCTATCACATCTATTTATTCATTATGTATATCCCCTCTATTCATCTCTTTATT
The DNA here is from genome assembly GCA_010203745.1 of Mucor lusitanicus. Lineage (NCBI taxonomy): Eukaryota > Fungi > Mucoromycota > Mucoromycetes > Mucorales > Mucoraceae > Mucor > Mucor lusitanicus. The sequence goes on along the minus strand of JAAECE010000003.1, from coordinate 2,009,959 downwards.
CTTTTCATCTGTTATGTACATTTCTCTCGCTTTACCTTGACAACACTTTTCTTTATTTATTTATATGATTACCATCGCTAGTACTACTACTACTACCATCTCTTTTCTCAAGAAAGAAATAACTATCCAATTTCCCTGCTGCGCTTATATGTAATGTATGTATGCAAATGCGTGTCATCCTCAATATGGTAAAATTACACTATGCTACCATTGCTGTTGCATGATGCATTTGTAGGAGGACACGGACATGTAATCATATTTAACAGTTCGATTTTTCTCTTGGCTCATGATGTGTGAATGCATTCACAATGTAAATCTGCTCCATATTGTATGATGTCAACGGTCTTGTGTTCGCATTGCTTCATGAGCAAGTCCAAGTGTTGCATTCATGCATGTACCACAAACTATACTTGATCACTAAATTCAATTACTGTGTCTGTGGTATTTGAGAAAAAAAACCTGCGTTTCACCTGCTTCTAACCTAACTATTGCATTAGTGATTCTCCCTTTTTTGCTCTCAAAAAGTTAGTAACAAACAATCTCTATCTTGAGCTTTAGTATGGACTGCATCAATAATCTTCCCCTGCTTATAAGATGAGCTAGCTACTAGCTTTGAGGTCAAGATGGGACATTTCATAAAGAACCAAGTGATACAATGCTAGAGTACTGCATTATTCTGAATCATAGAATTGGGATTGTTCTGTATTCATCAACCATTATCATATGTATACTTTGATTTCATCTGTATAGATCTTCATTATCATACAACAACAGATATCAAAAGAGAACATCACATTGTCGTGTCTGCTGTTCTGTCACTTATTTCATTACGCTTCAATGACATGCTGAATACGCTATGCTGTTGGCACCACCTACGTTTTACATTTAAGGCAAATATTTCGATCAAATGAGTTTCTCAAGCGCACAAATGTATATGTTTGTGAAACAATACAGCCATGTAGTTATCTTGATTCCAACATAATAATCTAGCAGATGCTGGCTTAAGCTCACATCACACTTCGCCCTCTGGTGGGGGTATTTCTTTTATTTGGCTTATGGAGTATGAGAGTAAACTCACAAAGTTGCATAATGCACCTCAACTACATCGTAAATCTACGCCCTTTTGATGAACCAAGTATTCGATACTACGCTGTTCTGCTATATAAGCAATTGTAGACCAACAGATCAGATATTAAAAAGCACATTATTGAGTGAGCAGCCTTCAAATGTATTTGCCACTGTAAAAATGACAATTTAAATCGCTTGTATCTTGCCAACAAAGCATAATCTCGGCCTCGGAACAAGTGCAATCGTGTTCTACGACCTGACATTAGGTTGAGGATACCTTTTCAGCAACTTTTTGGGGAACGATTTGATCGTCGATTTTTGAGCATTTTGGCCTTGTACTAGTACAGGAAAATTTGATGATTTCAAAGAATAGACGTTTTCACCTCAAAAGCGAGGTTTTCTACTATGGTGTTCTTAAGCTCAAATCAACCGTATGAATGCAAAGAATCTTGTGCAACTGTCTTTTGGTCAGTTCACTAGTCGTTTTGTAGACTTTTTCTCAAAAAACGTGTTTTCAATTTTTTGGGGATTTCTCCTCGCAGACTAAAGTTATCGCTTTGAAATTGGTACCATCGGATACCTTGTTCAATTTTACATGTATAAGTGTTAAGAAATACCTGTTGCTTATATAGTAACATTTTGAGTAATCGCCCCCGAAAGGTTTTGAAATGTCCAAATTCGCCATTCAGACGACCAGTGAAAGCTTTGGAATTCGAGCCCAGTTCAGGCTGTGTTTTGCCCTAGCTTTAGCTAATAAAAGACATTGTACAGGTCTAATGCTAATTGATTTCGCTACGCTCAATCACTTCAGATGCTGTCCTAAGGGGTTTGGTCTCTCATATACTTCTTTTCTAAAAATTCCATGTAAATACGATTTGTTCGGCATCAAATTGCCATTTCTAATCGCTTTTTGCCAATCACTTACATTCCACATGATTGCGTGTTGGGTTGCGTGGAACCTTTCAGTAGACACAGTTCGGAAAACCATGTGGGATCGTCTCATCAACGATGAGTCGATTGAAACGCTCTTTATCTACTATTGAAGATTATAGACTTTATTTAAATGCATAGTGTTGAGGATAATGTATATAAGAGAATGGATGGCTTTTTTTTTTCTTTTCTTAAATGGAAAAAGAAAGCGATAAAAAAAACAACGGGTACTTGATACTAGATGACATACTATTTGGTTTTCTCTTAACGTAGAAAGTCGGTAAAGCCAGCAGTACTGAGGGCGGGCTCTTGCATGTAGGACAGTAAATCAGGGGGACACTCCATTCTTGCATTACAAAGCACCACCTTCTTTTGTTTGACAGTAAATCCATCACAGATAATAGCAGCACGAACCATTCGAGGTAGCAATTCGTCGTCAAATGAGTGTAGTTCACGGTTCACATGATTATAAAGTGCCTCTACAATTACAATGTCAGTGTGAGCTCATTGTCATGTGGGGTTGTACATCATCACTGTCAATTACCGGTTGCTAGTTTATAACACTCATAAATGATGTCTCGTTGAGCTGTTATAACGGCGTGAGGCTGTTTCCAGGGCATGTTCATGATGATGGTGATCAAGAACTCGAATGGTCTCTCAGCACATTTGCGGTTGTAACAAGACTAGCAGAGATGAGTATCCGGCCTATGTGCTGTGGTCTACATGTCATAACACTTATACCTTGTAGAATCTACACACGTTCAACAATCGCTGCAAATCTCGTTGACGAATGTAATACAGTGATTTTTGGGTAGCTGAAAAGTCTCGAGAATCTGTGTGAGGGTTTGCCATGCCATCTTTGAATTCACCCTTCCATCCAGAGAAAAGATTGTTGCAAAGCTCGTCGTAGGAGCTGCGAGTAACAGAGATATGGCGGCCCTGAGGTTGGGGTATGTTGATGTTGCGAATAAGCGAGTCGATTTGAGTAGGCGAGGAAGCATTCATCTCCACCTCCACATAAGCAGTATTGAGCGTCTTTCCAGTTTCGACATCCATGAAAACCTAGACATAAGAGAGGTTTGTACAAGGTGCGATTTGCAACCATCACGTGTATACGCAGCCTACATGAACGCATTGAGGAAGCTTGGTCACATCAGGCAGCCTGAGTATCTTGTGGCGAGAAAGCGCGTTGTAAATATCAGATGCACTGACATTCCAGGCTATCTGTAGAGTGTGTCAGTACAAAAAAGAAAGGCGTATGTATCACAAGGCAGTACATTTTTGATCTTGAGGACTGTATAGGGTCGAACAACTGATATATTCTGATCGCTATTGACGCCAGACGAGATGAACGCCAATGAATCGGTGATGTATCTTGGCTCACGGAGAGGAAGAACTACAGAAGCGGTTTGTAATGGGCTTGCTGGTGTAGCACAAGCTTCTGCCATGTCAAGGTCCATGTCTTCCTTGACAAATGGGATGGCTGACACGGTACGTTCTACTTGCATTGTAGAGGTTGTTTTAGCTTCGATTGCATCGGTAGCCACGACAGTAGTGCTAGAGTTACAGCGAGTCAGTTGCTGAGGGTCTTTGGCTGCTACTTGGGACCAGGTGGGAGTAGGCGAAGGAGGAGGCGGAGGCGCAGTCTTGCATTGGCCTTCGGCTTTGATACCCAGTTCATTGTGCTTATGCAACATGAGGCTGCTATTAAAGAGATTCTGCTGGTTAGAATCACGAAGCTGCAATGCGTTGGCATCTTGAGACCATGGTGAAAACAGTTGAGACGAGTGGATAGATTCAGGCGCACGTTGACTGAAAGCACTGAAGCCCATCTGGGAGCCAGGATTGCGAGGCTGAAACACAACGCTACTTTGAGATCTCAAATCCGCAGATGTGAAATGCATACCAGCAGGTGGAGGAGGGGCAGCACGTTGCATTGTTCTGACAGGACCAGGCAGTTGCATTGATTGCAGAAAAGGAGAGACCACCATCAAGCCCGGAGGGCCCCGTGGGTTCAACTGAGCGCCGGCTGTGTGATGCACATCCCCATTAGCAACTAATTGAAGGCTATTCCCTAGTTAACAACTTACCGCCTGCTTGTACTGGCGACACTGGATTCAATTGATTGTCATTGAAGACTGTAAAGCCAGCGCTTGATTGACTTGTGAGGCGATGTCTTTGAACATCAGCGCACCATGAAGAGACTCGGTCATCTCGCTGACTACTAGTAGCGCTATTGTACATTGCTGTGCTGTTTGTCAGACGCTTGTGTGTATGAGTGATTATATGCCCTCCACTTACCACTGAGACGTTCCATATTATTACCAGGGCTCTTCTCATTGATATTGCGTCTTCGCTTGCTAGGAGTGCTTGAGAGAGGGTCTCTTTGAGAGGATCGCCACGAAGATGCCTTGTCAGCTCTAGAGCCCGGCTGGTGATGCTGGGGATGTTGCTGCTGCTGCTGGCCTCTTAACCGACGGTTGTTGCTATAGAAATCTATTGCACAAGACTGTTAGATGATGGCAGTAAAGCGCATGTTGTGAGCATGATGTAGGTACCTTGGTTTTCCATAGAAAAAGGATGTATGAAAAGAAAAGAAAGGGAAAGAAAAATATAAAAAAGAAAAGAGAGAGAGAAAAAAAGGCCAAATGACAACATTAAATATCAAGTTTGAATGCATATCTGGATCATGGCAATCAGCTACTGCGAACACAGCAGCTCATCTTGATCTACATCCATCTGACTTTTTCAAACACTGTTTCTAGCCTTCACTCATCTCTATCTCGACTAAATGAAGACACATGTTGGGAGTCTGCTTGATGGAGACGACATCGAGGTGTAGTATTATGCTGCCAATGATATCAAGCTTATAGCAAGTTGAATTGGGAGCAGTAGCTAGTGCTGTTTGCATAAATAAGCAACGAGCAATCAAATCTTATTTGTCAATCCTATGTGTAAACAACGCGGATAGAGGCTTACGCCCATACCGCGTTTTGGCGTCAATGTAGGACAAGGCCAGTGCTAGAGGTAGACAGAGAGCGCCTAATTTTTATGGATTCATCCTCCAGCAAATTTGTATAACGACTCGTTATGGCATTGGCGTAATATACATCTATAACCACAAGCACAACATCTGCCATAAAGTGCGTCTACTATGCCCTCTCTTTGACAGACTCTCATACAGCAGTTGCATCTTTTCTACCTGATGGCAATTCTCAAATGTGTGTAGAGTAGGCTCACGTTATCAGTCGTATCGAGCACCTTACATAACAAGCATGAAGTTGGACATGTGTAAAATGGCATCAGAATCAGAATCTGTTGTTGTGAGCGATTCATCTGACGTGGCTGTAGTCAAGTTTACCAAACAATCAGGGGTAAAGCTGATTTTAAAGGCAAAATGGCTACAAGATCTGGTAAAACATATACAGAAACCAGACATCCGGGAGGAAGATATGCTAACCGTAAATGCGATCTGAAATGCGATGACTAAATGCAAACAGCACTGACAAGTGTGCAAGGCTCGCTTATCAGCATTTGAGTGATGGGAAAAAAGGGGTAAAGCAAGCCACCCAATGAATTGTGATGACAGTGCGATATATGCTTCCCAGCCATCTTCATATGAATTGTATTGAACAGCCGGAATTTACCCCGCAATCCTTGAAGGTCGTGTTTCCTCTGAAACCCAAACAGAGACCTCTTAAATAACTTGCCTTTTCCATTTCCATCTCTTTTCTTCCATCTTTCTCTTAGAACACTATTTTATACAATGGCCACTGCTGAACAAATTGAACCCGTTGCCGTCGAGGTCAAGAACGACACCATCTCCTCCGTCAAGTCCTTCCTTTCTGGTGGCTTCGGTGGCATGGCATCTGTGCTGGTTGGGTATGTGTGTTCATCCATGATTCGGGCGAGAGATACAGAGGTCTAACACGGACGCAACTAGCCAACCCTTCGACTTGGTCAAGGTCCGTCTCCAGACCAGCGAGGGCGTGTACAAGAACACCGCCGACTGCTTCAAGCAGATTGTGAAGAAGGACGGTATCTTCGGTTTATATCGTGGCATGGCCACTCCCTTGGCCAGTATCACTCCCATCTTTGCAGTCAGCTTCTGGGTAAGTTTGATTCAGCAGAAGGAAACAGGATGCAAGGCACTAATACACCAATGCTAGTCCTATGATCTTGGCAAGAAGATTGTGTATGGATTGAGAACCGACAAGAGCGACACCAACAAGCAGCTCAGTTTGGCCGAGATCACCTTTGCTGGTGCCTTCTCTGCTGTTCCTACCACCCTCTTCATGGCACCCTCTGAGCGTGTCAAGGTGCTGATGCAAATCCAAGGTCAAGGCGGTGAGCAGAAATATAAGGGTCCTTTGGATGTTGTTCGTCAACTGTACAAGGAAGGTGGTGTTCGTTCCATCTGGAGAGGTACCGGTGCTACCTTGTTGCGTGATTCTCCCGGTTCTGCTGCCTACTTTGTCGCATACGAGCTGATCAAGAAGGGCCTCACTCCTGAGGGTACCCGCCCTGAAGATTTGAGCTTTGGTGCTGTCTTGTTTGCTGGTGGTAAGTTGGTTTTTTGATACTCATTATAGACTAAAATAGACTAATTCGCAAATATACTGTCAGGTATGGCTGGTGTTGCTATGTGGACCATTGCTATTCCTCCCGATGTCCTCAAATCTCGCTTGCAATCTGCCCCTGCCGGCACCTACAGTGGTTTGGGCGATTGTCTCAAGAAGACCCTCAAGGCTGATGGCCCTGCTGCCCTCTTCAAGGGTCTCGGTCCTGCCATGTTGAGAGCTTTCCCTGCTAATGCTGCTACTTTCTTGGGTGTTGAGTACTCTATGAGAGCCATGAACATGGCATTCTAAAGAAGGTGATAGGTTGTACATGTAGATATAAACTTGTTTTTGGAAACATTTAAGTGTAATTTTAATAAAAAAAGGAATTCATCATATTTAAGACTTGAGTCAGGAAAGTCGCACAAGTGATGTGATGATTTGCTTTGCTAAATCACAGCTCCCCCTCAATTAGCGTTGCGATATCAACAAATGGTTTGCCGTGTAACCAGTTCAGACTCGCAATTCTGCTGACACAAATCTATCCTCGATTTTTAAAGTTTCAAACAGTATAATTTTGCTTAAATTTAGCTGCTAAATTCACTATTCCATCTTCTTTCTTCTTCTTTATTCATCCTCTCTGAATAACCGCAGAAATGTCCTTCCTCAAGAACGCTACCAGAGTCACCCCTCGCTTCTCATTAGCCGCTGTAAGTACACGCCTCGCCCGGGGATCGCTCGAGAAAATTGCGTCTAACACAGAAACTAGAAGAATGCAGTTGCCCGTCGTGCTATGGCATCTGCTGCCAGACCTGCTCCCAAGACGCCTGTCGACCCCAAGGCTGCTGGCCCCATGTTGAAGTACCAAGCCAATTTGCCCAAGTTGCCTGTGCCTGCCTTGGGCGGCACCTTGCAAAAGTACCTCCAATCTGTTCGTCCTCTTTTGGATGATGCCGAATACAAAAAGACCGAGCAAGCCGTCAAGGATTTCGAGGCACCAGGCGGTTTCGGCCAAAAGTTGCAAGAGCGTCTGTTGGCTCGTTTCAACGACCCCAGTGTCGTCAACTGGATGGAAGATTGGTGGTTGGACCAAGCTTATATGGGCTACCGCGATCCCGTTGTGATCTATGTCAGCTACTTCTTCTTGTACAAGGACGACAAGTTGCGCAAATCTCCTGCCCAACGTGCTGCCGCCATCACCACTGCTGCCCTGGAGTTCAAGAAGCAAGTTGTCGAGTAAGTACAGGCGATCCAAAGGGGGATACATAGGGCAGTTTGACTGACATTCACTACAGCAAAACACTCTCTATTGAGATGGCCAAGGGAGAGCCCATGTGTATGGACTCCTACAAGTACATGTTCAACAACTGCCGTATGCCCAAGAAGCCCTCTGACTATGAGGCCATTTTCGACCCTGTCAAGAATAACCACGTGGTTGTTCTTCGCAAGAACAAATTCTACGTTGTCGATACCTTCCATAATGGCAAGCAACTGTCCACCAACGAGCTCCAACACCAATTCCAAAGAATCATCGATCAAGCAGGATCTTCCAAAGGTCTTCCCATTGGTGTCTTGACTTCAGACAACCGTGATAGATGGACAGAGGTAAGCTTCGATTGGCTCAAGCCAGAAAATGTGGGGTTATTCGGACATTGGATGCCCCTTTCATGGGAAACAAATTTAAGGTTCTTACGTCCATCTAGTACAGAGAACGTTTGGTGGCTGCCAACCCTGATAACGCTCGCTACTTGGAAAAGGTGGAGTCATCCGATTTCGTCATTTGCCTTGATGACCAAAAGCCTGTAACAAGAGATGAGGGCTCTCGCGCATGCTGGCATGGTGATGGCCGCAACCGTTTCTTTGACAAGCCTTTGCAATTCATTGTCTACGAGAACGGCAAGGCTGGTTTCATGGGCGAGGTAAGTCGGGTCTAGACGAATTGCGAATCAATGGCTGATAGCATGTCTCTGCAGCACTCGTGTATGGATGGCACTGCCACCTGCCGCCTGAACGAATACGTTTGTGATGGGTAAGCATAAATTACATAAACACGAATCTCAGCCGAATTTCTCACAGTCTGTGTGTGCAGTTTAAACAGAGACAAGATCAACCATGGCGACGTCGAGGTGCGCTCTGATCTTCCCAACCCTGAGGAGCTCAAGTTCCACGTGAACGACACCATCACCAAGGATATTCAATCTGCCGAATCCAACTTTGACCAGCTCATCGCCAAGCACGACCTCACTGTCCTGTCGTACCAGTCTTACGGCAAGAACCTGATCAAGAAGTTCAAGTGCTCTCCTGATGGCTTCACCCAAATGGTCATCCAATTGGCCTACTACAAGATGTTTGGCACCTCCCGCCCTACCTACGAGTCTGCCCAGACCCGTAAATTCCAACGTGGCCGCACTGAAACTGCCCGTACCGTCACCACCGAGTCTGTTGCATTCGTGAAGGCCATGGAGGATCCCCATCTCGATAACCAATCCAAGATTGCTGCCTTCCGTGCTGCCCTCAAGACCCAAGGTGCTTACATGGCTGATGCCGTCAATGGCCATGGCGTTGATCGTCATTTCTTTGGCCTCAAGAACTGCATCCAAGCCGGCGAAGAGAAGCCCGAGCTCTTTACTCAACCCGTCCACGCCTACTCTTCTCACTGGTACCTCTCTACATCTCAATTGTCGTCTGAGCATTTCGACGGCTACGGTTGGGGCCAGGTTGTGAACGACGGTTTCGGCTGTGCCTACATGATCAAGGGCAACGCTCTCCAATTCAACGTTGCCAGTGTCAAGGACCTTGAGGTGCACGGCACCAAGTACGTCAACGGCACTCATCACTTTAAGCAATGTCTCGAAGATGCTGCCAATGATTTGAGAGATTTGCTGAACACTGAAGTCGAGTCTGAAGCCAAGTTGTAAACTGTTGCAGCATTTGATAGACATTTTTAATAATTTTGAATAAACAAAGAGAAAAAGAGCCTTTGATACATGATTTGCTGCTGAAGCCTATGTTTTATTGATTCGATCCACCAGCGGCTTTTCTCCGACCGGAAATGTTGCGGAGGAGGAGGAGGCATGTCCACAGACGCACACGCACTCCAGAGGAATCTCCTAAAATAGGGATCCAGATGTGCCAGATGTGTAGATTCCTTCTTCATTGATATTATTAAAGTGAGTATCCATATACTTGAGCATCAAGCAATAGACACACACAGCATGGATGATGAAGGATGGATGACTGATGGATGGATGATTTTGTTATTGTAGTATGGCCGACTCAGCTTCTGCCGGTGCTTCTCGTGGTATGTTTGTATATCACACATCAAAAAAATATTTGACAGGATCCGAAATACTCACTCTCAATGCCATCATTAGGTCGTGGATTTGGTCGCGGACGTGGTCAACGTAAGTATACAGCACACAGCCAGAGCAGAGCAATTGGACGTTTGGAGTCGCAGGGATGTGGATACTGACATGTGGCATTAGGTGGTGCCCGTCGTGCTAGACGTGGTGAGGAAAAGAACGAATGGGTTCCCGTTACCAAGCTTGGTCGTCTTGTTAAGGCTAACAAGATCAAGTCTATCGAGGAAATCTACCTCTTCTCTCTCCCCATCAAGGAGTATCAAATTGTTGACTACTTCCTTCCCAAGCTTACTGATCAAGTCATGAAGATCATGCCTGTTCAAAAGCAAACCACTGCCGGTCAACGTACTCGTTTCAAGGCTTTCGTTGTCATTGGTGACGAAAACGGCCATGTTGGTTTGGGTGTCAAGTGTGCTAAGGAAGTTGCTACTGCCATCCGTGGTGGTATCATCCTTGCCAAGTTGGCCATCATTCCCGTTCGTCGTGGTTACTGGGGTTCCAACCTTGGTGAGCCTCACACCGTCCCCTGTAAGGTCACTGGTCGTTGTGGTTCCGTCATGGCTCGTTTGGTCCCTGCTCCCCGTGGTACTGGTATCGTTGCCTCTCCCACTGCCAAGCGTGTCCTTCAATTGGCTGGTGTCACCGATTGTTATACTACCTCTCGTGGTTCTACCCGTACTCTCGGTAACTTTGTCAAGGCTACTTTCGCTGCCATTGGTAACACTTACGGTTTCTTGACTCCCGATCTCTGGGAAGAGTCTGAATTCGTCAAGGGTCCTTATCAAGAGTTCTCTGACTTCCTTGCCCAAAAGCAAAGAAAGTAAATTTTACCTACTTTTTTTTAGTCGAAACGATTAGAAATGGGTAACTATATGAATAAATTTACTCCTTTTTTAATAATACACCAAAACCATGCAGATGCTGTCTTGTTCAGGGACCTTTGATGTGAGGAAGAGCTGCATATGGCAGTAGCGACGGATGGCACAGATTGATCAATTTAGTGCATGTGTGTTGATTAGCAAATGTCAATATTTGCCTATTGTTTGTGAGCTTAGATGTTGCATGCCGACGATGACCTATTTGATTGTGCAGAGTCTAGTGCCCTTGCGACACGATTCAAACTTACTATTCCTCATCATACTAGGACATTTCGCATTGGCTGTTGAATTCAGATCAACGACAGACAACCATTGAATATGCCAGATACAAAAATGCGGATCAAAAAGCATGAGGAAGTAGTCGACCCAAGTGGTATTGCATTTCCAATTCGCAATTTCCTTCGTGTCCTCTTTCAAAAGCGTCATTGACCTTCATGGTGCATGTTGCCAGCAGAAGCAGCCAGCAGCCAAAAAATCAATCTCCGTCGCGCTTTTGTTTTTTTGGCCAAATTTGATTCAAATTTCATTTCATTGAACTATTTCCTCTATTGAGCCATGCAAAATGCATAATCATGCTATACTTCCTGATAGTAGTTCGTAGCACTTTTTAAGGGGAATCTAATGAACCCAAAAAGAATAGATGTTTTGAATAAATTCATTGCGAAATCTTGAATAATGTAAAACAAGGTTTCTGACGAAAATGTTGAGATTTTACATATAAAGGTCTCACAAAATGATTTTAGAAGGATGCCTTGGATTGAGAGGAACAATTTGATTTAATATTTACCATAGTAGAAGTCGTCATTTTCATGGTCAAAAATGCGATTGTTTGATTTTCGATGACAAAGCATGAGGGGTACCTCATGGTTTTGAGTCGATTTTTGATGATCCCAAAAAAGTTGAGCCAAGGTGCCAGAAAGTAAAAGCCTGATCAGAGAAATAGTTCAGTGCAATTCCGGCGGTTTAAATCAGCTTCTAACCCAAAAAAACGTGCCTCAAATGTGGCCTAGTTATGCTGTGATTTACATACTATTGCGTGGTAAAAGGCAATACGAGTAAGCTATGCACCTGTAATTGAGTTGATCTCATTGAAATAGATGGGAAACATCATAGAAGGATCATCAGACTTATAGAAATAAGCTGCTTGTCCAGATTTTTACGCGATATTGCAAATCAAAGAAGCAAAGCTATGGACTACAAAATGCATGAAATTGGGAAAGCTTTTACAGCACGATAGCGAGGATTGTAGGGGCTTATTTTACATTAGAGATACGTTATATTTACTAATCTTGTGTTCTGAGCAGCATTTACTGTTCATGAGCTTCTTTTCAATCCATTCAAAATTGGGACCTTTTTCGCTACGTGTTTACAAAAGCAATCGAAATATGTGCAATGCTACTATGTAATGAGTCAATCGAGACCCTTTAGATAGTTGATAGAGCGCATGCTAATAGGATATGCTCAACTTTATCTGGCTTACATAAATCTAACTTGATCGTTTAAGCGGCCTAGTTGCTATTTATCCGAGTGATATTCAGACATCAGTAACAAGCTGTCATGCTGTTAGATTATATTCTTACATACGCGATATAATTAATGCTGTATATCATCGTCCAGGTTGCCATCATATATCCCTTAAATGTGTGTACAACATGGCTAAGCTTCGCTAGACCTTTGTCTATATGATAAAGACCCTCGTTTTGCTAACATCTGTATTCAGCGGGAAACTTATGTAATATCATATTCATTAAAGTTTCGTTGAATAGTTGAATAAGCCGTTCTTCCCACATGATCAGTATAACTGATGTCGTTTGCAAGCAATCAGTAGTAGTTTGATATAATTGTTAGTAAAATGCTGAAAGAGTATTTTCATTACTACTTTATTCAATTCTACGGTATTGCAATTATTCATAGAGGAATTTGATTGAAAGACATGATGCATATGCTTACATTGAAGGATCGCGCATACTAACACAGCAACGTGAATGATTCAGTACCAAACAACTAATGGTTCCTTAAAGTTGGCTTTGGAGGACGGATGTCAAAACGGCCAAGTGTTTTCATGCGCAATATACGCAATCGCTTAAATAAGCACTATTAATACATTAGTATTTACGAAGTTGCATTCCTAGATTTTACACATGTGCACTAATAGATATTACGTTATTCAACAGAGCAACAGCGATTGGGGTACTTAGTGTCAACAAGAACGCAAACATACCCTTGGCGAGTTCATTTGAATGACCGTTTTGATTGTAGTAATGCAGAAAGTCGTAAGATGGCTTCACTGTTAATGATGTTGCATGTAATCAGACACTTTTTTCTCTCAAGTATATAAAACACATGCATCTGCTTTGAATTGCTTTGCTAATTCGTTCATATTCACTCTTATGAAACCCACTCACATACAACGTCGTCTGCTCAATTTACCTGACACTTGCTTTCATGATTTCCAAAAAAAAATCTATCCAGAGCATTTAAAACCGGATATAAGCTTTTGGCTAATAATTCAAAAGAATTAGCTTTGTTCAGCGAGTTTCCCGCCTATGTCCCTGTGCAATATGATGCCATGATATCCCCCGAATACACAAGAGCATTCCCCGCATGGGCACGATAAGAGCTGCTGATATCTTATCATATCGCTTCGTATACAGCGGGGTAACTCAAGTAACGTTCTATCTCTAAGGTACCTACTATTGACATGTTACACATTCGATCTACAGTGAACTATAACTTTGTTTTCACACTGATCATAAATCTATAGACAAGAATGTACATGCAAGCATTTGATTGACCAAGGCAGAAGCCTGAATAAATCGCATTCCATCTTCTAATAGCATCTTTTATTTTATCCGGATTGATTGTATTTTACCTTCATCTGTTGGTTATTTTACGTAAGAGGCAACATTGAAATATGAATTCGCCATTTGTTTAAGCTTTACGGTGGTTTCCGTTAAAAGGAGACTCTTTTGGTGTTTAAACGGAACTGTCTGAGACATTTCATATCCATGTTTGACATTGAATGACAGGTTAAGTAGCTTGAGTATAGTCATCATTGGCATCATTGGACGAAATTGACAATGCTGGGAGCAGTACGATGATGAACCTGAAAATGCTTCAGTGATTTGGAACCCGTCAACAAGTTGCAAACAGTATAAATAAGAGAGACACTTATTGGCATAATCCAAGAGTTTCAAATTTGACAAGCTTGAATCCACAATGTCCCACACAAATACGGATGAAGTATCAGTTCACTCAAATTACAGCGAAGAGAACACTGCTCTCCCAACTCAATCAGAAATTCAAGTAGACCCTGTTGTGGAAAAAAGGCTGCTCAGGAAGCTGGATTTCCGTCTCTTGACGTTTGCATTCTTTTCTTATTTCACTAGTAATCTTGTGCGTAATAACATGCGTAAGTGGTGGATCATCATGCTCAATACACATTTTCGAATTGCTAACATCTCTAATAGAAAATGCTTATACCAATGGCATGGATGTCGACGTTGGCATCGATTCTGAAGCCTACAACTGGTGTGTTACCTTCTTTTTTATCGGTTATATTATCCCTCAGATTCCTACAAACATGATTGTCGCTCGTATCCAACCCAAATACTTTCTGCCCACTGCTGAAATCATTTGGGGTGTCATCACCTGTTGTATCTCGGTAGTCAAGACTCCTAATGCTGTGTGGGGCTTAAGATTTATTCTTGGCATGGCCCAAGCTACCTTTGTGCCCTCCATGGTTTTCATCATTGGCTCATGGTATACAAATGAAGAACTTGCTACTCGTACTGCCATCTTTATGGCTGGTAATCAAATGTCTGGTGCTATTGGTGGCATCATTGCTGCTGGTATCAATACCAATCTGAACGGTGCCTCTGGTAAAGCTAGTTGGCAGTGGCTTTTTATTGTCGAGGGCTTGATGTCTATCTTTGTTGGCGTCTTTGGCTACTATCTCCTTCCCAATTACCCTCACAACACAAACTGGGTCCAGGGCGAAGAGAAGGATTGCGCCTACGCTCGTCTGGAGCGCCAGGGCAAGCAAATCAAGTCTCAAAAATACACATGGAATACCTTCAGAAACGTGCTGGCTACTCCTTATGCTTATCTCTTGACCTTTGATTTCATCTGCATTAATCTTGGTAACCAACTTCCGCTCAACTTCTCTATTATCGTCAGAGATATGGGCTATGGCTCTGCCTATTCCAACTACTTGGTCTCTCCTATCTTTGGTTTCGCCGCATTTACGGTAGTGCTCATCGGTTACCTCTCTGACAAGTACAGTGAGCGTGCTTGGATCATCATCATTGTACAGCTGTGGGTCTCTGTTTGGTACATTGTCTTGTTTGCGGTAAATCACGGCCAAACACCGTTCTGGTTGCTCATGTTGAGTTCCTTTGCCATTGTCAACAACATCTCCATGTTTCCCATTGTGTTCTCATTCATCAATGAGATCTTTGCTCTGGATGCAAATACCCGTGCTCTGGCCATTGCCTGTATCAATTGCATTGGTAATCTCGTGCCCAATTTCATCAGCGTTGGCATTTGGAAGGTCAGCGACAGCCCTGACTTTTACCTTGGCAAAGTGGTTACATTCGCCCTTTCGCTCTGCTCTGTCTTTGTTACCATCTTCTGTTGGTGGTGTCTCAAACACAATATCAACCTTCCTCGTGAAAGAAAGCCTGCTCAACCAGAATTTCCTGCTGAAGAAGGCTTTGAGGATGATGAAAAGAAGGAATAATCACACTTCTCTTTTTCTTTTTCCCTGTGTACCATAGAATATCATACCTTAGCATTGCATTCAATATTCCCTTTCATTATTATGTGTATATTTGCGTTTTCTTTTTCATTTTGCTGTTCATTAAAAAGATACATACATTTGTTCTCTTTTATTGCATTTATGGCCATCCATATAACAAAACTACAGAAAGGTGTTAAAAGCGAGGCACGAAATAGAGACTTCTTGTTGGGAATTTCGCCCTCTCAAGTCGACCTACACATTATTGATCTTCTATTGCACATGCCACAAAAGAATTAAAGTGTCAAAAATTTGTAGAGATTTTATGTAAATAAAAAAAAAGAAATTTAGTTGTACAAATGATGCTAAAGAGGAATATAATTATTGTTGATTGCAGAAAAAGTAAGAAAGTTGTGTATATTTTGTCAATGAGTGGGGGGAATCGATGTCGAATTGCATATTTACAGCCATCATTTTTCAAGCCTTTAGTTCTTTTTTCGCTTCTTTAAACGCTCCAGTTCTTTCTGCTCTTCAAGCAGGTCTTCACGTCGTGCTATGCGCTCACTATAGATTCGAGTCAGTCATGCCATCACATTTGCTATTGAGCCATCAACTACCTTCGCTTTTCTTCTCTCAACACATCTCTGGCATCCGCCTCCATATCATCATCAGAATACACAGGATCATTTGCATATCTAAAAGAGAATCTCAAGTCAGAAAACGAGCAGGATCTTCCTTCCAAATCAACCCATACCTAGTTCTATCGTATCTAAAGATTTTGCTAATCTCATCAGAATAACTGTTTCTGCGGGGTCCTCTTGCATATCTGGGATCCTCGTCTTCATCATCATCCACGATGAATGAAGCCAGCTCCTCGTCCTCCTCGTCCTCCTCCTCATCCCGATAGCGTCTTCGAGGTGGTGCACTTGACTTTCGAGCTGCTGGATCCAAGGGCCTACCAGAGAATGGCATACGTCGCATGGCAGGTGGAGGTGGTCTTCTATCTGCGGTAGGTACTGGGCGTTTTGTGATTGGTCTGGGAGGAGGGGATGCAGGTCTTCTTCGAGCAGTTGCTGAGCTAGAGGGTAGCGGTGGTGGGAATCTGCTGCTACTAGATTTGCTGCTGCTTCCACTCAATCTAGGATCTCGAGGTCTCTCATCTTCATCGTCGGATCGAATGCCTTTTGAGCGACGAATGTCTCGTTGTATCTCTGCTATCGAGCGACGATCCCGCTTTTGTGCATTGACTTTTTTCGGTGGTTCGGATACAAGCTGTCTAGCACGTTCTCTAGCTGACACGCTGCTTTCAAGATGTGCTGGTGACGATTTTGTGGGCTCAGGTTTTCTGATGCGATTGTAGATAGTAGGGGTATTGCTATCGCTGCCGGATGACGCTCTGCTCTCGTATGTTCCGTATTTCTTTGGTGGTGGTGGGGTTGTTGCCTTGTCTTTACTGCCTCCTTTACTGACCGACTGCTCTTTTGCCTTCTTCATCAAGTCATCAAATGACATGTGAACCGGTTTCTGCTGTATCCATTAGATTGATACGCCCTCGCCCTGCTAAAAAGTACTCGTACATACCTTCTTCTCAGGGAATAAGACGGCAGCGTTCTTTCTGCTCGCTGATGTTGATTTGATATTGCTGAATGCGTTATTCGTGCGTGATTTCACTGATTTTTCCGTCTGTATCTTCTTCTTTTCTTGTCCTCTCATCTGCTTCTTTTGATCAATCAATGCTTTCTGCTTCTTGTCCTGCAATTCACGCTTTCTGGCTAGCTGTGCTTGGGCCTCCTCACGCTCTCGAAGTGCTCTTTCCTCTCTTCGCCGCCTCTCTTCATCCTCACGTCGTTTTTGCCTAGCACGCTCCATCAAGGAAGCATCCTGTTGCTTTGCTACTTGCGTAGCTTGTGCCATTAATTGGTCAAAGTTCAACGCAGTAGAGTCGCCCTGCGATACGTTCAATTAGCCACGGCTGGATGGCATCCATTTTGCTTATACCTTTAACATTCCCATCAATTGTGTGTGTTTAAAGACCTATCTGGCAGAGATATACAATGAATTAGAGTATAAAGGAGAGAGATAAAGTATGTATGCAGAAGAAAAAGAAAAAATTTAGCTGTAGAAAGAACAAAAAGGAAAAAATTACATTTTATAGAGCGTCACTCATTCGTCCAATGCCACCCAATCAACGAGGTGGTTGCTATGCTTGGACATACTTTATGATGGGCATCTAGCATCATTTCCAACGTTCACGGACGTAGCTATGATCTCTACCTGACAATAGACGGAATATATCACCATGCTTTATTAGAGTAGTACTACATTGCATACTACATGTGCTTAAATCTCAGGAACCTGCATGTTCGTACGATGATGGGAAACAGGAGATGGATAGCTATTATGCAACATCACTGACTAGCAAGTCTATGAACTCAATATTGAGGCCCTTTCCAAGATTGTAAATAGCATTCAATCATTTTCGACACTGTACTTGCATCAAGGAGGATGTGTGATTAATGGGATTGTTTACGCTGGTGGATGTCGATCAGATTCGATTGTAAAGGAACTACTTGAAGACCCGGCAGCCCATTCTTTGGAACCACGCAATGAAATTGTATGATATAGCGAATGGTATAGTATCATAGCATGAAATCAGACTTTTTGAGCGGTTTGAACCGATAAGTATATACACAAAAATAAAACACTTTCACATGTTGGATGCGAAACACTCAAAGATCGTTGAAAGTTGAAAAAGGCGCCAAATCAGTACCAAAAGATAGTTAGAATCTATCTGCTATATAGCACGCATTCTGCAATATTTCCCAGAAACCTTTCTCTTGTCTCAAAATCTGGCCATTTTGGTCCTGTAATACTAACAAGGGGAATATTGCAAAACAAATAGTATCATAAAATAAAGCACATTCGAATGAATGTATCATCCTGAGCACATGCGAATGTTAAATATCTCCATTGGGATGTAAAAAGTCTTTAAAGATGCTACAATTTCCAAAAATGCTGATTTAGAATAAAATCGATCCATATTGATATCCTATATTTCAAGCTCAAAGGTCGCTCAATAATCGCTTGTTTCAAGTATGCCTCCTTGAACCAGGTAAGTAAACCCGTAGGACAGCACCTGAAGTGATTGAGCGTAGCAAAATCTATTAGCATTAGACCTGTACTAATGTCTTTTATTAGCTAAAGCTAGGGCAAAACACAGCCTGTGCTGGGTTCGAATTCCAAAGCTTTCACTGGTCGTCTGAATGGCGAATTTGGACATTTCAAAACCTTTCGGGGGCGATTACTCAAAATGTTACTATATAAGCAACAGGTATTTCTTAACACTTATACATGTAAAATTGAACAAGGTATCCGATGGTACCAATTTCAAAGCGATAACTTTAGTCTGCGAGGAGAAATCCCCAAAAAATTGAAAACACGTTTTTTGAGAAAAAGTCTACAAAACGACTAGTGAACTGACCAAAAGACAGTTGCACAAGATTCTTTGCATTCATACGGTTGATTTGAGCTTAAGAACACCATAGTAGAAAACCTCGCTTTTGAGGTGAAAACGTCCATTCTTTGAAATCATCAAATTTTCCTGTACTAGCTTTTTTTTTTTTTTTTTTTTTTTTTTTTTTTTTTTTAAAAAGTTTTTATTGTTGCTCCGTGTAAATAGGGCCCGAGGGCACTATCAAGAGGCGGGCGCAATTTAGTGTTGTTAAAATAAATGCTATTATAGAAGGCAGGAGGGACTATAACGACGGATGGAGGTTATTACCCTGGATTACAATTGCTTATGGAGTTCATCTTCGTTGTGGATTTGTTGCAGCTCGTCTTTGACTTGATTGACGACGTCGGGCCAGATGAATGGCGCCGAGTGGAAAATCAGGCGAAAGTGGGCCCTCCAGATGTTAGCGAGCGTTACAATGACAACCTTGGGGGCTGTTGTGTAAGCTTTGGACACATACCGGATGTTGGTGAAGTCGAGCGTGGTGCATGCTTGAATAATGTCATCGACAGCCACGGTTGGCCACAGAAATTCAAAGATGATGGCCTTCCAGATCGAGACCTTGTCTGGGCAGAGGAAAAGCAAGTGGGCAGCATTTTCTTCAGTGCCACAGATAGGGCAGGATGGTGTGTCGGTCATGTTGAAGTAGTGGAGCAGCCGTCTGGCCGGGATGGTCTTAGTGATGAATCGATATATGACATTGCGCTGGACAAGTGTCAGTGAGAGCGACCAGAAAAAAGACCAGTTGGACGCGGCGATGGTGGACGTATATGCTGCCGTACATGCTTTGCGAAATGTGCGCGTAGAGACGGGTGGATGCAAGCCAGTTTGGTTTCGAAATTGGAGAGAGTCAACAAATGGCGAAAGGCTGATGTCTGTGGTGCTGTTGGAGTCTTCCTGAGGGGGTTGTTGCAGTCGAGCAAAGAACGGTTGGACCTGGACTTTGCTAGTGGTGATCTGCTTCAGGATTTTGGTTCGAGCACGTCGAATGTCGTATGGGATGGACGCTGCTGTTCGGGCTTCAAGTTGCAATGGTTGATCAGGGTTTGGACGATAGAGATCACCAACTTGCATCTGAGCGGCCTTAATAGGCAGTTTGACATTAGTGGTAGACGGTTGAAAGACAGCTCGGATGGGCAGGATCATAGCAGTTTGGATGTTGAGGTGGACGTTGTCAAAATCACGGTGGATCCTATCCGCGGACTTGTAGAGCATGGTGACAGTGTTGGTACGAAGCTTGGATAGACCAGTGGACCTTGTTGCGGGAAACAGTAGAGGCAATTGCGCATGAGCACTCTGATTCTGTTTGTTCACGAGCATGACTAGCATGCGATCGGGGATGTTGGGCGAGTCAGAGGGTTGCAAAACTGGTTGAAGCCATCTAAAGTATAAGGCGGCCTGTTGCTGGGAAAGATCTAAGACGCCTAATCCCCCCAAGGGTTTTGGCTTGATCCAGGTATCCCAAGGGATGCGTGGAAAAATACCCTTTTGCAGGAATTGGTTACAGACGGACTGAATGTCGCGAAGGCTGCGTTGTGGGAGGGGTGTTACGCGCAGTACATACCAGCATTTGGCCAGTAGGAGGCTGTTGAGGACAGTAGCTTTGCCTACCACGGAGAGATTTCGCTGCAAGAGGAGCTTCACGTAATTCCTGAGGGTGTTCAGAAGAGCACCGAGAAACACTTCACGCTGTTGGTATGACTGTACGAGGGGAAATCCAAGGTAGATGACCGGGTTCGTATCCAGGTTAGAGGTAAACTTGGTAATATTCATGTCAAGCAAGCGTGCGCGCCAGTAGGGCCAAGTGTTCTGTCCAGACAGAGAGACGGCCTCAACCTTATTGTAGTTGTTCTTGGCGTTAGTAGCCTTACAATATACGTTGAGGTGGTAGTCCAATCGTTCGAGGTCAGGAAGGTCTTGGATAAAGGCAAGGGCATCATCAGCGTAGCAAAGGATCTTGGTTTGATGGATCTCTGGGTTTTCAACCGTATACAGCGGGTGGTCCGGAGCGTATCGCATTTGGTATCCTTTGTAGAGCGGGTCATTTAGAATTGAGCGCAGAAACGGTTCAATGGCAAGGTTGTATAAGATGGACGAGATAGGATCCCCTTGCTTGAGTCCCCTCAGCTTGGGAATGTCGTCTGTGAAGTAGCCATTGATGTTGATACGGAGAAGGTTCTGTCCCATCATATTCATAAGGCAGCGGACAAGATTTGGAGGGAATCCGTAGCGCTGGAGAGCACTCTGTAAATATGAGAGGTTGACCCGATCATAGGCTTTTTCTTGGTCGAGACTCAGTCCGATGGCTTTGGGCGCTGGAATGGTGGGAGGGCTTTGCTTGTGGGCCAGGTGCATTGCTCGCTCCGCGTCTTCCATTATGACTTGGCATCGCATGGCATTTTGGGCAATGAAACGTCCTGGCACAAAGCCTGCTTGGGTCTCATTGATAAGCTGGTCAGCTACGGCCATCATGCGTTGATTTAGGATGCGAGTCAGAAGCTTGTAGTCCGTGTTGCATAGGGATATCGGTCTATAGTTGGCCATGTCGTTAGGATCATTCTTCTTGTACAGTATGGTCATAAGCGAGATGTTCCAAGACGCAGGAAAGATGCCTTTGGACAGTGCGTCATTATAGACTTGCTCAATAAGCGGTTGTAGAGGAGGAAATAGCAGGATTAGGCGTAGGAGTTGGTAGGGAATACCATCACTGCCAGGAGACGAGAAGCGGGGAGATCTTTTACACTCAAAAAGCAAATCATCCATGTCGATGGGAAGTTCCAGGAGTGATTGCTGCTCTTGGTTGAGTTGCATATCAGGAGTGATCTGAGTCAGCAGCAGCCGCTGTGATCTGGCATCAGGCGCTATGGGCGTGTAGAGGTTGGTGTAAAAGCTCCCGGCTATCTCACTCATTGTGTCTTGATCAGAATGTAGTGTCTGCGTAACTGGATGCCTCAGTTGTTTCAGCTGACGCTTATTCTGTCGAGATACAGTGAGTTTTTTCAAGAATCCCGCATTTGTTTCTCCATTTTCTCTCCAATACTTCCCTAGTTTGAGGACTTCTATTTCGGCAATGGATGCTTGTAATTCACCAATGAGTAGGTTGATGGTGTCCAGCCCTTGAAATATTAGTCCCCGGTGTTTCTTCGCTCGCATCCACCGATTTCGCTTTGCTTGTAGCTTCTTGAGTGCTTGTCGTCGCCAGTTCAGTTCAGCCAGTTGGTATTTCCGGACGTACTCTTTAAATTCGCCCTTGATCCAGTCCCAGACTTCTTGAGGAGAGTCATCTGCTTGCCTGATCTCGACCTGAGGTTGCAATCCTTGCAGAAATGTCACCAAATCTCGACGAAACTTATGGTTCTTGGCCAGAAAGGGGTTGCATTTGTACGCTCCCGGTCCCTGACTGGTGTCCTTTTGCAGTTGTAGTGTAATAATGAGCATTTCATGGTCGGTCCAATTCTTGTTGAGGTACTCCTGATTGCAGTCTCGCACATCGACATATGAGGCTGTGTTGCAAAAGATGTAATCCAGGATGTAGTTGTTACGAAGAGGGCCATGAAATGTGGGTTGTTTGTTCTCCCAGAAGCAATCTATGAAATGTTCGTCTAGTAAGGATGTCCATTCAACAGTGGTGGCTTCGACTGAGCCATCTACTCTGCGAGATTCATATTTGTAATTGAAGTCGCCTAGGACGATCATGTTGTTACGGATGGTGGTAATCTTGTGAATGAGGAAGGTGTGCTGCATCAATTCAGTGTAAAATTCCACGTTGTCCTTCTTGCTGTTGGCTTTGCCGTAAATATTGAGAATTGTTGCGGTTGAGTTGAAAGAACTTGGCTCTTCTTCCGTCGCATAATGGATGTGTGCTAAGATAAATCTGCCCTCGATGCCAGTGTCGATGGGCGTAATAACGTACTTGTTGCTGAGGGATATGATTCCGCAATGCTGTGTGTATGTGCTAGATTGGCTGGAGAATTGCATATCCAACGATTCTTGTGTCTCTTTTTTGTCAGAATGAGATTCCTGTAAGGCGAGAATGTCAATTTCTGATGTTTTTAAGTATTTTATGAATTTTTTTTCTGCGTTTTTTTGTTTTTTTGTGTGTCAAACCACGACAGTTGAGAGTCGCGATTCGTAGTCGATGATTAGGTGCACTAATCATCATATTATTCTAATTGTTTGGCGTTGGACTGAGCAGTGTCTGTGGTTGCCTGCTCGGTGGTGGTGTTGAGATCCACGCTGTCGTCCTGTTGTGGTTGTGTCGATGTGCTATACTTGCTGGCGCGGCTTCCTCTAGGCCGGCGTGCCGTTGAGACGTCGCTCTCGTCCTGTTGTTTGCGTAGCTTCTTGCCCCCATGGGAGTCCGCAGCTTCGGGACGCTCGGTAGTGAGTGGCTCATTCATGGTCTCATCCGGGATGAGCTGTTGAATAATCTCCTCGTTCGTCAAATGAGAGCCGAGATCGGTATCGGCTTCCTTTGTTTGTTGTTGTGCCTGTGCGGTCTGTGCGTGGCTAGTACCTGCATCTGTGGCCCCATCGCTGACATGATCGGCATCCTTGGTTGTTGCAGGATCAAGCTCCATAACGTCGTCGTGACCAGCTGGTTTTGACTGGGGGTGATCGAGGGAGCTCTGTTGTTGCTGGTTGGCTGAATCAGTGTCTGTGGTTTCCTGATTCTTGCGGGCTACTGTTCTGGGACCAATTGGGGGGTTTTGATCTTGAAGAACAACGGTAGTAGAAGAAGGGGTCTTACGTTCCTTTTTGGGTAATGTCGCAGGCTTCTTGCTGGGTGTGTCCGCATCGTCCTGGCGAGGGCAGTTGCGGCTCTTGTGGCCATGTTGATTGCAGTTGAAGCATTGCATGTACTTTCGGGCGTCAGGGCAATCGGCCTTACAATGATCTGGTTTTTGACACAGTCTGCAAAAATCAGGCATGTCTTGCCATTTCAGGAGCACCTGACGGTTAACGCCATTTTCCAGTCGAAAGTAGATGATACGATCCAAGGCTTCATAGGCGGGTTCGTTGGGCTTGGGAGTGATGTTGAGGGTAGCATATCCCTGTCCTACATAGTCGCCCTGAGTAAAGGAGATGCCATAATCCAGAACCTCTCCAAAATGTGACAGTCTATCCCGAATCAATGTTTTCAACACTGGAACTGGCTCCATGGGCAGCCTGTCGAGGTGGACGTTGACGATGGTGTCGTTGGCTGGTAGTGAGGTGAACCCCTTGACGAAGGTGCCATCCTTCAACTTGAAGCCTTTGAGGATAGCTTGGTGACCTGGACTGTCGTGAATCCAGCATGTCTCCATGATTTCCCGATTCATGTATTTGCGGTTACGAGGTACTCTGCCAATGTAGTCATTGTATCCCTTGTAGAGATGGGCATTCTTGTTGAAGGCCTGCAGAGCATCCCGTAGGAGTTGTTGATTAGGTAGTCCAGTAATGTCGATCAGAACTGAGCTGTCTTCGATGCCTTTGAGGAAGGGACGAACCATCTCGACACTTTCGCTGGTTGCGGTTTCCTCAGTCATTAGGGACTGATTTGATGAATTCTTGTCGGATTGAGGAGTGATAGGTGTCTCTACAATCGTAGGATTGAATGTCATCGTGGTGTGCTTGATGCCTTTCGTTACGTTGACCCAGGATGCGTCAACAACCGTATTCGCAGCTTTGGAGCTGCTACTTTCGGTGGCTGAGCTGGTTTTCTGTTTTTTAGCGGAAAGAGCCATGTCCTGTACTAGTACAAGGCCAAAATGCTCAAAAATCGACGATCAAATCGTTCCCCAAAAAATTGCTGAAAAGGTATCCTTAACCTAATGTCAGGTCGTAGAGCACGATTGCACTTGTTCCGAGGCCGAGATTATGCTTTGTTGGCAAGATACAAGCGATTTAAATTGTCATTTTTACAGTGATAAATACATTTGAAGGCTGCTCACTCAATAATGTGCTTTTTAATATCTGATCTGTTGGCCTACAATTGCTTATATAGCAGAACAGCGTAGTATCGAATACTTGGTTCATCAAAAGGACGTAGATTTACTATGCAGCTGAGGCGTATTAAACAAATATGTGAATCTACTCTCATACTCCATAAGCCAAATAAAAGAAATACCCCCACCAGAGGGCGAAGCGTGATGTGAGCGTGTAGCGAGCATCTGCTACTTTAATTTTATTGTCCTTATTCACAGCAACCGTATAAGCCAGTTCGAAAAGTACATGATACACTCTTATCAGAGCTCATGTATGTTGAATTTCGTCGAAACCACTGATACTTTGAGAATACAAAACAGATTTCATTTCGTATAGCTAGCAATCACAAGGCGGCAAATTTTGCTTGATGATGAAGAGATACTGTTGTTGGAACTAAAAGGTATCCCTTCGAACCCCAATTCAATCATGAGTATTGCTATTGAACAATTGAAAATTACTTCCTGAACAATAATTTTAAATATTGGTTTACGCCTTTAAGTGATTTCAAGTCATAATAACAACTAGGCCTTGCATTAAGCATTGTATCCGTATCTACCGTATATAATTACTGTTTGTACAGATTTTATAGCAAGAGTTGTAGCAAAATTGCTTTTAAATTCACATTTCTGTCAAAATTATTAACATGCGACACAGTGTGTAAAGCTAATCATGTTCTTGGGTCATGATGTATACAGAGCAACAGCCACCACTTACGATCAATCCAGCGAGAGATACTTGCCCAAATCCTTCCTCTCGTATGCAGTCAATGGTATCCTTCATATATCGAGCCATTTTGGGTAAATCTGCTTTTGACTTTCTTCTTGAATGCTCTGACTTGGCCTCTACCGTTAATATCAAATGGCCTGCTCTGTTGCTCACGATTGAGAAGTCGGCTTTTCGTACATGGTCTTGCAATGATGGGCCTATGTCAGTGAATCTCTTGCTTGATTCTGCTATCTCTTTGTCTGAACCGTAAGTGGTGTAATTCTTGCAATTCGGGAATAGATTGTCCAGAAAAGGTTGAATTCCATCTTAGGTTTAATACGGACTACCTAATGTAAGCTACCCAGACGTTAGAGCCACCTGTCATATTGAATACTCAAAAGATCATTGAATTGAGGTGTTATACTATACCTATATGTGTTTCTTTGTTCAAGAAAGGAAGGCGTCTATATCATGAATCAGTGATTTTAACTGATTAAATAGTAGACTCTAAGCAGGTAGCTCATTCTCCAGGCGATCCGCAGGTGAAAATTTGCCCCGGACTTGGTGGTCCCTAAGGAAATATTTAGGTGGTCGGTATTAAACCTGTTGATGGCAAGTTCCTCTTCTTAGGGGAGCCAATGTTGGGAGAAATTGAATTTTGGAGAAATTTCATTCAGCAGATTTCTCCAAACATTTCTCTTGGGGGAGCCAAAGTGATTTGGGTCTGATTGGATGTGATGGACAATCTAAACTAGACTAAATTTCTCCACCTCCTAGAGGTGGAGAAACTTTACGATTTTGGAGAAATACTTTCCACAACTTTATTGGCTTATTTCTCCAATATTCAATTTCTCCCAACATTGGCTCCCCTTATATAATACCTTTTTTTTTTTAGTAAAGCGTACGCTGCAAGAGAGAGGGTAAATGTGATCCAGAGCAGAGTCTCCTGTCCAGTGTAAATTTAGTCAATAAACAAAACTTGCAGAATTTGGGTCTGTTTCATGCGGCTGGATAAGCAACAAGCAGATCTTTGTTTTGCATGGCAATTAAGCGACTTTTCTTTTTTCGTGGCTTGTCAAAGAGATTATATAAGGGCCTTCTCGCAAGCCACGTGCGCACAAATTTTTTTCATGTGTCATCTTATTGATCAAAAGAGATATATGTATATACAAATTGGCAAAATGAATGCCATTTCTTGATACAATGCAGCCTGTAATTTATCTGAAACATGAAATGCAAGGCACCAAAAGCTCGAGCGATTTCAAACCACTTCTACTCCACAATCCAATCTATTGGTTAGCTTCATGACGTACAGAGGAGGAGAATCCAATCCCGAGTGATCTGATCGTATATTTGGTACTATAAAAAACCAATCTACTACGAAAAGAGAAAAAATTTTCAAAGGAAGGGGTACGCAAATAAAAGGATCGGTGGTCCTGGATTCCTTAATTCAGCATCTTTCTTTTACTCCTTGAACTTTCTTGTAAAAAAGGTCGCTCTATCCTTTCTCTTATCAAACTAGTTTTATAAAGATGCCTGCTACTGCTGCTCAAAAGAACTCTCAGAGCGATATTCAATCCAAGAAGATGACCGCTGCCGTCGCTTCTGCTCCTAGTGATGTTGAAACCAAGAAAGCAAAGGAGATCCTCTCCAAGCTCGCTGCTGCTTCAGATGCTGACCGTGAGTCTGCTGCTCAAGAACTTGCTGCTTTTGTCAAGGCCAATGGTGTTCTCTCTCTTGTTCACAGTGAGATCATCCCTGCCCTTACCAAGGATTTCGCCAACAAGAAGAGCGCTGGTGCCCGTCAAGGTGCTGTTGCTGCCTTTGTTGCTCTTACCAACGACTCCATTGATGGCCAAGTTGAGCCCTACATCTTGCCCTTCTTGCCCACCTTGTTGGAATTCCAAGCTGACAAGCAAGCTGCTGTCAAGACCGCAGCCCTCGAAGCCGCTCACAACCTGATCAAGAAGATCAACCCCAACGCTTGTTCTCTTACTGTGCCTTACATTCTCGAAGGTCTCGGTAACTCCTGCAAGTGGCAAACCAAGATGCTCGCTCTTGAGCTTTTGGTTGACTTGACCAACGTCCACCCCAAGGAGTTCTTTGTCGCTATTCCCGAAGTCATCCCTGTCGTTTCTGACTGTATGTGGGATACCAAGGTTGATGTCAAGAAGCAAGCTACCGAAACCATGGCTACTATCTGTAAGCTCATTGAAAACAAGGATATCGAGCGTTTCATTCCTGCCGTTATCGGCTGTATCAACCACCCCGAGAACGTCCCTGAGACCATTCACTTGCTCGGTGCCACCACCTTTGTCCAAGAAGTCGACTCTGCTACTCTCTCCATCATGGTCCCTCTCTTGGGCCGTGGTTTGAACGAGCGTGCTACTGCCATCAAGCGTAAGGCCGCCTTGATTATCGACAACATGTCCAAGCTTGTCGATGATCCCGATGTTGCTGCTCCTTTCTTGCCTCTTCTTTTGCCTGCTCTCGAGAAGGTCCAAGATGTTGTTGCTGATCCCGAGTGTCGTGGTGTCGTCCAAAAGGCCCTTGCCACTCTCCAACGTATTGGTAACCCCTCTGTCGAGTTGTTCACCAAGGTCCAAAAGCAAGCCAAGGTTGAGTCCTCCATCAAGGATCTTTTGCCTATTGATCTTGACCCTGCTTTTGCTCCTACCGTCAGATTCATGAACGACATTGCTCTCACTCTCTGTGTTGCCAAGAACTTTTTCAAGAACGTCTGGATTGCCTCTCTCGTCCCCTACGCCAAGTCCTTCTACGCTGCTGCTGATGCCGAGAACCTTGCTTTCACTGCTTTGAACAAGTGTGAGGAAGCCGTTACTCCCAAGGATCTCGAGGAAGAGGACGACGAGGGTGAGGATCTCTGTAACTGTGAGTTCTCTCTTGCTTATGGTGCCAAGATCTTGTTGAACCGTACTGCTCTCCGTCTTAAGCGTGGTCGTCGCTACGGTCTCTGTGGTGCCAACGGCTGTGGTAAGTCTACTCTCATGCGTGCCATTGCCAACGAGCAAGTTGAAGGTTTCCCTCCTCGTTCCGAGCTCAAGACTGTCTACGTCGAACACGATATCGATGGCTCTGAGGCTGATACTCCTCTTGTTGATTTCATCCTCGCTTCCGACGGTGTTGAGACCAAGGACCCTGAGCAAGTTCGCAGCATTCTCTTGGAATACGGTTTCTCTGAAGCCATGGTTACCAAGATGGCCATTGGTGAGCTTTCTGGTGGTTGGAAGATGAAGCTTGCTCTTGCCCGTGCCATGTTGATGAACGCTGATATTCTCTTGTTGGATGAACCTACCAATCACTTGGATGTTGTTAACGTTGCCTGGTTGGAGAACTACCTCTTGGGTCTCAAGACTGTCACCTCCATCATTGTCTCTCACGACTCTGGTTTCTTGGATCACGTCTGTTCCGATATCATCCATTATGAGCCCAACTACAAGCTCAAGCGTTACGGTGGTAACTTGTCCGAGTTTGTCAAGAAGGTTCCTCGTGCTGCTTCTTACTACTCTCTCGAGGCTTCTCAAATCAAGTTCTCCTTCCCTGAGCCTGGATTCCTCGAAGGTATCAAGACCAAGGAGCGTGCCATTTTGAAGATGAAGAATGTCGACTTCCAATACCCTGGTTCTGACAGAAAGCAATTGATGGATATCTCCATGCAATGTTCTCTTGCCTCTCGTGTTGCCGTCATTGGTCCCAACGGTGCTGGTAAGTCCACTTTGATCAAGTTGTTGACTGGTGAGATTGAGTCTGAGGTCGGCTCTGTCTGGAAGCATCCCAACTTGCGTATTGCTTATGTCGCTCAACACGCTTTCCACCACATTGAAAAGCACTTGGATTCTACTCCCAACGAATACATTCAATGGCGTTATGCTACTGGTGAAGATCGTGAAGAACTCGACAAGAACGATCGTATGAACGGTGAGGCCAACAAGAAGGTCATGGAGCAAGTCTTTGTCATTGACGGTGAGAAGCGTGTTGTTGAGGAACTCGTTGGTCGTAGAAAGCTCAAGCAATCTTACGAATACGAAATCTCTTGGGTTGGTCGTTCTTCTGTTGATAACACCTGGATCTCTCGTCAAAAGCTCGAGGATATGGGTTTCGGTAAGAAGATTGCTGAGGTCGATTCCGCTGAGGCTGCCAAGATGGGTCTTAACCGTCCTCTCACTGCCAAGGAAATTGAGAAGCACTTGGAAGAGGTTGGTCTTGAACCCGAATTCGCCACTCACTCTCGTATCCGTGGTCTCTCTGGTGGTCAAAAGGTCAAGCTCGTTATCGGTGCTGCCATGTGGAACAAGCCTCACATGTTGGTTCTTGATGAACCTACCAATTACTTGGATCGTGAATCTCTCGGTGCTTTGGCTATGGCTATCAAGGCTTACGGTGGTGGTGTCGTCATTGTTACTCACAACCGTGAGTTTACTGAGGCTCTCTGTAACGAAGTCTGGATGGTGGATGCCGGTCGTTTGACTCCCTCTGGTCACAACTGGGTTTCTGGTAACGGTACTACCAAGATCGAAGAACAAGAGAATACCGATACCGTGGATGCACAGGTCGAAATTGATTCAAAGCGATTTAGATGTAGACAAGCGTATTAACCATCATTTTGTATCATAGGGTAACACTGTCAAGGCTGTTGAAAAGAAGAAGAAGCTCTCCTCCAAGGAACTCCGTAAGAAGAAGAAGGACAGAATGGAGCGTCGCAAGCGTGGTGAAGAAGTTTACACCACTGATGAGGAGTTGGGCTTGTAAGCGCTTTGTAGCTTTCCTATTTCTTTTATGTAGCATTTATAGACATTATCCTTCTTGATATAATTACCATTCTCTTTACATTTTTATAATAAAATCTGATTATTTTGTAACAAATTAAATACAATTAATACCAAATCATTCTCATTTTGAAGTAATTTTTGCCGCCAAAATCGATCTCATGCTCCTTTTGATGGTAATCGATCTTCATCATCAAATAACCAACAATTGCATTTTCTCGAATTTGGTACTAACCGTGAATCATCTTTCCTTACAATGTGAACTGCTAATATGAAGAACAGTTGGTTTTTATTTCTAATGCCATCTCAAACTAACAAGTCTACAAGTACGCCTGATACTTTATACGGTTCTTGTCAAAGGATCTAGTTCTGTGTCGAGCAACACTACTCTTTCATCTTCTTCACCTTGCGCAGGAGCCAAGGACTGATCCTCCAGCAACAACTCGGTTTCTTCTTGTCTTTCTGTTGCAGCATCGTTTTCACGAGTGAAAAACCAACCATGCAAAGGTGTGCCTCTCTTGAGCCGGTCCTTGATAGTTGTTACTGCAAATCGCTGGCCATTGAAGTTGAACTGTCCTGCCTCTTGAATGGAATTGAATGTGTGCTCTTGGTTCAAGTCAGCGCGGTAGGCCCGAATTCTTACACCATGCGAAAATCTTGTGTTTTCTTGTGGGGAGACCCAGCGAAGGTTGCTTGCAAAGTTGTTTGTACGGTCTCCATTTATGTGGTCAACATATAATAGCGTTCCAGGATCAGTGTTCTCCAAAAACGTAGAAGCGACCAAACGATTCACTCTGAAGCTTCGCCCATTCAGACCAACGTGTAGATAGCCAAAATTACCCGAGCCAGGTCTAAGTATGCGCCCAGATTGTGCATTTCGGACTCGTCCTTGATCTGACACTTCGTATCCAAATTCAGGGAGGGGGAAGCGGGAATCACCTTGTATAATTCTTGCTG
The DNA here is from genome assembly GCA_010203745.1 of Mucor lusitanicus. Classification (NCBI taxonomy): domain Eukaryota; kingdom Fungi; phylum Mucoromycota; class Mucoromycetes; order Mucorales; family Mucoraceae; genus Mucor; species Mucor lusitanicus. The sequence continues at coordinate 1,978,497 of JAAECE010000003.1, read as the reverse complement.
GTAACCATCGTTCACCTTGTCGCAATTCTTGTTGCTCATCTTCAATCTCCCGAAGCTGGGCTGTGGTTAAAGTATCCAACCAGTTTTGCCTTGCTCGAACGGCACGTAGAGCATTTTCTTGCGGTGTAACTTCTTCTAGGTTGTTGATGTCGTTGTTCTGGCGGTCCATGTCCAGATGGTCAATAACAAATCCGGGTCGTATCGCTCTGTCGTGAAATGCACTCCAAACCAAGCGGTGTACCGCAAAATATATGGACATTGTGTTGTGGTATAGTATGACAGCTGCGTATGCTTGGGGGCTTTCATACCAACTGAGGAAGGTCCTTGTTTTTGTTGAATAGATTCTACCTCTGTTTGACACCAAGTAATGGGTCATATCGACATCAGAAACATGCCTCACAGGGCGGAATTCTTCCTCTGGCGTGGCCCGAAGAGAGTTGCTAATATGTTGAGCATATTCATCACGAGTGGCTGGCTGAAGATTGGCGAGGTTCAGGTTGGTTACGTCTCCATCATTGTAGATGATTAATTGTCTGTCTGGATCATATCCGTGGAAGCTGTCCAACACAAGTTCAGCAACTGGGGGCGACATGCTTCTTCCATTAACAGTTATATCCACTCTAGCAATCCCGGACACATTTAATCTTTGGGTCACCATCGATCCTTCTCGATATAAGTTGGAAAGTTGACCGTTCTCGTACACATATCTTGGAGCAATATAGTTTGGCGAGGCAGTATGAATGACTAGAGGGTTGTGTTGAACCTGAAATCTTCTTGACCGAATAATTCTTCTTCGTGGCAGGCCTTGTCTCAAATTATCATCATGCTGATGATATTCATCCCAAGTTGCACGTCGAAGGTTTTCCAGGCGATTGTTCTTTGGGTCTCCATCCAAATGAATAATAAATGGTGCGTTTTGTCTACGACGGGCGTCTTCGTTGTTGAAAGCCAATAGAACCAAATCATCCACAAGACGATAATTGTACTCGGTGCGAATGTTTGTTGCGACACGAAGGCGTGGATCAGTACTTCTCACCAGAGTCCGTTGTCTTCTGATTCTAAGCATGCCCTTGATTCTGCCAAGGTTTGAAACTTGAAAGTTGACAAAAGGAAGTGGCAGAAATCTCCACTCTTCACCAGGGAGATCAGCAAGGTTTCTGTTTTCATAAATAGGGATCTTTGAATGTATAAAGGATTAGATAACGTGTCTGTATATCACAAGAATTCTATTATTTACCTCTACATTAGCAGCCTGTGGTTCTATTTCATGTCTTCTTGCTGCTCGTGCGGGTCTCTGTTGCCTACGGACTGGACCACCACCACCGCGAACTGCTTCAGGCCCACCTCTTGGAGGCATTGGGAGTGGGGGTTGAAAATCGTCGTCGCTGTTGTCCATTGATGAATAAGATGAAAGTATGAAGGTGTATCAAAGTAATAGTAGGTAAGTTTGATATAAAATGATGAATGGTTCATGAGAAATCCATCTTGGCTTTTATATCAGTTGGACGGCTGTTTGGTATCTTTGTCATAGCAACACATTATATACATCCTATGATACTGCCAACATAATGGGCCTAAAAGTTTTGAAAAATCACTCCTTGTGATATGAATAGAACCTTTAATATCAATTTATCATGCAAGTTTATTCCCTGTATTTCTTTCGCTTTGAATCCATAAATATTGTCAATATTGCTCCCAAGATCAAAAGAGCACTCAAAACTGGACTCCAGTTGAGAGCATCTTTGACTATCTGCTCTTTGTTGAGCAGAGGGCCATTCGATGACTCCTTTGGTCTATATACCCCTTGGATTTATTATCGCATTTTATTGTTGTACTGACACTTTGGACCGGTTCAAGTAATGAGGACAACAAAGAAAATCGTAAACAAGCAATCTTAAAAGACATTTGGGGGATAAAGGCACCTTTTTCAACTCTTATTTAACATTTTCAACTCTTTTCCATCTTTCTGAAATAACTATACATCCTGTAAATCTCACCGCTTTATACTGCTACTATGGATCTCAGAGGACGCCCGATTCGACGAAGATATCCTGGTAATTTTGGTGACCCTGATATAGCACCTCCCATTGCGAGAAGAAGACAAGATAGACAAAGAGCAGACGGAATACCGGTTGGCCCTAATAATGTTGTAAGTCTAGCTCATTTGTTGATCTAACTGCAGCAGAGTACTAATATCTGTAAAAGCTCGCAGAGTTTGTGAACTTCAGCCCTGAAGATCTAGAAGGAGAAGAATGGAGACAGCTGCCTGCTCCTCTGGAAGCTTATCAAGTTTCAAACCTCGGCAGGATCAAGCGTAGACGAACAATCTTGACTCAACATATGCGCCATATCAGCACTGATCGTCGCCTTTATGTTGACTTGCGCCAGCCTGGTCATAGACAACGAGGAATGGACGACTTGGTTCTCTTGGCCTTTAACAATGATGAAGAACAGCGAGCTCAGCTTCCATACATTATCCATATCAATGGTGATGAAACCAACAATCATTTGATAAATTTGCGACGAGCTACCTATGAACAGTATACTGCTGCTGACGACGCTACAAGAACTGAACAAGACTTGCCGCTTAGAAGAATTATAAGATCACGCAGAATGGATTTTCACTACAAGCCACTTTTGTTGCCCTCTCATCCGGATTACGTTCAACGCAGATACATTTACCAAGATGGCCAAGTCTCGAACTTACGTGATGACGGTCGATTCCTGCGCCAAAGGGTGGACCTTGCTGGTACTAGATTTGTTGAAATTAGGCATCATGGCACACTTCGCTTCTTTCCTGTGGGTGAATTAATGGTGGATTCATGGAGAGGCTTTGATCCTGACAGGAGGGATGTCATTCACAATGATCACAATCTCAGCAATTTGGCTCTTGACAACCTTCAACCTGCAAATCGACAAGAATACATTGCCCATATCACCAACCGAATCAGAGTGTCCCCGCAAGAAGTTTTTCTGCCTGTAGCACATATCGGAAACATTGACTACAGCCATTACATTGTGTCTAATCAAGGAAGAGTATACGCTTTGAAAACAAGATCAATCATCAGCTCCTATGATGGAAAACATGGTTTTGAATGTGTGCAACTGTATAGCCAACACCAATCCAGACACTACGCTGTTCATCAGCTTGTTTGGTGTGCTTTCAATGGAAGACCTCTTCAAAGAGGATTCACTATCATCCACGCTGACGGAGATCGACAAAACAACTGGGACACCAACTTACGAGAGGTCACTCAGGAAGATGGTCTAATGGCTGCTATTATGGATAGAAGAGATTGGTTTGAAGACTATCGTGATCCAAATGTAGAAGATGACTACGACCAAGAAGATCCACAAGAAATCCGGGGTGAAGAATGGCTGCCAATTCGTAATTTGATGGGTGATTTGAGGTATCCGGTTCCGACAAGAAGATATGAGGTCTCCAGCTATGGTCGTGTAAGAAATACTACCACGGAACGTACTGTTCGGGTTTTTATAAGTGCCAGTGGCTACCAATATGTCTTTCTGAATGGCCGTGCATTTATGATTCCGCGTCTAGTAGCATCCTGCTTTGTTGATAATGATGATCCCCAGCAAAACTATTTGGTATATCACAAGGATGGGGACCGCTCGAACAATCATTTCGAAAATCTTGTATGGTCTGCTCCTGAAGACTTTGAGATTTTTGCGACCGCAACACGCTACCTCGCTTATAGGCAAGATCGTTATGAAAGGGTTTTTTACTCATTGAAAGAAGCTACAAGCTTTAATTTTGATGGGCAGACATTTTCTGTATATGACATCAGAAATGCATTGCTAAACGGCACGAATCTAAACGGTTGGGCTATCTTTAGAATGATTGAAGGTGCTGTGGAAGCTGCTTATGAAGACCGCCTACAATACCAGGTCCCTACTTTTGCCCCCATTGTAGTAGACAATGCTGAAGCCTTGGATGAGGTACCAGATCCCCTTATGGACCAAGATCCTTTACGAGATATGGATGGTATCAACAGTGTCACTGGCACAGGAATCAGATTAACCTAACACGAGGCATACATCACACTTGCTCTTGGAATAAATCATTTACACAAAATCAATTTTGAATATCTATTTGTCGTTTTCGACTATGTAAATAGTGGCGATCGCCGAATGCTTTGAAATACTCTTATAAAGTGCTTTTTATTGCACATCTAGTCAAATAAAATAAAGTAGATGAATTGAATCAACTTCTTGAACAATACTGAGAAAGTACGAAAAGAAGAGGTTTTTGCGAAAATGTCAAATCTTTGCAACATTGCCCCCATCTATCATACGAACGTCAGCTTCACCTGCTCCTTAAAACAGAGAGAGGAATTCGAATAGATATAAAGCTTTTGGAGGAGATGGATGTTGGTATAGAGTGCTTGCAATGTCAAGATCCGCCATCTATTTGCTTGGAGGAATTGATGCCTGGTATTATATGCAAAATAATAAAATATGCCACACTAAGCGCTGCCCATCTGTTGGCCGCTAAATGATACAGGCAAAGTCTTTCGTATCCTGTGCACCGTTAATTCCAGTGCCATGATTTCGACTATGATTTCAGCGGAGCAACGTTGTACGATGATGTTGAAAGAGCGTCTGAAATGAGTAACAAACGCTGCCAATGGTAGTGCATGATCCATTCACCTTTCTGAGCTGTATAAATGTACAGAGAAATCAACAGAGCGAGCATCACATAATGCTATAGTTCATCAAAGCATGCCATGATGGCCATAGGAGATGTGGCTTTTACCCACAGTGACTGATGTCTACGCTATAGCTGCCGTGATTAAATGTAAAATATTTTCACATTACCTCCCTTTTCTTCTCTTTTTCTTTAGCACACACTCTTGGGTCTGATAGTCAGGTTCAGATGGTTATGGACGTCTTGCAAGGTCTTCTTGGCTACTCTGCGTCTCCTTCGTGCTGCCTTGGGCTCGTAGCCCTAGTTACAGGGGCCTACCTCAGCTCTAGCAACACTTTTCTTCTTGATGCTTCTTCCTAGGAAGGGTTTCTGGCTGAAAAGGATAAAGGCGCCACTGATCAAATGTATCATCTGTCGCACCATTTATACATTACAAGTCTGGCTCAAACCAGCTTGCTGTATCGCCTAAAACTTGAGAGGTAGGGCTAGAAGGAGAATACACAGCTGGACTGGTCTGTTAGATCGCTCTCACTGCTAGGAGGCGGCGCCGACAATTTAAGGTCTTGTCAGTCTGTGTCAGGTACCAATGTAGGTATACCTTGTCGCATATCCATCGACGGTTAACTTCGGATCTCACATGCTACCCTGCCACGGCACCGGTGCGGTTCTCTGCTAGGCTTCTGGTCCCAGACATCAGGGTATAGGGTGGTCGCGTAATTCTACTCACCAGGGTTGCGAGAGTCCCTTTTCACAGAGGCTTTTTCCATAGTTTGGTTGGGAAGAAGAAGAGTGTCAAGGACTGGATCCCCAAGGGTGTTGCCTTTATTAACCAAAACCGGGTGACATGCTGCATGATCACTCCCCCGAGGAGAGCAGTAGGTTCTTCAGTGAAGGGTTGCCATTAAGGTAGGTGTCTTTTTTGGAATCAGTTGTATTTTCACCTTCTCGAGGTTGATTCTGTTTGCATTAGAGTATATGATGCTCTGATGTACCAAGAAAAATACATTTTTTTTCTGTACATTTCTTTGATACATTTATTTGAATAAAGCTCTTTTATTTGCATAACCAATGTGATAGTGCTATGTCTTTTGATTATAATGTGGCCCATTTTACGTGCCAGAAACAGACCTCTTGACTTGATGAAAAGTAATGTAAGTGTTGTTTGCATTGAGACATGAGACAATGGATTGATGCAATGCCACTGTCTTTATAGTAAGGGATCATCTCTCGTCCTTTTTTCGCGATAAATCAGATTGCCAGTTACAGATTATGGTTGATTGTATGTATTTTGAGTGGTATGATAAAGGCTGGTACGACTGAATTCACTTTGATTGCTACCTGCTCCAACATGACAAGAAGCAAGTTGCATGCTCTGGCTAATGTTCAGGGAGAACCGGCCTTGATCGATCATTTGATAGTAGATCGATTAGATGGCAATAGTTATCGTTGCAGCGGAATGCTGCAGCCTATGATTCTATTCAGGCGCTGGTATTACTGAAGCATGCTTAAACTACGATTTAGACATAGACATGTATATTAACCATCATTTTATACTATAGGGTAACACTGTCAAGGCTGTTGAGAAGAAGAAGAAGTTGTCTTCCAAGGAGCTCCGTAAGAAGAAGAAGGACAGAATGGAGCGTCGCAAGCGTGGTGAAGAAGTTTACACCACTGATGAGGAATTAGGCTTGTAAATTCTATAGATTTCTTTTTTTCTCTTTCAATTCTCTCGTTTCTCCTCTTTTCCTGTCACCATTGTTTATATCTGATGCGTTAATACTATACAGGCATCTTTATTCTTTTACAAAATAAAATTCAGTTTTTTATAAGTCAATTCCATGCTTTCCAATATGATTAACAGGCTGGCCTTCTTTGAAGTGCAAATTCATGCAAAAGGTTATTTGCCGCCAATTGAAACGATCTACTTTTACTTTATGGCCTACTCCTTTTCCTGCTACATACTTAATCGAGTACCTCTGTTAAACCTTTTACTAGTAGTTTTTCGAAACAGGCGAGTTTCACCCTTTGCGTGTATAATTGTAGAACGTTTACCTTATAAAATGCCTTCAATGTGCTCCAGGAATGTGGCCAAGCAGAGGCAGTTAGCTACCAAGTACAAGCTAAATGAATTTATCACTTGAGTTTGTTCTCGCAAATTAGATACCATCAAATGCAGACAATGTGATTGAAGCTGATGTTATGTATTGGTTAGCTTTATTAAAGAATGGAGCAAGTACATGAGTATGATATTGAAAGTCTAATTGATGTTGATATTAAATTACTAGTATAGTGAAGATAAACAAAGAGTTGGGGAAATGATATGCTTTCTTGGAGAGCACATGGTAATGGTAGTAGTGGTACTTGAATACTACCTAAAAACGATTAAGAGATTATTAAATAAGGGGTAATTTGAGTTTACAAGTATTCCTTGTGGTTGTCAGTGGATAGCACACGCTCGTTTGTAGCAGTATCTGCGCGTTCAATGCCATAGATTTCTGTCTTTTCAGTGTCGCCGTCCAAGTTGGAAGCATTTTTATCGAAAGCAGCTTGATCCATGTCTTGTTGCTCCTTCTCATCGTAGTTTTCAAGGCCAAATGTCTTCATGGGGATAGTGAAACAGAAGGTCAGTACAGCGATACAGATGGAAATGATGGACAAGACCATCTGAACGTGGCCATAAGCAGAAACAACACCTTCCCACTGAGGTTCAGGAAGTGCACTGGCGAAGGCAACATCACCAACAATTTTTGCATAGTCGTATTCTCCAGGAACATACTTTGCGATTTGGCCAGGAAGCATATTGTTCCAAATGGTACCTGCCATTGTAGAACCAATACTAGCAGCAATGGAGCCACCGACTTGCATCATGGCTGTGGCTACCGACATGTCTTCGTGAGGCAAACTGGATTGGATAGCAACAAGCATAGGCGTGTACAAGAAACCACTGCCGATACCAACAATGGTTTGAGAAATGACAACAAAGGCATCAGAAGAAGTGGGAAGACGAGCAGGAATCATGAGGCCAACACCGAGAATGATCAAGGAGACACCAGCCCAAACAAAAGGCTTCCAGACACGGAAGCGCTTCATCAAGTAACCAGCAATGACCTCGCAAATGATATAGGCGACATTGTAACCTCGTTCAAGCAAGATGGCCTTTTCAGAGTCGATTCTACGAGAGACCATCAAATAAGTAAGGAAGAACTGCCAGTTGGTGGAGGAGATGATAGTGACGGTAGACAAGGCACAGACACCATACAAGGGAGTGCGGGTATTCCATTTAGCCAAAGGAATGATGGGCTTCTTGGCCATCTTCCATTCCCAGAGAGCAAAGAGAGCCCAAGCGACGACACCAGAGCAGAGTGTACCGAGAGTTGTGCCGCTCGTCCAGCCGCCCCATGAAGGAAGTGCCAGCACCAAAGGCAGCAAGATCAAACAGAGGCCAGCTACCAAAAGCAAGCTGCCAATGATGTCAATCTCGACAATGAACCAGACACACTTCTCCCAGAAGGTCAAGTTCTCCTCTTGGCGAATCTTTCTTTGCTCGTCTTTGAAGTCCTTCAGGAGGCCAGATTTCTTTACCTGGACGTTCAATTTCCACAGACAAAAGATCAAGGGGAACGAGGTGACAAAGATGATCAAAGAAACAGAGCCATATCCCCATCTCCAGTTGCCGCTGTTGAATAATGCCTGGCCAGCTTTGGGAGCCAAGAAGATATTGATCAAACTAGGCACATTGTAAAGGCCCTGAAGCAAACCACGATCTACAACGTTTGTCAAGTCAGCAATGGTGATGGGGCCGAGGATGGAGGCGCCAGAATAGCCAAAAGCATACACAACTTGACCGCCCTGCAGCACAAGAGTTAAATCACCGTCTAAATTGAAACCACATTTTCAACTTACCACAAGTGTTTCATAGTTGTTGGCTGTGGCCATGATGATGTAAGAGACGATGTAGAACGTCAATGCCACTGTATAGCATTGAGCACGGCCATACATGTCAGACAGCTTGGAGTAGATGGGCAAAAGTGCAGTCTGCAAGATGTACAAGACAGTAGGCAGAAGCGAGATCAAATTGTTTGTTTTGAACAGACTTGTGACATTGACAGACAGAGCAAAACTGAGATTGTACTCCCAATTGATAGCCCAGGACAAAAGGATCAAGCTAAACAGAGCAAGGATTTTAGCAAAAAAGGCCTTGGACCACAGCGCCGATGCACACTTACGCAGAAAAGATGATCCACTTGTCCCACTTGTTCCAGACAAATTTGTAGAGCTCGACAATCTTGACGCCTTGAAGCGACGTCTTTTCAACTGACGTATCAGACATTTGGAATGAAAGAAGAGATAAGAACAAAAGAGTGCGATTTCTGCAGAAAAAGAGGATTTATATATACTTCCAAAAAGAAAATTTTTCCAATAGAGATTCTAGGTTGAGCCATTTATAGTTACACTTTGCATCCGACAATAGATTCTCTTTAATCTGATGATCTGATATTTAAAAAAGATCAGATAGGAGTCTCAAGCAAACAACAGACCACTGACATTCGATCGGTTTGTTGCCACTTTTGTGTACAGGAGTAACATCCCTGATCAATTTGCTTGTGACAGACCACTTTTCACTGCAATGGCAGGCACCGTTTCTTCTGGACATTTGCTAGATATTGCGCCAAACTGTGCAATTGCCTCTTCTTTGTGGTGGTTACATGTCAATATGGCTAGAAAAAATGATACGCTCAAAATCTAGCCAGCATCTCACAGATAAAAAAAGATCTAAAATAACGAAAAAAAGAACTTGTAGAAGGTTACAAAATTTTTATGGTTACATTTTATAAGCTGGTAGTATATATTACGGTATAAGTTTTGAATAAATTAGGGTGGAATAATACCGGGAATACCATATTGCTGGACACAAGCCATCGCGCCAACAATACACACCATAAAGATAGAATGCAAGATAGTTCTGCGAAGCACACGACCTTCTTGGCCTTGAAGTCCAATGGTGGATACGCCGGTCGTCAGATTCTGAGGTGAGATCATTTTGCTGCAAATGGCGCCTGAGGAATTGGTACTAGCCATCAAGATGGCCGATAAGCCAATTTCACGTGCTGCAACTACCTGCAGATTTCCAAAAAGACTATTGGCACTGGTGTCCGAGCCTGAAAGGAAACACGCGAACCAACCAAGCCAGGCAGACAAAAATGGGAAAGCTCTACCGACGGAGGACAGTGTTAGACCAATTGTATAAGCGATGCCAGAGTAGTTGTACAAGTAGGCAAATGCCATGATGAAGGACACTGTGAGCACAGGCAAGAACAGTTGAGTTACAGTCTGTTTGAGAGCGTGCCAAAAGACGCGAGGATGAGAGCCATTCCATAAAACAAGGCCGCAAAAGGGAATAGCAGATACAAGAATAGCAGTGCCAGTAGCTAGTGGTTCAAATGTCCAAATAGCATCGTATCGTTTGCCATATAGTGTCAAGTAGACTTGTTGGTGCAAGTGAGGCCAGTGGACAGGTGTTCGTCCATGACTAGGCACCTTGGCAAATGTCCAGCTATAAAGTACAGACGCAAGATTAGGTTACGATTGCAAGCAGCAGGATGGTTGTTACTAGTACTTACATAATCACGACCACAACAATCAGTGTCCAGGGGCTCCAAGCAAGCAAGGTTTCTCGAAGCGTCAGTTTTTCCACCTCCAGCTGGTGGCCCTTCTCTTTAGCTGAGGCAATACTATCGTGTGCAACATCATCTCCAGAAACGGAAGGATGGGCAGGTTGTGCGACACCTTCCGCTGGTACAACGGAATCTGGGGATTCCACCTTGGAGCTGTGTTCGATATGCTGCTTTTCAGAACGGTTGCTGCTATGAGTAGAGACTCTACCAATGTCGTTTTCTACATCGTCGACAGTGGCTTTAGCAACCACCATGCGTGCCTCAAATTCAGGTCTGTATTTAGGCTTCCAGAATTGCACAAAGATGATGATGGAAATCAAGGAAACAATACCGGCAATAAGATCTGGCAACTCGGGTCCTACCAAATTGGCGAAAATAGCTTGAATGACAGCAAAGGACAAACCAGCGACGAGGCCTGCTGGCCAGCATTCGAGGAAGCCGGCTCTGAAACCAGCGAAAAAGATGAGCGCATAAGTGGGGAGGAACAGACTGAGCAAGGGCAATTGGCGACCCATCATGGCGGATAGCTTCATCACAGGCAAACCAGTGATGGTAGCCAGTGTAGTGACAGGAATACCTAGAGCACCAAAAGCGACAGGCGTTGTATCGAAAATAAGGGTGTAGGTCAAAGCATCCAAGGGGTCAAATCTACAGTGGTGAAGTATGAGTATAATTCAAGGAAATCCCATTTTGTATATGAATTTTACCCAACGGAAACCATCAAGGATGAGCAAATAGCACCTGGCGTACCGAAACCAGCGACACCTAGAGTTGCAACATTTAGCTACTTTGTACTACCCGCTCACAGAACTCATTCTACCTTCCAAAAGAGCGCCAAAACTGTAGCCAATGATCAGCAGAATAATGCGAGTATCAGGTGGTGTGTAAGCCAAGATCCAACGACGGAAATAGTCAAATATTCCAGAATGAACAGCTGTATTATAGACAAACCTAGATATATATTCCACGTTAATGATTTTCCTCTTTTATGCAGATCAACAGGTACACCTTACATGGCGTTGACTACGATCCACATAATCGGCCAGTTTGCAAACACAATTCCATTGCCAATGCTTTCAAATGCCTGTTGAGCAGGCATGTGCCAGCCAAAAATTGCGATAAATATACTGTTAAAGCTAGTGTCAGTACACACCTTTTAAGAGGAAAATCAGAGAGGGTTACACGTACCATACGATAAGCCCGGCTAGCGACGAGAAATGCGCAGGCACTTTGAATACACCCAACAGGACCAACACAAGCAGCAGTGGAATCAGTCCCACAAAGAAGGATCCGACCAAATTGTTGGCTATAGGCGTCAGCTGCTGGACAAACACGCCTTCTGTCTCTGGACCCACAGGTGCCACTGGGATATTCACCATATTTTGTAGATAGCAGAAAGAGATAAAGAAGATGTAAAAAAAGGGAAAAAGACCAAAGATGCAACCACACCTTTATTTGTACTGAATTCGCAGGTTGATACATGTCCTTGCTTAGACGCTATTCAACCAAGCCTATCCGTCATTTGAGAAAAAAAAAAAGTGTGGGGAAGTAGTACATTACATCTTGTTTCGCGATATTAGCGTATACAGTGCAAACGATTGATAGGTAAACGTTTGATGTGAAAAAAACGGGGCCACTTCTTTGTGAAAGGGATTTTACGACACACTCTTGTTTCGATCAGCAAACAAGGCGGCTTTACGAAACGGCACATATACACATCTAGGAGCAAACACGGGTGGATCAGATCACTGACTTACATGACCACGTAAAAAGGCCCTCCACCGCCGCCATTGCTATGTGCGCTATATAGCAAGCACACTTTTGCAGCAACTAAACAATCTGCCGTGTGAATCACAGTGCTACCTTGCCCGACATAAAAGGTCAATGTGAATTGGGTGGAAACCCCCCTAATTCTCTATCTTGTCCATCAATACAATGATATCCATCCAATGATCATTTTCCCTAATTCTCCTTTTTGATTCTCACGTTGCCTTGCTTCTTTCCTTCTTGGTTTGACATGGTAATAATAGCATTAACATATTTACAGCATTGCCTCCTCTAAGCTGATTTCTATCTTTTATCAGCAGTAATCAAAGGGCCTTCATTAGCAGTAAGATGTCTTGATACCGCACACTTGACAAAGCGGCAGGGACCGAGCCCTGTCCTGTTCTCCTCGCTTAAAGATGTAGTACTTAACATCCCCCACACACACACAAAACAAACAGCTCTTGTAGATTAAGTTTATTGTACTACGCCATCTTGCTTATTCCGTACATTATTGTGCTGTAGATCGTCTCTTTTTCTCATGCTTATGATTTGACTTGATTTGATTTGATGGTACGAGTAATCCAACATTTGTCCCTGTGGTAAATAGTGGTACGAACGATGCATAAATGGACTTGATGCTATGCTTCATTCGACTATATGGTTTACCCCAGTTTAGTTGATCTTCTCACTGTCTGTACCTTATCTCTCTCTCTCGCTACGAATGAACTGCCCCCCCCCCCCGCATTCACTATTGACTGATTCCGTGGATGGAATGGTTTCCATGCCAATAATATGATGCCATTTCTTGCTTTCATTTTGATGTGCTACTTGGTCTCATGCCGGACACATGTGTACAAATTACGTGGACTTGTTGCTGCGAACCCAAATCTTGTGGTGTGAGTATTTTTCCAACGTCATTTACTATGAGAAGCATAAGGTGGATCACAAAGTTTTATATGGCAAGCTTATTTTCTTTTATTACGATAATAATACAATTATAATACACACGCTAAATTGCGTTATATGCCCTTGTGCTTGTTGGTTTGGTCAACGACACGGCCATCTTCATGCCCAAAAACCACGCCTTGATTAGCAGCAATGTCTTCATCCACATATCTGATCCATCTACACCCAACAGTGCCATACAAGAGAACAACCACATAGGCCACGAGGGGTATGACAAAAGAGATATTTACGTTGCTGTGGTCATGAATGACAGCTTGAATAGGGGGGAGTACAGCACCACCTGAGACGCCCATAATAACTAGAGTGAAAAAAAAGACTATTAGTCATACTCTTGTCAAATATTGCGGGTACAGCACTTACTTAAAGCAGATCCCCTCTTGTGATTTCTACCTAAATCCTTGGTACCCAATGCAAAGATAGTAGGAAACATGACGCTTTCAAAGAACAATAAGATGATCAAAGCATAGGTAGTCTCTGGCGTCTTCATGGCAATGATAAACACATTGGTGATGATGGCACCCACAGCATACACAGCCATCAGGTAGTCAGGGCGGAACATTTTCAGCAAGATGGCACCCAAGAATCGCCCCACAGTGAAACAGGCTTGACCAACAGAAAGCATGATGGATCCCCTGGCATCAGGCATATGACCAACTTCGCTACTGTAGAACAAAAACATGGATGCAAGTGCTACCTGAGCACCAGTATACATAAATTGGGTGAATGCACCCAATAAAAGATGTGGAGAGAAGATGGAGGCTCTGCGCACCACTTCGCCGGTCTCCTCGGCTTCAGCTGCCATGAGTTTCTCTTCATCTACTTCAGGGATGTTGGCAAAACAGAACAGCACACCAATGAGAAAAACGCCACAAGCAACACCCACGTAGGTCCATTTGACAGACTCCAGATCTCCCCCAGCATCCTCATTACCGCCAAAGAAGGCATAGGAAGCAACAATCGGTGCAATGGTAGAGGCCAGACCATTGAAACCTTGAGCAGCGTTGATACGGAGCGATGCATACTTTCTTGATCCAATGATGGTAATGTAGGTGTTTGCGCCTGTATAAATAATGCTATTAGCAAAAGCTTCATTTGTATTTGTACGCTACTTACAGTTCTCCAAGGTGGCCAATCCACACGCAATAACAAACAGCGATCCAACAAAGCCTCCATAGCTCAAATTTGTGGCAGAAGGGTAGAAGCAAAGGGCACCAATAACATACAGCATCAAGCCAAAGATGATGGTCTTTTTGTAGCCAAATCTCTTGGAAATGAAACTGGCACTACATATATCAAACACCAGAACCAAATCAATAAATTCGCCCCATACCTTTCACATCACACCATTTTATCCACTTACGGTATACTCATGATAAAATAGGCCCCGAAATAAGCAACTTGCATATAAGTAGTCTCGGTAGTTGCTATTAATGTAGTAGGTCAGATATATCAAGTCGTCTTTCTGAATCAATCAACCACTTACAAATTCCCAATACATTCCTGAAATGCTTGTTCAAAGTATCCAGTAGACCGTAACTAAAGCCCCATAGGAAAAAGAGAGTAGTAACCAGCACACCGGGGAGCAGGTAACTCTGTGTTGGTTCTGCTGCTCTTTCCTCTTCGACTATGGACACCTGCTTCGGTATGCTAGTATCACTTGCATTGTCCGCTGTAGTAGGCTTCTTTTTATTGAATAGATTCATTGATTCAGTATAATGATTTGAGAGAAAGAAAGAGGCGAAATGTTCCTAGTCTATATATACACAAACTGTCATTCTTTTTTTCTGTATTCTTGATTGCATAAGATATTCCCATACTATGTAAATTGCATGTAGACATAGAAAGCACTTACATGGATTTTATGATTTCCCGTGTTTTTCTGTTTTGAATCAAAACAGAAGGGCCAATTAGTTTTAGTTTGGCATTAAACTTCGATTTGTGCAACCGAGGATGCTAGCAAACGCCGCCGCCTCTATTACGTACCTTTCAATGATTTAATATTGAAATGCAAGCAAGGAAAGCGAAAAGAGAAAAGTACGCAACGCGGATAAAATAGCTCTTTATATAGTAGCTTACAGCCCCCTTAGATCATTTCAAGCCGCCCCCTTCTTGTATTCAAGTTGCCGCAACAAGCAGACTGATTCAATCAACATACAAGATGATTTCATGTAATGCAAATGCTGTGTGTGAATCCTTAACATATGACCCAACATTGTATTAAGCTGACGATATCAAAAATGGATACCCCAAATGGAGAATTGAGCACAAATGCAGTAAAATGCACTGTACAACCGATTGGCTGACGCTGATTCACAGGAAGAAAACATCTTATCATCAATGACAAGATGCTGCATGAAAGACGATGGGTTGTAAGCTGTATCGATAAGCAATGTACCGCTCGCGATAGGGTAAATTGAAGGGTTTCACTACATTGCATAGCATAAATTCGCAAAGGTGTCGGTGTTGGGTAACTCGATCTCTTGGCTGCAGTTTTTAATAGGTCTGTGGGGTAGACTGTTGCCATCAAATACCATTACTCCATGGCTCCTTTCAGAGATATGTATTACCCCAGATCTCAATATTATGCATTTTTTTTGCGTTCAGATACCAGGAAAATGCTTGCAATCAACCGTGCGCATATACAAGGCCGATCAAACAAAGAAGCATCCCACTAATATCATGACATTTCACTTTTCAACCCCTCAGTGCTACATCAAAGTCTCTGTAAACGACCTGGGACTACGTGTCTGACTCTTTCACAAGACTCTACGTCTGTATTAATGAGAATAACGCATACTCATGTATGCATGATACTGATATTGCCTCTTACTATTCTGAAATATGCAAAATAGAGCAAAAATTTGACTCTTTGGGTCGTGATTTCTCGCGTTACAAGCCGTTCAGGACCACCAGAATAGATCCTAATGACCATTGTTAACTGGTAATTCGTGCTTATGAAAGGCTGTCAGGAAGGGTTTGTGGATTCAGAAAGTATCATAGATTTACCGGATTGCTGTTTTTCATCATAGCCTTAAGTATAGTCAATTTTTTTGGTCACTTTGCGGATCTTTATGCAAATCATTGCAATACCACTCACTCAAAATGTCACAGTGCGACCAAGTAGACAAAATAAAGCTCTGCAATGTACGACAACATGATCTTGGTATGATACGAATCAGTAAGTAGTTTTTATTCGAAAATATCGTCGCATTTCGTTATCAAAAGCTGAACCAACACCATGCCCTGGTTCATTTGCTTTAAATAAACAGCGGCATCTGCCAGTGCAGATTGCTGTGTATCCGGTACGTTCATATAGTTTCCTGAGGATGAGGACGTAGGCACCTCTTCAGCTCTGATCATGTTGGGTGTAAATACCACGGACAGGTTGTGCGTGTTCATTCTGTTTTTACTGGCATGCTCAGAGACCTGCTTCAAGAATTGGCAAATGTACTTGAGCAGCGAGTGATAATTGGGAGCGTCTTTATAGTGCTCTTGCAGTTTGGTCTTGAGTTTGACAATGGTATCGTTGGTACAAATGCTGGCATCTAAATCAAGGGATGAGTACATGCCTTTATTGCTGTAGTTGCCGCGTATTACCTGGTAATGCTCCCATACTTTCACTGAACTTCAAGCCAATGAGGGGGACGGGAAGCTCTCGAATAAACACTTTTAGCAGTGCTGCTGATACATCAATGTCATGTTGCTTCAAGTCGACAATGGAGCCTATAGGAGGGAGTTGAATTTCCTTGCTTATGCAAAGCTGTGAGTCCTCATAATTCTTACCATTATTGAAAGCCGCTTTGACAGATTGCAATTCGTCGCTTGAGGGCGACTTTCTGAAAATGCCTTCCTTCTCCAAGCCTATACACAGGTCAATACGGAGCCACTGACCCTAAATTTCATATATACCATAATCTCTTAGATGATTCACAATCTGCAAAACGAAATTTGGGACATAATCGGTTGATTCAATGCCCTCGAGCGATGCCAAATCTTCCAATTTCCTTCCGAAAGCCAGTGATGGTAGTGGCCTCTTTTGACGTTGCGGAACAGGAGGCGCATAAGCTTGGTTGCTTAGGATGGCTGGAAGCTGGCTGTCATACTGAACAACTCTTTGAGGAATAAACTGTGGTGCCAAGGTAATGCTTGCCTGGAGCGTCTGCAAATTTGGAATGTACCGTAACTTTCGAGCAAACTTGGGGCTGATGATTTTGTTGGCAAGATCAAAAATGATGCGATAGGTTCTGGTGAGATGGACGACATAGAGTGCCTTCAAATTCTTCTTGTATCTGACCACATTATATAAGTATGCTTGGCCTTGCCTTGCGTGGTCATTGCACTTACTTGCGATCGAGCGAACGATAGGCTCTCAATAGCCACATCCATCCAGGTCTGTATCTTGCTGGCGAAGAAAAAAACACAAGGACGTAGTCATTCTCGACAAATTCGTCTCTACACACAAACATGCTTAGCCAATGTGGATGCTTGTTTGCCTGCAGCATACTTACAATCGCGCCATAATGAATCTAAGACACATGGTTAATATAAAATCAGCCTAGGGGCATCTACCAGGACTTACGACAGGATCAAATCATAATCATAGACATCAGGATTTGGTAGGTTATCTGCACACAAAACCAAGATAGGTCGACTTTCGCTATCGAGGCCTATTGTCACTCGAATTAGACCAAAGCGATGTATACATTGACTAAGCTTTCTTTACCAGCCTCATAGATAATGTTCAGAGCCGAGATCCCTTTGAATTCGGGACTATGGCAAGACAGTGGAATAGCTTTGTTCATGGAGAAACTGAGAGGGAAAAAGTTGTAATGAACAATAAAGCGCACATGACAATGAGCAATGTGCACCACCACTTGCAGATTAGGAACACCGAATGAAGGAGCAGCAACCTGGGCTTGGTTCCCACTACTGAAGCAGTCATGGAATGAGAGATCCATGATAGTGGATCCAATCTTCACAGGATGCTTTCAAAAGATCCAATAGTCTATTGATGAAAAGAAACATTCGGAACAAGAAGAATGCCTTGAAAAAGTGCTTGAAGTGAGCAATTCGTCTTACTGCTGCCTCTGCTCAGAAACATTGCTTTGTCTGCATCGACATGCCAAGGTTTAATGCTAGATTTAGCAATCATCTCATCATGCTGTGCTATAGGCACGTATTTTGTTGTCAAATTTCTCTACATGAAGACGTTATCTCTCTCTCTCTCTCGCAGATCCAAATGTCTGATTATAGGCGTTTTTCTCATTGCATCAACTTGAAGGTTTATCAATTCCTGCTGACATTTCGTAGATTAGTTCAAGTGCACTACCTTTAAAGGGATGAACGAGTCATGTCATATGAGTCATACACCCTAACGTTGACCAAATACATCATAAAATGAGCCAAAATGACACATTGCTCACCTTCAACCGTGCCACCGATCACTGCATTGATCTCTAATGGAGCCAACATGCCATCCAATTCATGATGTCGGTGACTGTCCAAGGTCAACTGGGTGCAAAATTTTAGAACGCTTCAACATCTAGCGTTGGTATAAAAGTGCTTTGATCGCGTTTCTTCTTTTCTGTTCTTTTTCTTTTTTTCGAGAAGCCGATACTATAACAAAATGTCAGCACCCGCACAAGACCCTGCCGTTGAGGATATCACTCAAAAGACCAAGGAAGTTTACTTGGAGTATGTGAAGACCAGCATGCATGCATGACAATGGTTTGCTAATTAGATCTATAGTGATGCCGGTAAGCCCATCACCAAGAATGCCTACAAGAAGCTCCAAAAGGACAAGGAGAAGGCTGAAAGAAAGGCTGCTACTGCCGCCAAGATTGCTGCTGAAAAGGCCGAGAGAGAAGCCAACCAAGTTGTAAGTAGCATGGCCATGCGTATATGGAAAATGTCGGAAGGGGTGGGGTGAGAAAAAAAAATAACCTGTCAATCTTTTTGCCAGGATTGCTCCAAGGACCGTTATGGTAAGCTCCCTATGAACCAATCTCAAACTCGTACCGGTAAGTCATTGAACGAAGGGGATAAAGAAGGAGCAGCAGGAACTAAGACCTGGTTGCCATAGAAACCAAGTATGAGGACATCAACACCATCAATGCCTCTCGTGAGGGCGAAACTGTCACTGTCCGTGTCCGTGTTCAAACCTCTCGTGCCACTGGTGGTAAGATGTGTTTCTTTGTCTTCCGCCAAGGTGTCTCCACCATCCAAGGTATCATTACTGCTGACGACGAGACCATCTCCAAGCAAATGGTAAAGTACTGTGTTGGCATTTCTCCTGAATCCATTGTGTTGGTGGAAGCCAAGATTGTCAAGCCTGTGGAGGAAGTCAAGAGCTGTACCATCTCTTGCGCTGAACTCGCCATTGAAAAGATCCACGTCGTCTCTGAAGTTAATGTGCGTCTTGCCTTCTCCTTGGATGATGCCACTCGCCCCGAGAGCTCTTACGAAGAAGATGCTCAACTCTCCAGAGTCAACCTCGATACCCGTCTCAACAACCGAGTCCTCGATCTTCGTACTACCACCAACCACGCCATCTTCCGCTTGCAATCTGCCGTTTGCTTGCTCTTTAGAGAGTTCTTGACCGAGCGCGGCTTCATGGAGATCCACACTCCCAAGTTGATCGGTGCTGCCTCTGAAGGTGGTTCCAACGTCTTCAAGGTCAACTACTTCAAGACCAACGCCTTCTTGGCTCAATCTCCTCAACTCTACAAGCAAATGTGTATTGCTGCTGATTTCGGCAAGGTCTTTGAAATTGCACCTGTTTTCCGTGCTGAAGACTCCAACACCCATCGCCACATGACTGAATTCATGGGTCTTGATATGGAGATGGCCTTCAACGAACATTACCATGAGGTCTTGGAGGTGTTGGAAGAACTCTTTGTGTACATTCTCGGTAACCTCAAGACTCGCTATGCTAAGGAGATTGAAATCATCAAGAAGCAATACGAATTCGAAGACTTTGAGTTCTTGCCCAAGACCCTTCGTCTTCCCTTCAAGGAGGGTGTCAAGATGTTGAACGAAGCTGGCGTCCAAGTGGGTGAGTTTGAGGATTTGAGCACTGCCAACGAAAAGTTCTTGGGTAAGCTTGTCAAGGAGAAGTATCACACTGATTTCTACGTTCTTGACAAGTTCCCCTTGGCCATTCGTCCCTTCTACACTATGCCTGATCCCGAGAACCCTGGCTACTCCAACTCTTACGATTTCTTCTTGCGTGGTGAGGAGATCTTGTCTGGTGCCCAACGTATCCATGACGCCGAGTTCTTGACTGAGCGTGCCAATGCTCATGAAATCGACCTCTCTACCATCCAACCTTATATCGATGCCTTCAAGATTGGTGCCCCTCCTCATGCTGGTGGTGGTATCGGTTTGGAGCGTGTTGTTATGCTCTTCCTCGGCCTTGGTAACATTCGCCGCTCCAGCTTGTTCCCTCGTGATCCCAAGCGTTTGGAACCCTAAATCATCAACATTTCTGTCAATACATACATTTTTTTTCTCGTATTAAAAACATACAAATCCATTATTTATAGAAGGAAACAAATACTTGGCATTCAAGTTGTACAGCGAATTAGATGGGCTTTGAGCACGAATTGCTTCTTGCTGTGGTCTTTCAACGGTAGATCACTATACCAAGATGGCCAGTGCTAAGCACTTGTTCGTCAGATTAAGCAAACAATAACGATGAATCAAAGCATGACACATCATTTGCTTGGAGAACCTTAAAAAGTAAATTGGCTACATTTGGCCTACGGTGTATACAAGTCGGCGGAGCTTTGGGTGTGCCTGTTTGTATCATTGAAAGGGCCAAGGAAGCCAAGGAATGTTATATATAATCTCTTCTTTTGCTTTCTTATTTTTTAACAAAATGTCTACTCCACTTCTCTCTAGCAACACTGCACAGACACTCGGTGCTGCTGCATCCAACATGGCTAGCGAAGCGCGTTTCTCTTTTCTTCAAAAGTTTCGCGAGCAACGCTTAGCCAACATTCGACCTCTTGGTGATTTCTTTGATAAAAATAGAATCAGTTTCACCACCAATTTTCATACTATCAGTCAACGTTGGAAGTAAGTTCTGCCAGTGCGTGGAGATGGGCCCACAGGTATTGATTGCGTATACGCAGCTACAACTTGCAGTACTTTTCTGCAAACTACTTGGTGATCATCTTGCTTTTGGGTGTTTATGCCATGTAAGTAGATGGGAGAGGGCGGGTGTGGATCAGCGATGGGACACTGATACCATCCTCTACACAGCATCACAAGCTGGTGGTTGGTGTTTACCATTGCTTTCCTGTTTGGCGGATTCTTCTTGATTTCTCGCTTGGATGGGCCTCTCACTATCGGAGGAGCAGCATTGTCGCCTTCCACCTTGTACGCTTCATACGCCGGTATCTCGTTACTCTTACTGCTTTTCTCGGGAGCAACAGGTGCAATTTTCTGGATCATTGGTAAGTGGATAGGTCATGTTGGGACATAAGAGTAGGGCGCTCATGCTGGAGTGATGCTATGTAGGTGCTGCTGCTATTATCATCTTGGGTCATGCCGCCATCTTGGAACCAGGATTGGAGGGTGATTTTTCTGCAGACGGACAAGTTTAATAAATGCCTGTCGCACAAAAAGGAGCTTGTTCTTCTGATAAAAATTAATAATATATATCAAGCATCTCTTCCCTCTTCTTTTTCTTTTCTTTTTCTTTTTCTACATATAAATACAACCATATCCTAATTATTTGAAAACTGAAAACCCGGGGTTACCAATCTTGAATTTCAAACATAAAGAGATGCCATCCAATGTGTTGATTGAAGCAGCACATCCAACATCCAGACTGTCAAAATCATCGACAACAAGCAGGAAATTCAGACTGTTCAAGAGCCATTCCAGAAGAAAGAGGCCAAGAAGTGTCGAGACAATCAAGCAGCCGTCAATTGAACATGATCAGGATTTGAAGAAGCATTTAAGGCTGCGAATAACAATAGCTCAGGCAAGACAAATCGCCCCAGTAAGTAGACAGTTTGCAAGAGACCTCATCCTGATTGGGATTTAAACTGAGCGATATAAATTGCTTAGGATTTGGATACCTTTGTCATTGTGCGATGTTTGAAGCATAGCCACAGGACACATGTTGCCATAAACTCAACTGAACCCGTCTGGTCGTGTTCATTTGATGTCCCAATCAACAGCATTACCAAAAGAAAGCAATGGCGTCGAGGTATCACCATCATTTTATGTTCAAAGGACAGATTCAGATCTCAGTTTCTCGGTCAAATTCACTTGCCGTTTCCTGCTATCATTGAAGAGGAAGAAGCGGCGGCGGCGGCTTTATTCTACGATGATGTTTATAATACTGTAAGTATAAAAAACAGACCCATTGTGAGACATTTTTGCACTTGTTTCTCCTCTCTGCTCACACATTTATGCCAACCATGAAGTCTAGCTGGCATCCCATCCACTCGACTCAGAATCAGCAGCGAAAACTATCGTTGTCCAGCACACCAAGACGAAGGGCCTTCTCAGAATCTCTGGGCGGCGAGATAAATGTCAAAACTGGCCTCATCCTGGAAGGCTTTGAGAATGATCATTCGCAAGTGAAAAACCAGAGAATCAAGCAGGTTTGGAAGAAGCTCACCCAACATCATCACAGCCAATCAGCAAACAACATGGCCGCCTCTGCTCCCACAACACCTGCAGTGCGATCTGCCTCTTCGCTGCCGCCTGAATATGGAGGCTACATGCCCAAAAGCAGCAGCAGCGGTACAAACACTCCCTCAGATTACTTTGGCAGACAGCAACACTCTCGGCAAAAATCCACGGATGCGTTTTTGGGCTCTGCTGCCTCGACACCGCCAGCCATGTCGGATTCAAGCTCCCGGAAACGACTGACAGCTCGCAGAAAGAAGAAGCATGGTATCGAAGGCAAATTTCACCAGGATGTGATGGGCGTCACCTTTCTGGAGGTGTGCCATGCCAAGGACCTGCCGCCAGAGAGAAACCGTAAGTGTGATTGCAGAGTGCAAGTGAGTGCCATTCCATGCTCATTTTATTTGGCCAGTGGCTCGCACTAGTTTTGATATGGATCCCTTTGTTGTGGTGTCGTATGGCACATCTACATTTCGAACGAGTGCTGTGCGACACAATTTGAATCCAGTGTGGAACGAGAAATTATTCTTCCACGTTCGCCATCATGAAGCCAATTTCCATTTGAAATTTACAGTGTACGATAGAGAAAAGTTCTCGGGAAACGATCTCGTTGCATGGTGCCAGGTGCCTATTCAAGACATCATTCAGCAGCACAAGGAGATGCAGTTTGCTGATAGTCAAGACGAGGAAATCGACATGATTGAGCAGGAAATGGACCGCCTCACCTTTCCGCTGCAGATGGTGAACCCAGACAAATGGAAGAACAAGCGGCCCTCATTGACCATTCGCGCAAAATTCATGCCGTACGAGGAAATCCGCAAGATGTTCTGGCTGTCGTTGGCCAAGGCTTACGATGCTGAGCATACTGGCACCTTGAGCCGATTGCAAGTGCAGTCCATGCTGGAGACGATTGGCTCAACCATCACTGAAGCTACCATAGATAGGTTCTGGTCAAACAGCGGAAAAGACCCCAAGATGGAGGACCAAGAGATCACGCTGGAGGAGCTGGTCAACAGTCTAGAAAACTACATGCAAGCTGAAGCAGAGTACAATGGCAACTGGCCCACGAGCCCTACTATGACTCCATCCGCCAGCGGTGACAATATGGAAGGACTTGGCTTGAGTATGATGCAAATGGCGATGGATCAAGACGACGACGACCAGGATGAAGATGAAGATGAAGACGAGGATGACGAAGAAGAGGATTGGAACGGTATTGAGGAAGAGGAAGACGACGACATGATTGAAAACCTCTTGACGACATCTGAAGATGACGACCAGCTGCCTTTTGGCATACTGAATCCAGACATGTTTGACTATTCATCCATGCCTACTACACCTGCTGCGAGAGATCAACTGCTACAGCCACCAGCCGATGTTGATCTAGCCGAAGCATTGATAAAGGAAGAGAACAGCATGATAAAGCGGTTGCCCACAACACCCAATGGCAGCAGTGCTCTACGGCAGCAGTTTCCTTCGCATCGTCGCACAGCAGTGGAGAAAGTCATCCGTCTCAAGGAATGTCCTATTTGCCACCGTCCCAATCTTGGTAGGCGCTCTCAAATGGACATCATCACACACATAGCGACGTGCGCAGCGAATGACTGGACAACCGTAGACCGATTCTTGATGGGAAACTTTTTGACAGAGGCTTACGCTCAAAGAAGGTAACAATAGCAGGGCCATTTCTCGTGTACAATAGCTTACTGCGTATATCTGTAGGTGGTTTGTGAAGCTTGTTCGCAAGGTTGGCTATGGAAAGTACTCTCTTGGCAGGGACAATGCCAACATTATCATTCAAGACAGACGGACGGGCCAGTTGATTGAGGAGAAAATGAGCGTCTACGTGCGACTTGGCATGCGGCTCGTGTACAAGGGCATGAAGACCAGCATTCAGTCCAAAGGTGCTCAGCGTATCTTGACCAATCTGACGCTTAAACAAGGCCGCCGCTTTGATTCACCCAACTCGGCAAGAGAAATCCCTGGCTTTATCAAATTTCACAAGATTCAGTTGCATGAAGTGTGGAAACCAGTGTCTAGTTTCAAGACGTTCAACGAGTTCTTTTATCGCAAGCTGAAGCCAGGCGCTAGACCGGCTGATTCACCGGAAGATCCCACCGTGGCTGTCAGTCCTGCAGACAGTAGAATGACAGCATTTGATTCGGTGTCAGAGGCAACGCGTCTGTGGATCAAGGGCATTGAGTTTAGTCTCAAGAAACTGTTGGGCGACCCCACTAGTGCCAAGGAGCTGCAAGGAGGCCCACTTGCTGTGTTTCGATTGGCACCTCAGGACTATCATCGCTTTCATTCACCTGTAGATGGCATTGTGACCAAGGTGAAGCACATCTCAGGACAGTATTATACCGTTAATCCAATGGCCATCAGAACAACGTAAGTCGTCTACTGGACAGCCAGTGCGTATGATTTGCCGCTAATCTGGTGTTTAGAATCGATGTGTTTGGCGAAAATGCTCGCACTATTGTTTGGATGGACTCCAAAGAGTTTGGCAAAGTCGCCGTTGTTTGCGTGGGTGCCATGTTGGTTGGATCCATCATCATCACTGCAAAGGTAGGCAGTGAGCTGAAGAGGGCTGATGAAATGGGCTATTTTGCGTTTGGTGGATCCACTTTGGTCGTAGTGTTTGAGAAGGGAAAGATGAATTTCGACCGAGATTTGCTGGAGAATTCAGACAGAACCGTAGAAACACTGGTAGGTGGCATACATGTCTGTAATCCTGGACCGTGCTGTACTCATCCAATATATAGGTTCAAGTCGGTAATCATATTGGCAGATTGCCACCACAGCCGCCACAATAACAGCATACAGGCTTATACGTGCATGAATACCCCTTTCCCTCTTTTTAATTATTTATTCCTATTTACAATGATGATGACGATGCTATACATGGATATTTCTACTGTGATGTCTGCCTTGAAGCTTCTTCTGCTTCCTCATCAGCCTAA
Source organism: Mucor lusitanicus (assembly GCA_010203745.1). NCBI lineage: Eukaryota > Fungi > Mucoromycota > Mucoromycetes > Mucorales > Mucoraceae > Mucor > Mucor lusitanicus. The sequence continues at coordinate 1,952,812 of JAAECE010000003.1, read as the reverse complement.
TAAATAAACGATTTCAGTCAGAAATGAATCTTCTCATTATCCAGTCCAACCTACTAGCATCTTTTGTTGATCTATGAACCACGCTGGCAAATGGAGAGGAAGTGTCACTAGATCCAAATCAAACAGCTCGATAAACTGCTCGTTGACATAGCGTGCCTTGGTGCCTGCATAAGATCGATACTATGCTCAAATGTTACCATTATGCTCTGCCAATGGATATCGTTGCTATTACCTCAGTGACAATGGAGCTAAAGTTCCAGCCTTCCAGTTTTCGTAAACATCCCACCAGTGTGCCCGTCTCATGAATGCCTGACCTGTTACAGGGCGCTTTAGTGGCTGTCAGCAATTGCATCTATAATCGCATACATACGTGCACATGATCAAGATGGGATGTGTCTCGACATCCAAAATCAGCTCCAATCCCTCTTTGATAAGCTCTTCAGATACAGGTCTCCATGTTGATGGCTGTGTAGGTTTCCAAGTTGCCATGCCAACATGCACAAGTTTGATATCGCCTTCTTCAATAAAATTGGTGGTTACTCTGTTTGGCAGTTCTGGACTAAGCATGACAAGTGTTTTGAAGCCAAATTGCTTTAGATATGAGAAGTGAGGTTGCTGTAACATGTCTGATCGATATATTCCGGGTTCTACAATCCCAAACTGCTCAGGAGGGCTTAATAAGTTGATGTTATTAGCTCCCATGTTACAATCAATCGACAGTGAAAGAGCAGTGATATACCAAGAATGAGTTGTTTCTTTTTCAAAATGTAGCAAATGTGATTAGCACTCCGTAATCCCCGTTGCTCTGTTTCCAATGCGTATCCAAAGTATGCCATCAAATGTCCCAACTTTGTATCCGTTCAGCTTATGAATAGATGCAGATATCGAACATACAAGCGCTCAACTGTCATGGCTGCTCAACATGAAGGTCAATTGACTGATTTACCAGCACATTTAATGCGTGCTCTTACTGATACCACTTACCAACGCTTTCCACGTCAGAGCTGCGTTTCAAACACATATCATGTTTTCATTTGTTCAACCATCAGCATCTTCTTTATTGTAACTGTTCTTTCATAGTTAAGAAGCTCTTTTCACTTGTTATACATTGGCAATATGGTAAGTACCGACTCAATTTCGAAAATCGATCTGCAACTCACATTTGACTTTAGGCGCAAACAGCTACACAAACTATTGAAACAAATCATGAGGATATGATTGTAAGTGATTTGTGGCTGCAACGCGTTCCTTCACTCTAACAAGCAATATCTACAGCATGATGCTCAACTCGACTACTACTCTCGTCGTTTAGCAACAGCCTCTTCTGATCACACCATCAAAATCTTCAACGTCGATGGCGATAATCAAACATTGAGCCATACCATTACAGAGTAAGAGATGAGAAGCTCAGGTATACCATCAGCACAAAAACTAAACACTGCACTAGTAATACAGCTCCAGTTTGGCAAGTAGCATGGGCTCATCCCAAGTTTGGTACTATTTTAGCTTCTTGCGCTTATGATGGCCGTGTGCTTATCTTTAAAGAGCAAAACGGTGCTTGGACAAAGATTCACGAAAACAACAAACACACAGCCTCAGGTAGAAAAACAGAGCAGTAAATATGGTCGATATCTGTATTCTTATATGTGTATATGCTATAGTTAACTCTGTCGCGTGGGCTCCTCATGAGCTCGGTGCCATCTTGGCTTGTGCTTCTTCTGATGGCAAGATTTCTATTCTCGAATATAAAGGTACACACAAGGCATAAAAAAAAAAACGAGACAAAGAATAGGGGAAATTGATTGTTTGTCTACTGCAGATGATGGAAGTTGGGAAACACAATTAATCGATGCACATGGTATTGGTTGCAATGCAGTTACTTGGGCACCTGCTGCTATTCCCGGTAGCTTAGTTCAGACAAACAATGGCAATCCCACTGTGAATGTTGTAAAGAAGATTGTGTCTGCAGGCTGCGATAATTTGATCAAGATTTGGGGATATAAGGACGACAGCAAAACTTGGCAAGAGGAGGAAACATTGGATGGTCACTCTGATTGGGTTCGTGATGTTGCTTGGGCTCCCAATGTTGGACTCGCCAAGAGCTATTTAGCTAGTTGCTCTCAAGATAAGTCTGTCTTGATTTGGACACAAGAGAACCCTAAATCAGAATGGACCCACAAGACACTAGGCGATAAGTTTCCTGATGTTGTTTGGCGTGTCAGTTGGTCATTGTCTGGTAACGTTTTGGCTGTCTCATGTGGTGACAACAAGGTTACTTTATGGAAGGAGTCTTCAAAGGGTGATTGGGAGCTTCTGGAGACTCTTGAAGAAAATGCTTAATTAATATCAATTATAATAAAAGAAACCAAAGACTTGTATACATTAAATGGTATAGAAAAAGCCAATATAGATAGCGATTCTTTTTGTACAATAATCGAAATGATGGAAGTGATGACTTTTGCAATCTCCAAAGAAATTGAATTCGGGCAAAACCTAACAAAATACTTAGTCAACATGTTGTATGATTTTAAATCCGTTTCATCATATTATGCTTGGATTTGACAAAATTAAAGCAAACCAGGGAACAGCATCAAGGCTTGCACCTACTGCTGCCAAGACACAAGGCTACAGTTGGATTTCAGATTGGATAACTCGCTCTTGATAGAGTGAATGGATTTCGAAATAAGTCAATTTTGAGCACAGATCTTGACGATATTCATATTGAAAGTTGTTAATTACTAGTGCCTAGTAGTAACAGATCGATGAAGGAGGTGTTGCGCAACACTGAATTCAAACCCACTTGACTTTAGCATGCGCAGTTCTCTAGAGTGACACATGTTCAACACTGTTGGGGCATTTGACAAAAAGAGACGAAGCGTGGCTTCACGCTCCATCTAATTACTATACAGTTATGATAATACCGGACGAAGTTTTCTAAAGCAATTTGTATCATCAATTTTGAATGTTTAACCTTGCTTTTCTTATTTTAATTGCATTTTTGGTTTCAATACGAATGCTTTATTTCTCTGAGCTGTCTCCAAATTTGAGCCAATCACAACGCTTTATTTGCCCTACAGACACCCCAAGCCAGAAAAAAAAATTGCGAGGGTTTCCCTCTGTTTTTTGGTTAGGCGGAGTTTTAAGTATTACTAAATACAGTAATTTAGCAATTCCATCATCAAAATCCCCTAAAATGCCAGAATATGCCTTACTACACACCCCAGCTTATAGTGCAAACGCTTGAGACTCTCAATTGGCACCAAGTAAGTGATACAAATCAAGTGAGGGCAGCCTATCTACCCTCAAGCCTCTGAATCAAATCTGGTTGTGCTTCAACGATAGGCATATCCACACAACAACGCAAAAAGAGGGTTATGGCTCAAAGAACCATAAAAAGGAAGGGAAAGTAACAAGAGGGCATCACTAGAATGTGATGATGAAGAACATAAACATCGCAATACAGTTACATACGAAAAGGAGGTAATAATAACATGCAATGTGTAGTATTATCAAAATGACGAGTACAAGAAAGTAAAAGTAATAGAAAAAAGTATCGTGGTTGCCTCATACGAAGCAGGAGCACCAATACCACCACCAGTATTACAACAGTACAAGTAATACTCGAAGAACAAAAAGAATGCAATGCTACTCTACAATAGAAAAGCACTACAAGCGATACAATGCATCAAAAGATACACTATAGCACTATGGTACAGCAACAGAAAAATAGTTGCGTGCAGAAAAGGGAAAAAGAATAAATCGCAATACATAATAGAGCAAACTAAAGAATGCACAGTATTACGAGAAAGAAAGCAGTAAACGGTTGAATGAATGTAATCCATGGCAACCAAAGAAGGGGAATATACAAACCAAATACAAACCAAACACAATCAATATATTGCAACGAATTGGCCTGAAATAAACTGCGTAATTAGTATTACTGTATATTGTACCACGAAAAATGGCTCTTATTGGCTAATACCTACTGTAACAAACTTGAAAGGTGTCGTCTTGGGTACTGGTGGTTGCAAAGACATGCTTCTTTTGGCAAAAGTGTCGTTGTATTCAATGAATAGTAATAAAAAGTATATGGTTTAATAGAAACAGTGCAGTGCAAAAATAGTGCGAGAAAAAAAAAATAAAAAAGAAAAACGCGCTACTAAGGGTGACTGCAGTCAATAGGCTGCCGCAGCACAGAGCACGCAAAATTTGAATGACGTGTCCAATGAACATTTTGCACTGTGGTGACTGTACCCAAATGATTTTTTTGCAATGATTTTTTTGAATCAATATCGAGATAATTTGACATTTGTAAACATTTTTGTTAAAATTAGCTATAGAAAGTGTGCTCAGCGTATATTACTTTCTAATAAACTTAAGGGGGGAATTTGAGGGCGCATTCAATGGTGTCAATTTTAAAATACTTTTAGAATGAAAAGATAAAGAATTTTTCGAAAATATAAAAAGCAGTTTTTCCAGGAAAAGTCAATATTTAGCATATACAACGTTCAAAATAGCAGTTGCACAGGTTACCCTACATCTGTGCGGTCATTTTGATATAATATATATCATAGTAAAAAGTGTCGATTTCGCCTTCAAAATTGCGATCGTTTGATTTTTAACAAAAACCATGAGGGGTACCTCATGAAAAAACTTGAATTTTCGACGATTAGGATCGATCCAAAAAAAATAGAAATGAAGGTTTAGGATGTAAATGGTGATCGATAGCAATCATTTGGGACTATTCTCAGAATCTAGAACGGCTTAGAAGACAAGATATTGAGGGTTGAATTTGGACGATTTGGCTGGGAGAAATTGTTGCATGCAAAGCCTACGTTCACCAGCATGTGCCTGAAGACTACATGCACATCTGGCTCCACACACACAACCACGTGGACACACAGCGTGTGCCTAGACAAGTTACGTTCACTTTCGCTCTAGCCACTCGACATGTTGTTTGTTTGCATGTTGATCGTCGTCTGTGCACTGGTAACATCCAACTCAACATGCTCCAACTCTTTACTGTCAAGATCCACTCAATGCGTATACATCACGCTCATCACTTCATGTGTGTGCTCTACATCAGATATTCCACACCCGAACTTATTAATCTCGCGTTCCACCCAGATATTCATCTTCAGTGTAGTAGTCATATCCAGGGATCCACTCTATGTCAATCAAGAGATGCCCTGTAATAAAAAGGTCTCTTTGCTTTCGTTTAGATACAGTTGACAACTGATTACTCATATCGTTCCACTCGACCTATTTAATACGAATTCAACAGAAATACCTTTTGTCTCTGTAGATTCTCGCCAATTGCTGCTACAGATCTGATTAAGATCTCAAACAATTGGTATTTCTTTGGACTGCCCATGCAATACCATCGATATGATGAGTTCAATGGTCTTGTAGTGCTGAAGAAGAATGTACCAGCAGTAAGGGTTGACGGTTGGTGTTACTAGTATTTGTAGGTCCTTAAGCCTTGAGCAATACTTACAATATAATCTATGTAGAAATTATTTGAGCTAGCAGTATTAGTATTAATTAAGGCTTACTTAGTGTGATAAATAAGTGAGAGGGAGCAATGACAGATATTTTTACTAAGGTTCAATACCTGTCAAAGTGGTCGTTATTTATATACGGATGAGATGATGATGTTTCATTGATGTGCATGAATAAAACATATGTAATGTGGATCATTACACTTCTCTTCTACTATTATAAGTTAATTGGGCTACAAATTCTATATATTCATAAGGATGGCGTGAAGGTTATGCTGAAGAAAGAACTGCCTAAAGGTCTTCGACAAGTGACTCAAAGTACCAAGTGGGATGGCGTTAGCTTCCGGTCTAAATTTGATCGAAATTGCTATGTAATTAGACCGTCAGAATAAAATAGGAAATACTTATAATAATGCTAATCCAGAGACAAAATATTGCAGGAAGAGTAAGTGTGATATTGTTGGTGCTGATATTTTGTATATTTGGTTATGTAAATGACGCTGTGATTGTTAACGTTTGCTATGATGTTATTGAGGTTTACGTCTTTTTGTAGCTGTCATTATTGTTTATGATAGTAGTAAGTGATGCAGTATTGAGGGAGTTTATGTATACCTAGGTGGAGCAACAAATGATTGTAGGGCAGTGCTATCCGCTGGCTGTCTGTGGGAGAAATCAACGTGAGTGAGAAGGCCGGTATTATCATCCAATGCTATATCATAGCTGCCTTTGTAGAAGAGCACCGTTGAGTTGTTCTTGAAGCGTAGCCAGCTGTGGCTGCATGACATTTCATTGTCCCTGCGCCAAGGGCATGAAAGTTTGCCGGTGATAGTGTCAAGTAAGGGGAACTAGTGTAATGAAAAGCTTATATCTAAGGGAAGTTTTTGTTAGCTGTCAAAAATCAGTGTTCAATTTGCCTTGAATGCAAGGCTAAACTTACAGCATTCATTGGCAGAGACATATAAGCTATCTCAAGGATAAACAGGACAGCGGTCATCAATTTACGGTATAATGACTATTACATAATAGTTAGAGGGTGTATCTGTTATGTCGGTATTGTTGCTTTGACAAAGCGTTTACCAGCTCACACAATAATAAATATAGTTTGATCACAAAGTGTCAAATTTGTACAACATTAGTGATCCAAGAGCTATCATGGAGGGTTACAATAAAATTGCATTAGTTGCAACATTACAAGTAATAGTGTTCATGTTAGATTGTATCGCTTTATTATTCTGCCAAGCTTGGATTATAGTTTACTATCTTTTGTCAGCTCCACTACCATATCACCACCATCGACCAAATCATTTGGAGCTGCGTATATAGCCTTTACAGTACCAGCAGCAGGAGCCTGAATCACAGTTTCCATCTTCATGGCACTCATCACGAACAACTGCTGACCCGGAGTAACGACATCCCCTTCCTTGACATTGATCTCCACCACCATACCGGTCACTGGAGACCCAATATCCGTAGGTACACGAGGGCTTGCTTTACGACGTAATGTCGAGGATGTACCAATAGCAGATTTACGAGTCAATGCAATCGAAACAGGGTTTTGCACAGAGGGAAAAGATGTCTGGAATTGAGCAACAAACTCGTCAGGGAAATTGTTAGTCGAGATAGAGTCAATTTGTAGCGAATGCACTGATTCAACAGCCTTTGTTTGTGAGTTGCTGATTTCAATGTTGAACGCATCTCCAGGCTTGAAGTGCAGTGACGAAATGGCATTAGCACTAGCACCAGCAACGGCATTCGATGTAGGGTTTGTGGTGCTATTACTAGATTCAAGTGTCTTGCGTTGTGATTCGCCTAATTGCTTGGTTGCAGTAATCAGATCGTTCATTTTATCCTCCAGTGATTTGATATGAACATGTGCTAACTGATCCCCTATGAATCCACGGTCTGAAATGACAGCAATCAGAAATTGGATGTTTGTCTCTACACCTTCAATCACTGTGTTTTGAAGAGCACGCTTCAACTTGTGCAGCGCATCGTCGTAGGATTGGCCTGTAACAATGACTTTGGCCAGCAGTGAGTCGAATGTCTACTCAATGGCGTTGGTTAGTCATAAACACCAGCTCAATTAATATCCATGCTTACAGGAAGAACCACACAGCCTGGTTGAATCCAGGTATCCACGCGAATGCCATGGCCCTGAGGAAATTGAACAGCATTGATCTTGCCCACTGAAAGCATGTTGTTATTGAGAGGGTTTTCAGCAACCACACGGGCTTGAATAGACACCAGACGATTGGGCTGGATTGCATCTTGCACAAGGCCTAATTTCTGTAGGTTTTCACCCAAAGCCACTCTGATCTGTGTTTGCACAATGTCGACATGTGTAATTTGCTCCGAGATGGTGTGTTCTACTTGAACGCGAGGATTCACCTCCAAAAAGTAGAATTCATTGACATCAGGGCGAACAAGAAACTCGACCGTGCCTGCAGAGTTGTAGTGAATGTGCTTGGCTAGCTGAGTGGCTGCTTGATGGATATTATCTCTCAACTGAGGCGACAGACAAGGGCAAGGCGCAACCTGAGCAGAGCAGCAAAGAAGCATATACTGTCAGGTTTCTTTTCGCTATGCAAAAATGCGTATACACATACCTCCAATATCTTTTGGTAGCGTCTTTGAATAGAGCAATCTCGCTCAAACAAATGAATGACATTTCCATGGTTGTCGCCTAGGATTTGCACCTCAATGTGTTTGGCGCCAATGACAGCCTTCTCGATAAACACTTGCTTGGATGGCGACTCATTGATGCAACGCTTGAGCGCATCAGGCACCTCTTTCGCAGCATGGACCATCCGAATGCCTCTACCACCGCCACCATCACGGGCTTTGAGCATGACGGGATAGCCAAACTGATCTGCAAAAGCATAGACCTGTTCAGGGGTAGATATGGACTCCTCGGTGCCTGGAATCACAGGCACGCCAGCTGCTTTAGCCACTTGACGAGCAGACACCTTGTCGCCTACAGCAGCAATGCATGAAGCAGAGGGGCCAATAAAAAGAATGCCAGACTGCTTGCATTTATCTGCCAAATCTGTGGATTCAGACAGAAATCCGTAGCCTGGATGGATGGCAGTAGCATGAACACTATGCGACTAGTGAGCAATGTATGCGAGGGCCATGATGGAGTTGCAGCTACCATACCTCTTTGCTGCATCAACGATTTGCTGGGGATCCAAAAAGGACAGCGTATTCTTCAATTTGATGGATTCATGTGCGCCAATGCAATGCGACCTATCTTGGTTGTCAGAGTAAACAGCGACTGTTTCGAGTCCAAGTTCGGTTGCGGCTGTGATGATGCGAATTGCAATCTCTCCACGGTTGGCTACTAGTATTTTTGTCATTGATAATGGTTGGAGACGAGAAAAAAAAGGGGAAGTGATGTGATTTTATTTCATGTCTATTAAATAGGCTTGTGTGTAATTGACTTGACTCAGCACTGTAGGCGAATTTTCCCCACGCAAATTGTGTGTATGAGTTAAAAAACCCAGGATTTCAAAAATGAAAAAGCCGATAGAGAGTGGGTGGTGAATCCAACTAGCACGTATTTTAAGCCATCTACTGCTAGTTGGAGTATGGATAGTGTGCGGTGGATCTGTAGTATGGCAAATGCAATCACTAGCAGCAGCAATGCGGATAAAAACATAAAGCCGTACACTTGCAATGGCGGCAAGATGATCAATTGTTGCACTATGGATGTCGAGGTACTGCTAGTCGTAGGCTTGGAGGGGCTGCTGTTGCCATAGTAATGCGATGTGCTGGAGATGGTGATGGGCACGCTCACCGTCAGTAAACTTCCTACTGTGTTCGTTTGCTGCTGCACGATTACTTTATCTGATGTCTGTTTCTTTTTCCAGAATCCTCCTTGTGCAGGCATTGCCACTGATTTCTCTTTCCTGTGAAAGTAGCCTTTGAATTTGGTCATTTGTGCTTTAAATCTCAGATGTGTATCTTGATTGACATGTGGGTCTTTTCGCTTGGTTTTTGTGAGCGATGTACTGGCATTTAGCACGGGAAATGCTCCTGGCGGTGTATGTTGAGGCATTGAGAAGAAGAGCAGTTGAGAAAAAGGCTACTTTTTAGCCAAAATCAACAAGAATTCTTAATGTTATTATTATTATGCTATATTTAGCTTGAAGGTCTCTCAGCAGCCACAGTGTGCTGCAAATGTGTTGTATGGTCACACATTTGGGTTGATATTCAGTGTCTCTTTCATTCTGTTTGGAAATGGTGCAGCTTATTCCCATCATTTACTGGACAAAGTGGTTCGATACACATCAATGGGAGGGATACAACATTGACGCATGTGGGTTGCCGTACCAGTGCCAGCTCACACACGACAGAAGCCAACTGACAGACAGCTCAGTGGTCATTTTCCATGCCTCTGACATGAGCGACAAGAAGGATACGCCTGCTATGAGAAAAGACCGTGCCTGGGTTTATCACAATGCGGAGGCGCCCAAATACCAGCCTGACGTGATTGACAAGATGCAGTACAGCATGACATACCGCCTGGACTCTGATTTCCCGTGGGGATATCTGGAGAAGGACTACCTACTGCAGCACATGCAACGGCCTGTGAATCAGCAGCAATCCAAGCGAAAGACGCCTGTGGCATGGATTGTGTCCAACTGCAAAGCATCCAACTACAGACATCACTATGTGCGCGAGTTGAGCAAATGGATCAATGTCGACATTTACGGTCATTGCATGAACAACCAGCACTACCCAGACAACACGACCACCATCGATCTGATATCGCAGTATCACTTTTACCTGTCGTTCGAAAACTCAAATTGCAAGGACTATGTCACGGAAAAGCTGAGCAATGCGTACGTGGCAGGAACGATACCCATTGTAGACGGCCCTAGCGACTACGGGCCATTCATACCCAATACGCACTCTGTGATTCGTGTAGATCAGTTTGAACACCCAAGAGAATTGGCAGCGTATCTGCAGAGCGTGCTGGCAGACAAGAGCCTGTATAGCTCCTACTTTGACTATCGACGGGAGAACGGACTGGCGGATCGGTTTCTATCGACACTGGATGCGTACCAAGAGGGGAAATGCAATCTGTGTAGACTGGCCTACGAGCGACACACCAACATGTCCCTCTACTATCCGGGCAAAAAGATCTACTTGGACAATACGTGCATCGATTACAAGCACTACAGCTTTACGCAAACCAGCCTATGGAGAATATACCTGCCTCTGATGGCGCTGGTCTTGCTAGTCAGCCTGTGCTCATCCAGAGTAAGAAGATACAGCTACAGCAAATTAAAGAGTGTTCATGTACCTTTTTTTTGAACCACGCGTTGCACTGCAATAAAAAGCTGCTTTATTTAAATAGATCAAGTTTCCTTTTTTCTTTCTTTTTTCTTTTTCTTTCTCTTTATTATCATTAATTTAAACAAGCTTACTAAAATGAGTCATCATCACCATAATCCATTTGTGAAAAGAGTCTTGGCACTCTTCAAAAAGACGCACGAGGAAGATGACGACTCGCCAAAGTACCCTCCTGCTCTCACTGCTAAATACACGATCCATGAAAAGAAGCTCGGTGTAGGTTCCTTTGCCGTCGTCAAGGAGTGCTCTGAACGCTCCACAGGCGAAAAGTATGCCGTCAAGATCATTTTGAAAAAGGTGATTGCTGGTAAGTGGCATCGTCGGATAATCGGGATCAGGCAAGCGTTGACATATCCCTAGGCAAGGAGCACATGTTGGACAGTGAATTAGGTGAGTGTCCCTTAGAAGCGCACTAGCAGACACAAGTATCGCTTAGCATGCACGTAATACTACATACAGACATCTTGAAGAAGGTCCGCCATGAGCACATTGTCTCTTTGCATGACATTTTTGAAGACACGAACGCCGTGTACATCATTTCTGATTTGTGCACTGGTGGTGAATTGTTTCAGCGTATTGTGGAAAGAGGCACTTACACCGAAGCTGTGGCCTCGGATCTGGTGCGCCAGATGCTGGAAGGCCTAGCCTATCTGCACTCTCAAAACGTACGTTTGAAAACCAATGCTTCTCTGCATTCGATGCTAAAAAAACTTTCCCTTTTATAGATTGTTCACCGAGATATCAAGCCCGAAAACGTAAGATGGCACATTGACAAGGCTGTTGTTGTATATCGATATTCATGTTTTGTGCCTAGTTGCTGTTCAAGACTCCCGCTGAAAACGCTGAATTGCTCATTACCGATTTTGGATTATCCAAGCTGCTAAAGAACAACAACGAGGTCTTGACAACAGCTTGTGGAACTCCAGGTTACGTAGCTCCTGAGGTCCTTTTGGGTACCGGCCATGGTAAGCCTGTCGATATCTGGAGTGTGGGTGTGATTATGGTGAGTACAAAAGGGGAGCGGGAGAGTGTTTGCGGTGTGAAAGCACGCTTACCTGATATGTTTGATTAGTATACTTTGTTGAGTGGATATACCCCATTTTATGGCGAAGGTAACAGAATGGATGTGTTAGTTTTAGAGTAACCCATGCTGATCTCCAAGCTCTAGATCAAAACGAGTTGTTTGATTCCATCATGAAGGGAAAATACGACTTTGACGATGAATACTGGGGAGACATTTCAGATGAAGGTACAGGATGAAGGCAACGTGCACACACCAGGAGCGTCATGAATATTCACCTTTGCTTGATTCACAGCCAAAAACATGATCAACAGACTGCTCACATTCGATCCCAAGGAAAGAGTCACTGCTGAAGAAGCATTGAAGGATGTCTGGATCACCAGCGAAGAGGACAATGGCATCAATTTGGCTCCCAATGTTCGCAAAGGTTTCAATAGTCGCAGAACTCTCAAATCGCTCGTCACTGCCGTGGCAGCCATCAACAAATGGAAGCAGGCCGAACACCCTACTCTTGAGGAAGAGGAGGAAGAGAACAAGAAGGTGGGAGAGGAAGCAGCATAACAATCCACTCGTACTGCAAATCACACAATAAGCCCTACATCCCTCTCGAAACCACATAAAGCAGACATCATCATCATCAAATATCAATAAATCCAATGTGTATATATTTGTTCGATATGGCAGAGTATTTTAAAACGCGTGGAGAAAAGAAAAACGAGGCAGAAAATATGTATTTAAACGAAAAACAAGAAGCGAACTGTACAAAATTTGGTGAAAGTAAATAGTATGATAGTGTATAGAAAAGCGCCACATCATAAAAAGCCCATCTAAGCGCTTTCCGAGATCCAACCAGATACAGACTTCTCGTCATGGACCAACTGCCAAGAATCCCAGTAGTGCAAATCGAGTTTGACAGCCACGACACGCACAGTTTCGTTTCTGCTGACAGTCTTGATGCGAATATAGCCCTCATCATTGTCGTCGTCATCGTCTTCATCAACGAGGTCAGGTATCAAGGCATCATTGTCGTTCTGCTCACTCTCTCTTCTCGCTCTCTCCTCGGCGCTTCTCTGCACAGGAGGAATATAGCTAGGACGGCGACGGCGTCCCATCTCCAGTTCATGCGAATGCACAACTTGCAAAAAGGAGTCCAGATCCTTGACCGGTTTGCCTTGGACTTCCACAATCCAGACGCCAGGACGAAGCACGTTGGATGCGGGTGAGCCGTACAGTGTGCAGGACACGTAGACACCAGCAGGCACGTTGCGTACTTGCTCCAACACAGCCTTGTAGGGACGCTGGATCAGAGCGCCCTGCCATCCAATCACGCGCGTGGTTTCATAGCTGCTGAACTCGCTCATGGGCACATTGACGTTTAGCTCTTTTCCATCACGCAGAATGACCATATCAATATTGTCCTTTTCGTGTACCAGCATCATGTGGCTCATACGAGTAACCAGCTTGCCGTCGACGCTAAGAATGACATCGCCCACATTGAGCACCTTGGCACAGGCACTGCGCTCATCCAGGATGTTGAGCACATAGAGCAATGTATGGCGTGTGGAGCCGCTTTCTTCAATCCTCTTGACCCATTCATCACTCAGCCCCAGGGTACGAGCAGCCGCGATACGCATGGTCCACAGTTCAGCATCGAGGCCCTTGAAGACCACCTTGTCGCCGTTTTGCAGAAACTTGTCAATGGTGGGCTTGACCAGCGAGGAGAGCAAACCAGACATGAACGAGATATCCTTGCCCTTTTCAGACTGACTCGAGTAGCTGATCCACAGTGCCTGTACCTGGCCCTCGTCGTTGGTGATCAGGCCGCCTTGCGAGTTGAGCGAGTCGTCAATCTTGATGCCTTCCACGTTCATAGCACGCCAGCGAGGAGGCGAGCATTCGCGAGTACCAATGTTGGAGACAGACGAGACGGTCGTCTTTTTCATGACGACAGAATGGTCATTGCCGATACCAATGAAATTGATCTCGTCGCCTTGATTCAGCTCCTTTTCGCTAAACTCCAGGGGCTTGACAGGCGTCTCGCCAATCAGCTTGGGATCGTACGTCAGAATCACATAGTTGTAGAAGGGATGCAAAAACAGCAGACGTCCAGGAATGATGATGGAGTTGGCAAACGTGATAAAGATATCGCCTAGACCGATGGGGATCGTGTCTCGGTCACACACAATCAACGGAGGGTTGGTGGATACAATGAAGCCGGTGCCGTAGAATTGAGTTGCTTTCATGCCGTCTACCAAGTAGGGCAAGTAGAAATCAATGGCGACAAACGACGGCATCAGTTTCTCTGCAAGAGCCAACGATGAATCCAAAGGCGGGAAGGTGGCTGTCGATGGAGAGTATGGAATCGTAGCAGGTGGAGGCGGCATTTCGGTGAAATCCCAAAGGCCGGTCAAGTCTATGGGCAATTTGTCATTACGCCAGCTACGATCACTACTGGATAAAGCTACTTACCGTTGCGAACAGCGATTCTAAACTTGTGCCAATGACGGTCCACATGCATAATCATGACCTTATCCTTGTAAGCCTTGTGTAAGGCATAGAATCTGGGAACAGTTTGGGCTCAATGATCCGGTTTGCATGAATGGCGTGGATTCAAATAGCTTACCTGACAGGCACACGAGCTCCATCTGCCAACGTCTTCATCGCTTCGATAAAGGCATCCAAGTTGGGTGTTGGGATGTTGTTCACGCTCACAATGATGCTCTTTCTCCAGGCACTGGCACTCGCGAGCATATGACCCGATGTAGCAACGTACACGCCACCCGTGGGCTGCGAGTAGGATTTGGCCAATTGATACGACAATTCATGGACCACGCCGCCGCCAATCTCCACAAAGCGATTGGGCGTGATGGAGTGCAGATCTTGCACAGTGACCTTGACCTCCTGCACCTTTTTACCACGACTGACAGTCAATGAAATTTCTTGATCCACAGCGTCATCCAGGATCTCAAACAGGGCGATGAAATGAGGCACCATTTTACCGTTGCAGCCAATGATGATGTCGCCAGGCACCAACACATTGTCGGCAGGGCCTTTGGGCAACAGGGATCGCACAACCAGCATACCCGTCTCCTCTGGGAATTTGTGTCTGACCTTTTCTTCGATATGAGCCTTGAGACCTAATCGGCGCACTTCATTGTAAGGCAGGTATTCAAACTCTGTTTGCAGCGTACCACGAGGCACTTGAACGCCCCTTTGGATAAAAGTGAGTGCTCTTTGGACACGGTCCAACGGCAAGTAGTAAGAAGATGAAGCCCGGCTTGCACCGCCTGCATTGAGTGCGACTGCATGTCCATCAATGTCAAGCACAGGACTGCCAGAGGAGCCGCCGCTGGTGCCTGATGCGGCTTGCAAGTAGAATGTGTTGAAATCGTTGTATTCGCCAACACCGTATTCAGGCGCTCTTCGATCAAGTCTGGCCAATGTACCAGCTAGAATACTCAGTTTTTCACCAGCATCATTGCTTTTTTTTATACCATGAATAGTGTCAATAGAGGCATTTCTAGCGTCTCCTACATACACACACACACACACTTACCCGACAACACGAATGTCTAAACCAACTTTAGCACGTTCTGGGCTAAGCTTAATTTCTTCCAGCTCCATAAACTTAATGCGACTAGGATCAAACTAAAAGCAGAAAAAAATCTCAGCAAACCGACAAAAAAAAAAGCTTCTAGCGCTGCATTACCTGCATAAAGCCAAAATCGTGGACAGGATCACGATAAACTGGCTTCAAGTCGACTTCCTCGTAGTTTGTCAAGACGGCCTGAGCTACAATGGGTGCTGGCGATACCACATGACGGTTTGTTAATATGATACCGCGTGCAGCATCAACGATAAATCCAGTCGCAGTATAGCCGCCTAATTCAAATGTTGAGCATCAACCCATCTCCTGCATCTCTTTTGCTGGATTCCCCTGCTAATCTACCTGAAGTTTCGGTGTCGAAGCTTCTGACATGGCTGGCCTTGATGGATACAATGGCACGGATGGCCTTTTCGAGTGTGGGCTCCCAAGATCTTGCCTTGTATGGCACACCAGATGTGCTGACAGGCGCAATGTAATCTACAGGAGGTCTAAATGCTTGCATACCAAATGCCAGAGACTTTGATCTTCCGCGCAAGATCCTGCTATCAATGGGTGCCTGCTGCTCGTACTGGTTTGTGGCTAACGACATGCTGCCTCGGTGAGCCTTCAGATCGGAGGCGGCTTCTGCAGCATCAATGGGAGCTGGGGAATCCACGGGGCCACGTAAAGGTGGGGTGGATACGACAAGTGGATGCTGTGAATCATCCATTTTTTTCTTAAGTGTGATATGTGCGGATAACGAAGAGAAGGAGGTCTGTTTTGTTTATTTGTTTTCTTTTTCGTAGGGTGGAAAAGAAAGGGTTGAAAGGAAAAAAAGAAAAAAGAGAGAGAAAGCAAATGAACACTAAATGTGATAATTTAACTCCAAGTTAAAGCAAAACGAAATCGAGCGGAACGCAGAAAAAAATCAGTTGGTGAAAACTTTGTAAATGCTTTCATCTATGAGAAACCCTTGGATATGTATTTGATCGACATCAAGAAGAAGAAGGGGATGAACTCACACTACAGAGAGATCTACCCAACATTGGCTTTATATCAACTCTTTTGAGCCAAGCCAAAGATCCATCCAAGACATGAATCGTTTCTATTTCAAAATGGCCATCCTCTTTGTTTATCGTTTCTTTTTTTTTTTCACTAAGGTTTTAAAAGAATCATGCCGCTTTTGCCCAATAAAAAGCTTATCAACATCTGGCACTAGACACATTTGAACAAATTTGACATTTGCTTGCTATTTCAAATTCAACGATAGTTTGTTGCCATGACAACAATGAATGGATCACAAAGATCTCAAATTTCGGTATCTTACCTTTCGCAGATAGCCTCATGCTATCTATCAATCCATGTATAGAGGCTTGAGAAAACCATGATGGCTATCGACATTTACGTCATTGGGCCAGACAAATAACATCATATGCTGCCTAATTAGAGCGAATAGTCGAGGGAGAATCTCCCATAGACTCACACTGCATGCGTTGCGTAGGATTACTGCGTCTCTCGCCTCCTCCCCTCCATGTAAATACAACAAGCATGGTCGCACCAACGATCGCCTGTAGGAAGAACCATCTCGGCTTGAATGGAGTTTCAAATGAACGAATGCTTCCTGTCTTGCTCGACCATTTGTACTATCATAACTATAGTGATAAGATGATAAAAGAAGACCCGATTCTTTATTCAAATGTACCGGGAAAAAGATGAACAAGTAAATGGTAATATATATACAAAGCTAAATGAGAATAAAAGAAAGAGAGAGAGAGAGAAAACAGGAGAAAACTAAAGGCTGCCTTTGCTATTGTGGTTTGTAAAAGCTATGTGTGACAAATGGTGTATATATGTTATGTGTGTGTGTTTGTGCTGAGCGCGTAGATGGTGCTATAATTTTTTTTTCAGGTTTTTCAGGATGGGATGTTGTATATTTGCAAGGGCTACCATAAGAAATTACTGTACATTATTATGCTGCTTCGTTCTCTTCCTTTGTTGCTTCCAATGTATTACTGTTGACCGAGCGTCCCAATCTGTGAACTCGTAAATGGCGTCTCATGTTGCTTTGAACGCTAAAGTGTCTTCCGCAACCAGGTTCCGTACAAACAAAAGGCTTCTCACCTGTATGCGAGTATGTATGAATACGTAATGAGGAAGGTCTTGAAAACTTTTTATGGCAGTATGGGCATACGTAGCGCCCGGAAGTGTCAGATGCTGCATTGCTTGTGCTGGAAGGGGAGCCGTTATTGGTGGCATTACTAGCACCGTTTTCTACCTGAAGCTGATCAAACAAATGTGGGTTTGGAGGTGATTGTCTGCCGCCGTTCATTGCAGCTTCTTGGGGACTGTAGGATTGCGCTCTCACATGGCCGTTGGGGGATGGACTGAGCATGAAGTCTATAGTGTTGGCAGACACGGCTCTTCTATGGGAATGAGAGGGTGTATGTCTGCGAGTTGTTGTCGTCGAAGGTGGAGTGTTTGATAATGGAGGTAGTGTAAATTCAGAAATAGATCTCCCATGACCGCCACCAAATCCGGATTTTCTTCTATGTGTGTTCTGGGAGGATGAAGCAACTAGGGGTGGAGTGAAGTTCATTGCAACAGGCGGTCTATCACTGGGAAGCATCCAGCTTGGCGGTTTTTCTGTGGATGAGAACGGTATGCCGCCGTAGGGTTGATGTAAACCAGCAGTGTTGAGAGGCGGCTGGCTGGGCTCTGGATATGAAAGTCTGACATTGTCTTCTGGTGCTTGCAGCGATAGACTTTGCAAATCTAACGGAAGGCTACTGACACTTCGGGAGGCTCTGTGTCCAAACTGTCTCTTGTTTTGGTGTGCAGGAACAGCTGGAGGCTCAACATGCTCGCCATGAATGCTGCTATTACTGCTTGTTGGAGGTATGACGGGGCCTATTTACACTATCAACATTTTGCATTCGGATGGCTAGTGTTCAGACGACAATTACCAGGTGCTTCTTGCAACAGAAACTGAATAGAAGGTAGGCTGGGCTTTCCCATTTGTATTTGCGACATGCTGTGCTTTTTCTTGGATATTGATGTATATGTGTGTGTGTTTGGAAAAAGAGATGGAAAGAGAGAAGAAAGGGAAAAAAGGGATGTGAAATGGAAAAAATCTAAAATAAAGCGAATCCGGTGCGGCGACCAAATTAATCATCATGATCAGGATTCATTTGAAAGATCGACATGGACCTCTGTTGCCTACAAGAGAGATTTTGGTACAGATTCGCCATGTTTGGTAGGCCCTTAGCGCTTGGTTCAATGTAGACGCTGTTTCCGAGGCTGGCATAGGCATTCAGTGGCACTCGATGGTATTCTGCGCTTGGACAAAAAGCTAATTTAATTAAAAAATTTTAAACAAAAAAATCTAAAACCACATTTGCCGGATATGCTGCTGGTTAAAAAGGGCAGCAGAAGAAGGTGTTTGAAATCAACATGTCTCATCGTCATTAGGTGGATCGACTACAGCATCTACAAAGAATATATGTGGAGTGGAGAAGGGATATTCAGTCATTCATCCGGTTTTAAAAGACCTGAAATCAGCCGAGATGGGCTAAATGATGCTCAGTGCTTTCATCAGAGCAAATGACATGATGGGCCATGAAACGTAGATTTCGCCTTCAATGCCATTTGTAGCACAAAACATACAAGACTTCCTTCTATTTTTAATCAGTTCAATTGCATATTATTTCAAGATGCCACCAAAGGGGCAGTGCTTACAACACCAGGCAATCATAAAATCGAGCAGCAGAAAAGCAATCCGTCATCCTCCGGGTATGTTTGTATAACAAATCAACTTTTTTTTCGTCCCTTGTCCAAAAAGGAAGTTTGATGCTACTTTAATCTGGTGTGGCAGGTGATATCACTGAATATAAGAGTTAGTGTAATGTTATTCAGCCTTTATAAAAGTCGTCTTCTATGGCTAAAGTTCCCCCTTTCCTCTTACTCTTTATCAAACCATGTTCAATACAATCAGACAGTACCTCGCCCAGAACTACCAGCTTGGCAGCAACAGCAGCGATAATTACCAGTATCGAGACAATTGGCGCCAGCAAAGGAACCATCATGTGGGTAACTGGCTGGCGGATATGGCTGCAAATCAACACCAACCTTTTTACGAAAAGGATAATCGCCAGCATTTCTGGAGCAGAAGCCGCAAGAAGAAGCAATACTTTGATCCAACACGGCAGCAGGCTTTTGATGATTCCATGTATTTTCGCAATGGTTATCACAACCAAGGCCGCTTAAAGAACAAATCATCGCATAAAAGCCTGTCTTCCTTATTTCACAGACACCGGGATGAAGATGACTATGACCAAAATCACTACCAGCAAGAAAACGGTGGCCTGGGCTCTCAGTATACTAGCCGCACATCGCCTAAATCGTCTTATCGCCGTCAAAGACATCATTCGCTTCCTTCGTCTAGCAAAAATCCATTACAACATCAACAGCCTTTCATGAATGGCGCTATGCAGTATAATAATGGCCTTCACCCAGTCATGGATATCGGCCTACCCGTTCTTACAGCAGCAGCAACTGCTGCAGGAAACCAACTTGGTGGCATGCTCGTAGGTAATGGTGGCGGTGGCCTAGGAAACCCTCTTTTGCCACAACACCACCATCAACAATTACAGCAACAGCAAATGTTACAACAGCAGCAGCAGCAGCAGCAGCCTTATTACAATCGTCAGTCAATGCCAATGCAGGGTCAGCAGCACTACGCAAATGGCATGTTTGACCAGTACAGTCAACGTGGCCCATATGACGGCAGCCCACCTCAATCGCAACACCATTCAGATCGACATCATTTCTCTAGCTTATTTGGAAGACATCACAAGAACCGCTCTCGCCATCACTACGAACTAGACCATCAAAGCATGGATACCTCCCCTTACTCGAATTCTTACCACAGTCCAGAGCAACAGCATGCTTTGAATTACTATCATCAGCAGCAGCAGCAGCACCATGCATACCCTTACGTAAATGCTCGCTTTGGTGCAAATGGTGGAGGCAGAGGCGGTATGAATGGCAACTATCCTCTTCAAAATAATAATCCAAAACGTCATGGCTAGTAGTATAAGTCTCTTTTGTTATTGTTGTACACTCCTCCTCTTTTGTGTTCTCCCTGCTGATCGTATAATTGCGGCTTGGTGTCTATTATTTCATTCCATTTGTGTTCTTTTTGATGGCAAGACTTTATTGAATAAAGTAAATATTTCGTATATTCTTAATGCATTTACACTGCAATCATTCGGCGGTTTGTACGCTGTTGAGATCATCTCGTCTTTTTGTGTCATCTACTGAAGCATTCTAAGATTGTTTTTCTGTTATTACGTATTGCACGTACGGGCAATCTTCTCATCTTTTAATAGTGCAATTACCTACATACGACAGATGGCAAGAAGAATGTGCGATGATTTACCATCTATTGTTGCACAACATGAATCGTGGCTCTTTACATGCAGAAAGATCATGTTACGAGTGTGTCTGCGCTTTGGTGGATGGTTTTTTAGCTCTCATTATTATACTGTCAACCTTGTCAATCGCCTAGCGAATGCAGACTTCTTAGCTTTTCGCTCTCATGTGGGAACCCTCATACATATACACCGCTGTAGATCTGACTTCTCTTGGATGTGCCACGTTTGTCCACGAGAAAAGTTCATGTACGGGTAGCCATTACATTTGCATGGGCTCTTCCTACTCACTTTTATGCACAAAATGGCTCTATCATACTTAAACCGTATTAGTTTATTGCGTTAAAAATCGCTTTAGACTAGCAACAGACATCCCAGGCCAACATAATATACCGTATAAGTCCAGCTCATACATTTGAGTCAATATGAGCGAGATACAGCAGGATAAGCTATATGAATTTGGGTTTAGCTAATATAGGCTGTATATTGAGATAACAAAACATATTTCCATACATAAGCTATATGTATACCCTAAGCATTTGTGCTTAAATCTAGACTTTTTACAGTGTCTTTTACGCGAAAAGTGGCTGCCTGGGCAAATTACAGCACTAACTGGGTTTGAATTTTAGAGCTGCCTCTGCTTCTCTGGAACCTTCGTTTGGACATCTGAAAACCTTCCAAGGGCAATTACACAAAATGTTATTATATAATCAACAGAGATTTCTTAAGACTTATACATGCAAAAAAGACCAAGGGACCCGATGGTGCTAATTTTAAAACAATCCGTTTAGTCTGTTTGGATTAATTTTCAAAAAATGCAAAACACGTTTTGTAAGGAAATGTTTACAAAACGCATAGTAAACTGACCAACAGACAGTTTCACATGATGCTTTACATTCATACGGTTGTTTTGAGCTTAAGAACACCATAGTAGAGAACCTCGTTTTCGAGGTGAAAACGTCCATTCTTTGAAATCATCAATTTTTTCCTTACAGGTTTTTTTTTTTTTTTTTTTAAAAGTTTTTATTGTTGCTCCGTGTAAATAGGGCCCGAGGGCACTATCAAGAGGCGGGCGCAATTTAGTGTTGTTAAAATAAATGCTATTATAGAAGGCAGGAGGGACTATGACGACGGATGGAGGTTATTACCCTGGATTACAATTGCTTATGGAGTTCATCTTCGTTGTGGATTTGTTGCAGCTCGTCTTCCTTACAGGAGCAAGGGCAAAATGACCAAAAATCAATGATCAAATTGTTCCCCAAAATATCGCTGAAAAGAGGTCCATAACCTAATGTGAGGCCGTAGAACACGATAGCACCGGTTGCGAGGCCAAGATTGTGTTTTTTGGGCAAGATATAAGCGATTTAAATTGTGATTTTTACAGTGGTAAATACATTTGAAGGCTGATCACTCAACAACGCGCTTTTAAATGACTGATTTGGTGGTCTGTAGTTGTTTATTCAGCAGAATAGTATAGTATCGAACTCTTAGTCCATTGAAAATGGCGAGATTTCAAGTGGACTCTTGCGTAGATTTAGCAGTATACTCGCAATCTAGTGGTAATTAACGCCTAATTCATGCATTCATACTTCAATACTGCTTATATTTTCAAGCTTAAGCATGTAAAGCTTATGTTTTGTACATTGTTTGCTTGTATCGTTAAACTCTATACATATAATGCCCATATTTTCTACGTAAGTGTGTATATATGTAACTTATATTCTCATGATATACATAATTGAAAATACTTACATTTATAGTGTATATGCTGTAATCCGATATAACCAGCAGTATAAGTGCAGTATGATATATCAATATACAGTTTGGATATACATTTTTTGACTTGATATGCCATAGTGTCAAACAGTTGCCTTTGACTAGCACTTACTTGCTGATACATTAATTGATGCTGTTCGAAGCTGATGAAATGAGCGCTGCGAACTATGAAGCAGTGCCCTTTATCCTGGATACGTTCTTTTCAATTTTCTCATGCAATTTTATGATACTAGCCAGCCTGATTTACCGCTGGGTAACTATCAAGCATTTTGATCCCCCTATAAAGGTTCTTTCCCTCCAAAGTGCTCATTAGCGAATAAGCCTGAGACCAGATGTTCATACATATACAAAAAACGATGTTTTATACTTAGAGAAGCATTATTAAGAGAAGACGACGAAAATCAGAATACAAAATATTAAGGGCGAAAGTAGAGGATAGATTAGGAGGGGAGGATGTAAGTGGTGAAGTTTTGTAAAGGGACGCATTGGTGAGAGAACCCAACAAAATACAGTTGTAAAAGGTAATGATTAGGGATAGTATTAGGGAGAAGGAAGGTGTTGTTCTTTCTTTTTTGTTTGTTGGTCCAGTATGAGCAGGTAAATTAGTGATAGTAGATGAATGAATGTAGATTGAATTAGTGAAAAGTGAGTGTAAATTGGAGTGAATGTGTTGGAAAGGGGTTTTTTTTTAGTTGCTGTGTATGTGTGCGTGGATGATTAGTTTTCAACAGGAATAGGCTGTAATCTTTTGGATGCTCTACGTTCGATTTCAACCTTCTTCATGTATTTCTGCATTCATTTTCATGTTAGTCATTGATATCAACAAGGAATCCATTGAGGCTGAACTTACCCTGAATTCAAATGTTGGATCAGATTGAACAAATGGGTGTGTCAGTAATTGTTCAGCTGTGGGTCGATCTTCAGGATTGCTATACAATGACCCAGATGTTAATACAATTCTTCTGTTTCTGGTAAAAGATATAACTTACATTGTGAAGCACTTGCTCAGGAAATCCCGTGCATCTTCAGGAACATCATCAGGTATAGGTGGGGCTTGATACTTTCCTAGACTGTACAAGGCAGCCAACATATTGAGATCAAGCCAAGGGTGACTTCCTGTCAACATTTCAATCACTGTGCAGCCCAAACTCCATATATCCACTTTGGCGTTATAGTTGGTTCCTTTCACAACCTCAGGAGCCATCCAAAACACAGTGCCTCTCATAACAGAGTTGTTGGAATGGGGGTCATACGCCTTGTCTTGTCCACTCAGTTTAGAGAGGCCAAAATCAGTGATTTTACAAATTCCGTTTTGATCCAACAAGATGTTGCCTGCTTTGATATCCTAATTGCAAATGAGTGGGTTAATTGTATTGCACGCTATAATTACTGTGCTAGACTTACTCTGTGCAAGACGTTTCGATTATGAAGATAGGCAAGACCCATGAGAATCTGTTGCGTAAAGAAGCGTACGAGGGGCACCTCGAATTTGCCAGTTTTGCTGAGACAAGATGCGATACTGCCACCGGGAACGTACTCCAAAAAGATGTTGATATGACCTTCGTCCTCATCCACATCGTAACCAAGATATTGAACAATGTATTCATTGTCGAGATCCTCCAGCAGCGAAATTTCACGAAACAAGGCATCCTTGGTTTCCCTCAACTGGGGATTTGCATAGTCTGCTTTGGTGGTTGGTAAATCTACTTGCTTGACAGCAATCCATTCACCCGCCTCGACATTCAATGCGTGGTATACTCGACCAAATGAACCTTTACCGATAAGCTCACCACGGATCCATTGCAGTTTTTTAGATTCTACAAACGTAGGCTGTCAAGATATGCACTATACAATGCTCCATCCTCATCCACTTACTAGGCTTGTTATCGCTGGGCTGAATATTAGCCTTCATACCAGGCTTCACTTGTTCTACAGCGCGATGCCACATCTTGGTGCTTCGTCGTCGGATCAGATTGTTGGCGCGAATCACATTGACCGCGTTACGCCAGTTTCTGTGAGCTTCGTGAGCAACGTTACGAATGGATTTCTTATGACCACCTAAACGTCTGCCAGGAGGTAAAGCAGCAACGATGGTCGCTCCAGTGGGTGCCTGAGTAGCTGTGACAGCAGTAGCCGTAGCAGAGGGTTCCACAATGATCTCCTTGTCCAGATCATGGCCAGGCAAATACTTGTCAATGTCCTTGTACAATCGCTCGACAGAGGGACGTTCTGCCCAGTTTTCCTCATCTTCGGCCTGAACAGAGGGCGATGATATGGGCGAATGCTCTCCAACCGCAGTCGACGAAGACGATGTATCAATGGATAGCTGTTGTTGGCTATGATGATGAGCAAGTGGTGGGTCAGATAAGGATATACTTTCAATGCCTTCTTCCAGGGCTGGTGCGCTGGCTGTGCTGGCTGCAGAATGAGGTTCGGGATCTTCGTCAATGTCGGCAGTAAATTGAACGCCTCGTTTGTTCATAGGTGGCGAATAGGTCTTGGCAGATATGCTTGGATGTAAATTCAAGTTTTCGGATCCAAATTGTTGGACAGGAGACTCTGATGCATCAGACTCTTCTTGCTGCTGCTGCTGCTGCTGCTGTTGAGATGAGGGAGGAGGAGGAGAAGCAGACTTTGGCTGTTGAGGAGCAATGGCCCACAGAGAGGGCGAAGGCGTGGGTGCTGAGACATTGGATGGTGCAACAGCCCAGAGTGACACAGAGGATGTGAGTGTGTTGTTGTTGACAGGCTTGTTGATTGCCGGAGCTGCAGCCGACTTGAGGTCATAAGTGGAATCGCTCATGGTTCTCTGGTTGGAAGGAGGAATAGCCCACAGTGATTGCGACGTTGTCATGGTTTCCTCGTGGTGTTGCTTTGGTGGAACTGCCCAGAAAGAGGGTGTATGTTGCTGTTGCTGTGGAGGAGGAGGCGCAGGCTGATCTTGGTGCACAGGCCACAAGGCGTTTGGATTCACAGAATTGACAGCTGTGGTTGCATCACCCAACGAAGAGCCTAAACTCATGTCCGAAGTGCTCTGGACGGGCCACAGGTGTGATTTATCATTCGTGGAGGAAGTGCTGCTTCTTTGGGATTGAGGAGTGATATAGGGAGTTCTGCTGTTTGCATCCAAGTTGGTGGTATTGTTGATATTGGCAGCTGGATAAGGCTGCGTTGACCAGAGTCCAGCATCAGCATCCATCGAGTGTTTTCGACTCGCTGTTCTATCAAAGTACCCGCTATCATCTCTGCTGTCTTCCATGCCTTCCTGAGGTGATGCGATTGTAAATTGACTGTTTCCGTTTATAGGAGAGATCATGCCGCTATTGTCATAACGAGATCGATTGACATTTAAGTCATAATCGCTATTGTAATTATTGCTTGTAGGTGTAGTAGTGTATTGCTGGCCCACATAACGTCTGTATATTGGCTTGTTTGTCAGAATCTACTCCGTGTCATAATTTGCTCTTTCTCAATGTTACCTCTGATAACCTCCTTGTACAGCGAAATCATAACAATTCGTCCCGTCTTTAGAATACGACCTATAATGCTCTAATGCATGATCTGCAGGCTTGACCAATATTCTGTTGGTAGAACTATGGTCTGAAATCTGACATATATGAGATAATTCGCTGTCGGTTAAAGCAGTTTCTACGAAAAAAAAAAAGACTTGAGTACGCTGTCCCCTATATAACCCCAACTGCTCCTTATCCAGCTACTTACCAGAATGCTTTCCGTTTTCATGGAAGAAGAGATATCTTTCACATTTGCCTTCCAATCCCAATTTTCTGAGAATAGAATTTTTGATCAGACGAGGATCATGCATTCCTGTAACATGTAGGCTGTGAAAGGTGTCTGAATCTTTAGTGACATGAATGCTTTGCTGAGGCTGCTGTTGAGGAGGTGGTGGGGGAGGAGTGATCTGAACAGGGTGGTCCTATAAAAGAGATTAAACTTTTGACCCATACTGTGTGTGTGTGGGCACACATTTCGCCATTTACCATGTATGAGTTGCTATTAGAGACGCCTGGTCTTCTTCTCACAAACTTCCATGTGCCGTCGCTCTCTGCGACTCGTGGGCTGCTTGGGCTGATTGGGTAGCGGCTGGTGCTAGCTGTTATAGGTGGTCGATTGCTTGTGCGTACATTGGTTGTTGCAGCAATGGGGCGCTTTGGTATATTAAATGACTTCATCCAGTCCAACACTTGCTCGTTATTCGATGATTTTCTCTCTGGGATCAATGGAATGACGGATTCAGATGTCGGCAGTCTATCTGCATTGGTTGGTATAGCGTATCTCGAGCCATTGTTAAATCGGTTGTTCGTTGCTGAGCGAGGCAAATGGCTGGCGTTGTTGATCTGGTAATGATCCTCGTTCTGCACAAACAAATAGAAATCAGTACAAAATCGAGCCTAAAAATGCTTATTCATTGATCTTACTGCTCGAAGTGCTTTTATGGCATGTGCAAGCTTACGTTTCTCTGTATAAGAAAGCACCAACTCGTTTTGAAAAGCCATCAAATAAGACATATCAATGTCCAGAAACACTCTTCCACAAATATGTTTGGCTGTAGAAAAAAAAAGGGAAAAAAGAGATGGAAAGGGAAAAAGGGAAGCAAAAGGTTAATATAGGCTCAAAATAGGAGACGCCATTCTCAAACATAGGAGCAAACAGAAACTTACCTTTGAATACGTCAATAGCAGGCTTAAAGTCGTTTACATCAAGCCATCGTACGACTTTGTCCATTGTCCAGTACTCGGCATAGTCTTGAGGCTGCTGTATCTTGTCTGGATAGGGGGGAAGTTGTTTGTTTTCTGTCACTTCACCTTCAAATGCCATTTTGGCAGTTTCAGATAAATTCACTAGAGTGTAAGAGAGAGAGGGAAAGAATAAAAGAAAGAGGTGCTGTAGTGTTGCGTGTAAAAAGAAGATAACAAAGAAAATATTGGAAATTCATTTCTTCTTGTAGGATTGATTGGCCCCATCTCCACTGTACGTCATCCGATAGGCCTCTGGTTTGGCTGGCCATCTCATCTCCACTTTCTGTCGCATTGGGTCATGCTCAAACAGAGCTGTTTTTGCAAAGAGAACATTCTAGTAGAGTCTGTTGATCCCGATTGAGTTTATGGCAAGTTGTCATTGCTATGGCAATCGTCTTTAAAGATGGTGTATTGAAGATGCTGGCTGCCGTTCAAATGTTGGCGAGCCATTGCTATCGCTCATAATGATACACTTCAAATCTTGTACCGAGCTTCAGCATTGCTCACTATCAAAAGTAGCGAGTAACATGCGCCTCATGAACCAGAGCCGTACAGTCTAGAGAACATCTTACCAAAGGTTGGCAGTGCAAGCTACTAACAAACTGCTATGCAAATGTCCAACATTTGGCTCGACATTGGATACAAGCAACGGTTGCCAAGGTGAGGGAAACTGACATTCAGTGAAAAGTACATGCATTCACAGAATGGCATCCAATGTAGAGGCCAGACATCATAGGAAACGATTGCTCAACTTGCAACATTTAAAGCCTCACACTGCTTGTGCTCCTCCCAAAGACCACCGAAGGGGATGTGACTATAAGAAATTCCTAATCAGGACGTCGCGACAGGAAAACAAGGTCCAAAAAAATTTGTTTTTGAGATTTCGGTCAACCGCGTTTGCTAGCGACCCATTTCTCCTCCTTCTTCCTCTTCTCAATTCCGTAAATCATGGCTGACACATACACTGAGATCCCTTTGGCTGATAACGTAGCCAAACAGCGCACAGAGCAATTCGAAGAGTTTCTCAAGTTTGATGTAAATGATCCCTGGATAGGACATGATGGAGTGGTTGCCTAATGTCTCTTGTAGAATCACGCCAACGAAAAAGGTGCCTATGTAGATCAACTGGAAACCCTGTTTCTTGCAAAGAGCCGCCGCTTGATTGTCAGTATCGATGCTCTTCGTCAATGGGATCGCGAGCTAGCAATGGAGTAAATATACGCACACAACGAACGCACTCTGAGGCGACCTTATTAACATGTCAAACCCCTTACAGATTGATGAACAACCCTGCCGAATGTTTGCCTGCCTTTGATGCTGCCTTGATGAACATGGTCAAGGCAGTCAATCCCGAGCTGATAGAACAGCCATTCTACGTCGGATTCAGGGGCAGTTTTGGCGACAACTATGTCAACCCTCGTACGCTGCGTGCCATGTACCTGGGCAAGTTTGTCTGTATCGAGGGTATCGTCACTCGCTGCTCGCTTGTGCGTCCCAAGGTGCTCAAGTCTGTTCACTACGCCGAGAAGACCAACAGCCATTACATGCGTGAGTATCGCGATGCCACAACGTCAGGCAACCCTGTCCCCACTGGCGCTGTGTATCCCACTGCAGACGACAACGGCAACCCTCTCATTACCGAATTCGGCTACAGCACTTACCGTGATCACCAGACGCTCAGTATCCAGGAAATGCCAGAGCGTGCGCCTGCTGGCCAGTTGCCTCGATCTGTGGATGTCATTCTCGACGACGACCTTGTGGACAGAGCCAAGCCCGGCGACCGTGTGTCCATTGTGGGCATCTACCGCTCGCTCGGTAACAGAAATGCCAGTCAAAGCAGCTCCACCTTCAAGACCGTCATCCTCTGTAACGAAATCAGTCTTTTGAGCACCAAGGCTGGCGGCGGTATTGCAGCACCCGTCATCACCGACAGAGACATTACGCACATTACCGAGTTGGCCCGCAAGCGAAACTCATTCAACATTTTGGCACAGTCATTGGCACCCTCCATCTGGGGCCACGAGTACATCAAGAAGGCAGTGTTGATGATGCTGTTGGGCGGTGTCGAAAAGAACCTGGAGAACGGCACTCACATCAGAGGTGATATCAACATGCTGATGGTGGGCGACCCCTCCACTGCCAAGTCCCAGATCTTGCGATACGTGCTGAATATCGCCCCGCTCGCTATTGCCACTACAGGCCGTGGTTCTTCTGGCGTGGGTTTGACAGCTGCCGTGACCACCGACAAGGACACTGGCGAGAGACGTTTGGAGGCAGGTGCCATGGTGCTGGCTGACCGTGGTGTTGTGTGCATTGATGAGTTTGACAAGATGAGCGACGTGGATCGTGTGGCCATTCACGAAGTCATGGAGCAGCAGACCGTAACCATCGCCAAGGCTGGTATCCACACCTCCCTCAACGCCCGCTGCAGTGTTGTCGCAGCTGCCAATCCCATCTACGGCATGTACGACTTGACAAAGGATCCCGCAAAGAACATTGCGCTTCCCGACTCGCTGCTTTCCCGTTTCGATCTGCTGTTTATTGTCACAGACTCACTGGATGAAATCAGAGACAGACAGATTTCTGAGCATGTGCTGAGAATGCATCGCTACGTGCAGCCCGGAGCTGAGGAAGGCGCCCCCATCATGGAGGCCATTGACGATATCATGGGCGAGGAGCCCGAGGACGAAGCAATGGAGGACGAGGAGATTTACGAAAAGTTCAACCAGCATCTGCACGCGGGTGTGTCGAGCACAACCAAGATCCTCAAATCAAGCTTCCTCAAGAAATACATCTACTATGTCAAGAACATTGTTCAGCCCACCTTGACAAAGCGCGCCACCGACCGAATCATCAACGAATACACATCGCTTAGAAACCACAAGGAGGACGACCCCATGCGAAAGAAGACAGCCCCCATCACCGCCCGTACATTGGAAACCTTGATCCGTCTCTCAGCAGCACACGCCAAGGCCAGATTGAGCAAGACGGTGGAAGACAGAGACGCTAAAGCGGCTGCAGAAGTGCTGCGATTTGCCATGTTCCAAGAAGTGATTCGCGTCAGAAACGTCAAGCGTAGAAGAATGGCCAAGTCAGATGACGAGGAGGACGTTAGCTCAGCAGAATCTGATAACGAAGAAGAGGAGGCAGCCGACGACGGCGACCAAGATGACATGATGGAGGATGTCGAGAGGTAATTTTTTATCATGCGCGTTTATTGTGAGGAGGCAAATAACTTATAAATAGCAGTAATAATAATAGCAACAACAACAATGCTGGCGATGCCATGGAGGAAGACTCTGATCAGCCGCTTTCTGAAGGCAGATTCAACGTCTTCAAGGAAAAGCTGGTTACTGTGCTCAACAGGGCTGATGATGCGGGCGAGACTGGCGTTTCATTCAGTGATGTGTTTATGCAAATCAACCAAGATATGGGCTCAGACGACTTTTCAGCCATCGAGACCGAAGAGGCATTGGTGAAAATGTCCACACAGAACCAAATCTTCTACAGCGACGGTATGATTTACCGCATCTAAACCATCTACTATTACTACTACCACACTCCTTTCTATTTCTTCTCCTTTATTCTATACTATTAAAACACCAAAAAATTGCATAAATATTAATTTTAGAAAACAACAGTGTAAATGGCCCGTATTCATATCCACTGGAAAAAGTTACACCAGCTCTAGAAATTTTCATATTAATATTTTCAGTAGGAGCAACATGCTCTCTTCTTCTTTCTCTCTTTTACAATATTAACGAATGGCTGCCACCACCCACAAAAAGGCGCATAAAGCCAAGCCAGTAACCGCAATGCCGCAAAAGGAGCAAGTAAGATGTGTATCCATGACGACGCTGTGGCAGACATTAAACTCTGCAGCAGATTGTGTTTACAGGGCAAGACAAAATCATACATGATTTGATAGTAGCGCCTTCCAAAGAGATTGATGCAATTACATCCAACTTGGTCCTCAGAGACACAAGCTACATTATTGAATATCTAAAGCAGAGGTAATACTCGAGATGGCATTCTGACAACAGCGACCTCAACCCTGGCCTGATGAACTTTAGGATCAATTTGGAGCAGAGATACTTGGATGACTTGTCGACAATGACCAAGAATATACAAAAATGCTGTGTTCCTAGCGAAAACAACCTGATTCAAAAGAACTTTATGAACTATGTCGGCTTGGCAGATCAACAAAAGCCCCTCAAGGAAATGTACATTGAACAGCTAAAGCAACAGTGTGAGATCCTGGTGCAGTTTCGAGTGAGTGCTGTAAAAGGAGCAGTGTGCTGACATGCCTATTACTGACACACACCACGCAAACAGAATGACCAGCAGAAATCATTTGACAAAAACAAAGCCTGGATGCATCATGTTAATGGCGACTATTTGATAACAAGATTAAAAAAGCTACCAACTGTAAGTCAATGTTACAGGATGCACAGCATTCATTTTAAACTAACATCCAAGGTGATACATTAATTATAAGGCACAAGAAATTTACATTCAGAAATGGGACGAAATTGAACGATCTGCCGGTGGTACAACTGTAGCTTCTCCTATGCTGATGACACCAATGACACCGACCTTGTCTGTGGGATCTACACTGACGTCTCAGCACAGCGACGACTTTTTGGACTCGAGGGCAATGAGCATGGACGACGACCGCACACGCAAGTTTGCCGATGTGGTAAATGCAACGCAAAGTAGCCGTATCGAGAGATTCATGAAACGGCATTTGAATAAGCCCGAAGATGCCACCAGTAAAAATATCAAAATGGCAAAGCTAAAAGTGGAAGTTGGCGAGGCTGGTAAGACAAATTGCTTTAATGTCCTTATGAGAAAAATATAGCCTTAAAAACGCTAAATTTTTAGATAACAATTACCGCAATGTGGTACGTGAGCTAAGTACAATGGCCATCAAGATCGACGCTACCAATCTCCATATCCTACACAATGTGCAAGCTTCGCTGAAAGAGAAATCAGACAAAGTGCAGGCCATGTTGCAAGCGGCACTGAAAGCTGATCTGCATCAACTGGAGCAAGGACAGCATCCCGTCAACAATTTACTGGCAAATGTAGACAAGATCAATAACGAGCATGAAGCGAAAAAGTTCAATGCCTCGTCCACTGCTGTGGTGAAAAAGTATCCAAAGCCTGAACCCATTTATTACGAAAACCATCATGTTGGTGTTTGTAAAGGTAAGCCTCAGCCCTTTCTACCTTCTTTACAAAAAAAAACATATATGTAACTTTATGCAGATTTGATATTCGGCACTTCTCTGACCGAATATGCCCAGCAAAGACACAGATCGCCGCCACTGCTCATCACAAAATGTATCGATGCCATTGAAAGATTGGGCGGTCTGGAGAAGGAAGGCATTTACCGTGTCAGCGGAAAGCAAAGCAACATGGAAAAGATCAAGCATGCCTTTGAATTGGACGAAGAGGCTGTGGTTATTGGGCAAAATGATGTTCCTGAGGACGTAGTCAGCATCGCCTCAGTGATCAAGATTTTTTTGAGAGAGCTCAAATCACCGTTGTTCCCATTCAAGCTGACAGATCGATTGGTTTACTCGCGTAAGTCCATAGAGTACTAGCAAAACTACGCGTGCTAACCAGCAAGACAGAAATTCCTGATCAAGAACTGCGTTTGATGAATTTGCTGACAAGATTGCTGAAATTGCCGCCAGCAAACTATGATACATTGAAGGCTTTGGTACACCATTTGTCAAAGTAATATACTAAACCATCTTAATCACGAAAAAGACATGAGAGCTAATTTAATGTAGACTTCATGCTCACGTAGAAAAGAACAAGATGACAACAAACAACTTGACCCTTATATTTACGCCAGCCATCTTTCAGGACCTGAATCATGCTCAAAATTCACCCGGCGAATGGGCCAAAGACTGTGTACTGGAGGACTTGATCATGAACAGCCAAGATATCTTTGCCAACAAAGACCTCCATAACAATTCTGCCATCACAGGTGACATTGAATACGGCTTCCATCAGTCAAGTGATGAACACCATCATGAGCCAAACCGATATGCTATGACCATCCAATCACCAGATAGCCCAACTGGCGCGGGTCATGAAGAGACTGAAAGTGAGTATTCCTTTGTCATTCAAGATGAGGACGACGATGGTGCGGAAGACGACTTTATGATGAAATCGGTCATTACAAGTAGCAATGACAGTAGTGTCTTGCTCCACCATTACAATGAACCAGAGGACGCTATAGCTACACCCAAACCTACAACATCGTCACCACCACCTTTAGAGGAAAAAGGACACCAAGAAGAAACACCTTCTCGGTCTGCGAGTGTAGAAAGAAAGAAGTATCAAGCCCATTTTCAAGGAAAGGGGCTAAAGGTGAATACCGGTAGCATGTCGTCTACGGGCTCATCTCAATCACAAAACAACCATTCGGATCACCATATTCCTACCATCAAAAGTGCAACGGTTCCCTCGTACGATTGGCTTGCGTTAGACCCTGATAATGCTCCCCCAGTGCCCAAATTGCGTCGATCAGCAACAACTGGTAAAAAAGTCTTGTCAAGGCGTAAGCTTTCGTCAAATCAATTGCGAGCAGATGCTGCTGCTGCTGCTATTCCTGTACCAGATATCCCCCATGTACCCTCATTAAATTATCGCAGCAATACCAATGGAGGTAGTAACATCAAAATTACATCCTCCACCTCAACCATACCTTAGTCATACGATAATAGAACGAAAATACCATTTCACAGATCTATTGCCATTTATTCTCTATTTCAGCCTATCCTTTACTACCTCTTAGTATAATAAATATTCATAAGTACATCATTTATCACATTTAACTAGCAAAACAATACTATACTACGAAATACATTCACTTTGATCCGTTTTTGTTGGCTTTTGTATATGATAGTTTGAGCATGATCTCGAATTATGACGGAAGAATCCATCAATCTACCATCCTCAATATTAAAAAGAGACCACTGCATAGCAAATTTCTCGTGTTGTGGAGACTTTTACAAGTACCTGAAATCAATGACAGCATATTACAAATTCCATCAAAGGGTAAGCTGTAGAAAGATGAGTTTTACCCGTAAGGCTCTTATAATCACGATTAGTGCATTTAACAAAAATTGAGAAGTTTGCATACTACATCTAGGTGTCATTATGCTGTGCATCAACCGCCTGAAACCCTGAGGGCCAAGGGAAAATGATTTCCTCAAATCTACCACTTGTAAATTACAGCATGCATGAGTTTTAGCCCATCGTCGTACATTATAACTGATATGTTAATGAAATGAAGATATTACCTTCAATGAAGAATACAAAAGAGTATAATGTTCACAATTACACATTCTATAAGTTTGCGGTACCAGCTTTAGCTGCGAGCACTTGCCTATAGCCTTCCGGCAATGCATATTCGTTAAATAAAAGAAACCTGCCCGAGTTGATCAAATGTAATAAAGCTGAGTTCATGCGAAATACCTTTTCTAACTCCGCCATCGGAGTTTTTCTAGTTTTAAAACACCGATTTTGCGCTGATTACGAATCTGCAAACCATTTCTTTGTAGCTACCATGGTTCCTGACAAACGTGAGATTTGAGATATTTTTGGAAGCTTAATCTATGCTACTAGTAAAAGTTTTTTAATATGGTCTAAATGCCCGAGCTTTATAGCCCAATCGATAGAGGTGCACGTTTTTGACTAGGACGTGTTTAATTTAGGGTCGTAATTGATGATTTGCACGAGTAATTATCAAGAAAAGGTGCACATGTGTGATTTTTGTGCTTTTTGAAGGGATCTACACTCGAATTTTACTAAGTGAATGCAAGTAGCGTAGAGCTTAACTATTGTTTGGCATTCGATTCTCTATCGGATGGTATAGGTTTTATATAGTAACTCATACCTTTGTCACAAACCCACTGCTTGAGGGACACGAAATTTCACATTTTGAGTGAATTCATGAAGGGAATGTCTATGTGGTACTCAAAACTTTTGGATCATGATAGGGCCAGTGTGCAGCTATTGAATCGTTTTTGTTTCGTGTGAATCCAATGATTTTTCATAGAGATACTGCCAAAAAGGTGTTCATGGAAAATCACCGGATTTGGACCAAAATTTGCCTGTACCAGCAAGGGAAAAATTTGTGAGGTATTTTCAAAACACGACAAAATTTTTGGTTTCTCATGTCAGAGTCATGCTAGAGCTTCAAGTCAAGTACCATTCGAAAGGTGCTTTTTTGCTCTACATGGCCAATGCAATGAAAGGTATAGTCTATATGACAGAAACTTGTTAATTCTTGAAAAACCTTCAAAACAACACCATCAAAAATCACCTATATAATGGCGACCAAGACACTTGATATGGGTACCATTGAATTCTCCTCTTAATTCTGTACAGAAAACCTATAAGGTGGAAGGGGTGTTTACTATCAACTATCATCCAATTTTAAGATTAATAGATCTCAGGATCAATTTCACATTCGAAATCTTCAATGACCGCTGAGTTTTACTTACAGACCTTTTGATTTTTCAAGGTCATTGTGGCGAGTAGAGTGATGGGAAAAGCCCTTGTGAACTTGGAAGTTGATGCGTACTGAAACATCAATATTCAATCAGTATACGGTATATAACCATCACTTTGACAGATATGGGACCTTAGCGAAAATTTTTATTATTGCACATCTACCCTTGCTTATATCATTGAATAAATTACCATTTGATCCTAATAATACTTCTTGTTTTATGTCGAATATTATCTACATACATTACATATTGACTTCGTCTTGACATTCATTTAGCGACCAAAGGTTTACATCGTGCTGCAGATTTGCAAAAACTGCTTTTCTAATGGTTAAGAGTTTATCCAGCGTTTTACCTATAGGTAAAATTCTACTATAACTACAGAAAGTTGCAGTGGCGACGGCAGCGCGCACTACAGCCCTGCGAGTACCCTAAGACGCCCTAATACGACCCTAATATGAACGTATTCCGGGTCGTCTTCCGGATACCCAAATAGAAACGTTTTACGGTATACCCTAATACGGCCCCGAAGATGGCTGTATTTTGGTGCCTAATATGACCCTGAAGACTGTCACATTAGGGTCGTCCTTGTGTCTTCTAGGATGGCCATTCTATGTTATCAAAATACTTCCCTATTTTTGCCATTCTCTGACCTGAATATGGTCGTTTTATGGCTCTCTCTTTAGCGCCCCATTGGCTTAACCTCATCTATGATCACTGATATTGCGAATAATTCTTTCCATCCATTGGATTGTTCTTATGATGATTCATTCCATTCTATTGCTTATTGGACAATTCTACCATTATTTGCTCACTTTCAGTTTGTTTATTGGCTTGTAATTTGATCTTGGATGTAGATCTTTCAATACGATTGGTAAATTTATACGATGCACAGGATGTAAATGGCGTGGATTTCGTTTATTTATAGGGATTTTGCACAATAATGAGGTCAATGATACGATGGAATCTTACGAAATGCAATAATTAGCATGCAAAATGTACAGCTTGAAAATAATCCAGGGATCTTGTGCGTTGAGACGGCAGTACAATCGACATATACTACAGTAATATGCTACTACAGAGAGATAGAATGACGAGAGTGAGACCAGCAAGGGAGATGGCAGTAGTGGATGCTAAGATGGGCCTTGATCAAAGGATACATTACAGTGGTAGTGATTTTAGAAGATGGCAGGGTATCCTACAAAACAAACATGGTTTAGACAAGAGATTGAGATGAGACGCTTCAGAGGAAATACCTATTCATTGATCGTTGATGCCTTTGTCATGAGAAACTCAAAGCAGAAGTAGCATCAGTAGCAAATTTAGCTCGTGTGGATCCCATCTAGTCGTGTTTACACATGGTTTTAGTTTTCACAGTAACGATAGGATATCAACAGTAGAGCACTTTACCTTCAAATGATTTGGTGTCAAAACTTTGGATCTGTATTCAAGAACCATCACAAACGCGACAAAGGAGAAGAAAGAGCGGAATAGAGACAGATGGTAAGCAGCAGATCAAACGCAAATGAGCAGTGTAAAGAAGCAAAAAGATGGCATGGACAGGGATTCACTATAGAAAGCATTAAAGACAGGATAATAAGGCATTTGTTTTCAAGTGAGCAGAATTCACCTTACCTGTTACATCATGTAGAGTATTATGCCAGGCAAGCCATCATGAGAAAGAGAAGACAAGCAAGAGAAAAGAAAGCCTTTTGCACAAGTAGAGACCTTGCGAGGATGTAACACTATACCAAGTTAATACGAATGTCTTTCAATCATTTAGTAGGATATTTACATCTTACATACCTTTTTAAATCTTAGAAGAAAGGGAAAGAAATGGAGAAATAGTACCAACTCCCAGTTTAAACTTCCAGTTTGAGCTGCTTCTTGATGCGTTCATAATACACAGCACATCTCCTGATATAGTAACTGGATGAACAACAACAAACAATCTCTTTAAGTCTTCACGATTTATGGCCGTATTAAACATGCCCTTTATTTTTTTTTTGGATGTGTAAAAAGCATACTGTATAACATACCAACATTTTCTTTGAGATTAACGTAATAAATAACCATGTCCTATCAATAATCTACCTCATCACCCATAAAAGCATCAAATGTCTAAGCTGCACAACACTTGCAGCCAGACTATACGGCTCATCATGTTGCACAAACATACATATCGGCAACATCTACCATCTATTTTCCTGTCAAGGCGTATTAGGGTTCCCTAATACGACTGAAGACTACTCAGGGCGGTAGTGGCGAAAAAACAGTAACATATGGATATAATAAAGTAATTTTTAAAATTTCAATAAGCGGGTGACGTAGCGTAATGGATAACGCATCAGACTTCGAATCTGAAGGTTGTGGGTTCGAGTCCCATCGTCATCGTTTTGATAAATTTTGCATTCTTTTTTTTTTTTTTTTTGGAAATCTTTAAAGCGATGCTCTCTTTCTTTTTTTTGATGAAGGTTGTTTTCTTTGTTTGGCATAACGTTCGCAACTTTTTGTTCTACTGTATTTCCTGAAATTGAAATCAATCAACTCGGCTCGATCCAATGTTTGAGGCTGAAAGATGGTCTTGCTTCTGTTGATATACCAAGTCTGATTGATTTATTGCAACATAACGCTTGAATTGAAGCGTATCATACGGTGGAATCAAACAAACTAAAACAAGGCTTGCGTAGTATCCGAGTTTATCAGTGATCACAGGCTCCTTTTCAAAAAAAGTGCACGTTCTATTCTTACAGCATGTGCTTCCATTGGCCTGGTGTGAGCATTGTTTGCCGTATAGGTGTAGCAAAAACCATACAATAATCTTCAGATGTTGATGGCATATGACTGAAAGCTTTGCTACAGGCCATTGGGCTATACAACATTTGAGACAATGCAAGGGAACCCAGTAATATGCTGCCTACCTTTAGACAAAATCATTTTTAGAGGTTCTTTTTCTGGAAACCTCGCAATGATCCTATAAGGACTCTTCAAAATGACTACGGAATCCAGCTATCTGATACACCTGCTACACTACATGGCCAGCAACATGGTACGGGATTAGAGCATCCGCAACTTTAGCAAACCGGCGTAATAAGAAGCACACTGTGCATGGCCGAACGGCGGCTGAACATAATGGTACGTTCGAATATAGGAATAGCAACGTATGCGCATCTTAGAAGTTATTCCCTCCCCAAAAGATATGATTGCTGACGGGTATAAGCAATCCTGTAATAGTTGAAATAGCGAAGCAAATTTGGGTGATATTAAGGATACCATCGCATTATTCTCTTCTTGGGAAACATTCGCAGATACATCAGATTGTAAAACTTTACAAGGGGTCAAGACATAAAAGTGCGATTTTCTATCTTTTCATCCATCTTTCCCATGAAATTTCAGCAAACAGATGAAAAGTATGACACAAGCGAGAGGGCTCTCGATGTTTACTGCAACCTCTTTACGTATCATATGATTACATCTACCATTCTGAATCATAAATCTGTGCAATGATGGAGTCCAATGGTCTCAAGAAAGCAAACGGGCATTGCAGATGTTGATGATATTGTATTTTTTTTCTAGTATCTGATTGAATACAGTGAGTGTTTCGGTCTTACATTATAGAACGGTATAGCGCTTCATAATCAAAGGTGCAATGCATGGAATAATCGAAAAATCTGATAAGTGACAATGTCCAGAATACCGCACATGCTAAATCGAAAAAGGATAGAGTTCAAGCTGCAAATGGAAGTGCCCACACTTCTTGAAGATCCATCATTTTTAATGTTCAGACAACATCAGATAGCATTTATTTTAAAAGTATAGGGTTGCTAATTCATCAGGCTCGTTTAAATGGTTTCCAATATTAAGGCAATCCCTCGAAAAGTCTACCAATTACATGGTAATACACGGAAATAATATCAATTGTCCATCCATGGCTTAAGCAGAAGCATATTTTGCTACAACACTGAGTACAACGACGATGTAATGTGAGAACCAAATTGGCGCGGTCTTCACCAGTTATCAGATCTTTTTCATTTTCCAGTTGCACAGATGATAATCTCGGAACTGATTTGTTATAGTATTGTAAAGTTTAGTTGGATAAGCTGGAATTATTGCTTGTTTTTTATAGATGTTATTGTATTCTCGAGAATCTATTTCATGCTCCAGATTCAACATTCAATGTCTCCCAAGCAACGTAAAGAAGGGTATTTACGGAACCAAAAAGAAACATAAAAGTATAAATACCAAATGTAAATTTGTGATTGAATGACTTGCTCATCATAAATAACACGCAAATTTAATCAACAATGGTTGCTATCTCTGGAACATCTTGGTTCACACTTGCTGCTACTGCCACAGCCCTTTTCGCTACTGTTACTGATGCTCATTTGTCCATGACGGTTTCAAAAGCTGATGTAAGAGAACAGACACAGGCATAGTGTACTCTACTAACATAACATTGTTTGCTTCTTAAGGATGACTCGTACTTGACTACTGCAGTCAGAGTTCCTCATGGCTGTCAAAGTGCTAATGGCTCTCCTACTCGAGCAATCACTGTTACCCTTCCTGCAGGTGTGATGAGAGGTCAATTCGAGAATGTTGCTGGTTGGGTATTGTGTTCTTCTCCTTTTCATAAGCTCAATAGCTAACATCAATGTTCAATAGAACATTACCACAGAATCTGAACCCGTTGATCCTCCCGTCACTATGGGCTCCTCTCAAATCACTTCCAGAGTCAAGACTGTGCGTTGGGAAGGTGGACCACTTCCTCAGGGTCAATACAAGGACTTTGGTATGCGCATCTTCTTACCAGCTGCCAAGGACGATAGCAAACCAGAGCTGGTTTTCTTCCCTGTCCTTCAAGAGTGCGAGACTGGCAGAGATCTCTGGAACCAAATCCCAGATACTGAGGGCTATAACCATGAATTGCAAAGAGATGCTCCTCATATCGAAATTAACACTCACCCTGATGATACTCCGTGGACTGAAAACCGACTGGTCAAGGGTCAAACATCTGCTGCCAGTGCGAGTGTTGCGAATAGTGGCTCTGCTAGTTTGCTAGCCGCTGCTGTAGCTGCTTACTATCTTATTTGATCTTTCAAATACCATATTATTATTCATTACATTACTCTTCTACCTGGACATATATATAAATAAACCGAAGCCCGTTCTTCAAACCATCAGACTGCTTGATGATGCCTCTGCTTTGCTATACTTTCACTAAGCATCTAACCACTACTGCTACTGGGTGACTCGCAACATGCTACTGTATTCAATTTCAACATTTCAAGCAAACTTTTGAATTTCTTGATGTCACTTACCTGTCTTTCACTCAGTAATCACAAAAAGAATGAGCGACCTTTATTCTGGTATATGCATGTTACTAGGCCAGCCATTACGAATTGAAACATAACAGTTTTCATTAGACAATGACCCCGAGTACCGAGCAACTCGAGTGAAATCTGGCATCCCTCCACCATCGATACGCGATCGTCCTAGAAACCATCGTCAAGGAGGTGATTTATCCCGATTCAACCCTGCCATGCAGCGCAACCAACATAATTCACAACAACAACAAAGATATTCGCCTTATGGCCAGCAAGGTCGTGACGAGAGAAGACATCATCAAGACCATGACAATCAGAGATACTCACATCAACAAGAACAACAACAACGATATCCTGATCAGCGTTATCCAGATCGACAACAACACAGATATCCTGAACAGCAGCAACAGAGACAGCCCTATTCAGATCATCATCAGCAACAACAACAACAACAACAACAACGCCCACCAGCACCACCAGCACCCAAACCAAAACCATTAGAATTGCGCACCAGCACCGACTTTTTAAAGTGTGAAAAGCGCCTTTCATTAGAAGATCTTGTAAATACCATTACACCAACACCATGTACATCAGAGACAGACTATGACTTTTTGAGCTCCAAAGCATTGGTTGAAAAAGTGAATCAATTGCGGGTACGTGAGTCTAGATGCGTGTAGTATTGACAACAGCGTTGACATGCATATCATTAGGAAAATATGCGCCATGTTCCTTACGAGCAACGATCAGAAGCAAGATCCAAGAGCAATCCATTTGAAAGAATCGGTAATGCCATATTTATGAACAGAGCAGCAACCAAGCTAGCTGCTCTGGACGCGACATTTGGATTAGCTACAACACACAGCCAGGAGTTTACATTTGCAGACATCTGTGGAGGACCAGGTGGGTTTTCAGAGTACTTGTTATGGCGCGTGCACAGCTGGGGAGAATCAGCTCATGGATTCGGCATCACTCTCAAGGGAAGCGAAGAGGTGAATTGGCATACAGAGAAGTTTCGACCCGACATCCCTCGCCATAGTTTGACAGAAATCAACGGAGTTGATGGAACAGGTGATTTGTACAAGACAGAGAACATCAGAGAGTTTGAGGCAACCGTTATGAAGGAAACAAGAGACCAGGGCGTGGATTTGGCTGTTGCTGATGGCGGTTTCGATTTCACTGGAAATGAGGCACATCAGGAGTTATCTGCACAGCGTCTGCTGTTGTGCGAGGTGGTTACTATGCTTACTTGTCTCAAGCGAGGTGGATATTTTGTGTGCAAATTCTTTGACATTTTGAGCGAAAGCACGGCTGGACTCGTTTGGCTGCTCTATCAGCTATTTGATGAAGTCTGCATCACGAAGCCATTGAGCAGTCGACCCGCTAATGCAGAGAGATACATTGTGTGCAAAGGACTCGTGCATGAAAAGCCTACGCAATTAGTTCAAGCGTTGATGAAGGCCATTGACACAAACACAACCGCCATCAGTATTGTTGCTCGCCAGTTTTTGGAGAAAGATGAAGATTTTATTGATTATGTCAAGATGCGCAACATTCGATTTGCCATGAAGCAGACAGAAGCATTAGAGCAGATGGACCAGTTCATCAAGAATCCGTAAGTGTTGTTGTTGTTGTGTTCTAAACGGGTTAATAATTTCGTTTCAATAGCCAACTTGCACCATTGTACGACCAAGAACAAGTAAAGAGACATTGCTTGAGTGAATGGAGATTGCCGTTGCAAGACTCTCAACAGCATTATTTCTAAAATAAAAATCTCATTTCTTTTGCTGATATTGATAATACAAGGAGCCCCCCACCATGGCTATCACAGTGAAACCCTGAGCAGCAACTACCGTGTATCGCTCAATAACACGCCCAATTCGCACATGGATTGAATGAAATACTACCTCTGAGTCGAAACATGTTGTTTGCATAGGCTCTGTTGCCAGTTTTAATGCCTACAGTGGCAGCGACCAGAGCGAAGCAAGTTAAAGCGACGCCTGGAGTGAACATGGCAGCATGAATATCACGATAATTAGGTTTCAGTTGAACCCTTTATCAAGAATATTGTATACCTGCTGGCACGAATGGTTCCTCTCTGGATTTTCTCTTGATTCGCTCCATAGGAGACTCGCCGTTCAGCTTGTATCGTATCTGCTCCATTTCCTCAGGCGTGTACTCTTTCATTATGTGTGTGAATGTGTGAAAGAGGTTAATATCCAAATAGTTTTAGTGGGTTACAATATAACCAAGTCTAAAATGGGAGCTTCTCCCCTCTCTCGCGTTATTGCACCCCCCATTAAATGAGGTAATATTTGTCCTTTTTAGAGTTTCACACGAAAATAAAACGATGGTGGGCGCTTATCCCCTTCCATTCTGACTCACACATGCTGAATTGAAAGGGATTCAAGGAAGCATCTTTGATCATGTACATTAAACAACCGAAGAT
Source organism: Mucor lusitanicus (assembly GCA_010203745.1). Classification (NCBI taxonomy): domain Eukaryota; kingdom Fungi; phylum Mucoromycota; class Mucoromycetes; order Mucorales; family Mucoraceae; genus Mucor; species Mucor lusitanicus. The sequence goes on along the minus strand of JAAECE010000003.1, from coordinate 1,909,080 downwards.
GGGTTGCCAAATAGAGTGGGTACCCTTCTTTTTTTTTTGAGTAAAGAAACTATATAAAGGGCTTGATTAAATAACTCTAAATCAAACACTCTTTTTCTCCAACAATTCATACCTGTCTAAAATGTCCAACCCTAAAGTAAGTTACCACTATACCGCGTCGATTACGCGTTGGTTGACATGGCCTTTGTGTGTAGACTTTTTTTGATATCACTGTCGATGGCAAGCCCCTCGGAGTAAGTACATGTTATCAAAATTCATGCGTACGCGTTTTTTTAACATGATGTGTCATGTTTATAGAAAATCGTCTTTGAGCTATACAAGGATGTAGTTCCCAACACTGCTGAAAACTTCCGTGCTCTCTGTACTGGTGAAAAGGGCTTTGGCTACAAGTCTAGCGGCTTCCATCGTGTCATTCCCAACTTTATGCTTCAAGGTGGTGATTTCACCAACCACAACGGCACTGGCGGTAAATCTATCTATGGTAATATATACTGTCAATATTGTCAGAGTAAAGGATCAGCTTTGCTCACACATCTCTACTCGTAATTAGGTGAAAAGTTCAAGGATGAGAACTTTAAGCTCAAGCACACTGAACCTGGATTGTTGTCCATGGCTAACGCTGGCCCCAACACAAATGGTTCTCAATTCTTCATCACCACTGTTCCCTGCTCCTGGTTAGATGGCAAGCACGTTGTCTTTGGCAAGGTCATTGAAGGGTAAGCTGGCAGAAGATCCCCTCATAAAACTCAATACTTATCATCTTATTTAGCATGGACATTGTCAAGAAGATTGAAGCCTTGGGTTCTGATTCTGGCAAGGTCAAGTCCAAGATCGTCATTGCTGACTGTGGAGAACAATAAGCAAATATTGAACTCATCATCTTTCATTCGAATCATTAGTATAGTAGCAAATAAATAAATAAGAAATTACAAGAGATCTTTTGTGTTGCTTTCAAATGTAAAATTATAAGGGTTTTTGACGCCGAATGATTCCACTGCATGAATATGTGTTCTAGACTCCTGTTTATTTCTTTGCAAAAAAGCTGGTAATGGATTTCATGCCTTTGGTGTTGACCTTGGCTAAGCTTCTGGGCACCTGAGGTTTCTTTTTCTAAAACAGAATAGTGAGTTTTTATCGGATATACGTTTTCACAATCAAAAAGATACCTTGGCAGGCGTATCAAGGAATGCTTCATCTGGATGGGTTCTTTTGAAGAAGCCTGATGGAGATGCATCTGTAACATAATTTGTAATATCGCCTAATTCTGCTTCTTCCTTCTCCTCCTCGATGCTGGTTACATGTAAAAAATAAGCCTTTGTTGCTTTTTCAAATCGTTGTTCTTACTCACTCTAGCTTTGTCAAGAGACGATTGAACCAATCTTTGTTTAGATAGTTTGATAGTGTGTACACAGCTTCTAATTTCATTAAAGTTGCTTCTTGGTTTGTTGATTCGAATGATTTTTTGAAGGCCTCACTAGACATTAGTCGATCCACCTTTTTGACAAGCCAATCCAGGGTCTTCTCGTGGTTTAGTTTATACACGAATAGATCTGTGGCAATTTCTAATACAATGTGTCAGTCAATGTCACATCCATTCTGACCGAGCGCTTACCTTGGACATCGCACAAATGTGCCAATTGCTTTATAAATCCAGGAATGTTGGTCAATCGGTGCACATCAATTGGCTTGGAATATTCTTCGCTCGTAATGCCTTCATCATCTAATGTCTCTGTTCCAACAATCTCCAATTTCACATTCTCTCTGCTGAAGATATCGTCCAGTGTCTTGAATTTCTTGTCATCTTTCTTGTATGCTTCGTCGAGAATAGGCAGTGCCATGAAAAGCGGGTCCAATGATGCGATAAATCTCACTGCACCATCTTTGACAATAGCGTCAATTACACCATTCTCTGCTTTGCGAAAGAGGAATACCTTTATAAATGTCTGTATCTATTAACCAAGCGCTTTTGCGGCCTGGCCCTGTCACTTTTTGTATCTCGTATAAAGCACCTTTGTCATTGTGAAAGTAAATGGAACGTCTACTTGATCGAGGGCAAGGTAAATACAATTCTGTCAAATGATTCACATCTAAAAATCAAGAAAATGTCAGACAATCAGTTTTGTTCTAACGCTCTTTTTATTGAGTTACCATCATCCAGCTTGTTTGTGAAGGCAATGATTTGAGATTTCATACTTTGATAACGACAAAAGTGAGCGAAAAGGGGAAAATACACGACAGGTAAAATTCTTTTTTTGATTCTCGTCTTGGAAATGTTTGAAACCGCGTTTGCGTGGATAGTTAATCTTTGACAACGAAAATCCATGTGGATTAGACATAAACACACTTTATCACCAGTGTATGGAATGAAGTACTTCTCAAAATCAATGTATGGTGCTTTACGAAAATGCCACAAACTGGGTACTTGATGCTCTACAGAGATCTTAAATATGCCAAACAAAACTTCACAAGCAAGATTCCAACAGCATTCGTTGCTTGCTATCAATTATTTAGAGTATTGCCGTTTGAGCAATCGAAAATTACTTCCTGAACAATTTTAGATACTGGCTTTCGTCTTTAAGTGGTTTCAAGTCATAATAACAGTAAGACCTTATATTAAGAATTACATCGATATGTATAATCACTGTTTGTGTAGATTTTACAGCAAAAGCTGTAACAAAATTGCTCTTAAATCCACGTTTCTGCTGTCAAGTTATGAACATGCGACGTCCGTATGCAAAGTATATTTTCTGTACAAATTGAAGCCGCTTATCCATCTAATTATCAAAGGATGTGCAAAATATGAGCTTACAAACCATTCCATAATTTCAAAATGACAAGAATTAACGAAAGTAAATTTAAAATTGTTCAGAAAGTAATTTTTGATTGTTCAAATAGCAATGCTCTTATTAAATTTGATCTGTTGGCTCCACACCCTCGCACCATTCTGCCTGTATCAAACATCAAATGAGCAATAATTATTGACTGCAGCCTTATATTTTATGGGCTTTTACAGGCCTGTCCAACTCTCGCTCTTTACCGTCCAACTTGGATTTATACAGCTAATGGGCTCATGTATACGAATAGTATATAAGAAATGATATCATGTAGTCCTAGATGTCTAAATAGATCTCACAAAGCTTCTCCACAGCTATTTTAGTAAGCTATTCGCCTGCTTGGAGGTGCATCCGCCTGCAAAAAAATTCAAGCTCAGTTTGGCACTGGATGCATGATGCTTCAGAAACCTGTTTTTGGGATCCCAAAATCACCTTTTGATCAATTTCACCAAATTTTATTAAGCTTGTTCAGGTATGTTTATAATAAATATAGCATCTTCAAAAACTTCTCTATCTATCCATGCTAGTTTCATAATTATCTTGCACCAAAAATAATGCGCAATATTGAAAAAACTGAAATTGCGTTTTTGCCAAAATAGGCAAGATTTTGCTAGCCAAACCTGCCAAATAAGACTTGTATACAAAAGTTTGGAAAATTCCCAACATTTTGAGCTTAGGAACATCTTAATGAAAAGTGGCTCCTTTACGTCTCAAAATGGGATCAAAGAAAATTGATGGAAAATCATGCATGGTAGCAAGGGATTTGGGGTCGATTTTCAATGAAAAATCAATGACCAAAAAAAATCGAGAAACATGTACAGGAAGTATCTACAAGATCAGAGAAACTGCTTGAGCTATTTCTCTGCGTTTGTAACCCGCTGTAACTGCTTCAAAACCCCCTCAAAGTTACCGTCTTTGATGCAAATTTGGTGAATAATTGCTTATTATCAAACGATTGTGCTATAGCATACTATAGTTGTAATGCATTTAAAAATTGATCTAGCTCATACTGCTTGTATTATATTAGGTTTTTATCTTCCAACTTTCACCGTAATTCCTCTTTCTCGATTGGGGAACGACATTTGAGCGTCCCGTAATATGGTACTCATAATGTAACTTTCTATGTACTTGAATTGACTAGCTATTTCTCAAATAGTGCTCTCTCAGGAACTTCAATATTTCTAGTTTGCTGAGCATGATTTGACTTTTTTTGACATGAATGTCTTCTATATAGAATTGGGTACATTGGATCTTCTTAGCATACGATACAAATGATATGTTTCCAAGTCTTGCAACCAGGTTCTGTGCCTGGCGATTGTCAGACTGTTATATTCAGCTCCATTGCTCAGTGTACGAATGGCATTGTGGAACAATCTCGAAGTTTTTGCTTTATAATCCTTCCAAGAGAAGAAGGGTTCGATGCGCCGGCGGTCACATTTACATAATGTGTATTGTACACATTAAATTGACCAACTTTATCTTCCTTGCTCTTTATACACTTTCGACTTCTTTAAACTTATCCAAATTGTCGCAATCAAACAACAACAAATATGGCCCGGGAGGGGTTTTCGTTATTCCAAAGCTTAAACCATTGAATTCGACCAAACATTGCTTTGAATGTGGGGAAGAATTCAGCTTATTCAAACAGAAATATCACTGCAGAAATTGTGGTACGGTATTGTAGCAACAAGACATTTGAGTGCTGCTGACTGATATACATTTAGGTAATGTTGTCTGCTCCAATTGTTCAGATCAAAAGAATCCCTTGAAGAAGTTTGGATATGACAAGTAAGTAAGTGCCTTTTTTCGCAGCAAAGCAAATGGCCAACTCGAGATAAAAAGTCCTGTTAGATGTTGCAACACCTGTGAACGGCTGATACAGATGCAAAACATGAACTCGAATGAATTATCAAAGCTCTCTCCAAAAGTCCTAAAAGAATATATCAACGCTTATCATCTACCCTCAAAAATGGCTTTGGAAAAGAGCGACTTGGTTCGCATTATATTCAACACAAGGCCTATATCTAATGATAACGAGCTGTATTATAGACGGAATCGCACAAAACCCACAGAGCGAAACAGTGGATCTGATGATGATAGAAAAGGCTTTTCGTTCTCCAACATGATGCAAGAGTTATTCACTCCCTCCTCAAACAACCAAGAATCAAACCATGCAACAAACTCCAGCGAACAGCGCAGAAGGGAAGAAGAGCAAAGGCAGAGACAGGAGCAAGCGAGACGAATGCAACAACAACAACAACAACAACAGCAGCAGGCCCAAGCTCAGGCACGGCAGCAGGCCCAGCAAAATGCACAGAGACAAAGACAGGCTGAGAGAGAAAGATTAGAGCGTCAGCAGCGAGAACAGTACATGCGACAGCAGCAGGAGCAGCAACAACGCCAAAGACAATCCAACACTTCATATCAGCAACGACCCACATCGCAACCCTCACCGCCTATACCAAATACCGAGAATCTGTTATCGCTTCATGACATGATTAAATCCAACATTGATCCAGCATCACTATCAGTGCGCACCCTGAAATCGATTTTGAAAGCAAATTATGTAGAGCAATCTCATGTCATTGAAAAGTCAGAACTTGTGAAGCTTGTTATTCGACTCGTTGACTCGTACAAAGCGGAGCATGACAGTAGTGGTGGGAGCGATAGTGGCACGGGAGGTGGTGGATCAGGAAATGAAGACACGCTTTGCAGGATTTGTATGGACGCTCAACAAAATTGCGTGTTTTTAGACTGTGGGCATATGGTAACATGTATGGATTGTGCTAAAAAGGTAAGAAATCTATAACAAGAGACAGAGAGAAAGAAAGAGGTGATTTACTGGATATGTTGTATAGCTGATTGAATCAAAGAATGAGTGTCCCATCTGTCGAGAGCCAATTTTGAAGTTGGTGCATGTGTTCCGTTCCTGAGAAAACAAAGATAGCGAATGACAATAAATACCTTGATCCTGTACTATTTATCCCGGATGACTAGATGATTTGTGATGGCAAGAAAATGTGCTGTGTGTAATGCATTTAAGGGAAATAGGATATAAACGGTGCTTTTGAACGAATTTGTACTTTTGTCCGTTTTTGCTAATTTGTACCCTCTTTGATGTCTGAATCAATCACATCCTCTTAATACTATATACTTACTAGAGCGATAGAAGGAAGGAAACAGAGACGAACCACATTACTACAGCCCTGAATGAAAAGGAAGAAGAAGCACTTGATTTTTGCCCTTGTCAATTTTACCTTTTTCTAATTTAAAGCTATGCTTGAATGGTTCCAAGAATTTGGAGTAGTACGAAACTGTTTGTGCGATCTTAAACCAACTTCTTGAAATTCCATCCAGCTTATTCACATATGTATAAGGCGATCTTGTGCAGCTATACAATGCAACTTTATCTTTTTTCTTTGAGCTTCAACAGCTCAAAAAGGCGATATGTGGTAATTAAGGCAACTTGCAATATCACCCTTCATGTGATGCAAAACCGTTTGATATCTTCTTACTAGCATATCGCCTTTTCTAGGAAAGAATGTCCTAAAAAGAAGACTCTCGCTTTAATTCTCTTTACCTGGTAATAACCGAATGCTTCAGTAATCTCCATTTATGGATAGCATCGTTGTACTATACTACACTTGCTGCTTTCTATCTTGCTTGATAGAAGATGTATTCAACATGAAACTGTTTATATTGTCATCGGCAAGCAACAATAAGCTACGCGATGACACTGTTTACTGCTGAAATGTTCAGCTGTAAATAAATGTAAATTAAGAGCGACTGATTAAACATTGATTGTAATACTCATTCTGCATGTTTTTTACTCACAACTCTAGTAATACTAACAATCTTCTCAAATGGCTATATTATCATCTGATGAGTAACATTGTTTATCTCGTATTTGATATGTGAATTTATTGATCTGTGTCGGTACCTCCCGCATGGACATTGTTATATAAAAAAGGCTTGATTTTTCGTTGATTTGATGTCTGCACCATCTTTCTTTTCAGTTTCTTTTTACATACACACATCAAACAAGTAGCTTATACCCTTTTATCCCTCTCCCTCTCCCCATTATTGCTTGTTGAAAAAAAAACTCGTACTTTATGGACTCTAAAGCAAGTATCCATTCCTCCCATTCTGCTCGGATGGAGGAAAGGGTGATTCATGAAACTCTATCCTACGATGAAAAAAAGGCTGGAAGCTTCTATGACAATGAAAATGCCATCGGTGGAAACACACCCGAGGAATACACTGATGAAGACTCTCCTATTGAAGAAGTTCGCGCTGTAGTGCCAAAGTAAGTCTTGATCCAATTCCGAAATCATTCATTAGTAAACTTACATATGTCTATCTACAGCACTGATGACCCCTCTTTGCCCGTCCTTACCTTCCGTGTTTGGGCTCTCGGTATGGTCTTTAGTTGTTTGCTGGCTTTTGTCAATCAGTTCTTCTGGTACAGACGTAACGCCATGACTCTATCACCTCTGGTTGTCCAGTTGCTTACTTTCCCTCTTGGCAAACTGATGGCACTGGTCATTCCTAAATCCAGATTCTGGAATCCTGGACCATTCAACATGAAGGAGCACGTCTTGATTACTGCTATGGCCAATTGTTGTTACAGCACTGCTTATGCTGTTGATATTATTACTATTCAAAACTTGTGGTACGACCAAGATATGGGTTGGGGCGGTGGTATTCTCCTTATCTGGACCACTCAACTCATTGGTTTCGGTATGGCTGGTGTCCTCAGACCCTATCTCGTCTATCCTAGCTCCATGATCTGGCCTGCCAATCTTGCCAACATCTCCTTGTTCAGATCCTTCCACATTTCTGATGGTGAATGGACTGGTATCTCTCGTTACAGATACTTTATGTACAGTTTCGCAGGCATGTTTGTCTACTACTGGCTTCCAGGTTACTTTTTCCAAGTCTTGACCTTCTTCTCATGGGCCTGCTGGATCAAGCCCACAAACCGTGTTCTCTCTCAACTTACTGGTGGTCTTGATGGTCTCGGTATGTTTGCCATCTCCTTTGATTGGTCTACTATCGTCTCCTTCCTCGGTAGTCCTTTGGTCGTGCCTTGGTATGCTACTGCCAACATTGCTGTCGGTGCCGCCCTTGTCTCTTGGGTCATTGTTCCCGCTCTCTACTACACTAATACTTGGGATGCTCAAAAGTTCCCCATCATTACATCTGCCTTGTTCACCAAGGATGGTGCACCTTGGAACAACACTATTGTCATGAATGCTGACAAGACCTTGAATGCTGAGGTCTACGAAGAATACGGCCCTCTCTATATGACTAGTTTCTTTGGTTTTACTTATGGTATCATGTTTGCTGGTGTTACTAGTATCCTGTCTCATACCTTCTTGTACCATGGTAAAGACATTGTCAGACAATTCAAGCGTGCTCGTACCGAAGATGAAGATATCCATCGCAAATTGATGCGTGCTTACCCTGAAGTGCCTCTCTGGTGGTATATTGTCATCTTCTTTGGCTCATTTGCTGCTTCCTTTGGCGTTATCTATGGATGGCCCGAGATCAAGCTCCCTTGGTGGGGTCTTATTCTTGCTATTGCTATTCCCGTCATCTTTACTCTTCCAATTGGTATCATTCAAGCTGTTACAAATCAACAACCTGGTCTCAACATCATCACTGAGCTTGTTATTGGTTACGCTTTGCCCGGCCATCCTATCGCCAATGTCACCTTCAAGACTTATGGTTACATTTCAATGGCCCAATGTTTGACCTTTATCAGTGATTTGAAGTTGGGTCACTATACCAAAGTTCCACCCAAGGCCATGTTCTGGGTCCAAATCGTTGGTACTGTAATTGCTGGTGTTATCAACTTGGCAACTGCTAAATGGTTGATGGCTACTGTTGAGAACATCTGTACACCTGAAGCTTATCCTTTCACTTGTCCCAGTGCTCATACTTTCTACTCTGCTTCTATCATTTGGGGAAGTAAGTATTTGAACACATGCTCTTTTTTGAACCATTTTGATTAACAAGGTTATTCTTCACAAAAAAAAAAGCAATAGGACCCGGTCGTATGTTTGGAGGTAATAGTCCTTACAGTTCCATGAACTGGATGTTCCTCATTGGTTTCCTCTTGCCCATTCCCTTCTGGTTCTTGTCCAAGAAATACCCCAACAGCTTGTGGAAATATGTCCACATTCCTCTCATCTTCAACGCCACTGGTATGATGCCTCCTGCCGTTCCTCTCAACTTCTCCATGTGGTGTGCTGTCGGCTTCATCAGCATGTACTGGTTGCGTAAATACCGCCACAATTGGTGGATCAAGTACAACTACCTCACTTCAGCAGCATTCGATTCTGGCTGTGCCATCGCTGCTCTTATCATTTGGGGTGTTGTTCAGGGCTCTGGATATACTCCAGATTGGTGGGGCAACGGAGGTGCCGAGAGTTTCGACCACTGCCCTCTCTCTTCCGCTACTGGCCTTGAGTAAATTACTATGCTTTAACCTAATTCTTCTTAATAATTAGTACCATCTTATTTAATAACTATTCACTTTTTTTTTTTTTTATAAATAAAACGTAATTCCTAATTATAATTCCACCAAGAACTGATTGAATGTTGTGAGCTGTTGATGCAAAAAGAACACTGGAAAAGAGCATTGGCATGAGTCTATTTTATATAGTAATGATCAGGTGTTACTACTAGTAAATGAAAGAAGGACAGAGAGACAGAGGGTATTATAATTGAAATGCCTGTGCGCCTTTCTCTGACTAATTTATTTACTATATTGGCTTATTTATGTACGTATATCTTGTTGCATTATAGGCTTAGAAGGTATAGGAGTACTAGCGGTACTACCAACTGCATAAATCACCATTCTAGCGAGGATTGACACATATTTGGCTTTGATTTCACCTGAAATATACCTCGTACCAGATCCTCAATGACTTTGTCGTCTTCCAGAGTATTCTCGACTATATCTTTGCAATAGCAAGGCGTTACTCTACCATACCAAATGGCACGATGCCCATTGTGAGTATACACAACCACATTTCCAGCAAATGCGTGCCCTATACATGATCATTTTGCGTCAGAAATACAAATCAACGCAAGCGCTTGACACAGCACACCACACATCTTACCTCCCAGATGGCTAACCAGGGCTATTTTTGTAATCCCCTCATCTTTTGTGGCATTCAAGGATGCTTGTTCTAGAGCCTTTTGCAATAAAGGCCCGACAGTTCCACAACGACGATCTTTGTTGCCATGACCACAGATCAGGATCAGATTAGTGTAAGGGCAAGGATAGATTGAGAAAGCTTGGTAGCATGGCTTTCCATAGATGTAGTCAAACAAGGCATCTACTCTTCTGGGGGTAATGTTGGATATAATAATGTTGTCTGGTAATAGCAAAATGTCTGTGCCTGATGTGGAGTGAATAGAAGGCAGGGAACAGTTTGTCACAATCACACGCTGGGTTTCTGGTTCTTGCTGTTCTTCTGTAGTCGGCTCATGGCAACCCACAGGATGATACCTGTTCTCAAATGACCTGTGATCTAAATGCTTTCTCTTGCGGATGGTTTCAATAAATGCTCTTGCTAATCCTTCATCTTCAATGTGTGCTGGCCAATTCGTCTTGCCCGTCAAAATGACAATGTGTATAGCATAGGATGGCACTGTATTATGCAATGGTTTTGAGGTGTCAATTTTTAGTTCTGGAGGCACCAACGGATGTGGACATGGCTTATCGCACCCTTTGCATTCAATGGGTACAATGGGCTTCAAATCCTGGATATCAAGCGGTGGTATAATGCTAGTGACTAAATCATTGGTGCAAGAAGATGAATAGAGACTACTGAGACAATTAGCAAGCCATTTCATTGTAATTAGGCATCGGTTTAGTGTGTAATGTAAGAAAGAAATGAAGAAGGAAGAGGAGATGCCCCCAGTTTTGTTTTTTTATTTTTGAAACTGAATACTAATCAGATCTTGCTTTGAAGCTCCGGATTCAGGTGTTGTATTCTATCCATCACCATGGTATCAGATCATGTACTAAAAGGTCATTTTTGCAGGTGGCCTTATTTTTGAGCTTTATCACAGAATGTGGCAAGCTCAATATCTCTGGTAGACAAGCCTTGACAATCATGTGTGGATAATGTAACTTCAACTCTGTTGTAGACCTACAATACGCAGTGTTAGCTTTCCCAATGCCACGCCCTCCCGTTCCTAATCCACGCTTACATTAAACCACTCGGGATGATGATCAAGTTTGTCAGCTTTTAATGCAACACGTGTCATGAAACCAAAAGCTTCGTTGAAATCTTGGAATGAATATTTCTTAATGATGGCATCTCTGTTGTCAACCATGGCCCATCCGGATGAGAGCAAGGGAGATAAAAGTTCATCGCGTTGAGCTTGAGTAAGTGTGGAAACAGACATTTTGGCGTAGTGATGTATAGAGAGAAAAGGTCTAAACAAATGTCCTTTAGAACCGAGAAGCATTTTTATATATCAAATTTCAAGTTCCCACGGTAATAGGGAAGAGAGGAGTGAGAACCTGGTCGGCAGAGATGAATGCTGATGAGGAAATAAGGCTGTTTGATTCAGCCTGACATTCAATTGCTGGAAGGGCCTCGTAGATGCATATGATGCCTTGATGTGGATGCAAAATTAGGCTTCTGGCAATCCGAATTTGACATGAAATGCAAGCGTCTTTATCATAGCTAGTCAAGAATTTATACAGTCTATTCATCCTGTGCATCATTCTAATATCAGGAGAGCTGCAGTGTACAATTGTGGTCTTTTATCGATAGAATGCTCGCCACAAGCAATCTATATCCATTAAATTGGCTATTTGAGGATGCTACACGTTTGTATCAGTAGAATCGATACATATACAGATAGACAATATACTTGCATTGCGTCTTAATACTCAAAAAAGTGCAAAATACAACCAAAATTGGATACATTTGAACCGTGATTTCTCGTGTTAAAAGCTATTTGGTACGGTCAAAATCGCGTCAAACGTTGTTTCTCAACTAGCATAAACTGTTTGACACCTTTGCTCACTTTTTTGGGGACCAAAAAAACATCATCAAAAATTGAAGAAAAAGCATGAGGTACCCCTCATACTTTTCATCGAAAATCAAACGATCGCATTTTTGAAGGCAAAAATGAACATTTTTACTATGGTACATATTAATTCAAACTGTTCCTCTTGGTCCAAGGTACCCGCTAAAACTTTGTTTGTGAGACGTTTATATGCAAAATCTCAACATTTCCGCTAAAAACCTTATTTCATATTTTGTCAAATTGCTCAAAAAATTTGGTCAAAACCTACTACAAAATTAACATCATTAGATGCGCCTTAAAAAGTACTACCAAAAATCATTAGAAAATATACGATTATTTTGTATTTTCTGTAGTCAATTAAGACGAAATAGTTTATTCGAATCGCAAAAAGACAGAATTTGGCCAATCTCGAGACAAAATCTTATAGTCGGCATTTTAATTATTTTCGGCGGCGGCGTAGCTGGCAAACTCTAGACATGCTTACTCTGATGGAAATGCATGCTTTTGAAGACTTGTATGAATGGAATTGCGAGTCAAAACGTGCACTAGTTTAACTTGGCTTCTTTTTGATACATACATTTTACATAATTGAAGAGATAAAACAGGGTTTTTAATACAAATTACTCATCTAAATGAGAAATTTATTCTTACTGGTATCCAATACCTAGTATAGTAGTACTAGTAGTACTACTAGTATTCTAAATTGCAAGCAGTGATAATTCAAATGGCTCTCTCTCTTTAACGCTGTAGGTTGGCCAGTGAGATGGAGTTGGATAGACTAATTGCCTGAATCTTCCATGCAAACATACTCTAGATGCCAGAAGAGGGGCACAAGCTATGGTTATCTTCCATTTCATCAGCCATATACCACTGATGAAAATGCCCTGGATCCTCCTTCTTCCACATCAAATGCCTGCACTGCATGATTCACTACTAATTTGAGATGATGCAGGTACATTGGGGCCATCAATGAACCCTTTGTTACAATCTATAAAGCACACAAAGGTTTGCTAATGACAATGCTAGAATCAAAACCTTTTGGTAAGCAGTACACCATTCCATGCCCTTGTTAGCCTGCCTACATTGTTACCTATTGCGATCAGATCAAATTGACACAATGCAAGTCCAGTGACTCGTAAAAAAAAAACGGCTTTAAAAGAAGCACATCTCGAATTTTCGACATTCAATACTCTTTTCAACTTTACAACACATACTCACACATAACTTGTCAACTACACATATGGATAAAAAGAGTAAGCAGACATTAAAATAATGTTGGATCAAACACTTATCATGAATGACATTAGACTCTCAAGTGGAAAGACCCGTCGTCTTTTTTGATATTTCAATCGGTGATGTAGCCGTTGGACGTATGAAGATGGAGCTCTTTTCAGATATTGTGCCCAAGACGGCCGAAAATTTCAGGTAAAAATGAAGTAGGGATGGTGTTATACAAGACGTTTGTTGATACTGACACGCGTTTTGCATCCATTTGACAGACAATTATGTACCGGCGAATACAAGTAAAGCATAGTGGACATGCTATTTTGCATTGTTGACCAACTCGCTGACATTGATAATACATTAGGAGAAACAATCAACCTCAAGGATTCAAAAACAGTTTATTCCACAGGTAAGCACATCTACCACCCACTTGTACGAGGAGGAGAAAGGCTCATCGTATGATGGTAGAGTGATCAAAGACTTCATGGTACAAGGTGGCGACTTTTTAAAAGGCGATGGTACTGGATCAATGAGCATCTACGGCGACAAATTTCCAGACGAGAACTTTATCGAAAAGCACAGCAGCGCTGGATTACTGTCCATGGCTAATTCAGGACCCAATACCAACGGATGTCAATTCTTTATTACATGTGATGCATGCGACTTTTTGGATGGAAAGCATGTTGTGTTTGGACGTCTTGTGGATGGTTTATTGACACTGCGCAAGATTGAAAATGTATCTACTGGGCCCAACAATCGCCCAAAACTGCCTGTCAAAATCACTGGTAAGAAGGATTATTCTGTGCTAGTATGTAATTTTTATTAAGCATCCTTTCTTGTTTCTTCATGTAGAATGTGGACAAATGTAAAAAAAGAATTGTGGATTAAATGTGGATTAAATGTGTGAGGGTGTAGTAAATAAAGCGATTTTTTTTTACATTCCTGGAGGAGGATGTTGCCCATTTTGTTGCTGCTGCTGCTGTTGCTGTTGTTGTTGTTGCTGTTGTTGTTGTTGCTGCTGTTGTCTATGGAGAAACAGTCTCTGTTGTAAGTCTCTCACAGCATTGGGTTGTAGATTGAGATTTGCAAGATTGGCCATATTGATATTTCCCATGCCGAGCAGATTTCCTGCATTGAGGTTGTTCATATTGTTGTTGCCCACATTGTTACCAAGATTGATATTGGAAAGCAGTAGACTATTGGCATTGAGACCTACTTTATGTTGTGAGTACATGATACACACACACACACATACACTGCAAACCTACCATTCATGTTTTGTTGGCCTTGATTTGGCTGTTGCTGTTGTTGGCCCTGCTGATTCTGCTGTTGCGGTGCTTGTTGGCCACCTGTAGCAGGACTTGCCATGCCCGCAGCATTCATCATTTGCTGCTGTCTAAGCGTATTCTGTAAATGCTGCACATTGGGATTGTTGTTGGCATTCAAGAGGCTCAAATTGGCTGTGTTTTGAAGGCTGGCCAGCATGGCTGGATTGATGTTGGTGCCTGACGCAGGTGTGGATGCACCCGGCGCCATGCTTTGAGGAATGGCTCCGGGAGGCATGCCATTAGGAGGAACAGCAGTGCCTGCGCCCGCATTCAAGTCTGGTAGTGGCACGCGCGTAAACACAATACCAATCAATTTACCACCTGTATACGTGATAACAACGCCATGATGAGGCTCTGGAGCGCCGTTTGCTTGCGTTGCGCCGAGATTGAATATGACAGTAGCAATCTAAACATGATGTCAGTCTATTTGGCCCTTTCTTTCATAGTGGAGGGAGGACACTTGCGTATTTCTTTGTTTCTAAATTTCTCATCAACTGATTAAAGTTGGTTTGATCTTGCTGACTACCGGAATTCAAGGGCTTGAATTGACAGAACGGCAGCTTGTTTTCTATGGCTTGTCGCTGCAGTATTTGTGCTCTTGATAAAGGCGATCGACTCGCAATCTGGACGCGTGCTGGCCATATATCAGGACGACTAGACAGAGAAGCGGGTGAGTAGAATTGCTGGTGAATCAGGGCAGGCGATACTTACTATTCGTCCAAACCAACACTGTTTCCCTTTAATGCAATTGCAAATGCACCGCAATGGCAACTAAACTCTTGCAATTGACCTTCGGCCGACTTGATGTGCCACACAATTTGACCCGTCCAGATGGGCTGTGTAGGAACAACACCTTGTTGCCCTGATGGATCCTGCAGTTGCTGTTGATTCATTGTACCTGCTTGCTGCTGCTGCTGCTGCTGCTGCTGTGCTTGTTGTTGTGCTTGCTGTGCCTGTGCCTGTTGCTGTAATAGCTGTGCCTGCAATTCACTGAGATTAGGAGGCCTTGCTCCTGGTTGTTGCGGGCTTGCTTGATTTCGCTGAGCCAATTGAGCAGCAATCAACATGCGCTGCTGAGGTGTCAAATTAGCGGGTATTTGCGCGTTTGTCATATTACCAAGATTGAGCTGTTGTTGTTGCTGCTGCAGTTGATTTTGCATGAGATTATTATTAGCCATATCGGGTGTAGAAGGTCTTACTTGCATGCCAGCAGTGGCATTAGCAGCAAATGCCATGGGAGATGCGTTGGGTGCAGTAACTGCTGCTGCTGTGGAAGGCGGTGCGGATGTATTGATGCCGCCTGCTGGCTGAGGTACACCATTGGGTCCCATCACAGAGGATCGACGCATCTGGTCTCCCAGCTTGAGCAGAGCTGCTTGGATGGTTTGTAATTGTTGTTGCTGTACAGGCGTCAAATTCACACCTTGAGCAATTAAATTGTTTCTTTGTTGCAAGAGATATTGCTGTAATTGATGTGGTTGCATACGACCTGGTATTGTTTGTTGAGGCTGTTGTTGCTGTGGAGGAGGAGGTCTTTGCTGCTGCTGCTGCTGCTGCTGAGGATTTTGTTGTTGCTGTTGTGCTTGTTGTTGTTGAGCCTGCAATTGCTGTTGTTGCTGCAACTGCTGCTGTTGAGCCTGTTGCATTTGTTGCAATTGAAGCTGTTGTTGCAATTGCTGTTGCTGAGCTTGTTGCTGCTGCTGCTGTTGCAACTGTTGTGGTGAAGGATGCTGTTGATTTTGCAAATGCTGTTGCTGCTGCTGTTGGTGCAATTGCTGCTGCTGCTGCTGTTGTTGTTGTTGTTGAAGTTGCTGTGCTTGTTGCAACTGCAATTGTTGAGGCGTCTGCTGAGGAGGGGTTTGCTGTATCTGCTGTGCATTTTGAACCATGGGCGACGACTTGGTGGTAGGTGGCGTGGCTCCCAATGCAGTAGCAGCAGTAGCAGTCGCTGTTGGCTCGTTGGGCATGGGCTGCTTTTCGTCCATGGCGACATCCTCCTTCTTGATGCCCGACACCGATCTTCGTTTGTTGGCAATCTCGGCATTGACACGAGCACTTGCTTCAGCAAAGTTCTTAGCATCAAAAGCAGGCTTGGGCAAGCTGATGGATCCAGGCACATTTTCTCTCTTTCTCTTTTTGCCTGGATCGCTGTGTGCAGAGTGTGGTGAATCGATGGCTTGCTTGCCTGGTGCTAGAGTCTTGCTGGCATCTGGTATGTAAAAATGACAACGAAGACGAGTCAGTAAAGAAACGCAAATGAATGGATGGCAACAGCATGTTACCTAGTGGCATGACGGGAGGCGGTGCGACTGGGAGCTTGAATCCAGCCAGTTTGACAACATGAGACGGCACAGCTGTTTCTTGCATGGTGTTCAGCTCTGTTTGCTGTTCGTTGACTTGCACGACGATATCCTCAATTTCCTTGCACGCTTTCCTGGGCGAAATCAATGACAGGCGGATGTTGGACTAACGCACACAGATATTTACATGAGCAGGCATGGCATTGGGCGAGTGCTTGCTAACTGTACCTTTTTCATCTCTGTAGCCACATCCTCCAGCTTGTATCCTTGATACTTGTCCACCAGATTGCACCTGGATCCCATCTTGTACGGCAAACTGTTGGAGAGCAAGATGCAGTGCTGGATCAATTCCTTGCCCTCTAATTCCTCCTTGTACTCGTCAAATAACTAGACAGCAATCTGTTAAATTGGACTGACAAATGAGCCGCATGCTGACAACTACCTCTAGTGCGGCAACCATGCCCTCCTCGACTGCATTCTTGATTATGCCTCCCTCTCTAAAGGGAATACGCTTGACGACATCCTGGAACTGAATTGGATCCGAGGTAAAGTATTTTCGATCTACTGTAGCGACAGAGAATGGCTCGTAATCACCAAACACAACAAGGCCATACTTTAAAACAGGCTGCTTCCAGTGTCAGTTATGTTTGCTGTGTGTCTGTTGGTCCGTCTTACCGTAATCTTGGTTTTGGGCTGTCCTTCTTCGGCTTCTGTCACGATGGGCAAACGCAATTGTCTAGATGAAAGCGTCAGCGTGTTGAAAACCAGGCTACTGTATATAGAACTCACTTGATAATGGGCTCCACATAGGCTTCGTATAGCAAATCAAAGTGAGGCTTCATTCGAGCTGTTCCATCGACGACAAATACAATAACCACTTCTTTTCTCTGGCTGTGAGAGACTGGAATCTGTGGCGATTGATGATGGAGCGGTGTAGGTGATGCATGGGATCCCGGCGTAGTGACATTGTTGGCACCTGTGGCCATGGGTGTTGCATTCATGGTCGGTGTGGACATGCTGCTTTGTGTGGATGAACGCGCGCTTGTGTTGTTTGCTCTTTAGGGTGTTTGTACGCTGGAAACTGCAATCTATCTCTCGAGAGAACGGCTTGGGTGATAGTAATGATGGTAGAAAAGGGAAAGGGCGAGTCAAATAGACAAGAATATAGCTCTATTGTAGAGATGCTTTATATGTGAAGGATGAAATGTATGAAAAGGGGCATTGCAGTGAGGATCGCTGGATGGCTCAGTTGTTAAACAACAACTACTGCTTGCAATGTGACTCTCTCAAGCTGTACACACACTCTCTCTCAGATCATGAAATGAGTACAACATGTTTTATTCTAAATTTTTCTAATGCATTTTACTAGCCAGCAATGCAGGATTCTCTATAAAGCTCTTCCATGTGTTGCCAAACTGAGCAATGGTAGCGCCATCGATAACACGATGATCAGCAGACCAGCTTACTGGCAGGATTTGTTTAGCTACAAATTGCTGCGATGCCTCATCGAAGCGAGGCAAGCGTCGAGCAGATCCAAGCGCGACAATAGCCAATTCATTGGAGACAATGATGGGATTGGCATAGGTGCCGCCAATGGACCCAATGTTGGACAGAGAAATGGTACCGCCCTTGAGATCAGCCAGTGGAATAGCACCCTTCTTGGCCAGTTCGGTTAAGCGGTGGATCTCACTTGCTACTTGGAAGATGGTCTTTTGCTCAACGTTCTTGATATTGGGAACAATCAAGCCTTGAGGCGTATCCATGGCAACGCCAATGTTATGGGCTTCCCGGTAGACGAGCTGTGTGGACTTGCCATTGTCAGATTCTTCAATGTAGGCATTCAGCAATGGAAAGTAGGACAAGGAGAGCGACAGACTTTTGATGAGGATGGGCAAGTACGAGATCTTTTTAAAGGGGAATCTATCAGGCTGACTACTGATGTACTTGTTGAGCGCTTGTCGGTACTCTGAAGTAGCATTGAGCTCGATTTCATCCTTGTAGCCCAGCTGAGGAATGGATAAGGATTTGGTCATGGTCTTGAACATGGCCTTCTGGATGGCAGACAACTTGACCGTTTGTCCTGGCTCTTGCTGTGTGGATTTGACAGCATAATCTGTTTCAGCAGGCACCTTTTTCTCGACTAGAATGTCAATGTCAGTTGTAAGGCTTGTATGCACAGGTGAATACACGTACCTTTTTGAAGCGCATCCAGTTTGATGTGCTTTAAAACATCGCCTTTCAACAGCATGCCACTCTTTCCAGAGCCAGACACATCTTTGATTTGTATGTCGTATTCATTCAGCAATCTACGAACAGCAGGTGTCACCCAGTTTGTCTTGTAGTTGGACAATGCTGGTGGCAATGTAGCCGTGCTAGCAACAGATGGGCCGGAAGCACTGGCCGGAGATGGACTAGCAGCAGCAGCATCGCCCGTGTCCTCTTCATCTGTCTCAATATCCACCAGAGGATATCCCACTTTGGCCACATCATGCTTGCCGTAATGCAACTTGACCACATTGCCTGCGTAGCGAGAGGATATCTCTACCGATGCTTTATCAGATTGTACCTCACAGATTTTATCGAATTCTTGGACTGTAGCTCCCGGCTCCACAAACCTAGTACAGCAGTCCGTGATCTCGGTCAGACTTCAAGGGCTGTATGTGTTGTGCTATTGACATGTACTTACCATTGTACAATCTCACACTCGGTGATACCTTCGCCAATATCTGCCAGCAAAAAGGGCTTGATCAGGCCGAGATTCATGGTCGAGTGGTGGAATGACCTACTGTTCAACTAGACGACTGCAAGTGTCAGGGCCAGCTGAAGCGAGCGAAACAGCGCCGATAGAATCCGTGTTTATGCAACACGGTGCCTTACCTTGATCGTATGGGCAGTTGCTTGGTAGTATGACGGAGCACGGCTCTTGATCAAGTTGGAAAGCATTTGGATAATAATCAAAAAAGAAGAGTGATGTGAAAAGGAAAGGAAACCGTGGAAAAATGAGTGAAATCAAAAGGTGAAAAGGTCAATATCCGTGGGAAAACCGACGCCATTGAATAGCAGCAAGCCAAAAAAAAAGGTGGATTACTGTTCATCTGGTGCTACCTCTAGAGTGAATTTCTTGTTAATGGGCAAATGTGCACTAGATGTGAGGCGACCAGTCAATTGTCTAGGCGGTAAACAGCAGTATCTACCTTGCGACATGCTGAATAGTGGCGCTGTAACCCGCGGGAGGAGTAGCACTATCATGATAAAAGGCATTGGGTTGCTCAAAGAAGCTCCATCTTTGCTCATCATTGAACGTACGCATTGCTGCCGTTTGACAGCATACGACATTTGCATTGACAAGCTCTGCACCTATTAAGCTGTCTGGGAACGCTTTAATGAGCTCAGTAGAGACCACGATCTATGGCAGTTCGCCATTAAGAGCAATTTGAGAATATTAGCCTCAACATTTGACATTTGGCGGCGCTCCGAGTCTTATCATTCAAACATTTTTAGCTTGAAATTGACGCAGTGCAAGCTAAATGCATCTACTCAGACCACAGCTCTGATCCATACGGTAGAGAGAGACACTTGGTGTGCACTTAATTGAGCCTTAAAAGTGATGTCAAATTGGGAATAATGCATCCATATCAGAGTCATAATCTTGAATACGCTGTATGATCAATGTATACGTAAATGTGGGTCATCTCAGCATCCACTACGAACGACATGCTGCTTCCGACGCTCAATTGAGTCGAGCAAACAGCCGTCTTGCATACACACACACACACAAACACCCTAATTGACCATTCACTGTTATGCTCATCATGCGAATTCACCAACACGAAATTATGAAATATCGGATGGCACTGAAACCATGGTAATACAAATTGTTGAGCTGAAACACATCTAAATGTGCATCTGACTTGTAAAAAAAAAACTCACCATGGATGATATCGAGTATAAGATGCCAAGTGTGAGATCTTTCTTCATCTTCTTCTTTTTTCCCTCTTTTTTAATCAATTCATTCAATCAAGTCAAGGGAAACATGTCGGATCCAAACACGTTTCCGCCTTCTCCTGTGGCTGCTCCTCCCAGCAGCGTAGATCCACAGCAGCAGCAACAGCAGGCCATGGCAGATGAGTCCAATCAATTGCACCAGCAGCTCAACACAGCATTGAAATCCGAGCAAGGAGGTGCGCCTGTACACGTCTTTAACCCTGACATGCCCGCCGAGCAAAAGAAGGAAGCATTGATGAGCAACGCACCCGAGCTCCCTGCCATTGCAGAGCCATCCAAGCGCACCAGTCAGCCCTTGAGCACAGACATCGGATCGACCGACAATGACAAAATAGCCGAGACATTAGCCAAACCTGTCAACAACAATAACAAACAAAAAGCACCAGGCGCCTATGTCGAGCAGCCCGTCCCTATCAAGGGAGGTATTCCCGATTGGTATAACGTGGGTTGGACAGGCTTCTCTAACCTCCCGAATCCTGGAGACGAAAAGGCCATGGAGGCATTTGCAAAGACACACTCGCCCGAGGAAATCAAGCGCATCTTTGAGGATCGCTCTCGATCGTCCAACGGTGACTATGCCTCAGATCTCGTCGCTCAGCTCATCAGTGAAAAGTACTATGGCGAATGGTATCACAACTGCGGCGTTGTCTTTGTCGCCATCTTCTTTACGTGGTTGCTGATCAAGATACGTCTAGGTTTAATGTCCTGTCTAATTGTAGGCGCTTTTTTTGGTAAATGTCATTGTGTTTGTATGTGTAACATGCAGTAGTCAAAAAATTAACCTTTTTCCGCGTGTGTGCTTGTGTTTGTATAGCCACTTACTATCGTACCTCCATTAAACGCACCAGACGCAACGCCCGCGATGATATGCAGCGCCAAGTCAGCATCAACCGCTTGGAGACAGACGAGGAGACGGTTGGCTGGATGAACCACTTTTTGGATCGCTTTTGGCTTATTTTCGAGCCTGCATTGTCTGCTCAAATCATTGGCCAAGTAGACGCCATCCTGGCCGAGAACACGCCCTCCTTTTTGGATTCCATTCGCATGAGCTCGTTCACCCTAGGCACCAAAGCGCCCAGTATCAATGGCATTAAAGTCTATCCTGGTACTGCCCCTGACGTCGTTGTAAGTAGCCATTATCCCCCCCAGTAGTTTACAGTATGAACACTCACCCTTGCTTCCCTACTACTAGTGCATGGACTGGAAATTGGCGTTTATCCCCAACGATGTGCTTGATTTAACTGCCCGTGAAGCACAGCAAAAGGTCAACCCCAAGATTGTGCTGACCATCCGGGTGGGCAAAGGTATGATTGGTGCTGGTATGCCCGTGTTGCTCGAGGATATCGCCTTTAGCGGCCACTTGAGAGTCAAGCTCAAGCTGTTCAACGAGATGCCTCATGTCAAGTCAGTGGAGCTGTCCTTTTTGGAGAAGCCTCACTTTGATTACGTGCTCAAGCCTGTGGGTGGCGATACGCTCGGCTTCGACATCAACAACATTCCTGGCTTGGAGACATTTATCAAGGACCAGGTGCACTCCAACCTAGGCCCCATGATGTACGCACCCAACGTGTTTACCCTGGACGTCGCTGCCATGATGGACGGCGGCAATGACTTGGACACAGCCAACGGTGTGCTCGCAGTTACGATTTACTCTGCCAACAACCTCAAGCCCAACGATTTCTTTGGCAGCTTGGACCCCTACTGCTCCTTCCGTGTGGGCAATGTGCACAACCCTGAGCTCGCCCGTACCTCTGCCATTGAGAACACCTCGCATCCCAAATGGAATGAAACGCATTTTGTGCTCTTGAACAACCTCAACGACATCCTCTGCTTCCAAATCATGGACCGCAATACGGGTCGAGGCGATGCTGAAATTGGCGTGGCCAACCTGGATCTGAAGGACGTGCAGGAGAATGATGGCGCTATCGAAGGCTTGAATTTGGTGGTGCTGCGTAGCGGTAAGCCGGTGGGTGAAGTCAAGGCAGATGTGCGCTACTTCCCTGTATCCAAGGCAGAGAAGCTGGAAGACGGCACTGTGATCCCTCCTGCTGAGTCCAACAGTGGTGTGGTGCGCTTCTACGTGCAAGACTGCAAGGACATTGGCCAAGTGGTGACGCAAAAGAAGGGTGGTATTCCTTTGGTAGGTGGTCTGCCCATCATCAGCGGCGTCCCTATTGTGGGTTCTCATGGCGGCGATGTCAATGCCTATGCGATTGTCAAGGTGAACGGCCAAGAGAAGCTTCGTACAGCCACCTTTAAGCGTAGCGTCAATCCTCGCTGGAACAAGTTTGTCGAGGTGTTTGTTGCCGACAAGTCCAATCTCAATTTGGATGTTACCATCATGAACAGTGTCGATTTTGGCGATGATACCGTGCTGGGCCGCTGGACATCCAGCTTGATTGACATGGAAAACCAGCTGGTGAAGGAAAAGAACGACTGGTGGAATCTAAAGGATGGTACCGGCAAGATCCACTTGAACATGACCTGGAAACCTGTGCCTCTGACCGGTTTCTCTGCTGGTTTGACGCGTGGTAGCTACCGTGAGCCTATTGGCGTTGTCCGTGTCAAGCTGAACAAGGCTACCAACATCAAGAATGTGGAGATGCTGACGGGTGGTAAATCTGATCCCTATGTTCGCGTCATGTCTGGTTTGCAGTCGCGTGGTCAAACAGAAGCCATCTTGGACAACTTGAACCCTGTCTGGGACACTGCTGTCTATGTTCCCATCCATGCGCTGCGTGAAGATCTGACCCTGGAAGTCATGGATTACAATGATGTTACTAGCGACAAGTTTTTGGGCATGTGTGAGCTCTTGATCAAGGACATTGCCGTTGAAAAGAAGACAGAGGATGGTCAGTCGTACTATGAGGCATTGGCACCTGTATCGAGAAACGTGGAGCTCATGAACAAGGAGAGAAAGTCTGGCAGAGGTCAATTGAACTATGAAGCATCCTTCTTCCCTACATTGGCATTGGCAAAGCAATATACTCAAGAAGAACTGGAAGCCAAGGCAAAGGAAGCCGCCAAAAATAAGGCACCAGCTGCCAATGGGGATGTTACTGAAGCCAAGCCAGAAGAAACTGCTGCTGCTACTGCTACGACTACTGTTGCAGCCCCCATCGGCCCTCCTGAAAAGGACCTCCACGGAGAAGTGATTCCATACACTGAAGACGGCAAAATCAATCTTCTCGCTTACTCTGCTGGCGTACTGTCTGTCAAGATCCACGATGTTGTCCTGCCTAGCAAGGGCAAAGCCGTTGCTGAAATCTTGCTGGACTCCAACGATGCTCAATTCCGCACTGCACCTGTCAAGGGCACCACGCTCAATTTCAACGAGTCTGGCGACGCATTTGTCAAGGAGATGGAATTTTCTCGCCTTGTGGTGCGCGTACGTAATCCCAAAGACGACAACAAGGACGATGACCGTATTGGCTTCTGGACCAGTCGTGTACAAGATATCGTTAAATCGATTCAAAACCGTCCTGCACCAGCTCAAGGAGAAGAGGAGCACGAGGACGTGCAAGAATACAGACTGTTGGACTGCAACGGTGGCCTGATGCGCCTCAGTTTCAAGTTTATTCCTGCCATTCAGTTCCAATTAGACCCTAGCGAAAGCTTGGAAAGTAAGTTATCAGAGAGTTTTGTTGGGAGCCTCTTGCTGACCATGTTGTGATAGACCAGGGTAACTTGACAGTGACGCTCGTGTCTGCCTCGGGTTTGAAGGCTGCGGACAGAGGTGGCACCAGTGATCCTTACTGTGTCTTTAGCATCAACAAGGAGAAGGTGTACAAATCACAAACCTACAAGAAACAGCTGGCTCCTGTCTTCAAGAACGAGAGCTTTACTGCTCCTGTGGTGGCTCGTAACAAGGCTGTGTTTGATGTCAAGATTTACGATTGGGATCAAATTGGCTCCAACACTCTTTTAGCAGAAGGCCCTATCCCCATTGCCAATTTAGAGTCCTTTGCAGTGCAAGAAGTGGATGTGCCTCTTCGCGGTGGTAGCATCAAGCTTCGTCTCAAGTGGGAGCCTCAATTGCTGGCGCGCAAGCGTGAAGGCACTTCCCTGCTGGGCTCCACGACACGTATCCTCACTGGAGGTACTGGCTTGGCGGGCGATGTGGTTGGCTATGGCGTGGGTGCAGGTGGAAAGGTGCTTACGGGCGGCACTCGCATGGTGGGTGGCGCTATTGGCGGCGGTACCAAGGTGGTAGGCGGTGCCATTGGAGGTGGTATTGGCGCTATTGGAGGCGGCATTGGTGCTATTGGCCGTGGTTTTGGCAAGATTGGAGGTCATGGCAAGAAACCTTCTGGCGAGGTTCCTGTGGTTGTTGCTCAAGACCTCTCTGACAACCAAGCTGTTTCGCCTGTCAACAGCCCGCCTCTTGCTGGGATCAACACTGCAGCAGAACACCAACACCGACCCGACATGACACACAGAGAAAGCGCCTCTGTTCTGTCATCCAATGGCTCTATCAGCAGCCCACGATCTGTATTTGAAGACCGAGAGAGTAAGTCAGGCATTGTGTGTATGTATATGACTCGCTAACCAACATGTTCTTTTAGAAAATGTCACTATCAAGGTCAATATTGTAGAGGCCAGAAACCTCAAGGGCTGTGGCCGTGACAAGATGAGTGATCCCTATTGTCGAGTGAAGCTTGGCAAGAACTCTATCCACAAGACCAAGCACATCAAGAAGAATCTGAACCCAGAATGGTACAGTGCCTTGAAACATGTTGATAGCGAAAAATGCCTCATCTAACAGCAACTTTTGTTCAAACAGGAATGAAACATTTACAACCAAGGTGTTTGGAACATCTGTTCTTGAATTCATGGTGAGGGATCACAATACCTTGGCTGACGCTGACATTGGAGAAGTTTCATTCAGTGTCAGTGAGCATGTTGATGAAGGCAAATCCTTTGATGGCTGGCTTGCTCTGTCGCCCAATGGAACGGGTGAAATTCATATACAAGTACAGGTCATCTAGAGTGCCGTAATAATAATAAAGTCTGTATATTCATGTCATATAAGTGGATTTTTGTCCATCAAAAATCTCTGGTAGCAACCTGTAGATCTAAACGCAGATCCCTTCAGAAAGCAGAGAAAGGCTATAGTAGCGTCTTTATGATATAATAGCAAAAAAGAGAAAGGTCTCACAATACTACAACCAAATCCATCCAATCAAGGTATGGGTAACCTTGAACGGAGTCGATTCTCATGTCTCACAAAGAGATTACAGGTTTATTGCTAGTAATTGCACTGTAATTAAAGGGTGGAATATACTCGTCAAGATGCACAGACAAACGGATGAATGCGTCGACAAGGCGAGTTCCAGAGAGACATTGGGCGCAAGGGAGGCGTCTACAGCGAGCACGTTGGCGAGCATCTGGCCATGGTTTCGTGACTAGTTTCAAGCCTGCTTGCTTGCACACAATGGCTCGCTTGAAATGTGGTTATGATGCTCCTTCTTTTCTTTCTTCTCTCTTTCACTTTTTTCTTTTTCTCTTGTTTTCAACACTCTTTTCTTCTTGGGGGCAGCTCACTCTATCCTTCAGATCAATCCTGTGTCCAGCGTGCTAAATAGAACATGTCTTCTCCGAGCAACTCAAATGGGGGTTTATCTCGCTCACTCTCTAGCCATTTGCAAAGACTGAATATTCGTACACCCGAATCTTCAGTGCCAAGTTCACCTGATATTTCCGAGAAGGACTTAGGTTGGTTTCTTTTGGTCTTGTAATTACTCTATCATGACCCGTTGCTGACATGTAATGTATAGGCCGCAAACTATCGTCGTCCACAAACCACACCTCGTCAGCCAGCTCTTCCAACAACAACAATCAAAGCGGTGCTGAAACACCCACCAAATCGTCAGGCTCGTTCCTCTCTCGAACGCTGTCTTCCAAGCGCGATAGATCCAATTCAGTGGGACGCAGCAGACCCTCTTTGCCGCCACCACCATCCACCAATTCATCGCCTCTTTTAAATCGAGCTCAAAGTGAGCGATCCACAGCAACCACTGGCACCACCACGACCAACTTGCAGATGAAATATTCACCACCAGCATCCCATAGTGATGATAGTGGCAGCAGCACGCCCCAGCTGTCGCCACTCAAGGATTTGCCCAGCGGTGCTTTTGGAAAGGCCAGGGACAGATCGACATTCAAAGGAGTGATTGACAAGTTTGTTGGCAGCTTTAATGGTAAATACAACTGGGCCGATTCTTGGTCAACATGCAACTCAAGACAGTGTTATAGATCTGATCAATAAGGATAAACAGTCAAATCAAGAACAAGAAAAGGAAATGGAGATTTCAGGTCCTTACAACGCCAAACATGTTACGCATGTTGGATTCGATGCTAGCACAGGTGAGTTTACTGGCTTGCCGCAAGAATGGCAGACCTTGTTGCAGCACAGTGGTATTTCCAAAGTAGAGCAGTACCAGAATCCACAGGTAAAAGAAGGGCGACATGTGCTGCAGTGGAGAGCCTTGGACTGACGCTTGTTTGTAGGCTGTGCTGGATGCCATTGGCTTCTATCAAGAAAACCGAGATCATGATGAATCCGTGTACCATAAAATGGAAAGAGCCCACGCGTTGAATGAGCAGCAAGAGGATGCCTTGCCCAATGTGACGAGCCAGACACCTCCGCAGTACGACGATGAAGAATACGAGGAGATGGAGCGTCATGCAAAGATGCAAGAATTCAAGGTAAGCATGGTGATCCTTTCTATGCCACACATGGGCTGAATGTCGTCTGTTTTGTAGAAGCAAAAGTCGCAAGAACGACTGGACGAGCAGTGTAAGAGTTTATATATATCTACAGTGGTACAAAGGAATTAAACTTTATATTCTCCAGTGTATCACCAACATCTCCAGCAGCAACAGCAACAATACCAGAAATATCAACAGCGTCTTCAACAGCACCAGCAACAACTGCAGCAAGAACGCTTGAATTATGAAGCATCGACATCTCCCAAATTATCTCCCTCCTCTCATGCAGCTCGAGACTACGACATCAAGCGAAAGCTAAGCGCAAAGCAAAGAGACAGACGAGAGGACCATCATCAGCAAGCTCCTGCCGCCGCTGCTGCTGCTCAGCAATTACCTACACAACAACAACAGAAACTCAAGCCCCACCAGCCTTCGTTAACAGGATCTCCAGGCACCGTAAAACAGCGAGTCAAAGAGAGAAAGCACGCCATGAAAGACGCTGAAGTGATTGCTAAACTGAGAACGATTTGTATAGAGGCAGACCCTAGTCTTGTTTACAAGAACATGCGAAAGATTGGCCAAGGTGCTTCTGGCGGTGTGTATACTGCTTATTCAGAAGGCAGCGATTTCCCCGTCGCTATCAAGCAAATGAACTTGGAACAGCAGCCCAAGAAGGAGTTGATTATCAATGAGATCCTAGTCATGAAGGAATCCAAGCAAAAGAACATTGTCAACTTTATTGACTCGTATTTGTGGCGAGGCGATTTATGGGTCATTATGGAGTACATGGAAGGCGGCAGTTTGACAGATGTGGTGACAAACAACATGATGATGGAGGGCCAGATTGCTGCTGTGTGCCATGAGGTCTTGGAGGGCCTTCAACACTTGCACTCCAAGGGCGTGATTCACCGTGATATCAAGAGTGATAACATCCTGCTGAGCCTATACGGCGATATCAAATTGAGTAAGTTTGGATTGGAACTTGGATCAGGACATCTCTCCCTAACACCCTGCTGTAGCTGATTTCGGTTTCTGTGCTCAATTGAATGAGATGCAGTCCAAGCGCACTACCATGGTAGGCACACCTTACTGGATGGCACCTGAAGTGGTTACTCGCAAGGAATATGGACCCAAGGTCGATATCTGGTCGCTGGGTATCATGGCCATTGAGATGGTGGAAGGTGAGCCACCTTATTTGAACGAAAACCCTCTCAGGGCGCTCTATTTGATTGCGAATAACGGCACACCAAAACTGCAGAATCCAGAAGCACTTTCGCCAATTTTTAGAGACTTTTTAGCAAAATGCTTAGAAGTGGAAGTGGATCGTAGACCATCCGCTTCTGAAATGTTGAAGCATCCCTTCTTGAGATGTGCAGATCCATTGCCTTCACTTGCACCTCTCATCAGAGCTGCTCGTGATGCTGTCAGAAGAGAAGAGTAGTCTCTTGTTGATGTCTCTCTCTCCCTCCCCCTTTTTCCTGTCCTCTCTCTCTCTCTTCTCCCCCCTTTGTCTATCCTCATCGCATTACACTTTATATGTTTTATTCTTGTATGTTAATATTGCCCTAGTTTTTTTTTATAGCTTTTTTTTCTGCATTTTTTTCTTTCTTTTCTACCTTCATCACGATTATATAAAACATTGAGATGATTGCAGAAATCATTAATGCTGTAGTGTTCATTTTAGCCAAAAATCATCTTTTTCATAGAAGAGCGATTTTTACTATGGTTAGTTTTGCTGGATAAGGATCTTTGTTGAGCAGGTGGTTGTGGGCTGGTAGGTGTCGTAGTAGTAATGCTCTCCGAGTGGATGGAAAAGCGGTCTGAATCATGAGGGAAATCCACTTCTGCAGTCGAGATGTTGGATTCCATCTTGTCGTCACTCAATGCGGCCAGTGGTGTGGGCTCATTTTGAGTAATGTATTCCTTTGATCTGTGATGAACCAGTTGAGGTGATTCAATCTGTCGGTTGGATACAGTTGCTTGTCCTGGTGCCAGATGACGACGGATCTGTTCTCTGTCCATGATGCTATTTGAGCGTTCAGAGGGCTGCAATGATGGTGTGGGCGACATGATGGGACGTCTGATGCTATGGCTCATGTCTGAATTGGCTGTAGCTGTGGTTACGACCGAAGTCGCGGAGGGTTGGTGGTGCAGACCGCCTGCTGCTATTGCGGTTGCCGCTGCCGTGGCCGTGCTGCTTGTATTGCTGTCTAATTCCTCGTGCATCATGCTGGGATCCACGACGTTGGTGGAAGCAACAATCGAAGGCGATGTGATTGTATTGCCGTTGAGGTGCATGGAGGACACATCTGTGTTGGAATAAGCAGGCATGCTTGCGTTGTCGTGCATCTCCTCTGGCTGTTGATAGTAGTAGTCTTGCTCCTGCTCTTGCTTTTGCTGGATCAGGCTTTGGCGATGCAAATGTTCTTGATGCATGGCCCAGTTTCGTTGTTTGCGCTTAGCTTCTTCAAACATGCTGAACCAGTTGCTTGGAACGCTTGTTCTTAAATAGCGAGACCATAAATGAATAGGAGGATTGCCGCACTCGTCAAAAGCATTGTAAATATCAAAGTCGCCAGGTAATTGTCTGTTCAGAATGGACTCAGTTTCGTGTGCCACAATGGAAATTTTAATGTATTTACCTGGCTTCTGACCATCTCAAAGGTTCTACTTCAGATCCTAATGGATTATGTCAGTGTACGATTCGGTGTAGTAGAGATTCATTCTTTGGTTCCTCTTACGCAAAATTGAGAAACAACACATATCATCATTCCATCCTATGTCAATGTGTCAATGGCTTTACATGTCAAGCTTGGATCAGCTGAGAAAACTCACCTTCAAACATGGCCAAGCTCACTTGCTTGATTTTGATGATATAAAGCGCACCCTGCTGTAACTTGTCATGGTGAATATTAACAAAAGGTGCGTCGTTACTGAGTGGTGGAATCACACTGGCTCGGTTCGATGGCGATGGTGAGGAAGAAGGTGTCCAGCGAGCCAGTTTTTTCAATGTCGTATTACGTTGTTTATTATCAACCATGTTTGTTTGACTAGTAATGATAAAGGAGAACAACAGCAACAACAACAAAACAACGACAAGCAAAATAATATAGGTTACTATAGTGATTAATTTTAGCACTCATGGTGTTGTCCAACACTTTGGTGTTACACTTAATTCTGGTGTGTATACATTACATGTACGCCAATGTTGACCAAAGCTAACACATTATGGAAATGAATGATGGCATCATGATGGTCTCTCATCGTGTTTTGTATGACAATGCAACACTTGTCCAAGAGCATCCAATATCTCCATTTGAACGGCATTCAAGTTACCTCGATTTTGGATCCATGAAAATCATACACACATGATATGTGGCGCCATGTTCCTATATGTGGTAATAGACCTCAATATTCTTCGATTTGGCAGCCCTTCCAGACTTGTATTCTCTGGTGAGCGGCCCCCCCCCCCCCTGATTTTTATTGCGATTCACAAACAACTCCTGAGGACATTCGTTGAGCTTCCGTTTCCCAATGCTCTGGTAATTGGGCAGTCTAAGCTCGACTTTGGTTAGACAAGTGCTTTTAGATCGAGAACTAGTAATTCATGCTATGTTTGATTGAGGTATAGCATATCTGCCTCGTACGCAGACCTCTCCGCCATCATGCTGGCACTGGATATACGATACGTTTATCAAATAGTGAAGCATGATCTTGATCCAATAGAAGGCGCAATTTTCATCAAATGACACTCTCAAACCCTTCAAGAGAATCGGGTTTAACGTACTGAAAAGCGAGATTTGGACGATACAAATGACACCATAATTTCAAGCCTAATAAAAAGAAAAGAAAATTGATTAAGCTCTAACAAATATTTCATCAGCAATGCTAGCGCACTGGCGTTTTCAGATGCAAGATATAAAAAACAGGTTCCATTAAAAGCAGTAATATTTAGCTTGGAGCCTTTTGTTAATTAGTTCCAAAAGCATTTACAAGTTTAATGATATGGCTTTTTTTGAAAATCATCCATCGATCAACGGCAACGCGTCCAGATGACTAAGGTCTGACCGCACAGCCGTATCCCTTACAAAATTTGACATGTGTACGGGTTTAACTCATAAGCCAGATGATTCACATTTGAAGACTTTGAGTGATTTCATACCAACATAATGCAAACTTGTACCTTTGGATGTTACGAACAGGCTTAGATTTATTCAAAATTCTTTTTCCCAGGAAAGTGAATGTATTTGATCATGTCTGATACTCATGGTTGTATCGTGTGTAGTTACCTTAAGCCATTTGTACCATGCATTTTGAATGTTTAATCGCGCTTTTCTCATTTCAATTACATTTTTAGTTTCATTATCAATGCTTTATTTCTCTGAGCTGTCTCCAAATTTGAGCCAATCACAACGCTTTATTTGCCCTACAGACACCCCAAGCCAGAAAAAAAAATTGCGAAGGTTTCCCTCTGTTTTGACGTTAGGCGGAGTTTTAAGTATTACTAAATACAGTAATTTAGCAATTCCATCATCAAAATCCCCTAAAATGCCAGAATATGCCTTACTACACACCCCAGCTTATAGTGCAAACGCTTGAGACTCTCAATTAGCACCAAGTAAGTGATACCAATCAAGTGAAGGCAGCCTATCTACCTCCAGCCTCTAAATCGAATCTAGTTGTGCTTCAACGATAGGCTTATCCACACAACGAAAAAAGAAGGTTATGGCTCAAAGAACCACAAAAAGGAAGGGAAAGTAAGAAGAGGGCATCACTAGAATGTGATGAAGAACAGAAACATTGCAATACAGTTACATACAAAAAGGTAACATGCAATGTGTATCATCAAAATGACGAGTACAAGAAAGAAAAAAGTAGTAGAAAAAAGTATCATCGTGGTTGCCTCATACGAAGCAAGAACACCACCAATACCACCCGTATTACAAAAGAAGTAATACTTGAAGAACAAAAGAATGCAAGGCTACTCCAAACAATAGAGCAGCACTGCCACCAGCGATACAATGCATCAAAAGATACACCATAGCACCGCCAGCAATACAATGCATCAAAAGGTGCACCATAGCACTGTCAGCGATACAATGCATCAAAAGATACACCATAGCACTGCCAGTGATACAATGCATCAAAGATGATACACCATAGCACTATGATACAGCAACAGAAAAATAGTTGCGTGCAGAAAAGGGGGAAAGAATAAATCGCAATAAAGCAAACTAAAGAAGAATGCACAGTATTACGAGAAAAAAGAAAGCAGTAAACGGTTGAGTGAATGTAATCCATGGCAACCAAATCCATAACAACCAAATCCATGGCAACCAAAGAAGGGGAATATACAAACCAAATACAAACCAAACACAATCAATATAATATTGCACCGAACTGGCCTGAAATAAACTGCGTAATTAGTATTACTGTATATTTTACCACGAAAAATGGCTCTTGTCGGCTGATACCTACTGTAACAAACTTGAAAGGTGTCGTCTTGGGTACTGGTGGTTGCAAAGACATGCTTCTTTTGGCAAAAGTGGTGTTGTATTCGATCAATAGTAATAAAAAGGATATGGTTTAATAGAAAAAGTGCAGTGCAAAAACAGTGCGAGAAAAAAAAAATAAAAAAATAAAAACGCGTTGCTAAGGGTGACTGCAGTCAATAGGCTGCCGCAGCACAGAGCACGCGGAATTTGAATGACGTGTACAATAGATATTTTGCACTGTGGTGACTGTACCCAAATGATTTTTTTTGTGATGATTTTTTTGACTCAATATCGACATGATTTGACATTTGTAAACATTTTTGTTAAAATTAGCTATATAAAGTGTGCTCAGCGTATACTAGTTTCTAATAAACTTAAGGGGAAAATTTAAAGGCGCATTCAATGGCGTCAATTTTAAAATACTTTTGGAATGAAAAGATAAAGAATTTTGCGAAAATATAAAAAGCAGTTTTTCCAGGAAAAGTCAATATTTAGCATATACAACGTTCAAAATAGCAGTTGCACAGGTTACCTTACATGTGTGCGGTCATTTTGGTCCAATATATATTATAGTAAAAACTGTCGTTTTTGCCTTCAAAATTACGATCGTTTGTTTTTCAACAAAAACCATGAGGGGTACCTCATGAAAAAACGTGAATTTTCGACGATTTGGATCGATCTGAAAAATTTCAAGATAATGGTCCAGGAAGTGAATGGTAATCAAAAGCAATTATTTAGCACAATTCCGAGTGTCTACAAGGCCATACAAGGCGAGATATCGAGGGTTGAATTTGGATAGTTTGGCAGTGAGGAACACCTTTTACGGTCAGTAGACCCACGGCAACTGATGTTACAGGTCTCATCAAGGCCTCAAACAGCTGATATTTTTGAGGACTACACTCTAAATACTATCAGATAGAAACTGATCCAAAGTTAGTGTATGTTCCACTCTGGAAACCTTCAGAAACACCCAAAAAAAAAGCCTGGCTTGTCATGGCAGCTCAAAGTAGCTTTCAATAATCTACTACATTAAGAGGCTAGCGTCATTTGCTGTACATTCATCTTTTTGTAAATTGAACATGAAGTTGAAGCAATATTGATGACTTTTAGGCAGGTCTCTTTATACCCCAAATCGATCTAGGGGTTGAAATCAATAAAATCTATAACCATACCACTGCTAGACTGCATGAACTGCTTGTAGATCTTTGGATCCACCAGTTTCTGTGCAAGCTGAAATGGTATGCCACTGTATGACATTAACTGTTAATAGGCATCTGCATCTATCAGCCTCTTGTAGTAATACTTACTGTAATGGACATGATAGTTGCAAAGTGATAAACTTCAACGATTTCTATTTTTAAAGTGCACTACTATGGTTATAAACCTTCTCAAAAAAAGTATGGGCTACACAATACTGCCAAAATCAACTCTTCAGCATTTACCGTAGATAAGGCGTGAAAACACGCTTTGCTCTTTTTTTTTTCAAATTCCCAAAACAGTGCTCAACAACCTATGCCGCTTTGCAACAAAGCAAGCTAAAGCCAAACGTTTCTGAATGCAGTGTTGCGCGGCACTCCCTCTATCAATTTACCAATTACTATTACTATATGCATCTGTAATTAAACAGCTTTTCATGGGGTTTTCGTCAGGGTCAGTACTAAAAATTGGCTTATTTCGAAAAATCATCCGTCCATCCATTAACGGCAACTCATTTAATCCAAAATCCAGCTACTCCATTGTATTCCCCGCAAACTTTGGCATAATAATAGGCAGGTACTACCACTTTTGATACTGTGTTGGCATCAATATTTCCAAACCGATTCTTGGATGATGGTCAAAATCTGGAAGCACAACAAAACACTTGTAATATGCTCAAGATTTGTTTCCTAGTAGAAAGCATGCTCCACCAAATTACATTTTGCATAATGAATCTATGCTCGAGAAAGCATGTTTGACTAGTATGTTTACTACTAGTAGGGAGCGAAAAGGTCCAATTTGCTACATAGATCTGGTATTCTTATCCAGTGAAACTGGGTATAGACTTTAATAGGAGGCTTTATAGAAGGGGAGAAAGCAAACTACAGCTATCTCGTCTTCTTGAAAGCATTACCCAGCAACATGTCAAGTATTAATGGACATCAAGAGAACATCAGCAAGCTATTACGGACCAGCCCTAAAATAAAGTTTGTGCAGAATTAAGCAAAACTAGCTGCTTTTTTATCAAATCGCTTTGCTGCTCTAATTGTCGTCAGATCTTGGAATCTATCCACTACCTGCTAATCACAGCTAATAAATATTGCATTTCTATAACAAAACTTCTGGTTTGATTTCCCCGATACATTTATGTAAGCGGATAAACCTATTGTTCAAATCTCGTGAATTTTTATTGAGCATGCAAATTAATTCTATAATAGAGTGATATAGCTCTTTTTTTTTTTGGTACAGGATACACTGAGATTCTCTTGTTTACAGTGACAGAATAAATGCGTTATATGTCTGTACTGTACTTGACCAAGATGCTGTTTTTCCTTTTGGATCTATACGCAACACGCAAATCTATATGCTGAAGCCGCCGAGAAATAAATGTTGACTAAAGATCTCGTTTATTTTTTGAATGGCCTCGCCACTCCATCTCAACACATATTTCATATTTGCATTTACAATAAGTACAAGTAGAAAAATTAAGAAGCAAAACCCACATATATAATTGATTTTGGAAAACTCTTTCCTTTTTCTATTCCATGAATAAAGTTTCTTTGCAGAAAGCGGTAGTAAAGGGCATGCATTAATGGTAACCAATACTGGTTCATTAGCAAGGCCTTTTGTTGCTATAGAGAATAATACGTTTGGTCTCCTCATATTAAGCGATACTATCTAAATGTCATCAAGATCAGCTACAGAACCCTGTCTACGCCACGGCAAATCGATAAATGGATCTTGATTACAATCTCAGGCTATATATATGTGTCAACCGCGTGGATTCAGTTGATGGAAAAGACCGGTGGCAGTTCTTATTGGCTTCAAAATGTATCGCATGTCATGCCTTTTTTCGTTGTTGGTTTCATTCAGTGTGCTCACTCATATAAAAATATGAAGATTTCATGATTTGATAATGATATCAGAAAATATATATCTTTGCTCAACTGCTCCCTTCTTTCTCTCTCACTTTGAGCATTTCAACCTGGCTATTATAACATACAATGTGCGATACAAATTGGTGCACTTTTTGCGATTGCGCCGTCAGTCCATATTCGGTAAGTGGTATTCAGTTTTTGTGATATGAGCGCCAACTCATATAAATAAAATCACAGAATTCAATCTACTGCTCAGAAGAATGCTTCAAACGAGACGCTTTACTACACGACCCGCTGTATAGGATGTACGCCGAAAGGCAAAAGCAGCAGCAGCGCTTTTTGAGCCCACAGATCACCATGAATAGGAGCAGTATCCATGACAACAGCATGCCTGAATATTATACCCAACAAACTCGCCGTGAAAGCAGCAGTAGCATGTGCAGTGAAGACCTTGCAGCCATGCACATGGACATGATACCCTGTTCTCCTCCCTCCAAAACAGCCCCTCAGCTGTCGACATCCATGTCACTTGCAAGCAGCCACAACGATACAATATTGCGCACGCCTCCCCTCTCCTACGACGATGCGCCCATATATGAGAAAATAACAGAATCAGATGTGTTATTCCACAACACAGCACCTCAGGTCAAACTATGAATGTAAATGTAAATAAGCTATATCCCACCCTTCTCTGCACTATAGATTACTGCGATGTGTAAAATAAATCAATGCAATATCTGTTGCATAATGGATTTCCTTGTGATAATGTAATCATGATACATGTCGTTTTGCATAAAAAAAATGACAAATGAATGCTTCTTCCCCCAAAAAAAAAAACGAGCTTTCTAAGAATGGCTTGTCTGTTTACACACAGAAACACAGATTTAGAATGACAGGAAATGTATGTCAATAGGAAAGCAGCAAGCTTACAGTCGACCGGATAGTTGGACCATTTATCCGTCATTTTCTGCTATTAGATGCACTCAGGCATGATGGCGTAATTGGGTCCAGTGTTGTACAGAAAATTACATGCTGAAGCACTGTACAATATGATGTCTACTATGATGCTTTGTAAAACTAAATTCAGATTAGTGTAGGCCATTGTCTCCTTTTTACTCAAACATAACACTGGTTTATATGATCAACTTGCTCTGCTGATAGGCATGACGTACGCTTACTTGGCTTGCGTAGCTCATTCTTGCACGTATTTGGTAGTTGGGCAGAAAATGGCTGTGCTGTGATATATGAAAATTGCCATGTTTGTGCGTTAACGCGGTGCCCAATTCGGTTAGCAAATTTAAAACTTGGCACAAACAACCTGAAAAGCTATAAAAGACCTCAACAATCGCGAAACTTGTCTTGCTTTTTCTTCATTCAATTAAACACGAATTATTAAACATGCTTAGCAAGAACCCCTCTGGAACTCTCAACGTTACTATCAGTAAGTTTTGTCTATGCTGGCCCTTGTCATTGCAACTGCTAACATCACACCTTTCTATAGTCGAAGGCCGTAAGCTTAAGGGTCAAGACTTGATCGGTAAGAACGATCCCTATGTGTAAGTATTCATGCAATGGGTCAAGGGTTAAGAAGGGTGTGTGCGAAGCATTATGCTAACATGCGCTCACAGTGAATTGTGGATTGATGAAGACTACAAGCAAAAGACCACCGTCATTAGCAACACAAATGATCCCGTCTGGAACCAAACCTTCACCTTCAACTTGGGTCAATCCCGTAAGCACAAGCTCTACATCAAGGTTATGGACAAGGACAAGGTTGGTTCTGACAAGATTGGTGATACCACCTTTGACCTTGAGGAAGCTTTCTCTGGTGCCCCTATTGATACCTGGATCAAGTTGCCTGCCAAGATGGGTTTGACCAGCCATGGTGAAATCCACATCTACATGCAATTCTTCCCCTCTCCATAAACCAAACACTTTCATTTCATTATCAATCAATAATTGTACAAAAAATCATTGAATAAATAGCCATTTACGTTTACTGTAGTCTCTTATTGTGAATCAAATTGTTACACAATCGAACAAAAATAGTGTGATTTATGCTCAATTTTGTTTCGCTGTGGATATGCAAATAATTCACCGTTTCTCTCCCAACAAAAGTTAAATACAAAGCAATATGGCATTTATAGGTTTAATTTTCTTTTTTATTAAACATGTTTCATGTTTGTAATGAGATTTTGAGTAGACAAAAGGTATAATGCTTATCAGAAGACTGCATGGGAGCAGAACAAATGAAATGTGCGTTGAAATGACATGTGTGAAGTTAAAAATACGGCCCAGCCGAAAAAGAAAAGATTGTGTATAATCATCATGATAGGTATCAAAGATGAGAGACTTTACATGCGGCCAGAATATTTAGAGACCTCCACCAGATCTTGAGACATCAACACCTAACCCTTGGTTGTATTTTCTCCATTCAGCGGAAGATTTGCCAATGTGAGCTTGGCCAGGCTTAGCAGTGGAGCGAACGTAGGTAGCGTAACCAGCGAATGAAGTGACAGGGACGAGAACGATAGAAGCAGTGCGAGAGGAAACAGCGAGCATATTGATAGTTGTAATGTATAGAATTGATTTGTATAATGATGAGAAGAAAAAGGTACCGCAAATCAAGCCCTTTTATATAGATGTCAAACTTCGATATTAGACATTCATATAAAAGGCACGCCCCGCGCTTTAATACTAATTAGTAGCCCTTATGACGTTTTGAGGGCCAATGAGCATTGTGCAAAGAGAGACTCGGAACGTTAAATTTAACATCAAGCTTATCTGTTACTAATCAAGTAAGGCTCAATATTTATATACAATCTGGTTCGCACTAAAAAGAGGGGCACACGATGTCTTGGTCAATCAGCATATAGGTTGTGGCAGAAAACTATGGTAATTTCTGTAGGGTATCAATGATAGAAGAATGGCCATATCGCACAATATACATATTTGTAAAATGAACCCTATCTTTCATTACGACTTATCTCTTGTTGATTTGGCTTCGGTAGCATTTTGTTGATTTTCGTATAAGCTCAAGATAAACTATATCTAGGATCACACCATCATCTTAATTCCTCATCATATACAGAGCCCATTAAAGGCTAAACAGGATGTTGTGGTAGAAAAATCATTTCATGATTTGATTCAGAGTCCTACCATTTCGCTATCACATTTAGTCTCTTTTGCACCCGATCGTACAGTAGACTTTTAAGGTTGATAGGGCCCAGTATAGAAGCAATCTCTTGATGAGATTTGACTGGAAGACACGATGCAGTATCCAGCATCGATTCACTTCCAACCATTTATCAAGGTATCAGCGCAATATTTGATAGGTATGTGTCCTGAAGATTTTGACACTGTCAAATAGAATCTGCCGCCCAAAAAACAAAAGGGTTCTGTGCGACATTAATCTGTAATTAACCCCTTTTTGAGGTGTTCGACTCGAAGAGAAATGCATGGTGCTGATAGATCTCCGGCTATACTATACGATTTCATGGTCAGATTCCGTTGGTTTGGCCTGGGCAGCTCAAAGCCTACTACATTAAGCAAGATGTTACTGCACAATAAGAGCAGCATTGTTTTGACATGCAAATGACATGTCAACCATGTCACGCCCTTGCTTGCTGTTGTCATTTTGCTGTTTGTGCAAAATAGACATCGCTTGCTGATTGTTGCCCGAGTCAGTGTTACTTGCAATCTGATACTAAAGTATTAAAAATAGGATAAAATGATCGCATCAAAGATACTTTGCCTTTAATGGTGGGCAAAACCTTAACAATCATTCTACCATATGGAATTGAATGTATTTAGGGCTTTATCGATGGAACTCCGGTGGTCACTATACGCTTGTGGAGATGAGGTGAGGCATCTCAAACTGTAGGATACAGTGGGAGACACAAAATACATAGCAAGGTTATGCACTATACGGTCAGAATGATGCCTAGTTACTAAGCATGTGAAATTGAGCGTGTAGCACCACATCAACCGTATTCTCAAATCATCAGCACACAAGGATAGATCCTTTCAAAGGCTGCTACACCTGCTTTGGCTCTGTATTAACAACCGCCATCACACGCACCGCGGCCTGCTAACACTCAGTTGGCAGGCACATGAGATATGGCATCATTTCACACTGTAGTTTATTCCACCAGATCAATCAATTACAAGCAACAAATACACGGCTTATTGTATGATTTTGATATTACCCGGCATAAAAAGGGAATGTATGTTTGTATAGTTGATGTAAAAAATATTCTTCAATCATGGCTATAAAACGATATTATCCGGGGGCTTCCATCTTCTTTCACATTTCTGCCTGCTTTCTGTGGTATTTTCTAAATGCTCTTGACTAGATTTGCACTCGTTGCTTCCTCATTTTGCTACTATGTTCATGCAAACATGGCTCCCAACTACCCAGAGCCTGGAACTATTTGGAAGTCGGGTCAATCATATGAAATAACCTGGTGCAAGTATATTCAACGTGCAAACCAGTCTGTTTTCTTGTTGCTCAATTATCGTTTTTAAAATCACTTGTAGTTAATGATAAACAAAACCCACCAATGGAGAAGGCCTGGAACAAATTCAAGATTGGTAGGCACCTGTTGGCGCCCGTCTTTGCATGGATTGTGGGCTAACGATGCTATTTTAGACTTTATGACTGGAGACAACAACAGCCAAAAGTTCTTGAAGAATGTTGCTCGTGTAGGTGCTATTTTGGAGTGTCTATTTCACATGATATTTACGCGAAATACAGGATTTGGATGCTAGAACCGTCAAATCATTCAACTGGACTGCACCAGAAGTCGAGCCTCACGCCGCCGTCTATTTCCTCATGTTTACGAATGGTAGAGTGTGCTTGGGTTATCGGGAAATTATTGCATGCTGACTGATTGGAATTGCAATGCAGAAAAAGGACAAAATGCCTGGACCACACGATTTGGCATTGCTGGCCCTGATGGAAAGCTGGTCAAGCCAGAAAACGCAGTGCAGCCGGATGGTGCTAAAATTCCCTGGGGCGTTGGTAAATTGGTCGGCGAACCTGCTGCAAACACAACCAGCACCACCACGGCTTCATACTCCATGAACTCGGCCATGGCATCAGCCGCCGAGAATAACGCTGCTGTGGTGATTGCTGTGTCGGCGCCATCAAGCACAAGCAGCTCAAATATGATCATGCCCAGTATCGCCTTTGCAAGCACATTCTTGGCTGCTGTCCTCTACACATTAATCTAATAAACAAGTTGCATGATAATCTGCTTTTATACAAGTTGCTGTCTCGCCAAGTATCCACGAAATTGCAATGGCGAAGGGATGAAGTAATTGCCTCCATCTTCTTGGCGTCAATAAAGCCATGCCACTTTAGTGCAATGCCGTTTGAGCATTCATCAACATGTGCAAACCTGAAGGCATGCATTTTACTAGAATGCACCTGCCCCAACAGTGTAAAAGCCCATCACCCACGGTAGCGGCAATCAGGAGACCATCAAGTCGATTCGCTACTACATAGGCATCGAAAACATATAAAAGAAGACGAGTTTTGCATCAATTTCCTCCAATCCATACTCATCTTTGTATTCTAATAAGCAATAACATGAAATTCACTTCTATTTTGGCTCTTACCGCTTCTGCTATGTTGGTCTTGGTTGACAATGGCATGGCTGCTCCTACCGGCGATGGTCTTGTTCACATGGAGGACAAGGGCAGCTTTAAAAATGTCGCTCTTGCTGAACATGGTGGCGACGATCACTCTGAAAAGGGCTCTGACAAGGAGTCTGGTGACGATCACTCTGGAAAAGGGTCTCAAGACAAGGGCAGAGATGGCAAATCCATTGTCGTTGTCAAGGACAAATCCAGCGATGACCATGGCTGTAAGGGCAGTGGTGATAAGGGCACCTTTGAAGTTGTTAATGACTGTGGAGAGATTCTCGAAGGACCTAAAGGTGAAGATGACGGATCTGTTGTCGTGGGACCCAAA
Source organism: Mucor lusitanicus (assembly GCA_010203745.1). NCBI lineage: Eukaryota > Fungi > Mucoromycota > Mucoromycetes > Mucorales > Mucoraceae > Mucor > Mucor lusitanicus. The sequence continues at coordinate 1,867,072 of JAAECE010000003.1, read as the reverse complement.
GGTGCTATTGTTAAAGGCGATGATTCCGGAGAGGGCTCTCGTGGTGACGAAGATTCTGGGGATGACCACTCTGGCAAAGGCTCTGGTGACGATCGCTCTGGCAAAGGCTCTGACAAGGGATCCGGTGATGATCACTCTGGAAAAGGATCTCAAGACAAGGGTAGAGATGGCAAATCTGCTGTCGTTGCCAAGGGAAAATCCAGCGATGATCATGGCGACGATATGTCTGCCTCAGCTGATATTGAAGACTGTGATGACGGATCTGTAGTTGTTGGACCTAAGGGTGCTATTGTCAAAGGCGACGACTCTGGGAAGGGTTCTGGCGGTGACAAAGGTACTGGCGACGATCACTCTGACAAGGGTTCTGGTGATGACCACTCTGACAAAGGCTCTGGCGACGATCACTCTGGCAAAGGCTCTGGCGATGATCACTCTGACAAAGGCTCTGGCGACGATCACTCTGACAAAGGCTCTGGCGATGATCACTCTGACAAGGGCTCTAGCGACGATCACTCTGGCAAAGGTTCTAGTGATGACCACTCTGACAAAGGCTCTGGCGATGACCACTCTGACAAGGGCTCTGGCGACGATCACTCTGACAAAGGCTCTGGCGATGACCACTCTGACAAAGGTTCTGGTGATAAATCTTCTGTCGTTGCTGGCACAGCACAAGATGCCAAGTAACCTGATTACAGTATTATCTCCAATAATTAAGCCTTAATGCTGACAAAAATGAAATAAAAATTTACATTTGTTACAGACTTACAGTTGAGCGTTTTAACACTGATGTGTATATTATATGTCCTTTTATTTTGAGTGTCGTTACGCAGTTCCAATGTAGAAATAATGTGGTTGAATCTCAAGTCCACAAAATGAACTATCATACCATGCGAGAAAAGTAGCTAGCCATCATCCAAAGATAAGCAGCAGCTCGCTCCATCAATGCTTACATTAGTAATTTAAACATTTATTTATTCCTTTTTACAACTCCATAGCAGTATCGACAGCCATAGTATCATTATGCTCATTGAACATGTATTGATCTTGATAATCCTTCAAATATTGAACAGATCTCTTTTCGTCCAAGAAAAGCGAATACACTCTCTTGATATCCTGCACATCCACAGCAGGGGCCTTTCTCTTCCTTGCGACCAAGTTGGCAGCTGTGATAAGGTGGATGGAATAGCGCAGCGAAGTCTCAGTGCCAATACGGGTCAATACATCCTTGGCGTCGTCTGTCATTTCCACATCCTCCTCTTGACATCTGATGTTCAAGATCTCCTTGACTTCCTTCTCTTCGTAGGGGTTGGTGGAGATGATCAGCATACGGTCGAGCAAATCAACAGGAATGCCGTGGGGAGACTTGTATTTGGTGCCGCGAATGTTGGTGATACCGCGATTAGAGGCCATAATCACAACAGGAGCCATGTCGTCTTCCAAGGCTCTGTTCAAGAAGGAGAAGCACTCAATGTCGAGCATGTGCACCTCGTCGATAAAGAGCACGCCGGGAACAATCTCTGCCTTGCCCTCCTCTCTCCATTCTGCAACCTTGGTATTGATTTGATCTCTGACCTCAGACTTGATCTCGCCGGTATCGCCAGAGAAAAGAGCCAAGAAGCCTTGGGTTCTGCTGTTGATCACGTCGATTTCGTGGAGGGACACTGTGTGGACAACCTCTTTTCTCTTTTGTAACTCTCCTTCAGGACATTGCACAAATTTGGTCTACACACACACAAGAGATTAGACGTCTGCCTACTGCGATACTCATAGAAGCGCTTCTTACATCTGAGCCCATTGCATCATAATCTCTGGCTCTGGCGTATGAACGACCCAGCTTGGAAATGCGGCCAGAAGCCTTGTCGATAGCAATCACGTCGCCTGCCATCACCTTTTCCTTGTTGAGTGAGTCAATCATTTTGTTTCCAAGGTCGTAAATTGTCTCCATATCAGTTGTTTTGAGTGTCAGTTTGCCGGTTTTAGAGCCCTGTGTGCATTGTGTCAATATCGATGCTCTTTCAAGCTTGCATTCGCTACTTACGCCAGTCATGGATCTATCAATTTGGATTTCGACAACCTCGCCCTCAATGAGTTCCGACTCCTCCTTGATTCTGACACCAATTGAACGACGGAATGCTTGTGTTAAGGCTTCAGTTTTGCTCATTTCAAGCGAGAAAATTTCAGAAGCAGCCAACATGGTGAAGGGGACGTCTGTTCCAAGAGCTGCAGACATATGTTAGGTGGCAATCGACAATGCAAGGCCAGGATCCCTTCGTCTTACCTTGGGCCATACCCATAGCAATGGCAGTTTTACCAGTAGAGGGTGGACCAGCAATCAAGACGGCACGACCAGCAATTTTACCGGCTTGAATCATTCTCAAAATGACACCGGCAGCTTTACGTGCTTTGAGTTGGCCAACCATACCTTGAGAGGTGGCGCGAGGCTCAAGGGTGTCGTCAAGACCCAGGCCACGAATGTGAGAGTGAGCACCTAATGATGGTATATGTCAAATACTGTGTGTGTGTGAGTAAGCTTGGATTGGATCTTACCAACGCGCTCCATTTTCAAGAGATCCTTTGTCTCGCTCGAAGTAGTGGCAATAGGCAATGACTAGACAATGTGGTGTTAGTGCTAGTGAAATGCTGTTACGTAGATATGCTCTGTTACCATTATTTCGTGTGTTGTATGCTAAGAAAAAGTTTGATGAACTAATCAAGGCGAAAAAATGTTGCTTTCATAGCGAAAAGAGAGTCATGAAATGCGTCACAGGAAGAACGAAGGGTAAATGCTGCTGCGTATGTTGCAGGATCCTCAAGAGATGAGCGTAGATGGCCGGGCAATGTGTGTGGTTATCACGAGCGATGGGCGCAGATGCCTGATAGCTGTTTCTAGACATCATGTAGTCTCTGATACCTGACAGCTCCAGCCCAAGAGACGACGGTTGTCATCTGTCAGATCCGACATGGTCTGCATTGGGCAATGAATCGTAGAATCGCAGCGTCGAGGCTGCCACCCGAGTGTATTATGATGCTGCGACTGATGTCTGAGCAATTGTCAATATGCACATGCTGTTCAAAGTCAATGGCATGTCAATCTATCCTTTGGCCACCTTGCAAGCATGCCACAATCCATCCCAAAGCACACACATGTCAAATGAATAAACGTAAGACTTTATTTTAAATATACAAAACTGTTTTTTTCTAAGAGCTAGTATCTACAATAACAAATTTGCTGCGTTTTGTAGTCTTGTTGTTGACAGCGGATGAATCTAAAGGTGCAGATGGTGTGGGTAAGGTGAATTCGGCTTGCTCAGATTCAATCACACGTCTCTCGAGATCCTTGAAGGGAATACGGCCAAGCACATTGGCAGCGTCCTTTGGAGTGAAGGAGGCGTCTTCCTTTAATGTCTTGAATTTGGGCTTACCAACAGCAGGGAAAATGTCAATCAAGGGCTCCTTCAATGTATCCAAGGCCTGATCTACACCCATCAGCTGTTCCATGCCCTTGTTGAATTTCTTTTGTAAAGCAACGCCGTTCATCTCCATCTCCTTTTCTTGGGCCTTCAATGTTAAAATGGCCTCAACTCGCTTCAACGAAATGCCAAATTGAGTGGCGAGTTTACGGACAGACCATTGCTCTGGATCAGAAATGAAAGAATCGTAGATCTCTTGACGACGGGCATCAGAAAGAGGTGTTCTTGGTTGGAATAGAGGGTTGTTAGGGAAGGGCTAATAAAAAAAGCGATTAGTTATTTCTGACACATTTGGCTTATTTCTGTGTGTATAATTTACATTTGAGGTGCCTAGGTAATTGGTGGTGCCCTTGGCAGGTCGACTGTATTTAGATCCATTTCCATTAGCCCATTCGTGGAATCTACGTCTTCTTCTTGAAAGCTTGACAGGCTCGACCTCTTCCTCCTCTTGGACTGATTCTTCTCCAGCTGCCTCAACAGCTTCAGGGGTCTTTGTGGTGTCTTCATTTCTAGCATGGAATGTGTTTGAGAAATAACGTTGGCCGCTGATGCTGACGGCTGAGGTTTGGGTGTGGTTTCTAGCGAGACCTCTAAAGAGACCAGTTGCTGGTGCGAACAATCTTGTTGATTGCATGTCGAAAAAGCTGTATTTAGTGAAGAAGAAAAAAAAAATATGCCCTTGTCAAGCTCTTTTTGCTTGCTCGAATTAAAACAACCACCCCACCATAGACAAGATTTGTTTTATAGAGTCACATACCTGGACTATGTTTTGCCAGGTAGATCCACCTAAATGTGATCTTTTGACATGAACAGAGATGGTCAGCATGCATGTCAGAGATTAGTATATGAAGCCTGATGGCATTGGAAGCTGCTCGTTCAAAGGGAGCCTTACAGTAAAATGCAGCATTGCATCATAACATGGTTGAATGCGACAGCCTTTGACATTTCATCATGACACAAACAAACACAAGCTGCTGTTGGGCGAGCCACAGTCTACTCTTCAATCTCACAGCCTCCTTTCCAATCACTGCCATATAAGCAAGCAAATGTATTTTATTTTCTGCCTTGTTAATCAAGATGCTGCAGCTTTTTTAGCCGCCTCAACAACACATTTCGTCAATGGCTCTGACAGTTGAAACAAGCCATTGTTGGTGATGATTCTATGAGCTGGCATGGGCTGATACGACCCTTCCTTGATCTTCCCATTGTCAAGTTCTACACTTCCAATGATGTCTTCCGGGAAATTGATTCTACCCCATGCGGGTGGGTTGCGTTCATCACCGATATGTAACCATCTATCAGATTTGCATAAATAATCTTTCTCCAAAGCTGCCTGATCGATCGCTTACCCTTCCTTCTGCCAATCTGCCATTGCTTTCAAGTTGTTGTCCTTTACCTTGTGCACATTCTCTCTCAGAACAGTCGTTAAAAAGTCCACGAATTTAGCGTTTTCAATGAATGTTTTGGGATCCACTTTGTCTTGTTCAGGAGTCCATCCTACAATCAGCTCTGGTTTCAATGCTTCAGGGTTGGGAACTTCCTTGTCGGACAAGTATGAGATGGCGAAACGTCCCTTGTTGCCGGTTTCATGAGAATGCAAGTAGGCATTTGCTATAGCGTCGGATTAGCTAAAGAGAATGACTAGGTAGGGTGCAATCAACTTACACGAGAGGGGAATGCTCTTGTTCAAAGCAGCAGAGATCGAGAATGCTCTTGCCATCAGAGGCTTGAAGACGAGTGCATGCTTTGATGACAATCCAGTGAGAAGCATGTTTGCTGATGTTTGAAATTAGTGTAAGGAGTGGGTTAAAGAGGAACGAAATAAATCTTTGGTTTGAAAGCTGTAGAAAATATTAGCCCCGTATAGCTTGGAACCCAGATGCCATTTAAAGCGAGAGAGAGAGGGTGTGTGTGTGTGTATGTGTGGAGATGCTTTCTGCAGCAGCATGCCTTACTACTGCACGAGTATATATACACTTAGAAGGTTGCCGGTCCAATCGGTGGTAGATCGCGCTGCTGATTCACCTAGTGTGTCTTATCAACATAATGTAAGCCTCCGCATCCTTTTACATTAAAATAAATTTAGTTCATATACGGCCAGACAACATGCTGGATTTACCCCTTAACCACAGCAAGATTTGGATATATTTAAGCCATGTTTCTTTTTCGTGCTAGAAGCCTGAATATACTACAATATCATACTGAAATGTTGTCTTTTTTCGGGATCGAAGATATTGTGAGATTCGCAGAGATTTAGACAATTGTGATTGACCCAAGCGACTAGAAATAATGACTTAATACTGATGGGATGTTGGGCAATACTGTATTTAAAACCGCTTCACTCTAGCATATCTTGTTTTAGAGTAGCACGGGTTGAACACTGTTTTGATGGGCTACATGACAAAAGAAGACAAAGTGTGTTTTCACGCCGTATATGAATATTGGGTACTTGATATTGGTACAACCGTATACTTGTCTATACTTTGAAGGAAGTTTGTAATAATGGCATAAACGGATTTCCGTTGGCTACTACTTTGGTTGTCGATCAATTAAGCAGGAAGAATGAGGTGCAGTTTGAAAACAAAACTAGTCTGACGCCTAAACTACATACAGTACAACTTTCCTATTGCCATTTTCTATTGGGGTCTCGATTGCTTCAACTTCACATTCAGTTTACAAAGAGATGAAATGTGTAGCAAGTGACGCTACGCTCCCAACGTAGTAGATTATTGAAAGCTATTTTGAGCCGCCATGACAAGCCAGGCCTTTTTTTTGGTATTTCTGAAGGTTTCCAGAGTGAATCATACACTAGCTTTGCATCATTTTCTATCTGATAGTATTTAAAGTGTAGTACTCAAAAATATCAGTTGTCTGAGGCCTTGATGAGACCTGTAACATCAGTTGCCGTGGATCTACTGACCTTAAAAGGTGTTCCTCACTGCCAAACTATCCAAATTCAACCCTCGATATCTCGCCTTGTATGACCTTGTAGACGCTCGGAACTGTGCTAAATAATTGCTTTTGATTACCATTCACTACCTGGACCTTTATCTTGAAATTTTTCAGATCGATTCAAATCGTCGAAAATTCACGTTTTTTCATGAGGTACCCCTCATGGTTTTTGTTAAAAATCAAACCATCGCAATTTTGAAGGCGAAAACGACACTTTTTACTATGGCATATATTAAGTCAAAATGACCGCACAGATGTAGGGTAACCTGTAAAACTGCTATTTTGAACGTTGTATATGCTAAATATTGACTTTTCCTGGAAAAACTGCTTTTTATATTTTCGCAAAATTCTTTATCTTTTCATTCCAAAAGTATTTTAAAATTGACACCATTGAATGCGCCTTCAAATTCCCCCCTTAAGTTTATTAGAAAGTAATATACCCTGAGCACACTTTATATAGCTAATTTTCACAAAAATGTCTACAAATGTCAAATTATATCGATTTTGATTCAAAAAAATCATCACAAAAAAATCATTTGGGTACAGTCACCACAGTGCAAAATGTTCAGTGTACACGTCACTCAAATTCTGTGTGCTCAGCTTATTGGCTGCAGTCACCCTCAGCAACGCGTCTTTTTTTTTTTTCTTTTTTCAGGCTCCCTTTCCACCCTGTTTTTGCACTGCACTTTTTCTATTAAACCATATACTTTTTATTACTATTGATTGAATACAACACCACTTTCGACAAAAGAAGCATACTTTTGCAACCACCAGTACTCAAGACGACATCTTTCAAGTTTGTTACAGTAAGTATCAGCCGATAGGGGCCACTTTTCGCGGTACAATATACAGTAATACTAATTATACAGTTTATTTTAGACCAGTTCGTTGCAATATACTTATTCATTGTGTTTGGTCAAAAGAAGCATACCTTTGTAACCACCAGTACTCAAGACGACATCTTTCAAGTTTGTTACAGTAAGTATCAGCCGATAGGGGCCACTTTTCGCGGTACAATATACAGTAATACTAATTATACAGTTTATTTCAGACCAGTTCGTTGCAATATATTTATTCATTGTGTTTGGTTTGTATTTGGTTTGTATATTCCCCTTTTTTGGTTGCCGTGGATTGGGTTGTCATGGCTTTGGGTGTTGTGGGTTTGGTTGTCATGAATTACATTCATTCAACCTTTTACTACTTTCTTTCTCGTGATACTGTGCATTCGTTAGTTTGCTCTATTGCGATTTATTCTTTCCCCCTTTTCTGCACGCAACTATTTTTCTGTTGCTGTACTATAGTGCTATGGTGTATCTTTTGATGCATTGTATCGCTGCTGGAAGTGCTGCTCTATAGTAGAGTAGCCTTGCATTCTTTTTGTTCTTCAAGTATTACTTCTTCTGTAATACTGGTGGTGGTATCTGTGTTTTTGCTTCGTATGAGGCAACCACGATGCCTTTTTTTATTACTTTTCTTGAACTCGTCACTTTGATGATACACATTGCATGTTACATTCTCGCATGTAACTGCAGTGCAGTGTTTTTGTTCATCATCATACTCTAGTGATGCCCACCTGTTACTTTTCCCACTTTTTATGGTTCTTTGAGCCATAATCCTCTTTCTTCGTTGTGTGGATATGCCTATCGTTGAAGCACAACTAGATTTGATTCAGAGGCTGAGGGTAGATAGGCTGCCCTCACTTGATTTGTATCACTTACTTGGTGCTAATTGAGAGTCTCAAGCGTTTGCACTATAAGCTGGGGTGTGTAGTAAGGCATATTCTGGCATTTTAGGGGATTTTGATGATAAAATTGCTAAATTACTGTATTTGGCAATATTTAAAAGTCCGTCTAACAAAAAAACATAGGGAAACCCTCGCAAAAACTTTCTAGGGTCAGCGGCGTTTAAACTAGCTTTTTAAGCGATTTTATTGGCTCAAATTTGGAGACAGCTCAGAGAAATAAAGCATTCGTATTGAAACTAAAAATGTAATTGAAATGGGAAAAGCAAGATGAAACATCCAAAATGCATGGTACAAATGGCTTAATGTAACTACACACGATACAACCATGAGTATCAGACATGATGAAATACATTCACTTTCCTGGAAAAAAGAATTTTGAATAAATCTAAGCCTGTTTATAACATCTAAAAGTACCATTTTGCAATATATTGGTATCAAATAAATCAAAGTCTTCAAATGTCAATCATCCGGCATATGAGATAAACGTGTACCTACGCAAAAATTTTGCGAGGAACACAACTGTGTGGTCAAACTATAGTCATCTGTGCAATGAAATAACATCTATCCTCACCCCAAAGTAAACACTAAATCAAACCCCAGATGGATCATGGCATCCAGGGACCAAACAAAAATAAGGCACAGGTAAACAATAGCAAGTGTCTGTGGAAGCTTGGACTCCTGATCAAAGTACAGTCTCTCACAACCACGTCATATGTTAAAGTTGGATAGTGCAAATATGTTGATAAATGAACATTATTAAAATATGCATAAAGGAGGCAATTGTCCAAAACAATCGCAATAACTCCAAATATGGCATACAGGGCAACTGCCCAAAGCAGATATATTAATTCTAACCATAAACATTCTTGTTTTTGCCCTAACAATAAGCTCAGACAAAAACAGGATTCTGAGAGATCACAATTCTGACTAAAACAATAGTATCGACCTCTAACACTAACACGCCGCAATCTCAACTACTGTACATTCCAAAAAGTGAGTGAATGTCATGAACAGGAGACATTCTTGAAATAAGCTGTAAAATAAGCATTCTCGCTGTAGTGAAGTTAATTTTACAATTGATATAAATACATGTTTTCTTAAAGACCATGGAGTCTTTCTTCAGATTTCCTTTTATCTAAAAAAAAAGTGGAAGGACTATAATTGTATGTATTTTCTCTGGTTTTTATCTTTTTTCTATCAAATCATCTCGATTTTATTCCAGTTGACATTGGATGATGATACTGTGCTCTGAATATTGACTGGCTACTTGTTTTGATGAAATTTAAGAAAAAACCAACTACTACAGCTGCTTATTAATCACTTATTACACTTTTCCTAGCCAAGAAAGTAGTCTGCTGAAGCCATGATGGTCTTAAATATTTAAGAAAGACTTCCAATTTAACCAAAGTAGCAACTATCGCAAGGTCGAAATACATAAATTTCAAATGTAGTAGCTCATGATGAGTGGAATGCGTTGATGTATTACTTCCAAACCAAATCCCAAATTACTAGTAAAACATTTAGTTCAAGCACAGATCACATCAGATCATAAACTTTGACATGAAAATGAATTCAGTAGTTACGATCCCAGTTATGGCATGCTCAGGATAATAGATTAAATTTATTGTCCTATCACTCAGCAGGTCAACCCATCTAATACCTTAACCTCACATCAAATCCCTCAGTTCGAATAGTATATAAAAAACTCTCTCATTTCCAATGTAATAAACGATATTTTTTACCTGATTAATTTTTACCTTTTTTCTAAACTAATGTATTTCTGATAAATCAAGCATAAACAAATGGTACTTTTATTTCTTCAAGAGCTACTACATTACGGTTGGTATTCGGAACCGGACAACTTTTCTTCATATTCTGAAACAGACATCTTTAATAGGCGTCTTCATCATCTGTGTCATTATTATCCATCAATCATCTTGCTGCTGTGAGTAGTAACATTAGTAGTTAAAGTAGATGGTTGTCGCAGCGTTGCTTTGACTTTGTCTTTGTTTCTTGGCAAATTACGTAATAGTCGAGCAGCTGGCATAGGCAGTGGACTCTGAAAGTCATCGTCCTCCTCATCAGTCTGATTGTCATTGCTGCGTTTCTTCGGCGATGGCGAGCAAGAAAGAGATGGCGCTGGTAAATGCGTCTGCTTGAAGTGGTTTGAGTACTCCTGCCATCGTCGGAAGTACCCAGAGCAGGAGCAACAAGCCCAATGAGTTTCAATGCCGTCTCCTTCGTGATCCACAAAGCGATGGCCGTGGTAAGTTGCAGACCTGTTGACAGTCTGTGTGTGTATGGGCTTCAGCTTGTACACATTCACCATGTGGCGGCGCACACATCGCTCAGGTGGTGTGGCATTGGTGGGGCTTGGGGTAAACTTGCATTTGTAGCAAGAGTACTTGAGGTAGACATTGGTGAAAACACTGTATTGTTGTGCTGCTTGAACCAAAATTGGTCCAGTGTGCCATTGAGGTTGGACTGGCAGTTGATTGCCGGCAGGTGATTACTTGTTGGCTCTTTCAACACATTATGGTAAGCATTAAGAAAGCCAAGTTAACTTCATTCAGCTTTCAATGTTTCTATGTAAGCATCTCGATTGTAAAGCTTTTTACAACCCAGAGTAAAAAATGATATCTTACGTGGACGATACTGTAAGAAGCGTATGTAAAAGAGGAGCAACCTGGCGTTTCATTATCAGGAAAGATTAAAGAAAGTGCTTCTTACTCAATGGCAAATAAGGCGGAATAGGCTAGCTAATAATGTTTTTCCGATAACCGATGATGTCATTTACGCTGTTTTCAGGAAGAAAAATCGCATGGTACAAACGGCCTAAGATAACTACACAGGATACCACCATAAGTATCAGACATAATCAAATACATTCATTACCCTAAAAAATAGAGTTCTGAGTAAATTCAACTGTCATGAACCAAGCAGTGTCTGGTTGTTACTATATCTAGAATCAGGAAAATCTCATGTCAATGCTCATGTCAATGCTCACGTCAAAGTCAAGTTCATGCAAAGTGTCAAGTGTAGTCTCATGTTACGTTGTTCTATGTTTAGTGTCAAGTCTTAAATGTCTTATTTCGTACTTCAGGTTAAGTTTACCCATGTTTAGCTCCATGCTCCTCTCCTAGCACTTCCTATAAAGTATAAATACCATGTCTTTTCCCGTTGTCAAGTTTCCGATTGTCGATTATCTTGTATACCTTACCAAGATAATCATTTCTTTCAATAAACCTTTACAATCCAAGTCTAGTTCTCGTTCATGACATCAACTTTGTTCATAACATCCAAAAGTACAACTTTGCATTATATTAGTCTCAAATCAATCAAAGTCCTGAAATGTCAATCATCTGGCTTATGAGATAAACATTCACCCACGTCAAATTTCACGAGGAACACAATTGTGCGGTCAGACTTTAGTCATCTGAACGTGTTACGTTGCCGTTGATGGACGGACGATTTTAAAAATAAACCAGTTTTGAGCACTGATCTTGACAAGATCCATGAGGAAGGCAATTAATTGCAAGTATTTAGTATTCGCAGGTTGACAAATGGGGTGTTAAACAACACTGTATTCATGACTGCTGCATAGTATATAATAACTTTGCACTTGCACCGGATCCTGCGAGTACGGAAGTGTTTTGTTGAGTAAATAGAATTTCGACCGCCCAAAATCCAGTTTCGAACTGTAGATACAGTACTTCTGACTGTTTGGATCATTGAATGTGAGGAGATAATAGCATGTGCTACTAAATTACGTAAAATAAAGTTCATAGCTAATTAACGTCAGACGTTTTCAATATCATAATTGATTTCCAATAGGGTCAATTCGTCTTATCAATAGTGCGGTAGAATTATAGAAACATCTTCTCTATCAGTGGTATTATCTAACCTGGTTTCAAACGTGCAACGATAATGGCAATTCAAAAACTACCATACAGCTATCCATGAATTTACGCAATTTTATTGCACTACAAAATACAGTTTTAAAATATCCTCCAACTGATCATAATAGCAGCCATAACCATCTACAAATCGGCATGGTAACAAAATTTTCGGTATCGGGTAAATGGTTTACCCGGATATGCCATCTATAAAGTTACACTCCATAAAAAAGTCGGTGTATATCAATGTTCAGCAAAGTATATGTATTCCACTTAAAATGGACATTTAAGTATTTATTAGAGAACGCCATGTATAAAGCAAAACCTTTCTCCACTCTAAGTAGTCGATAATCGTATCATAAGTCCAATTTGCAGCTATCGAATTGTTTTTGTTTCATGTCAATCGGATGCTTTTTTGTTGAGATATCGTCAAAAAGGGGTTCATGGAAAATCACCAGATTTGGACCAAAATCTGCCGTCCTAGCAAGGGAAAAATTTGCATGCTATTTTCAAAACACGACAAAATTGTCGATTTCTCATGCTAGAGTTATGCTAGAGCTTCAAGCTAGATACCATTCGAAAGAAAAATTTTTGCTCTACATGACCAATGCAATTAAAAATATAGTCAATAAGATAGAAACTTCTTAATTCTTGAAAAACCTTCAAAACAACACCCTCAAATATCACCTAAATAACGCAGACCAGGACCCTTAATATGGGCACCATTAAATTCTCCTCTTTATTCTGTACAGAAAATACATAAGGTACAAGGGGTGTTTACTATCAACAATCATCCAATTTTGAGGTTCATGGATTTCAGAATCGATTTAGAATCAATTGTAAATACCAAATTTTCAAATACCGCCTAGTTATATTACAGACCTTATGAATTTTATAGGTCATTTTGGAGAGTAGAGTGGTAGCAAAATGTCATATCAACTTGCAGTTTTCACGGTATCCATGGATACCTCACATGTTAATGCACCACCTGTCGAGTTTTGAGAGCTGTAGCTTACTTTCTTTTGTTCCATGTCGTTTCCCCAATTTAAGGTACGCATTTTCCCCCGCTCAAAAATGAGACTTTGCATGTCGAATAGGTTAGGAACAAGGCCTTTCCAATACCATGTTCCACCTTAAAAGTTGGTCCATTTCCATTCCTTTACAACATATTTAGGCATCAGAGAACATCGTATTCTTTTACTTTATATCCCAAAATGTTTGATCCGATTTTGAACTTTTAGCAGGTTTTGAATTTTGTGGGTTGGGTCATCCTGAAATCGACTATATATGTGACCTAAAGCTTGTCCGTCTTCTGTCAGTAGCTCTTGTTATTCTAATTATTACAGCTATTTTATTGTCTTCTTGTGCTTCTTGTAGTTAGCCTTCTCGTTATTCTCTATGTTGTCTGGAAATTTGTAGGTTTTTGTGGTTGATATAAACGTGGAGCATCAAAAGAGAAACATATATACAGCGCTCGGTTTGTTCCCGTTTGATAAATAAAGTGCTGGCATTCTCTGCTAGTATGCTCACTTGCACCAGCGCTGAAATACGATAAACCTACACAGTATGCCACGACGCTGTGATTCCGAGAAACATTCACGTATGATAGAACGAAGAATATCATGTTTGATGCATTGAGTGAGATCAAATCTCTTGTTTATTTATACGCTTGGCAGCTTTGATGCACTCTTTTTTCCAATCAATAAAGAAGATAATCGTAATTGCCTCTGCAGTTGATTTGAGTAAGCCCGCGATAACAACGCCAGACCAAACGCCAATTAAGCCCCAATTGTATTTGGATGTCAAGTAGAGACCAACTGGTAGACCAATAGCATAATAAGACACGATGTTAAAGCATGCAACAATATGCTGCTTGCCTAATGCATTGAGGGTGCCAGAGAGTACGATGCCAAATCCCTATACACAACAATGTTACTGCAATTAGACACACGCAAAGGGCTATTGCACCTACCATAGCAAAGTGAGCGAGACTGCCAACACCCAACAGTTCAATCGTGGCATCGACGACTTGATCATCCTTGCTAAATGTGTGCGCAATAGTAGATCGGTTCACATACAGCAAGACCGAATCGATGAAAACAAACACAAGCCCAATGGTGCTAGCCAACATGACACACAATTTGGTCTTTTTGGGCTGATTGGCACCTAGATGATGTCCCAATCGAACTACCAGAGCCGTGGTAAGTGCGCTATACGACGGGTTAGTTGGAATTTATATGCTGCCTGTTTCATATAGGCTACCTTGGTATCATGAGGAAGAGCGAAATGCAGCTGATAACAACTGACTGTGCGGCTAAACTTGTTTGGCCGAGGACACCTGTGATGATGGCACACACCTCAAAGGCCCAGTCCACAGAGACACTCAGCATCCCAGGAATGCCTAAATTTGTAACATTTGGATTATTAATTTGGCATGAAATTCTGCATTGCTTTGTTTGTTACCTAGTTTCAGAAATTCACCCCAATGACAAAATGCCTGCTTTGTGAATCCCGGCCAGAACTTTTTAGCGTCTGTGCAGATAAAGATGAATAGAATATACACCAACAGCAGCACAGTTGTGACAAAAACGCCGTGGTATGCAGCACCCGCAATGCCCATCTCCATATAGATGAGGAAAAAGTAATTGGACGCAACGTTGATGGGGAATAACAGCATGAGGAGATACATGGTAACCTTCATCTCACCTATCAGTATCAATGTTGTTAGACAAGCGCTTATCTGGATGGACCCATACGTTACCCAGGCCCTGCAAAAACTTTCTCAATGCAACAATGGTAAAGACCGAGAATATGTTGGGTATAAAAAGGAGGATATATTCATGCGTCTTTCTAGCTAGTTCAGGTGACTGACCCATGGCAAGGAGGATTCGTTCCGAATAGCACCTGTATCAAGCACTGTTAAACTTTCCATTTCACGCGGCAATTCCATCATGCAAATAATTACCATGTTGCAGTAATAAAGACACCGAATATATATATGATGGCCAGTGCCCTTTGCAGAATAATGCCTACGGTATGAGGATTGCTTGCTCCTGTGAAGGCTTGAGCCACAAGAGTGTCGATCGCTTTGTGGGATGTCAGTATAAAACACTAGTCAAGCAAACGTCATGTCCTACCTGTTAAAATGCCCATCCCAACAGATAAGCCAGCTATTGTGGTGAAAAGGTTGCCCAAACTTGCGACAGCCATGGCCTCTGATCCGACTTTTCCCAAGAACCAGACATCAACCACCTTGTTTCCGACGCCCAACAGGAAGGTGACGATCAATGGAAGAGCAAACCTGGAGATAGCTTGTATTTCCTGCTGAATTTCCCCGTATTTCGCATAGCAATGCAAGCTTCTCTTTCGGGAAGCGACATCAATTGTGTTTGGGTAGGCGAATGACATCTCATTGATCACCGGCGGCGGTGTAAGAGGAGTGGTAATTGCTCCATGATTTCTATGCTTCATGGATGTCTCGTCCACTTCACTGGAAACCAATAGTCCCGCAGCTTCTTCTTCGTCATCCAGCGCTCTGTATTTGTTCCAGAAAATCAAGGGGAAGTTCACCAAGGTAGGCAGCCGCAACATGATAGTAGCAAACAGAAGGAACAAGTAGAGAAATCATCAAGCAGGATGAAAATCGCCGATATTTATAGCAGAATCTCGAACTTTTAATGACAAGTCCATGACGCTTGACAACATCCGAGAAAAAGATTCTCCAGGGCCTTGTTGCAGTGATGGACAGGTGTTGATTTGTTTTTGTCAAAATAAGAAGGATGTTACAGAATGTCATAACAAACAATGACAGACTTTTTCGTTGTCATGGTGTGATGTGGGAGTTGTCTATAGCAACAAATTACAGTCGATTATTGACAGATCAGCAAATCAAATCAACATCCGATCATCATGATCTGATAAATCAGGCACATTTTGGAGCATTGAGCTCTGTTGAATGCAATGAAAGGCAGCAGATGGGACCACTACCCATGCATGTGTCTTCCTGAAACAGGTTATCTGCCTCCTCGCTCTCTTTTTGTTTATGTCGAAAACACACACACGCACTTGCCGAAAGTCGTGCGTGATACAGGCAGAACTGGATGCGAAATGAACAGCGACGCGAGCGCGCTCTCGCCCCCCCCCCCCCCCTTACATTTGTACAACGATTCTCTCTACAAATCCACCTTTTTGTGTGACTCATTCCGTTGAAATATTGATCATTTCAGGTTGAAGGGAGCCTCTACAGGTTCTAGAGGGAGAAAAAAAGAGAGGGGGTGGAATGAAAAGCTTTTTTTTTTCTTTTTTCTCCATTTCCTTTCAAAATCAAACATCAAATTCACCAATACAGCCTTTTAAATATGACGACGACGACCAAGAGAACTCGTCAACATGCTCAAGTTGATGTAAGCATGCGCTGAATTGCAACAAAGATGGTTTTCTAATATTTCCATTGACTATAGTATACGCTGGGTATGTGCCTACTCTGTAAAGGCTTCTTGGATTTTGATCAAGATGGGAATAAGCGTGATTTGTTGAAATGTTCAGATTGTCATCAAAACGGTCGGTAGGATTATAATGACACGTTTCTTGTTGCTGTGATGGAAAGATCATGATGGCGAGGAATTTGACAATGGATACAGGGAAACACAGCAAGGCTTACTAACCAGTTTATGATGATATAGCCCATGCTATTTGTTGCGAAATGAATAGTACTTCAGCTGAGATTGTCAAGACATATGATTGGCAATGCAACGACTGCAAAAGTTGCCTAGTTTGTCAGTCCAAAAATGACGAAGTATGACAATAGTTGAAAATTTCTTCTCTTTGTACTGATATAGTTGTTGGATAGGACAAGATTGTTATCTGCAATCACTGTGATAGAGGCTACCATACATTTTGCTGCGATCCGCCATTAAAGCATATACCCAAAGGTAAATAATCTTCCTTTTGATCTGACACGTTTTGCTACGCTATACGCTGAAACATGGAACTTATGTTATTCTTGGGGTTTCTCATATATTATTTTTAGACGATTGGTATTGTAAACAGTGCTCAAGCATGCCTTCTCCTCCTACCTCTTTACCCTCTCCGACCATCAGTTATAATCAACCCTTGACGCCATTATCAGACAACAATCAACCAAATCACCACCACCAATCACATACATCTTACAGATTGCGACAATCACCAGCTCACTCGGCCAAATTCATTGAGAGCATCACATTACCCAAAACTATCATGACAAAGGATACGCCAAAGCGAAAATCTATAAAGCGAAAAGCTTCCTCTCATTTACAAGATGAAAATCACAATAGAATGGCAGCAGATTCCGTGAAGCTGCGTCTCAACCTCAAGGAGACCTCTGTTCAGTCAGCAAAGCGAAAGAGAGGAAGGCCCAAAGTCAACACCAAAGCCTTGGAGGAAGAGGAACTGTTCTACAAGACATTTGGTAACAAGCTGACGAAAGCCGAGGCAGACACGATCCGTGGCACACCAAATGAGACCGATATTGCAACATTTGAAATGGCAAAAGCAAAAGCAGAGGTTAGCAATTTGGGCCCCCATCCACGGTTGGCATGTATACTGACCCTCTTTTTTTTTTCTCCATAGAAATCCTTAGCGGCAGCAAATGCATCTCAATCGCTCATTCCAGCACAAAAGACGAGTAAATGGGAGCCAGTATTAGATGTGCCAAAGATTCGCCAAATTTCATTCAATGACTATCTGATCGATACATGGTACGTCGCGCCCTATCCTGAGGAATACAGCCAAAATTCAACGCTCTACATCTGCGAGTACTGTATGAAGTATATGAAGAGTAGTTTTATTGCCAACAGACATCAGCTAAAGTGCAAGGTCAGACACCCACCAGGCGACGAAATCTATCGAGACGGCAATATCTCTATATTTGAAGTGGATGGAAGAAAGAACAAGATCTATTGTCAGAATCTATGCTTGATGGCCAAGATGTTCCTCGACCACAAGACGCTTTATTACGACGTGGAGCCATTCTTGTTTTACATCATGACAGAATCGGATGAAAGAGGATGCCATTTTGTGGGTTATTTCTCCAAAGAGAAGCGATCGTCCATGAACTACAACGTGTCCTGCATCCTGACCATGCCTATTTTTCAGAGAAAAGGGTATGGACAGTTCTTGATTGATTTCAGCTACCTTTTATCAAAGAGAGAAAGCAAAACTGGATCTCCTGAAAGGCCTTTATCTGATCTCGGTCTGCTCAGCTACAGAAGCTATTGGAAGAATGTTTTGTTTCGCGCATTAGAGGATAAGGAAGGCTATATTAGTATAGACGGTAAGACGTGTAAAGACAAGATGTGTAGCAGAGCACGCTATTCATACGTTGCGTAGATTTAAGCAGCTCGACAAGCCTGACGCCAGATGATATTGTGTCAACACTGCAGAACAACAATATGATTCGACACGACAAAGTCAAAGGCGAGTACTCCATCGTTGTCAACCCACAAGCCATCAAGGACCATCTTGCCAACTTGCGAAAGAAGGACTATGCTCGCGTGAACCCAGAGAAGCTTACATGGACACCGTTTGTTCTTTCAAAAGATAGATTGGCAGCACTCTTGGGACAAACCAAAGTTACTATCAAGAACGTGGATGAATCAACAGATGTAGATGTCGATTAACACCAGCGTCCTGTTCTGCCCCCTCTTTTATCTAAAATCAACACTTGTAGCATTTCTCACTCACTCACACTCCTTTCATCACTATAAATATTCCCACTTTTAACAACATGTAAAAATTAATTTAAACCGTATACTACAGGCCTCCCCTCCCCTTTTAATGTAATAATAATAATAATAAAACATTTGTTTGCTAATACTACCACTATATAACTTTTTCATTTACATTTGATTTAAAAAATGGGTTTGATAGCAACTTGAGAGAGTAGTCTCCATTCTGTTAACTATTCTCATGGTCTTTACAAAGAAAGATCAAGAGAAATAGTATCCGCAATAACTATAACTATGACCAGTGAAATAGCAATCTCTAGAGCTTCTGAAACTCAAACTTTGTTTTTGCCAAAAGATAGAGAAAGCACGTTAACCAGAGGCAACGCATCTTTTATACCCATTACAGGTATAGCTCTCTTGTAAAGAGAGAGCCACAATAGTCTGGAGACCTTCCCTAACGTAAAAATTGTATCGAATGATAAACATTCCAGTATGTATAATTAATTAACGTCAAGTGCAGATCTTCTCTGTTGCTATAAAGAAGAAGAAGAGCAATTCGCAGGGTACATTTGGCTTATATACTGCTGAAAATTTTTTCTGTACGTGACCGGTCGAATAAGCAGGGTTTTGGGTAACCGATGTGCCCTTCACTTGACATCCAGACCCTCCCATCATGGCTATTATGTGCCTACTACTACGGTACATGGTGATGTAAACTCGGGTGTTGCTTCTACTCACCATGGAACTTGATGCCAGGATTGATGTTGCTGGACCGATCATGTGGAGTCCAATGCAAACCGACATTTGCAACGGAGGATATCAAAGACATTTCAACTTGTAATAGCGGGATGCATCACTTTTTTTAAGGTTGCTATCGAGGCAACAAGGACAACATCGAGTAACGAGGCACAAATCCATGATGGCTGTTGAAAAAACCAGAGTAATCAGGTCATTTCAGTACAGCAAATGTTTGTGTTTCACACCCAGGCAGTGTATGCTTTCAACATGTATACTAGTAGTAATCTAGCCTTCATGCGAATACAATATTGCATTTGTTTATGGATATATATCTCCTGATTCTTACTTGTGGCTCGACGGTTTTCGATGTTTGTTTGATGAGCACGATGCTTATTTCTAAAGCCATGGGTTTGCATTTGATCCTTCTACTAAGCTCATTGGAGATTGGTTGCTCCATGTTTAAGATTTTGCAGCACATCTTGTTTATCGAGATCGATAGGCTAATTCAGTCGGTCGTGCCAAAGCATAAGTATACTCCATTTAGCTTGTATAGAATACAGCGATTTGGCAGTTCTGTAACAAATGTAGATAATCTATGATACGGAGAAGGTTTCGTACCACATTACATTCGGCATCGTCCTATAATATATTCACTACAAATCAAGGAACAAAAGATGACATGTGTCGGATGTAATCAGTACTGGATGCGGATAACTATAGCAAAGCGTATTCCATAACAAACCAACTGAATGGCATGCATTTTGCTCATCTGTTCATGAATATACCAAGCTGTCAAAAAGCAGTGTGTATATATTCAGGTTAGTGATATCAACTCAAACAGCCGCGAAACAATTTTTCATTGATTGATTTACCAGAAACATCTGATTTTTTATTTTATTTTTTGCAATAAAACTCTCACAGATTTTAAATATAAAGCATGATTTTTGTTGCTCTTTTGTTCAACTAGGGCTTTTCTTTTTCCTTCTCTCATTAAAACATGCCAACGACTCAAGAGCTGCTGCCTGTTGTCCTTACTTTGGCTGCCATTGTGGCGACCTACTTTTATCTGAATGCAAAAAGTAATGCAGAGCAAACAACCACAACCACAGCAACCACACGTAGTAATAACTGTTCATCTAGAGGAAATATTGAACCCCAAGGTATTCAAGAGCTTCAAGCTTATCGAAAAGATTCCAGTATCGCACAATACCTCAAAGTAAGTGCAAGGCATCGCCCAGCTGCTGCATCGTCGCTTACCTGCTGCAGATATCGTTTTGAATTACCAAGACCAGACGATGTGCTGGGCCTGCCTGTGGGCTCACATATTGCCATTATGGCCGAAATCAACGGTAAAAGAATCTCGAGAAGCTACACGCCTACAACACCTGAAGAAGATCGAGGCCATTTTGATCTTGTTATCAAGGTAATCTCCCTTGCAGCCTGCTAAAACCCATCTGACGTTCATCATTGTGTGTAGTCTTACCCCACAGGCAACATTTCGAAACTGATGGGCGAACTAAAAGTTGGAGATTCTGTTGGCATGAGAGGGCCCAAAGGAAACTTTGTATACAAGAGCAACATGTGCAGAGAAATTGGCATGATTGCAGGCGGAACTGGTATCACGCCCATGCTTCAAATCATTCGACGTGTCTGCAACGATCCAACAGATAAAACAAAAATCAGCCTCATCTTTGCTAATGTGACAGAAGACGACATCTTGTTGAAAAAGGAATTGGATGAGATTGCCAAGGCATCACCAGAGAATTTTCAAGTGCATTACGTCCTGGAAAGACCACCATCAGAGAATTGGGATGGAGAGGTGGGCCTGGTGACAAAAGAGATGATTGAGAAATACTGCCCAAAACCAGCAAAAGATGTCAAACTGCTGTTATGTGGACCGTTGCCGATGATAAAGATGCTGACTACCGCTACAAACGAACTGGGCTTTCAAAAGCCAAGAGCTGTCTCCAAGATGGAAGATCAGGTATACAAGTTTTAATTGAATCTTTTTCAACACACATACACATCATATATCATTCATTTACATTCACCTCATTGCTTCATTACAACAACCACCATCAGCTTTTTCCTTTTGAATTCAAATTAAAATTATTTATTACAACTATATGGAATATGTACAGCAAATTTATATACAAGGGGTGGGGGGATTATTGGGTATAGCATCTTGGAATAATTATACGTTAGTAAATGGAGTCTGCCTTGAATTTGCTTGTCAATTTAGCTGTGCAGTGGCCAACCATCGGCAATGTGATTTGCAATTCACTCCAATCATCAGGCCAAACAGCCACCACTCGCTCTTCCTCTATAAACTTCCTTGCGTATTTTCGAGATTTGATGTAAGCCAGTGAGAATGCAAACAAGAACTTCTCCTCAGGCACAGCATCCATGTTGTTTAGCAGATCCTGATCCGGATAGCTTTTGATGGCATCATGGTTGGCAATCGTCGTGGCTGTCTCATCATCATCACCATCATCAGGGGTAAAAGCCAGTGTCGAGTCCGTGGCTTCCCTTTTCTCCTCGTCCGCTTTTTTTGCAGATAGCCATTTATCAACGCCCTCTTCATCCATGCATGTGCACCAGGCAAAGATGACATTGCCCTCTATCCAGCTGTCAAGGATCCAAAACAATGCTGCATCGACGTCTTCCTCTTTGCACACCTGAGCTATGTTTCCATGCTTGGCCACTATGCAAATCTCAGTGAGTCACTTGTCGTAAACAGCTTGGTAAATGTACATTACACTGCGCATTCATTGCATTTTCCCATGTCTCGTGCATTTCCGTCTCTTGCAAGATGGCTTTGAGAGCAACCGCTGTAATGCCTTCTGACTTGATGCGCTTAGTCACTGGCTTGGGGGCCTGTTTGACGACAGTGTCCATCTTGGCAGTCGATGTGGGTATAACAAACTTGAAATCAGAAATGGGTGGCAAGTGTGTATCGCTACTGCCGTTGTCATTGTCCGTGGGCACTGGCGGTGCAAGCTGCTGTCTGTCGCTATCGTCAAGTGCAGGAAGAAGCGGGGCTTCTTGCGTCGAGAAGGTGGATGTTATGCTTTCTGCGGCATCGTCATCTTCAAAGTGTGCAATCGTTTCTTGCGACATGATGGGTGATTCCACATTGGAAATGAACGAATGGACGCTGTGTGGCCGAGTCGATGTCTGGATGTCGTTGAACTCTATGAACCCTGGCGGGAAGGCGAGCTGCGTATTATCAGAGAAATTGGACACCACACTGTCAGTTTGGGTGGCATTTCGGCTGCCTGAAACGTGGTCCAGATCAAAGGTAAATGGCGCCATGTCAAAGTCGCCTATTTCAGATATAGCTTCAGACCATGCATGGCTGTTTTGAGTATCAGGATGGAGCTCAAACGACGATTCTTGCGTGCTGAATGACAATGCCTCGACATCCTCTATTGTAGTATTGCTTCTCTGTGATTGATCAAACGGCGTAGATGTAAATGACTCAAAGCTAGAATAGCCTTGGTTGAGCTTGCGCTTTTTGTTCAGATCCGTAGCATGCTCCTTCTTTGTCTGTATCAACAGCTGTTAGTACGAGATGACCGATGTTTCTAGTGATAAACGACATGCCTGCGAGAAGAAGTCCAAGATGCTCGAGTTCTGGGAGCCCAACAGCTTGGATGAGTCCCTTTTGCGTTTGCTGTTCTGTACAAAAGAAGGTGAGTATTAGCCCTAAATAGGGTCGCATAAGTGTGCAATATTTACATTTCTTTTGGACATGACTAAATAAAAAGAGAAAGATAGAGAGAGAAAGGGAGAGTTTGAATTACGAAAACGCGTCTTAAATTGCACACTGCTGCCAATGAAAAGCGTGGCATTGGGATGCCTCCTCCTTGCGGTTTACAGACTTTTGTAGAAGGGTTTTATATGTACAAGAATAATGCGTGCTTTGTTATTTAATGCAGCAGATATAACAGAATGTAATTGGAATCATATATGCTTTTTTTTCGTCTAAAAATCAAATTGGCCTCGAAAGGCATCCAAGTTTCGATAATCGCACTGAGCAGCCAGATCTTCACGGCTCATCCTATGTTTGAAACGATGTGTGAGACACCACCTGTCTATGACGCAGGTATGAACCAACTTACATGTACATGAGCAAGCGTAGACTGTCCCAAATGCCATCACTGGTGCCGTTGGGCACATCGGCAGGCACCCCAGTTTCCAGCGCTCTGGCTGCTGCTCCCGCTGACAGTGCTGCTGCGCGCTGAAGATCCAAGGCTGCCAGCAAGTGCTCTGCTGCTTCCTGATGCTGTCCCATATTCATGCAACTGATGGCCAGGTTGTATCGTGCACGCACAAAGGAAGGGTTGATCTGCAGTGCGTTGAAATACATCTCAACGGCACCCATACTATCGCGCGAATTGGCCAGTGTTGCGCCCACCTTATTCCACAGCTGGTAGTCGTGAGGTCGACTGATCAACGCTGCTTTGAAGCAATCCACGGCCTTGTCGTACTCTTCAGACATATTGAACAAGACGCCTAGGCCAACCTGAACATCTGCATCCATCTCTTCGCCAGGTGCGGTGCGTGCTGCCTCAAGAAACAGTTGCGTAATGTAGTTGTGTCTCTTGACTTCATCCGTGTAGTTTTGACCGAGCTTCTCTTGCAAGATGTGCTTGTATTTGGGGCTATTGGCAATCCACTGTTCCAGGCAGTTGTAGGCATCCATACGGCAGTGCTCATTGGTATAACTGACAGCCAGCGCCAACCAGGCGTCAAGGCAATTGGCGTCAATAGAAACGGCCTTCTCCAGCGCTGTAATGGCAGCTGCATCACGTTCATTCTCCTGCTGCTTTAGTCCAAGTTGCTCCCACGTTTTCGCGTCTTCTGGATTGAGTTGAGCCTTTGCTTCCAAAGCCATAATTGCGTCCGCGAGTGTCGTATGCATGGCGTTGTCGATAGCATCCTGGCACTGCAGATAAGGATTCTCGGCCATGTAGTTGTATGTCTCGTATTCGGGGTGAATTGCTCGGTATCCGTATGGTTTTCCATCCGGCTTAAGCCTATTCCATTCCTTTTGAAAGCCTTCCCACTCGTTGTTGAGTTCGGATTGCTTGCTGTCAATGCTCTTTTGGTATCTCTGGATCCAATCCTCCTCATTTTCCAGGCTCTTTGATATAGACTTCATCTCTTGGGCCGTCAGATCATGGTATTTACTGAATTCCTCTGACCAATCCTTGACATCCAGCATCTGGGAGGATGACCTTGGTATAGCGCGTGTGGGTCTCATTGGCTGCTGTCGTATACTTTGCTCGTTGTTGGTAGCCTCCCATGTCTCGTGATCCGCAAACTCCTTGTCCCAGTCCCGATGATGGTGTGTGCCATCATCTACCAGCTCAAAGGCGCGCTGAAACGCGAGCTGCTCTTCGTCTGAGGAAGGTGTTGACGATCTTTGCATGCTGGAAAAGTCGTCTGCCCACTTTGAATGGATCGGCGGTGATATGCTGCTGTGTCTCTGGTAGATCTGCTCCAATTCCTCGTGTGTGTTCGGCATGGGTGAGGAAGGCTGCGACAGGTGGGCACTGCCTGATGTGAATTCCCGGGCCCAATCTTCTGCAGGAGGATGCTGAAAACTATCCAGATGCATTGGGGATGGCTTTTGAAACGGGCTCGACACGTTTGCTCTGTCGATCTGCTCATTTTGAAAGAATTCATTTGCCAACTACAGTACGAATTAAACTTTTTGCATGTGTAGAAAATGTGTGTAACTTACATTATCGCTGCTTATTGCAGGACTCTGCGTATAAGGGCTTCTGAAACTGGGAGAAGCCTGCTGGAGGATGTGAGCACAAGCGACACCAATGCGCCTAATAGACGTACCTTTGAGCCCTCTCCCTTTTGAAAATAGTGTTCCTATGCGGTATCCTTGTCAACGAAAAATTTTCTCGCCACTTTTATGCAAGCAAAAAAGGTGAATAACCAACCTGTTGCAAGCTTCTGTCATGCCCAAAATGCTTTGCCAAGCTACTCAAACCATTGTCAGGACCGCACTCGGATCCAACGTCAGTTAGTTTTGAAAATGCCATGTATCTCTATTTTGTGGGTAGAGTATTATGAAAAGAAGAAAAAGGAAATTAGCTGTGCGTTTCTTATTTGAGAGTGAAGTGTGGATAATTGTTAAACCCTTGGGGTTTGAAAAATGTCTTGCTAAATCCTCTAAACTACTACTCACCATCATTTGGATTGAAGAAAAGAAGAAAGAAGAGCACGTAAACACCAAGGCAATAAACTGACTAAATATAATTGACCTCTTTTTATTCAACTTGGTTACATCCATCCTTTTGATTGCTTTCAGAGAAAGTCTCGGTGGTGTATAGCGTTCTGGTAGACTGAAACAATCTTGATCTTTACTAATCTGGATGGCCTGATCTGATACGGATCTTTCCAGGTCGACATTGAGTCCCTTTTCTTGCTCGCCATGGTATGATACAAGTTGGCGATAAAGTTGCCTGTTACCCACGTGTGGTAACGCAAACGCCTTTGAAAGCAAGTAAAGGGCCCAAATTAGAAAAAGCTTATGTAATTTCATTTCAAAAAGGGTGGGATTTATCCTCGTTTATGCATTGCTTGTTGTAATTCACATGTATTAATGCAGACTCGCTCTGTTGCACTAAAAATGCTACACTCCACATAATTAGTGAAATTGACATCTGTATCAGACAGCATAAGATCATCAAGATCCATTGCGAAGAGTAGCAACATTTAGGATATGCTTAAAGCGTCTTTTTTTTTATTAGATTATACTTGAATTTTTTAAAAGGTTACAGTTGGAATGATCGAGCAATATATATGTATAGAGTATGTAGTATAAGTTAGAAATTGGAATGAATGAAACATTGATATGAAAAATTGTCTAATTCTCGGTGCGAGAGTGATTAGACTCGATAGAGCCGCTAGAGTTCTTTGTGTTGTCATGAACGACCTCCACCTGTTGGTTACCCAAACCAAGTTGACTGATATCATAGCCATGAGCAATGAGGTACTCGCGGAAATCAGCATCTTCCTCCACTAAACCATCGGGTCCAATCTCTGGAAGCAAGAACCAAGCGACAAAACTTGCTGCAATAGCAATGCCACTACCAACCAAGAAAGGCCCACGATAGCCTCCCATGGCTTCTTGCATGGGCACGAAAGCCAGAGTACCTACAGTGGCACCTACTTTACCAACAGCAGCAGCAATACCGTAACATGTACCTCTGACAGCGGTGGGGAACAATTCCATACTGTTCAAACCCATAGTAGGTCCTGTTGTCAAGAGATTAGCACAACGCTCAAACATCCAAATGTCAAATCTCTCTATATTTACCTGGACCGTATTCACCCAGGGCCAAAAAGATGCCGTACATGATGATGAACATTGGCATACAGTTCTTTGACAAAGGCTCATAAACACCGCCCAAAATCATGCCAACGACACCTTGAGCAAGCAAACCAAAGGCTAATGTCTTTCTACGGCCAATCTTGTCGACGGAATAGGCACCAGCAATACAGCCGGGAAGGTAGAAAGCGTACAAGAGAATGTTCCAAGCAACGACGTCAATCGTGGATTGGCCATCAGCTACACTGTCAATGATGACCGAGGAGAATACACCATTGGGGTATGAGATAAAGTCATAAATGAACCACAAGCCGGAGGTGAGGAGAAGGCGGAACCAATAACGCTTGATAATAAGCAAGTAAGGCACACTTTTTCTCATGGCGCTAGTGCGATATCTTTCAGAATCTGCCATCTTGAGTCGGACTGATTTGACATTATATGGTTAGCATTGTAACAAAGAGGTAACGTGATGGATGACTTACAGTAGAGTACAGACAAGGGTGGTACAATACCAAGACCAAGAGAGAGACGCCAGACAGGCTCCAAGTTATCCTTGAAAATGGCAAGCAATATCACAGGCACAATAGCTGAAATCACATAACCAAGATCAATGACAAAATTAGTCACCTAGAAAAAGAGAGCACTTAGCCGTCCAGTAACCAGCAGATCAGAAAAAGTATGCCAAACTTACCATGACAAACAAACCGCCACGCTTTCCAGGAGCTACTTCATCAGCAGATTCGCCGGCAGACACAGAACTGCATGGGTATTCTCCACCCACACCCACACCGAGGATACCTCTGGAAATAATCATCATCCAGAGTAAGCCGTCCACTGTAGTTCCGCTTGAAGCACAGGATAAAGCAGCACCGAGGATGACAAGAACAGTGGTTGCTACGAGCCCGATTTTACGACCGACACGATCGATAATAAGACCGAAACCTAGACAATGTTTGATGGAAAATCAAGGAAAATCAGAGAAAAACTCGAATTTGATCTATAGGTTTCAATTTACTTTACCTAGTTGGCCGACGATGGCACCCACAAACATGGCATACGACAGGCGAGACTTCATGTCAGCATTGAACACGTCAGGACCATAAATCTTGCCCAGAAACAGATTCACAAAACTGATCACACCCGACTGATAGCCATCCGATAGCAAAGCGAATCCACTGAACAGCACATTAAAGTACGAGGCTGTTCTTGATTTGGGTTTGTTGACTAGTCCATCCTCACTGTCTGAATGGATTGAGCTCGCATTTGCACTATGATCAGTATGCCTGGCGCTGTTAATCACTTTTTGATCTCGATCCGGGGCAAGATCCACTACTCTCTCGTCCACAAGGGGCTTTGGAGCATTACCATCAATCGTAGTATCGTTTCCAGACATTGGTCTCGGTTTTTGAGATTGATTTTGAAGAGTATGTGTGCGAGTGTGTAAGAGTGTGAGTAAATAAAGAGAAGCGAGGAAAAGGGCCAGCTAGAAAATGTGACCTATGAATCTGTTCTTTTATATATATTTTTCCCCAATCTGGAATTTATTTACCTTCTGATGATCTGATGTAACCTAAACATGTAGGCCAAATGTCTCAGACCATCAACGTATTGCTATAAGAAACAGAAAATTTGCTTGCTTTTTTCTCACAGCTAGTGATACCATGCACGTTTCTATAACGCATATGCTAATCTCTCCCGCTTGAGATCCAAAATTTTGTCATATGCTTTTACTCTGTTACTTGTCTGGATTCTACAATAAATCTTGCTCATCTTGTACGACGTGTAAACCTTGATCTATATAAAACATGTACCAGTGCTTGCAAATTCTGCTAGCAGCAGCTATATCCGCAGAGAACTTTGGGGACGCACGTGCGAACGAGTAAAGATATCCCGGCGATACATCGTAGTTTCTTCTTATTGGCCTTGTACCAGCATTCGATATCCGATTTTCTGTAATTTTCCAGCATCGCATCTGAGATGCGGTGTAGTGCCCCAATATAGATCAAATCAGGTAGCAGCAGTGGAATGATTTCATAGAGTAATTGCTGTTTATAGCTATATCATACCATCTCTGATTCATTTAGATCAAATTATCCTTCAACGGAAAGTCTCTTGTACTCAAACCTTGTATCATCATGTAGTGCGACATTTGTAACTGATATCCATCTAAAGATATCAACAAACTAAATTGTTTAATAGCAACACATGCAGATACTCCAAGAGCCAATAGTACTTGCTTGATATACTCATGTGAAACTCAAGTAAAGATGCTGTCAAAACCTTGCTTTCTCCTCATGGACATGTCAAATAGCGCTGTGATGGCCATTTAAGTTTTGCGCTTCCTTGATACAGCCATGACTCAAATTGTACTAGTAAATCAAGAATATGACATTCAAAGAATATCAAGAAGGTCTCCGTGTTACGTGAATTCGAGCTGAACAAAATGACATTTATGATGAAATATTCACTTTACGGCATGGTCTTGCTTTGATATACTTGAAAACGTATGGCCGATGTAGTTTAAAAGTCAAAAAGAAAATGTGTGTTAGCGTTGGCGTTTGAGCCTGTGCTCCATTTCGTCTCAAAGAGGTTGAAACATACAGCATAGATATGTAGAGATGCGCTTTGTTTGTCCTTCCATGCATATACGAGTAATCTCGTCTCAATGCATTTTTACTTCAAGTCTTTGGAAGATAATAGTACAGAAGGATAGCGATTAAATCAACTTTTGTATGTGATGTTGTTGCATTTGCTAACGGTAAGAGAGAGACTTGAACTGCAATACTACCCTCACATGTACCGCTACTAGATGTATTGCGCTTTAGTCTAAGGCTCAAGTACCGTCGAATCAATGCTCATATATGACCACATTGATCACACTGTTACGGGTGATTGGGACGTAGTGTAAATAATTTTGTAATAAAATTGATTTAAGAAGGTAAAAATGCCAAGCAGATCGAGCTATCAAATGAGCACCAGGTTTATAGTCGTCCAACTAATAATGAATAAACAGAGAAGATAAAGTAGAAAAAAAAAGATACAATAATGTATATGATAAAGAAGTGTACAATGAATCGATTATAATAGAGGTAATAGGAATTCAAGGGATCTTACAAATAACAGTTGTAAAACAAAGAAATGGGATAAAGGATGGCAGCTAATGAGCTTCAGTAAGAATATGTATTGAGATTTAGGCAATTTACTACGGTATAAGATGATTTTTTATTCGATTGATTCTTTAGATTTACGTTATTAATACTTTTTTTAGTTATTCTATATGTATGTTAAAATTCCTGGTTATTAAGAACAAGATGGGGATTAAATGGTGATTATGCCTTGATTTAATGAAGGATGGCTTACTTAATTTACAAGGGATTGTTAAAGCTTGATTATGAAGCATAATTTTAGAATTGAGGGTAAATGTTCTATGGAAAAATGGGTTGGATACGGAATGCGTTATACTTTTTGAGATGAATTGTAGAAGCAAATAAGTTTTATGATCGATAGACATTTAGGAGGAAGGGCGAAAGAAATAGGTAGAGTCCAAGTTTTACGATCTGTAACAACAGTGCCTTCAAATAGCAAAACAAAAGCAAACAGGAACTACAGACACTGCTTTTATGGAAAAAGGCAAAAATGAATGCTCATTAACAGGGTCGAACTGTTGACCTTGGCGTTATTAGCACCACGCTCTAACCAACTGAGCTAAACGAGCTATTTGATGATTTTGTCGTACCCAAAATGAGTTTTAAGCCAAATGTAAAGAGAGCGACCCAAAGGCGCTCGAAGGCGCTCGAAAGTTCTGGAAACTAAGGTAAAACAACGGATCGATTATCAATGCCATATCAAGCATTTGACTTGCTCGAAAGTTCGACATGTCAATACTTGGCACAATCGAATCTTCCATAGATTAGTGATATTGATAACAGAAAAAGTATAAATACGAATAACAACACATTCAATAAAGATCAGCTTTCAACATTAGTCTTAGTTTACTATATACTTGAATATTTGTACACTCTACCATTGGATCCATCTCCTCAGACGACAATTTTGTCAAGGCTTATTTTTACCAAATAGTGATAGCCTTTACTTTGGTCACGTGTGCCCTTCACGTGATGTTATGTAGTCTGTCTAGTCAATTACATTTAGAGTATAAAAGACTCACCTTTATACTCTTCAATAAACATTAACTTCTTTCTACTATATATCTCTTACTACCACATTTATATATTTGTTGTTCCTTACAGACATCCTATCTATCTATAATAACTAAAGTACCTATTAGCCTCTGGCTATCAGTACATAACAGTTATGACAATTTTTGAGTATTTTAAAACATTTATATACCAACAACTTTTTATTTTTTATTTTTTTATTTAATTTTTATAGCAACTTTTTGCTGTATCACATCCTATTACTCTAGAGGTAGAATGGCATAGCGGCTTTTTTTATAGGCTCTGTCAAGATTTGTGCTAAAAACTGGTTAATTTTGAAATCCATCCATTCATCAACGGGAACTCGTCCAATTTAGAATTCAACTACTACACCTTCGTGTTCCTTGCAAAATTTGACATAGGTACATCATGTTTATCTCATAAGCCAGATGATTGACATTTGAAGACTTTGATTGATTTGACACCAATATAATAATGCAAAATTGTCCTTTTGAATGTTATGAACAGGCTTAGATTTATTCAAAATTCTTTTTTTCAGGATAGTAAATGTATTTGATCATGTCTAATACTTATGGTGGTATCGTGTGTAGTTACATTAAGCCATTTGTACCATGCATTTTGAATGTTTAATCGTGCTTTCTCATTTCAATTCCACTTTTATTTAGTTTCAATACGAATGCTTTATTTCTCTGAGCTGTCTCCAAATTTGAGCCAATAAAATCGCTTAAAAAGCTAGTTTAAACGCCGCTGACCCCAGAAAATTTTTGCGAGGGTTTACCTATGTTTTTTGGTTAGTCGGACTTTTAAACATTGCCAAATACAGTAATTTAGCAATTTTATCATCAAAATCCCCTAAAATGCCAGAATATGCCTTACTACACACCCCAGCTTATAGTGCAAACGCTTGAGACTCTCAATTAGCACCAAGTAAGTGATACCAATCAAGTGAGGGCAGCCTATCTACCCTCAGCCTCTGAATCAAATCTAGTTGTGCTTCAACGATAGGCTTATCCACACAACGAAAAAGAGGGGTTATGATTCAAAGAACCATAAAAAGGAAGGGAAAGCAACAAGAGGGCATCACTAGAATGTGATGAAGAACAGAAACATTGCAATACAGTTACATACAAAGAGGTAACATGCAATGAATATCATCAAAATGACGAGTACAAGAAAAAAAAAAGGTAGAAAAAAGTATCGTGGTTGCCTGATACGAAGCACGAACACTAATACAACCAGTATTACAGAAGAGGTAATACTTGAAGAAGAACAAAAAGAATGCAAGGCTACTCCACAATAGAGCAGCACTGCCAGCGATGCAATGCATCAAAAGATACACCATAGCACTATGGCACAGCAACAGAAAAATAGTTGCGTGCAGAAAAAGGGGAAAGAATAAATTGCAATAAAGCAAACAAACGAATGCGCAGTATCACGAGAAAGAAAATAGTAAAAGGTTGAATGAATGTAATTCATGACAACCAAACCCACAACACCCAAAGCCATGACAACCCAATCCACGGCAACCAAAAAAGGGGAATATACAAACCAAATACAAACCAAACACAATGAATAAATATATTGCAACGAATTGGTCTAAAATAAACTGTATAATTAGTATTACTGTATATTGTACCGCGAAAAGTGGCCCCTATCGGCTGATACTTACTGTAACAAACTTGAAAGATGTCGTCTTGAGTACTGGTGGTTGCAAAGGTATGCTTCTTTTGACCAAACACAATGAAGAAGTATATTGCAACGAACTGGTCTGAAATAAACTGTATAATTAGTATTACTGTATATTGTACCGCGAAAAGTGGCCCCTATCGGCTGATACTTACTGTAACAAACTTGAAAGATGTCGTCTTGGGTACTGGTGGTTGCAAAAGTATGCTTCTTTTGGCGAAAGTGGTGTTGTATTCTATCAAAAGTAATAAAAAGTATACGGTTTAATAGAAAAAGTGCAGTGCAAAAACAGGGTGGAAAGGGAGCCTGAAAAAAAAAAAAAAAGACGCGTTGCTGAGGGTGACTACAGCCAATAAGCTGAGCACGCAGAATTTGAATGACGTGTACACTGAACATTTTGCACTGTGGTGACTGTACCCAAATGATTTTTTTGAATCAAAATCGATTTAATTTGACATTTGAAAACATTTTTGTTAAAATTAGCTATAGAAAGCGTGCTCAGCGTATACTACTTTCTAAGAAACTTAAGGGGAGAATTTGAAGACGCATTCAATGGTGTCAATTTTAAAGTACTTTTAGAATGAAAAGATAAAGAATTTTGAGAAAATATAAAAAGCAGTTTTTCCAAGAAAAGTCGAGATTTAGCATATACAACCTTCAAAATAGCAGTTGCACAGGTTACCCTACATCTGTGCGGTCATTTTGATTAAATATATATCATAGTAAAAAGTGTCGTTTTTGCCTCCAAAATTGCGATCGTTTGATTTTTAACAAAAACCATGAGGGGTACCTCATGAAAAATCGTGGATTTTCATCGATTTGGATCGATCCAAAAAAAATAAAAATAAAGATTTAGGATGTAAGTGGTGATCGAAAGCAATCATTTGGCACCACTCTGAGCATCTAGAAGGGCTTAGAAGACAAGATATTGAGGGTTGAATTTCGACATTTTAGCTGGGAATTATACCTTTTGTGGCTTGTGGATCCAGGGCAACTGATGATGATGATGCTACATAGTGCGTACTCTTGACGCAAAGCCAAACAAAAGTTTTGGTTTCCTTTCTTTATTCTACGGAAACACGGCGATTTGGTACACTACAGCAGTGCATAATACTACAGACAACATCCCCTATTATTATACGGAACTAGCGCAATATTGTTTAGCAAAAAATTCTAAAATAACCTGTTACTTAAATATGCTGTTGTGAAGGAATAAAATCAACCAACTTTCAAAGTGTAACATGGTATTGAAAAGGCCTAATTCCTCAGGCAATCGACATGGAAAGTGCCATTTTTAAGCGGGGGAAAATGTGTACCTTAAATTGGGAAACGTTATGGAATTGAACAAAGCAAGTTGAAGCTCTCAAACCTAAACAGGTGGTGCATTAGAATTTCAGGCCTCCATGGATACCTTGAGGACTGCAAGTCGATAAAAACCTTTCCCTACACTCTACTCTCCAAAATGACCATACAAAATCTAAGCTTGACAGTGTAATTTTTTTTTTTTTTTTTTTTTTTTTTTTTTTTTTTAGAAATCTGGATTCGCAAATTGGTCCTCCAGAAATTTTGAAATCCATGAACATCAAAATTAGTTGATAGTAGACACCCCTTTAGCTTTATGTGGTTTTTGCACAGAATTCAAAGGAAAATTTATTGGTACTAATATCATCAAGTCTATTGCGCTATTGCGCTGCATTATGTAGGTGATTTTTGATGGTGCTGTTTTGAAGATTTTTCAAGAATTTAAGAATTTCTGTCATCTAAACTATACCTTTTATTGTATTTATAGTGTAGAGCAGAAAACTGCCTTTCGAACAAGCGTTGACTTTCAGCTCTATCATGACTGTAGCATGAGAAATTGAAATTTTTGTTCAAAATACCACCCAAAATTTTCCCTTGCTATAGTACAGGCAGATTTTGTCCCAAATCCGCTGATTTTTTATAAACCCCTTTTTGGCGATATCTCTACGAAAAGCCATTGGATTGACATGACAAACCCCATTCGATAGTTTGACCTTGGATCTATGATGATCCAACAGTTTTGGGTACCGCATGTGCTGCATTACCTTCATGAATCCACTCAAAATATGAAAATGTGTGTCCCTCGCCTCAAGCAGGGGGTTTGGGAAAAAAATCAAATCGCTTATATTAAACCTATACCATCCGATAGAGAATTGGATGTCAAACAATAACTAAGCTCTACGCTACTTGGGTCTACTTAGTAAACTCCTCGCGCATCATAAAGCCCTTCAAAAACCGCACGTTTTCACCATTTTGAGTTATTAGACATATATTAGTCGATTGATGCAAAATAGAATGAATTGGGTCGAGAAGTATCTCAATTAGTCTAATCTAAGGCGAAGAAAATAAGCGGTAATTGCATTGATTCTGGCTAGCAAAATCAAATGTCAACAATCTACTCATGGTGCTATATGTTGCTTATGGAGGCTCATGACAAGACGATTATACATTGTAGATATATCAAAGAGCAGCACGTCTATCTTCCATTACCTTTTTTTTTTTTTTTTTTTTTTTTTTTTTTTTTTTTTTGCATACTATTATATCTGACAGGCATAATTGCTACGAATTGCTCTTTTGAATTTCAGCCCTAAAGCGAAATGCAAAGTTGTCAATCTACCATGTGGATTTGCGCTTACAAAGCTGTATAAAACTTGAAATGCAAACCCTTCCGTATTGTCAATTTGACGATTCACAATGTATTGATAATGATTTAAACGATATACGTCGATGGAAGAAAGCCTCTGCACAACTCCAGGCCATCAAGCGTGGTGTGAGGTTGCCTAACACAGTTGGATCGATTGAAATCTGCTGCGATCTGATAAGATGCTGAAGCTGTCGTCTCGACACATCAAGCCACTGCAGCCAATGTACAGCAAGAGGACCTTTCGATGCACAAGTCGTTTCAATCAAACATCTGCCTAATTGACCACACACATGATAAACATCAGCACTTTGAGCAGGACCATCTTATCATAATGTGAATCAAATCCGCGCTAAACATTACGTTTTGTTGTGTAAGCAACACACTAAATCTCTTCCTTTCCTTTGATGATGTGACTCTTTCCAAGAATCTTTTTACATCCGTTTTGATACCTTTTTCACCAGCTCACCCTTTTCCTTTTTATTCACCAACGCAACACACATACAACAAACAATTATGGGTGGACACAGAGTTTATATTGGACGACTTGCTCGCGATGCCAGCCGACGTGACCTTGAGGATCTCTTCAAGGAGTATGGTAGAATTCTTGATGTTACCGTAAAGAGCGGTTTTGGCTTTGTTGAATTCGCTGATAAAGTTGATGCCGAAGATGCTGTTCACGATATCCACGATACTAAATTCTTGGGCCAAAGGTAACAATCCGCAGAATCCGCAATTGCCATTCAGAATCAAACTTACCCCCTAATTCCATAATCTAGAATTATCGTTGAACTCGCCATGAGCCGTCGTCGTGGTGAACGTCAAGAAAAGTAAGTTTTTTTTGTTGGGATTTATCATGTCGTCTATTGCTGAATGCTGACATTTTGCTCCCATTATTAGCAAGGATACCAACCGCATTATCGTAAAGAACATCCCACCCAAGACCACTTGGCAGGTAAAGCAATCTCCTCTTTTTCTATGCTGCTGTTAGGCTGTGCATTTCTTCCCACCTTCCCTCCTCCCATCCACCATTTCCCAATGGCACTCTTTTTTTTCTTGTGTGGGCTTCGCGTCTTTTCTGTTCCTTGGCTATACGGCTCTCAATTGATTGAGTGGCGCATGCTTTGCGAAGTTGAAGGAGAATCGAGTCCCTTTTATACAAGAGAAAAATCAGTGAAGATGAGTCCACTATAACCCCCCGGGTTTGGGTCTTTTGTGCAACTGGCTCTGTTTGTCGTCTATACTCTGTTGACCCCGACAAATTTCCTGTGTACCTCATCTTTTGATGAATCTCTCGAGTGTTCTATGGTTTCGTAAATGAAGATAATAGAATGCAAAGATTCATCAGTGGGTCTTCTGTCTCTCTCTCTCCTTCTAATCCCCCTTTGAAAACCTCTATTATTGTAAACTGTGAAACTAAATCCAATTCTCTCTCTCTCTCTCTGCCTCTGATTTGACATCACAAAGGATCTCAAGGATTTCATGCGCAAGGCTGGCCGTGTCACTTTTGCTGACATTCTTAAGGATCGCGAGGGTGAAGGGTAATTTATATTGTATATTAATTTCTTTTTGTCATACGATTGTCTTACATAATCTTTTTATAGTGTTGTTGAATTCGCCAAACGTGATGATATGAAGTATGCCTTGAAGGAGCTTGATAATGAAAAGCTGAATGGCACGCGTGTCACTCTTGAAGAAGCTGTAAGTGGACATGGATGCAATGGACTGATACACGGATGCTAATGGCATGTACACAGGGTCGTAGCAGAAGAAGATCCTCTCGTGATCGTAGTAGATCTCCTCGCCGTTCTTCTCGTCGTCGCTCTCGCAGCCGTGACAGCCGCTCACGTTCTCGCTCTCGTTCTCGTTCTCGCTCTCGTTCTCGCTCTCCTCGTCGTGATCGTGGTCGCTCTGTCTCCAGATCTCGTTCTAGCTCCAGAGGTAGATCGCCCGAGCGTCGTGCTGACATTAAGAATGAGGATATGGTCATTGATGTTCCCGTCAAGGACGAAGAGATGTCTCCCAAGCAAGAAAAGCGTGATCGCTCACCTAGTCGCTCCAGAAGCCCCAGCCGTCATAGTTCCGAGGGTGATAGAGATTAAGAAGAGAGGGAGGAGAGAGAAAAAAGATGATTGTCATTTGATAGCAACCAAAGTAGTAAATAAAAAAAAAGGAATTTTTGAACCAAATGTTAAATGTAAATATAAATCCGTAAAACGTGCGCAAAATCCAGTTATAGTTCTCTTATGGAACCATGCCCTGTATAGGTTGTACGCTTTTAATGTGCAGTGCCACAAAGTGTTATTGTACTTTGTGCATTTCATACCCGCTTGTGTTCATTTGAATTTCCACAGTTGGACATGTTGAATGCTGCTGATATCCTTTCCATCTCTCTCTCTCTTTCTCTTCTTCCTTTACAATCCCCCTTTTCGTTTCTTTCATCAAGAACCTTTCCATTCCTTATTCTTCCCTTCTCCACACCCGCTGTTTTATGTATTTTTAGTTTGAAGCCAACATTTATTACTACTAGATGACCCAGAGGAAATTTTTAAACAGTTTTCTTATTGTGCTTGTAATTTTAACATGTATCCAGATACAATTGATTCAAGC
This sequence comes from Mucor lusitanicus, assembly GCA_010203745.1. Taxonomy (NCBI): domain Eukaryota; kingdom Fungi; phylum Mucoromycota; class Mucoromycetes; order Mucorales; family Mucoraceae; genus Mucor; species Mucor lusitanicus. The sequence goes on along the minus strand of JAAECE010000003.1, from coordinate 1,829,072 downwards.
AAAGACCACTGAAGCAGAATCAACGAGCACAAAGCAATTGGCATCTGTTTCGTCTGGCAGCAAAGTAAATAAAGCTTAATTGCATTGCATTGAAACTTCATATCTAACCCTATAGCACTCGATTTTTCAGGAACAATCAAAAATCACCAAATCAACCACATCTCTCAAACCCACCGCCAAATCAACCACTAAATCAGCCACCAAAACTACTGCCACAACCACTAAATCCACCATCAAAGTTACAGCCAGTTCTAAATCTGCAACTCCAACATCTTCAGTTTCTGTATTACAACGTAATGGATTGGAAATGGTCATTTCCTCAGTACTAGATACTTCCAAAACTGCAAAAATCACAGGCACAGATTCGAGTGTAACAAAGACATCTTCCAGTCATAGTTCCACTAGTACTACAAAGACCGAGACTTCGACCAAGGCAAAGACAGACGAGCCCACGCCTACAAAAGACAGTGCATCAGAGACACCTACAGATGAAGCTTCTACCGTAAAGAAAACTTCATCGTCAGATAAGCCTCAGCCTACATCTACTGTAGACAAATCCACCAAAACCAACACGAGCGATGAGCCTACACCCACTGAATCTGATAAGTTTGGAAACGATGCTTCGTCCACAGACGAGTCCACCCCAACCAAGACAGCTTCTGATGATCCCACTCCTACAACCAAAGCATCTACTAAGACTGCCTCAGAGACAGGACCCACCGATACAGCTTCTGACGAACCTACTAAAACCGCTACAAAGACTGAATCAACATCTTCTGAAAAGCCTAGCAAGACGGCCTCGGACGACACACCTACTCCCACTGAGACGCCCAGCAAGACGGAGACAGATGCTGAGCCTTCCTCTACTGAAAAGTCGACCAAGACCAACACAGATGATGAGCCCACTCCTACCGTGAAGCCTACCAAGACCAATACGGATGGTGAGCCCACTGCTTCAACTTCGGAAAAGTCGACCAAGACCAACACAGATGATGAACCCACTCCTACGGTCAAGCCTACCAAGACCAATACGGATAGCGAGCCTACTGGTTCATCTACTGAAAAGGCGACCAAGACCAATACGGATGATGAGCCTTCCTCAACGACTGATAAGCCTACCAAGACCAACACAGACGATCAGCCTACGGGTTCACCCACTGAAACGTCTACTAAATCATCTACCAAAGCATCTACAAAGACGCACACCGATGAAGAGCCTACGCCTACGGATGATGCATCAACCACTGAAAAGTCAACCAAGACTATCACTGCAACCGATGACGTTGAGACAACTGTTCCAACTGCAAAGCCTACCAAATCAACAACATTTGACAACGAGCATGAAACGAGCGTCACTGAGAAGCCTTCCATCACCGAGACCAGTGATGTGGAGACATCTACTCGTTCTGTAAAGCCCACCAAGACTGCTTCAGCTAGTCCAACAGACGAGGAACAAACACACACTCCCACGTCAAAGCAAAGCACGAGTAAGCCCACCCCTACTGACAGTGCTTCAGACAGTGAATCAGCGTCTCCCACACCTACAGAGACAGAGACAGAGACAGAGACACCTACGCCTACGCCTACGCTTACGCCTACAGAGACAGAAACTCATACGGACGATTCAACCAACACTGACAGCACATCTGCATCTTCTACAGAAACTAGCAGCAAGACAGAAAGCAGCACAGAGACGCCTACACCTACACCCACGCCTACACCCACTGCCAACAACAACAACAATAGCGATAAACCCACCACGTTCAAAGCAACTTCCACCTATCGTTATCAAACGCTGTCTTGGTTGTCTGATAGTTTCAGTATCTCTATTCCAGCTCCTTCATCCAGTGAATCTACCAAGACGAGTACACCCACCTCCATCAATACCAGCACACCCACAGCCACCGCAAATCAACAAGACACCATCCCAGAGTACATTGCTCCCAATGTCGATGCCATCATTCCAGACACGAGTTCGCTTGTGTTTATGAAGTTCAAGTACATCTCTTACTCTCAAATGGTCCAAGATGCTGTCTTGACTGCCCAATTCGTGCAAACATTGCCAGCATTTTTGAGCAAGAACCTGGCTGTCACTGCGGATGATGTGATTGTAGTTACTATTACCAGCGCAGGTGGATCCACGAGCAGCAGCAGCAGCGGCAGCAGCAGCTCCAACAAGAAACGCGCTCTTTTGAGAAAACGTGAAGATGCTTCGGGCGTGGTTGTTTCCATTGCCATCCCTGCCGATCAAGTCAGTGAGTTGCAGAGCTTGATTAGTCAATCCAACTCGAGCCTTTACTCTGACTCCAATGGCCAGCTGGCTTCCTTGATTGATGCCTCTTATCCCATCACTGGAAATGGTAAGTTACAACAGCAGCCCCCAAGTAGTACTTGCGATGTGCATTTATTAAATTAATTTGTAATTTATATATATAGCTGTAAGCCAAACATCCAACTCCAACAATGTGGTCGATCCCAATGCCAGCCATGCCGGATCAAGCAGCTCCTCAAACAGCGGCAATGCCAATGGTTCCAGCAGCGGCGGCTTGTCCAAGGCGTCCTTGATTGGCATCTGCGTCTCTGTTGGTGTTGTCGTCTATGCCGCTGCTACGATTGCAGTCATCAAAGTCTACCGCAAGAGACGCAATGCTAAGGAAGAGAAGGCCATTGCCGAGCACCAAGTGTTTGCACAAAGCATCTCTGAGCCCGTCATGTTGGACAACTCGCTTGGCTGGTCTAACGTTGGCGGATACAACCATCAGAGACAGCCTTATCAGCGCAATGACAGTGGCCATCAATGGTAATGCTCTTCAACAACTACTCCTTATATTTTTTAATAAATTAATATTTATTTTTCATCTGATTTCACAACGACAATGTTAATCTTCGTCTTCTTCTGTGCCGAAATAGCGATCTGTGTGTATTCGGATTAGTGCTTGTGCAAAGATAGTGTATGACTAAGATATTTTACCTCCAAAATTACCAATTCCAGGCTCAATCCAGAGCTTTTGTCTGTTGAAACTGGGGTCCACCATAGATGTAACAATCTTTACACGAGGAAATGCATTTGTAATTACGGTAAGACCAATCTGTGCAGCAAGGAAGGACACGAAAATGATACGTTCCTGGATGGTTCAACATGTAAATTGCTATACTCATCGAAACCTGCAAATCAAATTTACCTCTGGCACTTCGTGATCTAGCAGTACGCGGATGGCCATCAACGCGGCTGCTCCAGTGCCCACCATGGCGTCCATCAAGATGATGTCGTAGTCTCCAATCTCCTTGGGAAGCTTACAGTAATGCAGCTATTATGGTCACTCCTTGCATGAGTACATGCTTTTTTTTTTGTGTGCCATCACATAGTGTGTTGTGTCTACACGCTTACCTCTGGGTCACCCGTATTTGGATCGGTCTGGATCAATAGCTTTCCAATCACAGCGTCAGCAAACACTCGCTTCAATCCAGCTTCCATTGTTCCACCAGCACGCAAAATAGAAACACCACAAATCTTGAGGCAACGTTACACTTGTTAATGAAATCTCATTTCTTTTCAGGTTCAAGGCACTCACCTTTTGGCTGAATTTGAGGCCCTGATATGTTGCATTCACAGGTGTAGTTACTGTAACAGGCTCAGATGGAAGACAGCTCACAGCACTGCACAATGTAAGTACACACATGGCTACAGAAAACCACGACTGAACACTTACTTTTCCATCAGCAACACGGCTAGTCGATCAGCGTAAAAGATAAACTCGTCTCTGGGTGTCTTGTAATTTCTCAAAATGGTATGAATTCCCCTGATTTGGTTCTTTGCAGGTAAAACGGTAACAGTGTCTGGTAATTGGCCGCTGACAGGTGTGTCTAGCAGGCCCCATCGCAGGTTGATCATGTTCTCTTGAAGTTGACTCTGGATGTGCTTTGTCATTAAATCGATGGCAATGGCATTTTCCAAGCCTCTGGGGATAATCACATCAGCGTGCTTCATGGTAGGTCGAACATAGTTGTCAAACGAAGGTTTCACATAGCGAGTGTATTGCTATGTGCAGCTTTTTTTTTTAATCCAATTTGTTCCTGCATAAATCAAATCAAGACTTACATCTAAAATGCCTTCCACATCGCGCCCACGCAACAGAATGTCTCTTTGCACTATAAATGTAGCACGTTAGCAAACAACCGAGTAGCTCATGGTGGCTATTGATCCGTTACATCTTCTTGCCAATTGAATATCAGAGTCAGTATCCACAAAAATCTAGTCCAGAGTGTTGGTACGACATTTCATGCAAAACTAAAAAGCAAGTCCAAAACTTACTCTCATATCCATCATATCTCTAATTCGCTTATCGTATAAAGCGAGAATACCCTCAAAGATAATGACATTGGCACCGTAGATAGTGGTCGTTGCTTGCTCTCTTGAATGTGTAGAAAAGTTGTAAATAGGCACTGTTACTGATTTGCCCTCCTTGAGCTTTACAAGTGTTTCAAACAGCAAGTCATAATCGAATGCGGAAGGATGATCGAAATCAAATCGGTTTTGGTGTGCCAATTTACTGTTCTCGGGCGATAACACATTGTAGAATGAATCCATTGAGATGATAACGACCCAGGGTACATTCAGGTTTTTCAAAATACGTCTATCATGCACACATTTAGCCCTAGATTCCCCCACACATCCCATGAGACAGCTTACTCGGCAACACTGGTCTTTCCACTAGCACTGCCACCTTTTTGTACACTATGGATTTAATATGCCATTCTGCAAGCTAAAAGTCTTTTTTTCATTACCTGCAACACCAATCATGTATGGATCAGCAATGGATCCATCAGCACTTGAAGCGTCTCGTGTTAAAAACTCGTCTTTGCTTGCATTTCGTTTACTTACTGGTACCAAGGTCTGATAGTAAAGATGTTAGTCACCTTGGTAACCACATGTGCTTAATGCGTCGATCCTACTTACTTTCTTCCTTGAGAGTTTAAATGAAGCGTCTTTTTATGATGGTGATTGCTGCTCTCGCTGCTGGTCATGATGAATGTGTTTTATACAGAAAAAAAAAAAAAAAAACGAATCGTCCATTGCTACATGCGAAAAAATTTATGTGCCATCCATCAAGTGACCTTTTTTCTCAGGAACTCGTATCAAACTAAAGTGGTTCCAACCACCAGAGGCAGCAGCTACGGCTTTAATTTAGTATAGGCGTCGGTACTCTCTATTCGTAATTGCTTGATATTCTACGTCTCCAAAGGGGTTGAGCGAGAAAACAACACTTGCTGTTACGTGGTCATAGGTTCCACATTTCGCTAATAGACTTTTGTTTCTCCTCTGCCAGCAATTCTGATGGCCATGCTTGTCTCATTGCTCTCTGTCTCTCGTTCTTTTGGTCGACTAATAAATGTTCGTTTTTGAAATACAATCGCCTCTATAGCACAGTAATTGCAATGCTAAACCCAAGTGTAAAGTATAGAATTGATGCTGGCACATTCTGCACTGTCATATCCAAATTTCCAGGGGCAATCCATCCTTAAAACCGAGCGTTCGACATTCGCTCTACTTGACCCGCTTCATCCAATGCTCCCAACTGTTCTTGTCTTTCTCCATATCAATTTTATTGTCGCAGAGGGGGGATCTGTTATCACCAGTATAGCTAGTACTAGTAACTAAATCGCTGTTTGCTCTGTGGCGTGAAACGTCTAATATCTTCCAAGTCTACCAAAGTTGCTCTTGGTGCTACTTCCTGCCGCACGGTATTTCTAAACAAGAAACGAGGTTCAATGAGTAAATAAGCCCAGCCTGCTTTGAATAGCCCACTTACAACATGGCCTCTTCCTTTGAATTTGACATTGGGATCAGTATCAAAGCGTCTTCTTTGCTCCCATTCCGGCTTCTCAGACACTCTATCTTTGTACTCCTTATAACGCTCTTCTTTTATCTCGTCTTCCTTCTTTTTAGGTGTCTCGTCAATCTCTTGGTCGTCATCTGATGATGGTGATTTCGACTTTTTGTGATGCTTCTTGTGCTTTCTATGCTTTTTAGATGATGATTTGTGGTGCTTTTTATGCTTTCGCTTCTTTCTATCGCGATCAGAGTCGCCATCCTCCGAAAAATTGACGGAATCCCTTCTCTTTCTCTTTTTTTCCACTGCCTTCTCTTCTTCATCGCTACTGCTGTGTTCGCTCGCTGATCCCGAATCAGAACCACTCTTGCTGGCCTTTTGCTGTTGCTTCACTGTGTGTGTATGCAGACATTGAGCTTCTGGTCCATGTAGCACATTTGCAAACAACTTACATTTGACGCCAGGCGGTAGCTGCAAAACAAGCTCGCCGCAGTTGGCGATCATGACATTGTGAAGCGGTCTGTCGTTGCCGTCCACTGGCTCGTTCTCCATGGTCTCCACAATGTTGAATCCAGACACAACACGGCCGAATACAACATGCTTGCCGTCTAAATGTGGTGTGGGTCGAGTTGTAATGAAGAACTGTGATGACTGTGTGTTGGGTCCTCGGTTAGCCATACTCAACAGGCCGTGGGTGTCGTGCTTTCTGGCAAACGATTCATCGGCAAAAGAGGCACCGTAAATGGACTCACCGCCAGCGCCATTGCGTCTTGTGAAGTCGCCACCTTGGCACATGAACCCCTTGATGATGCGATGGAAGATGGATCCTCGGTAATGAAGCGGCACATTGCTCACTTTGCCCAGCCCCTTTTCGCCGGTGCAGAGAGCACGAAAGTTCTCTGCTGTCTTGGGCACCTCATCGGCAAAGAGCTCCATGATGATTCTGCCAACTACACACAGCGTCAGCAACATCTCCTGTGCGTTTCAGCGCTACTTACTTCTTGTGCCATCAATGTCAATGTCGAAAAACACACGAGGATTGATCTTCATTTTGGACAGCAGTCTTCTGAAAAGAGTAAATGAGAAGAAAGAAAAACAGCAAGTAGTGCTACTCCACGATTGTTTATGTAATGAGATTGCTCGGTGACTCGATTTTATGTGATGGTTTTACACAGGAAGGTCAAGTTTGTGTAGCCTTGATTAATAGGATAAAACGATCCCTTCTTTTCTCTTTCTCAAGACCCTTTTTTTCACCCTTTCATCCTCTTTTCCAATGAGTGAATCATCAAAGCAAGCTCCCGTTACAACGCAAAATGCCGCTGAAAACGCAACATTGCACCGCTGGGTTGGAGAGAACTCGGGCGTCCTTGTAAAGCTGATGGTGTTCACAGCCGCTTTATTTGCTTTTCCTATCGTCACATTCTTCACCACTCTTCATAGCTTATTTGACGGTATGTGGAGCCTTGCGCTGTGTGCATAAAGATGCTGATTTTCTTTTGATAGGCAATACCACTTATGCAGGAGCAGCAGCAGCATTGATGGCAAATGTCATTGTCGGCTTGTACATTGTGGTCGCCATGCTCGAAAAGCCTAGAGATTCTGTAACAGACGAGAAAAAGAAAGACTAAAACTGTAACATAATAGCCCATGTGATCTCTTCATATAATCCCTCCCCTCTTTGCCCCATTCCTCCCCATTGTCTTGCTCATGTGAAATAGTCGCAATAATAAAGTTTATTTAAAAAAACGGACCAAAGATCAAGACTGTCGACGCTGCTCTTGCTGCTTGCGCTGGTGGACGTATTCGTTCATATAAGTCGTTACTGCTGATATTAAGTCATGGAAACGGTCTTCGTGGTAAATGGGGTGATCCTCAGGACACCAAGATGCTCTTTTGCGCTTCTCCCATTCAGCAAAATTGGTGAGCTGGTTGCTGAGAACATCGATCAATCCAGTCCAGTCAATTTGGCTCTTGGTCATTGTAATCATACGGCTAGGAGACACCAGCTTGATGCAGTCATCCACCAGCGTTACCACAAAGAAAAAGCAGAACAAGGAGCTGATGGTGATGAGTGTAAATGTGCCAATGGTCATGTAGGATGCCATATGGACCAGCGATGACCGCTGAGGCGCTGTGCTGTGTATCCATGATTTGATGGGATATGTAATCGAGTTGACACTGTAGGCTTCTTCTGCAGACATGATGCTGTGCTAGCTTATACAGAGAAAGAAAGAAAAAGAGATGGGGCAGAGCAATTCCTTGTTCAAATCTTGAACCTGAAGAAATCAAATGTGAAAGTTTGAGGCGGAGATTAGCCATTTAAGCATTGCAGAGTTGACATGCTTCCGAACGTAAGCTCCTGATAAGCGCCAGAGTCCCCCCTCCCCCCTGATCTATGAGCGAATAATACAATACTGCGCTAGACATGCTGCTCTATACGACATGTATACTAGTTTAATTTAGCTAAATATGTGCCCAAAAGCTTTTAAAAAAGGCATGTGAAAGACCAACGATCTCAGGGCAATGCTTAGAGTTCTTTTGACATTTGACTAGCGACGCCAACGGAAATCATGCTCGTTTCTTGATCTAAATACCTTCAACAAGACACCACATTCATCGCTAGGCATTTATAATACTATAAGAAGCAGTTTATATCATCTACTAGATGTAGCGTCTTTATTTCCTTATTCAATGCACATTTAGGGCCTGAAACAAATCAGATGTTGATATGGGATGGCTTGTTATTATACTCAAGTGACGATTTGCAGGTAGAATGATCATGCACTACTAGGCGTTCTTCAATTAAACGTTTCCGATGAGTATATCATACCAATTTTAGTCACGAATCATCAAATGTTGCCCGAAATTCACACATCTCTGCTAGATCTATATGATTTTTTGAGCCCAATGCTTTGAATTCAACACGCTCAGATTATATAAAGCCAAGGACATATTCTTGCACAGATCATGTAACAAACTGATGAGAGATGCTCAGTACCTGTCTCTGGATTTGTGTCACTTTCAAGTCAGATGGGATCAAATTGGCAGTGCGCGCTTGAATGAACTCTGCCTCTCTTTTTTCTCGTTGCGAAAAAATTTTCAGTGCCTTCCTCCTCATACAACGACGCTATGAAAAGTGCCTTGACATTCAAGACGATCGCAACTTGCTCCACCACCAAGGCCAGAGTGTCTATTCTGACATTACCTCATGGACCCGTGGACACACCTGTCTTTATGCCCGTTGGCACTCAAGGCACTTTAAAGGGGTTCACTCCCAAGCAGATTAAAAACATGAACTGCCAAATCATGTTGAACAACACATACCATCTTGTAAGTTTCTTTTGCGTCTTGGCTCGCCATTCGATACCAACATGTTGAAATTAGGGCCTCAAACCAGGCCAGGAGATCTTGGACCAAGTAGGAGGCTCACACAACTTCCAAAACTGGCAAGGAAACCTTTTGACTGACAGTGGTGGATTTCAGATGGTAAAAAAAGAGGACTAGAGTAACGCTATCCATCAGTAAGCTTATATGCCGTTGTAGGTCAGTTTGCTCAAGTTGGCCAAGATTACGGAAGACGGCGTGCAATTTCAATCACCTCACGACGGCTCACTAATGATGCTGACGCCTGAGCACTCGATGGCCCTTCAAAACAGCATTGGAGCAGACATCATGATGCAGTTAGACGACGTTATCTCTTCATTGACAACTGGACCTCGTGTCGAAGAAGCCATGTGGAGATCCATTCGCTGGCTCGACAGATGCATCAAGGCACACAAAAAGCAAGATACACAAAACCTGTTTGCCATCATCCAAGGTGGTTTGAACACGGATCTTCGCAAGAAGTGTGTCGAGGAAATGGTGAAGCGTGATACACCCGGCTATGCCGTCGGTGGTTTGAGTGGTGGAGAGGAGAAGGATGTCTTTTGGAAGATGTAAGGCGCATCTAGACCTACACACAGAAAGACGGACGATTGACATTCTGCATCCTATAGTGTGACATTATGTACTGATTTGCTGCCAAAGAACAAGCCAATCTACTGTATGGGTGTGGGGTAACTATACGAGCCAGGATGAGGCAATGCGGACATGTGTGCTCATAGATACACTCTAGGTATGCTGAGGATTTGGTTGTCTGTGTTGCATTAGGCGTGGATATGTTTGATTGTGTGTTCCCCACCAGAACAGCTGTAAGTAGTAGCGGATGGATAACTGGGAGCATTAGCTAATCATCTAAACGCAAACAGAGATTCGGTAACGCTTTGACCATGAATGGCACTGTTTCATTGAAATCTGGCAAATACGCTACTGATTTTGGACCTATCGAGGAGGGATGCGATTGTTCTACTTGTAAAGAGTACACAAGATCCTATGTGCACTTGAATGTGACAACCAAGGATACAGTGGGCTGTCATCTGGTGTCGAACCATAACGTTGCATTCCAACTTCGACTAATGCGCAATATGAGAGAAGCCATTGAAAAGGACGAGTTCCCTGCTTGGATCAAGAAGTTTTTCCGTAGCTACTTCGGTGAAGATAAATCTAAATACCCTCAATGGACTATTAACGCATTGAAGAGTGTTGGTGTAGACTTATTACAAGAATAGAGTATCTATAGTCAATAAATTATTCATGTGGTCTTCTAGTAGTTTTCAAGAGCCAACTAAATATATGAGAATTAAAAGCTTGCTGCAGTAATGATACATGCGAATGATCAACTCACTATAAAACACGGATGTAATGATGTTGTATAGCTGGCTAGTAGCGCGTACACTAGATTGAGATATCACTGGCAGCCATCATGATATAATTGACACAAGATTACTTGCAATGACTTCATTCTGTTCGATTTCGTGGAGCTAGCTAGCTACGCCGTCAATTTTCATGCGTTGTTCTTATGTGAATGCGCATGATTCGTGGTACAAAAACCAGCAAGCTACTTTTATCATCTAATTAAATAAACAGCTCATAATAAAAACAACATGGCTATGTGAAAATATGGCGCAAGATCTCGCCAATCCCATTTACTCTTCTTATCACGGCATATGGGAGTTTTGCCTGCGTATTACATTCTACCTTCAGCAAACAGCTTGTAGCTGTGAGTCTGATCGTCTCACAATGTTCCATACTTGTATCAATGGGATTCACTTATATCTGGGCAGGCAGCGTACTTGGATTACCTCTCAATACCCCATATGATATTACGCAAATCGCAGCAAGAATTTGATGCATTTGAGCAGTGATTTCTCTTGTTACGAGCCGTTCTAGACCAAAAAATTTGCTCACAATGCTCTAGCAGATGTGTTCGTTTTGGAGTCCAAACCTCGACCGATTGATTTTCGCTGAAACTATGATTTGGAAGCATTAGGGTCGGTCTTCCTAATCGTCAGGGCCAATAAAAAATTTGTTCAGATGAAATATACCATACAGGTTTGTGGATGTATCAAAATTTTTGAGCTATTTTCCACCATTACACAACTAAATCGAAACACAATGACTGAAAAGAAGACTACGCCGTTAGAGATCCTGGAGAGCAAGAAGAGAATCAATGTCTGTGCTCCCATGGTCCGCTACAGTAAGCTTGCATTCAGGGAATTAGTGAGAAAGTGGGTATAGATGTCGCAGTGAAATAGTAACAAATTGAATTAAACAAGCCTTGCAAACAGATACAACACAGATATTGTCTATACACCCATGATATTAGCCGACGTTTTCAAGAACTCAGAGTTTGCTCGATCCTCAGATTTCACAACAAACAACCTGGATGATCCTGTAGTGGTTCAATTTGCAGCACACAATGGCGCAGATTTGGCAGATGCCGCAGAACTTGTATCTCCTTATGCTGGAGGCATTGATATCAACTGTGGATGTCCTCAAAAGTGGGCTTATCAAGAAAAGATTGGTGCATATTTGATGCAAGACCCCGAGAATGTCAGAGACATGATCCGTACAGTAAAAGGACGAGTGAATATACCCTGCAGTATCAAGATCCGAGTGCATGACGACCTCAAGTAAGTTGGTGTTTATCAGATCTTGTTGATTTAGATCTAATATGTGATCCAGGACCACATACGAGTTTGTCAAGCGAGCTGAATCGGTTGGTGTTGATTTCCTGACAGTACATGGCCGTACAAGACTTCAAAAATCGACAGAGCCAGTCAACTTTGAAGGCATCAAGCTTGTCAAGGAGTCGATTAATGTGCCTGTGATTGCCAACGGCAGCATTTTCTCATTGAAGGATGCGGATGAAATGTACGAAAAAACAGGCGTGGATGGTGTCATGTCTGCTAGAGGTCTGCTGCAAAATCCAGCCCTGTTTGCAGGACATGAGTACACACCTTGGGAGTGCATTGAAGACTACGTCAAACTCGCCATTGGATACGGAACCAACTCTTTTATTTTCCACCACCATTTGATGTTTATGTTTGAAGATATCATGAGTAATGCAGAACGCAAGACATTCAACACACTGTCCAGTATTCCAGCCATTTTAGATCATTTAGAGGATTACTGGGGATTGGATGTGACAAAGCTTGTTTAAATCAAATATGTACATTCTTATTTATTAGACTCTACTTTTTCAGTTACTTTATCGCAAATCTGTTGAAAAACAGGGAATAAATTTGATTTTTCAAACATTTTGACATATGATCCGCTGCCCTCTGTTTCCACCATGCTGGTAAATCCAGGATCAATAGGCACTCTGCCAAAGAAATCGATATCGTAGTCCTTTGCCATGGATTCACCACCGCCAGAAGAGAAGATATTGGTGCATTCCTGCAAATTATCATCAGCCTCTTTACCCGTGATTTCCTAGCTTTTGATTCCAAACTTACTGCACAGTGAGGACACACAAATCCACTCATGTTCTCCACAACGCCCAAAATTGGCAACTTGACCTTTTTGCAGAATGAGATTTCCTTACGCACGTCAGCGATGGCAACACCTTGAGGTGTAGTGACAATGACAGCGCCGTCAGGGTTAAACTCCTTTAGGTACTCTACAATGCCAATGTGTTCATCCGAAGTGCCTGGTGGTGTATCAATCAACAAATAATCCAACTCTCCCCAATAGACATCTTGCAAGAACTGTTTGATCATGGCTACCATTTGCATTAGTCATCCAAATGTATTTCATTCTTGCGCATCTGCCTCTTTTTACCATTCTTCTTGGGGCCTCTCCACACGACAGAGTCATTCTTGTTTGTCAGCAAAAATCCAATAGACATACATGACAGGCGTTGGTTTTCATCCGCATACACAGGCACCCAACTAGTTGCGCAAAGCGTCAATTCACTGCTATACTCATGCATTGAATGAGAGACCTACCCTTGAGAAGCTTGATGTACCTTCTTGCCGTCTAGTCCCAGCATGCGAGGAATACTGGGCCCCGTAAGATCGATATCAAGCACACCTACCTTCTTGCCTTGGTGGACAAGGCCAAGCGCAAGCTGCGTAGTGACAGAAGACTTGCCTACACCTCCTTTGCCAGAGAGCACAAGCACAATGTTCTTTATTCCAGAGAGATTGATATCAGACATGTCTCTATTTTTTGATTATTAATTCAAGCAGGAAGAAAGATGGGTCCAAAAGGTCAAACCGCAAATGGACTCTTTATATATATTTTTGACCTTCCGCTTACCCATCAGATCAAGATGGTCCCGAGCAGTACTGTTGATATAACTCTTCTGTGATGCTCTACGTCTGAAGCAGCGAAAACAAGATGTTTACGGATAGCCAGCATTTTTACTGCTCAAATATATATATGCCAGTCTATGGGCTATCCTTATAAACTTTATCAACATCCAAACGATTGAATTTTTCACTTTAATGAAGACTTTTGCCATAGGATCCTGAATGTAATACGGTTTATATACTGAAATGTCGTTTTTTTGGGAATGAGAAGCTTCAGCCGCAATCGTGTCGAATGTGGGGGCAGCAATTAGAGATGGCAATTTGATATTGAACAATAGACTGAGAGATCTCTTGGCTCCATCGCATCATTCTGTATCAAACATTAAATGGGCAGTTGACTCTAGTCTTATCTTTTATTGGCTTTTACAGGCCTGCCCAACCCTCGCTCTTTACCGTTCAACTTGGATTCATACAGCTAATGGGTTCATGTATACTATCAGTGGGTAAAAAATGGTATCATGTATCTCAAGGTGTCTAAATAGATCTCACAAACTTTTTCAATGCTATTTCAGTGAGCTATTGAGCTTCGCCTGCTTGAAGGTGCATCCACCTGCTGCAAAAAAATAATTCAGGCTCAGTTTGGCACTGGATGCATTGATGCTCCAGAAACCTGTTTTGGGATCCCAAATTCACCTTTTGGCCAAATTTTGTTAAGCTTTATAGCCTCGGCCCTCAATCGTCTGTTTTTTTTTGTAAGGAAGATTACTCTTCTGGTTTTATTTAAAGTCCTTAAAACGTCACCAAGAGTGGGAGGGGAGAAAGACTATAGGATATAAAGGGAAACTTAAATGAGAGTGTCAATTGAGAGTTGGGAGTCGAGACGGTGCAAAGCACGATGGGTGGATTGAATGACATTGGACGGGGTAAAAGGAGAGTGTCGGATCAATCGTCTATTGAATGCTTCATCTTTAGGAATTTCATCCATAATATTGAAACAATACATGAACTCAGGGCATACATCGTCGCTAGACATTATTGGCTTTATTGAAAAATATCTAATGCGCAAAAAAAAAGGTTATTAAATATGACAAAAGTAACTCTATGAACATGACTTATCTTATATTTCCGAGTTGAGGACATCAGAATCAAACAAAAGCACCAAGGGCTAACGCTCACCTTGTACCAACAAACGCTTCACCCTGCCGGTTTTGAGACTCACGTTTTAGTCAGATTTCAAATGAGAACCAAGGGCTAACGCTCGCCTTGTACCAACTAAAACGGATTCAGACTCCCGGTTTTTAGGCTCACGCTATAATCAGATTGCTTTCGTTACAGCCAGATAAAGACAGGGGCTAACGCTCACCTTGTACTGTAGAGTATGGAAGGATTTTTTATCTGGTCAAAAAACTAAAGAGTAAAAAAGAAGCAATAAGCTTTTTTATGCATCCAATGGGGATAGCATTGCCCTTTTCCGGTGACCATTTTTCATGGGTGTCCAAACGTGGCTTAATGCCGAATCAATTTTTATGTGGAGGATGTCTGTAATTTTTTTCGTAGACTCTTTCACTCTTTTGATCCAAATAGTAACAAATGGGTAAACGCAACAGAGCCGCCTTGTTACCTACTCACTTGCCTCAACTTCAAAACTTGATCAAGCGTGATTCCAAGTCTTATGAAGCCGAATTTCTTCAGCAATGGCGTCATTTCCAATCCACTCTCTCCATCTTTTGCTTGAAGCCTGACGAGGATTCCAAAGAGCTCTGTGAATTGGTCACCTTTATGAGTCAAGTCGCTCAATGCTATCCTGAATTGACCAAGGATTTCTCTCAGCAAATTGTGGATCTCTTGAAGGAGCACTGTACTGTGCTCCATCCCGAAGTCAGAAAGAGCTTGGTTCAGGCCCTTATTCTCCTCCGTAACAAGGGCATTCTCGACAATACCCGGTAAGGCACATCATGATCCGCATGGCAAGGCACAGTGTACTCATTATGTCAAATAGTCTTTTGCCTCTCTTCTTCACTCTGTTCAAGTGCAAAGACAAGAATCTCAGAGAATTGCTTTACAACCACATTGTCAACGACATCAAAAACTCCAATGCCAAGGTCAAGAACAACAAATTGAACAAAACTTTGCAAGCATTCATGTTTACCATGTTGGAGTCAGCCACTACCGGTAACAGCGAGGAAAATGCCATTGCTGCCAAAAAGAGTGTGGATGTCTGTGTTGATCTCTACCACAAGAATGTCTGGAACGATGCCAAGACTGTCAATGTCATTGCTGAAGCTTGTTTCTCTCCCATCACCAAGGTCTCTGTTACAGCTGTCAAGTTTTTCTTGAACAGTAATGACCATCAAGAGGAAGAAGAGGAGGATGAGGATGTAAGTTGCTTTTTCTTAATAGACATGCAGTGGATGGGATACTGATATACTATCGCCTGCTTAGATTCCTGATTTGAAGAAGATGCAAATGGCCAACTTGCACAACAAAAAGTCTAGATCCAAGGATCGCAAAATGGATGCTGCCAGAAAGAAGGTCAAGAGAAAGCAAAAGAAGGGAGAAAAGGCTGAGAATTTCAACTTTTCAGCACTTCACTTGTTGAACGATCCTCAAGGTTTCGCCGAAAAGCTGTACTCCAAGCTGACATCCAAGGACGATCGCTGGGAAGTGCGTCTAATGAAGATGAACTTGGTTTCTCGTGTCATTGGTATCCATCAATTGACCATTTTGGGCTTCTATCCCTTGTTGATGAAGTATCTCCAGCCCTCTCAGCGTGATGTGACCATGGTCTTGGTGTGTGCTGCCCAAGCTTCACATTCCCTTGTTCCTCCCGATATCTTGGAGCCTGTATTGAAGGCCATTGCCAACAACTTTGTCACTGATCGTGTTGCCAACGAAGTCATGGCTGTGGGTATCAACGGTATCCGTGAAATCTGTATCCGTCAACCTCTGGCCATTGATGCTACTCTGTTACAAGATTTGACCCAATACAAGCAGCATCGTGATAAGAGTGTGCTTATGGCTGCTCGTTCTCTGATTGCTCTCTTCCGTGAAATCAATCCTGAAATGCTGTTGCGTAAGGATCGTGGTAAGACTGCTACTATCAAGATGAAGGATGGCTCCATTCGCTCTGTTGCATTTGGTGAAGCTGCCAACAACATGGATGGTCTTCAAGGCCTTGAATTGCTCGATGCTGAAGAGAAGGACGACGAAGATTGGGGAGATTGGGAGGTTGATGACTCCAGCGATGAGAGTGATGAAGACGGTGGCTGGATCAACGTTGCCAGTGACGATGAAGATTATGTCAAGGTCAACATGGGCGATGAAGAGCAAGGCCCTGAAGATGAGGACGACAAGAAGAAGCTTCAATACAAGGTGGGCCCCAACGGCGAGATCATCAAGGCTCGTCGTATTGGTAAACGTCAACTCAAGAAGATGTTGGATGCCGAGGAACACACTGAAATCACAGAAGAGCAACGACAAAAGCTGCTGGAGGCTGTCAAGGCTCGTCGCGCTGAAGAGGAAGCCAAGCATGAAGCTGCCATCAAGCTGGCCACCACTCGTATTCTGACACCCGCGGATTTCGCCCGTTTGGAAGAACTCAAGACTAACAAGGAAATTGAACAAATCCAAGGCAAGAAGCGCGGTGCTGATGATGTCCAACACGATGGCGAGATTGATGAAATGACCATCCTGGGTCCTCGCAAGAAGGCCAAGCAAGATTACGAACAGAGAATGGCTTCTATTCAAGAAGGTCGCGAAGGTCGCGAGAAGTTTGGTTCCAACAAGGGCAAGAAGGAGAGAGGCAGTACCACCAACCGCGAAAAGGCCAGAAATAAGAACTTTATGATGGTTGCTCACAAGCAATCTGTGCTCTGGAAATCCAAGCGTAGTTTGTTTGACAAGCAAAAATCATTACGAGCTGCCATTGAGAAGCAAAAGCGTCTCAAGCATTAATTACTATAACCTTTGTATTTCTTCCATTTTGTTATTTTACCACCATCAATATGTTTCTTTTCTTTTTTCCCTCTTATTTTTTTGTTCATTTAATACAAATTAAACATGCATTGCTACTACATCTAGAATATATATATACAAATACAAGCCTGCTTCTCTTTCTTATTCATGCTGATCTCGCATTTTAATGCTGCCTGTGAGCATTTTGCATAAATACGCCGATTTCTTCAAATCAGGGGTATTATCAAATATTGGACATTCAAGCATCCATCTTTACAAGTCTGCCCTGATATCGCCAGCCTTAAATACAACTAAACTACATGATGCGATGAGGAGACAACCCTCAATGATACACAAAAAGCGATCAGCAAATGAATTTGTATGACTTTAAACGTGGAATAGCATCATTGCTCTCTGTGCCCCAAAAAAAATGCAGGGCAACATCCAATGGAACATGCTCGAATTAATTCGTGATTTGCCTTTGATTTTGATATAAGATGAGTAACATGAGATGATGAAATCAGGCACTCCTGTGCATCTACTTGAACAAAATGCTATACACCGTATAAAGCTGCAACGGGAGAAGGCAGCCATGATGAAAAAAAAAGCGCATGTTTCTCTCATATTCCAATCTACGTAAATACCATGCATTTTTCATTTCGAATAATAGTGGTGCCATTCACATTCAGATGTCCACATTTTCCCACCATTTCTGGTAACACCACAGGCAATATTTATGATTCCATTGTATACATATGCTTCATCTCGACATTGGATCCATATAGTCATGACAACGAGCCCGAGATTTTGTCAAAAATACGCGCTGATGTCTGCCGTGGAATGCGATGGAAACTGAATATCAATGACTGACGGCAGTATGACATGGTGCTGATGTGTGGGGGCCATGGCAGCCATAGATTTAAGCGGGACCCCAGTTGATTTTTCTGTGAATCTTGCCACCCTTGCTCGATTAAACAACCGCAATGAGGGCTTGTGTTGTGAACCCTATTACATCTCTCCCGCTAAATTGCAAACATTTCTTTTCCTTTTCTTCCCTATTCACCTTATAATTAATTATATTCTCTAAAGGTAAGAAAGGCTTGTTGCTCTGCAGCGCTTGCAAGTGCCCGAAACTGACTTGATTTCCCGGCTTGTATAGATGTCTGTTCCTGGTATGTCGTTTTGTCTCTGATTTACGGTACCTATGTTTCTGTTACTCAACCCCAATCTTTTGTCTAGTTGCTTTCAATGATATTGGCAAGTCCGCCAAGGATCTTTTGTCCAAGGACTACCCCGTTGGTGGTGTCAAGCTCGAGGTCAAGACCACTGCTCCTAACGGTGTTGTAAGTAGATTGACATTGGGGGCGTGTTTTTTTGTTATCCATCAGAAAATGTCTAATACGAAGCATTGGAAAACAGACCTTCAAGGTTAACGGTCAACGTGACAACAAGACTGGTATCATTGTTGGTGATCTCGAAACCAAGTACGCTGACAAGAAGAACGGTCTCACCTTCACTGAAGCCTGGACTACCTCCAACCATCTTAACGGCAAGATCGAACTCGAGAACAACCTTGCCAGTAAGTGTGAATTGAAATGTGCGTGCTGCTGATCCCGAATGCTCATCTCTATCTCGCATTGCAGAGGGTCTCAAGCTCGAACTCTTGACCTCTCTCCTCCCCTCTGTCAACGAGAAGGCTGCCAAGATCAACGCTACCTACAAGAAGCCCAATGTCCACACTGTTGCCACTCTTGATGTCTTCAAGGTAAGTCTCTGCAGTGCTGCACCGAGTAGATTTGATTCTGAGCGCATGTCCATCCTGAATAGACCAACTTCAGTGTCAACTCTGTTTTCGGTCAACAAGGTTTCCTCGTTGGTGCCGAAGTCGCCTACAACGTCTTGGATGGCAAGGTATGTATCGTGTGGTCCTCGCACACAGGATAGAGAGCTCTATGCCAATTCTTAAATTTCGCCATTTTTAGATTGGTCGTTACAACGCTGCTGTCGGTTATACCGCTGCTGAATATGGTGTTGCTGTTCACGCCACCAACAACTTGAGCAACTATGCTGCTTCTTACTACCACCGTGTCAACAGCGACCTCGAGGCTTCCGGTAAGGCTTCTTGGGACTCCAAGGGCTCCAACGCTGTTGCCCTCGAAGTTGGTGCCAAGCTCAAGTTGGATGCCACTGCCTTTGTCAAGGCCAAGATCTCCAACGCCGGTGTCCTCGGTCTTGCGTAAGTTTAGATGTGTTTTATAGCGTGATGTTTACAGTGGGTCTCATTGGTAAATTTTTTATAGTTACACTCAAGCCCTCCGTCCTGGTGTCAAGGTCAACCTCGGTGCTTCCGTTGATACTACTCGTCTCAACGAAAACGCTCACAAGCTCGGTCTCTCTTTCACCTTGGAAAACTAAATTATTTATTGTTAACCGAAATCTAATCGCCAGAATCGAAAAACCATATAAAAAACCATATATACATTCTCACATTTTGAAAAAGAAGCGACCCAGGAAAGGAAGGGATATTGTCAAATACTAATCTACATCCATGTTTCTCTTTCCTTGCGTCTTTCTTTTGTAAACAAATAATGCACCATATTAATAAAAAGCACTATTGTAACTTTATTCATACGTTTTTGGAGGATAGAGAGATCAGACCACGGAATTGGCGCGTTTGGTAATCTTGACTTGAAAGGGCATTGGTAGGATATTGGCACCAGGATATCGGAAAGTGTTGATGTCTGGCAATTCATCAGATGCGGGTTCAAACAGACAGCTTGCTAGCATTTGAGTGATTGTATAGAACAGCTCTGCTTCAGCCTTGAATATTACGATTAGTAGAATGTGGTAAATGTACCTTTAATAGCACTCACCAAGTGTATGCCCGGGCACAGTCTTCTTCCAAATCCAAAAACAAACGTATCACGTTCTTCAAGCTTGCCACTTGCAGCAGCATGTAGCGATTTAGCATTGGGCAGGAATCTCTCTGGATTGAATTCCTCTGGGTTCTTGTAAAAATTGGGGTCCATGTGCAGGCTCATCAAATCAGCATTGATAATGGAGTCTTTGGGGAAGAGATAGCCATCCACAACCACTGTGATAAAGAAGTTATTAGCTTTTCCCGTTCTCCAAGGTACGGAATCATATGTACATTACAGTCTTCAATGACGCTGTGGTTCAGACCGAAAAATGTAGCTGCTCTCCACCGCATCGCCTCTCTGATGGCTGCAAAAACGTAGGGCACAGCTGCTCGTTCTTTCAGCTCAGGAAGCCGGCCATGAGTAGATACAAACAGGTCTAGTTCTTGATGCACCCTGGCTTGAACCTCAGGCTGATGGCACAGCATGGCAATCAGCCAATTGGTAGTAATTGCAAGGTTATCTGAACCTGCTGTCACCATTTCGACTATGTGAAGCATGTGTTAATTTGCTATCTCTTGTGCCAACATATTTCACTTACACAGGAGTAAGAGCTTGTGGTCGTCGCTCAAGTCAAACTCGCTTTCATCCAACGCCTTGACATAGTTATGTCCCTCTCTTGATCGCGTTTCTTTCAAGTATTGCATGAAAAGAGGATGTCGCTTGTTCATGAGCTCTCGCATCTTGGCGACAATACCGCCATTTAAGAAATCAAAGTTTTCAAGGAAGGGAAAGTAGTTGGTAACATCTGCTTCAGTGGGTATAAACCTCATGGAATCCTCCACCATGCCCGCAATCACCAGAAATTCTTCGTCCTCGACATTTTTGAAGGTTTTGCCGAAGCATTTACCAAAGATGCAGTTCAAGTAATTGAGCTTTAGATGGTAAAAGGGGTCCACAGTGCCATTACGCTCAGCATAGTCCAATAATCGCTGTACTAGAGCAACACCTTCCTCTTTAATGAAAGGTACGTGCTTTTCAACTTGTTTGGGCTGAAGAATGGAGGCAGCTATACACGCAAGAGCTTAGCTATTATCAACGGAATTCAATCACCACATGACAACGTTACCCGCAGCTCTGTTTCTATTCCAAGCCTCTCCTGGCTGTCCGAATCCAATATTGCTATAGAAGCGCTTAATTTCAGAGGTTCATATAATGCATTTTACTGTTGGATACTTGCTTTCCTCCTCCACTAAACAGCTTGTGAGAGAAATTCGTATGTGGCCTGTATGCGGTCTGTGCTCCATGCGTAACCAGAACCTTGTGTGCTAGAACTGGATCTGCTATCGTAATCCAGACACGCTTGCCTAGCTTCATCTTGATGATAGGACCACACTCTTTATGCCATTGTCGTACGGTGTCTGACGATATTCTTCCCAGTGAGAAAGCATGACCAACGATAGGGTAGCAAGAGGGCGCCAGAGGAATCTCTTTAATGCCTGACTTCTTGGTAGTTTTCTCAGCAGTGATATACCTATAAGATTGATATAGAACAGCAGTTGCAGCGGCGATACTGACTATACGCAATGCTTGCTCTTTCTCAAAACGAGGTAGTTTGATGGTTTCAAAAAATTGTGTAGCAGACTCCATGGTTTGAAGTGAATAAAAGTGGGAAAAGAGGAGCACGAGCAAAGCAAACGAGCTATTTAAATGGTGCCTGCATCATAATATTGCCTGCAGTAAATGCAAATCTGTTGTATGCCTTATCTCTTATATGTACATACAATAGCTCCTTGGTTATATAACCAGCAACACAAAAAGTCGTATGTTTTTCTGATCAAGGTAATAACAGTGATGGTGCGCCATTCATGTGCTAGTACGACCACAAGCCAAAGGATGCAAGATGCAAATATTAGTAATGGGTTGAGCTTTTTTTTCCCATATACTACTGAATGTTCCTGAAACGCAGATCACTTTATTAGCTACGTAAAGCCTCATATGCATGTGCCCCTTTCTTCATCTTATGTAAATATATGCATCCGATAGTGTTTGTGTGTGGAAATGCCAACTTTACTTTTGTATATACTGACGGAACATCTGGTTGATATAAATCTATGTTTGCAATTACCCAAGATAATTTGGCTCAGAGTCTGCTTGGTCCCAACGACAATGGCTGAATGCTATGCACTGTACATACACGCGCGCGTAAGCAGACATGATTCAAATCAAGTTTATCATACCTCAATAGCCGCTGCCTTTATTTAGCCTTTGTCAAGCGAATTATATGTATGTAATGCTTTCTTGATCGTAATACTACCTCATGCAGGTAAATTCATCGAGTCAACCCAATGTATAACAGTAACTGTTTTTAATTTCTCGTGCCAGTGTTTGATCAATGAAAGTTCTCTCGTCAACTTTTTCTTCTGAATGTATCAGGCACCTGTCAAATAAGCAAATTTCATGCTGAGCCAGTAGCCAATGGCAATAGTTTGTTTCTATGGTGAATCATTACTCATGAGATCATGGCTGCAATGACGTATTTTAATACATTTTAGCATTAAATATGATACCTTTTTTCAAATTGCACGAAAAAGTTCTCTTTTGCACTATTAATCATCATTGAAAATGGATAGAGAACAACCATCATCAGGCGATTTAAGAGACATTCAAAAACAACACGCACTAGACCTTGAAAAGAGCCAGAGCAATCACAGCAGCGACAGTGGTACAAGCTCAATAAAGCCCCCTTCGTTGTTGGAGAGACGTCAATCAAACCAAATACAAAAGCACAACAATGCACATCCACTGGAGGAAGAATCCTTGGGCGACATCTCACCTATGCCAACTGGTGCTGAAAGAATGGCTGCTTTGAGGGATTTAGGCGCTACATTTGAAGAGGGTCAAAGATCAATTGCCAAGGTGGCAACTCCAACAGAGACTGTAGTGCCTAGTTTTGTTGATTCCGATCAATTAGAGGTAAGGAATCCAAGTGTTATGTGTATTTATTATACTAAAAGCTTTTAAAATAGGGTCTACTGCACAAGAAAGACAATCCCAATTTGGCTGATACCTGTGACAATACAGCAGCTCAGTGATAGAAGGATTTTTATAGTTTACCATAATAAAAGAGTTGTATTACGCAATTTTGTGATGAAGTGTACATTGGGATTGTATCTAGTACGAGAAGCTAATAACACTACGGAAGCGGATGAAGGAATAATGAGAGTTATGCATAGGCATGATTGTGAAAAAGAGACCATGTAGTCTACAGAGGGATGTACGAGTCAAATGGATACAAAAAAGCCGATTTTCTCCTGCAATAGATCATTCTTGTCTGAAGATACTAGCAAATACTCGCTTATGCTCACATTATGCTTCACTCTCCGGGGGGATATTTCATTGTATTTGATTTATGGAGTATGAGAATCACGAATTTGCATAATACATCTCAACTACATCGTAAATTTACGCCCTTTTGATGAACCAAGTATTCGATACTACGCTATTCTGCTATATGAGCAATTGTAGACCGGCGGATCAGATGCTAGAAGGCGCATTGTTGAATGAGAAGCCTTCAATTGTGTTTACCACTGTAAAAATAACAATTTCAATCGCTTGTATCTTGCCCAGAAAGCACAATATCGGCCTCGGAACAAGTGTAATCGTGTTCTACGACCTAATATTAAGCTCTGGATCACTTTTCAGCAATTTTTTGGGGAACAATTTGATCATCGATTTTTGAGCATTTTGGCCTTGTACTAGTACAGGAAAATTTGATAATTTCAAAGAATGGAAGCTTTCACCTCAAAAATGAAGTTTTCTACTATGGTCTTCTTAAGCTCAAATCAACCGTATAAATGCAAAGAATCGTGTGTAACTGTCTTTTGGTCAGTTCACTAGTCGTTTTGTAGACTTTTTCTCAAAAAACGTGTTTTCAATTTTTTTGGGATTTCTTCTCGCAGACTACAGTTATCTCTTTGAAATTGGTACCATCGGATTCCTTGTTCAATTGTACATTTATTGATGTTAAGAAATACCTGTTGCTTATATAGTAACATTTTGAGCAATTGCCCCCGAAAGGTTTTGAAATGTCCAAACTCGCCATTCAGACTACCAGTGGAAGCTCTGGAATTCGAACCCAGCTCAGGCTGCGCGTTATGCCCTACAGCTTCAGCTAATAAAGGACACTGTACAGGTCTAATTGATTTCGCTACGCTTAATCACTTCTGGTGTTGTCTTACGGGTTTCGTCTTTTACGCATCAACTAAATTTCACGCCATTATGTGATGCGTTGCATGGAACCTTTCAGTAAATATAGTTGGGACAAACAATTTGTCACCCAATATTGGGCTACTCGATACAGTACATTGTATGGAGACTAAAGCACTTTCCTACGCTTACTAGACCCAATGCCACATTCTAGTAGCCAATCTCTTGTCAGATCTTATTCAACATCTATATTGGAAAATGGACCATTGTAATTGTTTATTTGGATCAATACACGGAATAAAGATAAAAATTAAGCTTTTGGATTTCTTCCAACATCAACTCACTCTCTGGTTTTCATGGAAGAAAGCGAACCTATTGTCAAACCAAAATCTTACCTGGGATTGACCATCTCTCGATGGATCATCCTTTTATCAAGCTGCACAGTATGTTTTTGACAATGACAATATGATACTAGCCTATGCTCAGTCTCTTTTTAGCTTTTTTCATATGGCTTTACTTTTCTGATTGGCGCTTTAAGCTCGTATGCAAGTGGATACAGCAAAGCTGTCATTGTCACTATTGTCAACAAGGATCTCTTAAGTGGTAAAGTCATTCTCGTTCATAATCTTCTAGAGCTGACGCCAAACATCATCTCATAGCCATATTTTGCACCTCCTTTTTGTGTGTCATTACGGCCATCATTGGCATTTTTGCTGTCCAAAGAAAAGATCGACATTTTCTGGCATGCCACACGATCCTGCTATGGCCATGTCTGGCACTTTTATCTACTGTAGCTTATCTCGCCTACAGGGAAACAACATGGGATCTCAAGACACAGCTTGGCATGCAATGGCGATACGACTTTACACCCGACGAACATTACGCACTGCAAGAGAATTTGCACTGTTGTGGATTTGAGAACTCATCAGACCATGCAAGATACAAATCAAGTTGCTCTCAAGAATCACTTTTGCAAGGCTGTCATGAGAAACTGTATACATTTGAATCCTACTTTTTGGCCAAAGTGTACTCCGTCTGCTTTGGTTTGATTCCAGTTCATATGCTGATTATTGTCATTGCTCTGATTTATGCTCGTCCTTCCATGCCAGGTCGATATTATGGCAAACCAGCGGTCATCCGATCGCCATCACTCAAGAACGAGTATATTCCTCATAGCCATGATGCATCCACCAAGCCTACGAACCATTGCTTGGCTTGCGAAAATTGGACCTTCTAAGCATACTAATAAAAAACTGGTGTTTCCATATCGTAACATCAAGCTGTTGAAATTTCCCGGATGACTGCAACGTAATTCCTGATGGAATGATGAATTTACAGCAGTTTTTTTCATAGATCCGCATGGCGCGCACTCTCCCGGCCCAATGTCAGACTGCTGTTATACGTGTAGAGCATGTAAATCGACATCGACACTACTTGTATTGATCCTCCTCCAACATTTTGAGATGTAATCGTCATGTTTATTGTGATCAGTTTTTCGCAAATTGAGTAAAATGTGTAGGTTTCTTGCATGTAGAGTAGGATAGGTAGACAGAGAGAAATGGAATGTGTTTTATATTGATCTTGTTTATACAGTGTTTCTGAGAACTATAGACATGCTGGTTTAGTCAATCATTTCCCATTCATTCAACATGCCACTTACCGAGAACGACGGTATCACCACGAAGGAACATCTTACTGACAAAGCGATCCTTATTTACAGGCTTGGCCTTTGCTCCCTTTCCACTACGAGGTGTCTCAGTCCACATCTATACAAGAATCGAATGAGCATACGCATCTACATACTCTCATTTGCCAATGTTCACGTACCTCCTTGACGTTTTCAAGCACCATATTACAATGACGATCGAAAGCCTTGACACGAGCCAACAATTTGTGGTTATTACGACAACTGATCAAGATTTGATTGTTGTTTTTGACGGATTGTTGCAAAACTGAAAGTGGGCCAGTGTTGAATTCAAGCTCTTCTTGTTGACGGAGCTCCTCCTCTGTCATCTCTGATCTTGGCTTGCTGGCGATAGAGCTACATTGAGAAGAGCAAGGATTAGTATCAAAATTTGGTGCGTTTTATCATCAGATTTATGATTGAGATTGGTCCATATGCATACCTCATTTTGTTGTATGTATAATAAAGAAGACGTGTTGGTTCCTTTAAGGTGAATTTGGTAAAGGATTACAACAAAATTTTTCGCTCAGTCGAATGAAAGAGACTAGAGGTGACGTAGAAGTGGTGCTTTCTGCGGATGTTTAATGAAAATGAAGGCATTGCTCTTTGGATGGCACATTACACCATGTACCTGATGCCAATAGCACACACAAAGGTATGCATTGGCCATGTACATCCAATGCTGATATAAAATGTTGGACCAACATCCATATTTGACCATCATCCAATGCCAAAAAGACAGAAAATGACACTCCAATGTTCACAACATCTGACAGCATATAGCTCAATGGACATGGTATACATCAGATGGCTGTTGGATCAGGAAGGTCATTGGGTTGCCATGGCAACGCATTGGCTGCTACCTATCCAATGTAGAAGCGTTAAATCTCGAAGCAATCCTTCAGATCATGGCATCGTCGCTATGCTTTGATACACATCCCCCATCGCTCAACTCCGGCTTGCAAACCCACTTGTTCTCTGACGCCTGTGGTAAAAAAAAAAGTCTCATCATCACCCTGGGGATTAGGTTGACCTGATTGTAAGCTCCCTCCTATTGTTTTGATTATAGACCCCGAAGGTGGTTGATTTTTGTAAAGAAAAATCCTTTTTTTACCCTTTAACCTCTTTTTCTTTCTTCTAATAAAACCCCCCCTCTCCCTACTCTGTTTTAAGTTTGAAATGTTCTCTAGAATTGCTTCTCAAACTGCTAGACGTTCTGTTAAGCAATTGTCTCAACAGGTATAGGATCAAATCAAGCAAGCCGAAAAATGTACATCATCAACATTCGAGAGATTTTAACCCCCCACATTTTCAATCTTGTAGACTCGTTTCGCTTCCACCAAGCCTAGTTTCGCTGGTGTAAGTTTCTGTTAAATGTCAATACGCCACAACAGCCCTATTCACTATTTCTCAATAGCACTCCAACAAGCAAGCCACTGCTGTCACTGCCGGTATCATTGGTGCCACTGCTTTGACTTACATGTATGTTGATGCTTCTGCCAATATGGCTGATGAAGGTCTTCACCCTCCCAGCCATCCTTGGCCCCACAGCGGTCCTTTGGATACTTTTGATCATGCTTCGTACGTATCTTTTGTTCAGAATAGAGTGGAATCAGCAGCTAAATGTGATGATGTGTTGTAGCATTCGTCGTGGTTATCAAGTCTACAGAGAAGTTTGTTCCGCTTGTCACTCTCTTGATCGCATCGCATGGAGAAATTTGATTGATGTCTCTCACAGCGAGGATGAGGTCAAGGCCATGGCCGAAGAATTCGAATATCAAGATGGACCTGATGATAACGGCGAGATGTTTATGAGACCCGGCAAGGTAAAAGCGAAATCAATTCCAGAGTTATTTTTTTTTGCAGGGTTGCTAATCTACATTGGACATGTCTCTAGCCTGCTGATTATATGCCCAAGCCTTATCCTAATGATGAAGCCGCTCGTGCCGGTAATGCTGGTGCTTTGCCCCCAGATCTCTCTTTGATCACCAAGGCTCGTCATGGTGGTGAGGTGAGTTTTTGTCTTTCTACAGATGGCTGATCTACGCAAGTATACTCACTGAATGCTGTTGCTGTTAGGATTATGTTTTCGCTCTTCTTACAGGTTACGTTGATGCCCCCGGAGGTGTCGAAGTCCGTGAAGGTTTGAACTACAACCCCTATTTCCCTGGTGGTGCCATTGCTATGGCTCAAACCCTCTTTGATGGTGTTGTTGAGTATGAGGATGGTACCCCCGCTACTGCCTCTCAAATGGCCAAGGATGTCTGTACCTTCCTTGCATGGGCTGCTGAGCCCGAGCACGATGATCGTAAGAAGATGGGTATGAAGGCCACCGTCATTACCGTTGGTTTGGTTGCTTTGTCTGTCTACCTCAAGAAGTTCAAGTGGGCTCCTCTCAAGACTAGAAAGATTGTTTACAAGTAAGTAGATCAAGTGGATTGGATGATGGATGACCTTGCTAACGCTGCCTTCTTGTGCCCTCTAGTCCTCCCAAGTAAATTAATTTATTGATGTATCTCCCCTTCCTTTTCTATCTCTTCTCTTTTTCTGTTTTTTCATTGAAATGCCATTAATTTTATCATGATCTCTCTCTCTCTCACACCCAAAACTTATATTTCTCTGCCCATCACAAAAAAAAAACCTGCTATTATTTTGTATACTCTCGCACACACACTCTCTCGCCTTTTTCCTTTTCTTGCCTCTATTTATTTAACAGGAAAAACGAAACAGAGGATTTTGATATGATCTGATTGCTTTTTTATTTAATCGAAAACGACAAAAGAGAGACTTAGAAGGATAATCGCTTTCTCTTTTTTTTATAATATAAAAAATAAACCCAATTGTTTAGATTTCACTCGAATACGCTGCTATTTCCAAGTCAAGTTTCGTTTGCCATAGGGATCTTCTTCGTAGCTCTTCTTTTTGTCTTTTCGCTTGACGAAAATGACACCTGATTTGATGATAGAGTTTTGGTATTTGCCATCATGTAGCATGTTGACTGACAGTGGCCAATATCTGTCCCCGTCTAGTTTGATCGACTTGATAAGCTTGTAATCAGGTACCACAGAGGGTGCCTCAATGCGCACTTGACGCACTTTGCCCTCGCCATCGTCATTGTAAATCTCCAGCTTCATAGGGACTCGGCAGGGCTTTTTGTTACCAACGTCAAATGGCATCAGCCAACGTGAGTCTACAGCCAGCATCCATAAATGGCGAAATGCTTGCAGATGGTACCTGTTGTCTTCAGTTGTCATTGGATAAAAGGGGTAAAATGCGCACAGCAAGCCAGCAATGGCTTCATTGGATGTCGTCAGGGTATAGCCGCCCAAGCCCATGAAGAGCAAACCCAACGACATGGAAACAGCCATGTGATTGCCATAGGCCATGTCGCTTGTCACTCGATGATGCAGTTGCTCCAGGCGCTGCAAGAGTTCTCGATCGCCAGTGCCAGCCATCACCATGGCCGCTGCTGTACACAGCACATCTATACCAGCTCGTATGGCACATTTGGTCACTCGTTGCTGCGGCGTTGTTCCGGGCAGATTCAGGTCCTTGATGAGAGCATCCAGACGTTGCAGCAGTGTTTGGAAGGCAGTAGGGTTCTTGGAGCCAGCAAAACGCAAGCCGATGCACAGACAGGCACCGCAGATGATGTTGATCATGGCTTGCTTACACACCTCGGCATCCAAAGTCGCGCTTTCGTCCGCCATGTCTTCATTGAGAAAGTCTGGCAACTGGGCATCAATCCAGGCAGACGTCGGTTGAATGGTGCTCCACATGATCAGGTTTTTGGCCACAACACGCATCAATAGGAAATCAGGACGCACATAGTTCAAATAAGGCCTTGTCTCTAGCAGCTCGATGCCTTCTGCCACACGGCTGTTTTCCGTTTTGAGGTACATCAACGCCAACGCCACGGTAGCGCCTGGTGAGGTGACGTCCAGATTGATGGAGCTGGTCGCTTCTTCAGATGTTCTTCCTGTCATCAGGCTGTGCAATTTGTTTCGCAATTGAGGATCCACCACGGGCAGTGCGTTTTCACCCAAGCCTAGCGTCATGAAACCTAGCGAAAAGCCGGCAGCCAGAGCACAGCCCTCGTAGTCATTGTCCAGGGTAGACGGATCCGTGTAGGCATGCTTGGCAATTTCACGCAGCATGATGGATGCCATGAGCCTGTCGCAAGAGTGCATGTAGACCAAACCCATGCTCAGCAGACCCGTTGCTTGGATCGCATTGGAGTGGTTGAATGAAGCAGATTCAGGCGGCAGCAGTGCGGGGATGTACACACTCAAGACCTTGGTGACCTTGATGTCCTTGGTGCCCCGGTAAGCCACTGCAGCCCCCAGAATAAAGCCAACATTGACAAGATCGCACTGCTGTGTGACAAAGCGATACCAGTGCACGAGAGGCAGCTTCTTTAGGATACCGTTCAGTCCAAGCGCCAGGAGGATACCGCCGCTTTGCGGGTCCAGTTCTTGAGGCACGCAAAAGTCGATCCAGGAATCACTGCACTGATTGTTGGGCGATATCCTCAGGCCAGCAGCAACGCCATTGTGGAACTGGGGCCAGTGCAAGAACTCTTTGCTCCACTGAGAGTCGTCTACTGTCACCACGGTGCGCAGGGGCAAGATTTTGGCAGACAAATTTATGTTTTCTGAGGGCAAAGCCTTGGTCAAGTCAGGCACATGTGTCCCGTAGGCGTAAATGGCACGGCCCGCAGCGAGAGACAAGGTGCGCTGGGCCAGCATGGCCACCTGGGATTGGTGTTCCGCCGCCAAATCCTCGTCGCTGAGATCAGGCTGTTCTACCACCACATGGTCCGGTATACGTGTTGCGTCCAGCATGATGCGCACTTTCTCAATAAAGCCGCCAAATCCGAATCGAAGACGCTCTGTCTCCATGTTGAGCACATCGGATTCGTAGACGCATTTGACGACAGGCGTTGCAGAGTAGTCTTTCATCATGGCATTCATGTTTTGCGGGTGGTCAGAATCCTGTCCGAGGTGTGAGAGAATGATTGAATTTATTACGCACTCCATTTTTACCTTTAGAAACGGCAGCTTGAATGTATCGGTATTGGGATCGCACACAGTTACCTTCATCTGAAGCTGTTGGTAAATGTCGTCTCTGCCAATGATGTTGTACGCCTCCTTGGTCCAATGTACCAATGGGCTTGTCTTGAGGTCATCCAGCACGTTTAAGATGGGTGCAGCCAAAGAGTCGATCAAGAGGCCAATGTCTTTACGCGTAATACAGTGCAGAATCATGCGCTCTAGTAGCAGGCTTTTATCGCCAGAGATGTGGTTGATGGCGCCGTACAAGGACCACAGCTCCTTGATGGTTTTTGCATAGGTATTCAAGCAATAGCCCAGCGATGTCTCCAGCGTATTGACACCAAAGGAGCTCAACAGCGTGGGATTCGACGTGGTGTAAGGCGTCATTTGTCGCAAGCAAACTTGAATATTGGGCGGTTCTGTAAAGATTTCATCGACAATGGGGTTGTCTACAAGATGCACTAAGGGACATAGAGTCAGTCATCAGCACGGCATCCAGAGAGATGTACGTTACAATTTCCAGTAAATGAAGGCTGTATGCCCAGATTGGCGTAGTAGTCAATGTAGTTTTGGTTCTTGAGGATGATGGCGCACTGCATCAGCAGATAGCCTAGCGTGTTGGCGTGCACAGTCATCGACTTTTTGATACGGTAGTCTTCATAGACCACATGCAAACTGTTGACAATCTCAATAAACACCGAGATATCCATGATGGCATCGTCCGACATGGTGTGCACCACACGGTCAATCCAGCGCGTAGGAATACCTTTAAAGTAGTTTTCATCCAACAGGAAATCAAAGTGATGAGCGGCTGCCGCTGAGGGAAATCCAAGCTCGTTTGTCAGGAAATCATTGTTGGAAGCACGGATCTGCTGCAGTTGGATTTCGCGAGACGAGATGCTCTTGGCATTAGGCTCGCGGTAGTAGTAACCTTGCTTTTGCACGCGCAGAAATGACAAGAGAGCCACAAAGAAGTTCTCCCATTCACTGATACAGAGGCGATCATCGTCTGGAGGCGTTTCTTGCAGGGACAGAAAGCGGGCCAATATCGTTGGAAAGTACAGCGTGTTGGCACAGTCAATGGCAGCAAAGCAATCTCGGACAAGCGACGTTTCAGGGCGGCCATGCAACTGACATCGTATCATGCCTTTTTCAGTAACGGCAGTAAAGCGATCATAGACGGGATCAATCAGCTTGGTGGCGTGTCCAGACATACGGAGAGGAATGCACTTCATGGAGGCGTCAATAAAGAGCTGCAGTCTGTTGGAGGCGTCCAGGAACAAGAGGTCGCTGTAGCCGTCGCGCGTGGCATGGATAGGAACGGCAGATTTGGCTGGAATCTTCATTTCAATGCAGTTGGTCACTAGATGGGTTGCCTTTGCCAGGTTAATCACCTGCAGATGTCCCATCGAATGATTGACGATGCAAATGAGCTCTTGGCCATTCAAATCGTGAATCAGAAATGCCTCTGAGTTGACCTTTCTGCTTGTTTTCAGCTTGGCCGGCATCCTGTCATTTTTTTAAAAAAAAATAGGGTGGGTATGCTTCTCATAATGCTGTTCAAGACAGCACTTACTTGTAGGCTGGCTCTCGCCACAGCAGTCGCAGCGAAATCTCACTGGGATCCAGCATTTCGTTGTAGATGTCCTTCTCGACTTCATTTTCATGCAGCACTTCTTCATCGGATACGTAGTCTTCATGAAACTGGGCGTGTGATCGTGAGGGCGAGCCCATCTTTTGGTGCTGGTGCTTCTTGTTTCGACTGACATGCGGCGGAGCTCCAGATTTGACCTTTTTTCGCACTGGAGGTGCGGCATGGCTGTGGTGTGGTTTGCGTTTGACAGGTGGCATCATATTGGCGGGTGCTGGTATTGCTTGCTGGTTCTTTTCTTTGCGTCGCTCGTAGGTCCAAATGTAGTGTCGGTTCTCTTTGATGTTGAGGGTCACAATGACGGGCAATCGGCCAGTGTCTGCTACTTTGGTCGTGGCAAAGAGCAATCGCTGTGGGCTTGTCAATGGCTCAGGCAAGGTGGAGATGCCATTGTGGTGGACATCTTTGGATTTGACAGGGCAAGCGCCTTTCAGCGGGTGGGTGACAGTGACAAAGAAGGAGGAGGTGTCTTCAGAGGAGGGCGGCTTCTTCATGCCAGCAGCCAGTGAGGCCAGATTGGTGATGCTGGAGGACCGAGGACGCCCCGCCGACCTCTTCCATTTGTCAGGCACGTACTTTCGACTGACCAGCACGCCCATGTCCAGCGGAACCACATGGTCGATTTCAAAGGGTATATGAGCAGTAACGTGGATGCCGTCTTCACAATGCAGTTTGATGCAGTCTTGAAACACAATGCATAATGTGCGTCGTTGCAGCGAGTCGTCTTTCTCGTCGATTTCGGGTATATTGTTCAAGGGTCGCATTTGCCTCACTGGGTCTGTCTCTTCCTCGCCGTCGTCGTCTTTGGATGTTGCGGCGTTCTTGAGGTTGATGATAGATTGAGGCCCCTTCTTGTCCCAGTAGCCTTCTACCAGGTACTTGTCGCCTTCAAAGTCGTTCAATACAGCGTCGATGGCGGGCTTGTTGGTGGGATCGTTCTTGAAGAAGGCTGACGTTACCGGAAACCAGGCAAACAAGACTTGCTGTATCGGCTGAATCTCTGCGCTGTAGTCGAATGTCTTGATCACACAGCCAGCTCGACTCCACACCACCGTCGATCCTCTCACATAGACTTCCTGCTCTAATTGCAGTGCTGGGTTGTATAGTTTGCCGCTATCGTACAGGCCGCGCTCATCTAAGCGGTCGCCCACATCAATGGCAATGTTGTCCTTGACGCTGAATAGCTTGTGCATGGTCTTTGGTGGTGGTATCGTCCTGTTGTTGTCCATGGTATCGAGGGCTGAGAAGTCAATGACGGGATTTGCATTGGACTCTTGGCCCAGATGTGGTTTGTTTTCTAGGAATACTTTGCCATAAGGCTCGTATTTGCCAAGCTCAGTCAGCATGGCTTGAGTCAATGTGATGTCGAGTGGAGAGAAAGAGTGCAAATCAAACCTGTCGAGATGTGCTTTGATTTGAAATATTTATGTATGTTACGCGCGCAGTCACCGTAAAGTAGGTCGTGCAAAGCAGAAAGACAATGAAATCCATCCTGCATTTAGTGCCACATTTTTATTATACGGTAGTAGGTTTGGATTCGTATCAAACAGGGGCTTACGAGGGTGGCAGGTAAAGCAATGTCTTTTTATAAAGAAATAACGAGGACAGTAAATAGGGCCACAATCTAATGAAGGCAACATTGGACGACATCAATGCCATTCCAGAACTACATTGACGGCCAAATGTCTTGAAATGCGGCATCCTTGTTGACTGAAGGTTCAGCCTTTTCGCAATGATCAACATTTGAATACATCTTTTTTTATAAAATGGCATTGCTTAGATATTTTACATAATACGATAAGATCTGCGCACAGAAGGAGAACATCCATATTTGCGGCCCACATCTAGTATGTAAGGTCAGGAACAACCTTGCAAGTCCAGAATCAACCTTCTGGCAGGACCCTCCCAAACACAAGCTATGCTGTGCACTGTCCCAGCTATTTTCTGATTTCCCATGCCATTCAACCTGTTAGCCCGAATCCTACTAGCCAACATCCTGCCCTGATAAACAGCCATTCTGGGCATTCCTTCAAGCCATATCGCATCCATACCACATCTACGTCAAACCGACTTGTAAATTAAAAAAGAACACTGATTTATTCACTGCATCTTGAAGGCGAGTGTCAAAAAAAAGCATAAAATGACCAATTGTTCGTTTGCGCGCGAGTGATTATATGAGAGATATCGACTTTTTGGAAGCTTGTTTTCGATATCTGAGAATTGTACAGGTGAGAATTGTTGAAGTGAAATGTCGTTTCAAAAAAGAAAAGAGGTTGAGAAGGAGGGTTATAGTTTGTCTAGATGTTTTAAGCACGTCCACGGTCTCTTGAACGCTCCAAGGCTGAAAAAAAAGAAGGAATGGCATGTCAAATGTCAAGCGAAAATCCCATTCTACACTAAAATGTACTTACGGTTATAATGCAAGAGCTTTTCAATCAAATCAACGTGAGTCAAGACCATACGTCTACAACAATAGCGCTTGAGTCCAAGAGCGTCCAATGCCTCACTACAGAAAATACTACAGTCAACATCTGATGTCCGGGCCATCCCATGGTGCGCCTCCAATTTACCCTTCAGTGTATTCAGCTTGCAATAAAGACAAGTAGTTGTCCCATTTGTTACCGATAACTTTACCACAAGAGAAACAACGAACAGGAATAATCATTTTGTAAGGATATGGAGGAGCAAAAGGCAATACGGTATCATGGAAAAAAAACATTTGAATTTGTAATGGAGTCACGCAGTTTCCACAACGTACAACGCTCAGTGACCCTTAATCCTTGGGTAGACACCAGTGGCTTTTTATTCTACTGGTAGCTGATAGATGTGCAAGGCACCAGCATTGGATTTGCTCGTGCCTGCAGCGGCAATGTACAGAGCACCATCCATGTCAAATGCCTTGAGACTATTCAATTTTCCTAATACATCATCTAATTGGAACATGCCCACAATGGGTGCTTGTTCCTTTGTGTGATCCCACATGGTCACTCTGCCATTTGCAGCTCCTGAGATGAGCATAGACTTGTCACCTGTCAAAAACGATCTGACAATATGCATAAATATGGAGAATATGAGTTGAGATCCATATAACTTACAAGCAATTCACCATGGAATTATGGCCGTTTCCCAGTCTAATCTCTCGCAGATGCTTCTTTTGCTTCTTGTTGGGTGGTGCTAGCAACTGGATTGTAGAGTCGCCCAAGCTGGCTGCCACCCATTCACCGTCTGGAGAAGTGGCAATCTTGTATACAAATGGGGGATTGAACATTTGGGTTGCTGAGGGCTCCTTGGGTGCTGAAAACACACTTGGTTAATATGGTCAACTATCAAAAAGATGTAGATAGATACAACACTTACTCATGTCGTAGATGTTTGTTGGTAAGCCTCGAGAGAAATCCCATTCATATACTTTACTGTCCATGCCTCCAGACCACACCTCCCATGACTTCTTTGCCCTAAACTTGGCAGACATGCAAATCTATCAAATGTGTTGATTTAGTTGATTGGATTTATGATGAAAGATGATTTGGCGTCATACACTGTTGTGCTTTTTGGATGATTTCTTGTAGATCTTGTGGGTACTTAGATCAACTACAGCACAAGATGTTGGTCGTAGATTCTCTGCATCCATTTAGCATCCTTACCAACATTGACAACCCCTTCATCATCTGCCGTTACTAGAAACTTGTTGTTCTCGTTGACGTCAATCTATAGCCGAAAAAGCTGATCTGTCAATACGTTTGTCAATGTTCATGCATCAATACAATCGTACACTGTTGATCTCGTCGTTGCTAAACTCATACGTTTGAATTGGCTCAGTGATAATGATACCTTCTGATCTGAGATCATAGATCAAAACCTACATAAATGCATCAAGACAATGGCAAATCAGATTGAGGCGTTGCCATGGTTACCTTATTTCCGGATGACAGGTATATGTATGGTTGATTCTTTCTAGCAAATTTGATACTTGTTACCTTGAAGCCAAGTCAATGGTTAGCTTAATTTATAGCACTTTGCTGAATGTAAGGTATATACTCACTGGAGAATTGAGATTCTTGATGCCTCTGAGCACCTTTTTCGACTTCAAATCCCATATTCTGCAAGTATTATCCTCTGAAATGTCAAATGTTAGTAGCGGCCATGTGTGCGTGTGTTTTTGGCAGATCCTGTCATTTACCTGATCCAGAAGCAAGCAGATCCTGTCCCAGAAACGAGGTTTTTGCATACTCCACAGTCAATACTGGCGCCTGATGTCCCTTGAGGCTGTGGAGTGGATGAATGCCTTTGATGCTCATGATTTACAAGTGGCTGATACAAAAGACATCCGCCCATTTGGGATAACCATTTCCAGGAAAAAATGTCAAACGGTGACTGCCTATACATGAAGAAAAAATATCGAAATCAACGAAAAAAAGCTTTTCTTCTTTCCATTGACAACTCTAATACAACCATCATGGAACATCGTCATAGAGCTGGTAGTTCTCACCAGTCCAACAAGCCTTTTAAGAGTCGCCATGCCTCCAAGGGTGCATTGAGAGAAGCTTCCAAGGGTAAAATCAACCGCAATGCTGTCAAACAAGGCAACAATGTCAAGACTGTCAGCAAAGCCGATCGCCGCCATGCCGCTAAGATTATCCAGCAAAAGAAGCGTGAGGACATTACTCGTATCAGCCGCATCTTTGAGGGCCGCCAAGGTGCTCCCAAGATCATTCCTGTCCTGCCATTGTGCCCTGATAGTGATGTGGAGACTGCCATTGAAGCCATCTACCGATCACTTGCTCTTGAAATGCCCGCTCATGCCACTCAAGAAGCCACCATTGTCAATGTGGAGCGTTTCAAGCAAAAGATCCAGCTGGTGCCTCTTAAGCGCAACTTTATTGATGTGATTGATGCCTTTAAGGTTGCTGATTTCGGTATCCTTCTCATGTCCGCCGATGTGGAAGTGGATCAGTTTGGTATCAACTGTTTGCTCGCCATCCTCAACCAGGGCATTGTCAACGTCGTCCCTGTCGTTCAGCATATTGAGAATACGCCTGTCAAACTTCGCACCAGCACCAGAAAGTCATTGACCGCATTTGTTCAGCAGTTTTTCCCTGAAGAAGAGCACTTGTTCACCTTGGATACCGATGCGGAATGTATCAGCGCCCTGCGCTTCATCACAGCACAACGCCCCAAGCCCATGTCGTGGCGTGATAACCACCCTTACATGCTGGCCGAGCAAGTGGAGTTTGATCCCACCTCTGCTGAAACAGGCACCCTGAAAGTCACTGGCTATGCTCGTGGCAACCCCTTCAATGCCAATCGTTTGGTCCATTTGCAAAACTTTGGCGATTTCCAGATCCAGCAAATCACCAGCGCCAATGTGTCCACCCACGCTTCTGACATGCAGGAAGATATTGAAGTCATTGATACCCCCAAGCCTGAAGAGCAAGACGATTTGATCGCCGAGAACGAGCCTGATTTCATGGAGAACGAGCAAACATGGCCCACAGAAGAGGAGTTGGCCGAAGCAGATGCTCGTGTGCGTCGTATGCGCAATCTGGACGGCGAGGAGCACACCAAGAAGAGAGTGCCCAAGGGCACCTCCTCCTACCAAGCTGCCTGGATTTTCGACGATGATGATGCCGAGTACAGTGATGTGGAAGAGGACGAGGACGATGCCATGATGGAGGAGCAAGACGATGACGACGATGATGTTGTTCAACCTGCTGCCAGTGCTTTCCCTGATGAGGAAGAGGAATACGAAGAGATCGACATGGAGTCCAAAGACACCTACAAGGACGAGTTCGACGCCGAGGAAGAAGCCAGACAATACGAGGAGTATCTCAAGAACAGACAAAAGGAATTCGAGAACCACAATGACTTTCCTGATGAGATTGACACACCCATGCACATCACAGCCAGAGAGCGTTTCGCCCGTTATCGTGGCCTGCAGTCCTTTAGAACGTCGCCCTGGGATCCCTATGAGAATTTGCCTATTGATTACGGTAGAATCTTCCAGTTTGAAAACTTTGGCCGCACCAAGATGCGTGTGGTGAATCAAGCTATTGTGGGTAATGTCAAGCCTGGTAGAAGAATCACTGTTTGGATCAGCAATGTGCCTCTTCAAGCCTATGGTAAGTCATGACAGAGCGTGTTGCGAGACCACCCAGCTTACACAGATTCGCCCTTTTTGCAGAGGCTTACGATAGAACCAGACCCTTCATCTTGTTTGGTCTTTTGCAATACGAGCACAAGATGTCCCTCATCAACTTGCAAGTGCAACGTGACAATGCCTACGAGGAGACCGTCAGATCCAAGGACCCCATGGTTATGCACATGGGCTTCAGAAGATATAATGTCAAACCCATCTACTCTCAAAATACCAACAAGGGCACCAACCATGTGCATAAATTCGAGAGATTCATGAAGATGGGCCGCTCCTATGTCGCTACCATCTACGGCCCTGTCGTATTTGGTAAAATGCCCGTGATGTTTTACAAGGAAACCGACAATGTGAATGGTAGGTTGTCCATGTTGCAACTGCTTGAATTTGATACTCATTTCGAACGATTCTACAGAGCCAATTTTGGTCTCTTCCGGTACATTTATGGATGTTGATGTCAAGCGTATCATTGCCAAGCGCATCATTTTGAGTGGTCACCCCTTCAAATGTCATAAACGATCAGCCGTTATTCGATTCATGTTCTTCAACGTCGAGGATATCTATTGGTTTAAGCCTGTTCAGCTCACAACAAAATACGGCCGAGTGGGTCACATCAGTGAATCGCTGGGTACACACGGTTACATGAAGTGTATATTCGATGGCACTCTGACACAGCAAGACACCATCATGATGTGTCTCTACAAGCGTGTCTTCCCCAAATGGAACACTGAACTTTATAGAGGTGGTTTAGACAAGTCTGTGGAAGAGTCTTCTGTGGTTAAGAGTACAGCCATGGAAGAGTAAATTTTGAAATACATACACTAATAATTATGAAGCATTTACAATAAAAAAATTAAATAACAAGGTATCCATTTACCGATCCTTTGTATATTTGCAAAGAGACCAAGGAGGAGAAAGCCTTGTTTATTTATGCACGACAGCATCTCGATCAGGGAGGGCGACGTTTCAAAGTAGCTCTTTGATCTGTGTATTTTCTGTTACTGCTGGAGACTCTATTAATCAATGAAATCAAATCGTCGCTCTCTTCATCTAGGTATGCTCTTCTAGGTTTAATCTCTGCATCTTGATTGATCATCCTTCTCCCTGATTGTCGATTGATCTTGCTGAACACATGGAATAAGAATAAATCCCTTTCTTTGATGGGCGATAACTCATATCGTTGCTCGTCGTACTCTTCGGCAATCCTGAAAAAACAAGATGATTTTGCTACCAACTCTGTGATATCGATTGCCAATTGTTCAGAGTTAGATATCCAATCCTTAGAAAACAGAGGTGCTTCATTACTATGCATGTCCAGCATACAAAAAGAGTTTGAATAGTACATACTTGATCCACGAGCCTTCGCTTATTCATCCGATCCACAAGTGCGCCTAGAGAAGCAATGTCTAGCTGATGTTGCAGTCTTGAACTGGGATCCACTCTCTGGCCATCGAGCGATCGTTGTGTTGCCTGTTGGATCTTTTCAATGAGCTTGTACAAAGCCTCATGCAATGAGTATCCTTCATTGCCTGGTTCTTCTTCTTCCTTTGTTGCCTGCAGGATCGTAGTGTTTAGATCCTCTAGATGATCGTTGGTATCGACATTTGCAAGTGAAGATAGCATTAAATCCAAATCATGCTGGAGTTTATCGCTATCTGCTGTAGGTAGCAACTCTATGGTAGACGCAGAAGATGGTATGGTCGAGACTCGAAATACTTTCAAATGTCGACTCCAGAGTTTGTTGCAGTAACTATACATATTTATAAAAGTAAGTTAACTGAATTGCGTGCAAGATGCAACCAGAATTGAAGAAATATAGAAAAGAAAGAAAAAGAAGAAGAAGAGTTCTATTTCATGGATAAGCCATGAAGAGATATCAATCGCTGCTTCCTTGTTAAGGATCATGCATTACCAATAACTCTTATGCATATCATCTTTTTTTTTTTTTATTTTTTGTAGGAGAGTCGAGATCCATTTTTTATTTCATGTCCTGTAGATGCCATTATGAGGAATAGAAAAGTGAGGATATACAGCCAAGGAGATCGGATGGAAAGTATAGAGAAAGAAAATGCAAAAACAGAGACAGATAGGGAAGATTGCTCGACATCAAGCCATACAGATTATACTTATAAAGTATTATAGAGCTAGTTTTACAACATCATCGTATCATAAATTAAGCACATTATATTTAAACTTCCTTCAAACAACACCTTTTTTTTACATCGATCTTGGGCTTATATCATATTCATCGACTCTTTACCAAGATCACAGATATATTTGACACGTCTAATACCTATCATGGTACCGCGTGTAATTAGTTTAAGCCATCATTTGTACCGTGCATTTTGAATGTTTAGTCTTGCTTTTCTCATTTCAATTACATTTTTAGTTGCAATACAAAAAATGCTTTATTTCTCTAAGCTGGCTCCAAATTTGAGCCAATGAAATCGCTTAAAATCGAATTTTAAGCGCCGCGGACTTTGAAAATTTTTGCCATAGTTCTCCCTTGTTTTTTTGTTAGGCGGAATTTTAAACACAGCCGAATACACTAGTATTAAGCTACGTTATCATCAAAAACCCCTAAAATGCCAGAATATGCCTTACTACACACCCCAGCTGATAGCGCAAATGCTTGAGACTCTCAGTTAGCACCAAGTAAGTGATACCAATCAAGTGAGGGCAGCCTATCTACCCCCAGCCTCTGAATCAAATCTAGTTGTGCTTCAACGATAGGCTTATTATATCCACACAACGAAAAAAGAGGGTCATGGTTCAAAGAACCATGAAAAGTGGGAAAAGTAACAAGAGGGCATCACTAGAATGTGATGAAGAACAGAAACATCGCAATACAGTTACATACAAAAAGGTAACAACATGCAATGTGTATCGTCAAAATGATGAGTACAAGAAAGAAAAAAGTATCGTGGTTGCCTCATCATACGAAGCAAGAACACCAACAATACCACCAGTATTACAGAAGAAGTAATACTTGAAGAACAAAAAGAATGCAAGGCTACTCCAAGATAGAGCAGCACTGCCAGCGATACAATGCATCAAAAGATGATATATCATAACGCTATGGTACAGCAACAGAAAAATAGTTGCCTGCAGAAAAGGGGGAAAGAATAAATCGCAATAGAAGAGCAAACTAACGAATGCACAGTATCACGAGAAGGAAAGTAGTAAAAGGTTGAATGAATGTAATTCATGGCAACCAAATTTATGACAACCAAACCCATGGCAACCAAAGAAGGGGAACATACAAACCAAATACAAACCAAACATAATCAATATATTGCAACGAACTGGCCTGAAATAAACTGCGTAATTAGTATTACTGTATATTGTACCACGAAAAATGGCTCTTATCGGCGGATACCTACTGTAACAAACTTGAAAGGGGTCGTCTTGGGTACTGTTGGTTGCAAAGGTATGCTTCTTTTGGCTAAAGTGGTGTTGTATTCAATCAATAGTAATAAAAAGTATATCGTTTAATAGAAAAAGTGCAGTGCAAAAACAGTGCGAGAAAAAAATAAAATAAAAAAAAACGCGTTGCTAAGGGTGACTGCAGTCAATAGGCTGCCGCAGCACAGAGCACGCGGAATCTGAATGACGTGTACAATGAACATTTTGCACTGTGGTGACTGTACCCAAATGATTTTTTTGCGATGATTTTTTTGAATCAAAACCGATATAATTTGACATTTGAAAACATTTTTGTTAAAATTAGCTATATAAAGTGTGCTCAGGGTATACTACTTTCTAATACACTTAAAGGGAGAATTTGAAGGCGCATTCAGTGGTGTCAATTTTAAAATACTTTTAGAATGAACAGATGAAGAATTTTGCGAAAATATAAAAAGCAGTTTTTCCAGTAAAAGTCGAGATTTAGCATATACAACGTTCAAAATAGCAGCTGTACAGGTTACCCTACATCTGTGCGGTCATTTTGACTTAATATATGCCATAGTAAAAAGTGTCGTTTTCGCCTTCAAAATGGCGATGGTTTGATTTTTAACAAAAACCATGAGGGGTACCTCATGAAAAAAACGTGAATTTTCGACGATTTGGATCGATCCAAAAAAAAATAAAAACGAAGGTTTGGGATGTAAATGGTGGTTGATAGTAATCTTTTGGCACTATTTCCAGCATCTAGAAAGGCTTAGAAGACAAGATAGTGAGGGTTGAATTCGGACGATTTGGCTGGGAAAAGTACCTTTAGTGCCATGTAAATCTACAAAAACTAGTGCTACAGATCTGACTCAGACTTCAAACAGTTGGTATCTTTTGGGACTACACGTTGATTACCATCAGACAAAGAACGATCGAAATTTTGTCTATGTTTTACTTTAAAAACGTTCAAAAATACCAAAAGCACCGCTTATCCTGTTTCAATGCATGCCGCTTCTACTAATGACCTATGCCTATAGAAAGTAGTGCAGTCTGCTATGCATTTGAATTCTTTGTATATCAAATACACAATTTGGGCAGTCGTTGCGTACAGTAAAAGTGCTCTCTACATAATAGAAAGGATGGATCTAGAGGTTGGAATCGGGTATAATTAACACTGCTCCACTGTTGAACTACAAGAACCGTTTAATTTATGTTGTGCACTTAACGTAGCCACTGGAAGTTCGTTTATATGCTTATAGCCGCCTCAGAATAAGTGTACAACAATGTTAAAATGAACTCTCCAACAGTCATATACGGCATGATGAAAGCACACTTTGCCCTATTTTGTTCAACGCCCAAAACCAGTGTTCAACCTGTGCCACTCTTGATCAAAGCATGCTAGATCTAAGCGGTTTTGAATAAAATCTTGCGCAACATCTCCTCTATCAGTCTGCTACTACTAAACACTCGTAATTAACAGCTTTCCCTTATGAATCTCGCCTAAATCCGTGCTCAAGACTGGCTAATTTCGAAAATCATCTATCCCTATTATCAACAGTACCGCATCGAATCCAAATTGTAAATACATCATCATTTTTCTCGCAAAATTGGGCGTAGGTACGTGCTAACCTCATAAATCAAATGGTAAATACGCAACCTTGTATTAGCGTGATATCAATATAATGCGTAATTGCACCTTTGAATCGCATAAACATACTATTTTGAATAGTAACCACTCTTTTGCGTCTATAGTAAGTGTGTATAAAATTGAAATCTGCATCGAATGGTGGTATTCATGCTAGGTATACTGCAAAATTTATATATAGACAAGTCAGAATTTTCTGTATTTTAACTGTTTTCGAAGGGGAACAAGTGTCAGAAATGTACCTATGCATGTACCTGTTATGGTAGTCTTTGCTGAGTGGAGCAAAGAAATGGTACAAGTACTGTTGTGTATAAATATGCTATTTGAATTTACATTTTCTGATTTGAGATACTACATGTGCTTTGCATGAGATTTCATGCTGATTTGAATACAGTAATGGGTGAAAATATACTTGAATGCGCTCGAGCATTGCATAATGTTCTTTGTAAAGGCTGACAGATTAGAAAGGCAATGCTTGATGGCTTTGATACTTGTATGTCATGATGAAGACATTGATATAACCTATTATCAGAGAAACAGATCTAGTACGAGATCATTTATCTCAAAACGAAGCAAGCCCATCAGCCCTTGTTTTTTTTGTCATTTAACAAAGTTTGATGTTATAAGCAAAGTGTAGCCCATTCTCTCAAGATGCCTTCTGCAAAGTACCCAATTAGAAGCATTTAATTTAGAGTATATGAAACCGCTAATTTAATTGAAAGATGAGACCCGGA
This sequence comes from Mucor lusitanicus, assembly GCA_010203745.1. Lineage (NCBI taxonomy): Eukaryota > Fungi > Mucoromycota > Mucoromycetes > Mucorales > Mucoraceae > Mucor > Mucor lusitanicus. The sequence goes on along the minus strand of JAAECE010000003.1, from coordinate 1,784,277 downwards.
AAATGTAAATAGCTTTCTTTTTTTTTGCTCTACTACTCTGCAAAACCTTTTTTCTTCTTTCTTCCAACCGCCATTTGCAAAGAAAAAAAGGCTCTAACCTCTCAAACATACAAGATTTCCGGGAAAATAACCGGGAATAATGACCAGTATAAAGAGAACATCCGTTGTTCGGGACGACCTCAGTGTAGGCGCTCGAGTGCTAGTCAATAATGAGCTTTCAGGCACCATTCGATATGTTGGCACAACAAGCTTTCAAACAGGCAAATGGGTTGGTGTCGAACTAGATGAACCGCTCGGTAAAAACAGTGGTGTCGTCCAAGGCAAACGATACTTTGATTGCAAGAACAGCCATGGTGTTTTCACAAGACCCGCAAATATCAAGGTGATAAATGAGGTATGCTACTGCGTTCATATTCTTTCAAACATAAAGCCTGACCATTTTACTCTGTTTTCAGCCTTCAGCGCCATCTGCAACGAGAAGAAAATCGATAGTTGCTCCACCTACCGAGAGAAGAAAATCAATTGCGCCTGACGCAGCTTCACAACCCAGAAGAAAGTCAATTATACCTTCATCTATCAATACAGCAAATGCTGTAGATAGAAGAAAATCCACCATGACTCCTTCAGCCTCGCCATCACCCACTCAAAGACGAAAATCTGTAGTGGCAGATACATTACCACAAACGAAAAAGAGACCCACCTCGCTTCTACAAAACACTACAACAGCAAGTCGTACAGGTACGATTCCTAGCAGTAAAAGCACAGCTGTCCCGAATAGAAGATCGATTGTACCTCCCAAGCAATCCACTAATGGCACTGCTCCCGTCAAGAGAGCAAGATCCAATACACAGACTTCGTCACCCGTATCCATATTAAAGACAAGAACACCCATTACAGCACCGACAACGCCAGATACTATGCTGGATGATGAGCAAGACGAAGAGATTAGACGACTAGAGTTAGAACAAGCTGAATTTGATAATTTATGTCAAGAAAATACCACTGCCAATTCCGCTATCGTATCAAGTCCAGTGTCACTTGAAAAGGAGCTAGTCGGCGATGATGATGAGGAGGAGGAAGAAGACGAGGAGGAGGAAGAAGACGAGGAGGCAGAGGATCAGAGAGTCATTGAGCAGATACAGCAACTGCAGCACCTGCAGCAGCAAGAACCTGTGTATGGGTCTTTAGCCTCTTCAAGACCTATTAGTAAATCCGATCAGGTATAAGCAAGACAATTAATTGTTGTGTACCCTCATTAATGCATGCTTAGACTGTTCCCCTGAAAGACTATGAAGAGCTTCGATTTAAATTGAAAATCCTGGAAAACAAGCGACATGAAGACAGAGAGCGATTTCGAGAGCATGAAAAGGTCAAGGAAGAAGCAGAACAGTTTCTGACACTTCGAAACAAGCTGCAAGGTATGCATATCGCATGAAGATGTAGAGAATTTGCACTTACTTGGTGTTTCTCTAGATAAAATCGCAGAACTACAGAAAGATGTGCGAGACACCAAGCGTGAACTGAAGGAGACAATCGCAGACAAGGAGTCTTTTGAAAGCAAATACAATGATTTGCTTGAATCCATGGAGATGCTGACTCTTGACAAGGAAGTGGCAGAAGAAAGAGCAGAAAATCTACAACAAGAGACCAACATGTTGAAAGACAGGATGGAAGAGATCAGCGTAGACCTTGACATTCTAAAGAAAGAAGCGGATATCCTGAACAAACCGCCAGAGATACTGTCCACTGAAAATGAAGAGCGAACACCCTTGGAAGTTGTTCAGCTGGAAAGACACAATGAACGACTGAAGGAGGCTTTGTTAAGGTAGGATATAGAACAGCCCGCCTTTGTATTCGTGCAAAGACTCATCGTTGCAACAGATTCCGGGATGCTACAGCCGAACATGAAAATGAACTTAATATGAAGATCAAGACTCTTGAACAAGAAAATTATGAACTGGAGGAAATACGACTACAATATGAAAAAGCTATGGAAAAACTAACCGACACGGAAGCACTCGTGGAAGACCTCAAGATGCAACTGGACGATGCTCTTGGAGCAGAAGACCTGGTAGATCAACTTACGGAGAAGAACCTGAATTTAACAGAAAAGATGGACGAACTCAGTGCTACTGTGGATGATTTAGAGGCACTGAAAGAGCTGGCCGACGAGCTGGAAGAAAATCATATGGAAACCGAGAAGCAATTGCAAGCAGAGATTGATCACCGTGATATGCTATTAAGAGAACAGTTGGAGCGACTGAGAGCCAACGAGGAAACAACTGCCGATTATGAAGCCACTATACAACAATTCAGAGAGCTCGTGGTGCTATTACAAAACGACTTGGAAGAGTTCAAGAGCAAAGAGCAGACAGAGCAATCCGAAAAGAAGACATTGAGCAGCCAATCACAAGCCATGATGTCTCTCAACTTCCAATTGCAAACGACTGTGATGAAGGCACAAGCCAAAGCGATTGATATTGAGCTGAGAAAGTTAGAGGCATCTCAAGCCAACGAACGACTCAATATGATTCAACCTTACCTACCAGAGTCCTTCTTCAAGACTGAAAACGATCCCATTTCTTGTTTGCTGTTGTTCAAGCGCATGGAGTTCAAGGCAGGCCTCATTGTCAAGCATCTGGACCAAAACTACCCTATCAGCGAAAAGATCATGGACAATGTTACGGAGAATCTGGTTACCATCTGCGAAATGAAGCAAAGAGCTGGCTGGCTGAGCTCTTTGGCTACTCGATTCCAGACCTACATCAAGAACTGCGATGTGTCTACTTTCTCCAAAATGGGCAAGGTGTACCACGACTTGATTGGCGTTGAAAGAAGACTGAATGCTATTGTGGAGCTGTTTAGAACAGACCAAGTCAATGAGGTGCATTGTTTGACTGAATTGCAGCGTGTCATTGCTCAAGTGGAGCATTTGGCTGAAAATCATCTGCAGCAACAGGAAAGAAACAATGCCGATCAGTTCTTTGGCTTAACCAAGGCTCTGGACTTGAATGCAGACCGCATGATTGTTATTTTGACCTACGCTAAACAGTCGTTGGACAACGCAGCAAGAGTGGAGGGAATGGTGATTACCGAAGGCGTGGAACAAATGGATCAGGACTACAACGAGCCTCTTGGCCGTCTGATCGCTCAAGCCAAAAACAGCAAGATTATAGCCAAGAAATTGATGCGCCAGCTGGAAGATATGTTTGAGGAAGCCATGACCTTGAAATCAGAGCATTTGCATCGATTCAGAATGCTCTATGCCATCAGCACAAAACTATGCAAATTCTGCTTTGATGCCTACAAGGACATTACGTCTTACATCGATACCAAGAGAGGCAGCCATGAAGAGATTGAGCTATCGCACATCCAGAAGCTGCTGCGTGATAAGGGCGATGAAATATTCGAGATGGTCGAGAGCTCCATGTGGGAGAATGCGCTGAGAAATGTCAAGACACTGACAAACGAGCTGGAAACCACTTTTGCCCAGATTGAGCATGACGACAAGTTGGACAAGAGTAAGTCTTTTTCTTTTTTGGGCAGATAGATAGAAGGCTAACTTATTTACTTTCTAGTTACTACAAATGTCGCTCCCTGGATTCAGCGCGCCTCAGACATCAAGGCTGAAGTGGTGGTCAACCATGAATTAGAACACAAGCTGCAACAACACAATGATGAAATTATCAAACTTATCAAGGATGTTCGCATGAAGGATCAAACGCTGCAAGAATCAGAAGTCAAAATCAGCCTACTCGAAAAGCGTATGGAAGTGGCAAAGAAGGAGATGGAACAAATCAAGTCGTTGGAGGACGATTTAGAAAAGTCCATGAATCAGGAGCAAATGTATGCCGAGGCCATGGAAAACCTTCAAAATGAGTACGATCAGCTTGAAATGGAGAACAACCAGCTCAAGAAGGAAGCCAGCAAGCGGGAAGAGAAGAGGCAATCCATCTTGCGCAAGGCCAACTTTGACCTAACTGAAAGTGAAGACTCTGAGCACATGCAAGAAATGGCAGGCGGCTACTATGAAATGGCCGGCCATATGGAGACGCTCAAGGCTTCCATTCGCTATCTCAGAGCTGAAAATGCCCAACTGAAGAGTGCTGATTTCTGTAGATCCTTAGATTTGACGCCAACTCCTGCTATCAATCATACCAAGAACCAACCAAGAAACGAGCTGATCACTGACATTGCGCGAGAAACCAGAGTGCTGGTGAAGGACATGAGGATAGCAAGCGCCTCTCCTCGTGTGGTTCAACTCGCTGCTGCTCCTTCCAATGCACCCAAATGGTCCAGCATCAAGAAGTCACCTGACTACCAATACCAGACACAGCAATCTGTACTATACACACTCAAGCAACGCAGTGTTCAGCTGAGGCGTAAGGTGGATGATCTTCAAATCACAGCTGATAGTACCTTGCCTAGCATTGCTCATGAAAAGGTTATTTATTTGTTTGCATGTTTGTACTATATTACTGTATTACTGACCGATGCATATTCACATCTTATAGAAACTAATGCCACAACAACAACTTGGTCTGGTCAAAATTCCCAGACTGCCATCCATGAATACCACTACCGCTTCAAATCATTGTATCGACATTGCAAACGCATCCGATTTCAATCGATTACATAGTATTTTTATCCAATCATAATACATTTACCATATTTAACTTTGCCTACAACATGGAGTACAGGCTCCAGATCTTATTTTGACATTGCCTGTAGATAGTATTGAATGGCTCTGCTTGCTTATGATTGATTGACAGGCTTATACACAATGATAGAAAAGCCAATGATTGAATAGCGTTTTGTTCCTCTTTTCTTTGCTCACAACCTGGCAAAAGGAAGCCTCAGGAAAGTGTTGTAGTGACATGTGAATTGGCCGTGCGCTCAGCGTCAAAATAAAAAAAAAAAAAAGAGTCCTTTCAAAAGGGATGTGTAGACTTGCTAAAAATCAATCGAAATGCATTAGAGATCAGCAATTAATATATGTTTTAGACTCGCAATGCTATCAACACAGAGAAATTGCGTGAACCATGTCTGAATGGTTCTGCGGACACTACTGTGGACAATCACATTGAAATCCAAAGCAAGGCTGGAACCACCATCAAAAGATTCAAGCGAGACGGGAGGAAACCATGTAGGGAGGAGACACTCATGTAAGCTGTACAAGCGAATACATGACCTCACAGGCATGCATGTTTTGTGTTTTCAGACGATGGCTGTGTCTCGCAACGCTGCCTGGGATCTGTCTGCTACACTACGGTGCTCGTTGCATGAGCCCATCTGGGTGATCAAATGTACTGTTCCCGGATGCTTTTTTTTTGCAACTCTGCCACAAGATCAGCATCCATTATAGAAAGACTACAGCCTCCCTTACAGGTGGAAATGCTAGGGAAAAAGCTTAATGCGCTTGTGGTTCTACACAATGTTGTTCAAATGATAGTGACTAACAAATTGATATAAAGATTGTGTAGCTGTTGTGTGTATTGCAGTCTTTTTTTGTTTTCTTTTTCTTTTCTCTTCTTCTTCTTTCTTTCTTTCTTTCTTCCAAACAAACCTCTTGCAACAGATCTTGTACGTTTACTTGCGAGAAATCTCACCCACCAAAGCAAGCAACCCGACACATCTGCCACAGTAACCAACTCCACCCTCGAAACAAACATCTAGTCCTCCACACAACCCGAAAAAACCAACAAAAAACCAACAAAAAAACCAACAACAGCAGCAGCATGTCTGGCAATAATATCAAAGTTGTATGTCGTTTTCGGCCCCAAAACAAGCTGGAAATACGAGAAGGAGGCGTACCCATTGTTGAAATATCGGAAGACGGAACGGGTATCTCTCTTAAGGTATTGTAGTAACCATTTGCACCAAAATCAGGTACCTCAAATTTGCATTTTTGAAACTCAAATGGTCATGATAGGGAAAAGATACAAACACATTCTCATTTGATAAATGCTTTGGATCAAATACGAGACAGCAAGAGATCTTTGAGTACTCTATCAAGTCTATTGTAGACGGTATGTATATCAGATGATGCGGCCAGGACATGTGAATATTGACATGGTCTCCCAGATGTGGTTGCTGGCTATAACGGCACCGTCTTTGCCTACGGTCAGACTGGTTCCGGTAAAACATACACTATGATGGGCTCCAGCATTGATGATCCCGAGAATAAGGGCATTATTCCTCGCATCATTGAGCAAATCTTCACCAGCATCCAGCAAGCGCCCATCAACATGGAGTTCACTGTCAAGGTTGCCTACATGGAGATTTACATGGAAAGAGTCAAGGATCTGCTAGTTCGTAAGTATAGCAACACACATGGAGGGTTTGAGTTTCGATTAATAATGTGAAATGTGCTTCCTCACAGCTCAAAACGACAATCTGCCTATCCACGAAGACAAAGTCAAGGGCGTCTATGTCAAGGGCATCAAGGAAGTATATGTCTCTGATACGAGCGAAGTGTACGATGTGATGCGAATCGGTGGTGATAATCGTGTTGTTGCGTCCACAAGTGAGTGCATTCTTTTTTCAAGTCAAAGCAGTGGTTAATCTAGCTATAGACATGAACGCCGAGAGTTCAAGAAGTCATTCGATTGTGCTCACAACAATTACACAAAAGAATTTGGATACGGGTGCTGCGAAAAGTGGAAAATTGTACCTGGTCGATCTTGCAGGCTCTGAGAAAGTAGGAAAGACAGGTGCTTCGGGCCAAACACTGGAAGAAGCCAAGAAGATTAACAAATCACTGACGGCTTTGGGTATGGTGATCAACTCGCTGACAGATGGAAAGGTAGATAGGGTAAACAGCAGTGTTTTTTCTAGACATGTAACGTTGAATGCCATTTTATAGTCGAGCCATGTACCCTACAGAGATTCTAAACTGACTCGTATTCTACAAGAATCATTGGGTGGTAACTCACGTACCACATTAATCATCAACTGCTCCCCTTCATCCTATAACGAAGCTGAGTCCATTTCCACACTTCGTTTCGGTGCCAGAGCAAAGACCATCAAGAACAAGGCGAAAGTTAATGCTGATCTGTCTCCTGCTGAACTCAAGGCATTACTGAAGCGTGTCAAGGGCGATGCTGTCTCGTACAAGGCTTATATTTCTGCCCTCGAGAATGAGATTAGCATGTGGCGATTGGGTAAAGTGGTGCCTGAAAACAACTGGGCCTCCATGGACGGTGCTAAAGCAAAGCCGATTGCGGCTGCTGCTCATACTACTACTGCGCCTATTACACCTCCACAAACACCTGCTCCTGCATTCAAGCTATCTGTTGATGATGACAGTAGACCATCCACTCCCGCTATGGTGCTTGGCAATGACGAGAAAGAGGAATTCGTCAAACGAGAGCAAGAACTGCTTGAACAAATCACAGAAAAGGCAGCCGAGCTAGCAAATCGCGAAAAGCAGGTTTCTGAAATCCAAGAAATGCTGCAAGAGTTGAAGAAGAACGAAAAGGAGCTCAGTAACAACAACAAACTGCTATCATCTGAGCTGAGTGAAGCTCAAGTCCAGCTGGAGAAGGAATCCTATGAGAAGAAGGAGGGAGAAATCAACATTGATTCGCTCAAGGAGGCTAATTTGGAGTACATGTCTGAACTGGAAGAGCTCAAGGCAACCTTGGCAAGATTGGAAGCTGCTGAATCAAAGAATGTGGAGCAATTGCAGGCTACAGAAGTGGCAATGGTAAGTAGACCCAAAGCATTGCGCCTCTTTTCACTTGAAGCTAACTGCGAGACAGGAAAATGCCGAGGAAAAGAAGCAAGGCATTGAGGCTGATCTGGACATTCAAGACATCACGCCTGAAGCCATCAACAAACTTCGCCACGAATTGCAAGCAACCAAAGCCATGATTGAGCAACACAAAGTAACCATCACCAATTTGGAGCAAGAGAGAGACTCGCTGTCTCAGAAACGGGATGACCTTGAACTGCGCTTTAGCAACTTGGAAGTGGACTATGAGGAATTGCTGGACAAGACAATTGCAATGGAAGAGATGGACGTCAAACAAACCAGCGATATTGCAGACTCCATTTCAGAGCTCAAGACAAAACTGGAAAGCCAGTTCATCATGAAGAGCCAGGTTCAACAAAAGGAGATTGACTCTTTGAAGGCTGATATGGAGAAGAAGACCGCAGAAGAAGAGAGATTAATAAGCGCCATGAACGAATTGCAGGCAGCCAACGACAAGCTCGTGAAAATGAAGCAAGAGCCAGGTCTTTCAGCAAGCTCCAAAGAAGCCACTGAGCAAAAGGAACGCGAGTTGGAGAGAATGCGCAAATCCATGGCACAGGAATTGGCGGATTTCGAGACCATGAAGAAGGTGCTGATGCGTGATCTTCAAGGTCGATGTGAAAGAGTGGTGGAATTGGAGATGACATTAGACGAAGTCCGTATCCAGCAAAGCAACATGATAAAGGCAACCAGCAATAAAGCGCAACAAAAGAAGATGTTCCTTTTAGAGAGAAACTTGGACCAATTAACCAATGTACAAAAGCAGGTAAGTGTCCTCTTGATGCTGTATGGAACGCGATGCTCATCATGTCATGTATCCAGCTGGTGGAACAAAACTCGCATCTCAAGAAGGAATCTGCCCTGTCAGAACGTAAATTATCCGCTAGAAATGAGCGTATACAAAACTTGGAATACTTGTTACAGGAAGCACAGAACAAGTTGCTGACCCAGAATGACAAGTGAGTTGCCTTGAGAAAGCAGTGTGATGAAGAAATACTAACTGTGCGCTTTGTGTAGGTTCGAATCCCAACTTCAAGCTGTCAGAGGTAGACTAGAGCAAGCTCGTACGCACAAATCCCAGGGCAATTCCATGTTGAATTTCAACCGAATTGCTAAGCCTTTACGAGGTGGTGGAGCAGCAGTAGAAAGGTAAAATGCGTGCGTATGATAACTCTTTAGCTTGTAAAACTCACATTGGTTTCTCTAGTTCACAAGAAGAAAAGTTGCCTGAAAAGCGTGAAAAGAGAACATCATGGTTTCGCTAAAAAGTTTTGAAAAAGCACAATGCCAACATACCAACCACCACATATTCCTGGAAACAAACCCTCTTATATATTTTTATCAAGCCTTTAAACGATTGTATCACTATCACCCTCCTATATATAAAAATAATTGATTTTACCACCACAGTTTGAGCTGTTGCTTAAAGAGATCTTTTGTAGATGTTTACAAGGAAATGTGTGTTATTTCACTTGCTGAGAGGCAATTTTTGTCACAATTTCTATCGTAGTATCCCGTCGATCTCTGCAAAACTAGATTTGGATTACTGCTCCACTATCTCCAGAGATTCCAGGAACGGATCAAGCCATCTTATTACACAGCCCAACGTCTCATTATAAAGCGGGGTTACCAATGTAGCAGCAATATATAAGCAGAGGGGGTTGCAAATCATTCTTTTTTCATATTTTGACAAACTAAAATCGTGCCATAATGGAAGACAAATACACCATGCGTGAGCGCATGTCTGGTGCCATCAACGCATTGAGTGTCTCGCCAGATGGAAATTCAGTTGTCGTCGCTGGACGAGAAAGTAATCATCAAAGCACAACATCCCACTACACGTTTACATTAATACCATGATTTAGTTTTAAAAGTGTTCAACATTGAGAATTCAGAGATCACAGAGACTCACAACTTGAGAGCTGGCAGCCACTTCAACCTAAACTACAGCAGCAACGATGTCAAATGGGGAAACAATGGTAAATCTTTGTTCACAATTTGTCCATCATCATGCATGATTATCTCCTTGTGCTAATACGACTATTGAAGCAACAAAGCACAAGGTGGCTACAGCGGCTACCAATGGCGCCATTATATTATGGGATCTCAACAAGATTGGACGCAAAGCAGGTAGATGAGCTCACTGATCAGCCAAAAAAAACCGTGGACTCAAGTTGATATTTGGTAGAACGAGTGATAACAGAGCATTCCCGTGCAGTCAATCGTATATGCTTTCAGCCAGACAATGGAAATGTCCTTCTCAGTGCGTCTCAAGATGGTATGATGAAGTGCTGGGTAAAATCGTTATTCATGCGCATCTATTCATGTATGGCAACTTGACAATCAACCCTCACTAGGATTTCAGAGATCCCAAAAGTGGGGCCAGATATCGATTCGAAGGCAAGTCAGAGTCAGTGCGTGATGTGCAGTTCAACCCGGTCAGTATATACGAGTTTGCAGCAGCATTTGAGACGGGAACAATACAGGTAACTTGGATTTCTCAAGTGATGAGACTCGAGATATTGATAGTCTCTGCAGAAATGGGACATGCGAAATCCGAAAGCATTGTATGATCGCAAGGTCAGTGCGCATAATGGACCCTGTCTTACTGTGGATTGGCATCCCAATGGAAAATTGGTTGCAAGCGGCGGCAGAGACAAGACGATCAAAGTGTGGGATATGACAGCAGACAGCAGACGACCGCTTTACACGATTCGAACCATGGCGTCCGTATCTCGTATTCAATGGCGACCTGGATTTGAGAATGAAATTGCATCCTGTGCTTTACTGACAGACAGTAGAATACATGTGTGGGACATACGAAGACCACATATAGCAAAATATGCGTTTGACGAGCATGATACCACACCCACAGGTACAGCATGGATACGCAGTGTATGAGGCATGTTGGCTGATGTCAATGACTAGGCTTTACATGGCACACATCCAGTGAGCTCCTGTCCGTCTCCAAAGATAAATGGTTTATTAGACAAGACATCAGGAGTTCGTACCGACCCTTTGACCTACTCAAGAGAAACGGCATGGGATGGAATGTGCAAGGCGATATCGCCTTCACCATCGACAAGAGCTCTCGCGAATTGTTTGTGGATGAGAGTTTGATTACAAAACCGCTGGCTGGATCGCCCAAGAACTACAAGCGATTAGGCTTGAAAAGTGCATTGGAAGAAGAGGTAAGCTATGGCAACAGTGTGATTGCTGGAAGCATACTGATCAACCGCAGGTCATTCAATATATACCCCCTCAAAGCTCTGGTATTGTTCATATGCCACTGTTTGATTTTGAAGCCTTTTCGGTTTTTGCCGAGAATTATGTTATTTCCAGCGAGAATGTGGCAGTAGCTTGTGATATCAATGGCGAGGTATGGTTTTGTAATGTGTAATGTGTGTATGCTTGGAAATGTCTAACTTTTCCTTTTGGATAGCTGGCGTGGAAGATGGGACGATACCGTACAGCACAAACATGGAAGATAATTGGCATGTTTTACAGTGATGAGCCAGTGGAAGCGGACCAAGACAACAGTATACACGAGGATATGTCAGAGATGGAGACAAATACCGAAGACAACACGGATCTTGATCAAGACAGTGCCAGTTTTCACATACAAGAGCAAGATCAGGACCAAGTAGACCAGGACGAGACAGAAAGTGGCGATATCTCACAATCATCCGATGGGGATTTAGAGAGCTTAAATACGAGCAATTCTTCGTTTGTACAGCATCCATCCTCATCGTTCAATTTGCGGCTGCCATGGAAACACGAGCCCGTTGTGATGGAACTATTACAGTATTATACAGATCAAGGCGACATTCAAATGTGTGTTACACTGTATTTGGTGCTGGAAAAGTATCTGAATATCGACAACGAACGTATTGAAGATTGGTTCACGGCATATATTGATCTTTTGCATCGATTTAAATTATGGTCCACTGCTACTGCCGTTATCAAGGCATGTAAGGTGCAAAATGTGCGAGAGCGCAACGAGGTAGTATAATGAAGAATGGACGACAGTGTCCATTGGAGCACTCATTTGTCATTGAATAGAATGCAACGACCATCAATATTGCTTGTAATACGTGCTTCAAATTGGTGAATGGCACAGCAGGAGGATCCTGGGCATGTGATAAATGCCACCGATTACTGAATCCTTGTTCTATATGGTAAGTCGGTCCACCTGTTGTACAGCTTTTGCTTACTCAACAATGTCCATGTAGCCACCAAACAGCACGTGGATTATATGTGTGGTGTCAAGGCTGCAACCACGGAGGCCATCTCTCTCATATGCGAGATTGGTTCATTACAGAGAAGCTATGTCCCACTGGATGTGGACATACATGCGTGCTGCAACCACTGCTACTGAAACAAGACCCACCGCCCTAAAATTTACAATAAACCGTTTTTTTATTCAGGATTCAAATAATGTAATGAGCTCTTTGGTAAATTTAGCGACTTCATACGCTTCTTTGGCGAGATCTCTTTTTGCGTTTGCTGTAGCCATGGCTCCTCTAGCAAAGTATTTTGTTTGGATCATACTGATGCGTTGAGAGCATTGACCGAGTTGGCTCAGCACGGGATCGCACGCATTTCTGTATCGGTAGCCTTGTGTTGTTTGGCATGTTGCTTTGGACAGCTCTGAAATGGTTGCCACGATCTTTAGTAGGGTGCTGATGATACCATGTGCTTCGCCATTCTGTTGTGGTAATCTGAGAGCGGCAAGTAGGCTCTGGATGGTTTGTACAATATGATCCGTTTCCGTCTTGAGGTATTTCTAATGAGTACATCACAAGAAAATCAGTAAACCAAGGCAGATTATAACAGCACACCCATCAAGTATGTTTATATACTTACAACTAGTTCATTAGGGCTCAAGTCATCTTGCTCTCTGTACTTTCTTGAAGAATATGTGCTGCTCTTGTAGCCTGTAAATGAGTCTACTCCAGATCTCACAGACGGTCTTGTCATATCGTCGCTGTTGGACGATGCGCTGCTACTTTTATGATTATTGCGTATGGAACCATTGGATCTACCGTTGAGCATGGAGCTACCATAGTAGCTGCTGTTGTCTGAACGATTGCTTCCATAGGTATCATCATTCAATGACGATAGAATGGAGGATGTGGTGATTTTGTTGTCGGTAGGCGGTGAGGCATGGGTGGATTTTAATGGAGGTGAAGTGTTATTCATGCCCAACAGCTTGACCAGTTCTACAATCACAGACGTCAGATGGCCAGCCGATCTATCCAGTAGACTGACAGGACTGAGGCCCATGCCGCTTGCATGGTACTTGGCTGCCACAAGCAGATCAGATAAGGAGTTGGAAAAGGTGGTCTTTAGCTCGTAGAGCGACTTTTTGGTATCGGTAGACAACACGTCTTCTTGGTTCTCAATCTCCTCTGTGATGGATCTGCACACTGTCACCATGTTTTTCATGACTTGGATCACCTGGGAAGGATCGGTTGATCTTGCAGCTGTAAGAAGATCATTGATGTAGGCTTGGTAGGTCAAAATATGGTCTTGAGGAATCACGCCATCTCGCGTCGGTTGAAGAAAGTTGTCCTTGATGATGTTTTGGTTGTGATCCAGGTTGATCATGGAGGAGGCTATTCTCTACCAGTCAATGTCCATCGCCCTAATGCAACTCCACCCAATGTCCATTATACATACCCTTCAAGCTGCGTAGCTCAATGCGCGCCTTTTCGTACTTGATTTGCCACTCCTTTGCCTCTTCCTTGAGTTGGTGGATCGTGTTTTCAGCCTTTTCCTTTTCAGTGTACAGCTCCTCATTGACTTTAGCAAGTCGCTTTAGTTCGTCCAGCATCTGCTTTGTCTCCTTTTTCACGTTTCGCACCGCTTCTTGTTGCTGGCTATACTCACGATTCAGTGCCTCATACTTGTCGTTTAACTTTTTGTATTGCTCTTCCATTTGGCGAATCATCTTTTGGTCATCCTGCTCTCGCTGTGAACAGATGTATGTATGAGTGCCTTTATCCAAGAAGCGCATAATGGACTTACCATTTGCAGTTTTTCGACTAGATCCTTGTCTGCTTTGCTGGATGATTTATCCTACACACAATCCCGCCCATGTTAATTCAACTGCTGTGTCTCTCCCTTTTAATGAACTGAGCTTGCCTCTACTTGGTCCTGTAGCTGCTTGATTCTGCTCGTCATCATGTTGATTTGATACCCGTAATCTGACTTGATCTTTTCGATATCACTCGGCTGCTGCGTAATATCGTCGTCATTATAAGGCTTTCTCATAGAGTAGCTAATCAACTTACATTATAGCCTTCGTTCTTTAAAGGAGCCGTGGATCGGCTGAAGTAGTCCTTTGGCTCTTTGCCAGCTGCTACGACTGTAGATGTAGGCGATCTGTTGTATTTGCTCTCCTCCTCTTCCATGTCATTGTCGACCACATTCTCGACATTGATCATGCCCTTGACAGGTACGATGTTGGTGGATTTGCTAGGCTGAGGCGCATTGCTGTAGGTGGGTGATGCCGGTATTTTAGGAATAGGTGGAAGATGGCTGTAGGTATCCTGCTTTTTTGGTTAAATTAAGGTTATCTGGATACAAGGCTATTGTCCTACATCATTCTCGATTAAATTTGGATATCTTCTCGTTAGCTCTGAATACACATCACTAGCCAAGTCTTGGAATCTGGCTACCGGCAACGTAGCCAGTTTCTGTCTTGCCTGGTTTCTCTTGGGATGGAATTCCTCCTTGACAGCGAGAAAGGGCACTATACCTGCAATGAGCCCACATGTTGCTTCTAGTGTGCCTGCTACTCACGGAATTTGTCGTTCTTGTTGCGTCGAACCACCTCATCATAGACATCCATGGCCAATTCGTGGAATTGCAGGTTGCTCAGTCTGGTCAGCTTTTGTCGGGCAGCCACTCGGTGCGGATGAGGGCCGTCAATCGCCTCTACATTGTTTGTTTACAACTGAGTCAATTTAAGGTTGTGTGGATCATACAATGCTTGCCCGTTCAGTTACCCTGAGCCAGCAATTCTTTGAGGTAGCTCTTCAATTCCACATAGTAGGTCTTTGCTGTCCCCTCGTAGTTGGTTGTGCTGAATGCTCTGCTGGATGCAGATGCCAGTGATTGTGAGCGCGATGCATGCGAGTACGAGCGAGATGAGCTGGTGGAGTAGGTCTTTGCTGACTGGGGGCCCCTCAGCAGCCAATCCTCCTGAGAAGAGGACGGCGAGCGAGGTGGAGATCGAGAGTAAGACATGATAATTAGCAGTAGAGGGGGAAAAAGAGAGGGAAAAAAGGGTTACATGGGAGATAGACTACATTATATTGTATCTAGGATACAAAAAGCTTGTGCACCTTGGTACAACGTACACATAAATTGTAAATTACTCTTGTTGGACACAATAGGTTACCGTTTCCCTTTTTATTTAATCAAATATATGGTGATCAGTTGTTCTACTAAACAGTGTGTGCGTGATATATTAAGGATGGGATGATGATGGATGGCGAGAGTGGGGGGTAGTGTTGTTATATACAAATGTAATGAAAAAGTCTTTTTCTAAGATGATTGTGAGGCAAGCTTAAGAGCATGCATGTTTTGAGGCTGCGTTTCGACACCATTAGCATATTGCAATTCTCCACTACAAATGACATAGGGTTAATAAACATTGAAGGGCTAACTATATTTGTGTATTACCTAGTCTCGTATTCGTACATGTCCAGTGCTACAGCGCAGCTTTCACGTACAACCTGTTGAGCGTCCTTTTTGAACTGATCCAAGGTAGCAAGCACTTCGGGGGTAGCAATGGATCCCAACGCCTCGGCAGCTTCGTGACGCACCATGTGGACCTCGTTTTGATCCTGAAGACACTCAGTCAAGGCAGGCACCGAAGCAGGGTGTTGCAACTGACCAAACACATAGGCAACTTCATGACGGAACAAGGCGCTGTTGTCCTTCAAGCCCTTGGCCAAAGCAAGCACAGCCTCTGTGTTGCCAATCTCACGCAAAGCAAACATGGCTCTGTAACGCTTGAACAATTTGTACTCGGGGTTGATCAGAATGGCTTCCAGTTCCTCGACTGATTTGGTGTCTGAGGTGGGAGGAGCAGGGTCCACCGAGCTGTAGAGACTCTTGTTGGCTTCTCTTTCTGCCTTGGTTTGAGGGTCGTTGTCGTACTTGATCTTGTCAATGGCAAGCTCACAGGTATCCACAACAGACTGATTCTCGTCCTTCAAATACTTTTCCAAGATGGGGAGAGACTCCAAAGAGCCGATAGCGCCCAGAGCTTCAGCAGCCTGTGCAATGTCTAATCAGCATGGCTGACCCCCGCCACTACGCCCAACGAATGCGACCTTACCTCATGGCGGACCATTTCTGCTTCATTCAAGTCCTCCAAAACCTTCTCCAGTGTGGGGTTGGCGCGAGGATTGCCAATCTGGCCGAGACAATAAGCAAGCTCATGTTTCAGAAGCTCAGAGTCGTCAGCAAATGCTACAATAGAATGCTTTCAGCAACTTGCCCGACGGTGAGTCTATCGATCGGTGGATACGTTACCTCTGGAAATGATATCGATAGCTTGGTCGTTGGCAATGTTCTTGAGTGTGAAGAGGGATCTGAAGCGTTCGGCAAGCTGGACATTGCCAGACTTGTTGCAAAGAGAGTCCTCAAGGTATTGAAAGTTGACAGTAGCTAAGTCGAGCATCTTGCCTTGTAATAGTAGAGTAAAAGAACAGGAAAGAAAGACAAAAAACTTGAAAATTTGACTATTTTTATTTGTTTGGATAGCAGGGTAAGCCACCTCGAGCCTATATCAACGGTGCAAGATCTGATAATACGAGATGCGGCGGCTCTCCAACTTGGTCCACTGCAAGTCTGCTTGCTTTTGCTTGATTTCCATAAACAATACAACGAAAACGTGAATAGGCCCAAAGCTAAGAGATCCCTTGCTATTTTTTCCTGTTTCCTTTTTCTCTTTTTCTCTTTTACATCTTACTTCCTTGGTTTTATACAACACAATGTCAGCAGAAGCACCAGCAGCAAATCAAAAGAGCAACTACGCTTTCGAGATCAGATTCGTCGACGACAACGTATGGCATGTTTGACATGTTTGTTTGTATTGTGCTCGGTTCAAACCTTATTTTATTGTTCTAGATTGTTCAAGTGTTTGACATAGCCGCTAAGCGCAAACAGCAAAACGACGAGAGCTTACTGTTGCCTACAGAATACAAGCAAGAGGAAGTACTGAAAGGCCAGTTGCGGTATTCCAAGCTGGTGGGCAGTGATGGACATGTGGAAAAGGACGCTTTTGGACTACAAGACACTGGATTGCCTTATCAACATACAGTGACAACCCAACGCAGCAAGAACAGGAGATCAACGCAGCGACATACCTTCTTCATGATGGGAGGAGGAGGAGGCGGCGGCAGCAGCAATGAGATTGACATGAAACCAACCACAGTGAGCACCATTCATGACGGTGATGAGATGGATGATGGCTACGACTCGGGGACAGCCGTTACAGAAGTAGTAAATGATGAATACTTGGTAAGAACGAATCACTCCCTAAACAATTTAACCTTGGTTGCACATTAATTAATCATGATTTGCAACTGACGCTGTTGTAGGATTACGGTAGAGATAAAGACGAGAGCATCCATCACATTGAGCATCAGAATAGCAGGCCATCATCATCCACGTCGATACAGGAGCCACCAGCAGTAGCATGGCAACCGCCAGCAGTGATACAGCAAAGTGAGCCGGTTGTGCTACCCATGTTGGCGCCCACTTCATTACCACCACCTGTCAAACAGCGAGAAAGGTCCACACGAAGAGCGCCAGATCATGCAGCAGCAATAATGATAGATCAAGCTACTACTTTGCAACAGCAACCTATGCAAAGCAAACCCATCACTTCATCTGCCTCCATCATAGAAATGTATCAACCGACGCACAGCACAGTAACATTTCCTACCACCACCCAAGACTATACCAGCATTACTGCTGTCAATACAAATCGCAGCAGTAACTCTATGCCCCATCAACAACAACAGCAGCAGAAGCAACAGCCTAAAAGAGGCTGTTGTTGCATTATATCCTAACAATCCTCTTTATTCGTTATTTCTCTGTACTATTATGTCCCTACACGCTTATATAATAAACACCACACTGTTTGTCAATACAATTACAGGAAATGCATGCTAATTTACAAGCATTCTTGCACATTGTATGCACATATGCTTGAATGCTTACTATCATACCCAAACATGCGGATTGAAAAAAAGACTGACACCCATCAAATCAAGTAGTGCTCTTTCGGATGAACAGTAGCCGAATGATTTGGGCCTGAGTTTTCAGAGTACCGTAGCTATGCTGGGCATGATGCCGACATTGGCATAGCAGAATACCGTGCTCTTCATTTTCCTTCACTAAAAAGCACGCCCATCTTGAAAGAACTCTTACGCGCACGCAGCATGCATTCTTCATAACTAACGCTCTTCTCAAGCCACACAAACGCCCAAAATTGGACGAGTGGCACTAAATTTGTCAATCAACAACACACTTATCAACAGCGCTACTCAATTAAACAATCAAATTCTTTTTTCCTCTTCTTCTTCTTTTACTTTAGAAAATGTCTCGTCAAGGAGGAGAATCGCTTGGACCTCGTGGATTGACCATTGAGCAACAAAGAAAGATTGCTGCTATTCAATCACAAGCAGCATCTGAATCGCTGCGTGCTTCCAATGAACGTTTTTCGGTTGATCGCATGGAGTCTTCTCTCTATGTCGGTGAACTGGGACCTGAAGTCAACGACGATATCCTCAAGCAGCACTTCAAGCTGGCCAAGAGCGTGCATGTGTGTCGGGACCGTGTCAGCGGCAAGAGTCTGGGCTATGCCTATGTCAACTTTCATCGCGCAGAGGATTGTAAGTAGCCCACGGTTGGAACGAGTGATCAAGCAGGCACACTGACATGTACAACAGGCTCTCACACCCTCAGAAATATGAACTACTCTCTCATCAACGGCAGACACTGCCGCCTGATGATGGCTGAGAAAGACTCCAACAAGAGAACACAGGGCACTGGAAACATCTTTGTCAAAAATTTGCCAGCTTCCGTCGACGACAAGTCCTTGCACGATACATTTTCTCAGTGGGGAAACGTTGTCTCCTGTCGGGTGGTCAAGAACCCCAATGCTGTTCGCTGCTACGGCTATGTCAATTATGACTGTGTCAGTGCTGCTGAAAGGGCAATCGAGCTTGTGAACGGATCTATTCTTTTCGGCAGAGAAATGTAAGTAGGGCGGGGGACTGCACTGCAGAGTCAGAGAGAGAGAGAAAACACTTGTGATTGACATGCACGCACCACAACAGCCAAGTCGGCCATCAGATCCCAAAGTCAGAGAGAGAAGCCGTTGAAGATCAAAGCAAGCAGCAGCAGAAATTCACCAATCTGTACATCAAGAACATCGCATTGGACGTCACTGAGGACGACATCAGGGGGCTCTTTACAGCTTTCGGCCCTGTCTCCTCCATCTTGATTCAGCGTGATGAATACAACAACTCGAAGGGATTCGGTTTTGTCAACTTTGAGAATCCTCAAGATGCTGAGAAGGCTGTGCATCAATTGAACGACCAAGAGTACCGAGGCAAGAAGCTGTTTGTCTCGAGAGCACAAAAGAAATCAGAGCGTGAAGATGAACTGAGACGCCAACATGCTTATCAGATCCCTGTAGAGAAACCTGTCAAATACCAAGGCGTCAATTTGTATGTCAAGAATTTGGCGGATAGCGTGGATGATGATCTGTTGAGAGAGGAATTTGCTCGTTATGGCCATATTACAAGCGCCAAAGTGATGAAGGACGAGCGAGTGAGTGTCCGTCTGATGCAGTCTACTCTCTGTATGTGCTAACCCCTGTTGCTGGTAGACTGGCGCTTCCAAAGGCTTTGGCTTTGTTTGCTTTACCTCGCCCGAAGAAGCCACTGAAGCGGTTATTCGCATGAACGGCCACAGAATCGCATCAAAAGAGATCTACGTAGCATTGGCACAACGCAAGGAAGATCGCCGCAACTTTTTAGAGGCTCAAATCAGTCAAAAGAGTGCCTCCAGCTCCTCCAGCGCCAGCCCTGTTCAGTCGCGCCAGCAATTGCAGCCTACCGAAGTCGTCAATGCCATTCCACCTCAGTTGACACTGGAGACATTGCAGCCCTTTTCACCCGAGACGCAGCGCCAAATGCTAGGAGAGCGCATCTACTCCATCATGTAAAGTTACTTTGTGAATTATGCAAAAATGACATGAAACCCTAATTCCCATCTATAGATCTGAAATCTACCCTCAAGAATCGGGCAAATTGACAGGAATGATGCTTGAAATGGATAAAGCCGCCCTCGTTCGACTCATAAATCAACCAAACCAGTTAGTGGAAAAGGCAAACGAAGCTATTCAAGTGCTTCGTGAGCACGATACGTCATTGATCTAGGAAACCAATAAACGATTTGCATAAACTAAATCGCATAACCTTTTTACCATTCAACAATGTGACCTTTTTTCAGCGTATAAAATGGACCTCTCGTTTTCATCCATGGCCTCTTTTTTCTTTCTCTTGTTTTATCTGCCAAAACACACACACACGCACAATGTCAAATACACCTGTCATGTATACCACGGATCAGAGTAGATTCAACCCAATGCAGCAGCAGCCAGTAACTACAACATCCACATCTACATTGCCTGTGCTTGTGACATCCAATGCCAACCCCACATCAATGTCAAATTCAGCTGAAGCGCCACAGCCTTTTGCCAAACAACCCAAGACATCCACCAGCCATCCGATAAAGTAAGTAACATTGTGCCTATCCCCCCCCCCCCTTGAAAACAGGGCCCAATGATAACAATCCATCATATCAAATTTTCCGATGACATGTGTGCTGACACTCATTATGTTCCTAGTATAAGCTGGATTGTACCTGCCGATATCCTTAGTTATCTGTCTGTCGCTCAATTCCCCAAGGACCTCGATTTGTACGATTTCTTGGATCCAGTGACAAGAGGCGAATGGCTCAAATTTGACGACCAACAATACCAAAAGTTTCAACATTTGCAACAAACGCAACAGCTCCGAGGCAATCTTTGCTTGAGCTCTTGTCCTGGCAAGAAGGTGAGATTGTCAGGCCCTGTTCGAGGAAGAGCTGCCATCAATCGGGATTTGGATCAAGATTTTGAGCGCATGAAGGGATACGGTATTACAATGCTTGTATGGTAAGTCTTTGCGTGGCGCGATTGGATCTAGTGAGAGGGGCATTGCAGCGAGTCTAATACATTTATAAAAAAGTTGCCTGGACGACACTGAATTGGAATTTCTGGGCGCACCATGGCCAAAATACGAAAAAGCCGCTCTAGCACATGACATGAAGATTATTCGATTACCCATGATCGAAGGAGGATGTCCAAAGACCTTGTCCGAAGTAAGAAAGGCAGTGCTCCAAGTGAACAAAGAGATTTACAATGGCCACAATGTACTGGCGCATTGCAGAGGAGGCGTCGGAAGAGCCGGATTGTTCGCTGGATGCTGGCTATTAGAAAACTTACTGTGTAGATCAGTGGAGAGAACCGTATACATTCTTCGAGAAAGACGTAGCTCAAAGGCGATCGAGACATATGCTCAAGCGGAATACTTGATTCGGTATGCAATGGCGCTGAATCACAGATTAGGGCTACCATTTCGTGCGACTACTACAACCGATCTAAGCAGAGATATTCCATTCGAGTCAGAAAGTGGCTCTCCTTCTATTCCATTTATAGCAAAATTGGAAAACTTGGTTTTGGTGGATCCTGCCCTTATTCAGGATGATCTACTGCCTGTCGATGAAGCAACGACGCTTGATGAAGCATTGCCATCTGCTACCCATACTACTACTGCCGCCCCTCCACCTTTGCAACCACGCACTAGTACGACGGCTGCCGCCACGGCTCACCATCCAGCTCCTCCAGAGCTGTGTACTGCAAGATATCATTCGTATTAACCCATTCAGTCAGAAAAGAAAAGTTATGCATAGAAGTTAGATTATTGGCACATATATTTGTACATAAATTGATCGCATCAACCATTTATTGCATTGCCCGAGTCTTTTGATTGATGGAAGGATTTGTGAGAACCGTTGAAAATTGTGGGGTTGACTTTTTCTACGATACGGTGCACCTTTCTTGACAAGAAAAAAGTATCTATAGGTACGCAACATGGCTCCATTGCCTCCTACTACTCAAAAAAGTGCAAATCACAGCCAAAATTGAGCGCATTTGACGTCTGATTTCTCGTGTTAGAGGCTGTTTTGGACCGCCGGAATCACACCCAACAATCACTCTCGACCACCAGCAACTGTCTGGCACGCCCCACTTTTTTGGGATCATCAAAAATTGTCGAAAAACCATGAGGTACCCCTCATGCTTTTCATCGAAATTTAAACAATTGCGTTTTTGACCACGAAAATGAAGACTTTTGCTATGGGACATATTAGTTCAAAATGTTCATCTTGCTCCAACGCAACTTCCTGAAACTATTTTTGTGAGACCTTCATATGCAAAATCTCGACATCTTCACTGAAAACCATATTTCATATTTTTGGGATTTGCTCAATGATTTTATTCAAAACACATACTTTTGTTTGCACCATTGGATGCGCCTGAAAAAACACTATATAAATGTGTTAGGAAACATGGGGTGATCATGACAACTCTCATAGTCAATCCGAGCAAAATAGGTAAATTGGATCCGAAAAAATGACAATCGGGCCAATCTGGAAGCAAAAAAACAGTAAGGTCTGAGGTTGAATTTTGGGCTGCTGGCCTGAATGCTTTTCTCAGGCAATCCGTTGCCTAGCTACATTCTATGCTCTTCCTCTACTACCATCCCTTGTATTACTGATTCGTCATCCTTGCAATCATACAATGGTATACACGGTAATATACTAATGTAGTAGCATTACTGAATAGCAAAGCGGTGTAAATACCTTCTACATATATGCAGTAATACTTGGATGAAGGCAGAATCTTGCTGGGACGAGATGCTTCTGCTTGTGTAAGACAACAATGGTGGACCTGGAATTCAATTCTAATTATTTAACCAACATGAATTTGATTTTCGGTTTCTATAGCACTTCTTCTCCACATGCCTTCAGCAACCAGATTTTCTATACAGGATACAGACAAATATATTGGTACATCTGCCTAAAAATGCTCTGTAATCTCGGTGCACAAAATTTAACGGACATGTTTGACGTAGATTACGATACTTTCTTGTCAGAGGAATTCGACGCGAACATCTATGCAAGTGCTATTATTGAAGAGTCAGAGTCTTCAACTGACGCGACCGATATTGGAACTGAATTATCCAAGCTCGCTTTCAGTATTGATATCGTAAACAAGCAGATACAAGAGCAGGTAAGCTTTTCGTCCTTGAAGTATGGGGCCTTGAAGGGAATTCACATTAACGGTTGCCACAGGTTGTGACAAATTACGAAGCACTCCTGAGCCAAGTTACAGGCATCAAAGAACTGGAAACAGTGTTGAATACTGTGCAATCAAATATCAGTGGTCTCAATAACTCGCTTCAGACGTAAGAGAATCATCTTGTTCGATGTGTGCATTCATTAAACAATCGTAGGTTATCGCATAAGATCCGAGATCCATACAAGCAACTATGTACCTATGCAACACAATTGGAAAACTTGCAACTGACATGCGAACTTTTGCGAAAGCTGCACCGTTTTATTCTACTCAAACGACGTTTAGAGGCACAACTATCTACCAGTGACCGAGATATATCCACAGCGGCATTGACAATATACGAACTGGAAACGATCATGAAGGAAACTGATTTTGAAGGCATCGATATTGTCACCTGTGAATTGGAGTTTATCGAAAAATCTCGGGATAGAGTTGAAGAGGAAGCAACTACGTTACTGAAAGAAGGCATTGAATCACAAAACCAAGCCAAAATGGCATCTGGATTACAGGTTTTCCACAACATGAAGCAGATGGGAGATCGAGTGCAAACCATTACACAATCCATGCTGGATAATCTGATTCAAGATATCAAAAAGGTGATTGACATGCAGTCCATACAGAACGAATTGAAACCACCAGCAATGTCGAATGGACAGCAGCAGCAGATGACTTCACCTACCATGTCAGTCAGGGGACATTCTGGCATCAATCAGACACAGCTAGCCACCGCAGTTTGGAAGCGTATGGAGACTCTCATGACGAAAATGAGCGATCAATGTATCAAGGTGTACAGTCTGGAGAAGGTGCTCGAAATCAAGAAAGATGCGCTGACACACGTCTCCTTCCTGGATGAAGTAGCCAAGGTAATTTGAATCCAATGATTTTGAGGTACATGGTCTGAATCCAGCGCATAGACTTTGGATGCCAACAGTCTGGTGAGTTACTTTTGGAGAATTTTGTCTGCCAATTTCGAGCAAGAACTCAAGAACGCCACCAAAGCGTCCACATTTCTGCAGTCGATATTTGTGGGCGACTACCCTAAACTACTGAAACTGCTGCATGATTTCTTTTCTCGAGTGGCAATGCACAATGGCACACTGTTGTCCGACTACTCGCAAACACCAGAATATGTCATTATGCTTCGAAGCTTCAGTACATTTCAAACCAGCTTCCTTACAAAATCATTGCAACGCATGTACGATGCCGTCAACTCTACCTTTCCTGCTTATGGCGGCTTAGCAAGGACTCCACCAGGCAGAAACAATGTATTGAATATCACTCGCATTATTGGACAGTACGTACAATCGTGTTGATGGGACGATTTGGATACTGACGTTGATAATTAGCGAACTGGAAACAGCCTCCTTTGAGCCTCACTTGGCTCAGGCAGTTGCCAAGAATGCCATCAAGGCATTAAGCACTTTCTGCGTCAAATGCGAGCATTTGGTACGTATTTTTACAGAATCTTTGTCTCCTTACGACAGCAACTAACACACCAACATAGCTCCCAACCAACGAGCAAGCTATTTATACCACTAATACCTCCAACTCTAATGTTGTCAATTACTTGAACATGAATATTGAAATTGCCAATATTTTATATTACATGCATCAGTCTGTTTGGAAGATTTTGGAGGAGTATCCAGAGAAGATTGTGGATATTGTCAAAAAAGGAGCAGATGTAGGTGGATCACCAAAGCATGAATCAAGCGGATATTAACAAACGGTGCAGGACTGCCAAGTGCTCATGATGAAGATTGGAAACAAGCTAGTGGATGCCATCAAAAAAGACGCAGAAGCTGTCTTATTAAAGATACACAATGAGGATTTCTCTGGCAAGATACGACGCAATTTCGACCCAGAAGGAGATAAAAGCAGCTACATGAAGGAACTACAACGACACGTTCGCTATTACCACACAACCATACTTCAAAACTTTTCTTGTGGAGCTGAACCCAAGACATGGTAAGCACAGCAAAAGCAAAAAGGGAGCAGATCCTAACATTGAAAACAGGGTCAGGCAAATCAGCAAACACATACTGTACGTGTTTATCTTTCAAGCAAGTATTGTTCGTCCCCTAAGCGAAGCAGGCAAATTGAAATTGGCAGGAGATATGGCAGAATTAGAATTCACAATTAGTCAATTTATGAGTGAATATGGAGCGAGAACCGAAGAAGTGGGAGATGAATACAAGGCACTGAGAGCATTTAGGCCGTTACTATTCTTGGACTCTGCTCAATTGACAGCGGCTCACCACACATCCGGATTATCCAAATTGGTCTTGATTCACCACTTGATTGTACGTTCTCAACAGCAGCAGCACACCAAATCACTGCCGCTACCCTATACCGTCTATGATCTATCGAGACAGGAATACATGACTTGGATGGAGACACAGAATAGCGAGAAGGAAGCTGTACAACTAGCAGTAGATGCGATTACAAATGGCAGTAAGCTTAAAAAGTCGGAACTCGATGAGATTCCCGAATATAAGCTGATTATGCAAATTGCTTCGGAGGAGGACGAGGACCAAGCCAAAGATGTCGACACAAAATAAACTACTACACTACGTTACATTTTATAGTTCAAGGGGGGTTTGTGGGCTGCTTTGTATATAGCAGGGAGCTATCATCATTTAGTGCTAGTTCATTGGCATTCACCCAAATGTATTTTTAGAGCGTAGTAAATAAATAAATGGATGGAAGGAGCATAGTGTTGTATATATATTCACACACAATGCTTGCGTCGTCGTCTACTTGACATGGAACGTATTACAAACACTCATTTACAGGTTTTTTTTCCTCTGCTGCATGTCTAAACTGAAGAGATTATATTATAAATCAAATCATAAAGACATCATGGTGTAACTGTCTATGCCAATGACTATAAATGTCAACTGTAAACGTGAAATTGGAACTGTTTGAATTGACAAGCAGTGATTATCTGGCGTGCGAGGCCATGGTGATGAAACAAACAAGAGTGAGGATGCTCTGTTGGTCAGAAATGAAAACTTAAGGGGGAGGAGGGAGGAGGAGATTCGAGTTGAACAAAGAAGGCCACCTTCCGAATCTCCTAATCTTTTTGGACTCTCCTCGTGGTACATGAGTGATACAAAATATATATTCATCAACCAAAAAAGAAGGGCACTTTTTTTTTGCTGCCTAGATTGATGAATATTTAGAGCGAAAACCCAAGACACTCAAGACACACGCACACAAACGCACACAAACGCACAAGAGGCATTTTGCTCTTCCTTCTTTCCTTTACTTTATCTAAAAATGTCCAATTTTTGGGAAAAGATAAAGGGACCGTTTACAGTGGCATCTGTCACCATCACCATCCTCTTCATCACTTACTCATCTCAGATTTTTGTTATATGGCCGTTTCTTGGTGCTGCAAATATGCACTCCATAGCCATCTTGGTGCCGCTCAACTTTTTTGTCTTGATGGCATTGATTAATTACTTCCTTACCTGCAAGACAGACCCAGGATCAGTGCCTAATCGATGGGTAAGCTCGTTGTGTAGCTTGTGAAAAGAATCGTACGACTAATAGACAACACAGATTCCTAGACAACAGGCTTTTATTGAAGTCAAAAAGTCCACACATACGCCACGATTTTGCAAGACATGCAACAATTACAAACCTCCACGCACACATCACTGCTCAACATGTAACCGATGTGTGCTCAAAATGGACCACCATTGTCCTTGGGTCAACAATTGCGTTGGATTTGCAAACTACTGCCACTTCTTTCGATTTCTTATTTATGTCGATATCAGTTCCATCTACCTATTCATCCTCCTGAGCTGCAGGTTGGCTCAACTTGTCAGGGATATGCGTCATGTAATGGAGCGGATAATGTTAATAAAACTATATAGAATGCTTTCTTACTCACGCTTGCTTTCTTTTTGTAGTATGATATTCGGCCCACAGCACTAGAATCAGCGTTTTTATCAATCAATTTAGTCTTGGCAGTAACTGTCATGATTGCAGTTGGCATCCTTACATCTTATCACATTTACTGCATCACTACCAACACCACCACAATCGAAGGCTGGGAGAAGGGCAGATCCCTTACTATAAAAGGAATGGGAAAGATTCAGAATGTAATGTATATCACTATACACACAACAGCAGCATTGTTTTTCTAATCTACTAGAAATTGGATATAGATTAAATGCCCCTACGATCAAGGGATCTACAAGAACATACAAGCCGTGCTAGGTCGATGGCCCATCTTTTGGCTGGTGCCGGGTCAAATGTCTGGCACTGGATTAGACTTCCCAATCACTACTAAGTGCATTGATCAAGACGGAGAGTCCGTCATTTTGGACGACAAGCAGTTTTCGTCCTCCACTTCGCTCAATCGATCCGCTTCCATGAACTCGCAGTGGACATCGACAACAGATGCACCTGACGATCTCCACCACCATGAGCCAGTCAAAGTAGATATTACTCCACTCATGCCATTGAAAACTAAAGCTAGTATCAATACGATTGGGAGTAGATCCATGCCAAACACACCAGGCTCCATCCTGACATTTGCATCCACTGCGACAACGCTAGTTGATTACCATTCTCATAAGCTAACACCAAAATCAAACAGCATACCTACTGAGGAATCGTCTAATTACTCCATATCACCACCACACCATCGCTAAACCGTAATATCTATCTAGTACATATTTATTTGCTACTCCTAATTCTCTTCATCAATCACCCATATACCACATCTTGATCATTTACATGTATTATTGCCCGACTTTGACCACCTTTCTGTACATCGCCTTTAACCATTGCAGCACATTAAACAACTCTATCATATCTACTTGTTAAGTTATTATGCCGTTGAGTCTTTCCAGTAGTGTAGTTACTATTAATTTGCATAAACAGAGTGTTAGTATAAGGAACTTCTTCAGGCAATAGCTGCTATCGGGCAAGCAAAGGTTGCTCAAGAAGTAAATAAAACAGATGGCATTGAACTATTCAATTTTAATAGTAATGGATTGGATTTATAAGACAAAGTTCTATAAAACCTGATAAAACTGCCGCAAAAATAGGGAAACCAACGTTTGGAGCCAATATTGATGATATTTCAACTGAATTCGACAGCAATGTAGCATGTGCCTTGCCATCTGAAACGTCTTAAATATACCTACGATAATATAGCATGCTAATAATGCTATCCTCGCCACTTGCAACGATGCTAAATATTTGATCTTCATTTTCGACATAACGAGTATTTAGTACTTGTGCCATAGATCAAAAGCGAAGAAGTTTGTTTCTACCAAAGTTACAAGATGCGTATTCTCCGGGAATCGAGCTTTGCTAATTCTCCCGAATTCAGCCTGAGGTTGATCCAGGGCCCAATTCATGTTGATGATGTTGAAAGCAGAATAGATTATTTTTTGATCTACGGTACCAGATCCGAGATGTGTATATCGTGATCCTTACTAATATGCGTCTATATATACACATGCTATGCATTGACAACACCAATATTAGCATGTCAACCGAAGTGGCAACATGATGGTGAGATGGAAGTTTTTATGATTGTCTCCGAGCAAATTGAGCCGATCGTTTGATCCCACTTTAGCAGTGAGAATTCATATTGATTCGGGAACATTCACATACATAGAATTACGACTTTTAAGCTTTGTAATTCATAACGTTACTACTGCAGATAGCAAACATTGAAGAGATAAAAAGATTTGTTTTTTTCTTCCCTATAATTCGTTTTTTTTTTTTCCTTCATATCTTCTCTACTCAATATTATGGATACTGCTCGCATTAGACTTCCTCGTCCTAGAAACCCAACTTCCAATAATGAGATCAACAGTAGTAATAGCGGTAGAAGATCATCTGCCTCTTTGCAGAGATACACATTCCCTAATGTCACGCCCCCATCTGTGATGCAGTCTCAACGTAGATATGCACAAAACTACCAGCAGCAACATCAGCAGCAACAGCAACACCAGCAGCAGCAATACATGCGAGCATCTCAATATGTTGGTGACCACACTGGCCTCGTCACTCCTGTGAAGCCCGTTTACAAATTAATGTGCAGACATTGCACAACTCCCGTATGTGCTCGTGGCATGAAAGCTATCTTGCTGGCTGATACAACCATTGAATTATACAGCACAGATACTCCATCTCAATGGTACGTTGTGCTTTACAGTATTAAATGAAGATATTAACACAATTAGAACCGCCAGCATTCATGTACTGGAGAAAGATTACCTTACAAGATCGTGCCATTGCAGAATTCGAGATGTTGCATGCTTGGAATGCGGTAATGTCATTGGATACCATGTAGTATCTCCATGTTCCCAATGTCTGGATGCTTGCAACAATGGCCACTTTTGGATGTTCCACTCAAGCGCGTGTAAGCCTGCCGAGAGACACGACAAGAACAAGCAAATCATGCTGTGGAATAACTTGCCTAGAGCAGAGATGGATTTAGAGTTCATGATGGGAACGCGAATTCCATACGATCAACTTTGTAGATAAAACTTTGACGTCTTCTTTCATTCATACATTGACACATTTATAACAACAACAACAACACACACACACACACACATCATATATTCTAGTGTAGCATACATGTCCCCTTAGATACAGTAATAATATTCCCCACTTAATAACCCTAATATCGTTGCGAACTTTCCTAATCTCCACTATTATATAATTCGGGAGATAATCATTGCATTGTTTGGACAAACAGAACAAAAAAAGTAATAAAAAGTAATTCCACATACAAGTGTTTGAATGTTCCGTTAATCTCATTCAAGAATTTTGTAATTTCGGAACGATCCCTACTAGCAAACGACGGAAGAAGTTGTTATTGATATTCTATATACAACGTACTAGCGGATTGACGATAGAAACGCGTTGTTGATATGCATCTAAGGGCCTGAGAAACTCAATAATGTACCACTGCCTGTCCTCCTACACATCTCCCATCAAAAAAATTTCAATACCTTATAGGCAGACACCAATTTAATTACAATTTCAAGAATTCAAATGCCCTTTGAATGCAATATTAAGTATACCTGTAGTTTTCTGAACACATAATGCTATGATTGATTTTAGGATATCATGGTATTCTTTTTGAAAAAGAGCATTTCCCATTAGAGTCCGCATTTGAATCAGTATTCTTCAACTATGTTACATATAAAAATACGCAAAAAAAGTAAGTTTAAGTAGATGTACCTGATCCTAGTTCGTTTCCTAGTGCAATTCACTCCTTAATATAACTTCCAGACATGGTTTTGTCATTAGAAGCAGCATTGATTCTGTCACTAAACAAAAATAATTCAAGCCCAGACCATACTGTTTTTTTGCTTTCAGATTGGCCCGATTGTCATTTTTTCGGATCCAATTTACCTATTTTGCTCGGATTGACTATGAGAGTTGTCATGATCACCCCATGTTTCCTAACACATTTATGTAGTTCTTTTTTAGGCGCATTCAATGGTGCAAACAAAAGTATATGTTTTGAATAAACTCATCGAGTAAATTCCAAAAATATGAAATACGGTTTTCGGCGGAAATATCGAGATTTTGCATATGAAGGTCTCACAAAAATAGTTTCAGGAAGTTGCGTTGGAGCAAGATGAACATTTTGAACTAATATGTCCCATAGCAAAAGTCTTCATTTTCGTGGTCAAAAGCGCAATTGTTTAAATTTTGATGAAAAGCATGAGGGGTACCTCATGGTTTTTCGACAATTTTTGATGATCCCAAAAAAGTGGAGCAAAGGTGCCAGACAGTTGCTGGTGGTCGAGAGTGATTGTTGGGTGTGATTCCGGCAATCCAAAACGACCTCTAACACGAGAAATCAGACGTCAAATGCGCTCAATTTTGGCTGCGATTTGCACATTTTTGAGTAGTAGGAGGCAATGCAGCCATGTTGCGTACCTAAAGATACCTTTTTCTCGTTGAGGCAGACGTGGAACACTGTATGAAAGTCAGATTTACAGGTGCAGTTTGCTTGCAAATGCTTTACACGCGATAATGTGAGATCTGAGCTTGAGATTCTACTGGATGGGTAAGATTATCAACTGCCACAGCTATACCCATCTGTGCCATTTGTACAATTGATGGTGCGGATGAAGGATCAGTATCTCTCCAGCGTGAAGAAGGGTGTGAGGACGACATTCTTTTGATTCCCGCATCCTACTGTGTAATTCGTTTTCATGGATATTTTTGTTCCGGGTTTTTCATCACATCTCTACTATTCATTCATTTCTCGTCTAGTCGATTCTTCATCCCACATGGAATTCCAAGGGTTTCCACGAATTCACAGTATATTCTATGCGGTATTTGACATTATCAAGGGCACTGTCGTAAAACACCAAGTACCAGAAGGAAGCATCACACCACAAAATGGACCAGCGTCATTGTCTGATTCTATCACTATTGACCCATCCACACATCACAACAGCAGCAAAACACTGATCGATTTTGAAGCCATCAGCGAATATATTATTCCCAAAAAGCAGCTGTATAAACGCCTCGTTACGATTTGCACTAATGGATACAAAGTGATGGGCTGCCCTGTTGTTTTGCACGATCACGAACGTTATCGACACTTTCGAAATGAGTTTCGATTCAATTTATGCTTTGTGTTTGAGCAAGATGCAGAAACAAGTAGCTATGAGGCGGTGGTGAGGAAGCTGTCAAGGGTGCTAGAAGGTCTTGAGGTAAGCGATTTCAACATCAATACTAGCATTCATGCTAACAAAAAAAAACTATACGATAGCTAGAGTGTAATTTTCTTTCAAAAGAGGTTGGATCCGAATCACAGACCGTACAAAATGTCATTGAGCAATTGTTTGAAGACTTGAACAGCTATTGCGAGTGTCAGATTCCCATTAGTAAGTATCATGTAGGGTACAACATCTATGCAGGATGGCTGATGTGGGATTGGCTGTAATAGATGAATTCAACACCATCAACTTGAAGCTATTTCCGACATATCCCAACCCACAAACTGTATACAACTACCATGTCCCCGTGTGCACTGTGGATATCAACAAGATGATGACTTCGAATTGGGACATTACGGTGCAAAAAGTAGCCAGCCTCATCAACGGTGTCAATCACGTAAAGCGCATTGCAGAGCTCGCCAACGTGAAGCCGGAATGGACAAGACAGAGCATGGAACACATGATGTACTATGGCTGTATTATCATGACAGACATCTTCCAATACTCCAACGTGTATGCTGTAAAACCTGAAATTACACGCTTATTCGACGCTAAATACGGACTTGCGCAAGAATGTCTACGCTACATTATGCTTCCTAGTAAGTCAACAGCCTGTTTTATTTATAACTGTTTTTGTTTCTTATACTTCCAATTTAGATGCACCAGAAATTTCGATTGAAAGGATATATGCTCTTTATTGTGGCTTAAAGTATGGTTTAACGGTGAAAGATTGGATTGAGGAACAGCAGTTGACGCTACTGCATATCGATGAAAGGTAATTTTAGGTCGTCTATAATTAGTGTGCGTAAATGTTGATGTATAAACAAATGGTTAGACGTGTAATCTCATTTGGCGTGATCAAAGGGCTCATCTATCGAGTGCATAAATATCCAATTTTGACCAGCACAGCACAGCAAGAAAACGAGCCATTCCATTTTCCATCAAAACAGCAATATCACCGGGTCGTGAATAAGTATACGGGTATGCCTATTCACTCTGATATTATACCATTCCTTGATGGCAAGCACCACTATGACGAGATTTGCACAGAACTCGAGTGCTCACCGCAAGAGCTGGATGAGCAGCTGGGTTGTACACAGCAATTGGAGGATCCAAACACTACTGCTACGAATGGTAACACGGATCACATTGTGGAAACCCTGTACGAAGGCATGGCTGAAGACAAACAGAACGAGGATGGACTTTCACAGTGGAGTGTGGAGTTCATATTTAGATGATGTGGATTATAGTGTCCTAGAGTGTCAGATCATCCCAATAAATTCAGGGGCTCGAGGTCGTCCAAAGAAACAGATCTCGGTAACCATGACAACAACGAGATATAATGATACACAGCAGACATTCAGATCCAGACTTTGATTATGCCTTCCCCAGCGTGAGCAAGAGGCCGTTTGCTCTATTTATAATGAATTCAGAGCGAAATCAGCGTTGCTCTTGTCCTACATGAAACCAAATGTTGAAGCGTATTTTTAGCGCTGTCGCACAAGGATCGACGAAAAGGAAAAAAAACCAAAGACTCCAATTAATACAAAGAGTCCCTACAGTCTTTCTGCTATTTCCATTGTTTCCATTTAATTGCTCCTTGAAATTACCATCAAACTTGTGTTGTATTAACTTTTTTCTGATTGCAACTCGAGTCTAGCATCGCTTGTTATTAATAGATTTTTCTGTGGGTGCCGTTGTTGTATATAAAATAAACCAGATTTCTTTTGCACAAACCCTCCTCTTTGCATCTCTTTCGTGTACACTTTCCTTTTCATTCAGACTTTCATTTAGACAACCACCACCACCACCACCACCACAACCACCGCCTTATACACATACAACAAAATATGATCTTTAATAAAAACATGCTGATTGCAACTGCTGTTGCCCTTGTCGCTTCAAACGGTGCTGTCATGGCACAATCTTCTGCCGCTCCTGCTGCCTCTGGCGCTACTGCTGCCACCCCCGTTGCTGCCGAGCCCGTCTATGCTGTTCCCAACGCCAAGATTGCTTGGAAGGAGTCATATCCTTCTGGCGCCTCCAAGCCCGTCCCCAAGGCTGAGTGGTTGGCTTTGGTCAAGGAAGATCCTCTCTTGAAGGTCTCTCCCAATGTCCTCACTGTTGGTAAGTCGTACGCATGTGCTTTATTTTCTGATCTGCCTCCAACATCACACTGC
The DNA here is from genome assembly GCA_010203745.1 of Mucor lusitanicus. NCBI lineage: Eukaryota > Fungi > Mucoromycota > Mucoromycetes > Mucorales > Mucoraceae > Mucor > Mucor lusitanicus. Next base: position 1,750,125 of record JAAECE010000003.1, on the reverse strand, counting down.
AAATTACAGATGGTATCATTCAAAATGCTGATCCCACTGGCAAGAACACCCACTGTAACTGGACCTGGGATGGCTGTGTCAAGCCTACTGACATTGTCCACTGTACCGACAAGACTATCTGGGGAACCGTAAGTTGAGCGGTCTAGACCAGCAATCGTCAGCTTGAATGCTCACTCATTTTGCTTGCAGAGTTTCGATGATGGACCATACGAGATCACACGTGAACTTTTGGCCTTTTTAAAGACCATTGATGTCAAGGTCACCTTCTTCGTTGTCGGCAAGCAAGTTACTGCCTGGCCAGAGATCCTCAAGGAAGCCTACGATCAAGGCCATGAAATCGGTATCCACACTTGGTAAGTATACTAGCTTTGAGCTCGCACAACCCCAAGAGCCGACGATTAATTTGCCATATTTAGGTCGCACGCTGAATTAACCACCATCTCCAACGAAATGATCATTGGTGAATTGAAATGGACCGAAACTGCCATTAAGGAAGTTCTTGGTGTTACTCCTCGCTTGATGCGTCCTGTAAGTGCTACCTACATGTTTCTATTTTGCCACCCCTTACTTACAAAAAACCATGATAGCCTCGCGGTGACATTGATGATCGTGTCCGTTACATTGTAAGCCAACTTGGCTACACTCCTGCCATGTGGTCTGTGGATTCTCAAGATTGGAGAATCACTGCTGGTGGTCAAACTGAAGCTGGTCTTTTAGCCAATGTCACTCAATGGGCCAACACTGCTGCTTCCTTGACCCAAGGTGGCAACTCTTTGATGCACGATCTGAACAACATCACTGTAGGCGCTGCCATCAAGGCTTTGCCCATCTTGCACCCCCACGTCAAGCTGAGCCCTGTTGGTGTTTGTGCCGGCTGGACTAACGCTTCTTATCTCGAATCCCCTGGTGCTGTTGCTGCCGTGTCTCCTGCTGCATCTTCAGCTGCCGTGACTCCTGCAGCCACCTCTGCCGCAAATGCTGCAACCAACAATCCCACTGCAACTGCTGCCCCTGCAGCAAAGAAGGTCGCCGAGAGTGGTGCTGCTAGCTTCCAGAACCCCATTGTCTACACAACCGTTGCTGTTGCTCTCACTGCATTGATTTCCAACATGTTTTAAAATCACATCTACTCTTTTTTCTTGCTACAAGTATTTATTCCTCCTTCTATCCCATTTGTATTTTATAAATGTCCATTAAACTATAATATCATTTAATATGTAACAAAAAAGGCTACTCTATGGTGATTGTGTTGGGCTATTCATCTATGGCAGTGTATTAGTAACGCTCATCCATCATTAGAAGGAATCCCTCTTTGCTTTGTGGGGCAAAATTGCTGATCTGAGTGCATGTATCGTCAACTAGGATCTTTCAAAGGCACATCCTAGATGTCAAATGTCACAAGCACACTCTACTCGCAATTGACCAAATACCCGTAGCATAAACGCAAAGAGGGATCCTATATGTACATTCGTCAACTTACATTTTGAGAGAGTTCTGCGAATTTGTTGCCCACCAGTTCAGCATGCTTCAAGAATCTATCAGCACATCTCTGCACACAGGCAGACTACATAATACATACAAGCTGAGTCTCTCCGTCTCTATCCAAGCCTAGCTGTCCATCATACCTCTCTGCCTGTCACTGCCTTGGTTGTAAAGTCGTTGGCACATTCCTTGAAGCAACGATCAACGACGCCGGTAAACATGTTCATGAAGTCTGTCACCTAATGGAGTGTCGCATGAGTCTACTGAATCAAGACTGGATAGTAGCCGTCCTACTTGCTTTTGCTCAACCATGGCATTGATTTGAGCTTGTTCAGCCTGATTGAACCTTGAAGTGTCCATTGTAGTATATATCTATCTATGTGTAAACAGGAAGAAGAAGAAAAAAATAAATAGTCCAGCGAGGGTAGTAATAGGCAGATTGAGGAGATTGAATTACTACTGGCTGTCTGGTTGTTAGCGAGTAAAGTTCGAGGCATGAACGAGAGAGCGAGAGATTTCATCCATGTTACTTTGTACACACGTGCTGGTGGAGGGTTGTCTATAAGATCCTCCTTGCTCCTCTTTTTTTCTTTTTCTTTTTCTCTCAATTTTCTTTCTTTCCATTAGAGAAAGAGAGGGATTAACAGAAACACAACATCGTATAGAGGTAGGCTTTCCATGAGAAGCGGGGCATCTCTAGTGAAAGTATTAAGTGTTTTTTCTTTCTTTTCATTGTAGTTGTATATGAATTATAATGACCTCTTATCAACAACAGCAGCAGCAACCACCTCCACCCTCACCTGCTGCTCCCAGTGGACCCTCGACTTCATCGACCAGTACGCGTAACTCAAAACTAGACCAAATCATCCAAGTAAGCTCGCTCCTCGCCATGGAAGCTGAACTTCATGCTGAGCAAATGATCCCTGTAGAATTTCTATACCAAAACCGCACAGATCGTTATCCAGGCACGATGTACTCCTAGTCATGATGCACGCTACGGAAAGCCCACCCACCTGAGAGGATCCAGCACGACCAAAAAGATGAACAAATGGGTAAATTGGACACTGAGCAGAGATAGGATGGCAGTGCTCACATGTGGACCTACACACAGTTTAATATAGCAACCGAAGATGTGGAGCTGCTACGAGAGGACTTGAAGTACTGGAGAACGATGGCAGTGCAGTCCGCAGAGGACAACAAGGAGCCGCCGCCCATGATACTCGACATTTACCTGGACACATCCAAACTCTCGCACAATCAATCGCTGGTAGTGGCAGACGACAATCTGCGATGGGGATGCGTAGAGCTACGGACTGCGGAGGCTCACCATGTAGACCGAATCTTGATTGAATCATGGGAATTAACCTTAAAGTGAGTTGTTATAGGAGGAGATTGGGCTTATCTAACCGACTTGAGCAGACACCCATTCCCTGAATACGCCGTGGATCTGCCCAACCTATACAAACGCTCCATCGTATTTTTTCGATCATTGCACTCGCTCACTCGATTATTACCTAGTTATGACCTCTACCGTAAATTACACAAGTCGAGCGATGCAGCCAATTCATTGTCTATAGGCTACCGATTGTCGACAGCATCAGGGCATAGAACGTCAACAGAGATAGCGCTTGGTAAATAAGGTGTGCGCGGTGTGCTGCCCTGTGTGTGTGTACTCATTACCCTCCTCCGTCGCAACAGATACTCCCATCATTGAAAGCGATGCTCGCAAGCCAACCAAGTTGTACGAATTCAACGATATTGTGACACCAGTTGGGTAAATTGAGAAGATCATCCAAACATTGCCCATTTATTGATACACACCTCTTTTATAGAACGTTCAAATTGAATGTGCAATATCGGCGCAATTGCGACTTCAGGATTGAGGATGCGGAAAGAGACCTTAGCGCTCAATTCATTGACATGGACGAGCAGTTCTTTACGCCCACCATGGCGAAATACCAACAGCAGCAAGGGAAGCAAAAGCAAAAGCAGCAAGAGACGGACGACTATTTTCAGCCAGCTACTGCTGCCAAAAGCACCACAGCAACTCGCCCTGTGTCCATGTTTGCTCAGTCCACGCAAAGAGCATCTCTCGAGTCCAAATTGGTAAGCACCTATGCCTCAGGGGAGGGGGAGATCGGCCGAAATGTTTATGCCATCTATAGGAAAACGCAATGAAGCAGACAGATGACGACTTGAGACCTTCATCACTCACATCCAAGCACCCAACAGACATCTCCACCACACCCAGACCCTTCAGCAGCAGTTCCCGCAACCCGCATGCCGAGTCGCCGACTACGGGCTCAGTCGCAGGCACACCTTCCAGCCGAAGAGCTTCAGCGCCGTTTGTGGTATCACCCTTCAAATCTCCATTTCTATCCTCCTCACCGCAAGCCGAGTCCATTTGTAAGTGCCCCTCTTTTTGTTGCTGTTGTTTTATTGCGTCTTGCTTATCATCCATGCAGTTTCAGGTGCGGGCAGTGGTGGTTCTACTCGTCACTACTCATCCACCGTATCGTCCGATCGATCTCGCCCTGTCGACAGTGGATCGTTTGGACGAAAGATTGAATTCTCATCAAGTTTTGATAAATACAAATCGAGCCCAACCAATCGCAACACGGCAACAGGAGACTCTCCTTCCAGTACCAGCATGATGCGAAGATGGTCTCGTGCCAGTGATCATAGCTCCATCCATATCAAAAGCGAGCATGACGATGACGGTGACGACGATGATGATGATTTAGCGAAATTTGTCAAATTCGTGGGCTCAAATCAGGAACTACGCTTGTTTCAAGATCAACGCAGTAACAGTGCGACTCAAATGCTGTCTTCTGCGTCGGACAGTGCAAGCAGTGCTGCTGGAAGTAGCATGATGATGGGTGCCTCCATGTCGAAAAAAGCAGCACTCTCTCATTTTCAAAGCCTGCGAGATACACACAATTCGCTGTCGGACTCTCTTACATCCAGCATGCTGATTAGCAATGCGAGTGCAAGCAGTGCTGGTGGTGGAGGAGGAGGAGCAACAGCAGCAACAGCAACGGGTGTAGGCAGTGCATCCATATCATCACAGCAACACGATCCAGTCACTGGTATTTCACCCGTGTCGTCTACCTCTTCTACAGGTCGTTCCTATCAACCTATTATACCATCGCCTTTACATGCTGAACAGAGATCCACATCACCTGTTCATATACCGCGCAGTTTCCCTCAGCTTCGCTCCCTGACAAACCCACACAATGCGCTTAGATTAGCTAGACTGAATCCAGGCGAAGGCCCTCATCCGCAACAACATGAGGACGGCGGCGATGACAACAATGACCAGGAGGAAGACTACCAGCATGATCGGCGCCGCCGTCATCCGAGTAAACGAGGAGACAGTTCCGCCTCCTCCTCGTATGGTTCGGGGAACAATGATTTGTCTGCCTTCTCCACGTACCCGCAAGATCACCACCATCAGCATCTCAACATGCTCAGAAACACAGCGGCTGCGACAACAGGACACACAGGCGGCAGAGCCATCGGTACACCCAATCCTATGCCAAGAGAACCTTCAAGTGATCATGCTCAGCAGCAGCAGCAGCAACAACAACAACAACATCAGCAGCAACGACCAGAGCACTCAAGGTCGATAGTAGCAAATGATCGCTATCAGCTGCAGAGATCACAGCATAATATGGACAGCAGTGACAATAGCTTGATGCAGGACAATGCCAATGCCTCCAGTGGACCCAGCAGAGCCAACAACAGTTCATTGATGGATGATGATGATTCGCTTGTATTCAAAATGAGTGAACTCGAATGCGAAGGACCCCCATCCCTCTCGCCTTCCTTTACAAAGCCCATGTCCTCGGCTCCATCTCCCAGCAGCAACAGCAGCAAGCAACACGAGCTGTTTCGTTACAAAACCAGTAGTAGTGGCGCTACAGCACAGCATGTGTTTAATAATCACAGCAGTTCGTCTTCTGTAGCGACTTCTCCTACCAATGCTACCAACAACCGTGTCAATGAGCACTTTCTTGAGCTAACACCCACGCCACTGTCGCCACCCCTGTTGCATCGTCTGCAAAACATCTCCATGTCGACGGTAACAGAAGAGGAGGAAAGAAATAGTGGGTTGTTGAGCGCTAGCGGATCGAGTAACAAGAGTGATGCTAACAATACACCCACCAGCAACCCAGCTACCAGCACTATTACAAAGCCAAGTCATCTTCCATTCAATGGATGGTAATAATACACACATATACATATACACTTGCATTGATATATCTAGCTATACCATCTTTTTTCACATACGTTACTTGTTCATTAAAAAGAAAAGGTGTAGTGCCCTTTTAGAGAATTGCACTCTCTCTTACATTGTCCTGTATATATACCGCAAAAAAAAAGTGCTTTATTTTTGAATAATGTTTCCTAAACCGTGCTCTTTGATGTAATCAGAACCATATTCCTCGTATTCTTGCTTTGAGACAAAATACTGTGTCTTGGTCTGATCTTGAGCAAACATGGCAGCTCCTCGCCAAGCATCCAACACGGGATCTCTTGCTCTCTTGACCTTGATCTTTGTGTCCACAGGATAGATGGTCTTGAGCGATGAATACAATCTCTCGGATAATCCAGGCAATTGACTGAATCCACCAGTCAAAAAGATATTCTATACACATTTACGTGGTCAGTATATATATATCTACGCGCTCAGCAACCCAACACACACCTTCATTAAACTCTCTCTTTGGTTGATGTCAAACGTCTTGACAATATCATTCACAGTTTCCACCAGACCCGCTTGATCCAGGCCAATAATGCTTGGTTGAAACAGCACTTCAGGAACACGCGAACGCTCCACATTGACATGCAACTGATAACTCTGCTCCATGTCGGTGGGATCATAAGGTGGATACACGCCTCTGGACAAGAGATGCAATAATGTGTTGGTGGGTGAAGACATGTTTTCATAAGAGTGTTCTGGCAGAAAGTCGGGATCGTACTGCAGCAACAAGCTCTCGTATTGATTCAGTTCAGACATGTCTTCTTCCTCGTCATCGGATTCATCGTCTCGGCTGATCTCTCTGTAAATAGCCCAATCATCGTCATCTTGACCAAAGGTGTCTTCATCGTTGCCCTTTCTTCTGCGCTTGCTCTTGGGATCATCGCTGGCCAAATTGGCAATCGACTTCATACGTAATTGAGATGCACGCGATCTACGATCGGCTAGTTCAGACGCTAGACGTTTGCGTTGCTTTAATCGATCCACTACGTCTTGTCGCTTTTGTTTGATTTCAGCGACCCATTCAGCAGGATTCTCGCGTCGTTTTTGCTCTTCAATGCGGGCAGCTTCTTCGTCTCTTAGGCGCGCCTCCTCCTTGGCCTTCTTGGCTCGCTGACGTGCGTCGTAATTGGCCTTCATCAGTTTCTGCTTGCGCTTCTCCTTCTTTTCCATCTCGTCTAAATGCTCATCTGGAATGTCGACCAGTGTTGTAATGGGCGCTTCCTTTTCCTCGACTTCCTCAATACCGAGTTCCTTGTTGCGAGCACGCTGGATGGCCTTATCCAATTGCTTGATGGTGTCATCCAAATCTGCTTCATCCTTGAAACCTGCTTCCTTGACTTGAGCCTACATGTGCGCACACACAGATGCATCAGTACTGTTATACATCACCCCTGTTGCATCTGATTCGACCTACCAGCCAATCCACCTTCTTTATGGTACCCTTTGCATTCTTCAAGTTGGTGAAAGCCTCCATTTGTTGTTCACGGGCTACCAGTTTGTCCAAACGTGATTTGGCAGCAGCCTCCCGTAATCGCCTCGAGTTCTCCTCTCGCTTGGCTGCTTGTCTCTCCAACTCCTCCACCGATTTCTCTTCGATCACAGGCGCTGTAAAGGGGAACTGGATGATACGGTCCATTTCAGCAAATCGAGTCCGTGTTTCCAACTTTTTCAGCGTTGCCTGATAGTCGGGTGAAACAAAGGCATGTTGGTGAACGAGCTCTTCTGCTTGCGAATTTGTCATTTTGGTGGGGAATGTGGGATATTTGAGTTGCATTAATTTCAGCATGTATTCAGAGGATTGCGTGCCTCCATACGCTATACGCTTGGTCTTTGACAGGACACCTTTGCCGCCCAATGTAGGAATGATGTGTGTTGTCGAGTTGCCGGATGCTATCACAATGCCGCCATCGTCGTGGGTGCCACCGTTGGCGTGGTAACTGAACAGCGAATCGATACCGTAAGCAACAGAAGGAACTTGATATCCTTCAAACAGGAGCTCATTCATGCCTGCAACGAAAGGTTAGTATAGATATCGATAGCATGCTTGCTCAATCAACACATTACGAGTGCGGCTGTATTGAGGTACGCATGGAGGCTCTGTCAGCACAATAGGGTGGTTTACTGTGTGTGTATTGATGCCCAACACTACGAATATATAGTCTAAAATGTGTTCCTATCAGACTGCTGTCAGTGGCTGCACTACGGCTTGGTCAAGGCTGAATCCATACCATCTTTTCAAAATCACAGACAATATTGCTGTCAAATGGCGAACGAGCGTTTGATTTAGCGGCAGGGTCAGCCAGCGCGTCCATGCCCACAGCCAACACACTTTGATTGAGTCGTCTGTCTCTATATTTTGACACAACATTGTCAAATATCACTACACAACAAGCGTTAGCCAGACACGCGTAATGTGAGCCATAAACTAGACTTACTTGCAGGCTCGTCTTGTGATGCCCAGCCAGCTCTACAATGGCTGGAGCCTACGCAACAATCATGAGTGTGTGTGTTGATTTCAAACAGGGATATCAACTGAAATCCACATTACCATTGTCAATCACGATGGGTGTCTTTGCGGATTGATGGCTCTTGTAGTCAGTTCTGGGGTAATAGGAAGGAGTATAGTACTCTTTGTCTTCAAGTGTGTAGTATCGTGTGATACTCGCTTCAACCATGATAATGATTATTAAAGAGAAAAAGAGCTGTTTGAAAACAATAGAAAAAGTCCAGCATTTAAGCACTCTCCCAGCAGCTGTCCCAATATAGAAATGCGGCATTGGTGTATCCTGAGCCGCTTTCTATAGTATGGGCAGTTTGAATAGAGCTATCCATGTCCCTATGCACATCAATTGGACATCAAGGTATTCTTAATCTAGTGCGCTTATTTATTCCATCGGATGAGCTTTGGATCTAATTGACGGCCCAGCTTGATGTTGAATTTGACAAGTGTATCCTGCAACATGTGTTCTGTAATGCACACATTTTGACGTCCATCCTCCATGGTTTTGCGGTAACAGAGCAAGTTCAGTCTTGACAGTGTGTCAATCACATCTTCTTCGTGGATGGACGTCTTGTTCACAATCTCTTCAATAGTAACATCGCCTCGGAAATGTAGTAAAGTCGTCATCAACGTGGACCCCCAGTATGAATTGTAGCCTAGACTGCCCAAGGGTGATAGGGGCTTCTCGGGTGATCCGACTTTACCTTCGTGTTTTGATATTTCGTAGCCTGATACAGTCTGTGAGTCTCATCATACAGATATAGTGCATGTCAGATGGCTTACTCAGTTCGATCAATAGTCTGCCGTAGCCTTTTCTTTGGTGGGAGGGCAGTGTCATGATGCAAGCAAGATTATAGCTATCATAAGACAGTTTTTCCTATCAAGACAATATAAGTGTCCGCCCATACACCCAGGTGCATTCTCTGGTCAATCTCACCTTGGAAAAGTAGCCCACCATGTACTCGAAGGATTTGAATTTGGGATGACGTTCAGTGAGCACATAGAATGTGAAGCCATCCGTGTCGAAATAGAGCGTTTTGACATCCAGGAACAGCTTGGCTATTAAGCACAGATTCTGGCAGTACAACTATACTTGTCCAACCCATAGACTCGGTGAGAAACCCTGATCCTCCCTGAATGTCTCCTGTAAACCGTTACCTTGTGCTCATGCCCGTCAATTTCATACACTCTGATTGTGCCGTTGGAATAAATGGCTCTTCCCGGTGGTCTTTTCGCTTTGCATTCAGCCTATCATACGCCACACATGAGTCTCACAGATCCCCAGTGTCGCATGGAGATGCCTACCTTGTGATTGATGAGCTGTGCCTCTCTATGCATATATCGCAAACAATTGTCACAAATGTAGAGTCTATCGATAAAGGTGCCAAAGTCCAGCGGGTAAGGCGAGTAGTACCAAGCCTTCATTTCATACGAGCCGTATATAACTGTATCTACATTGACTGGAGGGACCACAGACGGATCTGAAGGTGGCGTGAGTGCTCGTTTGATCTTGGGCTCTTCCTAACAACATGTGCAAAATATGTGGCTTGTTTAGCGAAATGATGGATGGATTGTGTTCTGTCATGTGGAATTACATTTTTCTCTTTGGTCAGCGACATATCAGAGTCTGTAACCGTGTGTTTAGTGGGTCATGGCGCATAAAACGAGTGCGTCTTTGCTGCTGTACTTACTCTGCTTTGCCTTCTTTTTAAGAGGGTTTTCATCTAGTTTGAGAAACGAGAAAGAAGAGCTGGTTTAGCACAACGAGAACATGGTGAGACGCGCGCCCTGATGCGGGACCATTACTACCAGAAGACACAGCTCGTTTTCCTCTTGTCATGTTGGGTACAGATCTACGCCTGAATTCGCTCTTGATGCAAAGAATTGAAAAAGAAGTGTCCCAAACCATTCATAGAGCAGACAAATTTAATCGAGCGGCTATCCAATGTGTGCTTGCCCACTGTTGCTTGGTTGCTGAGGGAGGAGGAGGGATGCTGCTTTGAAAGGCGAGACCAGAGATCCACACGCATGTATGGACGCTCTAGTAGCATCTCTTCTTGAGACAGGCTGCATGAAAGAGGCCTAGCATTGCGGCCGTTGTAGTGCCAGATCGGGAGCAGAAACCGCCAAGGCCACCAAGGCGGATGTACAGGCATCTCTTGTCAAAGAGCCCATGGTGCCATATATCCCAAGTGATTCGTTCAGGCGCATTTTGGCTATATTTTTTATACTCCATTCGGTCATTCAAACCACAAACCCAATAAGTGTAAATAACATTGGATAATCCTCTGTGTGAAAATATTGGTAAGCATTTATTGAAATAGGTCCCCACAGTCGCTTTTTTCCGCTTCTTGTTTCTTTCCCTTCTCTTTCACCCGAACTCTACAATGCGTGAAGAACTCATCACATCGGCCATCTCATTCCTGTCTGATCCCAAGGTACAGTCAGCTCCATTGGCAAAGAAGGTCTCCTTCCTGGAGTCCAAAGGCATGACCTCTGAGGAAATCGAAGAGGCAATGGCACGTGCAAATGGTAAGGCTGCCACTGTTTCCACCACAACCACAACTTCCAGCGTGCCTCAAGGCGCTATGGTGCAACAGCCCGGCATGATGATGCAGCATGCGCCTCCACCTCTTCCTCCTAGACCTGCTTACGACTGGAGAGACATATTTATTGCTGCTGTCCTGGCTGGTGGTGTTGGCTACGGTGTTTGGACATTGGCAAAGGTAAGCATGATAACAGCGGATCGCTGGAGTAAGCCATTGAAATGCGGTATTGTAGCGTCTCTTTGGCCCATGGTTCCAAGTGCCCACACAGAAAGAATTGGAGGAAGACAAGGAGAAATTAGACGCTCAATTCCAAGCAGGTAACCATATAAAAGACGTTTGATAAAGCACGCCGTCATCTCATGTCCGCATCTATCAGTGGAGGATTCATTAAAGGAGATCAAGGATCAAACCAACACTGCGCTCACGACCGTTACATCTCAAACCAAAAAGGTCGACGATTCCATTACTAACTTGGAGACTGTTCTCAAGGAATTGAAGGAGGGTGACGCACAAAGAGACCAAGAGTTCAAGAATGTCAAGGGCGATATAGACGCATTGAAGGAACTGGTTCCCAAGGTAAAGAGAGAGCGAGCAAAACGCATCGCTGGCATAGGTCTAATTTCATGTGATGTAGACTTTGGAACGCAACAAGGAAGCACAAAATGCAGTTCTAGTCGATCTCCAAAACGAAATGAAGTCTCTCAAGTCACTTTTGGTGAGCCGTCGTGCTACTTCTAACGTTGTGGATCAAGTTACCAGTGCCCCCACCACTCCTGCTGCTACAACTCCTGCTGCTACAACTCCTGCTGTTCCTACCACGCCCTCTGCTGTGGCTTCACCCACTGATGGTTTGTCTTCTCGTCTGTCAGCTACCATCAACGGTAGCGGTGCTCGCGCAGGAATCCCTGCTTGGCAAATGGCTGCTGCTCAAGCTTCAGCAAATAATACCACTTCTTCTTCATCTTCAAATGCCACTGCTGAACCTGCTGCCTCCACTGATGCTGCCGCCAACTAAAAATCACCCACTTAATTACTTTTATATATATCGATTTGATTCATGCCTTTTTCTCTTGTATATTGTACAACCTTTTCTTTTTTATATTGAATAAAATGGACCTTTTCCACTGCTAAACACTTGCACCTTTTTGCTGCTTTTGTATTCTTATGTAGTGTGTAGTCTTCTGTAGTAAATGCTTCGTTGCCATGCCTCCACGAAACAGGGCCCTGGAGAAGATGAGCAATTTAGCAAATTCACTTTTATTCTTCTTTGGTGTATGGTCAATCAGTCTTTTTTGCTCTATATTCAGAGCATTTCTTAAAGGATTTTTGGCCACAACATCATCGTCTTTTACTCGTATCTTTCATTCATCGTGATGTGCAACGGATACCAGCCTCATTAAAGAAGTTGTGTTGCAAATTGCATTCTTTGTTTTACGACATGAATATGTTGATTGAATGTCTAGGTGAACCTAATTGAGGTTGCTGTATGATCTGCTTAATGTACGTGCCGATTTTAGTACATACTCTGACATCAGTATTTTGAAACTGGATCTCGCATGATGACCTGATCCTGTATACCGGAAATACCTGTATACAAGCAGGATATAGTGTCGAGCACAAAGATACAGTATGTAGCTTTAAATAAAGTGTTTTCCAATGCCCCACCTACCATTCCGTTAACACTAGATACTTATAATTACCCACCTTTCTCATAAATCTTGTCTAGACCAGTGCTCAAAATTTGATTATTTTGAAAATCGTCCATCATCCATCAACGGCAACACGTTTATATGACTAAGGTCTGACCGCACAGCCGTATTCCTTACAAAATTTGACATGGGTACAGGTCTATTTCATAAGCCAGATGATTGACATTTGAAGACGTTAATAGATTTCATACCAATATAATGCAAACTTGTACCTTTGGATGTTACGAACAGGCTTAGATTTATTCAGAATTCTTTTTCCCAGGAAAGTGAACGTATTTGATCATGTCTGATACTCATGGTTGTATCGTGTGTAGTTACCTTAAGCCATTTGCATCATGCATTTTGAATGTTTAGTCTTGCTTTTCTCATTTCAATCACATTTTTAGTTTCATTATCAATGCTTTGTTTCTCTGAGCTGTCTCCAAATTTGAGCCAATCACAACGCTTTATTTGCCCTACAGACACCCCAAGCCAGAAAAAAAAATTGCGAGGGTTTCCCCTTGTTTTGATGTTAGGCGGAGTTTTAAGTATTACTAAATACAGTAATTTAGCAATTCCATCATCAAAATCCCCTAAAATGCCAGAATATGCCTTACTACACACCCCAGCTTATAGTGCAAACGCTTGAGACTCTCAATTGGCACCAAGTAAGTGATACAAATCAAGTGAGGGCAGCCTATCTACCCTCAAGCCTCTGAATCAAATCTGGTTGTGCTTCAACGATAGGCATATCCACACAACAACGCAAAAAGAGGGTTATGGCTCAAAGAACCATAAAAAGGAAGGGAAAGTAACAAGAGGGCATCACTAGAATGTGATGATGAAGAACATAAACATCGCAATACAGTTACATACGAAAAGGAGGTAATAATAACATGCAATGTGTAGTATCATCAAAATGACGAGTACAAGAAAGTAAAAGTAATAGAAAAAAGTATCGTGGTTGCCTCATACGAAGCAGGAACACCAGTACCACCACCAGTATTACAACAGTACAAGTAATACTCGAAGAACAAAAAGAATGCAATGCTACTCTACAATAGAAAAGCACTACAAGCGATACAATGCATCAAAAGATACACTATAGCACTATGGTACAGCAACAGAAAAATAGTTGCGTGCAGAAAAGGGAAAAAGAATGAATCGCAATACATAATAGAGCAAACTAAAGAAGAATGCACAGTATTACGAGAAAGAAAGCAGTAAACGGTTGAATGAATGTAATCCATGGCAACCAAAGAAGGGGAATATACAAACCAAATACAAACCAAACACAATCAATATATTGCAACGAATTGGCCTGAAATAAACTGCGTAATTAGTATTACTGTATATTGTACCACGAAAAATGGCTCTTATTGGCTAATACCTACTGTAACAAACTTGAAAGGTCTCGTCTTGGGTACTGGTGGTTGCAAAGACATGCTTCTTTTGGTAAAAGTATCGTTGTATTCAATGAATAGTAATAAAAAGTATATGGTTTAATAGAAACAGTGCAGTGCAAAAATAGTGCGAGAAAAAAAAATAAAAAAAAACGCGTTGCTGAGGGTGACTACAGTCAATAGGCTGCCGCAGCACAGAGCACACAGAATTTGAATGACGTGTACAATGAACATTTTGCACTGTGGTGACTGTACCCAAATGATTTTTTTGCAATAATTTTTTTGAATCAATATCGACATAATTTGACATTTGTAAACATTTTTGTTAAAATTAGCTATAGAAAGTGTGCTCAGGGTATATTACTTTCTAATAAACTTAAGGGGAGAATTTGAAGGCGCATTCAATGGTGTCAATTTTAAAGTACTTTTGGAATGAAAAGATAAAGAATTTTGAGAAAATATAAAAAGCAGTTTTTCCAAGAAAAGTCGAGATTTAGCATATACAACGTTCAAAATAGCAGTTGCACAGGTTACCCTACATCTGTGCGGTCATTTTGATTTAATATATATCATAGTAAAAAGTGTCGTTTTCGCCTTCAAAATTGCGATCGTTTGATTTTTAACAAAAACCATGAGGGGTACCTCATGAAAAAACGTGAATTTTCGACGATTTGGATCGATCTGAAAAATTTCAAGATAAAGGTCCAGGAAGTGAATGGTAATCAAAAGCAATTATTTATCACAATTCCGAGCATCCACAAGGTCATACAAGACGAGATATTGAGGGTTGAATTTGGACGATTTGGCTGGGAAAAGTACCTTTAGTGCCATGTAAATCTACAAAAACTAATGCTACAAATCTGATCCAGACTTCAAACAATTGGTATCTTTTGGGACTACACGCTGATTACCATCAGACAAAGAACGATGTAAATTTTGTGTAAGTTTTATTTTAAAAACGCTCAGAAGTACCAAAAGCACCGCTTATCCTGTTTCAATGCATGCAGCTTCTACAAATGACCTATGCCTATAGAAAGTAGTGCAGCCTGCTATGCATTTGAATTCTTTGTATATCAAATGCACAATTTGGGCAGTCGTTGCGTACAGTAAAGGCGCTCTCTACATAATAGAAAGAATAGATCTAGAGGTTGGAATCGGGTATAATTAACACTCCACTACTCTTGAACCACAAGAATCATCGTCTAATTCATGTACATTTAAGGTAGCCACTCAAAGTCTGTTTATATGCTTATAACTGCCTTAGAAACCGCTTCCGAACTTCGTGATCTTAACAATGTGGTTGTCGTTACCGTATCTTTCGCCTTCTTTGCGAATGACTCTACCGTCAGAATCGTTACCCACGAGCAAGAATTTGGACTCATCGGACCAAATGACTTTTTGCCACTGTTTTGGCTCCTAAAAGACCTTGTCCATGCACAATTTGAGTCTTCTAAGCTTGTGAGTATCTGCTATTAATAATAAAGGCTTGTGGGCTGCCTTGTAAGAAGCTAAGCCAATTTTCTTCATATACTTGAAAGTATTCATTGAGATCTTGTTGTGAGTATCACACCAGAGCTTTATTATTATTAAATGTTTCTTCATAGGCAGCCTTAGTGCAGTGCGCAATTGACGGCCTATGATTTGTCTCTGATCTCTATCATTCAATTTCGGCCGAGTCTCAGGACGCTTGGAAGGTATTCCGATGCCTTTATTTCCTGCCCGCTTGATGGCAGTATTATTAACCGTGAATGCACAAAGACTCATAGTAATCATGCAGATCTTATGATCTAAGACACCTGCTCTCTAGTAGATAACTACTGTATATCACCAACTTGCCATTTTGTGAGCTGTTCGTTGTAATTATGCTTTTTTTGGTTTCTAGTAACGACCATGCGAAGTTTTATATGAGGCCACGTAGTGAATTCTGCGATTTTATTACATTCAAACATTTATCATGCTTTTTTTTACACCATTTGTAATGAGTTTGACGTGATTCGACCGATGATGACTATCGTGCTCACAACAGCAATGGCGTTTATTGAAGACCCACTACTGCATGAATTGCTCAACTCTCTCAGAAGAAATGGTCATTAAGAGACGAGGCTCTACTTTAAGTATGATGTCGTCAAGGATAGAGGCTTTCTGGAGAAACGTTTGCCTTCTTCTCTCAGGCAAGATTTGGTGCAGCGCATCAACTCAAAGAAAAAGAAGTACTCGTACAGTTATTTGGAGCATCTCACAGCTGTACCATCAACCTAACGCACTGTTGTCGATGTCATTAATACTTCGGAACGTACAGTATAGCTGCCAAATGCTTGGACATCATGAGCGACTTGAAGCAAAACGAAAAACTTTACACTGGCTTTGCTTGTTGATACGGAATGGACAGCATTCTCTGATGGCACATATTATGTCAACTTAAAGGTTGCTGTTTGGCAAATAGAATAAAAAAATAGCATTCTCCTCCTCCATGTCAGCAAAGAACTGCGTGGAAAACCTGTCAGCTCATTCCCTGCTGGTATTGAGCACCTTCTTGCTTCAGAGAGAATGATTAAAATTGATCGTAGTGTAGAGTCCGTGGACGTTAGAAGAATAATGAGAGAAGAAGACAGGAAATGTGCTCCAAAAGGCTTGCTTGAGCTACACCAGTTTTGCCATTCAAAAGACATACTGGTCAGCGTAAGAAAAAACTCCTCCCTGTATGCGTTTACAACAATCGTGTTGCAGAAGTACCTTCCGAAACTGGAGATCATCCGAGCCAGCAATAACTAAAATAATGTGGATAACCTGTACAAAAAAGCTGTCAAATGTGCTGCCTTGGATGCATATTTGAGTCTCGAAATACATCAGCAGCTCAACGACCTCCCCGATGCAACAAGAAGATCGCTGTATACCAGTAATGGTATTGCGAGCAAAGATTGTTTGTCTGTCTGCATTTTCCCATCAAGAGCTACCGTTGTTCTGGCTCTCCTGCTTAGTACGGCCGTCTTATCAATCAACATGAACACAGCAATAATATCTTTTTGAATAACCATAGGTGTGCTGACAACAGCAATCCGATTATTATCGAAAGAAAAAATGCGTTATATTAAGCGTTACACCAGTAAAGGTTTTTCGAATGACGTTAAAATAATGTCATAATTCTCGGCTTGCTGTCTTGTACCCTCCGACAAAAGATCTTGGTACTCTTCCGAATGTTCATCCTGGCTCATTGCACATTATTGTCATTGAAAATCAAATTTGCGAACAGCTGCAGGACTTGAATCGGGATGTCCTGTCTACGTTGCCTCTTCTTCCTGTTTGTCTGATTGATTGTCTTATTAATTATGTTGCTGATTATGATGTTGATAATGCTACTACTTTTTTGCATTTATTAAAACCGTTGAAAGGTATTTTTCATCGTATATATGGGCATAATTCATGTTCCTAGACGTTTTCTCGAAGCTTCCGCTGTTGTGCGTTGTTGTTTATGATGAGCATACATGATAAGTATAGAGTGGGTGCTGTGTTAAAAGCTATCAAGTGTAACAAAGAGCTTGATGATGCGCTGTGCTACAAAATTCAATATGAAAATGGTGTGTGCGTAATCAAACATCTTCTTCTTTAATAGTTCATAAAAGATAATAAGACGCAGCGGGGTGCGTTGGCGGCAGTGGACATCGTCAATTACCTGGCGTCTGGCCATAAGTGATGTATTCAATGAAATTGAATACTAAAATCACACAAGTAAAATGAATCACAATAAAGTATCAGCTTTCCACTGTGTGCAAAATCAAGATGTCCTTTTATTAGAGTGAATTGTATGGCCCTTTATATATGTTTCCAGGGTAAGATCCTGAGATATAAATCCAAGTGCAATGATCCAGTAGATTGTTGTGGTTAACCTGTGAATACAGTCTAGGGATTGATGTAGTTGTAGTCCGTTCCTGTCAGTGCTGTTAATGGTGTTGTTTCAGTGATAGACATCTGCTTGTTGCTTATTTGCTATGTTCTGTTGTGCGCAAGCACTGATGTACCGAGGTTGAGGAGGTACTGCTCAGCGATTCAGGCCTTACGTAGATACTGATGATGAGGTGTTGGTGTAATAGGTGCAGTGTAGTATGATGATTGGTAGTGTGGAATGCATCAATAAGGTCAAGAAGTGGAAGTTAGCCACTTGCCTCCAATACAAACAAGCCATACTGCATCTATATCCTGAACATCTACGTCGTTATTTGGCAGACCACCCGTATTTGACAGCTTTGTTTCGCGGCCTCAAGGATGTTAGCCTATTATCGTATGATTTCCCCGGCATTGATCTGCAACCTGCGTTGGACTTTCTGGTTGCTTTGGGCGATAACAACCAGCTAACGCTATTAGGCTTGACACGCAAACTCTGTTTCTTACTGGGCACCACTGGCTTCCTACGCCCTTCCGACCTGGAACGCGTGGATGACGCTCGCTCTATTATATCTCACGAGCCATTGTCTCTGAAACTTGTGGTCGTCGGGCCCAAGGAACGGCGTGCTGGCCGCGACTTGGACGTAAGTTGTCAGTAGAAGGAGGGCAGCGATATGAATAAACAAACGAAAAAAAAGGAAAAGTTTATTGAGGAATTAAAGAAATTGAGAAAATGCTAGCTGATTGATTTGGTACGATTTCGTATGGGCTATTTGCCTTGGTTGTTGTATATAAAAGTATTACAGAGCCGTTTGATTTGTATTCTTCTTGAGAGTTGGTCTAAAGCTTTTGAGTAAAGTTAAAAGTTGTTTGTTGCGAGGTAAAAATCAGCTTTATTGCCCCATTGTATCATCATTGGACTGCGAGTAATCAATCATTTCTATAGCTTCAAGATTGACATCAAACTTTTGTTTAATTCTCATGGGCAGATCTGTGCCAAAAACGTATAGATCCCCACTCTACGCACCCTAGACATTGCAGCATACAATTGGCCATGAGAGGGTATCCCATCCAGATGAATAGCAACAGCATCAATGGTTATGATTTGTTCCTTGTTAATGGTCGTAGCAAATGCAGGTATATTTGGAAATTGAGGACGTACATAGCTAGTTCCAGGAATGGAGCGAGATATCCTTTGGATCCACAAGGTTTCGTCCAAATCTTAAGCCTGCTTCACCAAAAGGATGTTTTCTTCATCGATCTCACGAAACTTGGCCAAAGTGCCGTTTACCCAGCCTCTAGAGACTCGTAGATTCTGAATCAGCATGACAGGCATATCAGGCTTTAATTCAAGCTCTTTTAGTAAGCGTTTTTCCTTCAATGCTCTAGAAGTCGCCTTCCGAGTGCTGCCATTGTAGATACTATCATGTGCGGAAATAGAGATAGGATTACCAGAGAGACGTTTGATTTCTTTGCTGTTGGCTTTGTTGACGTTTTTCCTTGTTGCGTACAAGCGCAAACAGCTTGGAGATATGTCGCTTTTATGCACAGCTCTTTCGTTTATGAATCGGATATTATCTTCATCAAATCTGCAGGCACGGACCTTGTTCAAAACATCGATCAGCACCTGGTCTACTTGTCTGATAGGCATGTACAATGAGAGCTTGCTCGAATGGTTGAAGAGAAGAGTCTCAAGTGCTGAGGTGCTTCCCATCATGGCTTTTTTTGAAAATCAAAAAATCGAGTTGTGAAGGCAAAAATCAAAGCTTTTACTTGAGGATATTATATACGAATAAAATGTTCCTCTTCACCCAACGCAAATTTTTGATGAGACTTTTATATGAAAATCTCAACATTTTTGCAAAGAAGGTTATTTCGTATTTCCAGAATTTTCTCTAGAAGTATATCATATTCAAAATATGTATGATTATAAGTGGCATCATAAGATGCGCCTTAAATAGTACTACTACTACAGTAGAATGTATCGCGACACAAGCGGCTATAATGACATTTTGGTAGTTGTTTTTAGGAAATGAATGATAATGCTGAGAAACACAAGCTGAGACTTGACGTTTTGGCATCCAATATACTACCATGCAGAACATGAGCTCATTTCAGAAATTCTTGACTTGTAGTAATTGCACAATTTTTTGTTCAAGCAATGATAGTTTTAGATTCTCTTTTGGCTACATTGCACTTCTAGTGAGTTGTGAGCTTGCAAGGTCTAGTGGAGGTTGTACATAGACTTTCCATATTTGTCGATTTTATTCAAAATGACCCTGTAGAACGAAAAGTACGGCAACTAAGCCGGATAGTATCCTAAATATTGGACTATGTATATTCGACACAAGCTACTACTGTAATTTACAAGCTAATTCATATTGAACGTACCCATTAAACAAAAGCATCCTTTCTCATTATTGATTTACTCGACTTAGATGGAAGGTATAAGTACAAGCTTTCCAAATCTGTCGAGTAATTTTCAAAGATTTCGTATTATGTGCAAATTACGTACGGGCAATCCTCATGATGTTGGCACTCTACGTTTCAAATTTCAGTAAATTCTGGCGAAAAATAATGATGCTTTATTCATAGTTTCAAGTTTCTACAAAAAGTTATTCGACATACTGTAAATGGAAGGTATACAAGGGCCAATCTTGTGTAAACTTGCTAGATTGTGATACGAAACTCTTTATAAGGCAATTTTCGAAGCAGGGGGGCGACCTGACAACTTATTAAGTGTTAATGCTTTGTTTTTAATAAACCAGTAAGCCCTAATTAATCGAGTTGCTTAAACGGGTTGAGAAAGGATTTATTAAGGCAAATAATTAATATCATTTTAAATGTTTTCCCAAGTGTGATACCATAATATTAGATGTCTTGTCAAGGTCTCCTCATACCATATAAGCCTGGATATATTCGTAATACAGGAGGATTCCGCGTGTAAATTGTGCTGATCATTATTTACTGTTCTGCCAGAATAGTAACGGTTAGCTTAGGGAGCTCATCTTCAACTGGCAATTGAAGTAAGTATTTGAAGAAATACAGTTGGCCGAAAGAAGAGTACAGTTTTTGCTTCAAGCAAATCAAGAAATGAAGTACAATGTAGTGTAGCATTGGATCACCATAAGGGAGCTGCCAAGTTAAGGTGTTATTCAGAGATTGTATCGTAGTAAAAAGCGATACAATCTGTGAAATAGAAAGAGTCTTAGTTAATTAGCCAGTCTTGTACTACCGTATATTTTGATTTATTATCAGAAGTAAATTATTTAGAAAAAGAGTATAAAATTAATCAGGTAAAGAATATTGTGTATTACATCGGAAATAAGAGGATTTATATACTATTCGAGCTGAGGAATTTGATGTGGGGATAAGGTATTAGATGGGTTGATCTAGGTGATGATAGGATAATAGATCCATTTTATTATCCTAAACATGCCATAACTGGGATTGTAACTGAATCCAGTTTCATGTCAAAGTTTATGATCTGATACGATCTGTGCTTGAACTGAGTGTTTCTCTGCATTCGGAGATCCGGTTTAGAAATGATACATTATATTGGTCAAATTGATCGTCCTCAAAAAATCTATGTCCTTTAGTAGAATAAGTAGGTAATATAAATAACAGATGTAAATTGAAGTGTTTAATAAAGTAGCTTGAGTTTTTGTATCTCGAGATAATATCTACTGCTAGTTTCTTTTTTCTTTCGTATAATTTTCAGAATCCAACATTTACAGTGAATCTTTGAGTGGATAATAGTCCTCATTGTATTATGGTTCATCATCATGCTACAAAAAAACCATTGTTGCTGCATAAAGAGAAGAAGTATGTATGTAGTGAATGCATTCTCTGGTGCATGTATTTTCAATAAAATTGTAATTTTTGGACATTTTCATATTTACACTGTCCTATAATATTGTAGCGCTTGAGGTAATCTGTGGTTCTCTATCTTTCTCTAGGTAGATTATTTGCTAATGATACTGTACTTTACAACAGCCACCGCCCTTCGATAAGTACGAGCTATACCTACTTTTTATAATGTAGCTTTTCATTTTTATTTTGTAGACCTAGTAGAAGACAACATACAGTAATAGTACAATATAGAACATTGACATCTCTTACACATCTACTGCCACATTGAATGGGGCCCTACCCATTAGTTTCAATTGAACTAAAACCATTAGTATAAATGTCATATCCTGTTTACCATAATAAACGGTATTTTATATACTGATTTAATTCTATCACTCTCGATAAATAGACGACGATCTAAAATAGACTGAACTTCACCACCTCCAGGATGGGGAGAAATTTCTAAATCGTGAGAAAGTGTTTTCTAAGCTTCTATAAACTTATTAAAGAATTGAATTCTCCGACATTGAATTTCTCTCAACCTTAGCTTCGTCTTGTGGTGACAAACTTGCGTTTTTCATGTAGAGTGTAACAATTTGATATCTGGAGTGTAACACTTTCTCATAAGAATAGACCAACTTTCACCACCCCCAGGCTGGGGAGAAATTCTAGAATTCCGGGGAATTGTTCCCTAAAATTCTATAAACCCATTAAAAAACTAATTTTTTGACATTCAATTTCTCTCCCCTTTAGCATCTCCCTCTGATGACAAATTTGCGTTTTTCATGTGGAGTGTAACATTCTGTTATCTGGAGTGTAACCTTTCTTGAAAATATTTATTGCGGAACAAGGGAGACTGTCAGAGCCTCGAAGCCGGTCTGATTATTGCCAATTCGCGTCTTTCATTTTGAACGCTAAGGTTTTCGATAGATTTGCTTACAAGAAAAGCTATCAAAAGTTTTTTAGGAGGGTTTTAGACTTGACAAGATTGATTTAAATTTCTACAAGTGAAATAATGCCGCCTCACGCTTTGGTCCACAAATTTATCCGACAAAATACATACTATGGTATAAATTCCAAAATATACAGCACCTTCCAGGACAAGGCTCTTGTTTTCGTGTCCTACGCAAGCTTTTTTACTTTAAATTGTGCTGCAGCAGACATAATTTAGACGAACAATGTTACACTCCAGATAACAGAATGTTACACTCCACATGAAAAACGCAAATTTGTCATCAGAGGGAGATGCTAAAGGGGAGAGAAATTGAATGTCAAAAAATTAGTTTTTTAATGGGTTTATAGAATTTTAGGGAACAATTCCCCGGAATTCTAGAATTTCTCCCCAGCCTGGGGGTGGTGAAAGTTGGTCTATTCTTATGAGAAAGTGTTACACTCCAGATATCAAATTGTTACACTCTACATGAAAAACGCAAGTTTGTCACCACAAGACGAAGCTAAGGTTGAGAGAAATTCAATGTCGGAGAATTCAATTCTTTAATAAGTTTATAGAAGCTTAGAAAACACTTTCTCACGATTTAGAAATTTCTCCCCATCCTGGAGGTGGTGAAGTTCAGTCTATTTTAGATCGTCGTCTATTTATCGAGAGTGATAGAATTAAATCAGTATATAAAATACCGTTTATTATGGTAAACAGGATATGACATTTATACTAATGGTTTTAGTTCAATTGAAACTAATGGGTAGGGCCCCATTCAATGTGGCAGTAGATGTGTAAGAGATGTCAATGTTCTATATTGTACTATTACTGTATGTTGTCTTCTACTAGGTCTACAAAATAAAAATGAAAAGCTACATTATAAAAAGTAGGTATAGCTCGTACTTATCGAAGGGCGGTGGCTGTTGTAAAGTACAGTATCATTAGCAAATAATCTACCTAGAGAAAGATAGAGAACCACAGATTACCTCAAGCGCTACAATATTATAGGACAGTGTAAATATGAAAATGTCCAAAAATTACAATTTTATTGAAAATACATGCACCAGAGAATGCATTCACTACATACATACTTCTTCTCTTTATGCAGCAACAATGGTTTTTTTGTAGCATGATGATGAACCATAATACAATGAGGACTATTATCCACTCAAAGATTCACTGTAAATGTTGGATTCTGAAAATTATACGAAAGAAAAAAGAAACTAGCAGTAGATATTATCTCGAGATACAAAAACTCAAGCTACTTTATTAAACACTTCAATTTACATCTGTTATTTATATTACCTACTTATTCTACTAAAGGACATAGATTTTTTGAGGACGATCAATTTGACCAATATAATGTATCATTTCTAAACCGGATCTCCGAATGCAGAGAAACACTCAGTTCAAGCACAGATCGTATCAGATCATAAACTTTGACATGAAACTGGATTCAGTTACAATCCCAGTTATGGCATGTTTAGGATAATAAAATGGATCTATTATCCTATCATCACCTAGATCAACCCATCTAATACCTTATCCCCACATCAAATTCCTCAGCTCGAATAGTATATAAATCCTCTTATTTCCGATGTAATACACAATATTCTTTACCTGATTAATTTTATACTCTTTTTTCTAAATAATTTACTTCTGATAATAAATCAAAATATACGGTAGTACAAGACTGGCTAATTAACTAAGACTCTTTCTATTTCACAGATTGTATCGCTTTTTACTACGATACAATCTCTGAATAACACCTTAACTTGGCAGCTCCCTTATGGTGATCCAATGCTACACTACATTGTACTTCATTTCTTGATTTGCTTGAAGCAAAAACTGTACTCTTCTTTCGGCCAACTGTATTTCTTCAAATACTTACTTCAATTGCCAGTTGAAGATGAGCTCCCTAAGCTAACCGTTACTATTCTGGCAGAACAGTAAATAATGATCAGCACAATTTACACGCGGAATCCTCCTGTATTACGAATATATCCAGGCTTATATGGTATGAGGAGACCTTGACAAGACATCTAATATTATGGTATCACACTTGGGAAAACATTTAAAATGATATTAATTATTTGCCTTAATAAATCCTTTCTCAACCCGTTTAAGCAACTCGATTAATTAGGGCTTACTGGTTTATTAAAAACAAAGCATTAACACTTAATAAGTTGTCAGGTCGCCCCCCTGCTTCGAAAATTGCCTTATAAAGAGTTTCGTATCACAATCTAGCGAGTTTACACAAGATTGGCCCTTGTATACCTTCCATTTACAGTATGTCGAATAACTTTTTGTAGAAACTTGAAACTATGAATAAAGCATCATTATTTTTCGCCAGAATTTACTGAAATTTGAAACGTAGAGTGCCAACATCATGAGGATTGCCCGTACGTAATTTGCACATAATACGAAATCTTTGAAAATTACTCGACAGATTTGGAAAGCTTGTACTTATACCTTCCATCTAAGTCGAGTAAATCAATAATGAGAAAGGATGCTTTTGTTTAATGGGTACGTTCAATATGAATTAGCTTGTAAATTACAGTAGTAGCTTGTGTCGAATATACATAGTCCAATATTTAGGATACTATCCGGCTTAGTTGCCGTACTTTTCGTTCTACAGGGTCATTTTGAATAAAATCGACAAATATGGAAAGTCTATGTACAACCTCCACTAGACCTTGCAAGCTCACAACTCACTAGAAGTGCAATGTAGCCAAAAGAGAATCTAAAACTATCATTGCTTGAACAAAAAATTGTGCAATTACTACAAGTCAAGAATTTCTGAAATGAGCTCATGTTCTGCATGGTAGTATATTGGATGCCAAAACGTCAAGTCTCAGCTTGTGTTTCTCAGCATTATCATTCATTTCCTAAAAACAACTACCAAAATGTCATTATAGCCGCTTGTGTCGCGATACATTCTACTGTAGTAGTAGTACTATTTAAGGCGCATCTTATGATGCCACTTATAATCATACATATTTTGAATATGATATACTTCTAGAGAAAATTCTGGAAATACGAAATAACCTTCTTTGCAAAAATGTTGAGATTTTCATATAAAAGTCTCATCAAAAATTTGCGTTGGGTGAAGAGGAACATTTTATTCGTATATAATATCCTCAAGTAAAAGCTTTGATTTTTGCCTTCACAACTCGATTTTTTGATTTTCAAAAAAAGCCATGATGGGAAGCACCTCAGCACTTGAGACTCTTCTCTTCAACCATTCGAGCAAGCTCTCATTGTACATGCCTATCAGACAAGTAGACCAGGTGCTGATCGATGTTTTGAACAAGGTCCGTGCCTGCAGATTTGATGAAGATAATATCCGATTCATAAACGAAAGAGCTGTGCATAAAAGCGACATATCTCCAAGCTGTTTGCGCTTGTACGCAACAAGGAAAAACGTCAACAAAGCCAACAGCAAAGAAATCAAACGTCTCTCTGGTAATCCTATCTCTATTTCCGCACATGATAGTATCTACAATGGCAGCACTCGGAAGGCGACTTCTAGAGCATTGAAGGAAAAACGCTTACTAAAAGAGCTTGAATTAAAGCCTGATATGCCTGTCATGCTGATTCAGAATCTACGAGTCTCTAGAGGCTGGGTAAACGGCACTTTGGCCAAGTTTCGTGAGATCGATGAAGAAAACATCCTTTTGGTGAAGCAGGCTTAAGATGTGGACGAAACCTTGTGGATCCAAAGGATATCTCGCTCCATTCCTGGAACTAGCTATGTACGTCCTCAATTTCCAAATATACCTGCATTTGCTACGACCATTAACAAGGAACAAATCATAACCATTGATGCTGTTGCTATTCATCTGGATGGGATACCCTCTCATGGCCAATTGTATGCTGCAATGTCTAGGGTGCGTAGAGTGGGGATCTATACGTTTTTGGCACAGATCTGCCCATGAGAATTAAACAAAAGTTTGATGTCAATCTTGAAGCTATAGAAATGATTGATTACTCGCAGTCCAATGATGATACAATGGGGCAATAAAGCTGATTTTTACCTCGCAACAAACAACTTTTAACTTTACTCAAAAGCTTTAGACCAACTCTCAAGAAGAATACAAATCAAACGGCTCTGTAATACTTTTATATACAACAACCAAGGCAAATAGCCCATACGAAATCGTACCAAATCAATCAGCTAGCATTTTCTCAATTTCTTTAATTCCTCAATAAACTTTTCCTTTTTTTTCGTTTGTTTATTCATATCGCTGCCCTCCTTCTACTGACAACTTACGTCCAAGTCGCGGCCAGCACGCCGTTCCTTGGGCCCGACGACCACAAGTTTCAGAGACAATGGCTCGTGAGATATAATAGAGCGAGCGTCATCCACGCGTTCCAGGTCGGAAGGGCGTAGGAAGCCAGTGGTGCCCAGTAAGAAACAG
Source organism: Mucor lusitanicus (assembly GCA_010203745.1). Lineage (NCBI taxonomy): Eukaryota > Fungi > Mucoromycota > Mucoromycetes > Mucorales > Mucoraceae > Mucor > Mucor lusitanicus. Next base: position 1,723,147 of record JAAECE010000003.1, on the reverse strand, counting down.
AGTTTGCGTGTCAAGCCTAATAGCGTTAGCTGGTTGTTATCGCCCAAAGCAACCAGAAAGTCCAACGCAGGTTGCAGATCAATGCCGGGGAAATCATACGATAATAGGCTAACATCCTTGAGGCCGCGAAACAAAGCTGTCAAATACGGGTGGTCTGCCAAATAACGACGTAGATGTTCAGGATATAGATGCAGTATGGCTTGTTTGTATTGGAGGCAAGTGGCTAACTTCCACTTCTTGACCTTATTGATGCATTCCACACTACCAATCATCATACTACACTGCACCTATTACACCAACACCTCATCATCAGTATCTACGTAAGGCCTGAATCGCTGAGCAGTACCTCCTCAACCTCGGTACATCAGTGCTTGCGCACAACAGAACATAGCAAATAAGCAACAAGCAGATGTCTATCACTGAAACAACACCATTAACAGCACTGACAGGAACGGACTACAACTACATCAATCCCTAGACTGTATTCACAGGTTAACCACAACAATCTACTGGATCATTGCACTTGGATTTATATCTCAGGATCTTACCCTGGAAACATATATAAAGGGCCATACAATTCACTCTAATAAAAGGACATCTTGATTTTGCACACAGTGGAAAGCTGATACTTTATTGTGATTCATTTTACTTGTGTGATTTTAGTATTCAATTTCATTGAATACATCACTTATGGCCAGACGCCAGGTAATTGACGATGTCCACTGCCGCCAACGCACCCCGCTGCGTCTTATTATCTTTTATGAACTATTAAAGAAGAAGATGTTTGATTACGCACACACCATTTTCATATTGAATTTTGTAGCACAGCGCATCATCAAGCTCTTTGTTACACTTGATAGCTTTTAACACAGCACCCACTCTATACTTATCATGTATGCTCATCATAAACAACAACGCACAACAGCGGAAGCTTCGAGAAAACGTCTAGGAACATGAATTATGCCCATATATACGATGAAAAATACCTTTCAACGGTTTTAATAAATGCAAAAAAGTAGTAGCATTATCAACATCATAATCAGCAACATAATTAATAAGACAATCAATCAGACAAACAGGAAGAAGAGGCAACGTAGACAGGACATCCCGATTCAAGTCCTGCAGCTGTTCGCAAATTTGATTTTCAATGACAATAATGTGCAATGAGCCAGGATGAACATTCGGAAGAGTACCAAGATCTTTTGTCGGAGGGTACAAGACAGCAAGCCGAGAATTATGACATTATTTTAACGTCATTCGAAAAACCTTTACTGGTGTAACGCTTAATATAACGCATTTTTTCTTTCGATAATAATCGGATTGCTGTTGTCAGCACACCTATGGTTATTCAAAAAGATATTATTGCTGTGTTCATGTTGATTGATAAGACGGCCGTACTAAGCAGGAGAGCCAGAACAACGGTAGCTCTTGATGGGAAAATGCAGACAGACAAACAATCTTTGCTCGCAATACCATTACTGGTATACAGCGATCTTCTTGTTGCATCGGGGAGGTCGTTGAGCTGCTGATGTATTTCGAGACTCAAATATGCATCCAAGGCAGCACATTTGACAGCTTTTTTGTACAGGTTATCCACATTATTTTAGTTATTGCTGGCTCGGATGATCTCCAGTTTCGGAAGGTACTTCTGCAACACGATTGTTGTAAACGCATACAGGGAGGAGTTTTTTCTTACGCTGACCAGTATGTCTTTTGAATGGCAAAACTGGTGTAGCTCAAGCAAGCCTTTTGGAGCACATTTCCTGTCTTCTTCTCTCATTATTCTTCTAACGTCCACGGACTCTACACTACGATCAATTTTAATCATTCTCTCTGAAGCAAGAAGGTGCTCAATACCAGCAGGGAATGAGCTGACAGGTTTTCCACGCAGTTCTTTGCTGACATGGAGGAGGAGAATGCTATTTTTTTATTCTATTTGCCAAACAGCAACCTTTAAGTTGACATAATATGTGCCATCAGAGAATGCTGTCCATTCCGTATCAACAAGCAAAGCCAGTGTAAAGTTTTTCGTTTTGCTTCAAGTCGCTCATGATGTCCAAGCATTTGGCAGCTATACTGTACGTTCCGAAGTATTAATGACATCGACAACAGTGCGTTAGGTTGATGGTACAGCTGTGAGATGCTCCAAATAACTGTACGAGTACTTCTTTTTCTTTGAGTTGATGCGCTGCACCAAATCTTGCCTGAGAGAAGAAGGCAAACGTTTCTCCAGAAAGCCTCTATCCTTGACGACATCATACTTAAAGTAGAGCCTCGTCTCTTAATGACCATTTCTTCTGAGAGAGTTGAGCAATTCATGCAGTAGTGGGTCTTCAATAAACGCCATTGCTGTTGTGAGCACGATAGTCATCATCGGTCGAATCACGTCAAACTCATTACAAATGGTGTAAAAAAAAGCATGATAAATGTTTGAATGTAATAAAATCGCAGAATTCACTACGTGGCCTCATATAAAACTTCGCATGGTCGTTACTAGAAACCAAAAAAAGCATAATTACAACGAACAGCTCACAAAATGGCAAGTTGGTGATATACAGTAGTTATCTACTAGAGAGCAGGTGTCTTAGATCATAAGATCTGCATGATTACTATGAGTCTTTGTGCATTCACGGTTAATAATACTGCCATCAAGCGGGCAGGAAATAAAGGCATCGGAATACCTTCCAAGCGTCCTGAGACTCGGCCGAAATTGATTGATAGAGATCAGAGACAAATCATAGGCCGTCAATTGCGCACTGCACTAAGGCTGCCTATGAAGAAACATTTAATAATAATAAAGCTCTGGTGTGATACTCACAACAAGATCTCAATGAATACTTTCAAGTATATGAAGAAAATTGGCTTAGCTTCTTACAAGGCAGCCCACAAGCCTTTATTATTAATAGCAGATACTCACAAGCTTAGAAGACTCAAATTGTGCATGGACAAGGTCTTTTAGGAGCCAAAACAGTGGCAAAAAGTCATTTGGTCCGATGAGTCCAAATTCTTGCTCGTGGGTAACGATTCTGACGGTAGAGTCATTCGCAAAGAAGGCGAAAGATACGGTAACGACAACCACATTGTTAAGATCACGAAGTTCGGAAGCGGTTTCTAAGGCAGTTATAAGCATATAAACAGACTTTGAGTGGCTACCTTAAATGTACATGAATTAGACGATGATTCTTGTGGTTCAAGAGTAGTGGAGTGTTAATTATACCCGATTCCAACCTCTAGATCTATTCTTTCTATTATGTAGAGAGCGCCTTTACTGTACGCAACGACTGCCCAAATTGTGCATTTGATATACAAAGAATTCAAATGCATAGCAGGCTGCACTACTTTCTATAGGCATAGGTCATTTGTAGAAGCTGCATGCATTGAAACAGGATAAGCGGTGCTTTTGGTACTTCTGAGCGTTTTTAAAATAAAACTTACACAAAATTTACATCGTTCTTTGTCTGATGGTAATCAGCGTGTAGTCCCAAAAGATACCAATTGTTTGAAGTCTGGATCAGATTTGTAGCATTAGTTTTTGTAGATTTACATGGCACTAAAGGTACTTTTCCCAGCCAAATCGTCCAAATTCAACCCTCAATATCTCGTCTTGTATGACCTTGTGGATGCTCGGAATTGTGATAAATAATTGCTTTTGATTACCATTCACTTCCTGGACCTTTATCTTGAAATTTTTCAGATCGATCCAAATCGTCGAAAATTCACGTTTTTTCATGAGGTACCCCTCATGGTTTTTGTTAAAAATCAAACGATCGCAATTTTGAAGGCGAAAACGACACTTTTTACTATGATATATATTAAATCAAAATGACCGCACAGATGTAGGGTAACCTGTGCAACTGCTATTTTGAACGTTGTATATGCTAAATCTCGACTTTTCTTGGAAAAACTGCTTTTTATATTTTCTCAAAATTCTTTATCTTTTCATTCCAAAAGTACTTTAAAATTGACACCATTGAATGCGCCTTCAAATTCTCCCCTTAAGTTTATTAGAAAGTAATATACCCTGAGCACACTTTCTATAGCTAATTTTAACAAAAATGTTTACAAATGTCAAATTATGTCGATATTGATTCAAAAAAATTATTGCAAAAAAATCATTTGGGTACAGTCACCACAGTGCAAAATGTTCATTGTACACGTCATTCAAATTCTGTGTGCTCTGTGCTGCGGCAGCCTATTGACTGTAGTCACCCTCAGCAACGCGTTTTTTTTTATTTTTTTTTCTCGCACTATTTTTGCACTGCACTGTTTCTATTAAACCATATACTTTTTATTACTATTCATTGAATACAACGATACTTTTACCAAAAGAAGCATGTCTTTGCAACCACCAGTACCCAAGACGAGACCTTTCAAGTTTGTTACAGTAGGTATTAGCCAATAAGAGCCATTTTTCGTGGTACAATATACAGTAATACTAATTACGCAGTTTATTTCAGGCCAATTCGTTGCAATATATTGATTGTGTTTGGTTTGTATTTGGTTTGTATATTCCCCTTCTTTGGTTGCCATGGATTACATTCATTCAACCGTTTACTGCTTTCTTTCTCGTAATACTGTGCATTCTTCTTTAGTTTGCTCTATTATGTATTGCGATTCATTCTTTTTCCCTTTTCTGCACGCAACTATTTTTCTGTTGCTGTACCATAGTGCTATAGTGTATCTTTTGATGCATTGTATCGCTTGTAGTGCTTTTCTATTGTAGAGTAGCATTGCATTCTTTTTGTTCTTCGAGTATTACTTGTACTGTTGTAATACTGGTGGTGGTACTGGTGTTCCTGCTTCGTATGAGGCAACCACGATACTTTTTTCTATTACTTTTACTTTCTTGTACTCGTCATTTTGATGATACTACACATTGCATGTTATTATTACCTCCTTTTCGTATGTAACTGTATTGCGATGTTTATGTTCTTCATCATCACATTCTAGTGATGCCCTCTTGTTACTTTCCCTTCCTTTTTATGGTTCTTTGAGCCATAACCCTCTTTTTGCGTTGTTGTGTGGATATGCCTATCGTTGAAGCACAACCAGATTTGATTCAGAGGCTTGAGGGTAGATAGGCTGCCCTCACTTGATTTGTATCACTTACTTGGTGCCAATTGAGAGTCTCAAGCGTTTGCACTATAAGCTGGGGTGTGTAGTAAGGCATATTCTGGCATTTTAGGGGATTTTGATGATGGAATTGCTAAATTACTGTATTTAGTAATACTTAAAACTCCGCCTAACATCAAAACAAGGGGAAACCCTCGCAATTTTTTTTTCTGGCTTGGGGTGTCTGTAGGGCAAATAAAGCGTTGTGATTGGCTCAAATTTGGAGACAGCTCAGAGAAACAAAGCATTGATAATGAAACTAAAAATGTGATTGAAATGAGAAAAGCAAGACTAAACATTCAAAATGCATGATGCAAATGGCTTAAGGTAACTACACACGATACAACCATGAGTATCAGACATGATCAAATACATTCACTTTCCTGGGAAAAAGAATTCTGAATAAATCTAAGCCTGTTCGTAACATTCAAAGGTACAAGTTTGCATTATATTGGTATGAAATCTATTAACGTCTTCAAATGTCAATCATCTGGCTTATGAAATAGACCTGTACCCATGTCAAATTTTGTAAGGAATACGGCTGTGCGGTCAGACCTTAGTCATATAAACGTGTTGCCGTTGATGGATGATGGACGATTTTCAAAATAATCAAATTTTGAACACTGGTCTAGACAAGATTTATGAGAAAGGTGGGTAATTATAAGTATCTAGTGTTAACGGAATGGTAGGTGGGGCATTGGAAAACACTTTATTTAAAGCTACATACTGTATCTTTGTGCTCGACACTATATCCTGCTTGTATACAGGTATTTCCGGCATGCAGGATCAGGTCATCATGCGAGATCCATTTGCAAAAAATTGCTGTTAGAGTATTGAAATTGGCACGTCCCTATGCTGAATTTTGCGGGGAGCACGATGGTGTACTTGGATTTTAGATTGGAGGACGAGTTGCCGTTGATGTATGGATGATGACTCAAAACAAGTCCATTTTCAGCACTGATCTTTACAGGATCCATAAAGAAAGCTGTCAATTACGAGTGCCTAGTAGTAGCAGGCTGATAGAGGGGATGTTGCGCAACACTTTATTTAAAATCGCTTCGATTTAACATGCTTTGTTCAAGAGTGGCACAGGTTGAGCACTGTTTTGGGCGTTGGACAAAATACGGTAAAGCTTGTTTCATCATGCAGTATATTATGACTGTTGCAGAGTTCATATTAACATTGTTGCATACTTATTCGGTTCCGTCATGTCATGGGGCTGCTTTCTCCCTGGTGGCTACGGACCTTTGTGATGTATCACTTCCAAACCGGATCTCAAATCACTAGTAAAACATTCAGTTCAAGCACAGATCAGATCAGATCATAAACTTTGACATGAAACTGGATTCAGTTACGATCCCAGTTATGGCACGTTCAGGATAATAGATTCAATCTATCATCCTATCACCCAGATCAACACATCTAATACCTTATCGTCACATCAAATCCATCAGTTCGAATAGTATATAAAACCTCTTATTTCCAATGTAATAAACGATATCCTTTACCTGATTAATTTTCTACCTTTTTTAAAATAATTTATTTTTGATAAATCACTTTGGTAGCTCTTGATGGCAAGGCAGATCAAGATAAGTACCGTATGTCAAGTATTTAGAGGAGAACTACAGTACTTGCCCTGGGTATCTGATGTTTTAGGAAAAGAGGAAGGAAGTTTCATCCTTCAAGAAGATGGTGCCTCTTGCCACACAGGCAGGAAATCCAGAAGTTGGAAGGAGGCCAAACCTGGAATCAACAGCTTCAACTTCTGGCCAGCTCAGAGCCCAGATCTCAATCCAATTGAGCATATCTGGGCATATCTCGAGAAGCGCATTGAAGACAGGAGACATCATATAAGCAATTCTGAACAATTGCGTGCTTGCCTCATGAGGAATGGAAGAAGTCGAACCTTGGCCTTGCGAAGAGATTAGTCACCAGCATGCCAAGAAGGTGCCAGGCTTTGATTGACGCAAGAGGCGGTATTACACGCTACTGAAATTTTAGCGGTAAATAAGTCGTCATTGGAACTATCATATATCTAGATTTCATCTATTATTTCTTGTGATGTTTTATTAATGATGAATTGATGTCAAAGATCAACAAAGTTTTTTGATGATAGAAAAATTGAACTCAGTTACGGAGACCATTGCGTGGTGAGAGTAGACCGCTCGAATAGTATCGATTCGTAGTAACAACAGTCTGTACTTCGAATAATTTGATATTTTTACTAATCTAAAAGCTTACAACCTCACGGTGGCAAAAAAAACAAAATCTGCTCAAACATTATTAACGTCTCACTTAGAAACAAAAGCAAAATAACTTGCAAATACAGGGAGTTGAACCTACTAGAGCCTCTCCGTTCAAAAGATGGAACTTTTTTATTTGAGGGACACAAAATTTCACATTTTGAGCGGATCCATGAAGGGAAGGTCTATGTGCTACCCAAAACTGTGGAATCATAATAGATCTAATGTGTAGTTGTCGAATTGTTTTTGTTTCATGTCAATCCGATGATTTTTCGTAGAGATATCGCCAAAAAGGTGCTCATGGAAAATCACCAAAATCTGCCTGTACTGTAGCATATCGTAACAGCTAAAGGTAATAATCCTTTTGAAAATAAATTGAAACAAATAGATACTCTCAATATGATAGTTTAGGTTGTAAATAGCACATGATTTTATTTTTGACAGTTGTTAAAGTCGGTTTCAAATTATCAGATCAGAAAATGGCTCGCACCCCTCTTATCTGAAAAGGTCTGCCGAAACCATGATCCAAATCAAGCCAGCACTTTCTATTCATCCAGTACTTCAATTGAAGGCTTCTTTGATTTGTCAACAGGTGCACTATTGGGTATAATCAATTTCTCTTCATCACTATCCACATCCTCATCATCTTCGCTATCTGATTGACCTGGCTTCTTTTCCTCATAAACACCTAATCCAAGATTCTAATCATAGATCGAGTCAGTGATTGTTTAGAAAATCCACTTCAGCCTATTCCCTTACCATTTCAATATATTGACCATCTTCTTCATCCACATTTTCAATGTCTAATTTTGATGGATCTGCTTTTTCGAGCTGTTCATTGGCATTCTTCAACTGAGGCAAAAAGGCTTGTACTCTGGATAAAACTAACATATAAGATTAGGTCCTGTGTATCTAAATGCTTCCCAATTTGTGAATCAACATACTATCACTTTGCCCAACGGGAAACGTTCTTTTGCTCTCTGAATCAATCATCATGGCAGAGATGTCATTGATGCTCTTGTTGCTATTGCTTGCATTATGGCTGGCATTGACAAGATCATCTAACATGGACATTGTAAGCTCATTGAATGTATAAGCCCGGAAATTCTATGCCATACCTAGTGTTTTCTTCTTGCCGTTCACGTTCAAGAGATCGGATGAATGATTTGTACTGGACATAGTTGCTATGATGTTTGGAAAAAGATGGTCATTTTTACATGAACGATGAAAAAAACTAGAGGAAAGGCATTACAATGTGACTCCATACAGTGACTCTTGCGACTTGTCTACAGTCTTTTTGGAGCGAAAAAGCCTTTTCAATTGAGCATCAGCACTCTACATTTCTTTTTCTCTCTTTTTCACAATATCGCAACATGGTGAGAGAAGCAATTCCTAGTGTCAATGAAGTCAACTTTCTCTTGGAGTCTCTGAGACAAGGCAGACGTGTTGATGGCCGTGAAGTGTACGACATGCGTTCTCTCGACATCAAATTGGGCTCGGATTTTGGTTACGTCGAAGTGCAACTGGGTAGGACTCGAGTAGCAGCCAATGTCTCTGCTGAAGTGGTTCGCCCCATGGCAGATAAACCTACAGAAGGCCAATTTCTGATCAACACAGAAATCTCTCCTATGGCGGCTCCATTCTTTGAATCTGGATCGTAATGTACACTAGATCACTCAGCCCACCTGTCATTATGCTAACAGCATGTTTATTACAGCCGTTCAGAGGAAGAAGTTCTGATCAGTAGAATTGTAGAAAAAGCATTGCGTAGAAGTAGAGCCATTGATACAGAAGGTCTCTGTATTGTTGCAGGCGAGAAGGTGTGGCAGATCCGTGTGGACCTCTTGTTCCTTGATCATGACGGCAATCTCGTGGATTGTGCTTCCATAGCAGCTATCACTGCTTTATTACATTTCAGACGTCCGGATGTTACAGTGTCTGGTGAAGAAGTTACAATTGTAAGTTGAATGAGTGGCTAGAGATGGAGCAGTGTGCTAAATATTATGTGGCATTTATAGCACCCTGTCGATCAAAGAAATCCAGTGCCTTTGAGTATTCACCATATACCAATTTGTATCACATTCTCATTTTACGATAAAGGGTACGTTGTTGTGGCGCACACGTTGGATCCAAATCAGCTTACATGTCATGAGCAGTGAACTTTTAGTTGTTGATCCCAGCTATCTTGAGGAACAGGCAAAGGAAGGCGACATGACAATTACAATGAACATACACAAGGAGATTTGCGCTTTATCGAAAGCAGGTGGTATACCTTTGGAGATGGATCAAGTTTTGAGATGTTCACAAATCGCCATTCTCAAAGTCACTGAAATTGATGAATTGATCAAAAAGGTATTGGAAGACGATAAAGAATCAAGGTAAAGTGTGGGCAGTTGCTGGATGTGAGGTGGCAATGATGAGCTGATGTTTTGTTGGTCATGGTAGACAAAAGGCTCGTAAATAAGCTATTTCCATTTGCATTTTGTGTAATAAAGCAACCCATTTGATTTCAAGTAACATGCCATTTCTGTGCGCATCAAAATATCAGGGGACCTGTTGTATCCAAATAGACCCAAATAGACAAGCCTCGAGATGATTGTGTATAGTTGATACAAAAGTAGATGCACTTTTTTTTATTTTACTGCAGTAAAAAGGTCATCTCCAACGGAGACATGTATATAAAAATGAGGGATTTTTGATAAATTATGTATAAATTGTGTGTATAAGAATGATGTAGAATAAGAATAGGTTATTACATTGTGAACCATAGAGTCATATCATAAAAATAAGGTGAATTCTCTATGATGGAAATTACAACAAATGAGCCTTGCGGAAGTTCTCGCCAGCGTAGATGGCGTTCTTGCCCAACTCTTCCTCAATACGGAGCAATTGGTTCAACTTGGCCAATCTTTCAGATCTGCAAGGAGCACCAGTCTTGATTTGACCAGTACGGAGACCAACAACAAGGTCAGCAATAGTAGAGTCTTCAGTTTCACCTGCAAAAGTTTGTTAGTTGGAATGTTTACTGCCTAGTAGAGACGACTACCAACCTGAGCGATGAGACACCATGACACCCCAGCCAGCAGCTTGAGAGTCGAGAGCAGCTTGGATAGACTCAGTGACAGTACCAATTTGGTTCACCTTGAGGAGCAAGGCATTACAAGCCTTCTTTTCAATGGCAATAGCGATACGCTTGGGGTTAGTAACGGTCAAATCATCACCGACTAATTGGAAATCAGAGTTCTCCAAGAGATGAGCCCAGTTCTCCCAATCATCTTGATCAAAGGCATCTTCAATAGAGACAACTAGAGTGAACAGAGTCAGTATGCAATCACACGGCACTATTCAGCCACAACTTACTAGGATACTTTTCAGCAAAGGACTTGTAGAGTTCAGCGAGTTGTTGACCAGTAAGACGGTCTTCAGGGTTGGCATTAGGATTCTTGAAATCCAAATCATACTTTCCATCGATATAGAATTCACTAGCAGCACAGTCCATGGCAATCTTGACTTTGCCGGTATAACCAGCCTTCTCAATGGCTGAGACGAGCAAATCAAGACCTTCACGGCTGTCCTGAATGTTGGGGGCGAATCCACCTTCATCACCTACGTTGGTGGCATCTTGGCCATACTTTTCCTTGATGACATTCTTCAAGTGATGGTAGACTTCAGTGCCAATCTTCATGGCTTCAGTAAAGGATTCGGCACCAGTGGGCATAATCATAAATTCTTGCATAGCTAATTTGTTGCCAGCATGTTCGCCGCCGTTAATGACATTGAAAGAGGGAACAGGCAAGACAAAGGGTTGCTTGGAACCAGCCAAATCAGCAAAGTGGACATAGAGAGGAACGTTCTTTTCGCCAGCACCAGCCTTAGCAACAGCCAAGGAAACACCCAAAAGAGCATTTGCACCAAGCTTGCTCTTGTTGTCGGTACCGTCGAGTTCCAAGAGGAATTTGTCAATGGCCTTTTGGTCAGCGACATTCAGACCTGATTCAACAAGGGCAGGGCCAATGATCTCAATGACGTTCTTGACGGCTTGAAGGACACCTGGCATGAAGGGCGATTTTAGCATACAATGTTACCTTGACCGCCAGTTTGCTACTTACCCTTTCCCATGTATTCAGTCTTGATCTTGTCACGAAGCTCAAGAGCCTCATGAACACCGGTGGAAGCTCCAGAAGGAACACCGGCGCGGTAGACACCTTTAGCGGTAGAAACTTCCACTTCAACGGTAGGATTACCGCGTGAATCGAAGATTTGGCGAGCGTGGACACGAGTAATAGACATGATTGAAATGTTCAAGTGGAAACAAAAAAGGTTAGAGAGAAAGAAGAGGAAAAATACAGGAAGAGCATTTTATATAGTGCTGATACGATTCTGAAGGTATCCTGGCTATTCACATGTCTTGCAAAATCTTATGACGTTTTTATCCGAGAATCATGGCATCTTTGCTACACTAAAATAGTGGGGATTTCATTCTGAGGCACACGCACACTGTGTGGGGGGGGGGGGGGTGAAAGGCATTGAGCATGTGTACACCTTTCGATAAAATGAAAGCGTGCTTAGTCTTGTATACATCGCTGAATTCATGAGCTCATGTTTTTCAATGTATACATCACAATGTCTGTGCTGTACATTAAGAGCCCCTCCCCCACAGCGTGAGTAAATGTGAAAACAAACTCAATTAGATGTTTTTTAGGACACATCCCTTCATTTCATCACTAGCAGAATGGAGGGTCGCTCCGAAAAAGCGGGTGAATTCGCACAAACAACAGTTACACCAAATGATATTCATGGGTCTTTATATACTATTTACATTGCCTTTCTCTGCTTGGATATCTTTTCAGCTCTATACAAGACGCTATCAATGATGCTTGCCACGCTGAATACGCCACCAATGATGCCGCATAGACTGGTCAAAAAGCTTCCAAAGGTGGGTCGCGATTCTGAATAGATGATGCGCATGGGAGAGTGGTCCAGCATAAAGAAGACGCCTGGCAATCCGCCGCCCTGGTTCACGATTTGATCCTGCTTGCTGACAGAGTACTGGAAGGTTCTGGTCTGCTTGCCGTTGATAAAGTCGAATTCAGTAGGCACAATCTTGAGAAAGTATTGATACATCATGGCAGCTAGTATAAAAAGGCTGGATGAGCTCATCCAAGCCAATTTTTATCATTCCACCACCACCCACGCGCGCGCTCGCTTACCTTGCATATTGCCCCACTTTGTAGCGTCCAATGGATTGATGAGAACACTAGATTTGGTGCGCTTCTGCTTGTGTGTGTTGTATTCATGCGATCCAAACTGCAAATGGTGGATTTCGTGCATGAAGTTTTGATTAAACTCATTGTACAGGAAGGACGACATGTCGTGGATGTGGGAGCCGCCTTGGCTGAAGGCTCTTCCAGCAGAAAAGTGAAAGTTGCCGCGCAATTTGTTGACAGACAGCGTACCGTGCATGCGACATCCCTCACGCGATTGTGCGGTCGTCTTTTCCTTCCATCCCTCTCTGACACACTGCTCAAAGCTGTCTGAATCTGCGCTCCACCCCATATCTGTGTACGCGCGTTGCACCTCCTCACAGGTGTTACAACAAGGATTGGCGACACCACCCACATTGGCACCGTAGCAAGGGCCACAGTAATCGTCAGGCACCACACCGTTATTTGCCATGGCCATTTTCGCTGCCTTGTTACGCAAATCTGTGATTGGGGGGTTTATTAGTACTGTTGTCCATGCTTGCCACGTACCTATTTTACTGCAGTACCTTCTGATTTCTCTTTCAAGATGGTCTTTCCACTTGCATCCAGCCTCTCCTTGTATACATCATGATCGTATTCACTGATATGCTCTCCACTTTCATCCATGACATCCAAGCTAAGCACTAAAATAATAATAAGACGTTTGTGTAAGAGTGAGCATGAAGTGGGTTGCAGTATGAATTGGCATCCATTTACTATAGCACGGAAGGTGAGGAAATGTGATATCAAAGCTGATGGGCAGTTTCTCCTGTAATTCAGACGGTGATGAGCGCACATGTCAAGCCCGTCTTTTTTAACATCTTCTTACCATAATACCACCATCCACAATGATCTCTGATTGCATGACGGGAGTCATGTAGCGAATCACTTCAAACAAGACGAGCAGCAAGATGGTAATCGCACTCACCAGCGTCACTGAGGTTGTTCAGTTAGTGTGATGAAAGACAACATTGGCTGGGCATTACCTGTTCCGCCAGTTGCTGTACGCACTCGAAAATCATCTAGTGTCTTGGCGTACGCATCCAGTTTTCGAAAACGCTTCACGAACGAGTTGGATAGCATGGTTTTTTGCTTGTTTACTCGAAAGAGATGAGGAAAAAGAAGTGTATAAATTCGCTACGGGAATTCAAGTTCCATCGTGCCTCTCCTCATCCTCATCCTCCGCCCCTCTGCAAATCAAACATGCTGTTGTACAAGTGTAATATGCCATATGTTGCGTGTCAATGCTATGCTGGGAGGGTTGTTGCAGGCGAGAGGCATCTACATGAGCTTGAATGTCTCTCTTTGACATCGCTGCCTACTAAGCATCTTCTGCGGCAGTAAGCACCATTACTCTATGGTGTGATTAGAGAGAAGAAATATCCATTTTGTTGCACGCAAATGTCGACATGTATCAAATAACTATCACTTGCAATGTTACTTTCAATAAGTAGGCACACACCTATATCGAAATAAAATGCCACCCATAGTTGAAGCGTCTCCATGGCAACTCAATTGAAACAATGTGCCTTGAAATCGTGGCTTAGAGTTTTCGGTGTGTGTGTGTGTGTTACAACAGTTAGACAAGAGGATGATTTGTCATTTTCTCCATTTTTTTTCTTCTCCTCTTGTTATATAACAGCAACTACATGCGGCTTCCCTTTCGGACTGCTTCATCACCATCTATACGACTACTGCAACGATCCCTCTATTCCACCATGTTCGACACCCAAGTACGCAAAGTGAGCGCATCCAATTTCACCTTTGAAAACGCAACACACAGCGAGTTTCCCGAGCAAAATGCCACTAGCGTCATTGCCAGCGAGCACGACAAGCAGGCCATCCACGAGGCTGTTAGCTGGTTGTCCAAGAACGAAGCCATTGGTATCCCCACAGAGACTGTCTACGGCCTCGCTGCCAATGCCTTGAATGCAGATGCTGTCTCCAAGATCTTTGCTGCCAAGAACAGACCCCAGGACAACCCTTTGATTGTACATGTGTCCTCCATTGACATGCTCAAGAGTATCTTGCCTGACAACCATGTACCCGAAGTCTATTTGCCCGTCATTAAGCAACATTGGCCCGGTCCATTGACCATCATCTTGCCTGCATCGCCCATGATCCCCACCTCTGTTACCTGTGGACATCCCACTGTCGCTGTCCGTTTCCCAGCTCACCCTGTTGCGCGTAGTCTGATTGAAGCATGTGGCTTCCCATTAGCTGCTCCCTCTGCCAATTCATCTGGCAAGCCTTCACCTACGCTGGCAAGCCATGTATTCCACGATCTCCAAAGTCGTATCCCTTTGATCTTGGACGGAGGTGCTTGTGATGTGGGTGTAGAGAGCACTGTCCTGGACGGCCTTCGTAGTCCTCCTGCCATCTTGCGTCCTGGTGGATTGACCTATGAAGCACTGAACCAAGTACCAGGCATGAACAACTTGCAAGTGTACAGAAAGCACTTCGTGGACAAGGAGTTGGAAGCAGCCCCTACTACACCCGGCATGAAGTACCGTCATTATTCACCTGAAGCCATGGTTATCTTGATTGATCGCAAGGATGAAGAGGATACAGCATTCGACACCAAATTTGATAGCGTTTGGAAGGAGCAATTAAAGGCCATTCGAGCATCTGGCGTAGGTGTGTCCAAGATTGGCATGCTGAGAACAACTCAAGATGGCCATGATGTCGTTTGGGAGACAACGTCCACCACTGATAATGTTGAGTGCGTGTCTCTTCAAATGGGTCGTCATGGACATCCTGAGGAAGTGGCTCGTGGCATGTTCAAGGGCTTGCGTGAGTTGGATACGCAGGCTGTAGATCTCATCTTTGTGGAAGGTATTTCTGAAGATAGGGAAGGAATGGCTGTCATGAATAGGTTGAGAAAAGCTGCCTCCAAGATTATAGAAGTTTAAGTATCCGTAGAGATCATTTGTATAGTAATCCCCCGTCTATTTCTCCCCTTCTCCCTCTCTATAGATGGCATTTAATAAATTGACTGACTCTGGTTTGAGTCTTTTGAATACAATTGAAGCTAATAGAGCGTTGCTGGTGGTCGAGAGTGATTGTTGGGTGCTATTCTGGCAATCTCAGAAAGCCCCTAACGCAAGAAATTGCAATCATAATGTCCTGTGTTTTGCGCATCGTTGAGTCCTCAGACGTAATTCATGAATGCTATCTACTTGAATATGCTTTTTTTCTCTTTGACAAGAACATGGAACATCCTAAGAGGCCCAAATTGATGGTTCTGCACCGGTTATAAAGAGCCCTCTAGAGCTTGAAGTCAATTGAATGGCAAAATCTTACTGTAAACCAGCAAGATAGAAGGCATTGAAGGCTTTTTCTATCAAATATGGTGAAGACAATGCGTTTGATTTGTATGACTAATCACGTGGCAGTGAAAGAGCGGAACACCATTGCAAAACCTACTTTTATGCCACAAATCCAACTTTTATATTTTGCATTCACTTCTTTCCTTTCTCTTTTACCAAAAAAAAAATGGCCTTTAAATGTTTACGATGCAAGCAACCTCTAAGGATTGACGATTCACTAGCAAACTTAGACCAGGCTTCTGTGGACATGTTAATAGGTAACTGCTGCTGCTGCTCCTTCTTTGTATCATTTACTGATCATCTGTAACAGCACCTTTGGCGTCTGAGGAGCAGTACGAGAAAGATGCTCAAAAACGTCGTTTGTCCCAAAACAACAAAACACCGCCTACACCACTCAACACTCGGCTTGTTGGTATCAAGCCCTCGCCTTTATCGCCTAGCCGTTCTGGCTACAATAGCAGCAGCAACCACAAGCGAGATAGCTATCCAGCACCTTCCGAATCCTACGTACTCTTACCGCATGTAGAATCGAACGCCAATACCCCTTCCCTTATTCCCGGCAATACAAATTCCACTGTCTCTACCAAGAGAAGCAACCGCAATACATATAATTCAAGTGATGTCTCCACATTACAAGCGACCAATCCTATTATGACAACCAGCAATTCAACAACAGGCGAGACACCTCCCAGTGGATGGTCTGAGAGACTCAAGGTAGCCAACAGATTGTTTGAAATCATGTCCTCCAAATCAAGCGTGGATCATCCCATGTGCCAGGAATGTGTGGATTTATTCATTGAATTGTTGAGAGAACAAATGAACGATGTGTCGACTGAACGGGATTGCTATATCGAATTTCTCAAGAAGGTGCAAGACAACAGGGTGACCAAAGAAGAGGAAACGGAGCTGGCCAAGCAAGTGGAGGATGTATGTAATTTGATGTGTGTGTGTGTGATAAAATGCATGACTGATCTCAACGAAATCCCTAGTTAAAAATGGCTGAAAAAGAAGCATCTGAAGAACTGCTAAAGCTACAGCAACAGGAAGCAGCCTTGGATGAGGAACTGGAAGCACTAAACAAGGAAATGAAGGATTTGGATGTGCAAGAAGAAGAGTTTTGGGAGAAGTCCAACGAGTATCAGATCAGTTTACAGCAGTTTCAAAACGAGAGAGATTCCATCAACTTGAAATACGACCATGATGTGAAGGAATACGAGCGATTGCAAAAGACCGTGGTGTACAATGATGCCTTTTGTATATCGCATGACGGCCCCTTTGGTACTATCAATGGATTCAGATTGGGTCGATTGAGTTCACACCAAGTGGAATGGAGTGAAATCAATGCTGCTTGGGGTCAAACATTGCTCTTGCTGTATACAGTTGCCAGCAAACTCAAATTCCAGTTTAAAATGTATCGATTAGTGCCTATGGGGTCCTTTTCAAGAATCGAAAAGGTGGATGGCGATAGTGTGGTGTCTTATGAACTGTAAGTAGGTTGGTTGTGTACCAAATGACCAGGCCTAACAAGATGACGGTAGATACGGCTCTGGAGATTTTGGCATCAACAAAATGTTCTTCTTAAATAGACGATTTGACCACGCGATGGTAGCAGTACTGAACTGCTTGAAGCAGCTGACTGATTACGCAGAAGATAGAGATAAGAGCTTGAGATTGCCTTATAGAATCAACAAGGATAAGATTGGAGACCTTTCTATTCGTATACAGTTCAACCAAGATGAACTATGGACCAAGGCCTTGAAATACATGCTGACCAACATGAAATGGATCTTGGTATTCGCCAGTAGAGCCAACACATCAGCTGATTCAACAAATAGCAGTGATAGCACAGTGCTAGCGCAGTAGTAGTTGGATTTCTATGACCTTATATCAAGCCTAAGCAAGACGATACCACCATAATAAATACACTGTAGTAATTAACAAGGCCGTTTATTGATGATGAGCTGCTGTGTCTTTGAAAGCAGGCATTGAGCGGTGTTGCGAAACTTCATGAAATGATGACCAATCTCGACCTTTATTTTTTTCTTCTTTTTGCATATAATTGTATCAAAAAATCATGAGAAGAAGACCTGTGGGAGTCGCGAGCGTTACATATAGAAAGCGAACGGAGGTATAGCATCTAGTGGATGAGAAGAGCATGCGCTCATGCTGTTTCCGTATCGTAGAAAGAGTTTCAGCAGATTGGTGATTCGATTGCGGCGAAAGAGCTAGAGCAGGTATAGCAAAGGGACAAAAAGGCCATCGACAAGGCATCGTGTGTATTCATCATGTCAACCATGTATTAGCTCCAAAGCCAAATGGATGTCTTCAAGACTAATTTACAAGAATTTGCTCAAAAGCATCGCAAGGATATTCGAAAAGACCCAACTTTTCGTGCTCACTTTCAGCGTATGTGCACAAATATTGGCGTGGATCCTCTTGCCTGTACGGTATACAAGCCTCAGTAGCCATCTGTTGCAAGTGATTAACCTCTCGAAAACAGCCAACAAGGGTTTCTGGGCAGACTTATTAGGTGTGGGCGACTTTTACTATGAATTAGGGATACAAATCATCGAAGCGTGCATTGTCAGTAGGATTAATGATGGCGGATTGACAGAATTGAGTGAAATTATGCGACGAGTGCAAGTGATGAGAGGATCCAACAACAACAGCAAGCAGCAGCAGCAACAAATATCTGAAGATGATATTGTGCGAGCCATCAAAACGTTAAAGCCTTTGAGCGGTGGATATGAAGTGCTTCCTATTGGAGACAGAAAACTCGTTAGATCAGTTCCCAAAGAACTAGACAAAGATCAATCGGCTTTACTATTATTAGCCCAGGTAAATTGCCATCTTCTCATCATGCTGTAATAGGCCCGCACTAAATGTTTGCAGAAAACGGGATATGTTGATTACGACATGATTAAGAATGAATTGGGATGGAACCCAGAAAGAATCAAAACTGCCACAGTAAGTAATTACAAACATGCAATTGAGTGGTCAGAGTACTCATCTTCGAATTAGCAACACTTGCTACAAGACGGCATTGCCTGGTTGGATAAATTTGGAGAAAAAGAGTCATTTTGGATACCCAGTTACTTTAACGCAAAGTGAAATAAAATATCAAATCTATACACAACACAAGGAGATCTCTTATGCTTGATGTATGCAAACTATGATGGTATAACTTTATTGAAGGGTTTATAATAAAGGGGATAATATATGCAATAATACGATGAATATGTACAGATAAAAGGAGGAGGAAATGGGTTCTATACTAATGCATGCTATTCACCATGTACAGTGCCAAAAAGACAACAAATGTGCAGACTGGTATACAAATGACACCGTAACTCCAGAACAGGACATTCAGCATCTCCTCTTCGAAAACGCCACTGACCTGAGTGATTTGCGCTAGATTAATAGCTGTAGGAGTACATCCCACAACAATCATACTGACGATAAACATGGGATCATTCGCTAATTCTGACCATTTGGATCCATACTTTGCAAACGCATAAACGAGTGGAAGCACACACAGGGGCGTCAGAACCATACGGATAAAGATGGACAGCGATACGGGTTGACGGTATTTAGGAGAGCTTTCATGCTGTGTCTCTCTGATGCTCTTCAATTGAGCTCCCAAACACACCAAGACGATAGGCACAGATGCTTTTCCGCAAGATTCAATTGCTTTTGTAAGTGAGGCGTAAAAGAACGAGTCTGGATTGTACATGAGACGCTTGATGGGAGGACACAAGCCAACAAAAAGCGCTAATAATGCAGCGTAAAGTGGGGGCGACATGTACTTGTCGATGGACTTGAAGCATTGCATCCATGAAGAGGGCTGCTGTGGTTGTGCTTTTGGCTTGGACTGTCCTTGATCTAATAATTTGGCCGTTTCGTGAGATTTCTTGTGCATGGATTTGCTGGCTTCTACATCTTCGTTGCGTTGGTCAGACATGGTGGCTGACGAAGAGCGTCGGCTGGTATCGTTCAAAGATCCATAGTTGCTTGTATGTGTTGAGACATTGTCCTCTACAATGGTATCGTCATCCTCGTCCTTACGTTGCAGCAAATTGTAGCCGTACGACCATCGCAAGATGTTGCAAAAGAGTCCAAAGAACAGGGTATACGAGATGCCTCTATATAAGTCAGGAGTGAATGTTAGACATGCATATCCTTTAACGTATGATGATGCTGTATTGATTTACCTGGCAGAAACCATATCTTGATTATCATCTGAACCCCAGTACAGAGTTTTACCTGCCTCTGAAACTGCTAAACTCGAGATGATGGCCACTGGCAATGAATTGGTATTGCAAAACATGACACAAGCCAATATGAATCGCCTGTAGTATTTATCCACACCAAACATGGGCACTACTGTTTGACACAACAGCCAAGAGATCAATGTGAATAGGCAGTAAAACACGGGAATGGGCCAATAGGCCAGCAGTTTTTCGAATGAGATGACAGATGCGATATTGGAGAATAACAGACATGGTGTGAAGAAGAAGAGATTCAATTTGGATAACCACTGAGTTGAATGCATCAGTTTAGTGATCTCATGTTATGGTGCTCTGTATTTACCTTTTGTTTTTCATTGTCAATGTAGCCTCTGGAGTATAATATGGAACCTACGAGTACAATCACCATCACTTGCATGATTGCCTATAAAAGTTGATTTTTTCAATTTATGTACACTCTTTGTATCACAATGCTTATATATTACCTGAACGGCAGATAGAATTAGGTCCAACATTGTGTGTTTATGTGTGTGTAAGTAGGTATAAATGTGCGACCAATGACGACTTCGAAACGAAAGAGAACTGAATCGAATTCGAAGATGAGTATAAAAGAGAGAGAGAGAAAGTGATTTAAAGAAGGAAAGATAAAGGGGCTGCTTCTTTTATACACATCCAAGTTTCTCGTTGGTAGCCGAATTGTGTTTTCTGGCATAGAAATGATGCAATTCCTGCCTAATCACAGCTGATATATTCTATCCTCATAGTTTACTGTGTGATGCCCTCAACATTCACATACACCTCTCTCATTTGCTTTCATCTCATGTTTCAGGGCACAATCACATCTTGCAGATCATCAGTTCATTATATGATCTTATCTGTAGATATCTGTTATATTGTAAAGTAAATAAATAACATTGGATTCAGGCACCAGGTTACACCAATCCAGTCATTGTGAGAAGCTTATGACTACAACATGTCGTAGAAGTTAAATTTTACAACGATTGGGCCAGATAGTATTCTATATCTATATAGTAAGTGCATATTTACACAATGTGTGTATTTAGCCGCAGTAGGATCATGTACCGTACATAGATAGAACTGAGCAAGGCTTATAAATCCATAGAAACGAAAGGATGAATAATCAAATTCGTATTGATAACGCAATTCTAAAATGGCGTCATTTCGCCACTTGCAGGTTGCCCACCATGTATACATCCTATCAGATATTAAACATCAATCCACAAAACTTCCCCACAATTGTATTTAGACGTATCGTACTACCAGCCGGCATGTGGATTTGTTGCTGGTGTTGTTTTAAATTGAAGATAGACCTACTATGCATCAGATCCATTGCCTCGGGTGTGCCGAGTGTAGCACATAACGAGCTGGTATAGTCAAATATAGAGGTATTTGGCCGAATACTGTTGTATCTCAGGACTGCCGTTGATAATAGATAACCTGCTTATCAAAATAAGGCCTAATAGAATGTGTCAACATTCTTTATTTTTTAATGGATGGGTAGAGAGTATGATGGATCATACTTGCGCATGGAACGCTCTTTTCTCTTGTTTATTGAATGCCCAGTACTTCCTTTGAACGATATAGCAGGATAAATGAGATCGTTAATATACTGAAAGAGTATGTAAATGCACCCACGAAACAACGCTACAGCATTAACTGATCAAAAATTGGACGGGTTTGCCGTGAGTAGACCAAATGGCCTCTTTTGAAATTTCATTTCTTTTATTTTGAAAAATGCTTGATTGCAATGATCCTCTTATGAAGCCATGTCCTGAGTGATATTATATTATGCATGGACGCTCTTCAATTACTCGATTGTTGGACTTGACATAGCATACATTTGCATATATTTATCTTTATGAGTCGAAGTGAAGTTGCAACTCCCAACATCACAAGACATCAAGATTTGTAGTAGAAATTTCCTATGTACTTATTGAGGTCTTAGTATTCGGTTGATCTGTAAATCCTATATAGCCTTCGATAGTAACTTTCACATATCAATTCTTCAATAACGCCTTGCCGCGGGTCAAAGACTTCAGTCGCGAAAAGCAGGATCATCGCGTTTTGCAGTCCAATGCCGATATGGTGAATAGCAGCTAAACTAATCAATCATCAGGTTTTTGATGAATCAGTGATTTCAAAGCATTTTCAGAAACATTGCGACAGTAGGAAGGTTGCACCACCGACTGCTTATTTCCACACAAGACCCTCGTCCTCTTATGTAACAACCAGTGTGTTGCACCAAGTGAAAGCTGTAGTAATAAAAAGGAAATCCAGCATATACCAAAGTTGCTTATTGTTTACAAGAAACAGTTTGTAGCACAGCATCGATTTATTACGTGTCACTAGACATACCACATACTCTACATGGCGAAGAGTATTTTGGGTATATGGTAGTGGCATCATTCAACCAACTCACCAATAGAGGGGAATAGTGCCCTCATACCGTACTTTACCGCTGATCAGCAGCTCACAAACAAGCAATCGTGGGTTTCTTGAACAACTCACATCTTAAAACTTTCCCATTCAAATTTAGCTTATTGTAATCGTATACATGGATCAGCCTTTTAGCACGGCATTTTATAGTATACAGGAATATATGGGCTATATTAGGGTGCTTAAATAAAAGTGGGGATTAGGATTCATAACCTAGAGAAGAAGGTGTAATAATAGATGAGATGTTGATGTGGAGATGTGGGGTAAAAGACTTGTTGTACAAAAATTAGGTATCATATATTACTACATCATTATACTTCTCAAATTTTCATTCAAGATGATATCAGAGACGGCCATCATAACATGCTGTAAGAGAGTTGTGTCTGTTGCATCTGTGAAATGCACATACACTCGCTTGTCTGGCTTGTGGTTCAGTCGCTGAAACTTGTTTTTAAAGTAATGTCTGGCTGTATCGTAGTTTTCGACTTGGCCACTGTAATCTGGAAAGTAGTCGGCTATAGGCGAATACGTGATCTTCTTCTTGAATATATCAATCTTGTTTAGCAGCAAAATCATCGAGGTCTTCACAAACCAGTGTGAATTGCACGTTGTATCAAACAACATGAGCGCTTCGTGCATCTATTGAAAGCGGTTGGCATGAATTCAAGATTCGCACTATTGCTTACTTACTTGATTTGAGTCTCGATCTTCAGCTAAACATTGGTCATAGCCGCTGATGGCCACCACAAATAGAATGGCAGTGACATTGTCAAAACAGTGAATCCATTTCTTTCGCTCGCTTCTTTGACCACCCACATCAAACATGCGGTATATGAGTGGGCCAAGATGGAATGTAGTTTCAACAATACCGGTTGTTTTGGCTCTACAGCGAATGATGTCTTGGTCGGTTGGCATGTATTTGGGATCCCACAATGTGTCGATCTTTTCAAAGAAACTAAGGCACAAATCAGCAATTGTTGTATAAATAGCTCAGGCGACTTACTAGGATATGTTGTCATGCAACGCAAACATGTTGCCTTTCCTGAAGGCAATTTGTATACTTTCATTATTCCACAAATGTTTTAGTGGTTCGTGGTATATTTCAGGGAATGGCTGGTTTTCTTCTAATGAAGGGATATCTATGAATAGACTGGCATAGTCCTGTTTTCATGTGATGTTCAGTATGAGTTGTGCCTGAATCGTTCAAAAAAATGCGTACCTTGGAAAGTGGATCAGTCAACTCTAAATCTAATACTTCTAATGCTTCTAGCAGCGTTTGGATGGTGTTGAATATGTTGAAAAATACGACAATGCGGAATCCCTCTCTTTCACTTGCTTTGAATCCAGAAGCATGTATTAGCCTCATTTGTTTCAGCACTGTTGACTTTCCAGACTCTCCAGCACCTTGATATGGCAATAATTGACATGAGCATCGCAACTAGGGCCGCATTTCGACGGTTTCTTACCGAGCAACAGTAATTTCACTTCCTTCTTCATACGTTTCTGGTCTGCTTTGAGCTGTTTATCAATGGCTCGACTCTTTGTTGTGGTGGATGAGCTCGATGATCCATCTAGACTCGGCGTTGGTTTACTTTTGAAATTTCCCATCACTTGGCCGACTTGAGTAATTGAGATAAAAAAAGGCAAAAGATAGAGAGAGAGAAAGAGAAAAGATGAGAAAAGGTTCTCTGCTTTCCTTTTTTTTCCTTCAACTGATGATATGAGGGCTGTAGGACAAGGATTTTAAAAAATTTCATGTCGATAGCAGTTTGCAAAGGCAAGTCTGGTAGGGGTGTACAACCAATTTCCATTAATAGACGGATTTGCTCATCAACAGCTTGGAAATTGAACGTAATAGGAACAGCGACGAACTCTATATCACTACCTGCAGATTTTCCGCGCTTTTAGGTGCTTATATTGAAATTAATTGCGATTATTGCTCAGAAACAAGAAATGAAATCAAAATGGGATTTCAACATCTGTCAATGACATGCTCTATTCATGTCCACCCCCTCCCCCCATGATTTGGCCCTTGACATTTGATTTGACATGTGCATTTTTCACATTCATCATTAGCAGAATAGAATTGCTCTTTGATCGCTACAGGGCACTGCAAGTTTCAATTGTATAAAGTTTTGCCAAATGCATGAAATATATACAATCTATTTTTTAGTGCCATTTGAATATACTCTCAAAAGATGCTATTTAATTTGTCCCTCTCCCTCATGGCACCAATGATAGATGGAAGCTCTCGGCTTCTGTAGCACTAGAAACCTTAAATTAGTCATTTTGTAGCTGAAGAAAGCGAGAAAATGTATACATTCATATGAAAAAAGGGTCATTTATCAAAGCAAATCTGATAGCGTATAGGCAATCAGAAAGCACATGCTGCGATAAACGAATACAATCAGCAAACACACACACGATCTGATGTGATCATCTCAAATGTTACTATTATGGCAAATGAACTGCATAGCAAAAGTAAACTCAGGAACTCTGTCATTTCCTGCTAGTTGGACGTGCATTACGCAGGCTGCTGGTAAGCCAGAAGAGCAATCATCTAATTGTATGTATAAAGTAGTCCATTATCGAGCGATAGATTGTCAATTGATAATGTGGGTACACTTGATCGAAGCCTGTTAATCTGTATGCGATATACGCCAGCTTCTTAATCTTTGTGTAATGGTTGATATGGTATGGAAGCTTGTATCAAACGAGGCTTCAATACCTTGCGGTTTTGATTGTACATGTTTTCGATACCATTGTCACCCAGAGCTGTGAGTAGTTAATCAGGCTTTATGCGATCCCTTATAAATGCGCTTCATAACACGCCAGCATCAAATATAATCTTTTGAAAATGATCGAGAACCTAATATCCGACTCTTCCAGGATGCCCCACGTTTGTATCAACAGAGATAAATCATATAAGGGCAGACAGCATACTCTCAATGCTTCTTATTACTCCAAGATATGCAAAACACAGCGAAATTTGGGTGCATTGTATGCGTGTTTTCTCGAGTTAAAAGCCATTTTAGACCGCCAAAGTTGCACCAAACAGTTGCCCTCATCCAGCAGTTACTTTCTGACACCTTTGCTCCACTTTTTTGGGGTCATCAAAATTGGGTCGAAATCCATGAGGTACCCCTCATGCTTTTGATCGAAAATCAAACGATTACGTTTTTGAACGTGAAAATGAAGACTTTTGCTATGGTACACATTAGATCGAAACGTTGCTATCTATCCGACGCAGGCCCCAAAATCACTTTTGTGAGACCTTCTCATGCAAAATCTCAACATTTTGGCCAAAAACCACATTTCATATTTTTGGTATTTTCTCTGTAGCTTTATTTGCACCAGCTTTTATAATTGGTACCGTTGTATCCGCATCAAAAAGTACTACTAAAGTATACTAGGAAGTATGGGATGATCATCACATTTTATATAGTGGAACAAAGCAAAATAGATCTTCGAAACCCATTCTAGAACAAAAAACTGCTCGTTTCAGATGAGAATTTTTCGGCGGTTTAATAATTTTTGGCTGCCTGCCTAAACCACTTTTTGATGAATACAATGAGGTTTTCGAAGCTAACGAGGAAGGATTTGCTTGTGGAAAAGTACTACCACTTATTCTGGTTGTTGCTATGACCTATGCAAGGCTGTAGGCGCATAGAATGCATGAATGATTGCGATTTGAAATAAGCCAATGTAGCGGCATTCTTTGATATTAAGTACATGATGTCTACTACGGTAGTAGTAGTATGGGTCAGAAAAAAAAAGCTTGGCCACCGTCTCATTCATGAAATACAAGGTCTTTATTTGTAATGATGCGAAATGTATAATTTCTTTAATTTCTCTTTTCTTCAATAAGGTTCCAAGTATCTCTCCAAACAAGATGACCGTAATCCTTGATGGGACCAGTCAAACCAAAAGAAACAGGAGCAAAATGAATAAAGACACCAATGACAATGATGTATACAGGAATGAACACCATCCATTGAACGGCGTTTGAGCAATTGCGAGTATAGTGATCCATCAAGAAAGGAACCATGAGGATACTAAAGTACAGAGCAGGGAAATAGTGATGCAGATAGGTGACACGACCCATGATGAAGAAGGGGATATAATGGAAGAACCAGCCAAGGAAGAGAGTCTTACCAGCATAGAAATAGTGATCCCATTGAGCTTCACATAAAGGATGGGGGTTAGTATATATAATGCGAGGCAGCTAGATCCTGCTACAACTTACCAAGAGTCAAATCGTTGATCTTTCTTTGCATACGAATCAAATAGTAAGCAGTGGTAAGACAGAAGGCAAAGATGGAAGCAATAGACAACCACCACACAGCAGGGTTACCCAAGAGATAGTACTTGATATCGTTATCGCCCCAACCACACATACGAAGACCCACAGTGACAAAAGGCCACTCGGTGGGGGTAGACGAGAGAATATCATACTTATCGGGATCAGGGGTCAAGGCATTGTTGGACGTCCACATGGCGATATTCAGTGTGATGAAATCACGGAGAAAGTGCTTCTTGTAGGCATTGGGTGGAGCAGCGGGCAACTTTTCGTTCCAGTGTTGTTCGACATTCCACATGGAGTAAGGGTCGTTGGTATTGTTGTTCTTGTCGCAAAAGACTTCAGATTGCTTGAAACCCCATTGAGGCAAACTGGTGCCATCAGCAGTTAAAAGACATCCTTGCTTGACATGACGAAGACGGAAACGAGTAGTCAAAGAGCGAATACGCTCCTTGTCATGGTAGATGAAGTCATCCACAATCTCGACCTTCCAGTTATCCTGAATATCGCCAATCGTTTCATTACCGTAACAGCTGACTTCCCATTGAGACGCAGTGACAGGAGCATTGACAGGATGGCTGTGCAAGTTGCGGCCGGTGGATGTATGTTGGAGACGCACGATATCACCGTCCTTGACGAAACGGATGAACTCTTCATTTTCAGGCTGCTCATAATCGTGGGCATTGGTGTCTCTAGGAGGACGGATTTCCCAGTGGTTGTTGTCATCCTTGTGATGGTAACATGTCACTTGCTGTTGCTTGGATCCTTCAGGGTAGGTCTGAACGTGAGAATGAAGCAAGCCACCGCCATAGCCAGTGTTCTTGAAGGTTAATTTGGATCCATATGCAATTTCTAGCACAATGTTACTGACATTGCCTCTCCACACTACACCTTATTACACGACGCTGCACTTACCAAGAGGATTGTCGACCATCGAGTTACCCTCCAGATTAGCCTGGAAAAGAGAACTCATTTGAGCATCACCGGGACCACTCTTGTACAAAAGGCCAAAATGCAATACAAAGCTAAACACATAGATGATGGCGGGGATGATGATGAGGCCAATGACACGGGCAATCCAATGACCAAGATATGTCTTTTTGGGCATTTGCAAATCACCCCACATGTCCCAGAGATCCTCCACAGTATAACAGCCAACAATGGCCACCGCAAAGAGGCCAACCCACTTGACACTGAGCACGCAGCCCAAGGATGCACCCGTCAAGCAAAGCCATGTCCACCACTTGGTTGTGAAGGGCCTATGGCACTGCTGGTTAACGAGCGGAACCGATGCATAAATTGTATCACTTACTGGAAGCGCAAATTGTGGAATGTAGTGAGTGTGTAAAGCGATGTGCAGGTGAAGAACAAGAGCATTGAGTCCAGCAAGATGAATCTACTGATGGTGAGGAACGCATTGTCTACACAGCGCATGAGTCTACAGCTTACGGATGACGCCTTTTACAGCATACTTACCAAGTAACACCATGGTGGCAGCCAAAAGAGATGCCTTTGTCGTCATCTTTAATTGCACAGCAGTAAGATAGGCAATAGGCACCATCATTGCACCGAAAAACGCGTTGAAGATACGCATGACAGCATAATTGACATCGTCAGGATACTCGGCGCCAGACTCGAATCCAAATGAGCCGTTATAACCACCCAACCAGCCTGACAAACCCACCAAAATCTTACCAAGGGGAGGATGCACATCGAAATAAAAGTCGTGATTCAGATAATGTGATCCAAACTACACATTACATAATATATTAAAAAATCTATTTTGTGTGTCTTTGACGCTGCTGCCGATTTACCTTGCCGAAATGTGCCTGCACAAAAAGTGGAGGTGTTAGTCTTCAATCCTGCTCAACATGCGCACTCAGAATCGCGTACCTCGTCCCAAACGACATGCTTGCTCAGTGTGATCTTTCTGAATCGTGTCCAGAAGGACAAGAGGGTCAATACGATGGTGATGATTGTGTGTTGGTTTTTCTGCAGAAAGGCAATGTTCTATGGCAAATCAATTAGCACCGCCTTGCCGTCGCCGCGATACACACGAGCGCTTACCTTGTTGGACGAGTAGACTACAGGCGCTTGAGGCTGAGGACGGTATCTATTGTATGCCTTTTCCTTTGTATCAATGTAGTCGTCGCCAGCAAGAGCAGTGTAGTCCTGCTGCTGCTGCTGCTGCTGCTTTTCCGACACATGTGGAATGTGTCTTCGTTTCATTGTGGTCTCCATTTCTGGAAGCGATGTTGAAAAAGAGGGTGATGAAGAAGAAAAGAATGCGTAGAACTCAAAAAAGCAATCCAACAAAAAATAACGCACGTTTTTAAAGGTAACATCATGTTGAACATAATCATCCAAACGACAAGCCTTTAAATGTCCGTTCAACAAGGCAATTTAAGGTTCATTTGCAATCTAATTTATACCATTGAATGGCTATATATGAATGGAGTGGAGGTTGATTTGCTTGGCATAGTAACCGTTGCTATGTCTCGTTTTCCTTCATTTGACAGGTACTGAAAGGGACAAGAGCAGAGGCTAATGTCAATGAGACGAGCTTCTCGACATTTGCCACATCAACGACATTGATTGGCGTGTGTCAAAAATAAAAGAGGTTTCAAGGTTACATATACAAATCAGCAGGAGATACCAACAAAAACTCAAATCAAGTCTTGTTGGTATATTTTTATATATATGGAAATAGCTGTTATCAAGCATGTCATGCCATATACATGTCAATTCAAGAAGCAATGGAGAATAGCATCAAATCATATACACCAGCACACGCCAATAGTAGTGGGTGACACACATCATTATTCATCGTAATTGAGCGATTGATACTCCTTTTTATAAGCACACAGCATTTGTAAATCAGTTTCTTGCCGTTCTCTCTTTATGATTGTTGAAAATCAGAGGTATCTACAGCAGGCGAAACATATAAATGTACTGATTTCAGTTCTGCTGGTTAGATCTCCAAATGCAGTTTACATTAAACAACGTGTTGGTCTCAAATGTACTATGATGATTATCCAGTTGTGCTTGACATTGCACTTTACTCATTGCTCAGTTTCATCCAGGAACAAGTTGCGACTATATAGATGTAAACTATATGAATTCAGCGTATTATCATTTTTAAATGAAAAGGGATTACCACTATATCTTATATGGCATGTGTATTTAGTGCTTGTGTTGCCTTGAATTGGGCATGAAGCATCTTCCCGCGCCCGGAGAATGCAATTTTATGAATTCTGTAACCTTGTATTCATATAGATTAGATGTCTGACGGTATATTTGTATCTATTCTCGGGCCAAACAGTCAAATCATGCAATACGGTTAGCCATTCATTCATGTTGGTGCAATAACTATGCAGGCGACAAGGCGTACTTGCGGATGACAGAGCAAGATAAAGCATAGCAGATGAACACCGGCAGGTTGTATCTGATCCAACACTGTTGCTTCTACCTCCAAAGTGCGTATATACTACAAGCTACTCATTGTGCAATGTGGCAAACTCCGGCAATTATTGCCTATTTCAAACGCTCGATTTGTGTGAGCGTCGCAACAGGACAACCACCTCTTACAACACAAAGCCTTTCTTTTCCCCCTCTTTCCCTTTCTGTACCTTTTTCTTTGATCAAGATAACAATGCCTTGCAGTGGAGCAAAAGGAGGAGGTCACGCTCCAAATGAACACACCCACTTGATCGCATCAGCCAAGCATCAACATGCGAATCACACTACTACTACTAGATCATGTACAAACCTGGCATCAAAAGTAGGCAACGATCTAACGCAATCATCCACTAAAAAGAAGCTCGCCATTGCAACTACGATTGCATTATTATTTTTTGCCACAGAGCTAATTGCCGGCTATCTGGCCAACTCATTAGGTAAGGAACGGACGCTATGATGTGATGTCGATTTAATACCCCTGAAAGAGTACAACAGCAGCAGTCTAAAACAAATTACACAGCCCTCATGTCTGATGCGTTCCACCTGCTGTCTGATGTATCGAGTTTCATTGTGGCATTAGCAGCCATCTACTTGGCAGAGAAGCCGCCTACCAAAAGTATATGCTCATGTTTCATATTGTATATATGCACCATCTTGCTCATGTATATATGTCGGCATTATTAGAGCACACCTACGGATTTCATCGAGCTGAAGTAATCGCTGCACTAGTGTCAGTCTTGACTATTTGGGTATTGACAGGATTTTTAGTCATGGAAGCAATCGAAAGAATTAGAAAGCCTCAAGTCATTGATGCTAGGCTGGTAAGTTCTGTAACCGTTTTTCCTGCCACTAATAAACAGAGAAGCGTTTCGTATGTAAATGTAACAAACATTGATTCATGTCTTTTGTACCTCGTAGATGTGTATCACCGCTTCTATCGGCGTACTTGTGAATGTCATGTAAGTGCATCTGCTGGTTTGATCCGCCTTGCTGGCCAGCATCTCACATTTCCCGCAGTTTGGCCTGTGTTTTGGGCGGACATCACCACCATCATCATCATGAACATGGCCATGGCGACAATGAATCACACCATCATCATCATCATAGTGACCATAAGGTATAGTAGACAAACAGAGAGGCTTAGATGTCGATTGCTGTTGAGTCTCAAGTTGCTGAAATTTTTTGAATAGGAGGTCAATATCAATCTGAGAGCAGCCGCCCTTCATGTGCTTGGAGATTTACTAGCATCAATTGGTAAAGAAATGATGAATCAACTACATAATGGATACACTAAAAAAAAAAAAATGACTAGGCGTTTTGATTTCATCTGTCATTCTGCTATTCAAGCCTAATTACAGCATTGTGGATCCACTGTGCACATTTGTCTTTTCAGTCATTGTGCTGTATACCACCTACCACCTTGTGCAAGACTCAATTGGGGTTTTGATGGAGGGTGCACCGGGTCATATTCAGACCGACGCCATTGAAAAATCCCTGCAGCAGATCCCTGGCGTAATTGCAGTGCACGATTTGCATATTTGGACCTTGAGTCCAGGCAAAAGCTCGCTCACAGCGCACATCCTTGCCGACATGGCAGCGTGCGATTACGACAGCATCTTGTCGCAGGGGCAGAGCATTGTGTGCGGCAGTTACGGCATCCATCACTCGACGCTGCAGATTGAATCAGACACGGCAGGGTTCACAAGCCATTGCAGACCACACATTTGCTCCTCTTCTTCTTCGTCAGGACGCTAATAATAGCTGCTTTTCCTGTGAAACTGGTTACACCTGGTCGTTTTTTCTACTATTAAAAAAATATTTATAATGGCAATGCACCAATGAGCAGCTTCTTTCATGTGAGAAAACTTAGCAGATCTTCCTGTTGCAGTAGGCGAGCTCACTCCGCGGGTCAATATTTTTTTTCGTATAAAAATGTGGAGAAATCCATCCATATTTTCCTCCTTTTCATCTCTTTATACACATCACACACACACACAAGACTATGCCTAGATTCATTGGCTCCATTGATCAAGGAACAACCTCAACACGATTCGTCATCTTCAACGAGCAGGGCGAAATTGTCACATTTCATCAGATGGAATTTGAACAAAACTGCCCGCAGCCTGGCTGGGTGGAACACGATCCCTACGATTTGCTCGACTCAGTGCACACTTGCATCGAACACGCCATCCTCAAGCTTGGGCTGATGGGATACGACGCCTCCGACATTGAGTGTATTGGGCTCACGAACCAGCGCGAGACGCTGATTACATGGGACAGCCTTACGGGCCATCCGCTGTATCCCGCCATCATCTGGAGCGACACCCGCACCATCGACACCGTCAAGCAATTGGCCAGCAAATCTGAAAAGGGCGTGGATGCGCTCAAGGACATTTGCGGCCTGCCTCTCACAACGTATTTTTCCGGTGTAAAGCTGAGATGGCTTCTAGACAATATTCCGGTGGTTGTACAAGCACAGAATCAGAATAGACTTTGCGTTGGTACCGTCGACACTTGGTTGATTTATGTAAGGATGCTACTTTTTTAAAGTTACCAGATTTTCCCCCTCCCATTCCCATACTAACACATATTTGTTTACTCCAGAATTTAACCGGCGGTTTAGACCATGGTGGAGTCGTTGTAACCGATGTAACAAACGCAAGCAGAACAATGCTGATGGACATCCACACCTTGAATTGGAGTCCAGAATCAATCGAGTAAGTGTCACCTTCTTGCAGATAAGAAAAAGATCTGGCTCAATTAACACATGATGTCTGCCAGATTCTTTGGCTTTGAACAGGTGCGATTGCCTCGCATTGTCTCCTCGTCCGAGGTTTACGGTACGCTGGCCGAGGGCTCTCTCAAGGGCGTCCCCATTGCCGGCTGTCTGGGCGATCAGCAAGCTGCTCTGGTCGGCCAGCAATGCTTCCAGGTGGGCGATGCAAAGAACACCTATGGCACTGGATGCTTCATGCTCTTCAACACTGGCAGCCAACCCGTCCAATCTCAAAACGGCCTCTTGACCACCGTCGCCTACAAGTTTGGTGATCGTGAGCCTGCCTACGCTCTCGAGGGATCTGTGGCCGTAGCTGGATCGTCTATTAACTGGCTTCGTGATAATCTTGGCATCATTGCTGATGCTACTGAGTTGAATTCGTTAGCATCAAAAGTGAAGAGCACTGCTGGTGTTTATTTCGTTACTGCGTTCGCTGGCCTATTTGCCCCGTATTGGCGATCAGATGCTCGTGGAACAATCTGTGGCATTACTCATTTCACTAGACTGGAGCACATTTGTCGAGCCACCTTGGAGGCTGTCTGCTATCAATCGCGCGCTATTTTAGAGGCTATGAACATGGACTCCAAGACTCCTCTTCGCTCCCTGAAGGTCGATGGCGGCATGTCCAACTCGGATCTCTGCATGCAAATCCAATCCGACATCTTGGGCATCACTGTGGACCGTCCACTGATGCGAGAAACAACTGCCTTGGGCTCTGCTATCGCTGCTGGTTTCGCTTGCGGCATCTGGAAGTCGTTTGAGGAGCTGTCTGGTATCAATCAAGAAGGTAGAACCCAATTCGAGTCCAAGATCTCTGAAAAGCGTCGCAGCAAGATGTGCAATGGCTGGGAGCAAGCAGTGAAGCGCTCCTACGGATGGGCCAATGTTGCCACCACAGTGTCTACGGATGACAAGGTCCTCGAGCTCTAAATTATATTTATTCCTGCCATGTAGATTGTTTATATTTTTCATTTCCTTGTACTATAATTTATACCCTATTTATCCCATCATGACTACAGATCTCTCTGTATTATTCCATTCCTTTTACTTGCCTTATCTCTAATAAAAAATTGACATTACTACTACCCTGAAACCTTAAAGCGTGTGTTCAAAAGCTCGTTCATGCTGGCCAAACTCTAAAATCATCAGCATCTGGGCCCTTTTTTCTTCTAAATCAACCAGTGTAGAACAACTTGGAAAGTTATTCTGAAGAGTACAAAACCTTGTTCACGTTACATGAAGAGAGAATCTTCAAAGCTTCTCTGTGAGAGCGGCGACGTGTTCTAGTCCAAGCAATAATGTACCATTTGTCCTTATTTAGAAAGCACGCAACATCAAGCCCATGTTATATATACCAAAACAAATATCATGCAAAACAAATAACAATTTGGATATATTCATGAATGTATTTACTTTATTAAAGACAATTATGTGCAAAGGTTATTCTTTTGGGGGGGATTTCAGAGAAACATTTTATACAATAAAATTAGCTAGTTTGGTAGTTGATTGATTGATTGATTTACAATTGAGCGTGGCCCTTCTCTTCGCCTTCAGAGATAATCTTCTTGACGATATCATCCTTGTTGGTAGTGGAGAAGGTGTTCTCGAGAGTGCTGTTGGAGGGACGGATGGCCTCACCAGTGATGCTGCCGGAGGGAGTAGTGAAGACATCGAAGCTTTGGACAACTTCAACGAGAGGGATAGTCTTGTCCTTCTTCCACTTGGCGACCATACCAGGTTGAGCAATGACGAAGAAATCGGTGTTGTCATCACCCTTGAAGACGACTTTGGTAGCTTGTTCAGAAGACATGTTGATAGTTGTTGGTTTACTTTTTGATTGAATAAAAGAGATAAAGTGGACAGCTGATGGTTTTTCGTGCTTTATTTATAGTCGAATGGATGTCGTGTTTCTCTTGATTTCAAGCAAATACAAAATGACGTTGAAATGAAATCATCATGCTTGATTTCAGTCCAGGATTTGAAGATCCGGGTCAACCAGAGAATTCCATTTTATGCAAACCTCAGTTTCTCAAATGAGATCATAGCATAAAACCACAATATATCTGGTTGACATTTCATTCTAGAGACAAGCAGGTTTCAAGTCTTTGAAGTCTAGTATCATTCAATTCAATAAAATACGCGTCTTTGACAGAGTCAGCAACGTGCTTGAAATGCACTATCGCGTAAAGAAATGTACATTCATTACGTATAGCAATTATGGCGTCAAGGTGTATAAAACAGCAACATGTGTTTCTCCGATTCATTTTTCACAAATGATGCTTTCGAGTAACATTCATACGTAATGCCCATCAGGAACTTGGATCTAAGCCAAGATGTCAGTGTCAATATATGCATAAAAGCCGCTCTTACATTGGCCATTCGTATAGTCTGTCTCGGATACGGAGCGCAAATCCGCCAAGAAGATCACTCTGCACACATACTAGAGGAGCCAATGTTCGGTTTATTTACTATTGCACACGATTAGCATTTGACATGCACGACAAGCAGTGACTCCCATGAAGCAAGCAACAGAACGTTGCGCATTGATGAGCAACTAGGTTGTATGATACAAGCAGATAAACTTTACACCTTACATTAGCAGCATGTTTTTTAGTGTATAAACTATTCGCGATTAGAAATATGGCAAGAGTTATTTACGTAATTGCAGTAGATAGTATACTACCACATTCTTTACTCGAGTTCCTTGAAGTAGTTACACATTCGGTGCTGCATGAACAATCTTAGTCAATGTTGTCTAGAGATATGATGCTGTACTATGCAAATCCACGTTATTCTCAGCTTAATACATCTAATGCAAATATTGTGGCAAGCTTTATATTAAACTTGCCGACTTATGTGATCACTCAAACACAACAGTAAATCAACTCTATTTGTCAGCCATGAACCAGAAGATTGTATTACATTTTGAGCGACGAGTTAGATGCCTGTTAGTTACTGAAGCAGCCCTTTTATTTGAAGAGGTAACAAATTGCAGACTCTAAACATAAAAGATACGCCTACGTGATTTCAGTGAAAAAATGTCAATTGTCTACTTACGACACGAAATATAGCTTCCGTTCTTAATAACAGTAAAACAAGCTAGATCTAAGCAGCCTTGAACACAGTGCTGTACAATATCCCATCCGTCAATCTGTTACTACACTAGTAGACGTTTGTAATTTATTAGCAGCTTTCCTTATGGTTTTTGTCCAGATTGAAGCTTACAAATGGATTATCTCGAAAAGCGTTCATCGTTCAACAGCAATCTATCCAATCTAAAATCTAATTATACCATCGTAATTTTTGCCAGATTTGGCATGATGGGTATGTGCTACGTTCAATACTCAAATACCAACAGTTCAAAGCAAGTGGATATTGGATGTTGGTTAAAACCTTGACATGCAAAACACTACTGTATACCCAGGATTTGTTGTAAGAAGTGCAAGGTTGTGGCTACAAAGCTAATTAGAGCCACAGTGTTGCTCACCATTCTATCTGTCGCTTTGTCACTACTAGACATTTGTAATTAACAGCTTTCCGTTCGGCTTTAGTCAAATTCAGTGGTAAAAACTGGCTTATTGCGAAAATCATCTTTTCATCCACAAAAGCTCATCCAATCCAAAATTCAGTTTCTCCATCGTGTTCCCCGCAAAATTCAGCATAGGTACGTGCCATCTTCAATACTCTAACAGCAAATTTTTGCAAATGGATCTCGCATGATGACCTGATCCTGCTTACCGAAAATACCTGCATACAAGCAGGATATAGTGTCGAGCACAAAGATACTACAGTATGCCGCTTTAAATAAAGTGTTTTCTAATACCCCACCTGTCAATCTGTTAACACTGGACACTTGTCATTATCCGCCTTCCACATGAATCTTGTCTGGACCAGTGCTCAAAATTTGATTATTTTAAAAATAGTCCATCCATCCATCAACGGCAACGCGCCTAGATGACTAAAGTCTGACCACAAAATCGTGTTCCTTGCAAGATTTGGCATAAATATATTCTTATCTCATAAGCCAGATGATTGACATTTGAAGACTTTAACTGATTTGATGCCAATAATAATATAATGCAAAATTGTGCCTTTGTTGGATGTTATGAATAGGCTTAGATTTACTCAAAACTCTTTTTTCCAGGATAGTAAATGTATTTGATCATGTCTCATACTTATGCTGGTATCGTGTGTAGTTACCTTGAGTCATTTGTACCATGCATTTTGAATGTTTAATGCTGCTTTTCTCATTTTAATTACATTTTTAGTTTTCATATAAAAGCTTTATTTCTCAGAGCTGTCTCCAAATTTGAGCCAATGAAATCGCTTAAAAAGCTATTTTAAACGCCGAAGGCCTAGAAAAATTTTGCCATAGTTCTCCCTTGTTTTTTTGTTAGGCGGAATTTTAAACACAGCCGAATACACTAGTATTAAGCTAAGTTATCATCAAAAACCCCTAAAATGCCAGAATATGCCTTACTACACACCCCAGCTTATAATGCAAACACTTGAGACTCTCAATTAGCACCAAGTAAGTGATACAAATCAAGTGAGGGCAGCCTATCTACCCCCAGCCTCTTAATCAAATCTAGTTGTGCTTCAACGATAGGCGTATCCACACAACGAAAAAAGAGGGTTATGGCTCAAAGAACCATAAAAAGGAAGGGAAAGTAAGAAGAGGACATCACTAGAATGTGATGAAGAACAGAAACATTGCAATACAATTACATACAAAAAGGTAACATGCAATGTGTATCATCAAAATGACGAGTACAAGAAAGAAAAAAAAAGTAGTAGAAAGAAGTATCAGCGTGGTTGCCTCATACAAGGCAAAAACACCAATACCACCAGTATTACAGAAGAAGTAATACTTGAAGAACAAAAAGAATGAAAGGCTACTCCACAACAATAAAGCAGCACTGCTAGCGATACAATGCATCAAAAGATACACCATAGCACTATGGTACAGCAACTCAAAAATAGTTGCGTGCAGAAAAGGGGGAAAGAATAAATCGCAATAGAGCAAACTAAAGAATGCACAACAGTATTACGAGAAAGAAAGTAATAAAAGGCTGAATGAATGTAATCCATGACAACCAAATCCACGACACCCAAAGCCAGGACAACCCAATCCACGGCAACCAAAAAAGGGGAATATACAAACCAAATACAAACCAAACACAATGAATTAATATATTGCAACGAATTGGTCTAAAATAAACTGTATTATAATTAGTATTACTGTATATTGTACCGCGAAAAGTAGCCCCTATTGGCTGATACCTACTGTAACAAACGTGAAAGATGTCGTCTTGAGTACTGGTGGTTGCAAAGGTATGCTTCTTCTTTTGACCAAACACAATAAATAAGTATATTGCAACGAACTGGTCTGAAATAAACTGTATAATTAGTATTACTGTATATTGTACCGCGAAAAGTGGCCCCTATTGGCTGATACCTACTGTAACAAACTTGAAAGATGTCGTCTTGGGTACTGGTGGTTGCAAAAGTATGCCTCTTTTGTCGAAAGTGGTGTTGTATTCAATCAAAAGTAATAAAAAGTATATGGTTTAATAGAAAAAGTGCAGTGCAAAAACAGGGTGGAAAGGGAGCGTGAAAAAAAAAAAAAAAAAGACGCGTTGCTGAGGGTGACTGCAGCCAATAAGCTGAGCACACAGAATTTGAGTGACGTGTACACTGAACATTTTGCACTGTGGTGACTGTACCCAAATGATTTTTTTGTGATGATTTTTTTGAATCAAAATCGATATAATTTGACATTTGTAAACATTTTTGTTAAAATTAGCTATATAAAGTGTGCTCAGCGTAAACTACTTTCTAATAAACTTAAGGGGAGAATTTGAAGGCGCATTCAATGGGGTCAATTTTAAAGTACTTTTAGAATGAAAAGATAAAGAATTTTGAGAAAATATAAAAAGCAGTTTTTCCAAGAAAAGTCGAGATTTAGCATATACAACGTTCAAAATAGCAGTTGCACAGGTTAGCCTACATCTGTGCGGTCATTTTGATTTAATATATATCATAGTAAAAAGTGTCGTTTTCGCCTTCAAAATTGCGATCGTTTGATTTTTAACAAAAACCATGAGGGGTACCTCATGAAAAAACGTGAATTTTCGACGATTTGGATCGATCTGAAAAATTTCAAGATAAAGGTCCAGGAAGTGAATGGTAATCAAAAGCAATTATTTATCACAATTCCGAGCATCCACAAGGTCATACAAGACGAGATGTTGAGGGTTGAATTTGGACGATTTGGCTGGGAAAAGTACCTTTAGTGCCATGTAAATCTACAAAAACTAATGCTACAAATCTGATCCAGACTTCAAACAATTGGCATCTTTTGGGACTACACGCTGATTACCATCAGACAAAGAACGATGAAAATTTTGTGTGTGTTTTACTTTAAAAACGCTCAGAAATACCAAAAGCACCGCTTATCGTGTTTCAATGATGCAGCTTCTACTGCTAATGACCTATGCGTATAGAAAGTAGTGCAATCTGCTGCTGTGCGTTTCATCTCTTTGAGAATCGAATATAGAGTTGAAACATCAGTTACCTGTAGTATATATTAATGGTGCTATTAAACATTACACAGTTGATGTTTCTGGAGGTAAAAGTCAATCACCGTTCTGAAAAACTACATACAGATATATCAGTCGACCCTCATGTGTGTGTGTGTGCGTATTTGCAATGGCTCTTTGAATAGAAATAAGTAAGTTTGAATCATATTTTTAGTATTTCGAATTAACCAAAAAAAAGGGAGATGACTTTAATCTTAGTAGTTTCATTCACTTACAATCAAATCAAGCATTTATGCCAAATATTGCACACCGCACGAAAGATGTCTAGGATCATCTTAGCTTCTTTTTGTATCGCAAAAAAAATAACTGTCGCTTGAGTTATCACCCAAATCTGTAGCATCAGTTC
This sequence comes from Mucor lusitanicus, assembly GCA_010203745.1. Lineage (NCBI taxonomy): Eukaryota > Fungi > Mucoromycota > Mucoromycetes > Mucorales > Mucoraceae > Mucor > Mucor lusitanicus. Next base: position 1,683,033 of record JAAECE010000003.1, on the reverse strand, counting down.
TCGTGCAGTTACAAGACTTGAAGAGCCTGCCCCAGCCAAATTGAGCAAAAACGATCGCTCAACAAGGCTAAATGTGGATTGAGTGATGGGTATAAAAACCGCATTTCAAGTTTTCAGAAATTATTCATTGAATATACATGTTTTATTCTATACGATTGCATGTGCCTTAAAAAGTGCACCTAGAGAGCATAAGAATGTATTGGTAGATTGTCATACTTTGCATAGTCAGTTGTTGCAAAATAGCAGGTGAATTGGACTAAAAGAAAAAAGAATCTAGCTGCCAGAGATTTGATAGTTTCTGGCTGGCAAAATCAATATGGAAGCTATCAAGGATACTATAAACTTACATTAATGAGATTATCGAAGAAAACGTAGCACACGTTGCTCTAACATTTCTGTTTTACTTCTGCTGGACATTTTAATATAGTAAATACATTGGCGCAAACTGCAGATTAAATGAGATCGTGTACTTGATTTATCCTTTTTCCAAAAGGAAATCATGCCATCATCTACATATCGCCCCATTCTAGGACGAGGATCTGATAAACATGATGCAACAATGTAACTCTACAATAAGAGGCGCCGTCTGTCTGAGGTTTGTTAGTTCAGTTTTATCGCTCAACACCGAATGATGTGCTCCGTGAGAATGAAGATTATGTCGTCTCGAGTAGGCCAGGAATTAAATAGTGCCGTGTAAGCCTTGCTTGGTATTTATGTTCCTTGCACGTACTGAAGCCTACTAATTGCTCAGCTTGCTGTACAAATGCCGCAGATACACAAAGCATGCTGCCCTGAAATGTTGCAGTAGGCAGCATTGAGATATGGCTATGGTTAAAATGACAAAATACGCTGCCATACGATTCTACCGTGTTTGATTTAAGAAATTTTGCATGTTAAAAGCGCCGCGATGTAACTGTAACTTGGGACACAAACACTGATTGGTACCTTTTACAGCATCCTCAAACTTAAAACAGAAATAATTAGCCACAAACGAAGTGGTCTGTTACTCATTACAACTTTACAGCCTCATTTCAATGTGGAAGATTGCATAATAGTTCTTTTTAGAAGAATGTCGTCAATGCTTCCCATAAACGACGAGCAAAATCATGTTTCTCCACACTTTTTTTTTATAAATTTGGAAATGCGAAGCTTCTGATATCTTCTATCTTGAACGTTTACCCAATTAAACCGAATTTTTGTGTAATGGAAATTCGTGATTTGGGGTTTTCTAGTGATTCATGGTGAGATTAAGGGATGATCACCTAGTAAAGGGTTTAAATCCCAGATGTGATTTCAGGCATGCAGCGAATCCTCTAAAATACGGAACTGCTGAGGCTTCTGTTCAGATGCTGATATAGCTTATTAAATAAAGTACCTTGTTTTGCCATCAGATAAAGATCGGACAAAGTGTTGCTCCGCAAAAGCAAAGTATTAATATAATAATTAAACTTGACGAAATCTCCATTTTAATTAAATCTCTAGTCTATTTACACAGGAAATGATGGGCGCGCTCCTACTAACCTCCCATGTGTTTAACTACACACCTATTAAAGTTTTTTTTGGAATACTATATGAGTTACTCATCAAAATTCTGCTGTGAGTCCTTTTTTCATTGACAGTATTCAATTGACTGCAGACAACAATTTCCTTTGTCATGGTTATCAATCATTCTAGCACATCTCCAGTGGCGTCATGTGTCACAAAGGGCTCTTAGTTTCAGCAATCCCTATTCAGTTCAAATGTTCGCAGCTCTGAGCACTGCAGATTTAGGCTAGTAGTCCATCATACTGTCCATGAAATCTTAAGCACAACGTTTCATTATATGGGTTTTACACGATTTATTCAAATGTAAGGATAGCGCATGTTGACGCAATCATATAACAGATGGCTGTAGTGTGTAAATGTAGCATAAGTACCACTCTATATATATATATATCAACTCTTGTACACTTGTCAATCTATTTTATGAGAGACGCACCAAATCCACCTTAGTTCTTCAATCGGGCTATGGCATAGATCCGATTTTCATGTAGTATAGTCATACAGTCAATGTCCAGGTACATAGGGCCTTGCAATACCGTATCTGATTTGATCCAGCCGGATCTGTTGGCTTGCCAATATTTCTCTATTTCAGCTGAGGTAGTAGTGTCCAAAGTTTGCCAGGAAGAATCAAATGCAATTTTCCAAACCGCCATTTTTCAATACGAGGTAGAGGAAAGGCGAAAAAGAAGGATAGATTGCAGTTTTTTTTTTTAAGAAATTGAAGGGGTTCTCTATTTAAAGAAACTTGACGAACGGGGAAATAATGGCATTTCATCTGTAACTTCCATGTAGAGTAACAGTTACCAAATGCACACAGACGTTTTTTCTATGATGTATTACTAAGTGAATTTGAGTTTGATAATGGAACACGCACTGTGTAACCATGCACGCTTATTAAGTGCTTCGTTTTTGACGTTTTAGAGCAGTGGTCAGCATGCGTGATGTATTAGTCATGCAGGTGCAGATATAGTTCCATCGATTTAAATTGTAGAAATTGAGATTTCTATTACAACGAATTACAAATAAATTCTGTAATGGATCTACAAAGGCCATGCTGCTTTTTATCACATTAATCTGCACCTAAAATACATACAATAACCGCAAATAAATTTGTCACCTCACATAAATTTATACAACATTGCTTCACATGCCAAGGCTGGTATTTAAAGAAATAGTAGCTACTGCGATATGACATCTGGTAGAGATTGAAGGCAAATTGCGTATGTGCCATCTGTATACCAAAGTCTATTTGATTTGCAGCGAGAACAATGGAACAATGGAACATTTTTAATTTAACTGATAGCGGAGGATCCCAGACTTTTGGATTTTCTCGTCCTGCGTGCGCTTTTTGCTGCCCATCTCCATACTACTGAACCTGCCACTATATCTCCATCTATCGAATATACTGCTCGAATCAATCTTCTCAATCGAATTCCGAGCACACAGTCGTCATTTCAAATGTTTGTCGACCATTGTTGTCAATTACAAATTGTATTTTATACGTTTAACCCTTTAGGAAAGTGACATTGGAAGTGTCGGAGGCATATCTATTTCTAGAGTTCTTGATCCTAGATGCATTAGCTCGTTGTTAACATTGAAAATAGACAAAATGACCATAAACTACACGTAATTCCAGCGTAGCGTGTTGTTTGTAAGCGTTTGTAAGGATTTACATGTTCAAATCTTGTTCTTGGATTTAGAGTTTGTGTAAATCAAAAGCTGAGTGCAAATGAGAAGACAGCCATGGTTAATTTATTTGCCTGTAAATCGGATCAAGTGTCCCAACAGTCGAGTTTGTGTTTAGATTGAGCGAGAAGCACTAGGCAGAGCGACTGAAAGATCAGATGGTTTGGGTTTCTATGTCTAAGCTTTGTCAATACCTGCAACACCGACAGCATTGCTAGAGGATTTTGGACCTGTATCCAAGAAGCATCCAGATGCGATTGGCTTGCTCTCGGCGAATTTCGAGAGCAAACCACGGAGAAGTGGATTATACCACCCGTGATCAAAGTCTAGCTATAATTAAGGATGATGAGCGTCGATTTCTAATGCTTACTACAATGCACATCGGATCACACTGGATGAAATCCGAAGCCTTATAGGTACACCAATTCAATGTTCTTGGATGCAGATCAAAAGGTTTCGCATTCGATGATGATAAATCATAAAGGTCCAGACAAGCTTTTAACCAGGAGATGGACGGGTATTCAACATTGCCATGATACCCAATCAATGAATTTCGATGAATCTTAATGAGCCTAGATATGAGTGGTCCTTGTATCTCATCAAGTAAGCAAAGATAGCGATTTACGCAGAACTATTGATATGAAAAAAGTCATTCTTATTGAGGCAAGCTGCTTTACAAGTTTAATGAAAAGTATAGTTGAACTTGAAATTGGCTATATGGCTTAGCGTTTGATTTAAAGTGTCAGAATGCAACTAGCATGTGTCATTTTTCTATCAACATAGAGCTCTTTCTCTCGGGTAAGTAGTAGCGTAATTGAAGCATCCATGGTGGTCTCAAATGTCAATACAGTGCAACTCTATAATGGTCTTTTTTCATTCTTGATTGTTCCTCAGAAATACATGGTTGAGTAATCATCCTCATGTATAGTATAGTGGCCGTTCAAGACCATTCAAATATCAGGCTCATTTCATAACGTTCGCCAACGTTGAGGCTTTCAATATGTACCTAATACAGCAACAAACAACGACAAATCATCGTCGCCTGCTGCTCTGCATAAGCTCTGTCAAATCATGATAGAAGCATTGTCCATATATGAGTGCTTTTGCCGACATTGGCTTACAATTGGCTCCTGAGCTGGCCGTGTAAATGATGGGCGAGATGGGGGGAGATATTTTTCGCATTTCTTTTCTTATTTCCCTTGTCACTCAACGCGCACCCAAAGATACAATGAATCCAGCATTAGTGCAAGGACAGCATGCACTCGTCTATAATCCCATGCTTCCACCTGGATGGATAGAGCATCGCACACCCACTGGACGGCCTTATTGGTACAATACTGCCACAGGGCAAACTTCCTGGTTATTTCCATCCCCTTTACCACCAGTCGCTCCACAAGAGACCCAACCTAAAAAGAAGAAGAAGCAGACCAAGTAAGCCCAATCTATGAGAGGACCATAGCACGATGGTAAATAACCGAGCAATAGAAAGAAGATTCCAGGCACAAACTGGCTTTTTGTTTTGACGCACGATGGATACGAATTCTACTATGATCGCGACACAAAGACGTCTGTTTGGGAGATGCCAGAGTCGTTGAAGGCTCCCATGGAGGAGCTCAAGAAGCTAGACGAGGAGAAGGAGCGAGAAAAGAAACTAAAGGCAGAAAACGAGGCTAAATTAGCTCAAAAAGAAAAAGAGGACGCAGATAATAAAAAGAGGATGCTGGAGGAGCAAGAGGCAGAACAAGAGGCTAAACGAGCCAAGCTAGAACAGGAAATTGCGCAGGAAGATGACGATGATGAGCAGGAGGAGCATGCCAAGGAGGAGGATCTGGAGGCAACAGAGTAAGTGCAATGCCATTTGAGATGCCTGGCAGCCCTATTGACCTGATCTGCTAGAATGACAGAGGAGGATATCATGTGGCAGCTACAGCAGATGGCAGAGGCCGAGGTAGAAGAAACACAAGCAGCAGCAGCAGCACAAGCAACACCAGAGGCAGCGGAACAGATCAACAAAGAACCCAAAAAGCCTGAGCTGTCAGAAGAAGAGTGCCTCGCTCAATTCAACCAATTGCTAGCAGAGAGAAACATTTCGCCATTTGCCATCTATTCAGCCGAATATCCCAAATTGATGACAGACCCCAGATTTTCATGTAAGCGTTTTTTTAGTGCAAATTGCACATTTAAAAGTTTTAATTTATATTTTATTTTAGTGGTACCACATAATAAACAAAAGGCATTATTCAACAAGTATTGCAATGAACTGGGCGACAAGATCAAGAATGAAAAGAAGAACAAAAAGGTAAATGGAGGGTATTGTGTGTGTATGTAGATTATTTACAATGCAAAATGGATAGAAACCTGAGGATGAATTCAAAGATCTGCTTGTCTCCAAGGTCACTCAAAAGATGTACTGGGATGATTTTCGCCGTAAATACAAGGACGATCCGCGATTCAAGGCCCTTTCTGTTACCAAGGAGAAGGAGGCCCTCTTTAAGGATCATGTGAAACATCATCTGGGAAAGAAAAGGCCAACGGATGAATACATGGATCTCTTGCGTGACACAAAGGATATCCGGCCAGGGATGCGATGGAGAGATGCCAAAAAGATTCTTGAAAAAGACGATAGGTATTATCTGGTGGAATCAAAGATCGACAGGGAGGATCTGTTTCGTGATTATCTGCAAGACATGTCGAAATAAGATGAATAATAAAAGAGCCAATTTTCTCTTTCGAAAGCGTGATTTCAAATCATGATAAATTTTCTTTGTTGCCATGGTTGCTGACTTTGGGTGGTGGTGGGGCATTTGCACAGGCAGCCACTCGATAAGAAGATCTTGGCTGCGGTTAGTTGTAGTGGTATACTTTGGGCGGTTCTGTTGTAAATCTAACAGAATGGTGCGAAAGGCTCTTGTGTGGTATAATGATGTCTTTGCTGGCATTGTGAGCATTGTTGGTGCTGTCCAATGATTTTTGATTCATTGTGCTTGGTGGACAACTGAACCGCAACAATCTTGATTTTATCATCATTTCCTCCTCTTGATGTTCCTCTTTCTCTCTTTCTTTGATGATGGCTTGCAGTAACGCAAAACTATCGCTTCTGCGATGGCGTCTGTGATCCAAGGGCGATGGGGGAGGCGATGGCAATGAAGACATGTTTGTGGAATGGATAAATAATGGTACGGGAAACGAGGAAAAAAAGGAAAGCGAGAAAAGAAGAAATCCATATTTAAATACCATGGAAAAATTGGAGGGGGGAGGGCGGGGGATGATCGTGAGGCTTACATTTGGTAAACCAATCAATTCATGTAGATCCTCATTTTGTCGATCTTTTTGTGATCTTCTCGGCAAGCTATTCACCCGCGTTTTAGTCCATGTTTTCAAGAACAAACATGACTATCGACCTTAAAACCTTATTAGACATAGATCCAACTGCTGGCGAGCCTGCCATGGCTGATGTCTGACCTGCAGATCAGTGGGCGGCTCTGAATCAGCGGATAATGGCATGCAAACCACTCCTCCATCGAATGACATGCACAGCAGATTAGTACACCAAAAGAATTTTCGTTTCAAATTTTAATATGTCTGCCTTGGTAGGGGTTTTTTTGCTTGCAATGTGGATAAATGAGATCTTGAGTTTTTATTATAATATATATGTTTGGAAAAAAAAAGAAAGTGGGGGAGGATTAATCATCGTCTTCGTCGTCGAAATCATCATCGTCGTCGTCTTCCTGATATCGGGGCTGTGGTTTTGATCGTTGAGCGGGTTGGCTGTGGTGAGATGATGATGGTGTGGATGATGCGGCTAGTGTCAAGACACCACCTGGACACAGTTCTTCTAATTTAGCATCAAAAATTTTCTTGAAAAGCGCGAGTGTCAGTGTCTGTATGAAAATCATGTGTCAATCCGTCTTCATTTACCTGCATTTCATTGGCGTCTTCATATACAAATGACCCCTCCTCATTAAAGATCCTTGCGTTGTTGAACATGAGGTGGAAATCATCTCTAAAGTGGGCAATCGTTCTATAGTAGGTGGAGTTGAGGCGCTTTTTGATCATGTTCATCGATATCGGGTTTTTGATCATTGTGTAATAGAGGGGATAATCACGCTTGCTAACCAGATCCATAAAGAGCTCGCTTCTGCTACGGTAAGTCCTAGTGTCGCACTGGGTTAGTCTCTGCAGCCTTTTCCTTGCCGCCAGTCAGCTACTCACTCTTCGTCTTCTTCCACTGCTTCCTCAACAGCCTTGTAGCATTCTTTGAAGATTCTCAGCATGTTTTCTCTCAGTTGGGGAGGCACTGTATCGGGCTTGTTGAGCTCGTCGTTTTTACCACGCTTGCGTTTAGACTAAATAAACCAGAGTGAGTAAACAAAATGCTGTATAACAGTGATGCCGTGTTACCTCCGGCTCTCCCTTCTTTGGTCTTCCTCTCTTCTTGCCAACAGACTCGTCATGGGTGTAGCTCTCCTCGCGTCGGCGGCGTCCAGGGCGCTTGGCTTCTTCTACGGGCTCAGGCTCACCGAGCATTCTGGCCATGCGCTTCTGCTTTCGTCGCTCCTTTTTGGCAATCAGCTCATCCAGGTCCACATTCTCGTCTTCTAAAGCATTGAGCCACTGCTCTTCTGTCAGGCCGTCGTCATAGCGCACAGAGTCTCGGCTACGTTGGCCACGGCCAAAGGAAAGTGGATCGTCCGCGTCGTCCGGTAAAGGATCGTCGTTCAGGTAGATTTCTGGCAGTTCGTTCTCAGTGATCAAACGCTCAGGCTTGCCACGACGACCCATGGCCTGCCAGTTGCGCAGGTCATTCTCCTCGCGCTCGTCATCGATGCGATGGAACACGGGGATATCAGATTCGTTTCTTTGCAGGATTTCGTTCAGCTCCTCGTCATCAATGTCTTCGTCGTCGCCGTCGTTTTCTTCGTCCGCCTTGTCTTCCAGCAGCGATCGCAAGAAGGCTTCACGGTCTTCTTCGGTACTACGGTTGTCGAATTTACCAGCCTGGATGACCTTGCCGTCAATGTCCAGCTTGTAGTTTGCTCGGGCAAGGATGCTTTCTTCGACCGAGTTGGTGGATATGAGACGGAAAATGCGCACTTCCTTGGTCTGACCAATACGATGTGCACGATCCTGTGCTTGCAAATCTTGATGGGGATTCCAGTCAGAGTCAAAGATGATGACAGTGTCAGCCGTCTGCAGATTAAGACCAAGACCACCGGCACGCGTACTGAGCAAGAAGACAAAATAGGGCGAATCAGGGGCATTGAACAGGCGCAACAGCTCGGAACGGTCGTCTGCCTTGGTGGAACCGTCCAGACGCAAGTAGCTGAAGCCCTTGTAGTTGAGGAAGTCCTCCATGATACTCATGACCTGTGTCATTTGGAAGAAAATAAGCACCCGATGACCTGTCTGTTGCAATTTGGGCAGCATGCGGTCCAGGAGCTCGAATTTGCCCGAGGTACGGAAGAGCAGGTCATTTGACATGCCACTGGGATTCACCAGAGACTCGACTTCCTCGAAAACAAAGGGATGGTTACAGATCTTACGCAGCTGCATAATCGTGTTGTTGAGGCCTTTGACACCAGACTTGCCCTTGACGACCTCGGAGGTGTACAGAGTGCCGTTGCGCTTCATTTGCGTGTATAGATGGGTCTGCAGTGACGACAGTTTGCACTTGATGACACGCTCTACCTTGTCGGGCAGTTCAGATTCGACATCGCGCTTCAAACGTCTCAGCAAGAAGGGACGCAGCACCTTGTGAAGACGCTTGATAATCAGCAACTGCTCTTCTTCGTTGAGGCCAATCTTGTCATTGACACCCTGTGTGTTGAAGGGCGTGTTGAACCATTCTTCAAAACTCTTGACACTCTTGAAGATCTTGGGCAAGACAAAATTAAGCAGGGCCCACAATTCAGGCAAGTTGTTCTAACAAAAAACACTAGCTTTAGCATGCAAATCAGGGGGACAGCCAGCACGTCTCGCCGCTTACCTGCAATGGGGTACCCGTCAAGATGAGTCTGTACTTTGTGTGGTAGTATTGTCGGAGCACCACAGTCAGCTTGGAGTTGGTGTTCTTCATACGATGGCCCTCATCCACAATCATGTGCAGCCACTTGACCTTACTGAGGATGGGTCTGTCCTTGATAATGTACTCAAAGGTGGTTAAAAGCACCTGGAAATCATTGTAGCGAATGTCGTTTTGAAGCTCTTTACGGGTATTGGGAGGACCCTTGTAAATGATGGTCTTGATGGCAGGTGCCCATTTCTCGAATTCCAGTGTCCAATTCGTGAGCGTGCTATTCAATGCGGTTATGATACTGACTTTGCCAAACACATAAACACTTACGATAAAGGCACAATAATGAGATAAGGCCCATTCTGTCTCTTCTTTTCAATCAAATAGGTGATCAAACTGATGGTCTGAATTGTTTTACCCAGACCCATTTCATCAGCCAAAATACCGTTCAAGTGATTGTTGTACAGAGACACCATCCATTGGAGACCCTTGAGCTGGTAATCCTTCAATCTACCACCCACCAAGATGTCAGGCTGGACAACCTCTTCCTTGATGCGATGCGTCACTTGGAAGTAGTCGTTCTTCGCATCCGGATCGCTGGCTGTCATATCATCGTCGTCGTCATCCAAATTGATGTCTGTTCTATACATGCTGTCGTTTTGTTGCTCCTGAACGGCCTTGGTCAAAGAGTCCAAGAAGGAGCCTGTCTGCTTCAACAGTTGTGTCAAACGAGTGTCCTTGGCTTCGTCAATCAGCTTCATGTAGGCCTCTTCATCGTCGTTCTTCAAGGCACGGATACGCTCTCTTGAGATTCGCTCAGCACGCTTCTGCTCCTCCTTTTCAATGTGCTGGTGATATTGCAATACAGCTCTTCCCAGCTTCATCTGCTTGGATCGGTAGTTGGCTTGTGCCATGGCCAAGCTGCGGCCATGATCGCAGATGGTTTGCAAGTAGTCCAGATGCTTCTGCTTTTCGCGGTGCTCACGGTCAGTGCGTTGTTGACGTTCAATCTTCTCCGTCATACGGGCCTCACGCAAGGATTGCTTCTTCATGCGACGGTAGGCTAAACGATCAGCAGACGAAGCCAACGTGGTGGAACGCTTCATGCCAGCCATGATCTCCTCCCTCAGCTGCTTTTGCTTGCCCAACAAGCGCAATGCCTTCAATTCCACAATGGCCTTGAGCTTGATGGATCCGTTTTGCTGACGAAGATCCTGCTCCAGTGCCTGTGTTGTGTCGCTGAGGTTGCTCGGCAATTTTTCGAGTTCGGTAATGCGGTACTGGATACGGTTGAGCATGCGACGCTCACGCTCAGAAATGATGGCGTAAGGATCTACACCAGAGGGTGTGATGCTGGGGATCAGCAAACGCTGTTGACGCGAAGCATGAGAGAACGACGTAATGGGCTTCTTTAATAAATCGTAAGGTGATGCATAAGCATTGTATTCGATCTTTGCTGCTGCCTCTGCTACGGCTCCCCCTGCTCCTGCTGCTGTGGCTGCTGCTGCTGCTGCTGCTGCGGCTGCTGAAGGTACAGTACTGGCGACATTGGCTGATACAGGGGCTGTTGTTGCAACAGGTGTAACTGCATTAGCAGGTGAAGATAGCGATGGAATGACGGGTGGAGTCATTTGCTGGGCGGGTGGCTGTTGTCCCAGAGCGGGAGGCTCCATCAAGGCTGAAGTAGGTGACAATACAGCTTGTTGAAGGTTGGGTGGCAATACTAAATTCTTGGAAATGAGCTTGTAGGCCAAGATTTGGTACTTTAAGGCGGCCAATTGCTGCTGAGAAAATGCAGATGGCATATCTTGATGATAGAATAGGTAAGCACATGCTGCAAATCAGTAAATCAACGCATATTTTACCAGGATTGGGTCCATTTGCAATGGGCGAGGCGATGGATGGCGACGAGCTGGAAGACACAATCTGGTCAGGCATGCCAGGACGCGTCTGCTGCTGCTGCTGCTTTTGCAAGCCTTTCAAGAATTGCATTATCTGAGCATACTCTGGATTGTTGTCTTCCTTGGCACCTTGGGATTGGAGAAATCGAACGCGCTATGTACAGACTTCAGATGAGAAACAATGATATCAAAGCGCTTGCCATCATGTAGTTGCTACCTGTACAAGACTTTGCAGTTTTTCCTTGTTGATACCACCCGGTGGATGGTTAGGCAACGAGTTCATTCTTTTTTTTTTCTAAAAGACTATCAAATTGTTACTAAAATGAACGCGCAAATGATGCGATAAAAAGTCAATTAGTCCTACCTTTGGTTACTATTTTATATATGAAAAAAAAGAAGGTTTTTTTCCTAATAAAGAACTAAAATACAATACGAAAGAGAATGGTAAAATGGTGTTGCTGAGAAGAAAAGGGGGAGGGATGTTTGCTAGATGGAGGTTCCAAGTGAAAAAGTGTGTACTGCAAAGCTTTGCTAGGAGTCACATCGGATTAGCAATACTTTAGGGAAGGCCTGATATGTGGGTCATTCATCAAATGAGGGGGGTGGTATTCAGTCGTGGGCAGCAGACGTTTTCATTCATCGTAGCATGGTGCATTTAGCCTCCGCCATCACCCATCTCCATCTTTGAAAAGCTCTATTGCAAGGTAAACCACATTCCAACAATTTTTCTTGGCATAGAAGGCTTCCCTGACATCTCAGGTACTTAACGATATAATTATCTTGGTGGAGCAGAGCGATTTGAGCAAATGAGAGGCACATTTTGAAGGGGGTGTGAGCTGAATTGGGCCTGATACTGACATTTAGCCTCCTCTTTTATCAGATCAGACAACACCTCACTACAAACTGGGGCTTATTTTCCGCATCAAAAGTGCTCTACATGCTAGCAATAGTCCTGAAGTCAAGAGCATTGGTGATTCATTGTCAAAAACTCTTTCGAAATCACTATTTAGAGTTGCAAATGTCGAGATATTTGCAACGGCGACAATGAATCAGCCAATGGCCATATAAAATGTATATATATGTTACCACATCCAGACATTCCACATCATTGACATGCTGCTCTCTCGCGTGAGATACATGATATCTTGAAGGCAAGATCTACCTTCCTAATAGACATCCAAGGCAGTATACCAGCAAGACATCTCAAGCAAGCCCCATTATGGGCTTTCTGAATGAGCCCACCTGAAAAGGCATCTAAATGTCGCCCCCATTCATTGGTTTAAATAGAACAAAACCATGCCAACACGTCACCCTTACAAAATACTCATATTTTCAAGTTTTTTTCCTTATTTCGATACACAGTTTGCAGCTCGCTTTTGTTCATCATCTCTCTCTTGTTGTTTTTTTATTGTATTTTTTGGTTCCTTCTTCTTTAAGCAACATCTCCCTGTTGAACAAATCGTAACTCGCCTATATTCGCACCCACTTTACTATAAAAAAGACACATATACACATATACACACACACACACACACACACACACACACACACACGATGACCGCTGTAAGTTCTGTTGCTGACGTTGACGCTTGGATCGCACAACTCTCTGATTGTAAACAACTGCCAGAGGCTGAAATCAAGAAATTATGTGAAAAGGTACATTAAGATACGGGAGGCTGCATGGCAACAACATGTAGGGTGTTTTGCAACGACTAAACTCTTATTCCTACGGACTAGGCACGTGAGATTCTCCAAGAAGAGTCCAATGTCCAGCCTGTAAGATGTCCCGTTACTGTCTGTGGTAAGCTTCGTCTGGACGGATATCAGTGTGGAAACAGCGAGATTAAACGGATCGTTTCTAGGTGACATTCACGGCCAATTTCACGATTTACAAGAGCTTTTCCGTATTGGCGGTAACTCGCCTGACACTAATTACTTGTTTATGGGTGATTACGTTGATCGAGGCTACTACTCTGTCGAAACCGTTACATTTTTGGTGGCTCTCAAAGTAAGATACAAGGATCGTGTTACTATCCTTCGTGGCAACCACGAATCCCGTCAAATCACGCAAGTGTACGGCTTCTACGACGAATGTTTGAGAAAGTACGGCAACGCCAATGTCTGGAAGATGTTTACAGATCTCTTTGACTATTTACCCTTGACGGCACTGATTGAAGACCAAATCTTTTGTTTGCATGGCGGCCTCTCGCCATCCATTGACACACTGGATCAAGTCAGATCCTTGGACCGTGTTCAAGAAGTTCCTCACGAAGGACCTATGTGCGATCTCCTGTGGTCCGACCCTGACGACAGATGTGGTTGGGGCATCTCTCCTCGCGGTGCAGGTTATACATTCGGCCAAGACATTGCAGAGACATTCAACCACAACAATGGGCTAACACTAGTTGCAAGAGCCCATCAGCTGGTTATGGAAGGCTACAATTGGACTCACGACCGCAACGTCGTTACCATCTTCAGTGCACCCAACTACTGTTATCGCTGTGGCAACCAAGCTGCCATCATGGAAATTGATGAGCACATGAAATACACATTGTAAGTGGGAGTGGCTCCGGTATTTGATTGTTGGATACTAACTTCATCGTCCATCTAGCCTTCAATTCGACCCTGCTCCTAGACGCGGTGAACCACACGTTACCAGACGCACTCCTGACTATTTCTTGTAAAAAAAAAATTGTATGCTATCAAACCAAGAATTATATACTATACATTTGACATACACTATCTATATAGTACTGTATAATCCGCATAAAAAACACTAACAAAAAAAAGATTCTATCACTCTTTTTTTTATAGCCTGAAAAATCCAAAGCAGCAAATCTACTTTTTCACTCACCTTCTTATTCTATCATACCTCCTTTGCCCTCCCTACTAAACTAAATAAAGCCATCTTGATATGTATGGTATACGTTGTTGTGTGTTTCATTTGTTTGCGTGTAAAACCGGGGGAATAATTATAGCATGGATGATTTAAACTTTAGAACACGGATATGTATCAGCATGAATGTAGTATATAGGTATATAAAGTGAGGCCCATGTCGTTTCTCTCACGCCTTTTTCTCTTATTCTAGTCAATCTTTACTCTATCTCTTACTTGCATTAAATACATAATGAACAAATTGACAGCTGTTCCAAAGACCACATTTGGTAGACTGCATCCACTTCAGACCAGGTTTGTATATAGATGGTGCTCATTTCGTTGTTGCTTAACGTACACACAGATGCTTATCTGTAGGACAGCAACTCTACTTTAAAAAGAACCTCGGATTTGACAAGGATAAAGGTATTTGCCATCATTATTGAAAGCACATACATTGCCACTCACGATGCTACTAGTTGACCGTGAGCCTTCGTTGATGGAGAATGCACCTAATTGGAAGGAAAGTGCTGCTACTGAAAGTGAGGCTGATGTAAGTGCTATCTGCCTGTATACATGTGTAACAAACAACCAACGTTTGTTTTCTTTGCACAACAGATCAAAGCCGAAAAGGAGCCTGATGTGCCTCCCGAGATTTTGAAGGAGGAAACGGCTGAATGGGTCAGATCTCATAAGGACAAAGACGGCAACATCCCTACACAGTGAAACCTTCCATTGATGAGACTTGTACATAATCAAACTGAATAAATTTTTTTCATTCAAATCATCGCACCATCTGGTTTCATATGGCCTGCTATCCGCACCTTTTGTTTAAGCTCAGAATTTCCTTCTCATGTAAAAGCAACCAAGGCCCGTGCCCTTGTGCTTCCTTCCCTTTTCATTTCTTTAACAATGAGGTAAATAACTGTTTGACACATCCATCCATCCATCCATCAAAGGAAAGATGCATCCATCTCACACCAAGATGGGCATTTTTATATGTGGATGTTGGCCGAGACATGAACCATCCATCTAACATGACATCCCATCATCCTATAGTAAAGTCAGCGCTTCTGCCGTCAGAGATATTGTTAACCAAATCCAAGCTGCCTCTGCTGAAAAGCAACGCAAGTTCACTGAGACTGTCGAACTCCAAATTGGTTTGAAGAACTACGATCCCCAACGTGATAAGCGTTTCTCTGGTACCATCAAGCTCCCCAATGTTGCCCGTCCCCGTATGACCGTCTGTGTTCTCGGTGATGCTTTCCATTGTGATCAAGCCAAGGGTGCCGGTATGGAATTCCAATCCGTTGACGATCTCAAGAAGCTCAACAAGAACAAGAAGCTCATCAAGAAGCTCGCCAAGAAGTACGATGCTTTCCTTGCTTCCGAAGCTTTGATCAAGCAAATTCCTCGTCTCTTGGGTCCTGGTCTCCACAAGGTCGGTAAGTTCCCTACTCCCGTCTCCCACAACGACTCCTTGACCGATAAGGCCAACGAGATCCGTGCCACCATCAAGTTCCAATTGAAGAAGGTTCTCTGTCTCGGTGTTGCTGTCGGTCACCTCGACATGACTGAAGATCAATTGATTGCCAACATCATGTTGTCCGTCAACTTCCTCGTCTCCTTGTTGAAGAAGCATTGGCAAAACGTCAAGTCTTTGTACTTGAAGTCTACCATGGGTAAGCCTCACCGTCTCTTCTAAGCGGGTCGCTCCTCTCTGCTTTCTGTCATCTCAATGATGAGCATTTTATATAATGTGTTATGCTATCAAAACAGAACCTATTAACTCTGACGGTGTACCAAGGTTTCATTCATTTGGAATCATTTGGGAGCTATCATGACTTACTAATGTAAAATGTTCATTATTGTTTCAAGAATAAAAGAAAAACATTTAAAAAATCAATATTTTGCTGCTAATTATTGAATCGTTTGGTTGTGTTTGGCCCGGATCTGTAATCGATTTTACAGTGGACACAAGAGGGCGCTTCACCAAAGTACCTCCAAGTTGAATGATGGGTGTTACCATAGTAGAAGTTGGTCGTAGTACTCATTATTGAAGTTTGCTCTGAAGGCAGGCACTCGATTTGACATTCGACGACCTGATCCGGCACCTTTTGCGAAGCGGGTGTTCACATCCGGTCTACCGCTCCTATAGCAGAGATTCGGTTCGCTGCAACTCCCGTCTACCGTTTACGGATAAATTCTAGTGAGCTACACGGTAGCAATGATAAATACATGAAATGGTTTAGGCGGCCATCAAGGTAATAAAGTAATGGTTTTAGTTTCATCAAATTTACCGTACAAGGGTAAACCATAGCAAGAGCCTTAATGTGTATATAAGGCACGCAACATTCCATGACAAAATTGATTTTCATACATACAAATAACCCAACAAAAATGTCTCAACCTACTGCTTTATCCTTTGAATACTCCTGGCCCAATGGCGAATCTGTCGATACCAACCAAGTTGACTCATGGGAGTTGAAAGCCTCTCGAAGAGCACTCAAGAATCTCAAAACACTGCTCGCTGGTCAGCCCATGCTCGATCTCATCAAGGACCAAATGGACCAGGCTGATACTTACTTCAAGAGCATCATTGACAAGTCCAATGGCGAGTTCACCGAATCCAGAATTGATCTCAAGGTCAAAGGCATCTCCGCAGCTCAATTTATAACATGGTGGAATGTTTGGTTATCAGAGATGCTCAACCAGCCTCCCGAGGTCAAGCGACAAGTCTTTATCGATACCATGGTACCATCTCACCCTGAGCACTATGCGCATCTCATCGACCAGGAAGGTATCGTTGAAACAATTGGAGGGCATCTTGCTCGTGTATCCCTTCATCCCTGCCCTAATCCTCCAGAATGTATAAAGGCCTTTGGTGACCCTTCCTTTCAAAACCTACCTGCTCAAGGAACCTTGAAAGATGGTAGCACTTTTGCCTACATCTACCAAGAGCTTCGCGACTCGGATAATGGCTGTGATTTCCGCTTGCGAGTGTTGTTTCCAGCCGCTGCTCCTCAGCTTCTCCTTGATGAACACGCTGAACATCTGGCTGTTGAATTTAGAAGCTTTATTAAGACAGCATTTGAATGGAATCAGAAACAATCCGAAAAATAAATAAACTTTTGATTATTTACCACATTTGATGAACATTGACTCCCTTCAACCAATTTTCCTTCAAGACATTTGTAAAATGAATGATTCAATATAGTGTTTTTTATACGAAAGATACGCTGCCTGGGCGGGAATTAAATTTCAGAGCTGCCTCTGCTCCTCTGGAACCTTGTTCTGGACATCTCCACACCTTTTATGAGCAATTACACAAAATGTTATTATATAATCAACAGGTATTTCTTAAGACTTATACATGCAGAAAAGACCAAGAAATCCAATGGTACCAATGTCAAAGTGATGTCTTTAGTCTGTACAGAGTAATTGCCAAAAAACACAAAACACGTTTTTTGAGGAAATGTTTACAAGACGCATAATAAGCTGACCAAAAGACAGTGTTACACGATGCTTTGCATCCATACGGTTGATTTGAGCTTAAGAACACCATAGTAGAAAACCTCATTTTTGAGGTGAAAACTTCAGTCTTTTGAAATCATCAATTTTTTCCTTACAGGAGCAAGGGCAAAACTACCAAACATCGATGATCAAATCGTCCCCAAAAACATCGCTGGAAAGGAATCCATAACCTAATGTCAGGTCATAGAACACGATTGCAACTGTTCCGAGGCCGAGATTATCCTTTGTTGGCAAGATACAAGCGATTGAAAATCGTATTTTTAGAGTGGTAAATACATTTGAAGGCTGCTCAGTCAGCAATACTCTTACTAATGCCTGGTCTGATTGTCTGTAGCTGTTCATCTAGCAGAAGAGTACGTTGCCAAATACTCAGACAATCAAAAAAGAACAGATCTCAAGAGAATCTCTGCATAGCTTTACTATAAAATCTTTAAAACTGGTGATTGTTCACTGAAGGCGAAGTTTCTCAAAATGATAATGTAGTATCAGGTATGCAAATCATCGTGACGTTCATACAAAATGGTAGTTGTTCCACAAATGGATACCTGGTTCGATAAATTTGTATTTATCTCTTTTTCTTCCATATTTGTTCTTCACAACGATGCTTCAGGCACCAAAAAGGCTAAGCTCAGTTGGTTGCTATAGCAATGACAGAGCTTCCTTACGACTGTATCATCTATCAAGACATGTAGCAAGACCGAGAATACCCATCCGAGTAAACTCAGCAGCATTATTACTACCACAGCAACAGCAACGTTCGATATCCATCATACCTACTGTTGTGCGAGTAGCGTTTTCTGCTGCAAGAGTGCCATTGTTTCTAGCAGGAACAGCTGTAGCAGGAGCAACTGTCGCTTCCAACAAGTTTCAAGGCAAGTAAAGACGTCTATAATCAAGCAATGTCATTTATTCATTTATTGTGTGTAAATGTAGATCTCGCAGACATGGGATCCACATTTGTCAATGATGCGAAAAGTATACTGAACAGTGTGGGAGAGAGCATACAAGACATCGATATCCAGATACCCGAAATGAACATCAAGCTGTCTGATCTCGTAAGCGATGTACTGGCTTCAGCTCGAGATAAAACGCAATCCATCAACCACATATTCAACTCGACATTTCCAAAGCGTGAGGAAAGCTCTGGTACAACAACATCAGATCAAGCAGATGTTTCCGCAGCACAAGCAGTAGCAGTTGATACCAACAAGGAATTGCATGATCTGAAGCAGCAAATAATCGAGGAGGAGGAGGAAGAGGAGGAAATCGACCATGAAGCATTAGCAAAAGACGCAGCCATGAGGATGAAACACCAGGATCATCAGTTTATTTTGCTGTGCAGGAAATTTGCAAGCATTCGCAACACATTGATGTCTATTCAGCACCGAGTGATTCCCTATATCCCTTCCATTGTCATGATTGGATCCAGACATGCTCACCAACCCATCATTGAGTCTATTCTGGGGCAACCTTTTGCATTCACAGACGCTGTTTACGATAACGACACAATTTTGGAATTTCACTTTATTAACAATGCAGATTTAAAAGAACCAAAAATTCAAATCAACAAAGAGGAACCCATGATGACAGTTGCTGAAGCTGAGAAATCCATACAAAAGCTAGCCTCCAAAGCAGCAGATCAAGGCACAATACACATCGCGATACACGGATCAGACGTGCCCTACCTCAACCTTTACGATATACCCGAGAATAGGCGTGCGCTTTGTGAGAAATACATTGGACACAACCTCCATACAGTGATTATGGCTGTTTATGATACATCACGGCCCGACACCGAAAGCGCCATCACAAAATTATGCGAGAAATATGATCCCTTGGGCAGACGCACAGTAGGCATCTTGACAAGAGGTGCTGTAATGGATCAAGAGACGCCATCTGAAGCAAATGAAGAGCCAGCAGAATCTGATTCCAGCATGGTGCCAGCTTCATCCGTCGTCGGCAACTACCGTCCACCACTAAGCCTCGGCTACATTGACATGACACACGACACCACTGACATAGAAAAAGAGCAACGTCTATTGCGCCACCATCTCTTTGGCATCATTGAGCAATCCATGGGCCGATCCATCTACAATATCGCTGATTCTATACAGAGCGAGCTCGAGGAAACAAGCTATTTATTCAAAGTAATTTACAACGACCACGAGATGACAGCAGCCTCTTATGTGACAGACACAATGGACGAATTGAAGCGTGGATTCAAGCAATTTGCCTCATCATTAGGAAAGCCCCAGTTACGAGCAGAAGTTCGCCACTTGCTGGAGCAAAATGTGCTCAACATATGTGCTGAGCAATATTGGTCGGATGCAAAGATACTGGAATTAGCCAAAGCAGATGCCGAGGACTTTTACTGGCTTTACAAGATGGATTTAGCATCAGCCGCCATCACCAAGAGTGGTATCGGCCGCATTACAACACAATTAGTCATGCATGTGATTATGAATAACATGCAACATTTGGTCAAAATGGAGCCCTTTCAGTACCATCCACAGGTACAAAAGCAAATTGTCGATCTGACAGGCGAGATGCTGCGACAAAAGTTCTTGGCAACCAGCGACCAAGTGGAAAACACCATCAAGCCTTACAAATACGAGGTGGAAGTGACCGACGAAGAGTGGAAAGACGGTGTCAAGCGAACCATCAAGCTGCTGGAAAAGGAATTGAACATGTGTGAAGATATGCTTTGGACGCTGAAGAAGAATATTGGACGAAAGAGATTGCGAAGCGCTATTAAACGTGTTCTCGATGAGGAAAAGGTGCATCCCGCCGAGCAATTGGATCAAGAAGATGGCACAGAAGAGCAGCAGCCGCATCGCATTCTCGAAAAGGCAAAAGAAGCCTTGTTTTTGCAGGATCGGGCCATGATTATCAAGTATCGACTCGCTGCCCTGAAGAGCAGGCAGTGCAAAACGCCAGACAACAAGCAATACTGTCCTGAGGCCTTTTTGAATATCATTGCCGAGAAGCTGACATACACGGCGGTCATGTTTATTCAGGTGGAACTCTTGAATGATTTCTTTTTCAATTTCCCACTGGACGTCATTGATGATCGCATCGTCCATCCAATGACAATGGCTCAGATCGACAAGTTTGCCAAGGAAAATCCATCCGTGCAAAAGCACCTTATTCTACAGGATCGCAAAACGAAATTGGAAAATGTGATGGACATGCTCAACTACCTTGTTAAGCGACATGATATCAATCCGCCGAGCAAGTTCTAGCCAACCGTAAATCTTACATACCTGTATATTTCTACTTGAATAAAACCCGTTATCCAATCAATTTGCTGTTCCTGGAATCACAAAATTTGCATTTTATACACAAAAACTGTCTGTGTAATAGTTAGATTTAATCTTACTAACGGCTTAGAATTATTTACCGGATGACAAATATGCTCATTGATCATCGATGAACGGCAGAATCAATGAATGTGATGGCTGTGAGATGAAGGCTGGTGAATGGTCTAGTATTGGCCTTCAATGCACAGGGATTGCTTACTGGTATCGTGAGCAAACCATTGGATTAACAAATCAAACCATGGAGCCAACTAAAATCCCAAGTTGGACAAAGGTGGGATTTCCTTGGCAAACGAAGGGAATTTTGTCAACATGTTCTCGCCAAAACGTATAGCCTGAGTGGAGTGCACACAGGCACAGCGCAAAGTGAAAAAAGGAGGCGAATTGCATTGAAGTACCACATTTAATCTCTCTAAATCTACAGTGAAAAAGTTGCACAAAATAGATGAGCCACAGTGCGCGTCCACAGCCAGATGCTGTCTAAAGTCCCTATTTGGTTTCACTGTGGTGATTCATCAAGAACAAAATAAGGACATTCTTGTGCAATGTCCAAGGTCTATTTTCAGCATCTTTACTAAATTGAAGCAGAATCCATATATTTACGTTTGATCGACCTAATCCTTTTTTCCAAATCGATCCAAGCAAGCGATTGGTTTCTACAGATTCCATGTCAACGGACGATACCAATTAGTGTGGCAGTTTTGATTTATTGCTTTTTTTGGGAGTGTTGACGATTATGTCGTACTCTTACCGCATACACATCTCGATACAAAATCCGAAAATGAAAGGGTAGTATAAAAAGATTGTTTGATTTGTGTCACTGTATCATTTGTGATTTGATTAATGATTTTTAATCATTTTTATTAGGCAGCATTAATTGGATGGCAAAAAAGTAGTTGTAGTAGTAAAAGCAACAGAAGATCATGAAGTGTACATTGCTCAAATCAGAAAAGATGAGAGACAAGATGGGTATTTACAAGGTTTGGGCGAGTTTTAGGCTGTTATCGACGGAGGCGTGCGATAGTGTAAGAGTAGCCATTGTATATTAGTGTCATCATGGCTGTATCAACATAAATAGGTCCTCGGAATGCTTCGCTTGTGACCCAACTGGCTTGATTGCCACACCAGAGCTGCTCAATTTGCTGCTGAGCCTTTGTGTCGAGACAGAGCCAAGATTGACCTGAAGAATATAGCCATTGGACAATTGTCATTTGAAGTGTTTTTTTTTATGATTTTTTTTTTTTGGATAGGATATCTGATGCTTCTTATATATGTTTCTTGCCGTTGATTTGTTACACAATCTACTGAAATGTAACCATTATCTAAAACCAACTAATGTATTTGTAAAGACTTACAAGATGTTGCTAATACAGAGCAGACCTGAATAAACTCGTTCTCCGAGATGCAGAAAGGAAATAATTTAGATTGCCTAGCAAACATGTTCATCTCTATAGTAACAATGCTTGCTTGAAAAAGGACTCGATCATCTCTTATTCAGTACGAATGCTGCGTACTGTGCCCTAAATTCAGTTTTTTTGTTCTTAAAAAAGAAACGACAAGCCCAGCTTCATTTACGACATTTTCTCATGCTCGATTCTACCCCTCGTTTGATATCAGAAATTGACGCTTACTAGTAAATATCGGTGTGTTTTATCAGCAAAAAGGTGCTTTGTTTGTAGTTTGATCATCTATCCTAATCACAAGCTATGCAGCGTGTTCCCTAAACAATCCACACATCTTCATCTGACAGGTGAATGACGCTATCGAGCCCTCTGCTTTTGCTGCTCCTACTGCAAACGAGGGCGCGATAACATGGCAAAGTCAATTGCACTTGCCTGCTACCATGTCTGGCTTTTTATTGTCACATTGTTGGCATATGCAAATCATACAATCATTCAGAGGAATAAGAAGATGCGAGGTTACATATATAACATAGCTTAATTAAGGATGCCCGAATTGAAGGATCCAAAATAGTTTCCTTCAGTTGTTGTGGTGGTTTCTGTTACACATGCACAGTTTTTGTTCAGTTAGCAATGGTAGGACGAAAAGCAAGTGAAAAAGGCCTCTCTATAGATCTTTATTTTATTTTACGGATTCCATGGTTATTCTGTGTGAGTTTAGAAGAAAAACTTGAGCAGCTTGATAAGGCCTAAAGTGTGCAATGTCGGTATCAGGTATGTATCTAATTGACTGCATTACTTACTACCACCAAATATCGCAAACAGAAAGACGCCCAGTGCAAAAAAAGAGACATTCACGCTGCCGGGATCTCTGAATTTCTATAAAGGATGTGAGTGAAATCTAAAAATTGGCATTGCAGAATGTCCTACGCACTTGAATGGCTTTGGAGCCGATAAGACCCTTTCTGGATTGATGTTGTTGCTTGGGCTGCTTCTTTTTCTTTTTGCGAACTTGAGGTGGTGAAAGATCCACGGTTGTCTGAATAGATGTTAGCATAAAATCACAGCATATTCATAGGGGAGATTGTACCATGCTGCGTCGAGAATGTGGTATAAGAGAAAGAGAAGGTGGGCTGTTGGGTCATTGCTTGTGCGTGTATGCAATGCGCAAAATGCATGGCATATTATGATTGGGAGCCAGAGAGAATTGCAATACCAAATATGCGATATGTGTCGCTATGCATAACCCCACGGCGTGAACATCACCAAGCAGGTTGAGCCATGATCGATCTCGTACTCCCACTCAATATGAATAGCCTCATGTACCATTTACATTGTAAGATCTCGATAGCATTTCCCTTTAGCTCTGTTGGATTCACTCTCTAAATGTCGTCCCTCCATTGCACATCCTTTATCTGTCATGTTTTTTTCACTTGCTTAATGTTTATTTGGATATACTGTATACGCACAAACTGCAGCTGGAACTTTGCAAAGGGTGTGAGTTGGATTTTTAAAAAATGACTGTGTTGATATTTAAAAGATGAGATCGATCAGTTGCAAAAGAGCTATTACAGGACAGAATTCAGTCAGTTACATTCTCTTTTAAAGAATCGCATTACGTTTCAAATTTACCTCCACCGAATAAAGCAAATGCGAAGACACCCAAGGCCCAGTATGAGTAGTTGGTTTTGGCAACAACTTTGGTTTTCTACAAGAATTGTCAATACACATATCCCCTTGGCCCTGGCATCGCTATACTTTTTACCTCTGCAGCCTTTGCAGCAACAGTGCCTTTGGCAGATCTGTTCTTGTAGAGTTGGTTCTTTTGGCGAAGGGTAGGAGTAGAAGCCTAGTACATTACATGTAAGCGCTAACATTGATATCAAAAATGCTATCTCCAACCTACCATGTTTAAAGAGAGTAGATGTGTATTGTATGGAGAGAGAAAAAGATGAGAATTTTGAAAAGTTTCGCTTGCTGGCTTAATTAATTGGTGAACATGGCGATATTTCATTGGTCTAGTTGAGCACTATCTTTTATTCATCTGTCAAACCATTTCAGGAAACAAGCAACAGCTCATAAATTGCTCAAGAGCGATCAATTGTCACATCGAATGCATTGGATGAGGATGGTGAATCGAAATATTGCATGATGATTCAATGCTGTTTTATTGAGTGATAGTTAGATACTATCCTAAAGCTATATCTGTGCGCCAATCTACCAGGCCATGGCATTTCCTTCAAAGTCATAGTAAGAGCCGTTCTCTTCCTTTCCGAATTTCTCTAGGTTGGCAAGTTGGCCACGGATTGATTGTTCTGGAGTAGTGGGGGCGTTTTCTCCACCGAGATCTGTAGCGACGTGTCCTTTTATTTAATATAAGAATACGGTTAGTTCATTTGGGTTTGATTGCAAGAGGTCATAACTTACCAGGATGTGAGGCAAAGACCACGAAATTTTCTTTGCCAAGCTTGTTTGCAGTCATTTTTGTGAGCATGTTGAGGGCAGCCTTGGAGACACAATAAGCAACACCGTATCCCCAGCCATCTGTATCCGCCACCTGACTAATTGAACCAAGAATGGAAGACATGTTGAGAATCTTCTTGACTTGATCGGGACCACGCTTGCGCATAATTGGTACGAAAGCCTTTGTCACCTCATTGACAGCAACAAGATTTGTGTTGAAGACCTTGGTTAACTCTTCAGGAGTACTAGATGCGTGCAAGCATTAGATACACAGCAAGACCGGCCGAAATACACCTCTCAACTTACCTAGCCTCAAAATCAAGGCCCATTGTACCACCAATGCCTGCATTGTTGATCAAGTAATCAACTCCCTCTGGTGCTTTAGCATCGATTTCAGCAGCAGCAGCCTATTCGTTTAAGCGCATTTAGTCTTATCGTCTCAATTGACACGAATTTGCCAGCTCTTACCTTGATGGACTCCTGGCTGACAGTATCTAATTTGACAGCAAACACCTTTTTGTTATCGACCAAATCCATAAGAGCTGTAGATGCATCGGGATTACGAGCACAAGCAAACACGACATTGCCAGCAGCAACAATTTGTCTTACAAATTCCAAGCCGAGACCACGGGAAGCACCAGTTACGATATAAATTTTGACCATTTTCTATATTTCAATCAAGATGAAAGCTGAAGAAGAAAGAGGAGGCTTGGAATGACGATTTCTTATATAGAGAATTTGCACTTTTCAAGTATCATGTTTCGGATAAAACTTTTGATCTCGCTTTTACCAACATGTCATTAGGGAGTTTCAACAGTAATGGATTACTGATGTCGATAACTATACCGCAGCTATGGTTTCTATTATCTTATCATTGACAGGTTTCAGAGTTTAGTCCCTGGAAACAATGATGTGGTTTAGTAATCAACTCGAGAACACAATCTGATCACTAAATCTGTTCCCTGGAAACCTGGTGAGATTAACTTTTAATTGCTTTGCTTACAAATCACTTCCGCGTAACAGCTTTCGATGCATTGTACTTGAGTTACCCTTGCACAAGCGTATAGTTGCTGTATAATTAGGTTTTACTACATCTATGGACTTAAAACTTGCTCCAGATAGAGTTTTCGGGTGACAGCAAGTGGGAACACTCGGGAAATCGCCAATGTCTGGTCTACATGATTATGTCAGTGGGGACAGTCTTCAGCAATGTGTTGCATACTCAATCATCTCAAGGAAAATTGCGTGATATACATACGCGCTAGGTTGCAGTGTGAGATTTGTCATCGACATACAGCTATGCTTGATTGGGTGTATTAACTCCAAGATATTGCATAATATGGGCTATCAAACCGCATTAACTCTCTGAACCTTTGTAATTTGCTCGAGTATGTTATTGATGAAAAGACAGGGTCATACCGATTTCTGACTACTCAAAACATCTGGTCGCCAACGCTACATTTGATACAGTTTTGTCAAGTAGTAAAGTGTTCGTTATTTCTGGGTAGTTGAATATGCATCACCATATGTAATAATCTGAACGGCTCATCAATAAGATTAAACCTTTGTCTTACTGCTAATAAAGCTCATGATTAAATACAATGTCAAATGCCTTCTTCATGACGAATTTCGCAATCCACACCATATAGAGAGTTTTCTTATCAACAGTAATCAGATCAACCTAGTACAACAAGCCACATAACTTACGGACCTGAACTGTCAAAAGCTGAATTATCTCCCGCTTGGACGCTCGCCCTGGTACATTGATACTTTTTTCCTTGTGATAATTCGCATAATGACAAACTGCAAAACCATACTAGCTTCAAAAATAGCTTCAAGTTTCAGGTAAAATTAGTATATGCTATAAAACTAGTCGTAAAAACTAATATGCGTCCACAGAAACCATATAAAAAAGACGATATCCACTCGCAATATTCAACCCATATTGGTCGGGTTCCTTGCTAATGAAGATCCTGCTGCGAGAAAGTATGCAGAATGGACAGGGAGATCCTGTAATGAGACAGGCGTTCGATTCAATTTGATCAAGGTCGATAAAGACGCATTAGAGCAAAACATCATTGATGCAAATATGGACAAAGACGTTAATGGGATCATGGTCTATTATCCAATATTTGGAAACCACTTGGATTTGTATCTTCAAAATAGAGTGAGCCCACTCAAAGATGTAGAGGGCTTAGGCAGTGTGGCTGTCAGAAATGTATACCAAAACAAACGGTTCATGGACGACGATAAATCAATGAAGAGCATTATACCCTGCACACCCCTTGCCATCATCAAGGTAACACATGGTCAATCATGCACAAATTTATATATTAAATTACAATCATCCAGATATTAGAGTACATCAATCAATACAAAGCTAGCCTCCCTTATGGAACTCGCTTAAAGGGCCAAACCATCACCATCATCAACCGCAGTGAGATTGTGGGTAAACCCTTAGCTGCAATCCTCGCCAACGAAGGAGCAACTGTCTATTCAGTAGATCAAAGCAATGTCCAGACATTTACAGAATTAGACCTGGAGAACAAATGCAAGACAATAGACACTGATCTAAGGTGCTTTGATGTGATCCCTCAATCAGACATTGTGATAACGGGCGTGCCGACGCCGAATTTCAAAGTGCCTACCAAGCTGCTTAAACCAGGCGTTGTCTCCATCAACTTTTCCACATTTGCTAATTTCGAGCCTGATGTCACATCGAAAGCATCACATTTCGTCCCCTCGGTTGGCAAAGTTACTGTAGCCATGCTTGAGCGTAATTTACTGCGATTGTATGATTATCAACACCAAATTATGAAGCCATAGATACAAAATTATATTATATTTCTTTTTATTTGCGAATATATATAGTAATTATAAAATTTTGAGAGAAAATAAATCAACAGGATGAAACAAAAGAGTGTGTGTGATATGTAGAAAATAAAACAAAGGGGGGAGATAATGATGACAAGATGAATGGGTTGTGTACGGTAGTAATAATCTAGAAACGCTCCTTCATGCGGGCAGAGATAGTACGAAGAGTGGCATACACCTTACCAGGAGGACTACCTAAAATAAGGCTGACCACAGCATCACGGGCAATCTTGATGTTTTGGAAAGATCCAAGAATATGAATTTTGCTACAAAAACAAATGTCAATACCTCTAACCTCTCGTTTTGCTCATCAAATCACATACGTATCGGCCAAGACAATTCTTGTTTTGCTTGCATTTTCAATTGTGAATTTGGTTTTACCATCACGACCAGCGATACGACCAATAGCACGGGCTAAATGGTCACCGTGCAATGTCTTGACATCCTTAATTTCAAAAGTATCCAAGAAAATATCGTCCAATCTCAACAGTGCCATAGCGTCCTCAACTTCGAAACCCAAAGCAAAAGCTCTAAGGAAATCAGCACCCTTTTGTAATGATCCTTCGTCTTCAGTTTGAGGCGAGGTCTACACAACAACCCAAATGTCAGCCGCTTGTCCTTTCTCATTCTGCAATTCAGTAAATTAGCTTACCTTGAGTTCGACAGTTTTAGTTTTAACGTTCATTCTGACTTGGAGCTTCATGTGTTCGACCAATGGTGAGTAGATTTCTAACCAATGTCTCTTTAAAGGTGACATACGATGAGGAGGAATAGGGATCTTGCGAGAGCCCTTTACGACTTTCTATAATAGTGTTTCCCGGGTAAGAATTGTGTTGCTACATCGTACTCTATTCATCCAAATTACCTTGAGCTCAGCGGCACTGGCAGGAGCAAAGTTGGGCTTATCAGAGGTAGTGTTATCCTCCTCCATAGCAACATCTTGATCTGCTGAGCGGCTTGGTAAAGCAGTAGCATCAATGATCACATCATCTTCATCGGCTTGTACTGTCTTTTGAGTCTTTTTGCTCATTAAGGTTGGTGCCTTGAGGTTTTGTAATGAAGCCATAATATTTGTATCGTTGATATCAAAAAGGGATTATCCAAAAAAATTTGATTTGATGGCCATGAGAGCAGGTTGAGAAAAAAGAAAAAAAAAATAGTAATTGCTGTCACGAAAACCAGTCTCTGGATCAATCATGCCCCTTTGAATTCATGGCCATCAATGCTACGTTTTACCTTGATGTCAATGTGTTATCGAAATTTGCGAATTGATGTAGTGTAGCGCTGTATACTTGAAATGCAAGCCAAAGAGTAATTGTGCTAAAAAAAGCGACTTTAGTTCAACTATCGCAACTTGATATACAAAATGTTTTATGGCTTTGCCGTTGTCATGGCAAAAACTGGCATTTTGATGGCATTGCCTGAAGAAAAGACCTTCCAGGAAACAAATGGACTCCAACAAGCTTAATAACATCATCTTCTAGGTATACAGACTTAATGGCAAATGTAGTGATATGTTGTGTCGAGAACATTGAAAGTCCAATCAACATTGATCATCACATTTGACATCCCAGGTCATAGTACTACTACTATGTATGTCTTATTTGCGGAATGGTTGGTACGCTTTTTTCACTAAGCTCTGCTATATAAATTTCTTCTTCTCGAACTAGCAGATGCTCGCTTACGCTCTCATCATGCTTCGCCCTCTGGGGTTATTTATTTTATTTGGTTTATGGAGTAAATAAGAGAGTACATTCACAAATTTGCATAGTACAACTCAACTGCATGGTAAATCTACGCCCTTTTAATGAGCCTAGAATTCAATACTACGCTGTTTTGTTATATGAGCAATTGTAGACCAACAGATCAGACATTAATAAGCTCATTGCTGTGTGAGCAGCCTTCAAATCTATTTGCCACTGTAAAAATAACGATTTCAATCGCTTGTATCTTGGCAACAAAGCATCATCTCGGCCTCAAATTAGGTGCAATCGTGTTCTACGACCTGGCATTAGGTCAAGGATCACTTTCCAGCGATTTTTTGGGGAAAGTTTTGATCATCGATTTTTGAGCATTTTGGCCTTATACTTGTACAGGAAAATTTGATGATTTCAAAGAATGGACGTTTTCACCTCGAAAATGAGGGTTTCTACTATAGTGTTCCTAAGCTCAAAACAACCGCAGAAAAGCAGAGGAGCATGTGGAAGTGTCTTTTGGTCAATTTACTATGCGTTTTGTAAACATTTTCCCAAAAAACGTGTTTTGCGTTTTTTGACATTTGCTTAACATAGACTAAAGGGATCGCTTCGAGAGTAGTACTATCGGATTCCTTGGTCTTTTTTGCATGTATAAATGTTAAGAAATACCTGTTGCTTATATAATAAAATTTTGTGTAATTGCCCTTGGAAGGTTTTCAGATGTCCCAGAGGAGTATCTGGAGGACCAGAAGAAGCTCTAAAATTTAAATCCAGCTCAGGCTGTGTTTTTTGTCCTAGCTTTTAGCTAATAAAAGACACTGTACATGTCTAATGGATTTCACTACGCTTAGTTACTTCAGGTGCTGTTCTAAGGGGATGTTCTGTCATATACTCCTTCCCTAAAACTTTCTTGTAAGTGCATCATGTTCAGTATCAAATTACCACTTTTAATTGCTTTCTACCAATCATCTATGCTCCACGTGATGGGTTGCGTTGAATCAAGACAAGCATTTCAGTATATATATTTAGGATATGGATGTACCTTAGTAAAAGTCGTCGTTTTCGTATTCAAAAATGCGCTCATTTGATTTTCGATGAAATCCATGAGGGGTACCTCATACTTTTTTGTCAGATTTTGATGATCCCAAAAAAGTTGAGCAAAGGTGCCAGAATGTTAATGCTAATTGAGAGCAACTGTTGGGTACTATTCTGGCTGCCTGAAATGGCTTTTGACACGAGAAAACGCGGCCCAAATGCATAAGAATTTGGCTGTGATTTGCACATTTTGAGTAGTATGAGGGCAATGCAGGTATGCTATGCTCTCATGTATGAGTTTTCCCTTCGATATTGATGTGGAACATTGTAAAAAAAGTCAAATCCTCGAATGCAGATCCTTTATAGACAACTCTCAAATGAAATAACTTCATGCTAGATAAAAAAGGATTACATTTCAAGGTTCCGTTGGAAAAAAACGTAGGTATTACTTTTTATGCGTTAAATGTGTAGTGTCTAAGTGGCATTTTGCTTTTTTCCAGGACTGTAAAGGGGTGGAACAACGTCTGTATTACTATGTCTCTCTCTCTTAATATCTTGTTTCATGTGCATCAATCTCGTATTATTTTGTCAATGCGGCGAGCTTAGACGACTGATGGTTATTTTGATTAAAAATATAATTACAGTTTTATTTGGAGAGAAAAAGGTTGATTATGAGATGATACGGAGAGCTAATAGTTGTATAGAAAGTATTTATAATAAATAAAGTAAGGAAATCTAGATGAAGTGAGGAGCATTTGCCATGATAGCAAACATGAGACCAGCAACAAGACCAGCAACAGGCAAGGTAATGAACCAAGAAAAGAAGCACCAGGCAAGCATTTTCCAGTTGACAGCCTTGTAGCCATTGGTATTACAAAGACCAATGGCTGCAGATGCGCCAGTAATACAGTGAGTGGTAGACACTGGCAGACCAATTTGAGAACAGGTAAGGACGGTAAGAGCAGCAGCTAATTCGGCACAGAAACCACGAGAAGGAGTGAAATAGGTTATGTTGTTACCCATAGCACGCATGACACGATAACCCAGGATAGCGAGACCGAAATCAATACCAACACCACCGTAGACGAGAATCCAGATGGGAATGCCAACTTTACCAGCAACATCAACACGAGCATTGACCCAGACATCATAGATAGATGAAATAGGACCAACGGCGTTAGAGACATCATTCGAACCGTGAGCAAAAGAAGCCATACAAGCAGTGATAACTTGCAAGAAAGAAAAGAGGTATTCAGCGTCGTCTTCAAAGATTTCAGCATGGGCGTGTACGTGAGCAAGCTTTTCGTTTTCCAAGTTACGCACATCTTGATTGAGACCGTTCATGGCAGCACTCACAAACTTGTCTTTAGCAAACTTGAACTTTTGAGCAAAGAAACCACCCTTGGCCTGGGGAGTGGTAGCAGTGGCAGCATTCTCGTCTTGAATAATGTCGCTATCAGTATCCAGCTTGTTTAACTTTTCGTTGATTTCGCCAGAGGGCACGACTTCGCTACCGACAGTGGCTTCATGGTCGTTGGAAGCAGCAGTAGTAGAGTGAATAGAGGCAGGGCGAGAGTTGATACGTTCTTCAGCAGCGACGAGCTCATCAATGGTAGGCTGCTTCTTGACAAGGAAGATATAGAACATGTGGTACAACTTGAGGTTTTCTCTTCCCTTGATCTTGCGAACGACCCAGGGACAGAAGCAGAATTGACCAAAAGCAGCACAAAAGGCAGCAACACCGACAGCAATACCAACAATAGTACCAATGCCCATTTCCTTGGATCCACCGCCAGGAGCCTTGTAGATGATGTAGAATGCTTCGATACCAGCAGTGAAGAAGAAGTAGACGGGAACCAAGCGAATACCCCACTTGAAGCTCTCGGTTTGACGCAAGATGGCATACTTGGTAATCATATAAATGATGGCAGCAATGACACCAGCACAGACGGGTGAGAGAAACCAGGAAGTGATGATTTGAGCAACACCACTGAAGCTACCATCAAAGCCCCAATCAATAGAGTCAACACCAAAAGCAGCAATACCAGTACCAATGATAGCACCTACAATGGAGTGAGTGGTACTGACGGGCCAGCCAAACCTGGAGGCGGTCAGTACCCAGAAGGCAGAACCGATAAGAGCAGAGAACATGGCCAGCATGAGCATCTCTGGTTGTTCAACGTAATTCTCGACAGCTAAAATACCACCTTTGATTGTTTCAGCAGTTTCAGCACCGAGCAATACAGCACCACCAAATTCAGTGAAGCAGGCAACAATACAAGCTTGCATCAGTGTTAATGAGCCGGATGAAACGGAAGTAGCGAATGAGTTGGCGACATCATTGGCACCAATACCAAATGCATCAGCAAAGGCAACGACCATGCCTACAGCAAAGATCCATGTGTAGTCATAAGGCAACATCATTTTGTATATATGTGTGTCTTTGAGAGAGAGAAGAGATGTGGGTTGATTTTGATTTGGGATGGATGATCGTTTCTCTCTTTTTATATGTGGCTATTCCACATAGTTGGATTCTGACGATTCTTGATCCAATATGGAAACCAAGGATCTCAGGGCATCAAATTGGCCAATCAGTCAGATAATCATGGCCACGCCTAACCAGGTGGGGTCCACTTTGATGGCAGAATGTACAGAAAACTAAAGATTCTGATCTCTTTTTTTTTTTTGCATGTCATACACTAGATTTTCATATGGAAACCTTTCTACTCTCATCTGCTGTAGTACTATGATAGATAAACCTGTGTTGACATGCATTTTTTGATTCAAATGGATTTCGTGGGTACCATTTTCCTCCGTGTTCATTTATGCAGTGAGAGTGCGTTGATTTAAGATTGTCATTTACTGGCATTAGAACGATTCTAAAACGTAAACTGTATATTACTGCTTGAGCGCACAACAAATATTTATACAAAGTGTACGCAGGCATAATTACTAAAGAGTTCTCTGCTCGTCAATTAAACACTACATATTCCTACTGTTCCATAAACCGTTGATCAGAAGGGCAATAGCGATGTTTGATTGGTCAGATTAGTCATTCTTGTTTTTCAGGATTTGAGAATTCCATCAGACTACAATAGCGTATTCCACACAGTTTTTGAAGAGATCAAATAATCTGGCTCGTTTTTGCCATGACATTGATACCATGGTAATACACGTAACGGATATCCCTCTTTCCTGATAGCATAAACCATTGAATCCTGGAAACACGACATGACACACTGCTTGTATCACAAAATGTGTATCTATTTACGTTTTAGAAAAGGGCTTGTGAGGTAGCGAGGTGTCACTACCTGGTACTATCAACCTTGTTGCTTTCTCTAATGTCAACATCCAATCATATCTGCATTTACTGCCCACATTACTTTACTTTTTGAGATGCTCGGTTTGTACTCTGTATAGAATAGTTTAGGGTACTATGAAGAGGCATGTCCTACACTTATCCGAGATATGAGATTTAACTAGCTAATAAGCGTTCCATATTCTGCTACCTACAAGATTGGAATTCCATGAACTGCTATTCTTTAGCATTTTAAAGGCATGCAGTTTGGTGCCAAGCTACGATTCGTTGGCATGTATTCTTCTTCATTTATACGAGGCATGTCCAAAAGCATATGCTTGTGTTGCTGAAGGATCTAATCATTCGATCTTGTTCAAATTGCCATCATTGATCTGTTCACGGACAGGTACTACCTATACGAAATGGCTTGTTTCAATAGCATTTGAGAATATCTAATGCTTAGATTTGTGTCCCATCTGATCTATCATGAAACTTTATTGGAATCTGCTGATCCTGATTCACAAAAAAAAACCCTTGATGGATCCACTGTTCGCTGGAGAAATCATGCAACCAGACATCCAGTAGATGCCTTATGGTCGGATCCGGACCGGATGTAGGTTAAAATTTGATAAATCTTCTCCGCACCAGATCGATAGCATTTGAGAATCCTCCCACAGGCAGCAGGCTCTGGTTAGTCACCGCAGTAAGCTCGCTTGATATCCTTCCTTCTTTTGCGTAGGATCACTTATTGAACAATGACTGTAAGTAATCGCACTACAAGAATAGACGGATGGACAGAAATGGAGATGAGATTGGATGTGGCATGGGATGGATATTTTTCTACATCAATTTTGGATGGATGGAGAAAAAGTGATGGGATGACAATCTTGCAGGAACATGATGAATTAACACACACACACACACTATTAGTTGGCTATTGATCTCTTGAACCCCTCTGTCGAACATGAGAAGCGTTCTCATAAGCTCAAGCGTTTGGTGCAATCTCCCAACTCTTACTTCATGGACGTCAAGTGTCCCGGTAAGTTTCTTTTTGCAAGTTGATATCAAAGAATTGCATACTTACAGTCGACCAGGTTGTTTGAACATCAGCACCGTCTTCAGCCACGCCCAAACCGTTGTCTTGTGTTCTTCTTGCGGTACCGTCCTCTGTCAACCTACCGGTGGTCGTGCTCGTTTGACTGAAGGTAAGTTTCATATGGATATCACAGATGAGACAAGCTGTGTACTCAACTCGCATTACATAGGCTGTTCTTTCCGTAGAAAGGCCAACTAGATTCAGTACACTCTTTCGCTACACACCATTCAATAAAAAAAAAGAAATCGCGTTGATACGATAAAATATAATCCCATGTTGGGTCCAATGGATGGTTTTATTGAGTTGGATGCTTATGAAGGGACGTCTTTGATTTAAATGGCACCGTAATTGGATGGTTTTTCAGCAGATTTGTTGTTTGTAGCACCCTTCTTTCTAGCTGTCAAATGCGTATAGTGCTTGCTCATCATCTGGCGACGAACAACACGGATCTTGTTCCGTACTATATCACAGAAAACATGAGTCAATGCGTTCACATGGCCAAATCAGTCGGGAAACTTACCGTCCACATAAACATCCGTTTCGTCAATGATCTCCTATTTGATGTGGCCCTTTGATTAATATCGATGCTACTAGGAGATAACCATGCAACAACTCACCTCTCCAATCAACTCTTCAATGACATCTTCCAGGGTGATGACACCTAGAGCACCACTCGAGCCGCCTGGATCACTAGAGACAATAGCCATATGACCTACGATAGAAAGAGAGAGGGGTAATTTAATTAAATCAAATGAATCATGTAATAATGAACTATGCCGTACTTTTGCCCTCCTGAAAGAAGTTCAAGATATCCAAGCAGCTTGTATCGGGGCCAGTTTCTGGCAGTGTGCTCAAGGGCAACTGTTTCATTGGCAAAGCATCCTCAGGGTCATATGTAATCAATCGCTTGGTTAATAGCATCCCGATGAAGTTTTCCTTGTCCTCGGGTGTATGCACAGGAATGCGAGAATAGCCTGCGGTGAGGATCTAGCAAGAGAAGCCGTGTCAATTCATTATGCTGCTCGTGCTGTCTCAATGCCCCTCTTTACCTTATCGACCAGTTCCTCGTTTAGGATGTCCTCTGTTGATAGCGTAAAGACGTCATTCATTGGTGTCATGATGAATGAAACAGGTTTCGACTTGAGATCGAGCACGGCGCCAATGATGGTAACTTCATCTGACGTAAGGGCGTCCACATCTGAGGGATTTACTGCTTGATGCAGCGACACAAGCGACTTGAGGCCTGCCTTTTTGTATACTGTTCCATGCGACTCGCCCAGAAAGAAATCCAACAGCAGTGCGGTAGGGTAGGCAATTGGGTACATAATGTACATCAATATCAAAACAGCCCTAGGACACACATTGGTTAGTTGAGAATTCCATCCTCCTTACGAGTCCATCCACTCATTTACCAGGCAGTTTTTGCGCCAATTGCCAAACCGTGTCGAACACATATGGCTACACAAAGAAATTAGATTCCATCAATCACAACGAGATGCTGCCTCTTGGTATCTTACACTGCGGTATCACTCTGTAAAAAGAGAACGGTTAATTTGAGGGATTGGTACATGGTGTGCTAAAAAATCAACTTACTCTCCAAAGATAACAATTAATGCAGTGGAGATCACTATAGCTTGCCAGCCACCTCCTAAAACGCCATCCAAGAGAATCGGCAAGGTCTCGTTGACAATGACATTGGACAGCAAGAGCGTCACCAGAACCCAATGCTTGCCTCTTTCCAGCAAAGCTGATACCTTCTTGGCATTCTCTCGTTCTGAGGGGGATCCAGACTCCATCAAGACATGGAGGTTTGTCTGATCCAGGCCCATTAAGCCAATAGTGAGACCTACAACGAGTGTGTCAGATCGAGATGTATCTATCAATGCGTTTTACCATTTACCAGCAAAGACTCCGCCCAAAAGAACTAGAAATGTGATGCTGATTAGCCTTTCCCAAAACTCAGGCGATTCGTAGGTGACAGGAGGATCGACATTGGGTTCAGTTGCTGAAGATATTAAAGGATGCCCCACGATATTTCTCAGTAAAATTAATGATGAAAACACAGATATTCTTTTTAGCATATAACTGTAAGCGGCAAGTA
Source organism: Mucor lusitanicus (assembly GCA_010203745.1). Lineage (NCBI taxonomy): Eukaryota > Fungi > Mucoromycota > Mucoromycetes > Mucorales > Mucoraceae > Mucor > Mucor lusitanicus. Next base: position 1,646,201 of record JAAECE010000003.1, on the reverse strand, counting down.
TCTTTTTTTTACTTTTCTTGGTAATGAAAAAAGAAAGAAAGAGAGAAAGAGAAAAGAGACAAGGTAAGAAACGGAATTAAATATATATACTGACAAGATTAAGGAGTTGAAAAGCCGCATTCTTCCTTGATCAGGAGTACTACGTTCTACACTGTGTGTTAAAAAAACGACAGCACCCTGTACACAGATGAGCCGATGAAGCGAAATACAGACAGTGCGGCCACGCTCCACAGGATGAAGCTCATATAGGTGTTTGTTCGCTCGTCAAAATTGCCCAGCTTGCCCAAGTTGTCCATGGTGCAGATGACAATGACAAGGATCAGGTTGCTAAAGATCCAGCACACCACCAGCCTCGTGCGGAAATTTCGATAGTAATCCTCTTGCCGTGTCTTGGGATCCACCAGTTTCTTGCCGTTTCTTGGCTCCTTCTTTTGCAGGTTTTTGAAGGATTCCTCATAAAGATACCCCACGTCTTTTTGCTCAGGCAGCACAATTTCAGCAGTGGTATTGTCGGCTTTGGTCTCGACATGGCCCAAATAGGGTATGTTTTCAAAAATGTCCTTGGTTCCCCAGCTTACGTCGTGCGTATTACAGAACGCGTAGGTATTCAGGATGTTGATGTAGGAGGGTGTCAGCAGAAAATACTGTATGAAGCTGGTAAGCATGTGCCACGGATCCAGAAAGATAATGCCCGAGAGGATAAATACGCCAAATGTGGAAGCCATTGAGATGATGATGTCGCGAAATGGGCCGTTGGATAGCAGGCTGGAGATGCTTTGAGGCTTTGATAGCTCTGTTGATATGCCAACATACACTATCCAAGCTGACGAAAAGATGACATACATCATGAGCAAAGAGAAGAAGATCATGATCAATCCGTAAGAGCCCTGGGATCTGTTTCGTGTGTGTGTGTGAGGTATTGCCCATGCTGCCATTTCAATAATGCACCTTCTTACTTACCCTTGGGGCCTATTTCCCATAGCAATCAGAAACAAGCAGATGATGAGAACAGCATAGATGTAGGTCAATACAGTGTGGACAATGTCTGCTATTTGTGCTGAGAATGGCGGCTGCTGCATAACTGCCAAGGAGCCTGTCAGGATGTAAAAGCTAAGAAAGAAGTTTCCCTTTGACATTGGTCAGTTTGAGTGCATTGCAATCGTATCAACACCACTCACCAAAGCGAACCATGAAAAGAGCCAATTAACACACAAGTAGATGAGTTCGATAATCAGCAAGAATTTGCGTCCTGTGGTATGATTTGTCTTTAGAATCTTGCCCCAATGCACCAAGCTGTATACGCCAGCAAAGAAAGACCCTATAGATGTAGGTTCTTGTGAGTACTAGTATATACTGATCTAAACAAGGCTTGGTACATACCATTGAGCCATCGACGTCTTTGAGAAATGAACTCTGCCACCGAGAAGGGCACATCTGTTTCACCGTATGCCCCAGACACATAATAAAGCCGCCATTGAGATCTTGCTTTCGCCACCAATTCATAGCACAGAATACGATCTTCTGCCAAATACATATTGGCTTCAAATATCCCCTCTGATACATCTCCACTTGATGTGTCTCCGAGAAAGTACTTTTTCAAAGGCCCTTCGCCTGTCATGTCGTTCTGGATGGCTGCATAACGATACGCCGAGAAAGCGCCAGGCAGCACTTGAATGTAGCCCAACACACTCTCCAAAGGCTTGTCTAGAATGTTGGAGATCTTGTACTCGAAATTTTGAGCAGCCACCAGCGGGTTCAAGAGATAGACACTGCCCTTGCCTGTCATGGCTCTTACTTCTCCACAGGCACCACCAATGTCGCGGTATTTCTCAAACGGCAACCATAGCTTGTAGATGGAATGAGGGCCTGGTCGTGTTCCGACATCCATCAGTATGCAGACATTGGGCTGTAATACGGGGCAAATCGCCTGGAAGAACCAGCGATGGGAGTTGATCTTTTTGCGGTTCTTTTCCTTCAAGCAGAATATAACCTGTGCGGGTACAATGTCGTTGATGGCTCCCTTGTAAGTATGGTCCGGTGTCAATGACAGTTGAGATGTGTACTTTAAAGCGTTAGTATCATGCATGGCAGCTGTGCCTGGTATACTAGTTGGTATACATACCTCATATAGATGTGCATGCACCGGCTTTTCGTTGACAGTGCTCTTGGCAATGCCTTCTTGATAGATGCCTAGCACCGAAAGCATGTCAAGCACTCTGGGATGGATCTTTTCTCTTCCGTCTGCTATGATACAAATCACTACTTTCTGCCATGCGTGTTCGCCCTATGATAGAATGTGAATACGAGGCGCCACACTTGCAGCCATACTAAACAAGTATACACACCCAAATAGGTGATCGATATCGCTTCGTCAATTGGGTCAAATTTTTCATGATGCCATGCAGTGTCCTTGACAGTAATACTTCATCTTCCTGCAAATCAAGCTGTCAGTAATACACATGTGTGCCAGCAGGCCAAGTAACCTACATTATACATTGTGATGCAAATGGCAATCTCTGTCTCTCGGTTCATAATCTCTTGTCGCAGTGTGTAGTTTTTCTGATGAAACTCATTGGCATCACATGTGATTGCCGTGTATCGCATCATGTTGAACTCCTTTGGATCGCGGAGTGGCACTCTCTCCAAATACTGGATTGGAACTGGGCAGTTCAAGACAAGCTTGCCTTGCGGAATCTGCACCAGGCGCTTGACCGTCTTGTATCGACGTACTTGTCGAACTGGATGATGCGGCAGTGCAGAGTTATACTGGAACTCTTGTGGAGCAGCGGGCGGCTGCGATTGGGCATGTGGATAGAATGGAGGATAGATGTGATGCTGTGAAGAGTGAGTCGAGGAAGGCGGCGGGAACGAATGATGGTTCAATGGCTGTGGAGACATCAGTAGATGCGGGGATGAAGAAGACATCATATGATGGGGTGGTATCTGCTGTGGGCGGTGCAATGGTGGAGGAGGAGGATAGTACGGCGATCCCTCCATTATATTAGTATATTAGTATATTAGTTAGTTGGTAGTAAAGCGAAGAGAGAAGGAGAAAGCAAAACGAGCTCTTTGTTGTTGTTGTTTACTTCTTTCTAAACACTTTTTGTGTTACTCCACATGATGATTTGCACACTGGTAGGCCATACAACACAACAAACATGAATATCAAAGCAGATCAGGCTCGCAATTTGAAATGCTAGCGGGTTACACTCTGCAGCTGAGAGCAGCTGGCCCCAGTGGCCTATACTATCCTGCGTTGACTCAGAATCCAAGCCTTGTTGGCTACGATCAGATAAGGAAACTTTAGCTTGGGGAAGCTTTACAAGTAAACCTTATACCTCTCCCCCCCCCCCCACAGGGCCTTTTTAGCAACATGTAATGTTTCAATAGAGATTATGATATGATTTAATGAAAGGATGCAAATGTATACAAGATATCAGTCAAAGTAATGACACCCTTCAACTCTCCAGTCTCGTAGTTCATCCACCAAAGTCTATGTGTCTTACGCAAGACAAAGGCAGACATGATTTGAGAGAGAGTGAAGCGGTCATGACAAGTCAGTGGAGCGTACAAATCACCATGGCTTGCTTTCAAGTACATCACAACAGGCTTCATGAGAGAATCCCACCGATTTCTGTTCAACCCACGCAAGTCCTGAGCGCTAATCTCTCCAATGAGATCATTGTTATCATCCACAATAGGAAGAGCACTAATCGTGTCATCAGCAGCCAGTTTCAAGAAGGCCTCTGCAGCCGTGCTTTTGTAGTTGAGGCTGGATCGGATACCAGAAGACTTGATCTTGTCGACGGAGAGATCCAGCAGCCCAGAGCCGATATGATGGTTGTTGGCTTGGAAGAAACGGATCAAGTCCATCTGAGAAAGTAACACGAGGCTGGAAGCAGATTCTTGCACCAAGACACGGTGCGCCTTCTCCACGCTCAAGAGCGAAAGCAGTTGGCCCAAGCTATCCGTGGATTTGAGAACGGACAATGGCTCTGAAATCGAGATGGCTTCGCTCAATGGCATCAAAAGAGTATCGCTGTTTGTTTGCAGTGTTTCCATGGAGACCTGGCCATATAGTTTACATTTAATTTCTCACGATCATTACACAGAATATGACCACAACACCACGCTACATACCTTTGTACTCAGCAGTTTTAATAAATCCAAAGCACTTACAATGGCAACATATTGCTTGTCATTGCCCTCCTTGTGGTAGATTGGAACAGAGAGGATGTCTTCGGCCAGGAGCAGATCAAAGGCTTCTTCCATGGTGGAAGTCAAGGGGAGGTCAAGCAATTCACGATGCGTGGGCTTCACCTTGTTCAGTACATCGCCGACTGTCTTTGACTGGATAAATCTCTGTAGGGTATCTTTATGTTGGTTGATTAATTGCATGTTAGATAAAACTGTGGTCATGTTGAAGACTTGATCTTTATCTTGAGAAAAAATCTTTGTGTTGAAAAAGAATGAGAAAGGGTGAGAAGAATGCTGAAATCACCCTTCTGGGTGTGTCTCTCTCCTTTATAAGCGCACCGCAGAAAAAAATTTGAGCTTATTAGAGTATAATTGTCATACACAAGCAAAGTGACGTTTTGAAGCCACCTTGGAGCCAATGAGGTATGGATTAGGTTACGTCAAATTTTGGTGGCATTGGATAGTTTCACTCCTTGTCAACAGTATACCATTCATTCAGCTTGAATTATTTGATTGGACTTGCGTGCTTTCAGAAGCTTATTGTTGAGCTGCTGGTATGAATTACGACATCTAAACGTGGATGGCACAAATCCACTACTGGCATGTATACAAAGCTGTCCATCGAGTTGATTTATGGTATGGCAAAATCAATGAATTTTTGACATTCGAAGCAGTCAAAAGCTTCCATGATTTGTATACTTGGTGTACTAAAAATGTACCCATTGGATCCAAAACAGTATATTTCTTTGAGATTCTAGCAGATCGCTATTGTGATGCTGAATGTATTTTACATATTGTTTTGCTTTAATGAGAAGGGTCCGGATGAGGAAGACATGCGGTGAACAATATCTGTATATTATACGATGAAAAGTAGTCAGATACATCTTCACCTCGATTGATGTCTGATGAATAATAGCAATACACCGATCTATCTTGTTTTATCGCTTGTTGGCATCAACAACATTTGCTTATCCTTTGAGAAAGGCATTTTGCCAGAAGAAAACCCAGTTGAATTCCCGCTTGGTATTTTGGTCTGATTGTTCCACATTTCAACTTTTTCGAACACGATTCCACCTATTTTGTGCAGCTCGACTATATAAAGTGTGATGATCGTCCCATACTTTCTGATTGATTTTAAGAGTGATTTTTGAGCCGAATCCAATGGTGCTAATTGCAAAAAAACTTTTAGGATAAATTTATAGAGAAATCCATAAAAATATGAAAAAAGGTTTTCAGCGAAAATGTCAAGATTTTACATATAAAGGTCTCACAAAAGAAGTTTTAGGAGGCTGCGCTAGATCGAGAGGAACATTTTGATTTAACATGTACCTTAGTAAAAGTCTTCGTTTTCGTATTCAAAAATGCGATCGTTTGATTTTCGATGAAATCCATGAGGGGTACCTCATGCTTTTTCGTCAGATTTTGATGATCCCAAAAAAGTTGAGCAAAGGTGCCAGAATGTTAGTGCTAATTGAGAGCAACTGTTGGGTGCTATTCTGGCTGCCTGAAATGGCTTTTGACACGAGAAAACGCGGCCCAAATGCATAAGAATTTGGCTGTGAATTGCAGTTGTTGGCTCACTGAGAGGGAGTGCTGCTATGCTATCGGTCCTTCTATGGATTGTTCTTATTGATACAGTCATGGAGGAACGCAGAAAAGTCAAATTCTCGGCTACAGCTTGTTTACGGAAGACTCTCGCGTGAAAATACAGTGAAGTATCCGTAAATATCAGCAAGATGCTATGAAGTTCTGGGACCCTGACCTGAACGCTGTTCTGGAATGCATCTATTATACGCCAAATTTCCACTTCCACTGCTCGTATAGAGGCGCACTATTATCGAGAGCTCAAAATTCGGTGCTGGCTAAACGGTCCTTTCAACCGAGGCACTTCATTACCTGTTCTCCACGCTTTTCATTTTGCGGGTAAAGCGAGCATTATCAAACAGCTTTGATATCCAGTTTATGCTTCTAGAATGTTGACCTACTGCATATTGACTTCCAAGACAAGTAGCAGAATGCTATATTTAACTTCATTAAGCCAGCCGCGGATGATGCAGAATATGATGAAATGGCCAGATGCTTTCGTTCTTTGTGGGTAGAAAAACATTTATTAATTTAGACGTATAATACAAATAAGAAGTGAGAAATAATAAAATGCCAAAATAGAATGAAAGATGTATGGAAAGGATATGTGGTTGTATAGATTACTTGAAGAACGGAGAATGAGGCTTGACACCATCAAAGGCAGAGAAGCTATCTTGAGGTGTTTTAAGAGGGAATTTGCGATTTTGGCGCTGGCCAGTACGCTCAGCTTCCCAATCCTCCCATTTCTTCATGATCAATCTCTTTGAGTCGAATTTGCCATCTGCATCTCCATGTGAGTCGCCCTTCTTTTCTCCTACCACCACACGAGTGGCGCCCCAACTGAAATCATCGAAATGCCAGAATGAATACAAGGGTAAGACCATATTCCAAATAGGCAAAGCACAAATATAAACTATTTCAAAACGATTAGAGTCTGGGATCAATCAAAAAGGCTGGCCATGGTACTTACTAATCATCCACATCACATACACGAATTTGAATGTAGTGATCGCAATCAATACTGCGGGCAGAACCAAGATGGCGATCAAAAGACCCAGCGATTGCCATTGAGGGTTGGGTGAGATGGCAGTTTCAACAATCAGATAAATAGACATGACGATAGCAGCAGGAAGCACAAATGTACCGATCAAATCAATAAACACGGAGAACTGCATGGACAAGAAGGAAATACCACAAAGGTCAGAGACCAACACCAGTTCCATCAAGTTGTGCACTGTGGAGTTGATCCAACGACGACGCTGCGACAGCAAGACGCCAAATTCATCAGGGACGACAGTACGACAGCGAGCATTGGGCACAAACATCATTTGACGCTTAGGGAATGTACGCAACATGAGCGTAGACAGGAAACGATCTTCACCAAGCAGCAGCAGATTCTTTTCATGAAGTGTGGTGACAACATTTTGATTGTACTCCATAATGATATCAGGGTTGGCCAGGATTGGAACCCAAGAGCCGTTTTTAGGCGACTTGATGCGATACATACTGAAACAACCAGGCAAACAAGTGACCATACCAAACAGCGATTCAAAAGCCTTTGTATAATGATGAGAGATGTAGTATTCAAAGACCTGGATAGCAGAAACCCAAGAAGCACGCTTGTTGGCAATACGAGTTTCACCACAAAGACCCATGATAGTAATGTCATTTGCCATGGCAGCAACCATATACGTCAAAGCCTCAGGAAGCACTTGCGTGTCTGCATCCACCATCAGCACAGTTTCAAACTTGTCAGGCGTAACGCCCTTCATCAACCAAGTCATTTTCCAAAAGATTTCATAATCCAGTTCGCAGAAACGATCGTTAAACAGCACACGCTGGAAGAAGGACATCAGGATAACTTGAGAATCACGTTTGCCACGATTACCAGCCTTGGCGCCCTTTTGCTCCTCCTCGGTACCACATTTGACAATGGTAATACAGGCAGTGCCGTTGTAGTGTCCGGCGTACACCTTGGCCATGTTCAATTGCTTCTCACCATCTGCAACAGCAAGATAAGAACAAGGTTTAGGATTGGCCATAGCAGGCGTCAAATCCATCATGTTGACAACAATATCAGGTGTAGACATGGTTTCACCTGCACCCGTAATCAAACCATCCGCAATGACGAAGAAGATCTTGTGTTTGTTGGAGTACGTGGTGTTTGACAGACTGTCCATGGTAATTCTCAAGCCCTCCTCGCCTTCTGAGTAGCATGTTACCAGCATGACCGTGTAGAGCTCGGTTTCCACAATGTCTGTGCGATGGCCGCTGAGGCCCAAGTTGGAGCTTTGCACACTCAATGTCTGGTTGCCGTGGCTGCTGTTGTTGTTGTTGGAGCTGCTGAATGAGTTGACAGAGCCTTGAGCCATGGGGCCGTAGTTGTTGTAGGGACCGGGAATGTGGTTGGCAGGGTCATCGTTACCACCCTTGATAGAACGCCAAGCCAACCAGTTCGATCTACCGCCTGGCTTGGTCAAACGGCGAGAAATGAACCATTGGAAGAGACAAGCCATGGTATAACGAATGATGATGATAATGATAATGACAGCAAACATGACCGTCATGATAATGTTGTCAGCAATGCAGCTAGCAGCCTCTTGAGATGCGGTGCCCACAGTGTATCTGGCAGCGATACAATGGCGAGCTCTCTTACCAGCGGGTGTATACAAGAGGGCGTAGGTCAAATCATTGCCACGCGAAATTCTAATTGCTCTGTCGACATCTTCACCAAAAATGGAGGCATTGTTCTTTTGGTAGTAGGATGTCATGTTGAGAACACTGTCGCCGATAATAGCCATGTTGGAATCATTCATGTTGTGAATATTGGTGCGAATGTCTGCCCAATCAAAGCTGATCATATCATTGTTGTTGCTGAATCGATGCAGACTATCGAGAGGAATGCAGGAGCCGTTTGCTTGTTTCAATGTAGCGCCATATGGGCTTGTTAGTGTACAACTAGGGAGAGTAGGATCAACGTCGCCATGCTTGAATGGAGTACAATAGCCTCTTGTATCACCATCAAAGATGGAGCCAAGCTCCATGCCTTTGAAATCTGACGTTAAATTCATGTTGATAGATAGAAAGTAATCCTGCATTGTTTCAAACTTGTAGACTTGGCCAAAGACAGACACTTGCTCTCTTTGCGTGGGCACTCTGACGCCTTGAGCATTGATAGCCGAGTAAGGGTAGCTCAGTCTGTCTCTTGGACATAAATCGATGTTCAGGCCATAAATAACGTATGCTAGTAAACCGCACAAAAAGCCAACCAAGTAACACAATGTAACCTAAATTGATATTTTAAATGAATTAATTACACAATCAAAACTTGATTTTTCGTGTTGGTCATGCCACAAACCTTTTCTCTCCAAGCTTGCTGCATGTTTTTATTTGATTTACCAAACCAAACACGAATGATATAAGGAGGATAGCAGCATGTGCAAAGAAATGCAATCCAGGCCCACCAGTTGTTGAGCGGACTAGGCTCTTTCTCTTCTTCCTCTTGGTCGCTCAAGCCCGACATTTGACTAGAAACAGGCATTGCGCCATTATTCATCTGTTGCTGTTGCTTTTGCTGAGCGAGTTGCATTTGTAGGTTGTTGGACATTGGCTGGTTGTGTGTGTTATAAGGGATACCGCCGTTGCCACCATCCCCGCGGTTAGTCTTGCGATGATTGAGGCCAGATGTACGACGTTGGCTTGGCCCTCCTGCTCCGAGGTTGTTGGAGGCGTTGATCATACCAGGTCTTGGCCGCTGACGCTCAGGTCTTGTCAATGACTTGGATCTGTTGATATTAGTAGAGCCTCTATGGTATGGACTTGGCTGTAAGTGATTTGGGGTGACACCGTTGGATGGTCTTGCTGGTTGAGGCATTCTATTATTAGTAGGGACATGTCCTCCGGGTAAATTTTGCCTTTGTTGATGCATGTAGTTTTCAGATGCCCGTTGTCGATTCATGTTGTGCTGATCAGTCATGTAAGACGAACGATTGTGTTGAGGATGGCCGTATGGATTGGCATTGTTACTATGTCTATTGTTGGAGTGGTAGTCACCGTTGTACTGATTAGGTGGGTTTGACATTTCTTCTCCTCTAATTCAATGTCTAGTGTGAGATTAGAAGTGTAACGAAGAAAGAAAGCCAGAAAAAGATAGAGAAAGCGAGAGAGAGAGAAAGATAGCAGAAGAAAAGGGATAGAAATGTTGTTTCTGGATGATAGCCAAAATATACACATTTGATGGCTTCAATTGACATTTAAAAATAATTTTTCTGTCTGAAATAAGCTGATATGTCTTGGATTTTGGGCATGTCCCTGGAAATTAGGCGGCGAACCTTTGTTTTTCTTCACAGCTGAGCTAGCAGTTACCTATTTGAGCTGTATTTATTTATATCATATACATCAAATGTCGATTGCTGAGGCATTGTGGGAAACTTACTTACTACGAGTCCCATCAAGGCGGTTGCCATGGAGACAAAATCAGTAAGTTGCCATAGCAACCGTAACTGAAATCCTGATTGATCCAATGTTGAGCCAACATGTCAATGGGGAACAATCCAAAGACATCACACACACATGGCCCCAATGGAAACGGCTATTCAAATGAGTTGACATTTATATTTTTAACAGCAACTCATATGTGTTTTATTTATATATGAAATTTTCTAAATCAAATTTGTCATGAATGATATACTAAACATGACAGAAAATTGATTGTGATTATCCGATCTTGCAACAGAATAGGCGAAACGAGGCACGCCAAAACCTGGTTGAGGATTGACTTTCTAATAAGTGATAATATTTCCCAAACAAGAAACAGATTTTTACTCAACAACAATCGTTGCAAATTACATCGATACAAAAATGACCTAAGATTGTGATCTTAGCGCAAAGAATTTCTTATTTTTCCGCCTTGGATTCAAATACCTCCACTCGATGATGAAAAACTTGCACATTTTATTGCAGAATTTCCCAAATGTTATAAATGTAAGCATTGTTCATGTTTCTTGAAGAACATGCTCTTTCCGAAATGCAATTTATTGTAATTATATCATCGCTGTAGGGCTTAGTTCATCATTATACCACTACACGTGTTTTTCTGTGTGTTGTTGGGCCATACTACTGGTTTGGAAGATTTCTATACTACTGAATCCCGAGTCAATTACATGGTGCGCATTCCGAGCTGTGCTCATCATCATTTCTCCTTGCGTTCGTGACTGTAATGATGCATCCATACCATGAATGATTGGGTATCTTACTACCATCTGCATTCTTACTGGTAGCTGCAATTGCCGGCCTCCCTTCTACGCTGCTATTTTTCTACCGCTTTTAACACTCACCGTATTATTTTTTACACTTATTCTCTCTCACACAACTTAATAGTAGTTAAAGGTAAAGTATAGAGCTCCTCCTCATACACTATACACAGTGTGTAGGCGATAATATTTTTTTTCCAATTTTTTTTTTTTTGATAAAAAATCAAACATTTGCCCTTCATCACATCCCATATCCCCTCCCCATATCATCTACACCAAAAAAACTTTTTTTCATTTTATTTTCCTATAAAACGTGTTCTAATTAAACATGTAAATAACTGGGCCCCCTCTTTTGTGATGTGTTATAATATCCCATCTACACATACAACAATGCCATACACACTGTCTATACATCTAATGATGAGTTTGAAATCCGCATCAGAGATACTCATCAATCCATTCCACTCATAGATGCCTAAAGAAGTTCAAAAAGTTACCAAGCGCGAAACAAAGAAGAGAGGAAAGAAGGATCCTAACGCTCCTAAGCGTGGTTTGTCTGCATACATGTTCTTCTCTCAAGATAAACGTGCCCAAGTCAAGGAGGAAAACCCTGAGGCCTCATTTGGTACGTGAAATCACATTTATATCGCACTGCACCATCTGATGCATGCGTTCTACAATAGGTACTCTTGGTAAGCTTCTTGGTGAGAAGTGGAAGGCTATGAGTGACGAAGAAAAGAAGGTATACTCACACCAAATGTTTATTACACACAAAAACACTAACAGCATCCAATTTAGCCCTACATTGACAAGGCCGAGGCTGATAAGAAGCGTTACGAAGACGAGAAGGCCGCTCTCAACTAAATTCATATCTAGCAACAAAATCTATAATCCATTCATATCAAAGATCGTTATAATGATATCCTCTTTTCTTTTATCCTTGGCTTAAATCAAATAAAAATCTATATATTTCACAAAATCACACAAGCACACACAGTGTTCTCACATACAAACGCGCGTCTATATTGGTTTTATTGGTTGGCTCACTAATATTTGGTATCATTTTGTACTTCAATCGCTTTTAAATCCACGATCACCTGCCGCATTATTGTGATTAACGTCTCTACTAGTTTGACGATTAAATGATCTTTTGTCCTGATGATTGATGTGGTTTCTAAAAGGCTTTTCATCATTGAATCGATTGGGTCTTCTTTCTGCACTGTTTCCTCCTCTAAATGGCTTTCTTTCACCGTAAGAATCATCTCTATTGTATGATCCATGATCGTTTCCTCTTCTAAAAGGCTTTCTTTCACCGTAAGAATCATCTCTATTGTATGATCCATGATCGTTTCCTCTTCTAAAAGGCTTTCTTTCACCGTAGGAGCCTTCTCTAGCGTCATTGTCTCTTCTAAATGATCGTCTGTCTCCATCGGATCTATCGAAGCGTCTGTCAAACGTTGGTCTCTCTACACCATTTTCTTTTCCAAAGGGCTGTCTTCTTTCATTGGAGTAGTTGCCTCTGTTGTCTGATCTTGTGTCTTCATAATTGAAATCTCTCTTAAATGGTCTTCTGTCTTCATTATCATGATCCCTTCTAAACGATCCTCTTTCGCCGTTTGATGCATTGGAATTTTTGTTGAAAGATCTTCTGTCTTGGTCATTATAATACTGTCTAAAAGGTGCTCGTTCCTTGCTATGCGATCTCTGACGATCATCATTGTAAGCCCCTCTGCCTTGTTGTTCATTTTCACGGTTGAAACCTGTAGATCTTCTATAGGCAAGATGTTCTGTATCATCGTCAAAGGATCTTCTCTTGTTGTACACATCGTTTGACCATTTGTTGTTGCTAGTGCTTTTTTCTTGTCTTTTCATTGAGATGTCTTGCACCTTGTCAGTCGTCTTACTGTTCCAAAACTCCTTGGGATTTCCTTCAGGGATGTTGTATGTCTTTTTGAATTCCTTTCTGCGCTCGCCCATGGCTTCATAACGATTCTTCTCTTGTCTCTCGCCATCCTTTGCTTCAGGGACGTATTTGGATTTCAGTATTCTTCTGATGCCTTCTACAGAAAGCTTGAACTCTCTTGATAATGTCACTACATTGTAGACCTCTGGTTGCTAAAAAGTTGTTGCTGTCAATGTCAAGTACGGTTTATATGCAAATTTACTTACAGTGGCTGCCAAAGCACGGATCTTCTCCATAGTTGGTCTTGATACTCGCTTCTTGGGAGCCCAGTTAGATGCTGCTCCGGCAGACTCGCTTATATCGCTTGAGAATAGTCGAGCATTGGCAGGCTTTAAGCGAAAAATTGATCTAAACATGGTAGAAAGAACAGGTAAAATAGACTTGCAGGGGCATGAATGAGAGAAATTTTAGCAATCGGCTGTTCAAGAACGCATGACCGTCCCTGTCCATCCATAGGGTAGCAGTGTGAGCTTGGACTTGGTACAACTATAGGCCGAAACACAAGGCTGATACTGGCTAAAAGTAATACACGATCGAATCAAGATATTAGAGATTTGGTAATCATTGACGAGGACAAAGACATCCTAATTATATATACTGCTGAAATGTGGTCTTTTTGTCGGGATCGGATCGTCCAGCTCACGAAAAATGTAGTAAGGGATTAGTGGAAAGCGATTAGAATTGGCAATTTGATGCTGAATAAATTGGATTTACAGGGAAAGGATTATATGATAAACCAAAACCGTAGGACAGCACCTGAGGTGATTGAGCTTATCGAAACCAATTAGGCCTGTACAGTGCCTTATGTGAGGTCGTAGAACACGATTGCACTTGTTCCGAGGCCGAGATTGTGCTTTGTTGGCAAGATACAAGCGATTTAAATTGCTATTTTTACAGTGGTAAATACATTTGGAGGCTGCTCATTCAATAATTCACTTGTTGATATCTAATTTATTGGCCTGTATCTGTTCATCTAGCAGAACAGTACGTTGCCAAATACTTGATTCATCAAAGGGGCGTAAATCTACGATGTATGTAGTTAAGGTGTACTATGCAAATGTGTGAATCTACTCTCATACTCCATAAACTAAATAAAAGAAGAAATACCCCCCGAAGGGCCAAGTGTGATGTGAGTGTAAGTGATGAGCATCTGCTACAGTAGTCTATGGATCTGGCAGATGCGTTCCGATCTAACGCTTTGCATATGAACATCCAATGCTCATAGCATACTGCCATTTGCTGGGTATCCCACGTTCGGGAGCCAGGTAACTAGATACATCAAATTAGTTGAATGCTGGTATCATAGTACTACTAATGATCTGAGAAAAAGAGCTAATATGCAGCCAAGACATTAACGACGTGTCAGTGTACGCCATGGTATGTTTTGACGGTAGCACACTTTTAAATTAGCCATAATTTAGTCTATACTAAAGTATTTACAGTTTTGCTTCGTTTATTCTGACTTTGAGCACACATTATGATCGTGTTTCCCCACCAATGCCACCATATTTAAAGTAGTTTGTCTGGAAATCTGGTAACACCGAGTCGAAATCTTCAGTAATAGCATCTGGTTCTCCCTGACGATGTGTAAAGTCCATACAAGCTTGACCTTGTGTCGAAACATAGAACTCTGGCTTGATCCAAGTATTTGCATGGCTCATGCTCGATCGTTTTGCTAAATCCCAAGGATGCTCAGGCTGATCACCGTGAATAAAGTGCTTTCTGTCTGTAATCTTGAGTAGATTCGCGTGCACAAACAAGATGGTGTCGTCGTCCTGGTCGCTGCCGGGCGCGTATTGAAGCATGGTGTGTCCGCAGAATCGATTGTTGACCATGGTACCTGCCATACCAACAAAGGCCTCTGTCATATGATAGGGCATATCCAAGGCTTTCCACGCATATTTAAAAGTGTCTTTATCGCCGTTCAAGAACTGGAAGTAGATTTCGTAATGCTTTTGCATGTACCACGCCAGTTGTAAGGGAACCCACGACTTTTCCTTGTCAATGACCATTTGTCCAGACTCTTGCTCCCATTCATCCTCGCACGGGATGTCCAAGACGTCGAATATTTTGTTTTCGCCGTGCGTTTTCCTGTGTAAAACAGACATTGTCAATGGCCGGGTTCCTAGTTTCCACTATACAACATACCAGAAATCTGGCCAGAACAAGGCGCCTGTTGCCTTGTATTCAGCCGTGTCAAACAAGAAGGTAGGATCATGCGCTGGCACGTTATCAGAGTCGAGGTACAGCACTTCCTTGAAGGCTGAATTGATGACAGCAGCTGCTTTGATTTGGAACTGCTTGTCTGCGTTTCTTCTGTGGATGATGGGTCTAACTAATTGAGGGTCTGATAAATCCCGGGGAGTTGCGCCCAGACTCTCGAGCTCTTGTCTCATGTGTTCAGATGGCTGCTCGTCAGATAAATGCCAGACTTCGATGCTGAGCTGGCAGTGATGCATGTGTCTCAGCAGCTTGATCGCTGTCAGTGTGCGGTCAAAGGTGTCTCTGTTGCCTGCGACGAGCACGATGCCACGGCCGGATGTGGTGCTCGGCATTTGAGTGCGCTTTACACTGGATACAAACTTTTGCCATCTTTTTCGGTAGACTTGAATGGTTGCGTCGCTCAGATGTCGCCAAAACTCAATGTGGGCATTTGTGTGGTTGGGGTCGACATTGCGGCCGACTTGATCAGACTTGCATTCATTGGACTTTGGTCTTTTTGCTGGAAGGATGGGCGTTTGTGCCGTATCCTGTGGTACAGCGGAACTCGCCGCACTGGCAGTGGTGATTGTAGTGGGTAAGTGGTAAGAGATGGTATATATGCAGTAGACTAGAAAGACGACAAATACAAGGATGAAGCCATTTATCTTTGACCTTGAGCTGCTGCTGGTTAATAATGCCATTTTCGAGAAAGACAGAGAGAGAGAAAGAAGGAAGAAGGTGTAATGGGTTTCAAAAAATTTAATGTTTGGGATCGCCATGATGATATATTACGCTCTTGGCGCTAAACCCAATGCCCTATTTTGGGGAAAACAAGACTCGGACATGTGTTACAAAAATGACGTTCGTTTACACAATGATGTTGCTGTCCATGCTCTGGATAAGCGCATAGCCTAGTTGGATCATGGCCTCCTCCTTTTCTTCTGCGACAATAGCGCCCTGCCTCTTGCTGAACGACGTCGATCCTTTGGCCAGCGATTTGATCTGATTCTGACACTTTTCGTAAATGTACTTGGAAAGGCTGTCATCCTCATCACGCTTTCGAATCTGCTCCACCTTTTTGCACAGCTCTGCGATTTCATCCGATTCATGCTGGACAGACATGGCGTGAGTTTGTCAGAGCAGCACTGCGATACTCGGCAGAACTTACCTCGAGAATAATCAAATCATCGTTGGTGGACAGCCCCAGCGCCTGCATCAGCATCTGGGCGTCGGGCGACAAGATCAGTTTGGCCGACTTTCGCATCAGCAAGCCCCACTGCACCAGAGACTGCAGGGTGGTTTGGTTGTACTCGGTAGACAGCACTTCGCTGTAGATGGTCCTTCTTCCGCTGATCAAATGCATGCCGATCCATTGCGATAAGGTGGGCACCAGCGACAAGGGCAGCGCTCGGACGTCATTGAGTGCTGACAAGGCACACAGCGTGACCCAGAACGAGTCGATGATGGGGTATATAAAGGACGCCAGCAAGCTGAACTGGTTGTATTTCTTGCTCAGGTTGACTTTGGTCACTATTCTCTCCAGCATGTCTCCATGCTCGTTCATGTAGTCTCGGTATTTCCGCGCCAGCCGCTGGTATTCCTCCTTGATGTTCCACAGCGTGTTGAAATGGCACTGAAATAGCGTTGCCAAGAACTCGAATCTCTCGATAAAGATGGATTCTGCTACTTTGGTCAGGTTGAAAGACAGGTAGGTGGCAGCAAAGATCGCATCAAGGACAAACAGTTCGCGCAACTGCAGGAACAATGTGTTGGTATCCCACATGGTCAAGAAACAGACAACTTACCTGATTAGCATAATAAGCGAGCTGCAGAATCCCTTCTGACCGAGTGTTGATTCTAAACGTAAACCCACTGTTTCTCTCGTCCAATGTTACCAAATTCGAGTTCTTTTCCAGCAGGCGAATGTTGTAGAATATAATGGTCTCACTGTCCTCAAAATCTAGAGTATCATCCGCGGCACATTAGTTACATTGTCTGGATACAGTCTCAGTCGTCAGCGCTTATTACCTTGCCAGTCCATGGAAATGCCTTGATCCTTGATGAACCCGTACAGGTACTCCAAATGGTCCTTCATGGTCTGTAAATCGATACAGTTGCCTCTGACACGGCTGTACAACAGGATGGATGCTACCAAGGAGATGGGGCTGATCACAAGGGCTCGTTTTTGCTCCTTTTGGATGATATCAGGCAGCTGCACTGCGCCCTCGCTGCCAAGGTCGTCCATGCAAATGGGCTTTCCTACGCCCACAAGCAGTCTGCCACAATGCATCGCTTGTTGCTCAGGGCCACTCTTCTTTTGCTCTTCCTGCCATCCGTTCCCTAGACTGCGACTTCGCACGCGATGTGCTCGACTGTCACTGGGTCTCGATACTTTGGTCGGCGTTGACATGCGGTGTGATGCTGTGGTCGATCTGGATCTTTCCAGTCCATTGCTGCTACTGTGGAGTGCTGACTTCTTCTTGTTGGTATGCAAGTCGTGCGTGATCAACGATGCAATATCGGGCACTTCCTCGTACGATGCATTGATAGGCACAAACACAACGTCTTGCTCAATGACCATATCCATAAGCCCGTCCTGATAAGGAGTTTGGAAGATGCCTGTCCTCGATCGCACCTTGTCCAGTAGCAACGTCATTGCACCGCGCTCTCGCATCAAATGCTGAAGATAGGCCGAAGTAACCGCAGTCGTCAACGTGGATCGTGCGTTGGGATCTCGCTTGATAAATACTGCACCAGCAAGTCGCAGTAGGTCTGAAAAGGGGCCGAGAATAGCCAGAGCCTCATCCAGAATAAGCGCTGGAATAGGCAGCTCGTACCGTATGGCTAGATACCACACAAGAATAGGGTCCAGCACGGTCTTTGACACGGGCACATACACGACACGCTTATTTTTGACAGATGCTCGGATCTAGGATGGACCTGCATGAGCGATCCCCCCCTCCTAATTTACCATATTTGTGCATATTTACCTTTTCAAGACTGGCCTTGTCAATATAGATGCCGCTAAACATACTTTTGAACAGCTTTTGCAAAAAGGTAGCAGCAAACCAAGCGTACGGTAGCTGTGTTCGTTCCTGAATCCGACTCAGCGACCGCATTGCTTCCTCCATGACCTTCTCGATGGGCATACCAGATCGTTCAGAGACCTACGTCATGTAAGTGTCTTGATTTCACTGGATTCGACATTGCCAACATACCTGACGAATCGCCGTGCCAACGCCTGGATCGTTCAATACTGTCACTTTTGTCATTTCACTGTTCTCATCCACCGTGAGCCCCCATCGACTCTGTATCTCCTTCTTTTTCGAGCTGATCTCCAAAGCCTCGATGGATCCTTCATCACACCAGTCTTCCAGTGTATCATTCAGATATTCAATCCAGACTGGCTTCCACTCTTTTTCAGTCTGAATCGTCTTTGCAGGGTTTTTGAGAGAGCTGATGGTGATGTCTAGCATATGCTGTATTCTCTGTCGCATCTCTTCTTCTGTATATACGACGCTCTTGAAGGGTGAGTCGATGATAGAGGGCGTGTTGGTGTGGGAGTACAGGGCGCATAGCTGGGATGTAGGCAGCACGCTTGTACGCATATGGTGGCCGCAATGCAAGGTGTGCACATGGACCCCATAACAGCTTTGCATGAAATAATTGTGCCAGTCCAAGTGGTGCAAAGTATCCATGTCTGGTATCTTGTCCACCAGCGTATTGAATTGCACCGAGTTGTACTGCCAATGATGGCGGTTTTGTTTGGCAAGATTGTTGCGAATGTTGGAGGCCAGCTCCATCCATTTTTGCTGATCTTGTTGCTGATGGTGATTAAAATCGGACCGTGCTGCAGTGCTGTGATAGTTTAGAGAGAAGTTTGAGCTATTCGCTGTAGCATTAATGCCGTTGATATGATTGCTGCTGGTGTTGGACGAGGATCGAAAGTAATACTGCATTAAAAACCGTGCTTTGGACAGCGTCTTGTTGCTCGAGAAGTAGTCGCTGGCAATAGGCAGCTTCTGGCTGTTGGGTATTGCGTTGCACGGCCGCGTCCAGTAGTCTTGAATGGCGGTATATGCTTGGTACCAGGTGATTGGCTGAGTGAATACTGAGGTAGACATGTTGAATATATAGGGAAAAAACGACGCTGCAGTCAAAGTCGAGCTCTTTTCAGACATGTCGCTTGCATATGGCACGATAAAGTCAGGGCCGGAGTAGGCAATGGTGGGTATAGAATGGACAATGCATTTGGCTACATAGTCGACTGGGATCACATTGGCCTGCTGCTGACCTTGGTCCGGCTGAATGATGGGAATCGAATGGCCATAGAGAGCCAGCCAGGAGGACACGCCCGACATGCCAGTAGTCCAGCCTGGCATGGGCTCCTGGGCAGCAGGGCCTATATAATGAGACCGAAAGATAGCCAGCGGATAAGGCTCCTTTCCACCTTGCAATTGCTCGTTCCTGACTTGATTTATCCTCTTTGCAATCAAGTGCTCTACCAGCGCTTTTGTGAACAAATGCAAGGTCGAGAACTTTTGCAGGATCCGCTTAATCAGGGCGGATAGCTCTGATAGCGTGATACAAGAGACAAATTAATGTTTCCAAATGTGGCATATTTAAAAATCAATGTAGCGTACCTTTTTCATCTGCGCCAAGAAGTTGCTTTAGAAAATCTTCGGGGTCGCCAAATCCAAGGTCGTAAATGTACTCGAGGATCACCGTGTCGTCGCTGTCCTGTGGCGTGTCTTGGTGGATGTGGATGGGGGACATGTGGATGAACGAGCCTATTCAGCCATCGTTAACAAAAGGGAATCAGCAAAAAGGTGCAACATGCTCTACTCACAGACATCATCACAGCTGTCCAAGCAGTCCATCAGTCGAATGGTGCCTAAAACGTTTGTCTACAAAGCGTCAATGTGCCGTATTCGTGTCCACAAGAGCTCTTCCACTACCTCCAAGTTCCATTCCAGGGAATTCTCGTATTCTGACGTGCATGCGCAATGAATGACAATGTTGGTGTCCTTCATTTGAGCGCTGTCTTCCATGGATAGCCCCATATGCGACAGAGACAAATCATAGGATATCGGGACGAGCTTTCGTCGCAGCGCTTCTTTACTCATGCCAAAGCGCTTTACTAGTTTCTGAAACGCCTGCGTGGTGTGTCGGTTAGTATCCAGTCGACGCAATGCCGAGAGAATGTATACCTACTGCTGTATTGATGATTTCGTCCAGTATGCGTTGCGAAGGACTTCCAGCCGGGATTCTTTTAGGGCGAATAAGGACGTAGACTTTGTCGATAACGTCGCCCGCTTCTTTGAGCAATTGCCACAAGATGGACTTGCCTACGAATCCTGTTGCGCCTGTAATGAGGATCGTCTTATTGCTGTAGTACTCTTTCATTGTAGGTGCGTGAAATGAATAAAAAGAGAAAGAAAAGAGCTATTGTGTTGTACATGCAGAAAAATATCAAGCTTTAAATTATGTCGGGTCCTCGAACAAGCTGAAAAGAACCATGAGAATGATTTCCATAACGATTCAATTTAGATTCAAAGTCATTTTAAGCTTTTTGTGTGGGCACCTGCTCTGAAGACCATCGTTCTATTGTTGGCCATCCTTTGGCTAGCAGCTATGGCCGGCTGTGTTTGAGCGCCCAATGTTTGTCATCTATTTGAGATCATGGATGCCAGTTACGAGGTAAATATTTACATCTGAATGGCCCGATTTTACCCCTGAATTTTTATTTCTTTTGGATCAAGAGCCCCTTCATCATGTCAAAGCTGTTGCCGTCTGGTAAAAGGCCGTATAGTTTGTCCTTTCTTTCCAGACTCTTCACTTGAAGCATGCCGAAGTCGGATGTGATTCCAACAATCTTGACTTGCTCGTTATTATGCGTTGTCAATGTTACAATAGCATCGCTAGAAATAGAAAGATTTAGCAAGTTGTCATCGCTTAAAAAGCTCGCTTTCGTTTACCTGTGCAGCCATCGCTGATAGTATCTGTCAAGAAACCAAGTGCCCATGCCTTTTTCGCAGAATTCGTTGTAGTACACTTCAAACTTCACCAAAATACCAGCCAAAACGTCCTCTGCCGACAATCGGGGAGCAGATGGATTATATTCGCTGATGATATCGTTGATGGAGACAGTGGGCACAGCATTGGATAGGTTAATACCGCAGCCTATGAATATAGAAAAATGTCAGAATTGCTTTCGAAGGCTCTGATGCTACAGTCGTACCTATCACCAAAACAAACTCATCGTCCACAAACGTCGAATTGATGAGTAAACCTCCCACTTTCTTCAGCCCTTCGGATCTGGTCTCTGTGTAAATGTCGTTGGGCCATTTCAATCGAAGGGGTACATCCTCATATCCAGGCCTGCTTCTTATACTCTCCACCACAGCCAGGGCTATGATGTATTGTATGAATACCACGGGTGCGTGTCTGATGTTTACATTGTGTCGAATCACCATACTGAACTGAAGTGCTCCAGATTGAGACACCCATGAATTTCGACCTCTTCCTATAGGGACGATTTGTCTAAGCAAGCAGGTTCTGTACGCCATGTCTCTCCCACTTACCTCGACCAGCTACCTGATTTGTAGCCAAACATACCAAACCCGTTGGTAAAGCTTGCGAGAAGTTGAAGTTTCTATATTACAAGGAACAGCGTGAGTAACAAGGACCAGTAAAGACACAGCCGCCAACATACCTGTCTATGATGGATTGTGTGCTGCCAATCACTTCAGCATACAGCACGCCGTTTCCAAATGACAGCCAGCCACCTCCACCCCACTCCAGACCTCTTTTTCTGACTAACAGTTTGTAGTATTCCTCCAGATCAAAATGTGGCGTCAATGACTTGGAAGGGTATATTGGCTCTGTTGCATCAATGGTGCTTTGATACACAAATTCAACCACAGGCGGCTTGTCTTCCTTGACACGACAGAGCGATAACAGACGGGCTTGCTCACTAGGAGCATCGCCTAGAGCAGAAATATGGAATATATCATGGTTGTCCTCCAGAATATGCGTGATGGGATCCGCCTTCCTCAACAAATACGACGCTGGTTTGTACATCCACTCCTTGGTCAAACCTGAGAGGTACAATGGAGTCACATCGGGCACCTTATTCTCTTGCACAATTGTATTCTCGACAGGCACCACATTCAAGCCCATTAAAGCAAAGGAGGCACGTAGAAAGCGTTTTCTCTCCACTTCCGATAATGTCAGTTCGCACAGTATATTTCGCACAGTCTGACTAACAGCGCTGCCTTCTGCGAGTAAAAGGTCTTGTGATGAAACGTCGTACTCGGGATGTGTGGCAATCAGTAACGCATGACCCTGACCGACTTTGCAATGGACGACTGCTGCAGGTCGTTGCTCTGATCCAGGCAGGTTGCTAGGCTCTTTGTATCGGCACAAGACTGTCACATTATCGAATTGCTCTGGATGCACAAAGTAGCCTCCTCCGTTATAATACATGTTAATTTGCTGAGGTACATCTTCTCCGTGGTAGTATGGTGACATTGTTTCTCGGTCCAAATCAACGGCTACTGATCTAGCGCCACTTTCGCTGTTGTATACGAATCCAGGGTAGGTGGTGCCTCGACACAATCCTGGATAAAACCCCAGTTCTCGTGGTTGAATGATCTCCATCAGCGCTCTTCCTTTTTCGAATTCAATGTCTGCCGAGGCATAATAGGCACCAGCACATAGGCCCAGATACCGACCACCTTGCTCCACAAATGCTCTGATGCGGGCGTTGGGTTCTCCATTCAGAGCTTCGCAGTAGGGCATATCTCGTCCACCTGGCATAACAAGCATAACACACCCCACCTCCCAGGGTTCGTTTTGCAGGACTGTGCGATCAATATGTATGATGTCGTAAACATGGCCCAAGATTGCTTTCAGTGTGTTGTATGTGTGCTTTACTGAATTGGGTGATGCTCCTAGGTCATTGTAAAGCAGGATGTTCATCACAGAGTTGGAAAGTATAAAAGTGAAAAGAAGAGAGGCTTAATTTCCATTTGGGGGGCCTTTTCAAGTGCAGTTGAGTGAAATGTGGGAAAAATCACGGACCAGTAATACCTCTTTGTTTTTTGGGGGCACAAATGGTTGCGCTTTTGGCATATAAGTCCATGCAGATGCCAACACGCTGCATTCTATTACAATATATACATGTAGAAATCAGGCAATATTCCAAAGTATAGTATAATTGATTGCAATCGGAAATTGCAGAGCTAGATAAACATCTTCCATCCATTAACAAAGCTCATCCAATCCAATATTCAACTATCCCAACGTGTTCCGCGCAAAATTCAGCATAGGGACGTGCCAATTTCAATACTCTAACAGCAGTTTTTTGCAAATGAATCTCGCGTGATGACCCGATCCTGCATACCGGAAATACCTGTATACAAGCAAGCAGGATATAGTGTCGAGCACAAGGATACAGTATGTAGCTTTAAATAAAGTGTTTTACAATACCCCACCTGTCAATTCGTTAACACTAGACACTTGTCATTATCCGCCTTCCTCATGAAGAATCTTGTCTAGAACAGTGCTCAAAATTTGATTATTTTGAAAATCGTCCATCTATCAGCGGCAACGTGTCCAGATGACTAAAGACTGACCACACAATCGTGTTCCTTGCAAAATTTGGCATAGATACATGTTTATCTCATCAGCCAAATGATTGACATTTAAAGACTTTCATTCATTTGATACCAATATAATGCAAAATTGTACTTTTGGATGTTATAAACAGGCTTAGATTGATTCAAAACTCTTTTTTTTAGGATGGTGGATGTATTTGATCATGTCTAATACTTATGGTGGTATCGTGTGTAGTTACCTTAAGCCATTTGTACCATGCATTTTGAATGTTTAATTGTGCTTTTCTCATTTCAATTACATTTTTAGTTTCAATGCGAATGCTTTATTTCTCTGAGCTGTCTCCAAATTTGAGCCAATCAAATTGCTCTAAAAGAACTACATACACCACAGACCCTGGAAAAAAATTGCGAGGGTTTCCCCTTGTTTTGACGTTAGGCGGAGTTTTAAGTATTACTAAATACAGTAATTTAGCAATTCCATCATCAAAATCCCCTAAAATGCCAGAATATGCCTTACTACACACCCCAGCTTATAGTGCAAACGCTTGAGACTCTCAATTAGCACCAAGTAAGTGATACCAATCAAGTGAGGGCAGCCTATCTACCCCCTAGCCTCTGAATCAAATCTAGTTGTGCTTCAACGATAGGCTTATCCACACAACGGAAAAAGAGGGTTATGGCCCAAAAAACCATGAAAAGTGGGAAAAGTAACAAGAGGGCATCACTAGAATGTGATGAAGAACAGAAACATTGCAATACAGTTACATACAAAGAGTTAACATGCAATGTGCATCATCAAACTGACGAGTACAAGCAAGAAAAAAGTATAGTGGTTGCCTCATACAAAGCAAGAACACCGATACCACCACCAGTATTACAGAAGAAGTAATACTTGAAGAACGAAAAGAATGCAAGGCTACTCCACAATAGAGCAGCACTGCCAGCGATACAATGCATCAAAAGACACACCATAGCACTATGGTACAGCAACAGAAAAATAGTTGCGTGCAGCAGAAAAAAAGGGTGCAAAAATAAAACGCAATAGAGCAAACTAAAGAAGAATGCACAGTATTACGAGAAAGAAAGTAGTGAAAGGGTTGAATGAATGTGATCCATGGCAACCAAAGAAGGGGAATATACAAACCAAATACAAACCATACACAAACAACAATATATTGTAGCAAACTGGCCTAAATTAAACTGTGTAATTAGTATTACCGTATATTGTAACGCGAAAGGTGGTTCTTATCGGCTGATACCTACTGTAACAAACTTCAAAGGTGTCGTCTTGTGTACTGGTGGATACAAAGGCATGCTTCTTTTGGCAAAAGTGGTGTTGTATTCAATCAATAGTAATAAAAAGTATATGGTTTAATAGAAAAGTGCAGTGCAAAAACAGTGCGAGAAAAAAAAGACATAAAAAAAAAAAAAACGCGTTGCTGAGGGTGACTGCAGTCAATAGGCTGCCGCAGCACAGAGCACACGGAATTTGAATGACGTGTACAATGAACATTTTGCACTGTGGTGACTGTACCCAAATGATTTTTTTGCAATGATTTTTTTGAATCAAAATCGATATATTTTGACATTTGTAAACATTTTTGTTAAAATTAGCTATAGAAAGTGTGCTCAGCGTATACTACTTTCTAATAAACTTAAGGGGAGAATTTGAAGGCGCATTCAATGGTGTCAATTTTAAAGTACTTTTAGAATGAAAAGATAAAGAATTTTGAGAAAATATAAAAAGCAGTTTTTCCAATAAAAGTCAATATTTAGCATATACAACGTTCAAAATAGCAGTTGCACAGGTTACCCTACATCTGTGCGGTCATTTTGATTTAATATATATCATAGTAAAAAGTGTCGTTTTCGCCTTCAAAATTGCGATCGTTTGATTTTTAACAAAAACCGTGAGGGGTACCTCATGAAAAATCGTGAATTTTCGACGATTAGGATCGATCCAAAAAAAATAAAAATGAAGGTCCAGAATGTAAGTGGTAATTGATAGCAATCATTTGGCACTATTCCGAGCATCTAGAATGGCCTAGAAGACAAGATATTGAGAGTTGAATTCGGACGATTTGGCTGGGAAAAGTACCTTTAGGGCCATGTAGATCTACGGGAACTGATGCTACAAAATGGATTAAGGCCTCAAACAATTGTTATCTTTTGAGACTACACGCTGTTTATTATTAGACAAAGAACAATGGAAATTTTGTGAATGTTTTACTTTGAAAACCCTCAAAATACACATATATCCCACTTGGCATGTCTCAATTTAGCTTCAAATAAGCTACGTCCCTATCGAAATCAGTGTCATTGGTAGCACATTTCAGGTCTTTTTCAATTAAGTATATAGTCGAAGTAATAGTTACGTGTATTAAAAGGCTCGTTTAATACAATAGATGAACCTAGAAGTTAAAGTCAATAAAATTTGTCACCGTCTTGATAAACTGCAAGAATCGCTTGTATAGACCCTCAAGTTGACTTGTTTCAACGCAAGATGGAATAATATACTACTACTGCATGACAGTAGCTGCTTAGCATCTGTACGCATTAATCTGTGGTGCCCTGGACTATAGTGTAAATGATGATTGCAAATAAATTTATAAACCAAACGAATTCTGTTTTCAAAGTGCATTATTTTCACTTTTCTCGCTCAATTATTGAAGGAAGGCCTAAGGTAGCCGCTGCTGGAAATACTTTTATTTGGGTATTGCATACCTCTCTCCAAATGGGTATACAATGGTACCAATGTCAACTCTTCAGCGTTTGTATAGGGCCTAAAAACACTCTTCGCCCTCTTTTAGCAAATGCCCACCAACACAGCATTGAATCTATGGCGCCCTACATAGAACAAATCAAGCTGAAGCCGAGTAGTTTCAGATTCAATGTTGACCAGCATCCCTTCTATCGTTTTATTGCTACTAGACACTTGTGATTAACAGCTTTGTACATAGTAGTTTTTGTGCAGACCAGAGCTCAAAATTGGTATTTCTCGAAAATCATTTGCCCATCAACCTCAACTCATCCGATCACGAAGTCTGATTACACCATCCTGTTTCTTGCGAAATTTGACGTAAATGTGTGCTAATACTTTCCATACCCCAGCACCGATATTTTGAAATTGAATCTAGCATGGTCTGTATCTTTACACCCAGAACACTTGTATACACCCACAATATGCTGTGAATTAGAGAGCTACGCTTTACAAAATAGGATTGCGTGGTGGATCCCTTATTAAGCAAGCCATATTTGATTGGAGTTTGGGTACCAGGAAGCTGGGATGTCCTGTTTGTGAGGTCAGTGCGCCATTCCTATCCTACAAAAATGAGTATACCCTAATAAACTAAATGGTTTACAAGAGTACAAAAAGGCAAACTACAGTTATTTAGCTTTAAAAGTATGATCTATCAACATGACAAGTATTCATCCGTAACAAGATTCTAGCATGTTATCAATGGGGCTATGGCACAAAGCGAATTCAAAATCCACCACTCATTTGGCTGATCCATATGTATGTTGCAACAGCAAATGTTTATTGGTCATCAGCAAAAAAAATCGCATCAACCAAGAGATTCCCAATCTGTGGTCTATCTGGCTTGTGCACTGAACCTTCTGCAAGAACGGCATTTCCAACTTTGAATCTCAAAAACCAAAACATCAGTCAATCTAACACTGATTTCCAAAATTTCGCTGGTACCTTTTTTCTCAAAGAAAACGGACAAAGGCCGACTGTCGGCGACGGCATGTATAGTGAGTATGAGATACTAGATCTTGTCACTATCTGGCTTATCGAATCTTTTAATCAACCTTTAAAATGATAATATTTATCGACTGGGCTGTGCGTTACGCTTTGGTCTAGCAAATTTTATCATATCAGGATGGTTTCAAGACAATCAAGCCCTGATTTTGGATAATTGTACATGGGCTTCAAATTTCGATCAAGAACACACCCTAATAAATCGCAACGGCTCAGAGAGCTATACACATTGAAGAACAAAAGTAGCCTATTCTATCGCCAAGAGAGTTATCTCGAAATTAATAAGCTAGAGATGAGATGTGATTTTCGGCTACTCTTGGCCATTACTTGTTCCGACCTGGTGAATATTATACAACAAGCACACTTGGCATATGAATCCTCGAGTAAAAATAGCATTTAATGAAAACTTAATTTCTTTGAATCAAGGCGTCAGGCTTAGGGAGTCAGGGCTGGCAAGGGAGCGTCTACTAAACCGCTTCCACGCCTTCCAAATAAACGACCTTCTCAACTGTTGTCTAGAAAAACCAAGGATAAATCGTTGCTCCACATCTGCGTGTGGGCATCACTCATTCTTGCAGAAAATAACCACGGATACATGCCAGATTGATTCATTTTGGGAACAATAGAAATTTTGGGGAGAGGGGGCTTTGACCTTTATAAATACACATTGCCTTTTCATATCCACACTGTTCTTTGATCAAATCTATTTTTAACGGATGTTTATCTCCTTTGGTGGCACGACGCACTCAATAATGGGACAATTGTGCCACCTTTTATCAAATAAATTACAATTTGCGTTTGCCTGCTTCTTGTGCTTGGAATTCACTATAAACGCAGGTATGCATTGGTCTCTGTATCGTATGCTTTGCCAGATTACGCACTTCCAAAACCACATTTAGCATGTAGTAGGGCTAATTCAGCCCTTCATCAAGAGGCAACACGTGTCGCACAAGCCAGAGGAAAGAGGGCGGAGATGTGCCTGAGTTGAGAAAGAATCAGACATTGATTTTGTCAGTTACATAAACAAATACTCTTCCGGAAGACGGCATTAGCCTAGATCCATCAAGCGATCATTGCGTCTCTCAAAGTCCTCTTTGCACTGTACCGAATACCCGCAAAAAAAGGCTTCGTTGCCATGGTGAATCAGCAACAGACGGCTTGCAGTGAACGAGGCATTTGAATTCTGGAAGCAAACACCACGGCAACGACAGAAAAAGTAAATTTACAGTAATTAGAAAGGTTTCATTCCCCTTTGTTCGTTCTTCTCAAGCGATTGCCAATTATAAATAGATCTTTCATCTCACAAATTATCGCCTCTCTCTTCTTCTTCCTCTTTTGTTCTTTGCTCCATTTTCGTAAAAGTCATGAAGATTGCATTCGTTTTTCTGTTGCTCGTGGGCTGGATGGGCATTGCTTTGGCTCAAGAGACCAGCCAAGTTGCCACCACAGAAGGCACTCAAACTGCTGCTGCTACGACAGACGCTACCACCGCTGTTGCAACAACGGATGCTGCTGAATCCAGCGCCACTGCTGCTGCCACCACAACCACTGCTGCTGTCACCACAACATCATCTGCATCCGCTACAGCTTCCACCACTGATACAGGCGATTGCTTGGAGGCTGATTCGTTTTCCACACATGACTACTTTCCAAACAAGCTGGATTTCAGCAAATTAGGTGAGTGAAATCTTTGTAAAGAGAGGGGGGCGATTAATTGCTAAACTGCAACAACACTACATAGACGCAAACGCTCAATTCAATGTGACCTATGCCAACACCTATAAATTGGTTCACAACAAGGCTTTGGATGAATACTATGTGCTCTACTGTACTAAATCCGCCCCTTCATTGGGCGCCACCTTCCAATCAAAGACGTATATTCAAGTGCCTGTCAAGTCTTTTGCAGCTGTGGACACTCGTGCACTCGGCTTCCTTGATGTAAGTAACCTGTACTGTACCACACGAGTACAAGCCTCCTTTTGTTGCGGTGTGTCTGACGTGGATCTTTGATACAGTTACTCGGACAAAGCAACAATGTCGCTTTTGTTGGAAACACAAGCAACGTAACAACTCCCTGCAGCACGAATACACCAGCCTACTTCAACTTGAGCGATCCCAATTTGGACCGCACTAAATACGGCCTTGCCATCTACCCCACCTCCCCCAGCAACGATCCCAACGGTGTTGGCCTTGGTATGGGGTATGCCAACACGCCGCTCGGTGTAAGTATATGCGGACGAGGCTTGGTGTACATGTCCTCATTCCTCTCTTTTAGAATGCTCAATGGGTCAAGTACATTGCACTGTTTACAAACCAGGAGACTTTGGCTGATACCATCTACCAAGACATCGCCACAGACTACACCACCTTCCGCGACAGCCTTGTCAACCACATCACCTACAAGCGCAACATCACCTTTATGGACTATGACACATCCTCGACCAAATTCAACATTATGCAAGATCAATACTTTCAGAATCTCACCAGTGACGCTGGAGCTAAATTGATTGTGCCCACTGTGCTTCAACCTGCTGATCCCTCCGTCATGAAAGGGCAGCTGCAAAACTCCTCACTCGTGATTGATCTAACTGTTTCATCAGCATTCGGATCATCCTACGGCAACTGGCAAAGTTGGCTGGGCTTCTCTGATGACAAGATCAGTTCAGCCACAAGCACACAGGCTGACACGTACAAGCAGACCAGAAAATACGTCAATTCTGTTGATGCCCCACCATTCGCCCGAAACAAGCAAGCTTGGAGACTGGATTTAGTGTCCAAAGATGGCGCTTTAGGCAAGTGTGTTTTGTGTGTGTGCGCGCGTGTGATTCAGATAATAACAACAAACAACGCTTATAGATTGGTGGACTCGAGGTATGGCAAGGCCCGATCTTGTTCTTCAAGATTTGATTCAAGCACAGTTCCCAGATTATTTCAAAACACGTAACCGTGTATTTCTCAGAGACTTTGCCAACAACGAGTCGAGTCGCACAGCATCCCAAGATAGCTATCAATGTAACCTGAACAGCTGGGAAAAGGCAGCTAGTGTATCCTATTCCAATGCTGCTTCAGATACCCCCACATTGGAAGCCCTGAGCAACAAGCTCTCTTTGGGCGCTATTATTGGCATCAGCATTGCAGGCGGTCTTGTCGCACTCTCCTGCTTAGCAACCGCCATCGTCATGATCATCCGCAAATTCAAGAATGGAGGAAAACGGTTCACTCGCCTTCATGATGAGACCATGAACGAATTTGGCGCTCTGGACAGAGACCCAATGATGATGGAGGAGTCGTCGTCGCCACCAGCAGCGGCATCAGGGGGCCGTCTTGGAGGCTCTGACAGAGGCCTTTAAAATCAAATGTCTCTCCTTTGAATCAAACTAACTGTAAATAGCAAAAAGAATGAAATAAAAATCAATGTAGAACAAGAAAGATGCTCATAACTTTGTACAGTAGTGACGGTAAAGCATAACAGTGCGATTTCAAACTGAGTGTGTGTGTATAAATACAAGCGTCTTTTTCTACATGTTCTTGTCTCTTTCTTTTATATTCCTGCCATCAACCAATTCCTATGCAACCTACTATCAAAACCTGCCCTGCCACTTGCGAATTATGCGGTAACTGGCTTCCCCAACATCAAGTGAGTTGTGTGTGTGTGTGTGTGTGTGTATGCCTTGACAGACCCGCTAACAAGGACATCTTCCGTTAGACATCTTGTCCTAGAAACGGCGTTCATCCTTCCCAATGGCAATTGTCAAGCGAGATCCCTGAAACAGCATTACCGCTATCCACACTCGCATTTTCGACGCTACCACTCACAACACCATTTGTACCTGTACATTACATTTCATCTCCACATCAAGCAGAGGAGCATGACGACTTATTCCCATCCTACTACTGTTGATTACAAAAGAAAAGGAGCCTGTAGTTGATCTCTGCTCTTTTACATATATACCTTTATAATACAATACTATACATATTAACTCTGTCAATATCTCTTCTTCCAGTCAATAAATGATATACACTTCAATATACCAAATTTGGTTATGAGTCATGGTTACTCTTTTGCTATCAAGGACATTTTAATTATGCATTATACATTCTAAATTTACTGGAACATTCTTTACTAATTAAAAGCTTGTTGTATAGCACATTTTGTGGAGCCTCTTTCTTTTCCCACTCCAGATCCCTGTTTTTCACATCAGATTTAACAAACTAAATTGATTTAAATGACAAAAACACACTGTGTGACCAATACATCATCGATTCTTTTTAAATCCATAAATCCTGATTTATTTCGTATTACCATGCAAGAAAAAAAGGGGGGAGGGAGAAGAGCGAAATGTGCGCGATGATGTATGTCTTACAAGCTTTCATCACAACAAGCTTATAAGCCTATGTTGCCATCCGAGCAGTAGTAGTAGTAGGTGTGAGCCAAAGCATTTTCAACTACCAACATGTAGATATTTGTCGAGTAGAATCAAATGCCTTGCAACAGCAAGTAAGCCCTGGTGGAATTTCTGCATATTTGATGAACCACTTGCTGTCGCCATTAGTCAAATATGTCTAGTTGACGTATTTCGCATGTTTTAGACGCTTTCATGTGAATCAGGTTAGACATCATTCGGATCATAAATATTGAATGCACATCATTCCACTGTTGATGTTACAAGTCTAAATTACCAATGCGTTGGGTCCACACAAATGCGTTGTCGAGAACACACGCATTTTTTAGCATATTTTGCATTTCGACCACATGAATGACTGCATGAAATATAGCAATCGTTGAGTTTTAGCTCAAGTATCATAGATGCTATTTAAATGTAGCTGAGTGCCTCGCCAGGTCGATCAAACACAATGCCAGTAATTTTGTATCTGTCTGGCTAAATTGAGCCCGTTTGAATTTGTCTCTTGCCATGTATTTAATGAATTTCTATAGAATAATGCTAGAATCAGAACAATTTTGGTATGAGGTTGTCCAACTAGTAAGACACCAAAGTACGTTTTATCAATACGAGAAAAACTTGCTCACGCACAAAAATTGTGGGTATTTATAGTAGTAATAGACAGAAGTCTGCTATGGTACTATGCTACTGCATGATAGTTTGAGCTCCTGGCTCTTCATTAAACTATGTACTATTGCATGTCATGATGAAAAGCATTGTTATGAGGTGCAAAAACGCTATCGATTGACTTTCGAGGAAAATCATATGACGAGGTACCTCATGAAGAATGTATTATTGCTTACAGCAATTAGGTATACTCGTCTTGAGCAGCCATCTGGTACCACTCTGAGGGTCTAAATAACAGCAAAATTTCTCATCATTTGATTTAATACTGCTTCAGTAGCGCCAAAGCTGTGTCGTGTATAATATGAGCATGCTGCCTTGGTGGGGTTGGATACACAGTGCGTCTCGCGAAGCTAGCGATGTGCCTCCTCGTATATATTTTGGCTCCAAGGCGGATTGTCAGTATGCTCAGGACTGAATGTCGCAGTTTAGGCGACTGCTTGACGCTTTGATGAGCAGTTTTGTAGATTTACTTGCTTACTTGTATCTCTTTAGTTGCTCTCGAATCATGCAAGACATCTCACATCTGCAAATCACTCTAGCTTCATCACAACGCCAACCAGAAAGATGATCCCACTTGATTTCCATGTACTTGAAGAGTCCCGCAATAGCCAATCACTCCAAATGCTTTGATATGCTTGCCGAGACAACAGATGCAAGTGCGCAGTAATGCCATGGAATGCTCTTGGTGTCAATCCCAGCGTCTCAGGCAATCACTTTGAATTTTCAAGTGCATTGTTACGGAGCTGTTTGGACTCATCGACCCAATGCCAGCATGGAGTATACAGTATTTTGTTTAGCTCATAAGCTATGCTTGCTCATAGCCATTCATGGCATCAAGAGTGATCTTTGTAGTCATCAAATGCCTGATTTAAGGGCACAACAACAGAAAAGTGGAAGCCATTGATTGGTGAATGTTGCTCAATGTACTTTTCCTGAATGCGGCTGTTCAACAAAGACCCAATAGAAGCTCTGTGCGTCACTTGCTGCCACGTCGATGATGCTCCATGATAAGTATAATAATGAAAGCGATCGCTTTTATATCAAGAAACTGACTAATACAAAGAGACATCAATGACATATATAGTCTATGATTCCATCTATTTCCATATGCTGACACATTCATAACATTAAAACGCGACCTTCCTGTAGTAATCCGCTTCCCTCATTTTGTGTGTAGCCCCCAAGATCGGTCCTTATTTCATTGAGGCGGGTCCAACAAAAGGGAAAAGCCCTTTTTCTCTTCTTCTTTCTCTTTACAAAGTTTCTGAAAACTATGCAACAGCAGCCACAATCACCTGCTTCACAGCCTTTGCAAAGACCCCCTCTTCTTCCAGGTCAATCGCAACCTCGTCCTGTGAGTTTCAGACCTCAGCAGCCACCACCAGGCGTTGGCTATCGTCCTCCTATGCAACCTGGACTTCCTAGACCGGGATTCCAGCCTCCCAATGGCTCTACACCTCCTATTCAACCGGGATTTCCTGCTGCTGCTGGTAGTGTTCGTCCTGGCTTCAACCCCAATCAGCAAAGACCTATGATGAGACCTGTTGGCCAGTCTCCCATGCAGTCGCCAGGTTCTCGCCCTGTGGTTGCCTCTCCTGTTCAGCAACAACAGCAATTACCCCAAGAGCCTCCAATGTCACCTACCACTCAAAACTCGCCTGCCGAGCATCATAGAAGAAAGAGAATGTATCCTGAGCAAATCACGAAAGCGTATTCTGGCGATGTTCCTGTATCTCCTGGTTACCCACCTCAACAACAGCAGCAGCAAGCGTATGGATCTCCAGCCATGGCTAACCAGCCCGTGCAATCACAGTTCATTTCGCCCATGGGCACACCTGCTGCTAGCACGCCTTATGCTCAACCTCAGCAACAGCAGCCTGCTTACGGTCAACAGCAACACCAGCAGCCAGCTTACAACGCGTACGGGCAAGATCCTGTGAATCAAATGGCCTCTCAGTTTGGTAACATGAGTATGGGTGCTGCTGCTCCTCCTGTAAGTAGTCATTGTGTATACACGTTGTCATCATGTCGCGGCTAACAATGAGCCCAAGGTTACTCCTGCTGTGCCCTTGCTGGGAGCTCGTCCCCAGATTGCTGATATCGGATACAATGGACCCTCCATCCGCTTACCACCCAATGTATGTAGCGCTATATTGTTTGGATAGAAGGGACGGTGGTACTGATGGTTATATTTGAAATCTAGATTTCCGTAACAGATTCTCCTCATGTGAACTGCGATACATCTTATCAATGCGCTACCATCAACGCGATCCCTGCCACAGAATCCTTGCTCAAGAAGTCCAGACTGCCCTTTGCTCTTGTTTTAGCACCCTACAGAAGCTTGAAGGAGGGAGATGTAAGCGATGAGAATGACAGATGCGAGACAAGCCGTGCTGATATACCTATTAGGAGCCTGTGCCCGTTGTGAAGGATAGTGTCATTGCAAGATGCCGACGTTGCAGAACATACATCAACCCTTTTGTGACATTTGTGGAAGGCGGCCAGCGTTGGAAGTGTAACATGTGCTTCTTGTTGAACGATGTGCCAGCAGCCTTTGACTACGACAACCAGACTCAACAACCTGCTGACCGTTGGAAGCGTCCTGAGCTGAATTACGGCTGTGTCGAGTTTGTTGCGCCCACCGAGTACATGGTTCGACCTCCACAGGCACCTTCATTCGTCTTTGTGATTGATGTGTCTTACTCTGCCATTCAATCGGGCATGTTGGCAACTGCTGCCCGCACCATTCTTGATTCCCTCGACCGCTTACCCAACAATGAAAACCGCACTCGCGTCGGCATCATCACTGTCGACTCATCCCTCCACTTTTACAACTTGAACTCAAAGCTGAGCGAACCACAAATGCTGATTGTCTCTGACTTGGACGACATCTACTTGCCTCAGCCTTCTGACTTGTTGGCCAACTTGACTGAAAGCATGTCCACCCTCAAAACGCTGTTAGAAAAGCTGCCTGACATGTTCAAGGACTCTGTCAACGTCAACAACGCCTTGGGCACAGCATTGCAAGCCGCCTTCAAGCTGTTGTCCCCCGTCGGTGGTAAGATCATTTGCCTGCAATCCACTCTACCCAACACGGGCACTGGATCATTGAAGCCCCGTGAAGACGTCAAATTGCTCGGCACCTCCAAGGAATCAACCCTCTTGAATGCCGCTTCTCCATTCTACAAGTCGTTTGCTGTTGATTGCTCTCGCTCTCAAGTTGCATGTGACATGATCATCTTTGGAGGACAGTACTCTGACGTCGCTACTCTCAGCTGTGTGCCTCATTATACCGGTGGCCAAACATACTACTATCCTGGATTCAATGCTAGTCGCTCAGAAGACGCACTCAAGTTTGCTCATGAATTCTCGGAACTGCTGGCTGAGCAGATTGGCCTGGAAGCTGTCATTCGTATCCGTGCGTCTCGTGGCTTGCGTATGAGCGCTTTCCATGGCAACTTCTTTATCCGTTCGTCTGATCTCTTGGCTCTTCCCAACGTCCCTCGCGATCAAAACTATGTAGTAGAGGTGGCCATGGAGGACGATTTGAAGGTGCCTACAGTCTGCTTCCAAACTGCCTTGCTGCACACCTCCTGCACTGGTGAAAGACGTATCCGTGTCATCACCATGTGTCTACCTGTCAGCAACTCTATTTCCGAGCTGTATGCCAGTGCTAATCAGCAAGCCATCACTGCCTATCTCGCTGTCAAGGGTAAGTTTATCTTTATGACACTGGCTGCGCTTGCCCTCGCTTAACATTTTATCTTGAAATAGCTGTCGAACGTGGTTTGTCATCCAAGCTGGATGATGCTCGTGATGCCATTGTCAACAAAATCGTTGATCTGATGGGCGTCTATAAGGCCCATGTGTTAGGTTCTGCCCAAGGATCGACACCTCAATTGACAGCACCAGACAATCTCAAGTTGCTTCCCTTGTTTGCACTTGGTTTGATCAAGCACGATGCTTTACGCCAAAGCTCTCAGATCCCTACTGACATGAGATCCAACGCTATGAACATGATCAACACCATGCCTTTGCAGCTCTTGATTCCATATCTCTATGCCAACCTGTACTCTTTACACAACATGCCTGCCGACGCTGGAGAATTCTCAGAGAACGGCGTTGTATTCCCTCCTGCTTTGAACTTGACAGCAGAGAATTTGGAGGTTCACGGCTGTTATCTTTTGGAAAACGGACAGAATATCTACTTGTGGGTCGGACGCAATGTGGTTCCTCAACTGTGTGCAGATCTGTTTGATGTTCGATCATATGAGGGACTCAAGGGCGGCAAAATCACATTGCCCACATTGGAGACACCACTCAACAGAAAGGTCAATACATTGATTGGCAAGCTGAGGGAAATGCGTCGTGGCAACTACTACCCTACTCTCTACTTGGTCAAGGAAGATGGCGACCCCTATCTCAGATTATGGTTCTTGGCTCATTTGATTGAAGATCGCACTGATAACATTATGAGCTACCAACAATTCTTACAACACATCAAGGATAGAGTAAGTTATTAGAGTCATTTTGCCTTGCCACTTGTACTAATCACCTCACTATAGGTCAGTTCAGCATCATTTTAAATAATAAAACATAATATACACTACAATTGTTTATCAGCAATCTCACGGATGTAGCTTCTTTCTTCCACAGTTTTGATTTCATATCTCCCATTTTTAATAAAACATCATTCAGAATATAGTTGAAGGTGTCAAAACAAAGTCTAGTTTCTCATCTGTCTCCTCGAGCGGAATGTCCCCAACATTTACAATTTGCTCGTTCAAAGATAAAGCGATCGTTTTGGGTCTGTCAATGCCATGCTCATCCGCCCAAATGTTGCACTTTTTGATGTAGCGATCATAATAACTAGATTTCTGTGAGTCATTATCGCCTTCAGCTGTGTCATGCATTCAATTACCCTTTCCCATGTCCAATCCTATTTCGCTCCTTGTCAAATGCCACGCCTGGCACTAGAATGAGGTCCAATCCGTTGCCATAGTTATCATCAATGGCTATTACAAAGAAATGATGTTAACAGATGCTTGCTGATTTCATTGGTCTGTTGTTTTTGTACCATCAGATCGAGGCTGATCAAGAGGGGGCTCAGGTATATTCCACTTGTTTACTGGAAGTGATTCAAAGTCTTTAATGTCTAGGATTTCGACCATGTCCATATTGTTCTTTGTGCACCGAGGAATAAAGCATCTTTTGTCTATAGTGTACCCTGTAAGCAGCGTGTTTGCAGGTCCTGATGTCCATGCTTACCAGACTTGAGCAAATCATGAATAATGTCTGTCGTAATGATTTCGCTGTTTGGCATACTGATGTAGATACTGACATTCTTACTAGCACGAAACGCATCCATCTCCTGTAACCTTTGTCTCACTGACTCGGCTGCAAAAGAGAGAGTTTTAGTATTCTTTATACATCATCTCCAAACGCTACTACCGACATTGCTTTTGAAGCTCGGCCGTTCCAAGTGCGCCCAAGCGAGAGGCCATGTCTTTGCGTAGCTGCTTTTTCAATGTAACGACAGCTTTGTTCATTTTGACACTTTTAAGAGTTCAAAAGGTGATTTGAATTGAGATGGTATATCTTAAATCTTTAGATGTTGAGTTTCAAAAAGTTCATTTGATGTGCTCATACTTGGATCTGATGTAATTGAGAACTGGCTGTTGATCTGTGGTTTCTGTGGTAACCAGAGTCAGTGCATGATTGCCATTAGTTTATAAAACTATCTTTTTAAATGACAAATGCTACAGAGGCCAAACGACGTGTCTAAGAAGCAACATAAAATATTCAAGAAGAAAAAGGCACTGACGAATACGCATGGCGAAAAAGGAACATCCAGACATCTGTCGTCACAGATTAGTAACACCACAACTGATTCCAAGGCATTTGCAGGGCTTTTGTCTGCGTGTATTCAACGTTTCTTTCTCACACTCCTCTCTTCATTTAACTGGGGGCATACTGATTGAATACCATCGATGCGAGAGCCACCGGATTCTTATTCACTTTATGAATAGGTTTCTGAGCCGTATCCAGTGTTTCTTTCAGTTTCCCCTTCTCTTTTTTTTTTTCATCCATTGATGCGAGAGCCACGGGATTCCTTATTCACTTTGCGAGCAGGTTTCTAAGCCGTATCCAATGTTTCTTTCAATTCCCTCTTTTTCTTCATCTAGCCTATTTGTTTTGGAGATATACTGATCGAATACCATCGATGCGAGAGCCACCGAATTCTTATTCACTTTATGAATAGGTTTTTGAGCCGTATCCAGTGTTTCTTTCAATTTTCTCTTCTCTTTTTTTTTCATCCATTGATGCGAGAGCCACCGAATTCCTTATTAGGTTTTTGAGCCGTATCCAATGCTTCTTTCAGGGCAATGTCCTCTGTACACACAGTTTTATTCAGCTTACGGTTGTAATGCGAGCCTTACATCTCACTTGTATCAGACGAAACGATTCTCGCTTCCCCGATACTAGTGCAATCGAAGCCATTTCAACCTAAAGCTTGTAATACACTTCAAAACATGATGCTAGCGTCAAGCAATGCAGTGCTCACGTAATGAAATGCCCACACAACAATCAAATTGTAAGCATATGTACCATACTCTTGCTGATAAATCCGTATGTAGAAACAGATCTCTTCTTCTTTATGGTCATTGTTGCCTCGATGCTATAGGGCCAACATGCGTAACATCAGATTTTACTGTAGACCACGACTCGGACAACCTCAACAAGAAGAATGAAATGAATGGCTACTACTACATATGATGCGTTGTGGGAGCATCTAAAGCATGTCCATCGGAACTTGTAAGTTTAAGGCCGCATCAAATACATTAGTCTTCCACTAAATATGTACTAATAAGGAGCGTCAAATACGGTTTGAGCTTTCAAGACATAATCTGGTATCTGACCACGCAACAAGAATGCTCACTACCATATATGTTATCAAGTTTGGCCATGTCAAGTGAAGGATAAAGATGATATTGATTGGGCCTTTTCAGATAATGTTATCAATGTGTGGAAACTCAAAGTAAGTAGCATCATTGGTATTATTAGGAGGTCTTTCGTCTAAAATCGCTGCTGAATAGATGCACGCACTACTATGCTACTCTGCCTTTGTCCTATACCGAGCTACATCGTATAATGTCCCCCCCCCCTTTCCCCCGTCGTCATGTTTTGGCAAAGAGCGTTTTGGATCTTGGATAATCTCGACTACCGAAGCTTTTACACTTTTTCAGTAGAAAATTTGTCATCTCATAATAAAAGATATGGCAACTAGCTGGCTGTATGTGCTGTTTACATTGCAAACCTATTGTTCATTGCTGACCTGCACATACACATTTAACGGGGCTCATCTTTCAACATGATGCTGCCTGTGATGATATCAGCACCCAGTGAAAATAACGCACCATCATCTTCGGGCATTTGAACAAAATGTGTTACGAA
This sequence comes from Mucor lusitanicus, assembly GCA_010203745.1. Lineage (NCBI taxonomy): Eukaryota > Fungi > Mucoromycota > Mucoromycetes > Mucorales > Mucoraceae > Mucor > Mucor lusitanicus. The sequence continues at coordinate 1,606,095 of JAAECE010000003.1, read as the reverse complement.
CAAGGTAGAGATTCCAAAATTAAGCTCTAAGTAGATCATTGGTCAAACCTATTGAAGTTGGCTTATTTTGAAAATCGTCCATCCATCAACAACAAAGCGTCCAGATGACTAAAATCTGACCACACTGTCATTTTCGTCACAAAATTCGGCATGGGTACATACTCATTGCGTATACGAAATGATTGACATTGGAAGACTTTGATTGATTTGACACCAACATAATGCAAAATTATACTTTTGGATGTTATGAACAGGCTTAGATTTAATCAACATCCTTTTTTCCAGGATAGTGAATGTATTTGATCATGTCTAATACTTATGATGGTGTCGTGTGTAATTACCTTAAGCCATTTGTACCATGCATTTTGAATTTTTAGTCTTGCTTTTTTTCTCATTTCAATTATATTTTTACTTTCAATGTCAATGCTTTATTTCTCTCAGCTGTCTCTAAATTCGAGCCAATAAAATCGCTTAAAAAGCTAGTTTAAACGCCGCGGACTTTGAAATTTTTTGCGAGGGTCTCCCTCTGTTTTGACGCCCGGCGGAGTTTTAAGTACTGCCAAATACAGTAATTTAGCAATTCCATCATCAAAATCCCCTAAAATGCCAGAATATGCCTTACTACACACCCCAGCTTATAATGCAAACGCTTGAGACTCTCTATTAGCACCAAGTAAGTGATACAGATCAAGTGAGGGCAGCCTATCTACCCCCAGCCTCTGAATCAAATCTAGTTGTGCTTCAACGATAGGCTTATCCACACAACGATAAAAGAGGGTTATGGCTCAAAAAACCATAGAATGGAAGGAAAAGTAAGAAGAGGGCATCACTAGAATGTGATGAAGAACAGAAACATTGCAATACAGTTACATACAAAAAGGTAACATGCAATGTGTATCATCAAAATGACGAGTACAAGAAAGAAAAAAAAGTAGTAGAAAGAAGTATCAGCGTGGTTGCCTCATACAAGGCAAAAACACCAATACCACCAGTATTACAGAAGAAGTAATACTTGAAGAACAAAAAGAATGAAAGGCTACTCCACAACAATAAAGCAGCACTGCTAGCGATACAATGCATCAAAAGATACACCATAGCACTATGGTACAGCAACTCAAAAATAGTTGCGTGCAGAAAAGGGGGAAAGAATAAATCGCAATAGAGCAAACTAAAGAATACGCAGTATCGCGAGAAAGAAAATAGTAAAAGGTTGAATGAATGTAATCCATGACAACCAAACCCACAACACCCAAAGCCATGACAACCCAATCCACGGCAACCAAAAAAGGGGAATATACAAACCAAATACAAACCAAACACAATGAATAAGTATATTGCAATGAACTGGTCTGAAATAAACTGTATAATTAGTATTACTGTATATTGTACCGCAAAAGGTGGCTCTTATGCGCTGATACCTACTGTAACAAACTTGAAAGATGTCGTCTTGGGTACTGGTGGTTGCAAAAGTATGCTTCTTTTGTTGAAAGTGGTGTTTTATTCAATCAAAAGTAATAAAAAGTATATGGTTTAATAGAAAAAGTGCAGTGCAAAAACAGGGTGGAAAGGGAGCCTGAAAAAAAAAAAAAAGACGCGTTGCTGAGGGTGACTGCAGCCAATAAGCTGAGCACACAGAATTTGAATGACGTGTACACTGAACATTTTGCACGGTGGTGACTGCAGCCAATAAGCTGAGCACACAGAATTTGAATGACGTGTACACTGAACATTTTGCACGGTGGTGACTGTACCCAAATGATTTTTTTGTGATGATTTTTTTGAATCAAAATCGATTTAATTTGACATTTGAAAACATTTTTGTTAAAATTAGCTGTAGAAAGTGTGCTCAGCGTATACTACTTTCTAAGAAACTTAAGGGGAGAATTTGAAGGCGCATTCAATGGTGTCAATTTTAAAGTACTTTTAGAATGAAAAGATAAAGAATTTCGAGAAAATATAAAAAGTAGTTTTTCCAAGAAAAGTCGAGATTTAGCATATACAACGTTCAAAATAGCAGTTGCACAGGTTACCCTACATCTGTGCGGTCATTTTGATTTAATATATGTCATAGTAAAAAGTGTCGTTTTCGCCTACAAAATTGCGATCGTTCGATTTTTAACAAAAACCATGAGGGGTACCTCATGAAAAATCGTGGATTTTCATCGATTTGGATCGATCCAAAAAAAATAAAAATAACGGTTTAGGATGTAAATGGCGATCGATAGCAATCATTTGGCACTATTCCCAGCATCTAGAAGGGCTTAAAAGACAAGATATTGAGGTTGTAATTTTAGCATTCTGGCTGTGAATTATACTTTTTGTGGGCTGTATATCCACTGCAACAGATGCGACATATTTGATCCAGCTCTCAAACAATTGCTATTCGTTGTGACTACACACCGACGACCATCAGACAGAAAGCTATATAAAATAAATGCATGCTTTACCTTAAAAACACTCAGAAATACTAAAACAATATTGCTCATTTCACAGCAATTTATGCGGATGTGTTGTCTGATAGAAAACTAGCGGCTCTTCACAGATAGGTTTGTACATATTTGAAAAGAGACGCAGTAGCAAAAGAGACAGAAAGAGTCAGCCCCAAATCATTTCGCAACCTCATCATCGAAGCAAAAAAATAAAAATGAAAATAAACAAACAAAGCGATCCCTCCTACTATATACCGAATTTCCCTGATGAGCGCTAGAATGATCGCATTATGAAGCACCACCGCTGAATCTCAGCAACGCCTACCTAATTCATCATGCTTGGAACTTCCTGGGTCACAGCAGAGTGAACGCTCCTTTCTTACAGTCGGAAAGGTGTCCTCAGCGATCATAATGTAACCCTGCTGCTCGTATAAAATGCATAAAAGTGCGTTGGCGCTTCTCACAAACTCTGGAAAATTTTTTGTAGATAGTCTGAGGTTTTTCAAAACGATCTACAACGATTTAAAACGATCTACAACGAGCTACAACGAGCTACAACGAGCTACAACGAGCTACAACGAGCTACAGCGAGCTACAACGAGCTACAACGAGCTACAACGATTTAAAACAAACTACAATCAGCTACAACGATTTAAAACGATTTAAAACGATTTAAAACGAGCTACTACGAGCAACCACCTGCTACCGCGAGCTACAACAATTTAAAACGATGTAAAACGATTTAAAACGACCTACAACGATTTGAAACAATCTACAGTACAACGGTCTACAACAATCTACCACGAGCTTTCATGAGCTACAACGATATAAAACTACTTATATAAAACAAGCTACAATCAGCTACAATGAGCTACAACGATTTAAAACGATTTAAAACGATTTGAAACGATTTGAAACAATCTACAACGATTTAAAACGATTTCAAACGAGGTACAACAACGATTTAAATCGAGCTAAAATTCAAATACTTGTCAATTGTAGCTCATCAGCTAGCGTCTATGCGATGGTTTGATGTGTCTGTATTGCTACAGATTCTAGAGAGTGTTCAATTTATTTTGTGAATTGTCGTCGCTGCTCCACTGTAGCTTTGTAATCAAATGATATTATACAATTAACATACTGTATATGTCTTATATATTACAACACGAAAATCTTCTTTTACAGTAATTTCTTGTTGTCTCGACTGATGTAGCACAGTTATATTATCGTATCACCATTTTATTATGGTTATATGCCCTGTCATCGTATATTGATTAAAGGCCCACTTCTAATCTTGTTCAATTCTTAGACTTGATATAACAATTATTTATAAAATTTGAGAGAAGAGAGAACTACTCAATGTCTGTTGGCAACTTGTTCTTGAGCGAGTTTGCTGTAAGCACTGTAATCAGTCCTTGCTCCTCATTTTCCATAATCTCGTACACCAGCTTTTGCTTCTGTAACTCCATTTCCAAATAGCACAGGGTCTCAAAAATCTTGGGCCATCGATTTCTTTCGCCATGAATGGTAGGGACTTGAGCAGATCGGATTTCGTTGTATTGATATTTGTCGTCGACTAGGAAGCGAACTTCAGAGAGAATGATGGTGGAATTGACGCTCTGGATCCCATAGACTTTGGTATTAATAAAGCTTTGCACGTCAGAATTGAGGTGGTGGCTTGCGATTCTCTTCATCATGCTGATTAGCGTGCTAATCTGCTTGGTGGCGTCGTCAATAACCTTGTCACTAGATGCATTGGATAATCCTGATAATCCCTCTAATGCCACTCGTTCGAATCCCCAATAATCGTAGCCCATTCCGTCCACAAGCTTATCTTCGTCAATTGATAGCGTTGGGATTTCACACCAATTCATATGTAAGAGACCCGTCTGGTTCGAAAAAGTTTCAAAGATAGGTACAATATAGGGTATTGCTATTTGCACCATCCTAGAAATAAAATCATCAGTTTTCTATACTTGAGGCCATGAGTATGTAAAAATTCTTTAATAGATACCTTTAGGATAGTGTTTTTTTTTTGTCACAATAAAATTTTGGGAGAAGAGAAAGAAAAAAATATGCCTTGCAGACCAAACTTTTGTAATGTGGAGATGTTGATAAATCGACAACTCCTGACGTAAGATCACACTCATTTCTTATATGATGTACTGATAAATCGAGCTACACTATCTTTCTGATGTAGACAAAATTGCCCCGTATTCATTAAATAACGCTTTAGTTTAAATAAACTCGACAATTTGAAATACAAGCCATTTAATATGGTGCAGATAGTAGTCTTCGATGGTGCAAATAGTAATACCCTACAATATAACGTACCCAAAACGTTCGTTCCTAATCTCTTTCGCTGGTCAAGGAAGGCAGTACAGCAGACGTGCATGTGTCTACAAAGCGAGTAAATATATGAACTTGGCGGCTCGAATTAATTTAAGCTCATGGGGTGCTGCGTTGTTGGTGCTGTAACTCCAAAGGAACAGAGGCAAAGTATCAATGTCCTCTTTGATGGCGTCTTGTATAAATATTGTCAAAAATGGACACTGATGTAAGATGCTCAGATTCCTAAGTTTAACGGATTGACAGGTGGGGTATTAGAAAACACTTTATTTAAAGTTGCATACTATATACAGTATTTGTGCTCGACACTATATCCTGCTTGTATACAGGTATTTTCAGCATGCAGGATCAGGTCATCATGCGAGATCCATTTGCAAAAAATTGCTGTTAGAGTATTGAAATTGGCACGTCCCTATGCTGAATTTTTCCTGGAACACGATGGGGTAGTTGAATATTAGATTGGATGAGCTTTTGTGGATGGATGGATGATCTTTTGTGGATGGATGGAAGATTTTTTGTGGATGGATGGATGATCTTTTGTTGATGGATGAATGATTTTCGGAACAAGCCAATTTTGAGCACTGACCTTGTTGACATGATCCATAATTACAGTGCGATTTCCCGGTAGCTAGTAACAGATTAATAGAGAGGGTGCTTTGCAATACTGTAGTCAGAATTGCATAGCGTAGCTCTATGCTTGACTTTAAATTCTGCTTGTATCATGCATGATCAGGTCATCATGTGTGATCGATTTTGAGCAATCGATGTAGCAGTAATGAGATTAGTAGATAATATTTAAGCCAAATTTACAGTATGTGAAAAAGACGATGGTATAATTGGATTTTGGATTGGACGAGTTGCTGTTGATGTATGACTGATTTTTTCTTAAAATTAGCCCATTTGGAGCACTGATTATCACAATGTCCATAATAAAAGCTGTTAATTATTACGAGTGTCTACTGGTAAAAGATCGATAGAGAAGGTGTTGCGCAACACTGTAGCTATCGCTGCATAGTGTAGCCGTGTGTTTGATATCACATCTGGCTGTTGTATGCAGCTAATATTAGGGTATCCAGGATCAAACCGTCCAAGGTTCGATTTCCAAATCTTGATTCCAGAGTAGTATTATAATTAGCACATACATATACAAAATTTTTGCGAGGAACACGATGGTGTAGTTAGATTTTAGATTGGAGGACAAGTTGCCGTTGATGTATGAATGATGACTCAAAATAATCCCATTTTGAGCACTGATCTTGCTTGACAAGATCCATAAGGAAAGCTGTTAATTACGAGTGTCTAGCAGTGGTAGGCTGATAGAGGGGATGTTGCACAACACTACTTTATTTAAAACCGCTTGAATCTAGCATACCTTGTTCAAGAGTGGCACAGTCTGAGCACTGTTTAGGGCGTTGGACAAAATACGGCAAAGCGTGTTTTCATCATGCCGTACATGACTTTTGGAGAGTTTATATTAAAATTGTTGTATACTTATTTTGAGGCGATTATAAGCATGTAAACAAACTTCCAGTGGCTACGTTAAGTGTACATAAGTTAAACGATTCTTGTAGTTCAACAGTGGAGTGTTCATTTTACCTGATTCCAACCTCTAGATCCATCCTTTTTGTTATGTAGAAAACACTTTTACTGTACGCAACCACTGCCCGAATTGTGTATTTGATATACAAAGAACCAAAATGAATAGCAGATTGCACTACTTTTTATAGGCATAGGTCATTAGTAGAAGCTGCATTGAAACACTATAAGTTGTGCTTTTGGTATTTCTGAGGGGTTTTCAAGCAAAGCATAGACAAAGCTCACTGCACTTTCGGTCTGATGGCAATCGGTGTGTAGTGCAAAGAGACACCAATTGTTTGAGGCCCTAATCCAGTCTGTAGCATCCGTTCCCATAGATCTACATAGCCCTAAAGGTACTTTTCCCAGCCAAATCGTCCGAATTCAACTCTCAATATCTTGTCTTCTAAGCCGTTCTAGATGCTGCAAATAGTGCCAAATGCTTGCTATCGATCACCATTTACATCCTATACCTTCATTTTTATTTTTCTCGGATCGATCCAAATCGCCGAAAATTCACGATTTTTCATGAGGTACCCCTCATGGTTTTTGTTAAAAATCAAACGATCGCAATTTTGAAGGCGAAAACGACACTTTTTACTATGATATATATTAAATCAAAATGACCGCACAGATGTAGGGTAACCTGTGCAACTGCTATTTTGAACGTTGTATATGCTAAATCTCGACTTTTCTTGGAAAAACTGCTTTTTATATTTTCTCGAAATTCTTTATCTTTTCATTCTAAAAGTACTTTAAAATTGACACCATTGAATGCGCCTTCAAATTCTCCCTTTAAGTTTCTTAGAAAGTAGTATACGCTGAGCACACTTTCTACAGCTAATTTTAACAAAAATGTTTTCAAATGTCAAATTAAATCGATTTTGATTCAAAAAAATCATCACAAAAAAATCATTTGGGTACAGTCACCACCGTGCAAAATGTTCAGTGTACACGTCATTCAAATTCTGTGTGCTCAGCTTATTGGCTGCAGTCACCCTCAGCAACGCGTCTTTTTTTTTTTTTTTCAGGCTCCCTTTCCACCCTGTTTTTGCACTGCACTTTTTCTATTAAACCATATACTTTTTATTACTTTTGATTGAATAAAACACCACTTTCAACAAAAGAAGCATACTTTTGCAACCACCAGTACCCAAGACGACATCTTTCAAGTTTGTTACAGTAGGTATCAGCGCATAAGAGCCACCTTTTGCGGTACAATATACAGTAATACTAATTATACAGTTTATTTCAGACCAGTTCATTGCAATATACTTATTCATTGTGTTTGGTTTGTATTTGGTTTGTATATTCCCCTTTTTTGGTTGCCGTGGATTGGGTTGTCATGGCTTTGGGTGTTGTGGGTTTGGTTGTCATGGATTACATTCATTCAACCTTTTACTATTTTCTTTCTCGCGATACTGCGTATTCTTTAGTTTGCTCTATTGCGATTTATTCTTTCCCCCTTTTCTGCACGCAACTATTTTTGAGTTGCTGTACCATAGTGCTATGGTGTATCTTTTGATGCATTGTATCGCTAGCAGTGCTGCTTTATTGTTGTGGAGTAGCCTTTCATTCTTTTTGTTCTTCAAGTATTACTTCTTCTGTAATACTGGTGGTATTGGTGTTTTTGCCTTGTATGAGGCAACCACGCTGATACTTCTTTCTACTACTTTTTTTTCTTTCTTGTACTCGTCATTTTGATGATACACATTGCATGTTACCTTTTTGTATGTAACTGTATTGCAATGTTTCTGTTCTTCATCACATTCTAGTGATGCCCTCTTCTTACTTTTCCTTCCATTCTATGGTTTTTTGAGCCATAACCCTCTTTTATCGTTGTGTGGATAAGCCTATCGTTGAAGCACAACTAGATTTGATTCAGAGGCTGGGGGTAGATAGGCTGCCCTCACTTGATCTGTATCACTTACTTGGTGCTAATAGAGAGTCTCAAGCGTTTGCATTATAAGCTGGGGTGTGTAGTAAGGCATATTCTGGCATTTTAGGGGATTTTGATGATGGAATTGCTAAATTACTGTATTTGGCAGTACTTAAAACTCCGCCGGGCGTCAAAACAGAGGGAGACCCTCGCAAAAAATTTCAAAGTCCGCGGCGTTTAAACTAGCTTTTTAAGCGATTTTATTGGCTCGAATTTAGAGACAGCTGAGAGAAATAAAGCATTGACATTGAAAGTAAAAATATAATTGAAATGAGAAAAAAAGCAAGACTAAAAATTCAAAATGCATGGTACAAATGGCTTAAGGTAATTACACACGACACCATCATAAGTATTAGACATGATCAAATACATTCACTATCCTGGAAAAAAGGATGTTGATTAAATTTAAGCCTGTTCATAACATCCAAAAGTACAATTTTGCATTATACTGGTATCAAATCAATCAAAGTCTTTAGATGTCAATTATCTGGCTCATGAGATAAACATGTACCTATGCCAAATTTTCCAAGGAACACAATTGTGTGGTCAGACTTTAGTCATCTGAACGCGTTGCCGTTATGCGTTGCCGTTAATGGATGAACGATTATCAAAATAATCCAATTTTGTGCACTAGTCTAGACAAGATTTATGAGAAAGGTGAATAATTACAAGTATCTAGTGTTAACGGAATGACAGGTGGGGTGTTGGAAAACACTTTATTCAAAGCTGCATACTGTATCTTTGTGCTCGATACTACATCCTGCTTGTATGCAGTTATTTTCAGTATGCAGGATCAGGTCATCATGCGAGATCCATTTGCAAAAAATTACTGCTAGTATATTGAAATTAGCACGCACGTATGCCAAGTTTTGCGAGAAACACAACGGGGTAGTTGAATTTTTGATTGAATGAGCTTTTGTCGATGGATGGATGATCTTTTGTTGTTGATGGATGGATGATTTCCGCAACAAGCCAATTTTGAGCACTGACCTTGACAAGATCCATAATTACGAGTTCCCAGTAGTAGCAGATCGATAGAGGGAGTGCTGCACAGCACTGTATTTAGAATTGCATAGCGTAGTTCTGTACTTGACACTAAATACTGCTTGTATACCGGTATTTTCCGTATGACGGATAAGGTCATCATGCGAAATCGATTTTGAGCAATTGATGAAGTGTTGAGATTAGCGTGTAGGTATACCAAGTTTTTTGCGAGAGAGATGATTGTATAATTGAATTTCGGATTGGACGAGCTGCTGTTGACGGATGGTTGATTTTATTTTTTATTTTATTTTCTTAGAATAAGCCCAATTTGAGCATTGATCTCGACAAGTTCTATAATAAAAGCAGCTGATGATTACGAATAGTGTCCAGTAGTAACAGGTTGATTGAGAGGATGTTGTAGGAGAAAACTGTAGTGAGAACTGCATAATGTAGTAGTAGCTTTGTGCTTGACATTTAATCCTGGTTGTACACAGGTATTTGGGTATTCAGCAGGATCAAACCATCCAAGGTTTGGTTTGAAAATCTCGATCCCAGAGTATTGTAATTAGCACGCACCTATGCCAAATCTTGCGAGAAAAAACGATGATAACGATAATATAGTTGTATTTTGGATTGGACGAGTTGTCGTTGCTGATGCACGGATGATTACTCAAAATTTGCCAATTTGGAGGACTGATCTTGGCAAGATCTATAGTAAAGCCCGTTAATTACGAGTGCCTACTAGTAACAGATCGATAGAGGGGATGTTGCCCAACACTGCATTCAAGACCACCTGGCTCTAGCATGCTTTGATTTAGAATAACTCAGGCTAATCATTGTTTTGAGCGCAGGACAACAACAAGATATGACAAAGCGTAATGTTTCTATACCGTATATAAATGATAGAGAGTTTATGTTAGCACCGTTGTATACCTTGTCGGAGGGGGTCATAATTATATTAACAGACTTGCATTGGCTGTCTTAGTTGTACATTATTAGTTAATTGTCCACCAGAAGCTGCATTGAGGCATGACAAGTGAAGTTTTTATAATTTCTGAGGGTGGTTTCTAAAGTGAAATACACACAAAACTCACATCGCTTTATGTCTGCTGGTATTCAGGGTGTAACCGCAAGGAATATCAATTGTTTAATGTCTTGGTCAAATATTATGTAGCATTGGTTGCTCTGAATTTACAGGGTAGAAAGGTATTATTCTCTGCCAGATCGCTCAAATTCAACCCTCAATATCATGTCTTCTAACCCCTTTTAAATGCTCGGAATAGTGCCAAATGATTGCTTTCAATCACCATTTACATCCTATACCTTCATTTTTATTTTTCTCGGATCGATCCAAATCGCCGAAATTTCATCATTTTTCATGAGGTACCCCTCATGGTTTTTGTTAAAAATCAAACGATCGCAATTTTGAAGGCGAAAACGACACTTTTTACTATGATATATATTAAATCAAAATGACCGCACAGATGTAGGGTAACCTGTGCAACTGCTATTTCAAACGTTGTATATGCTAAACCTCGACTTTTCTTGGAAAAACTGCTTTTTATATTTTCTCGAAATTCTTTATCTTTTCATTCTAAAAGTACTTTAAAATTGACACCATTGAATGCGCCTTCAAATTCTCCCCTTAAGTTTCTTAGAAAGTAGTATACGCTGAGCACACTTTCTATAACTAATTTTAACAAAAATGTTTTTTTTTTTTTTAAATTTTGTTTATTGATTGCGCCGCGTACACTAAGAGTAATAGGTCAGAGTGAAGAGGCGGGTGCAATTGGAAAATAATAATAATAAAACGAAACTAAACTGATACAATTGAAGCTAAACTAAACTATATAATACTGTTGTTTAAAAAACTGCGTCATAAAACTTTGATTTACGATTAATAGTCATATAATAAAGGTATTTATGTGAACTTACTACCGAAGAAACCACAAGCAATAGTACTATCAACATCTATAATATTAACCTCCTAGCTTGAAGCTGATTGGATAATTTGGCATAAATGAAATTTTTCAGTAATTATAAAAACGTCTAATTTTAATCAATCTCTGATTTCTTCGAAAATAGTTTGGGAATGGCATCAATTTTGTTTATGTGTCTGGTAATGTGGTCTTTCCTTCTTCTACTGTACATAAAAAACTGAATTTGGTGCACTGACTGGCTTGTACGCTTCCTTCAAAAACCGTTCCTTCAAAAGAACGTTGCGCCTCTTAGAACGCTGTAAATTGCTCAGATCTTCTTCAGACTCAAACAAAAGCTTCTTGATAACTTTAGCAATAGCCTCAATTTAAAAAATTACCAAATCCCCCTGTCAAATATGCAAAAACGTTAAGCGGTATGGTGAAAAGGCTAAATCTTAAGAAAGGTCCTTTGATTGCGCGCCATTTTTGCCAGACAAAGTATAGCCAAACTGCATGAAGTTTAGCTTTAGTACCTCCGAAACCTGACTGTAGCATTTTCCAGATCATTATTTGCTAGATTATTACTTTAGCAATGCAAAAATCACGAAATGCACAATTTCCCTGCTAATTTCCCAAATTAGTTACTTCTAGTTGATCAGAGCTTCAGGTAATTAGAGATGAAACCTCAAAATCTTATTATACATCCTTTTTGGGCTCTTATCCAATCTCATCATTTCAAACCTCACTGTTCTCAAGGTGGTATTGCTTAAATTTGAATTAGGCCTAGCTCTCACAGCTAATTTTTAGTAGCTTAAAGATGGCTTAAAAACGTATTTATCGCTCTTCAACCAATCAGAATGACCGGATCTCATTTAAAACTTTTGCAATCATATAGTGGCGCTCTTTGTGGTTTTAATGACACCAAAAGCGAGCAAATCCCTCCAGTATATCGTTAGCTATGCTCGATTTCAGTTTTATGACGCATTTTTTTGAACAACAGTACTATCTAACTTACAAGAGGGAGTGGATGTTATCCTCGTCCACTGTCTGGCGAACAGTGGAGCGGACAGAAACCAAAATCGCCTCAGGGACAATGGGAGTATTGTTAAACACAAATCGCATATGGGCAAGCCATATTTGAGAGAGGATGATGAGGAGGATTCTGTATGGGCGAATTCCTTTGACTTGGGAGTACCAGATATCAGAAAAGTCCAGGGACAGAAGAGCCTCTTTGATGTCAATGATGGTTGTGGTGGGCCACAGAAATTCAAAAATTACGCCTTGCCAGACCTTTTCTTTGGAAGGACAATCAAAGAGCAGGTGGCTGGCAGATTCATGCGGGGACAAGCAGACAGGACAATTGTGAGAGTCAAAGACTGTAGGCATCATGTAGTGCAGTCTACCACGAGAGGGGATACAGCCTGTTATGAACCGGTATATCACATTACGTTGGATGTATGTAAGGGACAGGGACCAAAAGAATTTCCAATGAGCATCAGAGACATTCTGGAGGACCAGAGGTTGTTCCATCGAGGACAGCACAGACAGGCGAAATGTTTTGGCCGAAGCCATAGCATTTTTCAGCAAGTGGCCATCATGCAAGCGACATTGATCTACCAGTGGTGCAAAAGAGACACCAGAATCAACCAGAGGGGCAGGGCTACACACTGGGAGGAAGTATGGCTGGAATTTCAGAGAGCCAGATGCGAGACCTCTGAACACTGTGGGGGTGCTCGCTTCCATTGGAGGAGGGAAGGGTCACGCGTGTCTTTCCAGTGCACAAAATTCAAGCGAGCATCGTATTGAAATACATCAGAAACCATCATCTGTTTGACTCGAAGAGGAACAACCATTGTAGAGGATGGAGGTACATAAAATGCAGCCTGCAATGGAAGAGCCATGGCAGTAGCAGGATTGATCCGAGCGGCATCAAACGACTTGGGTAGATAGTCGACTGCACGATAAAGCATATCGACAGTTCCCGTGCGTTGCTTTTTCAACCCCTGGTTGCGACGGGCAGAGGGAAACAGCAGCGGGATTTGATGATACTGATAGCCATTGACATTTCGAAGGTGGAAGCTGAGGAGGTAAGAAACCGGATGGGAATCAACGGTAGCTTGGTCCTGTACCAGCAAAGGGTGGAGCCAACGCAGATGCAAAGCCGAAGCTTGGATCTGTATGTCTACGACACCGAGACCACCTTTCTCTTTTGGGAGAGTCCAGATTTTCCAAGGAATGACAGGGAAGATGTTCTTTCGCAGGAACTGAATAGCCAGAGAGCGCAACTGCTGAAAATCTGCTTGAGTCAACGGAGTGACGCGCAAGATATGCCACAGCTTGGACAGCAAAAGAGAGTTCAGCACAGTAGCCTTACCGACAACAGACAAAGATCGAACAGAATGAATCTGAATGGCAGTCTTGATCTTGGTTGTCAATGCCCCCATAAAGTTGACACGCTGGATTCGGCTTTGGACGAGAGGGAATCCGAGGTATATCAAAGGCTCATCATCTTCTACGGAATGCAGATGGGTGATGTGGGCATGCGATAACGGAACTTGCCAAATGTCCCATGTATCTCTACCAGAGACCGAAAAGGCTTGCACCTTGTCATAGTTGAATTTGGCGTTGGAAGCAGCACAATACCGAGACATGTGGAGTTGTAAGCGAGACAGGTCCTGTGCGTCGTGGACAAATACCAAGGCATCATCCGCATAACACAATAATTTGGTAGTGGCAGTACCCATCTTGTATCCATGGAATTGACGATCATGCAAGATTGCAAGTAAAAAGGGTTCGAAGGCCAGGTTGTACAGAATCGGCGAGAGAGGATCCCCTTGCTTGAGTCCACGCAGCTTGGCAACCTCTGTTGACATATGACCATTGATGTTTATCCGTATGAGGTTGTCGCCCATCAGCTTGTAGATGCACTTGAGGAGGGGACGAGGAAACCCAAACTTTGTCAAGACCTTTTTGAGATAGTCCAAATTTACACGATCGTAAGCCTTTTCTTGATCCAAGAGAAGACCGATATCAGCATCCAAGTTGCGAAAGGTTGGATCATCATCCTGTTGCTCCGCAATTGTCCATTTCCTTTGAGCATCTTCCATGATCAGTTGACAAATCATGCCGTTTTCAGTAATAAAGCGGCCAGGAATAAACCCAAGCTGATGGCGACTAATCAAGTTTGAAGAGACGGCCATGATACGACGGTTGATGTTGCGAGTGAACAGCTTGTAGTCCGAATTCGCCAGAGACAGAGGGCAGTAGTTCTTCATTTCAGCCGGATCACCCTTCTTGTAGAGCAGACACATGACAGATTCGTTCCATGATGGCGGAAACTTACCCTTTGTCAATGCTTCATTGTAGACTTGGTTGATCAGTGGCTGAAATGGTGGAAATTTCAGGATCAGGTACAAAATCTCATATGGCAAACCATCCGGGCCAGGGCTACTCAGGCGTCGGGTGTGCTTGCTATCGACTAAAAGCTCCTCCACATCAATCGGCAACATCAGTTCCTCCTGCTGCTCGCTGGAGATCTTCAAGTGCTGAGGGATGCTGCGAATCATGGTGCTGAGTGCGGTTGAATCCATTGTATCCGGGGTGAATAGTGCCGTATAAAAGTCAGTTGCAATAGCAGATATCCCAGACTGTTCCTGACACATAGAACCCGTAGAAGGATCTCGCAGCTCCACAATGGACCTACGGTTCTCTCGAGATATTGCTGAGCGCTTGAGGAAGCCAGGTGATTTCTCCCCATGTTCCCTATAGAACTTGCCTGCCTTCAATATTTCGATTTCTGCTAGTGCATGCTGCAGAGACTGAATTTGTTGGTTGACGGTATCCAATCCCTGAAAGACCAATCCTCGGTGCTTCGTTTGCCGCATCATCTTGTTCCTCTTTGAAAGCAGTCGATGTAGCTGTTTCTTCCTCCAGTTCAAATCCTCAACTTGATACTGCTTGATGAAAAGCTTGACCTCTGCTTTGATCCAGTCCCATTGTTGTTGTGGTGATGTAAACCGCTTGATACCTGCTCGTCGTTCCTCACTGCCAATGAGGAAGTCCGCCAGTGCCTTGCGGAAGTCTTTGCTGCGAGCCAGGTACGGATTCGCCTTCCAGACCCCAGGGCCACGACCATTAGAATCTTGAAATTGATAGGAGAACCCCAGAAGCTCATGATCAGTCCACTCCGAGGAGAGAAATTGTTGGCTAGTGCTAGTTACAAGATGATGAGCATTGGAACTACAAAAGACATAATCCAAGATCCCAGCATTTCTGCCACCAAAAATGTTTTCAAATGTCAAATTATATCGATTTTGATTCAAAAAAATCATCACAAAAAAATCATTTGGGTACAGTCACCACCGTGCAAAATGTTCAGTGTACACGTCATTCAAATTCTGTGTGCTCAGCTTATTGGCTGCAGTCACCCTCAGCAACGCGTCTTTTTTTTTTTTCAGGCTCCCTTTCCACCCTGTTTTTGCACTGCACTTTTTCTATTAAACCATATACTTTTTATTACTTTCGATTGAATAAAACACCACTTTCAACAAAAGAAGCATACTTTTGCAACCACCAGTACCCAAGACGACATCTTTCAAGTTTGTTACAGTAGGTATCAGCCGATAGGGGCCACTTTTCGCGGTACAATATACAGTAAGACTAATTATACAGTTTATTTTAGACCAGTTCGTTGCAATATATTTATTCATTGTGTTTGGTTTGTATTTGGTTTGTATTTGGTTTGTATATTCCCCTTTTTTGGTTGCCGTGGATTGGGTTGTCCTGGCTTTGGGTGTCGTGGGTTTGGTTGTCATGGATTACATTCATTCAACCTTTTACTATTTTCTTTCTCGTGATACTGCGCATTCTTTAGTTTGCTCTATTGCGATTTATTCTTTCCCCCTTTTCTGCACGCAACTATTTTTCTGTTGCTGTGCCACAGTGCTATGGTGTATCTTTTGATGCATTGTATCGCTCGCAGTGCTGCTCTATCTTGGAGTAGCCTTGCATTCCATTTGTTCTTCAAGTATTACTTGTACTGTAATACTATGGGTGGTATTGGTGGTGTTCCTGCTTCGTATGAGGCAACCACGATACTTTTTTCTACTACTTTTTTTTTTCTTGTACTCGTCATTTTGATGATACACATTGCATGTTACCTTTTTGTATGTAACTGTATTGCGATGTTTCTGTTTTTCATCACATTCTTCTAGTGATGCCCTCTTGTTACTTTTCCTTCCTTTCTATGGTTTTTTGAGCCATAACCCTCTTTTATCGTTGTGTGGATAAGCCTATCGTTGAAGCACAACTAGATTTGATTCAGAGGCTAGGGGGTAGATAGGCTGCTCTCACTTGATTGGTATCACTTACTTGGTGCTAATTGAGAGTCTCAAGCATTTGCGCTATCAGCTGGGGTGTGTAGTAAGGTATATTCTGGCATTTTAGGGGTTTTTGATGATAACGTAGCTTAATAATACTAGTGTATTCGGCTGTGTTTAAAATTCCGCCTAACAATAAAACAAGGGAGAACTATGGCAAAAATTTTCAAAGTCCGCGGCGCTTAAAACTGGCTTTTAAGCGATTTTATTGGCTCAAATTTGGAGCCAGCTCAGAGAAATAAAGCGTTGTTATTGAAACTAAAAATGTAATTAAAATGAGAAAAGCAACATTAAACATTTAAAATGCATGGTACAAATGACTTAAGATAATTACACACGATACAACCAGAAGTATTAGACATGATCAAATACATTCACTACCCTGGAAAAAAGAATGTTGATTAAATCTGAGCCTGTTCATAACATCCAAAAGTATAATTTTGCATTATGTTGGTATTATTAAATCAGTCAAAGTCTTCAGATGTCAATCATTTCGTATACGGAATGAGTATGTAACTATGCCGAATTTTGTGACGAAAATGACAGTGTGGTCAGATTTTAGTCATCTGGACGCTTTGTTGTTGGTGGATGTATGATTATTCAATATTTGCCAATTTTGTGCACACATCTTGACAAGATGCGTTAAGGAAAACTGTTAATTACGAATGTCTTATAGTAACAGGCCGATTGAGGGGATGTTGCGCAACACATTATTCAAGCTACAAGGTTTTTGCATGCCTTGTTCTAAAGTGGCACAGGTTGAACACTGTTTTGGACATTTGACAAAACCGAGCGAAACATGTTTTGACGCCCTATCTGATTACTTGAGAGCTTATGGTGTTACGACCGTTGTATATCTATTTTGTGAGGGTATACAGTCATATACTACAGTAAACGAACTTCCAGCGACTACCTCAACTGTTCATTAATTAAGTGAGAAAAGTGAAAAACAGGGTAGATTAAAAACTGAACTCGTTCAACGCTTATAACTGTGCAACTGCCATTCACCCCGGCTCATGCAATTCAGGTTTAGCTTTGAGTAATCACTTTTACACAATTTGGTTAGAAATAATCTCTGGGGCTGCGCAGATGTACGAAAACAAATGCTACGAAGGTAAGTAATGCCTCAAACGACAGCTATGCTTTTTTGCTATACACATTAATTACTTTTACAAGTGAATTGGTACAGTTCTGACATCTTTTCTCTTTTCAAAACAGCTAACATACAAGACACGAAATTTTGTGGCTTGTCTATATATAAACCTTGTAGCATATCCAGCAAGAGTGGTATCATTGAAGCGCATTTTAACTTTGTGCACAGCTAATATAGATCCAGAAGAGCGGTTAGTATTGCAAATACTACGTTTATGCAATTCGAAGGTGCAATTATCCATTGTATTGGAATCACACTGATACAAAGTTGCGTTTTTCAAACATTCGATTCAAGACATTAGCAGATAGGTAGGGCAAATTTTGCGAGAAAGATGAAGGTATAATTGAATTTTAGATTGAATGATTTGCGGTTGTTGATGGATGAATGGTTTTTGAAACTTGTCGGTTTTGAGCACTGATTTTGACAAAATTCATCGGGAAAGCTGTTGATGACAAGTGCCTAGTAGTAATAAATTGATAAAAACGGTGTGAGACAACAATGGATTCAGATAAAAGTGGATCGTAATATGGACACTGTTCAAAGCGCAACAAAGATGCGAGTCGAGGCCCCTGATTTAGCTCATCCACCTCGAGTTATTTATAATACTTGCCTGTTAATCCTCATGTTATAAACGCACTAAAAACAATGATGCATACAAATATTTTCATTTTGCTTGTAATAACCGGGATGAAGCAATGTCATGTACGACGCTTTTTGATTACAGTTCATCGATTATGCATCCAGAAACCCAGTGAATGCAAGCCTTTGACGAGTTTGGTTATTAATCAGATATGTCAAGATATTCACGATCAGAAGCATGATGTCAAGTCGATTAATAAGAAGACCCAAATGCGAACAAGAGACGCACATTTGCAGTAACAGAATCAACCAGCATTGGCATATAAGCAGCCCAATAACTTAAAAATAAACTTTTTTTTTTACACTAAAGAAGACGGCTGAGATATTTCGATTAGCTAAAAGATCTATGTTTTTTTGTAAGACGTGATTTTCCTCCCACTTTAGTGGTGGGTCAGACACTGGATGCTTTCCAAAGATGAGGCGCCATGCTGGTGCTACCTGATTTTTGATTACCAGCTAGAGGCGCCTGCATTGGACACTTCTTGTAACACCACCAGGCCATGAAGGTATGTTAAAAGATGCTCAATTATGTCAAGGATGTATTCCTGGAACCTTAGTGCTAACTAAAAGGAGATTTGTCATCCAGGGCTATAATAATTGACTGGCGTCTCAATCAGAACGCTTTTTCCTCTGTTATCCTTTCTTGAACGGATAAGCCCGCTGCCATGCGGTATTGGTCCTGAAAATTTTCCGCATCAGAATAAACAAAACCAAATTCATGCTTGATCTATGTTATGAGGTATCGCCAAGATAATTATTGGGATTGAAAATAAATCACCCTGAATGCAGTTAACAAGCCAATTATAGAGTTGAAATGTGTCACCATCTTTGCGAAATAAACACACATTCCATTGGATACAAGAAAGACGCACATCACGTATAACAGGCATACAGATCCGCTTCATCAACGCATTTGACAGGTATGTTATTGTACTCATCAGATCAACAGATCAATGGTATTAGTAATCAACATGTTCTACTAGTAGAAAGCCTTTATGGTAAAAAATTAGTCTAATTATAGGCTGTTTAACAACTACGATGCTGTAGCGCAGATGCCAAGTTTGGAGATTTGTTCATTTCATTTCGAGGTCGGATGGCCAACATTAAGCGCTCGAGGTTACACTAAATATAAAAACAAGCAAGTCTGACTGGGAATACAACGGTAAGTTGGATGAAAAAAAAGCTCAAGCAAGATCAAAAGATTATCTGATGGAAACAAAAATGTCGAATTTGGATTAGCCTTGAAGGATAGTACAGCAGCACGATACGTTGATAAGCTTGATATAGAAGCCGCAGCCCAGATGCTTACTGCTTGCAGTAGTGCACGATGGATCAATATGAATTGGAAAATCAGCTTTATTAATTGGGCTCGACGATGATTCCACGGAATCCCATAAAATGAACGGATGATCCCTTTTATCCTACAGCAAAGCCAAAAAACCCATAAATCCAGGTGGGACAATTATTAAATCGTTCCCAGACAAATTTTCTGCGACCTGTGGCACATGAACTATACTTTTACGTCGTTGCAGTTTTGCAATTGTAGTTTCATTTATTGTAGAACCACACCTTAAAAAATGGGAATTTGTTCCATTAACTGAAGGCCTTGAAACAAACTCAGAAGAGGGCGGTTTCGCCTGCTGCTCAGCTGCTTCTTTTACCAGGTAATGAGAAGCTTCGCAGAGCATGGAACGATTGATCGCTTGGTATAGGCCAAGATGTCATTGGGGACAAATTTTTCCAGATGGCAAAATCACTCCAACTTGATGGATGTTTATTGGGTTACAGATCGTCAGAAAAGATGTTACTATTTTTCGGCAGTTAGATTCATACCATCTTTGTGTCTTAAATTAATCAAGCATCTCTATCTTCTTCTCTTTCTTCTTCTTTCTTCTTCTTATCAACATTGGCAAACAGCATGAATCCGGCACCATCCTCTGAGCCATCGTCGTCACCATCGCCAGCAAAAAGAGGCAACAAACGCCTGAAAGTCGGGCGTGCCTGCTATACATGTCGAGCCAAAAAGATCAAGGTAACTAATCATTTGCTCGTCAATTATAAGAAAAACCTTAAAATGGTGCCTTTTGCTCTGCCATAAATCTCCCCGCCATTGCATCTATAAAAAGCTATTGGATTTAATATTAATAATATGAATTGTTTAGTGTGACGGATTGAGACCATGCATGCAGGTACGCTTTTACATTTACTGACACTCGAATACTTTGATTCTAAACGGCCTTCTTGTATTATAGTGCAAAGGTATTAGCAAAATGTATAGTGCAAAGGCCTCCATGTCTGACAATTTTTTTTTAAAATCAAGCTCGGCAGCGCCCGTGCTCGTTTTACAAAGATGGTTCCTTGGAAGCAGATCAGCAGGATCACATGCAGAAGACGAACAATACCAGCACGACAGACGAGCCATTCAGCGGTGCAAAATGTAGCAACAGCAATATAGAAGATTCGACAATAGACAAATCAGAACCAGAAGTGGAAGCAAAGAACGATAACGACGATACCGATGACCGAATATTCTTCACAGACACATCAGCGGCAAACCACAACAAGCTAAAACGGAGGGGCCCACTCATGGAATCCAGAATCAGCAACACGCTGGGATCACTAGGCGACAATCTACGGAAAATGTCTAGTGCAGACAGTAGCAGACTCGCCGAGAAACTGCTCGATTCCACAGATACATTTGGCAACTTCATCATGTGGATGCCCGAACCTTCACTGCCCAGTCGATACTCTGGCTCAATTGAAATGCCTTCTCGCGAAGTACAGCTGGCACTGATAGATCAGTTCTTTAACGAACGATACGAGAGCATCGGATTGGTGCCTAGATACTACTTTTACGAACAATTGGAGACCAAAGGCCTACTGATTACGCCTCTTTTACTCAACATTATTTATGCTCACGCCGCCCGATTCGTCGACATTCCCAACTGCCCCAAGACCGAAGTATTCTACCATCGAGCCAAGCGGCTGGTCGACGATTTCATGGACGTTCCGAGAGTCAGCACTGTTGTCGCCCTGTGCTTGCTCAGCCTCTACGAGCCGAGCCCAGCCATCTATCGGCCGGGAGCACACCACTGCAGGCAATGGCAGTACTGTGGCATGGCCTGTCGCATGGCAATCGAATTGGGACTGTACGATGATGGACACATACACAGTAGCCTAACTCCTGTTGAAATCGAGCTTCGTCGCCGTGTTTTTTGGGGCTGCTACGACTTGGACAAGTTTCATAGTGGAGGCTGGGAGAGGCCCTACATGCTTTCGAAATCGTTCATCAGGACGCTGCCGCCCGCACCGCTACCCGACGAATCTGAAGACGAAGTCCGGATACTGAACCTGTACGTAGCTCGCATGCAATTCATCTCCATTATTGAAGACGGCCTGATGCTGCTGTGTGCCTCTCAGTCCTTCCACAACAGCTCAAACACTGTGTTCCTCGGAATCCACCGAGACAACATGATTGATAACATCGCCGACAACCATGCTCAGCATCAACAATGGCTGCGGTCTTTGGCTCCTGAAATGCAGTGGACGCCAATCACAACCATCTCTGTCAAAGACGTCTTGGATCTGCCAGCACCACGCCCAATGGTTGGACATTTGCACTTGTACTATAACACGGTTGCTTTAGAACTCCTGGTGAAGATTCCCAGCAACTCAGTGACACAGTTCCAATCTCGAGTTACGGCTGCTTGTATGACTCAGCTTGTCTACCATCTCTGCCAGACACCCTCCTACATCATCAAGTTTGATTTCTTGGTGCATTCCATCATTCATGCCATCAAAATCCATCTTCGCTATCTAGACGACCCAGACATCAATTTAGCTCAGCAGGCGTGGCTCTTGTTTGACAGGTCCATCTGGTGCATGCAATTGGTCAATACCTACGCCGTCATTCCTAACTGTACAAAGTTTCTTCAGCAAGTGCAGAGCATATATGGGCTTCAGATGGCTTCGGCAAACAGCGAGAGTACCAAGGGCAAAGCATCGCCCAAAACGCACGCCGCCACATCCTCAGAGAGCGTTCATGCGAGACAGCAATCTCAGTCATCGCCCTTGATATCCAATACTCAACAGCAGCAACAGCAGGCGCCCAAAGTGATTCAATTGACTGATGAAAGCAGTAGGCTGAGTAGAGGCTCTGTGAACCAAGGCCTGCATTACAATCCTGATCTAAGAGGACTATCGGCTCCCACCTACATGGCAAATTGGACTCCCACATCTCAACCACAGAATTCAAACCAGAGCGATCAAGCAATGTTGCAATTAGGCTCCAATACCAATCCTGACAGCATGGTCTATTTGGACAATCGATACAGATACTCTGCGCACACTAGAAGCGACAGCAACAACAACAGCAGCAGCAGCAGCAGTCTACCGCAACATTCAGGGTTTGATCATCAGCCACCGTCTAATTCGACAGCGGGTCAGCTATGGCCATCCTCGCATCATCGACAAACATCCAGCAGTCTGGATCAGCAGTTTGGCCTCAATAATAGAAATGAAGCCAACGATGTGCTTTCGTACAACAATGGTGACATTGTGGTACCAAGCCAGCTTTTGGTGGACGACAATACACCTGACAATAATGCCATGTATCAATCGCAGCAGCAGCCACTACAGCTGCCTCCACCGCAGAACCAATCAGTCACCAACTCACCTACAAGATATGCCCCTCAACATATGAATACAAATACAGCAAACACTAATTTACTATGGCAAGATCCCAGCAATAACTCCAGTTTGAATGGTAAAAATATCTGATAACATATTTATAAAAGCACTGTTATTAAATACAAGCAACCCCATGTAGACGACAACAATCACCCAAGCAACAATAACGGTGGCCTTGATGTTTACGTGTCTTCAAGGCAGCATTACCAAGATATGATTAAAAGATAAAATCGTAAAAAATTGTTGTTTTATTATAAATACAAAAATGAAAGAGTCTATATATAAGAGAGAGAGAAAAGAGTTTAAACAATGGGAATAATTTAAGCAGAACCAATGTAACCATCCTTTTCAAGCAACAAGATGATTTCATGGACGGCTTGAGAAACAGATTGTTGAGTGATATCAATGGTTAAATCAGCGTTGGTAGGGACTTCATAAGGAGCATCAAGACCAGTGAATTCCTTGATCTCACCACGCTTGGCGCGCTCGTAGATGCCATCGCGATCACGCTTGATGCATTCCTCGAGAGGAGTAGCAACGTGGACGAGGTAGAAACCACCAAATTGCTCAATGGTCTTCTTGGCAGCGTTACGGGCTTCAGCATAGGGGGCGATAGGAGCGACAATAGCAGCGGCGCCAGCACGGGTTAATTCACCAGCAACGAAGGCTTGGCGGGCAATGTTGATATCGCGGTCGCGCTTGGAGAAGCCGAGTTCAGAGGAAAGTTCAGCACGTGTGTTCTCGCTGGCCAAGAGGGAAACAGAGCGGGTAGATTCTTGGTTCAAGGACACTTGGAGGGCACGGGCAATAGCGTTCTTACCAGAGGCGTGAAGACCTGTGAAGAAGATGGTGAAGCCTTGTTGGTTGCGAGGAGGGTGAGATTGACGCAAGACAGAGACAACTTCAGGGTAGGAGAACCACTCAGGGATGGGCAAGCCAGTCTTGAGACGACGACGGAGCTCAGTACCACTGATGTTCAAGGTCTTGACACCCTCAGGCACCTCATCGGCAGGGATGTATTCGTCAGTATCGGGGGAGTAGGTGACCATTTGGAAGGGGACAATCTCAATGCCAATTTCACTCTTGTACTTTTCAACCAACTCTTGAGCTTCATAAGGTCCGTAGAAATCAACGCCTTGGGAGTTCTTACCGGGGCCAGCATGATCACGGCCAACGATAAAGTGGGTGACACCGTGGTTCTTACGGATCAATGCGTGCCAGACAGCCTCACGAGGACCACCCATACGCATAGCCAAAGGCAACAAACTGAGTTCGGCCATACCGTTGGGGTACTTGGGCATCAAGGCCTTGTAGACACGGACACGGGTGTAGTGATCGATATCTCCAGGCTTGGTGAGACCGACAACGGGATGGATGAGCAAATGAGCCTTGCGTTGACGAGCAGCACGCACGGTCAATTCACGGTGAGCACGATGCATGGGGTTACGAGTTTGGAAGGCAACGACACGAGTCCATTGGAGCTTCTTGAAGTGAGCACGAAGTTCAGTAGGAGTGTCTATCAGCATGCTTAGTTACATGTGCTTTTTTTTCCCCTTTCGCCTTGATATTTTTCAGTATATGGACTTACATCTGTTGGCAACATAATCGTAATGAGAGGGAGATTGGACAGCCTCCAAAGAACCGCCCACGTTGAACTCCTTGGCAATGTTGTGGAGGTAGTGCACAGCAGGATGAGCACTGTCATCAGCACCATAGACCAAAGCAGCTTCCTTGGACTTGTCGGGTCTGTAGACATCCTCGACAGTCAAAATAGCCAAAGGCTCGTAATCACGAGGATCCAACAAGGCAATACGCTTGGAAGGCTCAATCTTGCTTTCCTCAATTTGCTCCTTGCTGACATCGAGTGTGATGGGGATGGTCCACAATAGTCCATTGGCAAGACGCATGTTCTCAACAACACTGCGCAGATGGGGTCAGTATGCGGACGCTCATCTGCTTTGCTCTGTTGAATAAACTTACCCTTCATAATCCTTTTGGTTCAAGAAGCCTTCGAGAGGAGAGAAACCACCGTTCAAGAGAAGTTCAAGATCACACAATTGACGGTCAGTCAAAACGACAGAGGGCAGAGTAGCGGCCTCAGCAGCGAGGGATTCTTGCTTGCCAGCATCGCGAAGATAAAGGTCCTTGAGGACACCACCGTGAGGAGTATTAGCCATTTTGTTTTATAGTTGTGTGTGTAAAAGAGTAAAGAGATGCAACTAAAAGTTTCAGAAGCACACTATTTAAATTTATATCAATCTCTCGAGAAATGGATTGACTTATAATAAGGCTGTCTTGTGATGTAGCGACTCAGGGGCATGATGGCGCAATTGCATAACATCCAATAAAAAGTATCTGAGATACATGGTCGAATCTCCATGGTAGATATCATTGGCTGGAATTGACGTATAGCGCTCCTCAGCTTCTAACTGACAGATATCCCCATTCTCTATCATACAAGCTATATTATGATTATATATACAAACGAGATTGAGATTTAAAAATTAGATCTTGGATGGATGACTATATAACTACTCCAATTACTAAGAAACGAGTTGCACAGGGCCAGTTGGAATGCCACGGTTTATGCATCGCTCAATCGCCCGATTGCCAGATGATAGCATTATGCCATCGTTGTTGCAAATGAATTTCTCGTTGTCTGCCTATGCTTGATGTAAGGGACATTGAATGGCGACATTTACAAATGTATTCTGAAATAAATGATGGATAGACAGAAACTCCAGAAGCTTAAAGGCATCATTTTTCATTAGATTGTGTCTTGGTGCTGTACACTCGCTCGCGGGCATCTTTTACGACTACTGCTTGTCATCATCCAGACACTTGATATGACAAAGCACCTCTCAGAAACGCACTCAATGCTCGGCCAGATGCAGCTCGCCTTGTGGTCTACCACTGCCATGTCTAATGTCTCAATTGCCATTGAGGCCGAAAGTGAACCGTGATCTTCCATGAGTGATGGAGACGGTTCATGATCTCCCAACCGTTTGTTTCGAAACCTATAAAAGGTAATACACAAAGCGTCACATTGCTACGTTACGTTACGAAATGTCGTCTTATTGAACATCAATTGGCAATATTTCTTTCACTTTTAATCAAACTGTCATACTCATGGAACAACAAGTTATGTCTGCTGCTCTTCCTATGCTCATCTTAGGCTTGGGATGGACAGGCCAATTCCTGGCTGAATTGATGGTCTCGTTGCAATTAAACTATGCTGCTACAACACGCGATGGCAGAAACAACACCATCCAATGGTCATTGCCTAGCGCATGTCAAGACATTGACGTTTCCGCCTTGCCCTTGGCCAAGACGGTGCTTGTTACATTTCCAGTGATGCATCCTGAATGTATGACTACTCTGATAGATGCTTATCAAAAGAAGCACGATACACAGCCTCAATGGATCTTACTGTCATCAACTCGCCCATTTGACGGCAACCCTGCTAATCGACATACACCTTTGGACAGATCAAAAGACACGGGTCGCATTCCCGCAGAGGACGTTATTGTGGAACGCGGAGGCTCAGTGCTCCATTTATCTGGTTTGTGGGGCGGACAAAGGTAAGCTGTAAAGCGAGATGGTGCTCTGTGCATGCATTTTATTCACACATGACCTTTTTTTCGTCCTGCAGACAACCTAAAGGATGGGTTCCTCGTTTTCCATCTAAAGAAGCCATCAGAAACAAATTGCTAGCACGTCAATTGCACTTGATTCACGGCAAGGATGTCGCAAGATCTATTTTGGCTGTGCACGAGCATTTCCGACCTGGTCGTTGGATTGTGACAGACAACGGCTGCTATGATTGGATCAAACTGTTCTTGGTGTGGGGTAATGATGAGCAGATCGCCTTTGCAAGAGATTTGGCTGCAAATGACGCTGCCTGCCATGATGCTCTTGGCGATGGATCACTGGAAGACATTGTTGAAAGGGGTGGTGTCAAGCCAAGATTGGATTCAACTGAATTTTGGGAGACCTTTGGTTTAGAGCCAACCGAATTCTTGAAGATTGAATGACTGAGGAAAGCCTATACAAAATCTAAAATTTAGCCATGTGCTGCAATAAACAGGGTGTCAAGGGTTTAAGAAGTATATCTCTAGTTTTGATGGCGTTCGTGGGTCAAAGCAGCATTGTATTGATGAGACAGATGTTGCTCTATCATCAGCAGCATCAAGTATTAGTGCTCCATGATCGATTTTTCATGCAAAATCATTAGGCTAGATCAATCTGCCATCTTCCGACTTTTCGTGATAATGCCTAGAAAAACGTCGGCACTATACGATGCAATGCAAAGTTACGCTTGGACATGAGCTGTGGCCATGCTCGGCAATACCTCAATGGATGAACATCGTCATACCTTATGTACAAAAAAGCTACGAGAGAAATGCGAGAAACTAAAGACATTTACTTTGAAAAGTCATTGGATGAAAAAGTTTTTTGCAGTGCTCTGTGCCATACTACATAGCACAACATGCAATGGCTTTGCATCAGTGCCAATGCGTATATCATATCAAAAGTTGTCGTGCCCTGTAGAATTTGTTGTAAATCAGAGACATTAACAAAACCTCTGCCTTTTTAACTGTCTACATCATTTGATAACCCTGTAGGCTACCCATTACAACGAATCTGGTTCTTTTTGGATGCTACACGACTGCAACAATCAGAAAACCCCTTGGACGGGCAGATCACTGACTAGTACTGCCTCTTAATGCTCGCAATTACGCAAAACACATCATAATCTGGATGTATTCAAGTGGTGTTTTCTCGAGCTAGGAGTTGTTTTAAACCTCCAGAATAGCACCAAATAATTGCTCTTGCCTAGTCGCTACTTCCTGGCACCATTGCTTCACTTTTTTGGGGTCGTCAAAATCTGACCAAAAACCATGAGGGGTACCTCATGGTTTTCATCGAAAAACAAACGATCGCGTTTTTGGACATGAAAACGAAGACTTTTACTAAGGTACATCTTAAATCAAAAGATTCCTCTTGACTCAAAGCAACCCCTCAAACTTTGTTTTGTGAGACCTTTATATGTAAAATCTCGACATTTTCGCCGAAAACCTCATTTCGTATTTTTCAAAATTGCTCAGTGTTTCCATTCGAAACATTAAACTTTCTTGACACCATCAGATGCGCGTCAAAAAGTAATCTTAGGATGTATTAGAAAGCATAAAATGCAAATCGCAATTTTATAATGGATGTGGATGAAATTAGTTCAAAGAAGTCGATTTTGATCACGATCTGTCCAATCTGGAGCGAAAAAACACAGTGCGGACATTTAACTAATTTTGGCTGGCAAAATGATCCTGATGAAGGCAATCGCTGTTTCTGAGCATGACAAGATGGAAAATGGGAGCTGCAAAGCGCTGTTGCTTCTGTGTGGATACAGCTCCATATTTCTTTATTCATATTCACGATTGTGGAACTTAATTGTTGAAAATAGCTCGTTTAAATGTGAATCCCATAGTGCTACTAATATGAAATGTCATGTAATTTCTTGAGTGTGGAGGATGAAATATCAGGTACTACAACTTGAATTTAATCCAACACGGATCTAAAGCTCTCTTCTGAATCGTCTTTACAGTCATCTTACTGGAGGCAATGTACACAAAGAACAAATTACATCATATAGATCACAGTGATTGAGACATGTGCTCTGGCTTTTCGGTGATGAACGAAGCATATCATAGATCTATAGTTTGCAGCGTACTATCTGAGAGAGAAAACAGTTCTAGATGTAAGTTAAAGAGATGTGTACTACACTCACATGACGACACATGTACATATTCAATGATTCAATCTAGTAAGAAAAAAAAACATCATTTACAGGTACTGCTGAATAGGAATACATCCCACTGTAAAACGGTATATCCAACCGCACATTTCGACGGAACGCCGTCATCAATTGAGGCGCATCTCTCAATAGCATGTTGGGTTGATAATGATGATGCTGATGATGGAGGAATGATTCCGGTTCAATGATACCACCCGTATTTACCATAACAAGTAATTTCCTATTAACAAAGTGGTTTGCATTGGCTGAAAACACATATTTGTTGCTATCGGCGTCCTAATGGGCAATGAGAATGAGAAACTTGTACGCCTAAAACTTTTTTAATGCCGTGTAGTGGAATTATATGCTCCAATTGACAGAGCGAGAGAGTGAGAGGGGGGAGAAGAGGCGAGGGAGCGAGAAGGGTGCGTAGTGGGAGGAGGAGGAGGGTGTCTATTTTTCTCTTTCTCTTTCCCTTTCCTTCTCTCATTACCCCCTCTCTCCCCCAAAATGGACTTTTCGTGGGTATCGGATATCCCAACTAATCGCAAATGTTTACCAAACACCAATACCAACAACGCCCATAGCAACAGCTTGAATCAGAGGTAAGGGATAAGCACAGTGCTTGCACATTTCATTTGACATTGACAAGGATACATAGTGATCCTCTTTCAATGTCTCGCACGGCTGGCTCTCGTTTGTCCTACACACCGCCATCTTCGTCTACGTCTAATGGTATGAACGATACCACCAATGCGTCCGTCGACACTGCCGTTAGACGCTCTCGCGCGGGCACCATGCCTTCGTCAACGCTCCCTCCCTTCATGGGCCTCGGTTCTTCCAGCCTCTACATTGCACAGCAACGACCCAATCACAATAGGACCAATTCAATGAACACAGGCAATCCAGCCATGTACTCGCGTTCTGGCGTATCAAGTCCCCTGGATGAAAACGCATCCAATTCGATTGCCAGCACCTTGGCCTCATTAGGCTTGCATGACGATGCTCCCCTGACAGACAGTCGTGAGTCTAGCACACCTACAGCCAGCACATTGAACCATGCAAGCTACTTTGAACCAGCAACGCGTAACAGAGCGTTCACCGTATCCTCGAGAAATCCAATGACGGATAATCATAGACCCCAAGACATGATGTCATTCAGCCCCTTTCCTCAACAGCATCAAAAGATGCCCACTCGTCCTCGAGCCATCAGTCTTGGCATGATGGACTCGCCATTGACACCACCCCAATTGCAACAGCAACAGCAGCAGCAGCAGCCATTTTTGCCCTTTGATATGAGCTACCCTCACCATCATACTACATCGGATTACCAAAACTTGGGTTCCACCAATTCAAATTTGACAGATGATGATCATGGTAACAATAGTGGTAACACATCGTTGCCTTTGTTATACCACCAATCTCGTTTGTTTGCTCGCATGGACTCACACGAAGAGGAAGAAGGGGACGACTACCGCCACGACGTGCCTTCTCGCCTGTCGTCACCCCACAACGACATGGAACCACCTGCTCAAACGCCCTCTCGTGCCTTGTGGCTGGGCAACGTCAATCCCTCCTTGAGCGTGCCTGATTTGCACAAAATGTTTGCTCGCTATGGCCATGTTGAAAGTGCTCGCATTCTGTCTGACAAGGAGTGCGCTTTTGTCAACTTTGAAAACGTCGAGTCTGCCTTGGCAGCTAAAGAAGATCTGGTCAACCGTCTTGGAAGCAAAGTAGCAGGCTCCGTGGTCAAAGTAGGCTTTGGCAAGGCTGATGTCAGTGTGGCTATGGCTCTAACGCAAGAAGCTGGCCCCAATGCACAGGGACCTACGCGTGCTCTATGTAAGTGTATACCAGCGAGTGAACTGATCCGTGTCCTATTAACACTTTATGTCTGAAATCTAGGGGTAGGCAATATTCCCGCCAATATCAATCCTGCCATCTTGAGATCCCTGTTTCAATCCTTTGGCTCTATTGAATCGATCCGTATTCTTTCTCACAAGAACTGTGGGTTTGTCAACTTTGAGAGACAGGAAGACGCCGTTCGTGCTCGCAAACAGATGCAGAACAAGGAAATCTTGGGCCCTGGCACGGGCACAGTGCGCATTGGCTTTGCAAAAGCGCCTGCCAACAATCCTGATGAAGTCATTCAAGATGTAGTCATCTCTGGCAACACGGTTACTTCTTACGCTACACCTGCCTCCAAGTCGTCCTTGGAGAACAGCAGATCCAAGACCACCACACCTTCGCCTTCATCTTCATCTTCTTCCTCTTTCGCTGCCCATAAATCAGCCAGTCAGCCACCACAAGACGAGTCTGCCGAGAATGCACCCAACACCAGCCAATGGGCCACTGTGATCCTCATGGCGAGCATGATGATGAACGCACAGAAGCAGCAGAATGGCACATCGACGCCTACATTGTCATCCGCCCATCCTTCGCCCTCCAGCTCTACAAGTTCAGCGTCCAACAATGCTCGTTTGGCATCTGAGCGCAAAATGATTATGCAACAGTTGGGCTATGAGCCTCCATCTGATGAATGTAAGTCGTGCCAAAGCATGGTGTAGATTTATCAACTAACCCACTCTATCGATAGATGAGAGAACAGCCATCAATTACTTTTCCAGCATTCCAGCAGTTCCTGAATTTGATGCGGATCGCCATCTTGGACCCATGCGCTTGCGTGAAATCAAGAAAGCCTTGGACAATGGTCAAGGTCTTAAAGAGGCCGATTCTATTGCTTACGAGTGCATGAGTGAGATTGTGGAGCTTTGTAGTGGTAAGTTGCCTGCAAGAGAGCGTGTGTGTGTATATCATATAGAAGAGGTGGCTGATTTTGTGTCTGTAGATTACATTGGCAATACAGTGGTTCAAAAGCTGTTTGAGCATTGTAGCAATGACACCAAGCTTGCCATGATGGAGAGAATCGCACCCTATTTAGCTTCCATCGGCATACACAAAAATGGCACTTGGGCAGCACAAAAGATTATTGACACAGCATCCACAGATCAACAGGTAAGTCCTGTGTAGATTTTGCCACTATAGCGGCAGCAATTAACAGACATGCTCTAGATTCAACTCATTTGCACACATATTGCACCCTATGTTCCATTGCTCCTGTTGGATCAATTTGGAAACTATGTGGTTCAGTGCTGTCTTCGTATGGGACCCTCTCGCAACCAATATATTTTCGACGCCATTGTCGATCAGTGCTGGGAGATTGGTCAAGGTCGATTTGGCGCTCGAGCTGTGCGTGCTATACTAGAAAATCCAATTGTCACCAAAGACCAGCAGGTACGTAGAAAGAAAGAAGCACTGCATTTGGATATGATGGATCATACTGACGCCCGTTTGGATTAGATCTATGTCGCTGCTGCCATCATGCAGAATGCCTTGCTGCTGACTACAAATGCGAACGGCTCCATCTTGCTGAATTGGTTACTTGATACCTCTGGATTACTTGGGCATTATCGTGCCTTGTGTAATATCAATTAGATTACCCTGTTTTACTTTATTTCCTAACTATATTATAATCATCCACATATACACACACACACGCGCGCGCACAACCTTTGCACAGACACATATGATTCATTCCACCAACAAAATGTATATATACAATACAAATCCATTTACAACACATTCTTTAATAATTCTGTCAATTTCTTTTCTACAAATACAAAGAGCATGTCGTCCGGGCTGCTCAAATCGAAGCTAATGTAGAACTGTTGCTTGTACTTGGCAGCTACACCAGAGCCATTAATCACACACGTTGAGCGTTGACAGATTTGCTACCTACCTAACCGACGGGCTAAATTTCGACCATGTTCTGAGACACCTTTGTTGATGATGGTCGTTGCTGATGCATTGGTCTAGTGACATGACTGTGAGCCGCATTGACTGGCGTCAAGCATGGGATGTACGTTACCTGTGCTCCAAAAGGTGGCACTGCAACCGACATATCGCCTAATTTACCCTCTGCTTTGCCCACCCAAATGAAGGCAGATTTGTTCATTTGAACCACCTGAAAATGAATGGCATCTGCCAGAAACATGTGTGTGGCTTGGTGTATCAAGAAGGTGGGTTCTGCAGCAACTGATGCGTCTGACATGCTATGTGGTTTACTATGGAAAAGAAGTGCAAAAGAAGTGGACACGTACTACAGCGCATCATTTAACCCAGAGCGGCCTGCTAATAAAACAGTAGACTGAACAACACAACATTTGGCTTTCAAATCAACTATAGCTGCTAGAAAGAAATCACTCTCTACACAATGCCACACACAGAAACAGACGAGTAGATATATACAAAATTGGTGCTTTATAAGGTTTTATTAATTTAGTTTCAACAACATTAGAGTGATTTAACGAGTCTTGAAGTAATCCAAGAGAACGTTCATGGCCTCAGATTCCTCTCCGAAATCAGTGACAGCAACGCAAGAGCAACCAACAACCTTACGGGCGTTACCTTCACGGTCAATCTTACAGAGACCGGCCCATTCACCAAGCTTCTTGGCGTCAGAGACCTTGATCAAGTTGATGTTGTGCTCGGCACAGAGGGCTTCAACGAGCTTGATGTACTCGGATTCGGTACATGACTCACAGAGAACAGCCAAGTGAGCTTGACGTCTAATGGAACCGGTTACAATCAAAGCTTTCTTCAAGAAAAAAATGTCATCAAAATTTCTTTATACAAGAAACTCTCCCTTTTTTTCTTGCAGAAAAAACACAGCACGCCGTCAACGGCGAGCGTGTGGTATAAAGACATTTGTAATGAGGGGGGTATTTACCTGTCCAAAGCCTTGACGGCTTCCTTCAAACCACGAGCAAGACCATCGTGGACAAGAGCACGACGGAGGACCTCTTGAAGAGCATCTTCAACAGACATTTGACCAGAGGTGGCCTCAACGGCAACTTCGACTTCTTGAGTTTCGATGATTTCTTCGTGGTCAGACATCTATGGATGGATGGATGAGTTGATGTGTCAAACGCGGCTTGATGGGTGTATATATTAACTTACGTTTGTAATGTGTATAGTAAAGAGGAGGATCAACAAGGCATCTGTGCGTGGATCCCCCCTTTGTATCTTGCTGCCCTTTGCTTGATCTGCTCTCCGGGCCGGATTCTGCTGCACACTCGATTTGAAACGGAGGAACTCGTCTATATGTCAAATAGGATTTGACGCTCCCAAATCAGTACAGTCCTTTCTTTTTCTTTTATCTTGTCCGTAGCATGAACAACAACAACGGCAACAACGACAGAGATAACGCTAATCAGAACAGAGTCAGTGGCCCCACATCTGCTTTGAGCAGCTTTCTTAGAGTAAGTCTTTGGTGTGATTAGAGTGAGAACGACGCATTAAAGCAGTAGCGATACAGGAGCATGGTATTCGAGTGCCTAATGCAAGCCGACGAGCCAGAAGAGAGCGACAAGCACAGCAGAACGGCACAGACGAAGCTGCACCAGACGCACAGGCAGCAGCATCTACAGAAGCAGGTACGCAAGACGCTGAAATGGCTGAATCGTCCACGGCTGCGAGTAGCTCTGCTGCGCAAAATGCTACTACGAGCTCCATGCTGTACAACCCTCGTTCAACCCAAAAGACCAAGAAGCGATTGAGAAGGAAGGGCAATAAGGGAGACAGCGACAGTGACGATGATGAGGATGATGATGACAATGCGCCTGGCCCATCCTCCTCATCCAGAAGAGCTGTGCCAGGCCGTTCCCGCATTGTCTTTTGCGCACAGTGTAAAGGGAGATTTGCTCGCAAAAACGATGAAACCTCAGACAGCACCATCTGCCCTGCTTGTCAAGCTGGCCCCTCCACTGCCAAGAAGCAGCCTCGAAAGAAGAAGGTCATTCCCACCATCAAGAAACAAGCCCTCAGTACCGAAGCCCTGCCCTCCCTGCAAGACTGCTGCATTGCCGTGATTGCAGAATACATTGACGAAGTAGAGAACTTTGGCGACATTGCTGACGACAGTCTTGAGAAGCTGGCCAAGATCATCTCTCGCAACCGCAAGATCAACGACATGACTGCCAAGCTCTTTATGCAACCCTTTAGAAAGCAACTGAGTCTGTTTGACTGCACCAACATGTCGGACCACGCCTTTTACATGATCTCCCAGTTCTGCCCCAGACTGCAGTACCTTCAGTTGATCTACTGTGGCCAAATCACGGACAAATCGCTGAAAGCCTATCAGGAGCGTTTGCATGACCTCAAGTCGTTGGAGCTGTCTGGCCCCTTTTTGGTCACCAAAGAGGCCTGGATCTCGTTCTTTGAGACGGTGGGTGCTCGCCTGGAGTCGTTTGAGGTGCGTCATACTGCTCGATTTGTCAAGGAATGCATGGAGGCACTGGCCACGCACTGTCCTAATCTAAAGAGGCTCAAGTTTGGCCATCTGTCTCACTTTCACTCTGACTGGATCCCTCTGATTGCTAAGCTCCAGCATCTGGACACGTTGGAATTGGCCTGGACATCAAACGAAAACACCATGCACACCGAGGACATTGTGCACCTGCTCTCCAAAGTGGGCCCTAACCTGAAGGACCTCTCGATCAAGGGCGGACATGATCTGACGGACGACATGCTCTCCCAGGGCATCCTCAAGCACTGCCGTCAAATCAAGCGCCTGAATCTGGAGCAATGCGACCAACTGACCTCGCCTGCCATGGTGGAGTTCCTGGACCAATGGCAGGCCAAGGGGCTCACTCATCTCGACATTTCTCGCTGCACCAAATTCGACGACACCGTACTGCAGGCTGTTCTTCGTCACTCGGGCCATTCGTTAGAGTACCTGAATCTGCACAGCCTGATTGAACTGACGGCTGCTCCGCTGGAGCTGATTGCTGGAAACGACGCTGAGCTCGGACCTTGCCTCTCACTCACTCACCTGGATTGTGGATTTGTCCGCTCAATGGACGACTACGTGCTCATGAAGCTCATCAGACACTGCACATCACTTCGAGACATCCAAGTCTGGGGCTGCCACATGCTGACTGAAAGCGTGCCTTCCAAGCCCGGGCTGCGTATTTCAGGCAGAGAAATGTCGGTTCAATACATGTAGGGTGACACCATTTCAGCAGCAGTAGTAATCTTGCTGCGTATATTGAAAACTTTTAAGCCTTTTTCCTCTCCACTCGCTTTTTTTTCTCCAACAATATCATCCAATGCACACGACAGAATAAATGAAATCAAACAGTAAAACAAAGAAGCCTCCTCGTTTTTACTTTTGGCGAAAGACACTGTCGTTGTCTGATCTCGATGTGCCTCGAAACTCAAAGATAGCCATTGACGCTCTTCGCACATTGAGCCTGATACCCACCTTTCTGGGGTTCCTATACAACAGCAGACAGGCGCTGCAGGTGCCTCTGCGTGATGCTGGCGGTGCTGTGGTGCTGCAGAGCTCTCAGGTGGACTATGTCGTTGCTAATTTCTGGGTAACTGCATCCGTTTGCACTGTGTCGATTCTGTCGCTAACATGATAATGCAGTGCGCTTTAGCTGGCTATTGGAACTGGATCTTGACAACGAGCATGATGAGACGCTGGATATTCCACTACGAGATGAGCAGCGCCATTGTCAGACTAATCACCTTTATCGTCATTACGTGGTCCATCTCTGCCTGGGTCAACTCTCGCAACGGACCTGATCAGCCCATCCGTACCTGGATAATCAATTGTTTCATCCTATTGATCACAGACATCATACGGCTCTCGATTGTGTCCGACCCAAAGTACCATGGAAAGGCAGCCAACGTCAAGGATCCCAACCTGTTTTTAAAGCTGACCGTGATGAAAGTCCTGATCTTTCCCATGTCGGTTGCTACCTGCCTGTCTGTGTTTGCCGTGTTGCGCCAAATTGACCAGCTGCAGTATACCACGAGCCAGTTGATGGTAGGCGATGCAGCGCTGGACAGCCAGCTTCGATACTCGGAAACCACCACAGCAGCCGTGTCCGTGCTCGTGCTCATTATATCATCTTGGTCACAAACATCATATGAACGACGCCAAATGTTGAGAAAATCGGCTCTTCGACTCCTGTCGCCACACAGCAATCGCATTTCAGTGCAGTATCGGTTTGTGATTGGACAGCCTCCGTCAGCCAGCCATCAGCTCCATGGCAACGCCATGCGACAGGAATCAGGCATCTACCATGATTTGCTCATGGTCAAGTCGTCCGACACGGCGTCCGACAAGAGCAGAAAGGTGTTTGAAGCGATGCGATGGGCAAAGCAGATGGGACACGACTACATTGTCAAATCGGACGACAATGTGTTTGTGCGCTGGGACGCTATTCTGCAGGAACTGGACGCATTGGGGCCCAAACCGTTCTACTGGAAAGGCTTCACCTATCGCAATATACCCGTCCATTCAATGCCGGATGCCAAGAGCCTGCACATTGACTATGGACTGCCCGTTCTACCTGCCTATACCCACAGCATGCTGTACCTGTTTTCCAGAGACATGCTGGACCTGATTGTATATCCCAACGCACCCAGAAAATTCATCCACGGCGACGGAGAGAACATTGCCATATGGCTGTTTGGCTTCAACATCCAGCCCGTCCACGACAAACGGATCCAGGATGGAGACAATGTGTGCGAAAACGACATGATTGGAAAGAGGATGAATGTGCTATCAGACATGTACAAGATGTATCTCAACATTGTGAATCAGCGGCCACAGTGCACAGGGTTTGATGCAACAGCATGCGCCATGTGCTATGATTGCAAGGACAAGAAGGTGACATGGCGAACACTGAATCTCGCCTGTGATCAGCAACGGGGAATATCATTAAAGGAAATGTCAGGCTTTGCTCAGGTAGCAGGCAAGACGCCCTACTAGCTGTTGTTGTGCAATTTTAATAAAGTTTCAAACACTGTCATATTGATCGTTGTCACTGGAATCCCCCAAGCAATGCGGACCAACATGCCCTGTGTAAATGCCTTGAAGCCTCCTTCATTCTGCCACATCAATTGCGCAATCTTGACGGGGCCGCCCTGATACGCATGCTCCTGCGCAGACACTTGCCACCTCGTCTTGACAATATCCAGGGGCGTCGACACAACCACGCCCAATGTGCTTGCCACGGCTGAGCAAAACACATAGACCAAAAACGTCTGTTCCTCTACTGTCCATAGCACTTTGAGCTGCTCATACACCACAAAATAGGTAACCGTGTGTGGCAAGAACACGGCGATCGTCATCCAGTAGCCCCGATAAAATCCCAGTAGCCCTTCCTCGCTAGCAATCTGCTTGGCCAGCGAGATGGTGGTTGTGTCTCTCTGCGCATTGGTCAGAATCTGCAATTGGCTCTTGATGACCTCCATTGGTAAAAAGAACAGGCCTGCTGATATTTCAGCACAACACCCAGAGATGGCATGGTTGAGTAGAGCGTTTCGCTGAAGCCAGCTGACCGAAAAGGAGGTGTCCAAATAGTCTTTTACCAGCTCATAACAGGAAAGATAAACTGTCAGGGCAGGCACCGAAAAGAGTAATGTGATGCCTACGCCCTTATAGAGCGAGCGGATATACTTGTACCAAGTTGTAGCTGGTTTTTGGTGTTCAGAATCGACTAAAAGGGTATATTTTCTTTGCTCGGATTGTGTTTGGATGCGAGTCTTGATTGTGTCCACTTTGAAACAAGGGTTATTAGCAATAGGATCCACCTTCTCGACATGGACTGACATTTACATGGATAGGTGACAGATCTGGCTATGAGAGCAGCAATGCTAGAAGCAACAAGATAAAATGAATCTATGGTCATGATAGACTCCTTTATCATGGAAAATATATAAAAAAAGATAAGAAATGATGAAAAGGGCTTTAATTAAATGATGAAACCCCACTTTTATTTTTGATTACTGTTACAAGCTGAACAACAAGATGTACGGTAGTAGTATAGTTTTATCCACCGCTAACAGGAGGAATGATGGCAACTTCAGCATTTGGCTTCAAAATGGTACTGGATTCTTTCTCTTTCTCGACGTAATCCATATCAACGGCGTACATGGACATGGACAGAAGCTCCTTTAATTTGTCGCCATACTTTGTGATTAGCAGACTGGTCAAATCAGTCAGTGTCCAGTTGTCGACCGGTATATCCACATCCTCTGATTCTTTGCGGGTGATGTCTTTTACGCCAGCGAAATACAGTACTTTGATCTAGTGCATTTTGAAAACAGGGCAGGTTATACTTCTTATTTGCAAGCTTTCGTGGATGCACATCAACTACCATAATGATGAAAAGTGTTGCCAAATGGAAAAGATTATTAATACAAAGCGAGCACCTACTTTTTTGTTTGTATGACGTGGGGGGAGAAGAAGAGAAACCCGCTCAATTTGCTCAACCAAATCTAAATTATAAAAGGCACAGCGAAAAACCCGCTTTGTTTATTGAAATTCACCACTTTCTCCTTTACAAACTACTAAAACAAAATTATCAAACATGGCTGTAAGTTGACTAGTGGGATAAAATACAAGAGAAGACAATGCTAACAAGAAAATGCATCCAGCAATACACATTCAATGTTGAAATGTCCTGCTCTGGTTGCTCCAATGCTGTAAGCAAGGCCTTGTCAAGACTTGAAGGTAAGTGCTACGTGAAATGTGGTCTATGCTGCCTCAACTAGACGCTGACATGACATTTATTCAGGTGTTGAGAAGGTTGATATCAGCTTAGAAAAGCAAGAAGTCGTTGTAGATACTGAGCTTCCTCGCGAAACTGTTCTCGCTGCCATCAAGAAGACTGGCAAGACTGTCAAGGAGTAAAAAGGATCTGATAAGATATACCTCACTTTTATTTACAATAAAAAATCTCATTTTTGATAAAGAGCATGTTTGTCAAGCAAGAGATATGATCCCTTGAGCATTGATTTATAGTGTAGGAACGTGCGTGCCTGTCCTTGATTTCGATAAAAAGCGTCTTTTTGAGTGATGGACAATCTGAGAGGAAGAATGCATTAAGAAACCCCCTCTCCAAATAGTCGGCTACCTTGTTTTCAGCAAATTGCGCTTTGTTGAATCTTCCTACTTTTGATATTTTGCCATAATCTCTTCAATCCTGCTCTCAAGGCTACCATAGTATATGCTAATCACAGCCAAAATTGCAAAATTGAGCACATTTGACGTGTGATTTCTCGTGTTAGAAGCCGTTTCAGACCGCCAGAGTTGCACCACACAATTGCTCTCATCCAGCTGCTACTTTCTGGCACCTTTGCTCCACTTTTTTGGGATCATCAAAAACTGACGAAAAAGCATGAGGTACCCCTCATGCTTTTTATCGAAAATTAAACAATCGCGTTTTTGACCTCGAAAATGAACACTTCTACTATGGTACATATTAATTCAAAGTGTTTCTCTCGACTCTAAGCAACTGCTAGAACTTTATTTTGTGAGACCTTTATATGCAAAATCTCGACATTTTCGCCGAAAACCTCATTTCTTATTTTTCAAAAGTGCTCCAAAAGCTTCTTTACAACATCTATTTTTATTGACGCCGTTAGATGCGCCTTGAAAATGACTCCTAGAAAGTATAAGGCTGCATCGAGCAATCATCACACTTCCTATAGTAGATTTGAGCAAAATAGCACAAAGAATTCGATTCTGATCAAAATCTGTCCAATCTGGAACGAAGCAAATTGTGCGGCGATTTAAACATTTTGGCTGGCAGGAGCGATTTTACGATACTTTTGAGAGCTCATAAAAAAGGTATTACCAGGTGAAAAAAAAAGGGCTACAGCTAAGACTAGCTGCAGTTTTGATTAATCTTGTTGTGAATATATATAGCTGATAGGTCTAATCGTTGCGAATTACACATCCAAATGCGAATTTTAATGCCAGATGTCAAGCTATCGCTGACATTGCATATTGCTAGCAGGATAAACTCTAGTAGCGCAATCCTGACTGAATTTTCAGTAGCTTAAACACCAAGAATAACATCTCTCTGCCCTATAAAGCTTATTTACGTGGCTTAATTTGTAGTTTGGGTTGATCTCTTTATAATACTCGCAAGCTATATTTGCAGGTCATGAGGCACTGTAGTATACTATGATGTATTTACCTACTGGGACCGATTCTCAGATTTATGCCCATTCCTGACATTGCCAATATTTTCTAAAATCTAATCCCACCCCCTGCTTTGACTCTGTTTCTTGGCTTTATCCGTTGCATGACAAATAAAGAAGAGAGATTATACTTTTATATCATCCCGGGGAAAAAAAAGATAAGGAAAATCAAATAGAGATAAATTATGATTCTAAAGTGTGACACACAATGCTCATCAAGATGTTGCCATCTTCATATGGTAAAATGCTTCAAAAGGCTAGGCAGAAGACGGCAGTGAGGGCATTTGCATACAGGTATATATGCCCTTGCTTCCAAGTGCAAACATGGCATTGCTCTATCTGCAGATACCTCATTGCATGTCGCAAGATGATAATCTAAAGAGTCATCTTGAAATGGCTTGAAAATTAGTCATTGATCCTCCGAAAATGCCTCTCTCTCATAAGCAATCAAGGGGCAAAGCAGATGATGAGAACTGCCAATGGTAAATGATGTATAAATCCGGCTTATCTGAGGTAGCACGGTTCTATAGCCACTCACAGTGTACATCTAATATGTGTCACCCACTATTATTCACAGTATAAGCGTGTTATAAGAGGGGGGATGTGGACCAAGTGATTACATCAAAGCATGCTTTGTTTACTGATTGATAGCAGAGATTCATGAGGGGGGTGGAGGATCTCACATTATCTGCGAATCATGTTTCTTGATTTCTCCCTCGAGTCAAGCTGCTTTATTATGAGCAGAGATATTGCGCAATGATCATCTGGATCTCATATCTGGGAGTCAAAAATGACTCTTACTTGTTCACTTGCAGGTTATTAGGTGCTGTACACCGATCCATCCCACCGTATAAATAGCTGTAACTTCCAGGAAATCGTTTCCCTGTCATACTCTTCTTTTTCTCCATATTTATTAAACTTCTTTATTCCATTTTCAAGATGGTCCACGCCGAGAATACCACTGAAAACACTCCTGTTACCGCCAACAATGTCACATCTACTACTGATGTTGAGGACTTGAAGCGTACTCGCTCCGGTTCATTCAGCGTGCCTAAAGCCAAGGTACTCCGTCCATTCAACACTAGCGAAGTCAAGATTTTGTTATTGGAGAACGTCAATGAAACTGCTGTCAGTGCTTTCACCAAGCAAGGTTATCAGGTAAGATCACCACCCAAACAAACAACATGCACATAATCAGCATGTGATGCTGACCCCTTTTTTTTCTGCCAGGTGGAAACCTATTCCAAAGCTTTGGTCGGCGATGAATTGATCGAGAAGATTCGCGATGTCCATGTCATTGGTATCCGCTCAAAGACCAAGCTCACCAAGCAAGTCCTGGAGCATGCAAAGAACTTGCTGGCTATCGGCTGCTTCTGTATCGGTACAAATCAAGTTGATCTCCAAGCTGCTGCTAAACAAGGTGTAAGTTACATGAAATTTATCGTGTTTGGATATCATTGGATGGGATGCTGAAATCTTACGTTTGACATGATTTTAGGTTGCTGTGTTCAACTCGCCTTTCAGTAACTCCCGTTCCGTTGCCGAGCTTGTCATTGGTGAAATCATCATGCTTGCCCGTCAGTTGGGCGATCGCAATATGGAGATGCACCAGGGTGTCTGGAACAAGGTCTCCAAGGCATGTTACGAGATCCGTGGCAAGGTCTTGGGCATCGTTGGTTATGGCCACATTGGCGCTCAATTGTCTGTCTTGGCTGAAGCGATGGGTATGACAGTCTACTTTTACGATGTGCTCCAGATCATGCCTCTTGGTCAAGCCAAGCCTTTGGAGAGCCTCGATGAGCTCTTGGCCATTGCTGACTATGTCAGTCTGCATGTTCCTGAAACCGAAGACACCAAGAACATGATTGGCGAGCATGAGTTCAAGCAGATGAAGGAGGGTGCTTATTTGCTGAACAATGCGCGTGGCACTGTTGTTCAGATTCCTGCTCTCACAAAGGCGCTTCAGTCTGGCCGTCTTGCTGGTGCTTGTGTTGATGTCTTCCCCAAGGAGCCTGCTTCCAACGGCCCTCACTTTGACTACTATCCTGAGTTGTTGGCATGCAAGAACCTGATCCTGACCCCTCACATTGGCGGATCCACCGAAGAAGCCCAGCGAATGATTGGTATTGAAGTCTCCCAGTCGCTTACAAAGTACATCAACGACGGAACCTCGCTGAATGCAGTCAACTTCCCCGAGGTGGACCTGCGTGCTATCCGCGAAGACGACAAGAATACGGTTCGTGTGCTTTACATCCATCAAAACATCCCCGGTGTACTCAGGGTAAGCTTGGGGGTTTTCACGATACATGCCTTATTAAACACACGCTAAATTTACATTTACAGGAAATTAACGAAATCTTTGCTGACCACAATGTCGAGAAGCAATACTCTGACTCCAAGGGCGACATTGCATATGTGATGGCTGACATTGCTGATGTTACCGACCTCAAGAGTCTGTACAGTGCGATCATTCAGACCCGCGCCAACATTCAGACCCGTATTCTCTACTAGATTACTACTACTGCTGCTACCAGTACATGCTCAACCATTTCATTTGTAAACTTCTTTATTATTAACTTTGCATTCAACATACATACCCTTTATTTTTCTCTTTAATTTCTATATATTATACTCGTCTATAGCATCATGTCTCCTCAACTCGACATGTTTTAAAATAAAATCTACATTATCTATTGTCCTGTACCTCAGCTGACTTGGTAGTAGGAAATCAGTCAAAATTCATGCCACTGATATCAGTGAAACAGATGCTGTATTTACCAGAATTTGATGGAATAGTACACTATAGGATCCCATCCTCATACATACAGCAACAACTTGGGCTTACAACAATCGAGTAGCTATCCTGACAAAATGTCGCAAAACTGTATTGGCATCACCAGAGAGCTGTGTTTGTGCATCCAGGGTTTTGTAAGACATCAATGCGGTGGTTGAGGATGATACATCACTTTGATTGTATACATGTGTTGTGTCTTGGGCACGCCTTCCAGCACCACAACGTCTGGGCCAAGGGAAAAGCGCGGCCGGTGATCCAGCACCTGTAGTACTAGTGCGCTTAATGGCATCTGTATATCGCACTTGTGATCCATGGTTGTCGTCGTGCACTCGAGTCACACGAATGGAATATAAACTCTCATAGGTTTTGCCTTGGCCTCGTTTTCTTCTCTTTCCCATTATCTTTTTAATTGCCAAAAAAGTCAAATCAATTTGATGAAGCGATTTACCAATGAACCAGCTTCTTCGAAAAAGCATCTTCCTGTGCTATTGGAAATCAGCGATGCACCCGTCTACTTCATCGGCCCAGCAACCAGAGAGAACCCAATGTCGCAAATGAGAACCAAGCTCATGGGAAAAGTCGTCTTTCAGGATCGCAAAATCAAGTGGAACCGGGTCAATCTTCAATTCATAGGCAAGGCAGGCATAGACATTGATGCCCCTCGCTCGGCCTTCCCGCGAGAAAACTACCTCAGCGATCTGGACGATCCCGTCAATGCAAATGCAACGACGAAAATACAGACGACGGTGCCCGTCTGCGAGGTGGAGAAGGAGCTCATCTTCT
This sequence comes from Mucor lusitanicus, assembly GCA_010203745.1. NCBI lineage: Eukaryota > Fungi > Mucoromycota > Mucoromycetes > Mucorales > Mucoraceae > Mucor > Mucor lusitanicus. Next base: position 1,561,607 of record JAAECE010000003.1, on the reverse strand, counting down.
CCGGGGAGGAGTCCATCGAGTTTGGCCTGCATTTGCCATCCCATTTGCCTGCCAGTTGCAGAACCAAAAACGCATTTGTTGAATATACCCTCGTGGCAAACTTCACTGCCGGCACCTTCTTCAAAAAGTACAGAACGCATCAGGTTGTCACCGTCCACAGACACTATCTGCCAAGCCCTAGTGCCATGATACCTACTATGGATTTCTCGGGTGTAAAGGAGTGGTTTGAATGGTCCGCAGAGCTTCCCAAAGCGACTGCAATCGAGTCTGGAGAAGTCGTTGTTGCCTTTCGTTGCAGCGTTGAAAAGGAAAGGGTCGAAGTGGATAGAATTGAACTGGCAATCGAGGAGATTGAGACCTACAGGTGAGTGTGTGTGAATCCACTGTGCACTGGGAGACAGAGCCCTTTCTCATGCTGTCGCTTAGATTTTGCACAAAACAAGGTGTACACAGTTTGCCGCCTATAGTCACCAGATTCCCACCTGCTACATATCACTTGCCCTCCTTCTCAAGTAGCTCAGAAACGCATTTCATTAGAACACCAATGCCTTTGAGCAAGAACCCCAAAGTCAGATCCATCCACACACACCAGTTTGATCCCTTCTTGGAGATATCGCATCGATGTCGACTGACTGTGCACTTTAACAAGGTGCCTACATTGACCATTGAGCCTGTCGTGTTGGAGTTTCCCATCATTATTACAGACTACCCCGCCGTCGTCTCTGATTCTGCCCTATCCCTGGCATCCTCCGCGCATAATGTCATCTCTACAGAGACACTGAATCATCCAAATACCATTACCAATGGAGGAGGGGATGACGCTGTGCCTGTGGATCTGGATTTGCCTGAATATACGCCACGCTATGAAGAGGCTTCTTCGTCTAATGCTTCTCCACCACCCATCGTTACCAACTAAAATCTACTTGTATATATTAAATAGGATGAAGAGTGGTATTCTAACGTAGAATAATAATAAAAAGTGCTTTTGCAATCATAAAGAAGGATAACGACAATGGCACCAAATCAGACGGTGGTTGTTTGTTTTTTAATGCTCAAGTAAGCTTTATTGTCACCCTTTGATCAGATTTTCCGCTATCAAATTTAGATTAGATGTTGGTGGTGGATGGTGCCACCTTGATTCAGGTTCCGTTGAATGTTTACATTGAAATGGAGTATAAGCTTTTAACTGTTGCAGCATCAGTAGTACCACCATGCGCGGTAGCTCTGACAATGCCATTTAAAATTGTGCCATTGTGAGCTACTTTTTAGCCCTACTGTTAGTCCTAACTATACCGTATACACTGAAATGTTCGAGTCCACGCAACCCGCAACGCAATCCCATCACGGAATGTAAAACGCAACTAGGAATGGCAATATGATGCTGAAAAAATTGGATTACAATAATTTTTTAGAGAAGGAATATATGATATACCAGACCCTTAGGACAACGCCAGAATCGATTGAGCGTAGCGAAATCAATTGGACATGTACAGTGCCTTTTATTAGCTAAAGCTAGGGCAAAACGCAGCCTCAGCTGGATTTGAATTTCAAGGCTTCCACCGGTCGTCTGAACCAGGAATTTGGACATTTCAAACCCTTTCGAGGGCAATTACTCTAAATGTTACTATATAAGCAACAGGTATTTCTTAACACTTATAAATGTAGAATTGAACAAGGAATCCAATGGTGCCAATATCAAAGCAATAACTTTAGTCTGCGGTGAGGAATCCCCAAAAAATTGAAAATACGTTTTTTGAGAAAAAGTCTACAAAACGACTAGTGAACTGACCAAAAGACAGTTGCACACGATCCTTTGCATTCATACGGTTGATTTGAGCTTAAGAACACTATAGTAAAAAACCTCGTTTTCAAGGTGAAAACGTCCATTCTTTGAAATCATCAATTTTTCCCTTACAGGAGCAAGGGCAAAATGCTCAAAAATTGATGATCAAATTGTTCCCCCAAAAATTGCTGGAAAGTGATCCTTGACCTAATGTGAGGTCGTAGAACACGATTGCACCTATTCCGAGGCCGGGATTATGCTTTGCTGGCAAGATACAAGCGATTTAAATTGCTACTTTTATAGTGGCAAATACATTTGAAAGCTGCTCACTCACCAATGTGCTTTTTAGTATCTGATCTGTTGGTCTACAATTGCTTATATAGCAGAACAGCGTAGTATCAAATACTTGGTTCATCAAAAGGACGTAGATTTACTATGTAGTTGAGATGTACTATGCAAATTTGTGAATCTACTCTCATACTCCATACATAGACCAGCAAATAAAAGACATACTCCCGCAGGGCGAAGCGTGATGAGAGTGTAATAAGCGAGCATCTGCTAGTAGATATGATTGAATAAATAGCTTACTGCTCATTTTACATGATTTGCTTTGATGGATTTATTCAGGCACGATAGGTAGGCTCGTTCCTGAAATGCTGTCCCCAGAGGCGGCATCGCAGTGTGGTCAATTGTATATGGATATTCTATTAAATCGCTATAGCCCCATAGGTTGATCCGTGATATTTCTTGCTTATAACTTATCCATAGAATGGTGCAGTCTGATGATCAGCGTGTGTGCCCATGCCCGTGGCCCTAACAGATCGAGATTTGATTTCGTCTGGCCTGCAGCGGTGTATACAAAAGCTATTGCAATGAATGCGTGTGCTGCCATGCACAGAGCATTTCGGCCCAATATCTGGAATGTCATTGTATCATACAGTCGAAAGATAGGAGGCATCACAATCAATGGACGGCATTATCGCTTGATTCCACTGTCCTATTACAAGTGGAATATCATTTCAGTTGCATCCATTCATGTTCATATTCATTTTGTTCTCATTTTGATCCGGGAAAAAGCTGATGTAATAATCAGCATTTCTCTCTCACGCTTTCTACCATTGTGATGTAGGAGAAGTGTTAAACCTCTCGCCCTTGAGCCACTGCTCGTGCCTTGAGACGCACTTTAATCACTCCCTCCCCCCAAGAAATCAAGGTAGTGAGATACGAACTGAGTGAAATGAAATCACTTGTTGTGTACCCATCAGCCTTCAAGACTGCCACACTCTATGCGCCATCACATGAGCTGACATGGATTATCATGTACATGATCTGTTTACGTGTATCATGTGTGTAGACATGCCAGTGGAATATGTACGCACAAAGCAATGTACGTCTGTATAATATCCAGCAAAAGAGAATATGCAATTGAGTTAGGGTTCATTATGGCTTTAAACCATTAGCCTACAACTTTACTCACTGGTAGACCTTTTACCCCCCCTTTTTTTGTCAGTGTGGATAGTGTTGTCGCCATACAAATCAACATCTCGGTATATCGACACGGCTCAAACTCGCTTTTAACTTGTATTTTTGTAATATAATGTTGTGCATATTGTTGTCATCGCATGCATCTATGTTTGTATAAAAGAAACTTTTTGAATAAGATGGGATAGCATCATTACTTGCAATCAAAAAAGTAACTGCGATATCATATCCACTGTTGAGAATGAGCGTTAGAATATGAATTAGTTGCAATATAAAGAGGAGCCTGGTGTCAATTAAATGGAACGAAAATCAGCATAATGACACTATGGACATGTATTATACTCTATTGCTAAAAATCATTATTTTAGACGAGCCGTTTTATCAACATGTCGCATTTCTCCCTTCTTCTTTTCCTTTTCCATTCGCTTCTTCTTTATTTCCACCTTGTAGATTTTAAACGCACTTTTTCAATGAAATCGATAAATGGATCGATGTCTACTCTGTTCCTATTATCATGGTGCTTTGCCTGCTCTGTCCTTGCCCAGCTCGATCAACAAGGCTCGCTCAAACCATCTCCCAGATGGGCCAATGGCAAGTTTTCATCTGTTGTGTGCATTGTTTCTCTGATGAGCTAAATCGACCAAATGTCCTTAAAAAAAGAGTAGAATGTGTACTATTGACTTTCAAGGGGGCACTCGTATGCTTTGGAGGAATATTAGAGTCAGGCATGTCGACAAATTCAATGCACTCTTTAAACTTGTACCAGTCGTGGAATACAACCGATCCTGCTTGGTCTGTCATGGAGACATCAGTAGATCAAATACCACCCGTCTCTTTCTTTGCTGCGACATATCTGCCCAGCACACACAACTTTCTGATTGACGGAGGTACAGCCGCTGTTCGATCCAACATGAAGAATCAGTCGACGCTGTACTATGACACACTGCAAGATCATTGGGAAAGTCCTACCATCAAGGGAGATGTTCCAGCACGAAGGTATGTATCTTATTGCCATTATGACGATTATGCAAAAAAAAAGCTGAATGATTCCATTAGAAAGCAACATACCGCAGTGTCAGATGATCAAGGTCGTATATGGTTGTGGGGAGGTCAAAGGTAAATAGTAACCAGATCATACAATAATGGATCCTTAAAAATAATGTCTTAATTATCAGCGATATGTCTACGTATGGCGGGCCCAGCATATTCTACAATACGTGGACTATTATCGATACACAGACATGGACAGTATCGCATCCCCAAGTGGATAACAATCCCTCGCCTCGCATTGATCATACTGCCACCATGATTTCCAACAAATACATACTGATCATTGGTGGAGTGGTCTACTCACATGATGTGACAGATCCAACAGGCCAGCTTGCATTGAATCCCGTTTCCATGAGCTCCTTGTTGCTGTTTGACATTGACAACAATCGATGGATCAACATTAACGCCGGTGGAAACATTCCTGCTCCTCGACGAGGCCATTCAGCTGTCCTTAGTAAGAATGTATAAAAAATCAATGCTCATGTGTATACAGCAAAACAATACTTGCTTATACACAGGGCAATGACTTTCTTAGTGATACTTTGTATACTAACGCACATTTGCTTAATTTCGACAGGTCTTGATGGTAAAAGCGTTATTGTCTTTGGTGGGGGCATGCCAGAAGATGAACGCACTCAAATGAATGATGTCTTTATATTGGAGCTGGCTACCATGCGCTGGACAGCACCTTCCATCAAGGGCGTGCCACCAAAGCCAAGGAGATATCATAAAGGTATGTAAGAGCTACTTGTATTTTTGATTTATCCAACCTTACAAACCCCCCCCCATAGCCTATCTTGTGGACGACTTCATGCTGGTGACATTTGGGCTAAGTGGCGATAATACGGGCTTCGATGATGTCAATATTCTCAGTACATCAAGTTGGTCATGGATTACGCAGTATACCGCCAACGTGGCATGGCTTTCAGGAAACACATCATCTACCAACGGTAAGGTTCGAAACAACACAGGTAATCCAAGCTTATAACACGGTCTAACAAAAAAGCACTCACACATATCGCTTGCAGGTAATAGTACTGATCATGATCCCAATGCCATAACTGAGGGAAAGGAACATGAAGTCTCAACTGAAACTCGTATTAAAGCAGGAGTAATCGCTGGTGTTGTCAGCGGAGGCGTTGTCATAGTAAGTGTGCTGGGTATCCATGCTTGCAAACACTAGTTAACACGGCTTAGTTGGGCGGTGGCATCTTTCTGGTGCTGAGTGTCGTGATACTTCGACGAAAGCAGAGCAAATCAAAGAAATCGAGCAACAGCAACGTGGTTGATCCAGCAAGCATTGGCCAGGACAGCGAGTCGACCATGACAGATTTTGCCTACGAACCTCATTCAACAATCGTGCAATTCCAGAAACCAGATAATCGATCCTCTATCCGCTTTGCGTCTCAAATTGAGGATGGAGAGCACTACTATAAACCGAACGCCAAAACAGATGAATGAAGCACCAGCGCATAAGCATCTCCTTGTACTATAATTTACACGAATATCTACATAAAAAGCCCACAAACCTATATACACACACATTCACTTAATCAGACGTTATTGAACTGCCAGCAATAAAATGTCAAATATCAATGCCTTGAAGTGGTATTTTTAATAGTGAAATATGTACAGAGAGAGAGAAAAAGTCTATCAATTACAGCCAGCTGGGTCGATGTTGACGATCGTAAGGTACTAAATCATGATCAAATGTCTCTATAAACTAAAGGCCCAGAATATTAACTGAACTGCTCTGCCCAAATCATCCACGTCGCTGCTTTACCTCTTGATCTGCCAGTACTTTGGTTCCTGCAAATTTTCGATATTCGTCAAATATTGAGGTCATTGACCATCTTTGTATTTTCCTTAAACAGCCCACTAAACAACCGATTCGATGCTATAATAATGACATGCCCTGAGTAGATGCGTCTTTCTTTTGCCATGTCTAACCTTACCTTTCCTTTTAAACAGTGGATAAGCACTATAAAGCGAGTTGTTGTAAGTTGACATGTCTTGTGCTCAATCCCCTCTCTGATGATTTTACCTGGATGGCTTCTTTTATCTAGCAATTTCACCAGTGCATGTGATATATCTTCAGGATTCACCTCCACAAACGGCTCCTTATTTCCCTCTGTGCGATAGTGCAAGACTTCAATCCCTTCTTGCTCTACAAAATGCTGCATTTCTGGAGGATAATCTTCCATTGCAAAGTACCTACGCAGTAAGCACACATGTCAATCAGTGTTTCCTAATTCGATTCATTCGGCTCTGCATTACAATATTGTCTTTAGTCCAAGCTTTCTCAAAAACGCGAAGTTCTGCTTGTTTGGGTGTCCTGAGCGATAGACACCTGAAGCTATCATTGCAAAATTGAGTGGAGGCACGAGAGGCATGCCAGGCCTTGTATAGCAAATAGGACAAGTATCATAATGATGCTTTGAGTGGTCTGCACGCTGATGTCTGCTAATAATGACTGAACTCTGTTCTCGTTCTTGATTGTGGTTGATTGCCATCTTGTAACAAGTAGAGAGAAAGAAAAAAAAAAGCAAAACGGCCTGGGCCACTGGCGCATATATCTGTTGGTAATTCAAAATGCGCACATGTTTCGATTCACTCATATCAGACTCCACACGCACAATGGCTGCATTGCAAGGCTTTCAATAGAGTCAGCAAAGATCGAATACCGTTCATCTAATAGTGGAAAATAAAAACGATGGTCATGACAACGCAGTGTATGCAAAGAAGTCTTCTTGAATATCATGTACAGGTGATACAAAGCTTGATGTTGTTCATGTTTATGTACTAGTTTTATCAGGCAATTCGATTTTTCCGTGCCTAAATCATGATGTAATGTACATAACACAACTGCAAGAACATCAGGAAACGTATATATATACTCTTATGTTTACAAAATTAAGAGACTCCAATTCTTTTTCATATTGAGAGTATTAGTATGCCTGGTGTATTCATGTCAAATCTTCTGCCAAGTTCCTTATTTAGCAAGAAGGATGCTACTGTCAAGCCGGATCCTGCTTCTTCTGACGGATTCGTGAATGACAAGGGCGAAAATGTGCCGCAAAGTAATCATAAAGACAAGGAGAAGGATATTGTACCTTTACAACAGACGAGCATATCAAATGCTGGTAATTCATACTAGTACAAGCAAAGAGAGACTACAGCCCTTGACTGACACATTTAGTACGATTTTAGAATGCTCCTCTTCGTCCTCATCTTCCTCTAGTGGAAACGCAGATATCTCTACGAGCCATCTCACAATCGACACCAAATTACCACCCAAGCTCAGAGATGAGATACCACCCCCGTCATCGCCCATCATCAACCATCCCAATCTGCTTGAGGAAAAGAAAAAGTTCACTCGACCTTCCATGCTCAATGAGACAAGCCGTCTAAACACATCAGTTCGCTTCCAAGACAGCAAAACCGAAGGAAGGCCAAGTATCTACTTGTTCATCTTTGTGAATCCTCTTTCTGGTGATTGCAAAGGCAAGGATTTGGTGGAGCTTCCTATTCAGCATTTCCGCTTGAGACGATTTCCCCAAGTGCAGGTAGAAATTCACAACATTTTGGATGAGCAAGATAGAAATCTAGGCGTAGAAAGCATACAGCTTGTAGAGCAAATGGCGAAAAGCGGCCAGTTACCGTCGCTTGAAGACGAAGCACTACTCGATCCACACGACTCTGAGGTTGGTAAGATTAGCAAGACTGTGAGAACTCGACACATTCATGTGTGGAGCGCAGGTGGAGACGGCACCGTGATGAGCGCATTTGAATTGCTGGTGCATCATGATATCGATCTGGACTACATGTTTTTTTCATGTAAGCATATTTATACACTTGTCGTAGTATCTTGTGCAAAACGATGCTCACTTGACGCCTTTTTTTCTCTCTCTCTGTACATAGGCATCCCATTTGGCACTGGCAACGATTTCAGCCAGGTGCTCGGTTGGGGCAGAACCATCAAGCATCCCAATATTCTGGGCAAGCGTCTGCAGAATCTGGAAGAGCTGATTACTGAGCGACTGGAGAAATCAGAGGCGGCTCGTTTGGACATTTGGCAGGTTGAAATGACCGCATACCATGGAGGCTATGTCAGATTAGCAGGTCCACAGCGCAAAGATGGCCATGACGTGCTGGAGATTGACGAACGCGAGCAGCAAGGAACCTATCCACACATGGTGCGCAAAATGTGCAACTACATGTCAATTGGCGTGCAAGGCTATGTTGGAAGCGGGTTTGAGAAGCATAGAGCCTACAACCGCTTTATGAATATGCTGATCTATACGTCTGAAAGCGCTAAATGGGTCTTTTGGAGACGATTTCCGTCTGTCACTAGCTTTATTGACAGGATCAAGTTTAGAGAAGAAACAGTGCTTGTCGTTCCTGACCCTGACAAGAAGGGCACCGATCAATTACCAGAGGGTGTCCCCACCATGACCACACAGCCCATTGATTTTGTGATTCAGAACATACCTCACATTTGGTACGTATATACGTACAGCCAGACGTGCTTGAATCTATAGTGATTGACATGTTGTCTCTACATATTCTTAGGGGAAGAGAAGTCGATCTTTGGGGCGATGCCAAGTACGGCTTGGAGGCCGTTGAAGGTCGCAGTGGACATACTGATGCAGAGACGTGGACACCCCAACTGGCCAATGATGGAAAGATGGAGATCTTTACCATTGAAAACATGGTCAGCTATATCAAGAAACTAGCGAATATTAGACAGCATGTGTCTCGCGTTGGTCAGTTTGAGACACCATTTGAGATTGTCTTTAGAGAGCCTCCTGCCTCTTCAGCTACCAAGCAGCACGGCAAGAAATGGTGGCAGAGCATGACTGAAAACAAGTACAAGCAAAGAAATGTGATTTGCATCATGTGCGATGGCGAGTTCTATATTCTCAAAGATCCCAAATCACTCAAATTCAAGCGATTCGCTCAAGTATGGACGTTGGGAAGACTTGATGAACATGTCCGTGGCAGGCTTGTTCAGGATGAGCAGATATCTCAAAAGCGACAACGAGAGCAGCAGCATTTGGGCACATTGTAGTGTCTATACTGCCCTATTTTTTGTATTTAAATCAATCAATATAACCCCCTTTTGGTCATTGCACCTCTTCTGTATATGATGATCTTCTTGTCGCTCCATTTCATCCTTTGCATTTAGCATTATTGTGACGATTTATTCTCTTTTCGTAGCCTAATCACTTGTGCAAAGAAGGACATGTTAGCTTTGCAATCTCTCTGTCCACTTTTTCCATGACAACTGACGCACCCTTATCGTGGGATAGAGAGCTATCGCACTTTTTCAAAAGCATTGGACTGGTAGAAACAAGCGAATGCTTAGAATCAGAGCTCGTTGTGCTTTCACAAAGCCAATTGCAGAAGCTGCCAGCTGAATTGGAGACACTGGTCGAAAAGCTTTTAATCTCCCTAGAGAGACACGTCGATGCCAAAGAAGAGATCATTGGCAAACCAGACAAGACGCACGACGGCCTGCTTGTATCCAAGCGAAAACGAAGCGACAATGAGCAGGACGAGCAAGACGAAAAGGAGAGAATAAAGCGGTTTGATGGCGAGCAGATTCAAATCAGAGCCACCACAGAAGAAGTAGAGCAAAGAATCAACACATTTATCCAGGCAAAGCAAAACGAACTGGACGAAAGCAACAGGACAGAGTTTCTGAGCAGACACGATCCCGCAGCCGACGATGTTACTTGCGCGAGGACAGACGCCAGAGAAATCAACCGCAACATTCAGATGAAATTTGACATTGTCAACAATGAAGACGGCCCTATTGCGAGATCTCTGCTGGCGCACAACGACAAGTCCAAGCCAGACCATGTAGCGCAGATAGCAACGGCAGCAGACATATCCGAGAGGCTCAACAACCTAGAGGAGCATCTCAATGTAAAGCTGGATGGCACTGCAAAACCACCGTTTTCTGTCTTTGAAAGGATCAAAATCTTGGAAAACACACTGATGGAGATTGAGCGACAACATCCCACATGGGCAGCAGTGCACTTCAACCAGCCCAACCGCAACTTCCCTCCACCGCCACCAGTTACGTATATCACACGGCCCAACACGGAATCAGAAGAGCCACTGCCACTACTACCACTAGCACCACCACCGCCGCCATCACAGCAAGAAGCCACTTACATTTCCACACAAATCACTACGGCTGCACCGCAGCAACGAATGCTACGGGCTCATGGTCGAGCCAATTCATCGCTGACGAGAGCAGTGATAGATCAGCTCAACAGACAGAAAGATATATCCATTACAAGGCAAACCGTTGAATCATCGCAGCCTTGATACACTCAATAAACCCTTGCCCCTCCTTTTTTTTCCATGTGCTTTTTAAATTTATTCTACTATGTATATAAAGTGGTTTTACTTAGATTTCGAGCTTGAAGGTGAAATAGTCAGGGTCAAAGTGATGGACACGAACGTAACCATCTTCACCACCACTTGAATAACTTGTACCGTCAGGGTGAACAGCAATAGTGTTGATAGGACCGAAATGGCCTCTGACACGGCCGACCTCCTCCTCGAGGATCTTGTGATAGAATCTACTCTCGAATTTACCTTGACGGGCAGATGTAGTTGTGACATTCATGGCATCTTGACCACCACCCAAAATGACGAATTCTTGGTGTTTGGGAGTCAAGGCAGCTGAATTGAGAGGTGTGTCAGCAGAAAATGATTTCTTTTCGTCTAAGCTGAGTGAATCAAAGATCTTTGCGCTCTTGTCCTTGGAGGCAGTGATGAAATATGTGCGGTCAGGGCTGAATTGCATGTCGGATAAGACACCTTCGTGAGGGTGGATGGACTTGACCTTTTCGTTTGTCTTCCAATCCCACTGGCAGATGGTGCCGTCTTCGTGGCCAGTGATGATGTACTTGTCTAAGCAGGTCCAGCCAGCAACGACAGCCTTTGAGCCGCCGTTGTTGGTGATGGTAACGACAGGCGTGTCGGATTCTATGCAGCATCAGTCAGTCTCACGCCGCTTCCGATCCACACACATAATACTTACGAGTGCCATTCACATCACTGTTGACGGGGTAGACAGTGACCGTGCCGGAGAAGCCCATACGCTCCTCAGTAACGCACAACACCATGGTATTATCCTCACTGAATTCAACGCGCTTGACAGCAGTCTTGAACTCCCATGTCTTCAAACAGCGACCAGTTTGAACCTCCCAAAGCTTGCAACTATTGTCAGCAGAACCAGTAACGAGCAGTGTAGAGTTGGCTAGACAATGTGTCAATCAAACAAGCAGCCTCATGCAACCAGGCGTGCTTCACTTACCATTGACATCAATGGCCCAAACGGAACCTTGATGGCCAGTGTATGTACCGAGACGTTCGCCGTTATGAGAGTACCAGACATTGGCGACCTTGTCTTTGGAGACTGAGAAGAGCAAATCACCTTCTCTGTTGTATTTGATTTGAGTTAAAGCTCTGGTATGACCTTGAAGCAAAATGGGTCTCATGTTGTAAGTCTGCTGAAAGAGGGGTGTGTCGTTAAACGAGAAAAGAGGTCGAAAATGTTGTAAAAAAATTATGAAAAATTCTATACGAAAAAAAAAGAGGCTTTACTCTTGGTAAGGGCCCGAGAGATCGAGCGTCCGGGTCGGATGCTTGTGGTATAGGTGAAAAGTTTTGCTGGTGTGCGCGCACATGCGCATGAGATGGATGGTGGGCATAGCGCAGGGTGCAGGCGCTGAGTGAGCGAGAAAGAGAGAGCCAGACAGAGGGGGGATATATGGATTCTACAGACGCACATTCTGGTAATCTTCCCTTTTTTCCTCATCATGGTATTGTATCCATACATCAAAGCATCAATTGGATGGAAGGAAATGGATGAGACATGCAGATGAATGGATGGATGAAGCGGATCAGCTCGATACAACATGGATGCCTATTGCCCACATCAACCTCTGATACGCACCACACATAGATCCATAGCAACAGCAAACCACACCACACCACACATACTGCTGGAAATCACTGTCCATGCATTCCTTCCAGTCCTTGAATTGATCAAAGCCCATGTTGCAGCTTGTTCATTAATCCTCATCTCCGTAGGCTGACGAGCAAACTACTCCTAGAAAGAGAACTTTCCGTAAGTTTACCTACCGTGGTATTGACCTTGAACAACTCTTGGACTTGTCTTCTGAACAGGTAAAGTTGCACTGCCATTTCATGTGCGCGTGAAAAGAGAGAGAAATGCTGACCTTTTGCAACTAGTTCATGGAGCTCGTTCACTGTCGTGCTCGCAGAAGATTCCAACGTGGTCTCAAGCGCAAGCCTATGGGTCTCATCAAGAAGCTCCGTGCCGCCAAGAAGAACGCTGCCCCTGGCGAGAAGCCTGAGGTTGTCAAGACCCATCTCCGTAACATGATCATCGTCCCTGAGATGATTGGTTCCGTCATTGGTATCTACAACGGTAAGGTCTTCAACCAAGTTGAAATCAAGCCCGAGATGACTGGTCACTACCTCGCCGAATTCTCCATCTCTTACAAGCCTGTCAAGCACGGTCGTCCCGGTATTGGTGCCACTCACTCTTCCAAGTTTGTTCCCCTCAAGTAAATTCGACAAACAGAAAAAAGAAAAGCGAATCGACCAGGAGAGAGCGAGTGCATTTTGCTTTCGACTGTTCAATTTGTATTTTTTGTTATCTTTTTTTCATTAAATAGGGCTTTTTTTACCATTAAAAAAAAGCATGATCAGTTATTTGTGATTTGATAGTCTTGTTGCTGTGAAGGGATGTGTTGGTGGTTTTTGTGGGGAGAAAGGCTTTTGTTGTTCAGGCTGGCAAGGCGTGTTGTTACTAGTATACCGTGCTGTAGAGTCAAAATCACTATATCGTCTACTCTGCCACTCAAATCTTCTAATCAACACCCGTATTATATGCCCTGATATGCTGTATTTACGTAGTATAATACTATCATCAGTTGTCATTATGTTCTATTCAATTGAAGGCACGTTTATTCAGCGTATATTCTTGACATTAATCCGATTTCTTGCTTCTTCAGCTTATTTTGTGACATTTCCTTACAGTCAATCATCAAGGCTTGGGCATTACTTGGTGCAATTACCAAACGCTCAGCTCTGATCAATGAACAGCGGGCAAGATGCAGCAAGCGTCGCCAATCCAAGCGCAAAGAGGCATTTGATATAGCGTGCTATATATAATGTGCTCTGATTTCCGTATGACCTCATCCTTTGTGAGTAGTAGTATGATGGCACAAAATAACTGCCAAGCACTGATCTTCGCTGCGCATGACCTGGATTCTCCAGAAAATGCTTGCTTACACGACTCTGGCGGGTTGCTTTGCTCAAGGAGGCTGGTGATATTTATATATCGCATCATTTACCGCCTTCACATATAAATAACTCTTGACAGCAGCCATACGTTTATTCAAAACCAATGGGCGTGTATATGCCTTTCTCATGACCCGCCCCTGACCAATCTGCTGTATTATCGAATGAAATGTTGAATAAGCTGCCCGTACTTGGTGAGCGGTTTCAGCCTGTGGTTGGTTTTTACATGAATGGGAAATTGGCGCATTCATATGTCACAATGATGGCGCATTTCAGGAAAGTGGAAAAACTTAAATTTTGACATTTTACAGATAAGAACTCGCATTCTGATGAAATTCTGCCTTGTCATGTTGTGAAAAAGTGAGGATCGACACCAAACTTTCCATTTAGAAACATCACTGATGTTGGGGTCCAGCAAACCCTTTGCAACTTCATCCATTTACAGCCACTACACATAAATTTGCGTTCGCAGTATAGATAGCAAAAAGTGCTTTGAAACCAGGCCTAAAAAAAGCTATTTATGGAAAATATGACGAGAGATTGTAGAGCGCCTCAACCACCGATAACTTGGTAGAAAAGTGTGGGTAGTACGCCAAGTATAAATAGCTGCGCTGGAGTGTGTATTTTTAGTCTCTTCTCTTCTTTATCTCCTCTATTTCAGAAATGTCCCCCAGATCCTTGTCAACCCCTCCTCCTGAGGACAAGTCTAGCAATGCCACCACCATCAAATACACCAAGAAAGCCAGGCACGGACATGGGCAAGACGTAACTGACGCCCACAACATTCGCCAGGTGGCCGGATGTCTGCCCATTGATCCTGCGTCCAAGAGATTCCTGTTGATTTCTTCCAGCAAAAACCCTGAAGCATGGGTCATCCCCAAAGGCGGTTGGGAGACTGACGAAACACAAGAGCATGCTGCGCTCAGAGAGACCTGGGAGGAGGCTGGCCTCAAGGGACGTATTACTCGTCAATTGGGCGTCTTTGTGGAGCGTGCCAACAAGAAGATTAGAGCCCATCATTGGATCTTCGAGATGGAGATTGATGAGATTGTGAAAAAGTACCCTGAGCGCATGAGACGTGATCGTCGTTGGTTTACGTTTGAAGAAGCTCTCATTGCAACCGCCAACAATCCATACATCCAAGAAGCAATTCGTCTGTCAAGCATTAGTCCCCTGCCCCGCCAGACAACACCTCAGAATGCGCCCAAGCCATTGACACAGCAGCCGGAAACCGCAGCCATCGACAGCCCTCCCTCATCCGTCCCTTCCACGCCTACCAAATCAACTGCAACCATCGAATCGCCATCCGTGCAAGAAAGCAGAAAATCCAACGATGCTTTCCAGGCATTGAGGGAGCTGATGGAGCAAACAGCTGCAACCGCTTAAAGCAATGTCTGCTAGATGTATATTACATAGTATTTATAACCTCTTTTGTCATTTTTTCTTTTCTCTTTTGCCTGATTCTTGGCTGTAATCCGATACCATTTTCAATTTGATGAAATAAACACTTTAAAACTGATTCTGTATTCGTTGCTTGAATTACCCAAATTGCACCCTCTTTGGTCATATTTCACCGTAATAGTAGCCCTTTTAAAAATAGATTTCTCGGGTTTTGTGGCCCTGTGGGTTTAGTGCCCTGCTTTGGCATTGCAGTGAATGAGGCATCGGCTGCATGCTCTACTTGTTTTATACGTTGAATGCTCTTGGGGAAGCGACAAATGGGGGATGATTTGAATGGCATGAAAGCATTTACGACTGGGAATGGCTGAACAGATTTGGTGGATTTGCTGCTAAAAAAAGCTTGATTGACAGACGACTCGCGAGCGGGCCCTGATTAGGAGGCTTCACTTGACAACAGCTGGGAGCATGCACACATCCCTTACAAGGCAAGGACAGTAGACAGCACGAATGCTTTGGCGCTTTAACCTTTTTCCTAATATCAATTACACTGACAACAGTGTCATATTTTCTTACCTATTAACCGGCGGCACCTTTTGCTGCTACATTGATGAATGTCTGGGGAAAATGATCCCCTTTCACTTGGTATGATAGCATATTGACCTATTTTTACTTGTCGACATGTCAAACATTGCGGCCATTTAACGCATGATTCCAAGCACTGAATCCGAGATGTTTCTATCTAGCACTTTTCGCTGGTCAAACTGAGCAAGCAACAACAATAACAAACGTATTAATCAAGTAGTGTGTTTATGTTCATATACGACACATCACAAGAAATGCGTGATTTTTGGGTAACTCACAAGTCATGATTCAACAAATATACACGCATGCATAGCATTGCTATATTTGTGCTGACAGAAAGAAAGAAAAAATACAAGATCCATGCAATTAAGCCATTTGACACAGTGCGTGTGCCACGGCTTGCACTTTATTATCAAGAGTAAAAATACAAGTTATATACAGTTTAGCGTCTCTCCTTGACGAGATACTTGAGAAAGAGAAACGAGGTGAATAGTGTGGCAAATACAAATACAATCAGTTTTGTAACATCAGACCAGAATGCTTGTCCATTGAAGCCAAATCGAGCAAGGATAATTGGCCCAGGGATTTGAATGTCGGCAATGGATTTATCACGCAATGTAATGTCCTTGAGTTCATTGACAATCAGTGCTTCGTAGCCATAGTTGAAGAAGCTCAGATGCTGGAGCCAACTAAATCAAATGCAAGGCTTAATTTTGAGCTATGACGCTAGATATCAGGCACTTACCTCAACATGGGTGGGATATGATCTAAGTATGCCAACGTCGCGTTAGCATATTGCTTATATTCTCAAGATGCCTGCCTTACCTTTGTTCAGCAAAAATCCACCAAATAGCATGGAGAACAATATCACCAAGTTGGCCAGCAAATTGGCAGCAGACAAGTTTTTAAATGCAGTGGCAAAGCAAAGACATAGACCAGCAGCAGCTAAATTAAACAATACTAAAACCAGCAGGAATTTGCCGAATATAGGCAATGCTGAATTGAGCCCAATCATGTAGTAACTGATGGACCCCATCACCAAAGGTGGCAGCACACGCAGGGGCACAATATCGAACAGGACTTTGGCTACGAAATAGGCGCTTGGACTGTAGTAACCATTCTCGCGTTCACGCATAAACAAGATGCGTTCCTTGTTAAACATATCCAAAGCACTTGTTGCTGCAAACCCTAGCAAAGCACACATGAAGAACAAGACACCAAGTCGGTTCTGAACACCGGATAAGTCAACATCAACTTGCCAAAACAGGCTACCCAACAACACAGCCAAAACGATGGAGAAGGCAAAATGAGCAAAGAAGAGGAACGGATTTCGGTACAGATTGATGAATGTGCGCGATGAGAGCAGGGTCTAACAAAAAAGTCAGCGCAACGGTAAACGTTTCCTTTAAAGAAAAACAACTCACCAGCTCATGGTAAAATTGGTAGACTGAGAATGCGGATTCCTTTTGGCCAGGCGTATCCACCCACACGGAATAATCGCTTGCATTCGCTGTAGTTCGACCGATGCGGTTCTCAATTGTTTGGAATAAACCAGAGGAATAGAAAGAGTCGAGCAAAAAGTGGGCATGGTTGGAGTCTGCCAACAGATTCACTTCGCCTGCTCCATCCTGTTGATGTTGGCTGTTGCCAAGAGTGTACGGTGCGTGCATTTCTTCCAAAGGCTCGGTCTCGACATCCATCTGACTACGGCTGGAAGGCATGGGTGTGGTTGGCCTCGTAACAGCATCGTCTGGTCGCTTCATAGTAAGATCAACTGCTCAGCGCATTAGTCTGTGTGCACGCCTTTTGGAATATCAATGCTACCTACTCAGATAATCAGCCACGTTGTAGTCAGCAGGAATCCTAAATCCAAGGTTCTTGAAATAATGAGAGCACGTCTTGGCTGGCCCAAAGTAAACTAAGCGTCCACTCGCAAGGAGCATGAGCGAATCAAACATCTTGAATATATCTGATCTTGGCTGATGAAGGAGGAGTAAGCATCCATGGCTGTTTCAGCATGTGTCATGTATTTCGCATACCTGATGAATGGTGACAATGATGGTTCTCTTGCCTTCGTGCGCCAATCTCTGTAGACACTCCATGACAACACCCGCATTGTAGGCATCCAAACCGCTCGTTGGTTCATCCAGGAACAACAAACTAGGGCTTGTTACCAGCTCTTTGCCAATACTCACTCTTCTCTTTTCGCCTCCACTGATACCACGCTGTCCAGGCATTCCGATCTTACTGTCTGCAATTTTGGAGATACCCAGCTCTTGAATGACATCCTCCACACGCTTCTGTTTGGCCTTGAGTGGCATCTTGCGAGGTAGTCGCATCAATGCCGCATATGTCAGTGTCTCTCTCACAGTGAGTGTCTCCATCAAACTGTCATCTTGGTCCACATATCCAGTCATCCGCTTGAACTGTCGGCGCGTGGGCGAGACACCGTTGATCAAAATCTTTCCACTGATGACACCTCGCTTGTGTTTTCGTGAGAGGATGTCCAGCAAACTGGACTTGCCAGCACCAGATGGCCCCATCACAGCTGTCAATTGACCCGGTTCCACGTACCCATTGATATCTGATAATATGGGCTTTCCAGCCACGGTGTAGCTGACATCTGCAAATGTCAATGCGACTTCAGTTGATGTGGCGTGGTTGAGCATGTTTTCGTCGTCGTCGTCGTCATCGTCAAGCTCAATACGTGTACCAAACATCTTCTTCTGGCGAGACGCAGTAACCTTGGTGATGGCAAACAGCAACATGCACGCAACGAAAATGGCTCCAATAATCATCATTTCTGTGTAATTGGAAAACTCTTGATCCTATATATACAATGCAGCAACAGAATCAATCCAATAGCCCCTTGTATAAGCAAATTCGTCAGGCACTTACAATAGGCACGGCATCCAAGAAATCCTGCTCGTTTGCGCATTCGCCAGCATCGCAGGCCAATTGAATATTGTCTGGAAATACACTGACTAAAGTAGAATACTCTTGTGTAATTTTGCACATTAGATCATGTACAACCCCAATATCACATCATATGTAATTGCTTACCGTTGTACCAACAATCTTTCCCGTTTTTGCAAAACCACTCGGAAGGTCCTTTTACATTCTTGACCAGCTCTGACATGTCTGGTCCACCGCACAAGCACAGTTAAAACCCTCGTTTCGACACATACACACAACAAGCCAACTTACCCACTTCTTTGCCGCACATGAAAGCATCCTTCATACAACCACAGCTTGCTTTTGCACAGTGGCCCTGCACGTCATTGTCCCCGGAAGCTGTGTGGGATTCGATAAGTGAGATGCGCTGCACCCACAACACCTTGCCGCACCATATACTTACTGGTCTGAGTGCACTCGCTTAATTCACAATAGAACTGTTCCTCGCTGTCCTTCCAGAACTGAAATACACACTCGCTTTTTTCCCACTCACATGATAACGACACATGTGTGTTATCAATCCAGGGTATATCTATTATATACATCCACGTCAATATAATGTGCTTCTCTTCATCCTGGGCGTCTCTCTCTCTTCTTACTGGTGGTGGCACACCAAGCGTGCAGTGATTTGAGCCCAATCGCTGATTTGATGCAAGTTGCGTTGGATCCTTTAAACGGCTGACAGGATTTGTCGTCTTGGCAGACGTTGCAGTTGACGCCTCCCCACCTACATACTTGATTAGCACCGTTGACGTCTGCCCTATTGAAAACACATCTACCCTGGATCACAGGCACAATCCTCGCCTTGTTTTCGTTGCGGTCTGTCTGTGTCGTAGAGCGATCCACAGAGTGGCTGTGTACAGTCCAGGTCTCCTAAAGCCTTTATATGAGCATCTCTGTATCTTTTGATCATGCTTTGGCTAAATATTACCCCACCCTGCTGGACATGCACAGGCTCCACTCGGGTCACAAACACCTCCATTTGCGCAATTGTTGGTAGGCAGCTGACAGTTGAAACACACTGGGCATTCAGGGCATTCTTGTCGTTTGGTCAAGTGCGGGAATAAACTGTTTGGATAGCTTTTCATAACTAAAATCCAAAGAGAAAGAAGAAGGAAACAAAAAAAGAAAAATAGGAAAAAGTCCTGAAAGTCGCTTTAAATCCATGTGCATTCAAACCCAACTGGGATCTTTCCCTTGTACACAAGCGCAGTGAGCAATGCAATTCATGCAACTGTTGGCTTGAGGCAAAGAAGCAATTTTTCGATGCTGTCGCTTTGATCGCTTTCAGGGAGCCAGCAAGATGGTCAGACCTACTTTTTGCAGTGGCTAATGACGCTGTCTCCAGTCAAATATGAGATGAGCAAAACAGCTTCCATCATCAGCGAAGTATCTTGCAAGTAAAACGATGATGTAGTAGTAGTTGCATTTTATAATGGAGTAGCTGCTGCTGAGTGATGAATGATGTTCGAAATGAGATCATTTTAAGCGCTGATGCTGATAACATGAAATCTATGAAAGGCGATATTGGTACGATCGTTTGTGAATGTACTGACAAGATTTGTAACCATATAAGCGAATTTCTAGTGAGTTTCTTTGGCTGTCAAATAATTAAAAGCTAAAAAAAAGTGAAAAAAACTGCACTTTTGAAGACAAAACTGGATTGACGCTTATGACTTTGCAACTACCATTGCCCCTACAATGCATAGCGCTCAAAGGTGATAGGTTAGTATAAACGACGAACTGCTAATGCCACACAGTAACATATTCTATCTTGCATTAGCACTAGTGGAGTCAAAAATTTACACGCGATTATTGCAGTTTAACTTTGCTAATTTCAACCTTTAAATGCGACTATTGTATAAAAGCGCCCTTCTACTACACGCAACATCTACTTTGAGCGAAATATTTAGTTTATTGTAAGCTGAAATGCCCATCTGATGGCGTTGGTCTCAAAAGATAGGTTATTGTTGTGAGCTGCATTGAGACATTAAAAGCCGAGTTTCTAGTATTTTTGACAGTTTTCAAAGTAAAGCATACACCAAATCTACAATAATTTTTACCTGATGGTATTCCGTGTGTAATCCCAAGAAATAGCAACTACTTGGGGTCTTGGTTGAATTTGTAGCATCAGTTCCCGTAGATCTACAGGGCACAAAAGGTATTTCTCTCAGCCAAAATGCCAAAATTCAATCTTTAATATCTTGTCTTCTAAGCCGTTCTAGATGCTGGGAATAGTGCCAAATGATTGCTATCAATCACCATTCACATCCTAAACCTTCACTTTTAATTTTTTTGGATCGATCCAAATCGTCGAAAACTCACATTTTTTCATGAGGTACCCCTCATGGTTTTTGTTGAAAATCCCTTTCTCATTAGTTTATTACCAAGATTAACATGGCAAGTCACTTTGATCCCATACACTTGTCCATTACTTTGATGCATTTGTTTTATTTCTAATTACTATTCTAATAAAACAATATCATCCAAAAAAAAAAAAAAAGTTTTTGTTGAAAATCAAACGATCGCAATTTTGGAGGCGAAAACGACACTTTTTACTATGATATATATTAAATCAAAATGACCGCACAGATGTAGGGTAACCTGTGCAACTGCTATTTTGAACGTTGTATATGCTAAATCTCGACTTTTCTTGGAAAAACTGCTTTTTATATTTTCTCAAAATTCTTTATCTTTTCATTATAAAAGTATTTTAAGATTGACACCATTGAATGCGCCTTCAAATTCTCACCTTAAGTTTATTAGAAAGTAGTACACGCGGAGCACACTTTATATAGCTAATCTTAACAAAAAACGTTTAAAAGAATGTCAAAATGTCAAATTTTGTTGAAATGGAATCAAAAGAAATCACTGCAAAAAAATCATTTTGGATACCGCTAGCACTGTGCAAAATATACACTATACACGTCATTCAGATTCCGCGTGCACTGCCGCAGCTTAGTGATTGCAGTCACCCTCAGTAGCGCGTTTTTATTTTATTTTATTTTTTCTCGCACTGTTTTTGCACTGCATTTTTTCTATTAAACCATATACTTTTTATTACTATTGATTGAATACAACACCACTCTTATCAAAAGAAGCAAGCCTTTACAACCACCAGTACCCGAGACGACACCTTTGAAGTTTGTTACAGTAGGTATCAGCCGATAAAAACCACCTTTTTCGCGTTACAATATACGGTAATACTAATTACACAGTTTAATTTAGGCCAGTTTGCTACAATATATTGTTGTTTGTGTTTGGTTTGTATTTGGTTTGTATATTCCTCTTCTTTGGTTGCCATGGATTACATTCATTCAATCCTTTTACTACTTTCTTTCTCGTAATACTGTGCATTCGTTAGTTTGCTCTATTGCGATTTATTCTTTCCTCCTTTTCTGCACGCAACTATTTTTCTGTTGCTGTACCATAGTGCTATCGTGTATCTTTTGATGCATTGTATCGCTGGTAGTGCTGCTCTATTGTGGAGTAGCTTTGCATTCTTTTTGTTCTTCAAGTATTACTTCTTCTGTAATACTGGTGGTATTGTTGGTGTTCTTGCTTCGTATGAGGCAAACACTATGCTTTTTTCTACTACTTTTTTTTTTTCGTGTACTCGTCATTTTGATGATACACATTGCATGTTACCTTTTTGTATGTAACTGTATTGCGATGTTTCTGTTGTTCTTCATCACATTATAGTGATGCTCTCTTGTTACTTTCCCTTCCTCTTTATGGTTCTTTTTTGAGCCATAACCCTCTTTTTTGTTGTGTGGATAGGCCTATCGTTGAAGCACAACTAGATTTGATTCAGAGGCTTGAGGGTAGATAGGCTGCCCTCACTTGATTGGTATCACTTACTTGGTGCTAATTGAGAGTCTCAAGCGTTTGCACTATAAGCTGGGGTGTGTAGTAAGGTATATTCTGGCATTTTAGGGGATTTTGATGATAAAATTGCTAAATTACTGTATTTGGCAATGTTTAAAAGTCCGACTAACCAAAAAACATAGGGAAACCCTCGCAAAAATTTTCTAGGGTCAGCGGCGTTTAAACTAGCTTTTTAAGCGATTTTATTGGCTCAGATTTGGAGACAGCTCAGAGAAATAAAGCATTCGTATTGGAACTAAAAATGTAATTGAAATAAGAAAAGCAAGACTAAAAAACCCAAAATGCATGGTAAAAACGGCCTACGGTAATTACACACAATACCATCAGAAGTATTAGACTTGATCAAATACATTAGGGGTAGTCACTCGTATATTTTTAATAAAAGTATGTTTAATCCAAAAAAAAAGTATCCAATGGAAATCAAAATATTTCAGTCATGAGTGACCACCCCATCTTGAGAAAAAATATATTTAATTTTCAATTTGTATTCAAAATGACATATCATGTTACACATGTTGAACATGCAAATGACGAAAGTGCACTTTTGATAGCTGTCAAAAAATGCATATAAATAGAAGGATAAGATATATCTCTCAATTAAATTACATTACTTCAAATAAATAAGAACAATGAACGCACAAAACAGCTTTCTCCCACTCAGGCCCAGGGAAAGGGAAAGGAGATTGCCGTCCCCGAAGAGGATGTTTTCATTCAAGAAAAACTCGAAGAGCCCGTACTCGGTGAGGCTGGGCCATCCAATTTCACCACCAAGAAGGTCAGAGGACGACCCAAGGGCAAGAAGTTCAAGCCTGTTGCTGGAATCGACGAGCCGGGTAAGTACAACCGCTGGGATGCCGTCGATGTCGAGAGCAAGGATCTCTTGAGTTCTGAAGAACCATTAATCCACTTCTTTTTTGGCAACGGCGTCGCCGTATCAGAAAATATATTGGCTCTACTGATACCAGTCTTGATGGCAAAGATGGCGAGACCAAGGACAGCATCGTCCACAGGTGCTTTCAGTACTTCGAGCAGCAAGGAGTGGATTATCTCACGAATGCTCAAGGGAAGTCAAAAATGATTACTCTTTTGGCGTCGTATAGAGGTGCCTACCGCGTGGGCATAAAAAGCAGTGAAGGTGTGATGGGAGATAAAAACCAAGTTGGCAGACAGGTTTTCGAGGGTATGTACTGTACATGAATAATTTTGTTGTCTTCTTTTCCCACATGATGTGTCAGATAATAAAGTAAGTTTTATTTTTTTTAGAATTTGAAGATGATAGCAGTTGCATAAAGCTTGCAAGCGTGAAGAAGTTCAATCAAGATATGTCAAATACTGAAATACATAATATCTGGGGTTCTTAACCATGTTATAGTATAAAATGATTTTAAAAGCATGTATACTCAGCAATAAAAGAATAGTTCACACATGGTTTGTAAACCATATTCTAAAATACGGTGAATACTCCACCATCATATCAACCACCCAAGCAACGCAACAATAATATATATAAAGTAATAGAATAACTGACAGCTAGCTACTAAACTTCTTTCAGGTTAGTGATAATACAAACGCAACAATATGAATAGAGACTTAGATCAGACATTTTACCGCATCGTATCCTAATATTTGATAACGAAGAACTTTACCAGTATTTCTTTCTGCTTTTATAACCTCTCTTTTTTTACTGCGCCTGTATTATTTAAGACTGCACGCTGAAGCTTAGTGCTTTGCACTGATTCCTGATTGTATGCAGGCATAAATAAAAAGTTGTCCTTGGGCGATTGGTTTCTTCGCAACACTTTGGCGGGGGATGGTTTTTGAGGCCGCCTAGATGCATGGAAACGAATGCTACAAAGTTGAGTAGTAATATCTCAAAAGACAGTTTTTCCTTAGATTTACACATTCAAGATTGCTGCAGGTACACAGATACAATTTTTTTTGAAAACTTCTCGCTATTGAAAACATTTCAAAAAATATATCAAATTCTGACTTCTTGTTTAGATATATAAACCTTGCGGTATACCTAGTATGAGTGCCGCCATTCGATGCAGATATTAATTTTATAAGCATTTATCATACTGTGGATAAAGTTTGGTTGCTATTGGAAATAGTACATTTATATAATTCAAAGGCGAAATCATCCATTGTGTCAGGAACGTAATACTAGACTTGGATTGTAAGGGTTTATTCAAAAGAAATGATTATCTTGGTAAGGTATAATACAAGATAATCGACAATTGAAAACTTGACGACAGGAAAAGACATGGTATTTATACTTATGGGAAATGCTAGGAGCATGGAGCTAAACATGGGTAAACTTAACCTGAAGTACGAAATAAGACATTTAAGACTTTTAAGACTTGACGAGACGAGATAAGACATTTAAGACTTGACACTAAACATAGAACGACGTAACATGAGACTAAACTTGACACTTTGCATGAACTTGACACTTTGCATGAACTTGACTTTGACGTGAGCATTGACATGAGATTTTCCTGATTCCAGATATAGTAATAACCAGACACTGCTTGGTTCATGACACATTGAATTGGTATTCCGGTAACAAACTTGAGGAAGTTCTTAAATGAGACCGATGGCAGCTGTGAAAATCCAAGTACAAGTAAAGAAGTGATGAATGCTGAGTTTGATCTTCATCAGAAGCTTCTGTATAGTTTGTTACTTAATTATGATCAGTAGATACTTAAGTGTTGCGTAGATTACGCCTTCGAAACTGAATCACTGCAGCTCATCATTTTCCATAATACGAAACTTCCCAGTATCAAGCTTCAATATAAAGCCACTACCTACTGTACCATCTATATAACTGAAATCGTATCACAATTGGGTGTAAGTTTGTACTTGACAAATCCCGAAAAATGGTTTACCCATTACAGGAACTTTCTTCTTCTCTAGGCTTTATACGTGAATGGAGGTAGTAATTTTGCGCATTTTTCAGACAAATCATAGTGATGCATAATGTTCCACTGATATGTACAAGAGTCAGTGCATGTACAAGATTCAACTAGGCGCTGACCTGAAGTGTATGTAGAATGGCGCGATTGTTTGTATGACGTGATTGTCTGTGTGTACATGTTGTACAGTATTACATAATATGCCTCTTTGACATTTGAATAAACATTACCTTTCTTCTCGTAAACTTAACTCGTCCTCACTTTTACATACAATCACTATAGTGTATATTTATCTATTATATGATAGTGGAACAAACAAAGATATTATATTGTACTAGATTGACGTTCCTTGTTCTTACAGTCGGCAATACGTCACATACTCTATTCAGTTGGATTACATAGCAGTACATTTCTGTACAGCACCGTGAACTACACATATTACCTCTATTAAATTACACCTCCGCATGAATGCCGCCATATTATAATATACCCATTACCATAAACTCCCGACATTTCTAAAAAACAAGCTACACTCAGAGGGGGAAGATTTGGCAGCATCATACCATTTTGCTGATCATAAAAATTATGCCACTTCATCGCCGTTCTACATAATCAATGAAACGTTTAATCTTCTTCATCGATTCTCGTTGTCACTCATAAGGCGTTATCATGTTAAATATGTACCGTCATATACTCTTTTCATGTACATTGCGCCTTAATCTATACCATAAGACATCTTCGTCATATATATACAGTCGCAGAACTACTCCTATAAACAATCCTCTCTACTTGCAGCAAGTTCGCATTCAAAAAAAGAAACCCTAATCCTAACCCTACCGCTAACTAAGTCTCGAAAATATATCACCTATTTGAAACGATATGGACGTCTAGTGCAATTTCGCTAAATGCATTGTACCACTTCATCTATTTTAACCATAACCATTAACCAACCATTGAAATTTTTCCCTTGCTGGTACAGGCAGATTTTGGTCCAAATCTGGTGATTTTCCATGAACCCCTTTTTGACGATATCTCAACGAAAACTCATCGGATTGACATGAAACAAAAACGATTCGATAGCTGCACTTTGGTCTATCATGATTCAACAGTTGTTGGTCTCAAATGTGCACTCCTTTTATGAGTAGGCTACTGGAATCCAATTTGAGAGTTGCTAAATGGCATTGTTGGCAACTTTTCGGGTCTTGGAAACAAAACATGCATTAAATTTACGTTAACTTACTTTGGCTCTGATAGTGTCCACTGTATAGATCGAAGGATCCGCTACCATTTGAAGCCATAATAACGTTTGTAGCGTCAGCTGCTATCAATAGACGGCTCAACAACAAGGAACCTTTTCCAGACAAATTGCCCGTATTTGGCCCTTAATATGAATGCTTCAAATCCCTTCTGGATGATTTAAATAGTTCTAAAACGCTGCTGTTGATCACCACTTTCTTTGTTAAATCTGCACATTGAGTTTCTTTAGAAGATCAGCGCAAATAATCGACAAAAACCAACGATCTTTTGTGAGTACGAGCAAAGGGAAAACGTTGAAAACTAAATTATCGCATTTTTGGACACGAAAGGGCGCTTTCTACTGTGATATTTAAAGCAAAAACTTGTAATATTCTATGGTACTGATATAAAAGCATTTCTTCGGTCGCATTCAAGTAATTCATCTATGCAATCAATGGGATGGCAAGGAAATAACATCCCTGAATCTCTCCAGTTGTAGATTATTTGCATCATTATCTTATCAATGCATGATTCAGTAGTTGAGATAAGAAGTTGATGCCTGATCTTTTCACATAACCCCACAATTGATAGTCTGTACCATCAAGTATGCCTATCAAGTTGACCTGGACTAGCCTTATTCACACCGATTTTTCTGGAAAGATCGCATCCAGCTTTACCGTGACTTGGACGGACATCCTTTAAGTACGGCCATTTTTCTACTACTTTCTGAAGGTGCACTTCTTTATCTATTAATCTATCCCAAATCATAATGCCTAATCCTCGCGTGTAAGTGTCTCGTATAAAAAATGCGTGTATTATGTTTACTGATGTATAATCTAGTTTCTTTGATGTCTCCATTGGCGGTAAGCCTGAAGGTCGCATTGTCTTTGAGCTTGTAAAGTATTTGCATAAACTATCCATCAGATAAATGATTGACTAACATTGTCTTTTGGCCCACTAGTTCAAGGATGTCGTCCCTAAAACTGCTGAAAACTTTCGCGCCCTCTGTACTGGTAAGTGAATTTGCATCCTTGTGATAGTGTAGCAGCTGCTGATGCAATCTTTTGATGACAGGCGAGAAGGGTGTTGGCAAGAGTGGTAAGCCTTTGTGCTACAAGGGTAGCATTTTCCATCGTATCATCAAGGTAAATTTACGCCAGTTGCTTTGACTTGAAGGATGGGATGAGTAACAAATGTGATAGAACTTCATGATTCAAGGTGGCGATTTCACTGCTGGCAATGGTACTGGCGGCGAATCCATTTACGGTGAAAAGTTTGAAGGTAGTTCGATGTGAAGGGACATGGCAGTAACACATTTGCTAATGCCTATTGACCAAATAGACGAAAACTTTGACTTAAAGCACGAAAAACCATTTTTGTTGTCCATGGCCAATGCTGGCCCTGCCACCAATGGCTCTCAATTCTTCATCACAACTGTCCCCACACCTCATTTGGACGGAAAGCACGTCGTCTTTGGTAAGGTTTTGAAGGGCAAGGCTGTTGTCCGTAATCTGGAATTCTTGGAAACAAGCAACGACAAGCCTTTGAAGGATGCTGTTATTACCAACTGTGGTGAACTGGCTGAAGGTGAAGACGACGGTATCGTGGTGAACGATGATGGTGATAACTATGAGGAATTTCCTGGTAAGCGCATCTTCTAGTGGAATGCAGGTGCACCATACTCAACTCTGGGATGTTTTACAGACGATCATGAGGGCCCTAAAGAACTTGCTGATATTGTTGAAATTGCTGGCAAGCTCAAGGATATTGGTAACGGTTATTTCAAGAAGGGTGATTATGAGAATGCTGCCAGAAAGTATCTCAAGGCTATTCGTTATTTGAACTTTAAGCCTGCTTTCGATGAGGAGGATCCTGAGGAACTTCGCGTCAAGTATGCTGGTGTCAAGATCCCTTGTTTCCTCAACAGAGCCATGTGTGACCTCAAGTTGGGCGATTTCAGCGATTGTTTGAAGGTTACTACCATGGTGTTGGAATATGACGCCAAGTATTTGAAGAAGACTGATATCACCAAGGCTCATTTCCGTCGCGGTATGGCCAAAGCTGGCAGCAAGGACTTGGAAGGTGCTATTGAAGATTTTGAAAAGGCCAATGAATTGGATCCTGAGGATGGTGGTATCAAGAAGGAACTTGCCAACACCAAGGCTAAATTGGTTGCTAAAAAGCAAAAGGAGAAGAGCGCTTACGCTAAATTATTTTCGTAGACATTTAACACGCATTTAGCAATAAAATATACATTTCATTTATTCCACTTAAAGCTTGCTTTTCAAATACTCTTGCCATTGATTGAGCTCCCAGCCAGATGAAACACTGTCATCTTTGATACCGTCAACCAAGACGGTAGGACTGACATGGATGCCATTTTGACGACCAATTTTGATGCACAACTTCAAGTCATTGGAAACCTGGTTGCCATGGTTCTTGGGCTCACCCGTTCCGTTAGAGATAAGCTCCAAGACCTTGGCAGATGGAATACCAACTTGCTCAGCCAATTTGGCCAAACTTTCGGCTGTCTCTCTACGTGTCTTGTTCTCGAGGGCTTCATCAAAGTACCTATCCAAACATGCTTAATACACTATTCTTATTGTTCTGATTACAAGCCGGTACTTACTCTTTTTGATTAGCAAACAAAGCGTCAGAGAACTCAAAAAACTTTTTGTTATCAATCTTCTCTACAGCAATGGCAGCCTCATGGACAATGGTAGAGGAGGCGTGCCAAGGTTGCACTTGCTGGCGAAAGATGAACTGGAACTTGTCAGGATAAGTAGACTCGACAAAGGGCCAAACTTCCTACGCAATTTTCAATACATCTGTGTTTCTGTATTATCTGCAAATGGGCTTACCTCGCGAAGTTTCTTGTAGATTTTAGCAGAGAAAGGGCACTACAGTATATACGATTAGACATCTCTTTTGCATGATTGGCATCCTTCAGTGGACTTACAACATAATCCAGATAAAACTCAAGTGTATGAGGAGCGAGGGCAGAGCCCAAACGATGACCGGCAAATTGAGGTGCTAAAGCCATTTGAGAGTGTTGAAGTAATGATGAAAGAAAAGCAAATATTTTGTCATTGCTTGAGTTTTTGTACTAATAATCTAGTTACACACACAAAGCTTTTGCGGACCTCACAATCTATAGCAACATCCAATGCAGACATGAAGTTATATCATTCAATCTGTAGATGTGATGTGCTCTCTTCTGCGATCGAAAGGCGTCAATCTTGGACAAGATGGTCTTTTGGCGTCTATTTGAGCAGGTAGTTTAATTTGATGTTGACATTTGATCCAGACATAGTTGAGCTTCTTTGGAGATACCCTCACTGGCATCGGATTATCAACAAGCGACATTTGGTCAGTTAGAACACGTCATCCCAGCTTAAAAAGCAAACGTTGGCAGTAGCAGTTACGCGTCAAGCAGAAGAGACTACATTTGTAACGTAAACTTTTGGATTATTTTCCTCTCTTTTCCTATTTCTTTACATCTACTCAAAGAGAATATATATATATACTTCATCATGGTAAATATCAACAGCTTCCTCCTGCTCTACATTTGGATGCACACGCATGGCCCTACGAGCGCTTGACTAACACTGCATTTCATCACATTTCATAGTCGATTATGCAATACAATGGTGGCTCTGTTGTAGCCATGGTGGGAAAGGACTGTGTCGCTATTGCAGCTGATAAGCGTCTCGGTGCTCAATTCATGACTGTATCAACCGAATTCCAAAAGATGTTCAAAGCCTCTGAAAAGACATTTATTGGTCTACCTGGTTTAGCTACTGATGTGTTGACATTGTAAGTAGATGTTGGCAAACTGCGAAGGATGTGTATTGACATACTTGTTGAACAACAGAGCAGATCGTTTCAGATTCAAGACAAATATGTACAAAATGCGTGAAGAGAGAGAAATGGAGCCCAAAACACTTGCACACATGGTTTCCTCAACTTTATACGAGAAAAGGTACATGTCATGAAGAACAGCAGCTGGCAGAACAATCTCCTCCCCTTCTCACACATGCGAATTCAAACAAACATTAGATTTGGACCCTACTTTGTTGAGCCCATTGTTGCAGGTCTAGGCAAAGACAACAAGCCTTTCATTTGCGCCATGGATTTAATCGGATGTATCAATTTTGCTAAAGATTTCGTTGTAAGCGGCACTGCAGGATCCAATTTGTACGGTATGTGTGAATCACTCTGGGAGCCTGATCTTGAGCCCGAGGATCTCTTTGAGACCATCTCTCAAGCATTATTGAATGCACAAGACAGAGATGCTTTGTCAGGTTGGGGTGCTGTGGTCCATGTCATGTAAGTTGAGATGTGAGGCTATTGGAGCGAGACAACATATTAACCTCTCTATTATAGCACACCAACTGAAATCATCACTCGTACACTCAAATCCCGCCAGGTAAGCATACAACGAATCGAGGCACAAGAGAGAGCAGTGGTAATTAACATGAATGTTGTAGGATTAAATCCACTCTATCCATCTTATTGTAATAACCAAAATAAACAAATAAACATGTTAAAAACACACACATATATATACACAGCTTTATTCGTTTTTCTCTACATTTTCTTCCATTCACCACCTGCATCCGAAGCAGCGACTAATCTATTAAAGCAATCGTCTCTTCGAAGGACATTTTCAAATTTCAGGACATGCCCATCTGTCGTTGAAATATCAATGCCATTGGCATGCCAGACCAGCATATCATATTGCTTGGTTTTCTTGACGCCGACAATATCGTCAAATGCACATTCAACCAAGACCTTGCCGCCTGTCATGCGAGATGTCTGAAATACAAACCCATTGCCACGCAGATTGATGCGTCCGGGAATGGTGCCTTTGTACATGCAGCCAAATGCTATACCAGAGAGAGTGTGAGCTCAAGGGAACGATGCGTGTAAAAGAGCACTTACCATTGGGATCGTCTTCCTCTTCAGGGGGGATCGAGTCTTGTGCTCTTTGTGCATTCTTGTCTCGCTTACCATCGACCGTCTTCTTGACCTTATTGACAGCAGCAGCAGCAGCCAGCATGGCCAATGAGGTTGCTGTGGAAGCCGCTTGCTCGTGAAATGCAGTTTTACCAGGTGATTTGTTGGTGGGTTTGACATCCAGTGCCTTCATTGTGAGATGATCTGTCATGAGATCGGACATGGAGGCAGATAACTTCTTTGGCATGGCACTGGGAGGATGGCGAGGGCCTGTACTGCTGTCATAATCCAGGTTTCTGCGTGTCAGATCAGCAGATGTAGACGTGGATGTGGATGTGGATGATGCGCTAGAGGTGCTGTCGTTGCTGGTCACTTTGATGGGACGAGAGAGTCGCACCACTTCCATGGCGTATTCAGCATCATTCGGCACATCCCATAAAAGCAAGTTTAATATATTAAAGAGTCGGCGATGTCTAGGATAGTGAGAACGGAGTGCCTGCAATACGAAAAATTCGAAACCGAGATAGAAGAATGTCATCTTTCCAACATATCGAAGCGGAATGAATGTCAAGAAGACGGACGATGTGCATATGACAAACAGCAAGATTCTGGTTTTGAGAGGTCTTTTCCATGTAAGTAGGCTACGGCAAAACGAAACAGTGAGTTAGACAAAGGGGCCAACGCGTCCATGCAATGGGCTTTACTTTTTAATGCGCTCCAAGTAGTCCACGGTATCGGATAGCTAACACGGTGTCAGTCGTCAGGGTGTACCTGCATCCAATCTAGTCAAAAAAACTCACTATAATCTGAATCGTAGGTCCGTATTTTGTGTACAGGTCCGTCTTCCACTCATTCACAGAGATGTCGATATCGTCAAACAAGTTGAATCCGTAGGGAGATCGTGTGCCCATCGTTGTTCGCATCTTCATCCAAAAGTTGTGATTCCAGGATTTCACTGTGGCATCTGTCTCGGGCTGCTCCTCCAATGCCTCCACGCCGTACTGAGCAAACATGTCCAAGCGCACCACCAGTATGCCAATCGCCATCCAGATGCACACAAACGCCATGATGAGATCGTAATACCACAAGATCAGATACAACTAGACACCATGGCATGAGAACAATGAGTGATCGACGTTAGGCTTGTGTAACTTACACTAGCAAGACCTCCTGTCAAAGCTTTATTTTCCCACCTGTAGATAGGTCTAAGCTTTTTCACTGGCGCAATCAACGGCACAACCATGGGATAGAGTCTATCGAGATCATGCTTCACCGTCTTTAAGGAAAAGGGCTCCAACGGACGGTTGACCTCATCATAAGCAGCGGCACTCACAAAGTACTTTATCCACTATGCACACACACACACACACACACACACACACACACACACACACACGCAAATGTTCAGTATCATCCAATTTGCGCATGACGATGTACAACAACTTACGGCTTGGATAAACTCAATCCAGTTGGTTGAGATGGTCTTGCCGTCTTTCTTGACTCTGTAATCGGACAAGGAGGGAGCCACAAGGTGCTTTGCTTTGCGGCGACGCACTTCTTTTACATGTTTACCCAAGTGCGCATAGTACTCTTCAATGTCTGGATTGCTGCTGGTGGTGGTCTTTTTAGGTGGTGATTTGCTGGTACTAGGCAGTAATTGATCAACTGATTTGTGTCTGGCGGGTAACGCTGGAGCTTCCACAGGAGGCGAGCTGGCAGCTTTGGGGACAGCGGGTCGAGGAGGCGGTGGGGGAGGGATATTGCTGCTGCTTCCACTACCACTCTGACTACTGTTGATAGTGCTGCTTGACATTGGTATCGCAAATGTACTATACAGAAATGAATGCTGCAAAAAAAATAAAGAGTGAAAGAAAAGAGTGAAAGAGATTGAGTGGGGTTATTTATAAGCAGGAAAATTTATGTGAGGCTAAAAAATCACTTTTGAACCTAATAAGGATGAAATATCTTCAGGTAGGTGTAACTAGGCCAGCAGTGTGTGTCGCACACATCTCCTTGTCTCGTCGCCTATCATTTTAGCCACCATCGTGATCATTTGCCACAGTGTTTGTATCCACATGCCCACTGTGTAAACACATCATCATCTCTCCCTCTCAACCAACCAACAGTCGACCTTCATCATCGCTACGAATCATCAATGAGTCTCTATTCTTCTATGTTTAATGAAAATAATGATGGCGCACACGGTGATATACGCTCCAGTAGTAAAAATGCCCTTCTAATTCTTGATAAAGTTGCTTCCATCGTCTTCTTCAGCGGTGAATTTGACAGATCGTCGTATTTTGGGCAGCTTTTTCTCCTCATTGGGATCCGCAGCGGTGGGTTCTTTCTGATCCGGCTCTTGTATCAAGATGCTTGGACCTGGAGCAAGAGGCGTGCTTTTGGTGCCCTTGTCTGGCTTGACGTGGACACTGTCTTTTGGCTGCTCATCGTCCTTGTCGGAATCGTCGTCTTGTTGGGATTGATGCTTTTGCACCATATTTTGCAATGCTTCAAATGAGCCGCTCTTTCTTTGACCTTCCTCTAGAATCATGTCTGTTGTGTGTGAGTGTCTGCGATTGTGCCATGACGGGAATAAGCTTTGCTGTAACTCTTGCTGCTCGCTTGCAGGCACGGAGGCAGAGTATGGATGTTGGGACATTTGTTGGAGAAAGAGAAAGGGTTGTTTTTTATTCAAACAATAAAAAAGTACTATACTAGAGCTAAATTTTACTATACTCGGATTTTTTTTCCATGTTTGAAACCGTGCACCGGTTTCACCTTATTCATCGTCTTCTTGGTCCTCATCATGATCATCGCCGTCAAATGGATCTTCCACAAAGTCTTGCTCAATAGCCGTCTTTCGCTTGCGGTATGGGGGCAGAACACCTCGAGGACACTGCTTTTCCAGCTCATCGTTCAGTATCTTTTCCATCTCGTTGGCGTCTTCGTACACGGCTGATCCCTCTTCATTAAAGATGCGCGCATTCTCAAACATGACGGCAAAGTCGTTCTTGAACTCGTGGATGTCCTCATAGTAGAACGAGTGCATGCGCTGCTTGATCATGTTCATTGAAATGGGGTTCTTGATCAGCGTGTAGTAGTCTGGATAGTCCCTCTTGTCCACAAGATCCATAAACAACTCGCATCGTTTTCTGTAATACCCGTCATCCTCAACAGCAATCGACTTTTCAACCTCCTTATAACATGCCTCGAATATCTCTGTCAGTTGCTTTCGCATTAGTCTTGATACAGTGTCTACTTCAGGCGTCTTCTCGGGCTCCACTTTGCTGCGTTTTCGGCTAGATTTGTCTGTAGATAGTAAGGGTCTCTTGTTTTCAATGCGTGGTGGCATAAGTTGACCTTCTTGAATGGCTCGCATAAACTGAGCGTCCGTGAGTCCATCGTCGTACTTGATGTTCTGCTTGGCTTTTCTGCTTCTGTCAGTATCAGGCATCACAGGGCTCAAATCCACAGCGACATGGTCCTTGATATCAAACACGTCTGGCAACTCATTCTCCTGGATCAAGCGTTCTCCTTGCTGGCTTGGGTGTGATCGTCTCTCGCTGTCCATCATTTCAAACACGCTCAGCTCCTGATCCGATCGCTTCAGCACGTTGTTCAGCTCTTGGTTGCTGGCATCTTCGTCCCATGCTTCTTCTTGCATCTTGTCTTCCAGCAGTGTTCTCAACAAGGCCTCGCGATCTGCCTCTGTGCTGCGATTGTCAAACTTGCCCGCCTGAATGACCTTGCCGTCAATGCCGAGTTTGTACTGCGCTGTGGCCAGAATTCTCTCCTCGATTGAATTGGATGTCACCAGTCGAAAGATGCGTACTTCTTTGGTCTGTCCGATGCGATGAGCACGATCTTGTGCCTGCAAATCTTGGTGCGGATTCCAGTCAGAGTCAAACAAGATCACCGTGTCAGCCGACTGCAAGTTCAAGCCAAGGCCACCCGCACGCGTGCTCAACAGAAAGATAAAGTAGGGTGAGTCAGGTTGATTAAAGTGATGCAGCAGTGTAGAGCGGTCCTCTGAGCGCGTGTTGCCATCCAGACGCAGATAGCGATAGTGTCTCCAGTTTAGATAGTCCTCCATGATGTTCATGATGCCTGTCATTTGGAAAAAGATCAACACACGGTGGCCTGTTCTTTGAAGCTTGGGCAGCATGCGATCCAGTAACTCTAATTTACCACTGCAGCGGTACAGCAGCTCATTGGCCTTTCCCTTGGGGTTGAGCGCGTTTTCGACGCCTTCAAAGATGAATGGATGGTTGCATACTTTGCGTAGTTGCATGATGGTGTTGTTCAATTTCTTGTAAGCAATAGGACTATACATGATGTTAGAAAATCGACGCGTTTTATGACTGCAAGGCAGTATATGTACTTACAAATAGCCATTGCTGTTTACATGCGTATTTTTCAGTTGATGGTATAGTTTCACCTGCAGACTAGACAATTTGCATTTAATGACCTTCTCCACCTTGTCTGGTAGCTCTGATTCCACATCTGATTTGAGACGTCTCAATAAGAAGGGTCTCAGGACCTTGTGTAATCGCTTGATGATCAGTAACTGCTCCTCTTCGTTCAAATCCACCTTGTCGTGCGCGCCTTGATTGGAAAATGGCGTATTGAACCACTCTTCAAATGTTTTGACGCTCTTGAATATCTTTGGCAGGATAAAGTTCAACAGAGCCCATAATTCGGGTAGGTTGTTTTGCAACGGCGTGCCTGTCAGTATGAGGCGATAGCGAGCGTGGAATTTCTGGCGCAGTGTCACTGTCAGCTTGGCATTGGCATTCTTCATACGGTGGCCCTCGTCCATGATCAGATACAGCCATTTCGTTCTGCAGAGGGCTTGTGTGTCTCGAATAATGTACTCAAATGTAGTCAGCAGCACTTGAAATTGCCCAGAGCGCACCATGCTGGCCAGCTCTTTTCTTTGATGAGATGGCCCGGTGTAGACAATCTTGGAGACAGAAGGCGCCCACTTGTCAAATTCCATTGTCCAGTTTGGCAATGTGCTATACGTATCAAACATGCGAGTGAGTCAATCATCATTCCTCAAAGAATAACAGTTACCTATACTTACGACAAGGGCACAATGATCAAGAAGGGTCCATTTTGCTGCTTCTTTTCAATCAAGTAGGTAATCAAACTAATGGTCTGAATGGTCTTTCCAAGCCCCATTTCATCTGCCAAGATGCCGTTTAGATTGTTGTTGTAGAGCGAAATCATCCACTGCAAGCCTCTGACTTGGTACTGCTTGAGTTGGCCACCCACCATGATTGCAGGCTGGCTCACGTCTTCGTGTATCTTGTGTGTAATGCGGAAGTAGTCAGCAGAGGACACTTCGTGCTGCTGCTGTTGTTTCAAGTGTTCTTGATGAGGAATGCCCGTGCTTTGCTGCTGTTCGACTACAGAGGCCGTCAATGATTGCAAGAATAAGTCGGTTTGTCTCAGCAAATCAGTCAAACGCGTGTCTTTGGCTTGGTCGAGCAGCCTGAGGTAGGCCTCTTCATCGTTGTTCTTGAGTGCTTGCATGCGTTCCTTGGCAATGCGCTCCATCTTCTTTTGCTCTGCCTTTGCAACACTTTGATGGTAATGCAGCACAGCGCGTCCCAGCTGGGTCAATGTGTTTCGTTTCAACTTGCTCTCATGGCTCAAGGCAGAACCGTGTTGATAAAGAGCGTGCAGACGGTTGTGTTTGGCTTCTTGGATATATGCCTCTTGCTGTCTTCGCTGCACTTGCTCTACTGCCTCTACTTGTTGCGAGTCAAGACGAGACACTCTCTTTGTACGTTTGAACATGGTATGATGAGCGGATGTAGCAAGCACAGTTGATTTCTCTACGCCCTGCACAAATTCCTTGCGAAGTTGGCTCTGTTTTTGATAGAGTTTCAGTGCCTTGGATCGAATGTGTTCTTGCACATGTGTCGCGGGTTGCTGATACTGATGCGTCATACGGGCCAGCATTCTCTTTTCTCTGTCAGATCGAATCGCTTGAGGATCAATGCCTGCAGGCAAGAGAGAGGGAATCAAGATCCTCTGATGTCTGGATGCATGAGCGTAAGAGGTAATAGGGTTTGCCAAAAGAGCAGTGGGCGGTAGATAGGCATCAAACTGATTTGCCGTCAGTGGTGAGAATGCATTGCTCTGCGGTAATGTAGGATCATGCACTTCTTGATGCTGAGGTGTAGGTGGTGTTGGAGGTACCGATTGCGGGCGCTCTTGATGCGGCTGTTGGTGGATAACTTTTGGCGTAACGATGGGTGTCATCGGAGGCGATGATTGAGCCAGTAAGCTATTGGAGGGCGCCAATACAGCCTGCTGAAGACGAGGTGGCAAAGGTGCATTTTTTATAAGCAATTTGTATGCAATGATCTGATTTTTGAGTGCATTCAATTGATGGGGCAAGAACACACATTGGTCTACGCAGCCAAGGTTGATTAATTTTTGCAATGAATAGGCACATGCCCTACTATCTTACCTTTGTTCATGCTCTGCTTGTCAAGCTGTGGCTGATACACGGCAGTTGGCGTAGTCGTATTGACATACCGAGAGCCGGTACTACGTTGCATGAGTGCCAGTTGATGTTGTATTTGAGCCAACTCGAGGTTATTTTGTTCTGTTGCGCCTTGTGATTGCAAGAATCGAGCTCTCTATAAAGACGTGGTTAGTAGCAGTGTATATCAAAGGTTCTTTTCTCAAACACTTGCCTGAATTAAGCTAGACGTCTTCTTACTGTCAATGTTTGCAGGCACAAAAGGAGCATTATACTCGTACATGCTGTAATGCGGTATAAAACTAGTGTATGTGTGTTGTGGTTTGGTTCAGCTATTGCTTCCGTAGTAGTGATTAGTACAAGGAAGAAGCAACAGATGAAAAAGATTCGAGACGAGGAGAGAAAAAGGGTTTTTTTTGTCTGTCCATGTACACAATCATGTAACATAAAAGAAACAACTGCTGTGGTAGCACAGAGCAAAAGATGACGTTCACTGATGTTTGTGTGGTAAAAGCATCAATAACACTGCTGAATTGACAAAGGCGAAAGGTGCTATAGATCAATTATGTAAGCAAGATGTAATTTGGCGTGGCAATAATGTATCGAACAGACCATACACACTATATCTTATAAGAGACGATGTGACATTTAGAATTGGCTGCATTAGGATTTTTGATCTGATCTGATCTACTACATGCCATATTGAAAGTTTTGATTTACAGCGCAATACTGCTATAGATGTTATCAGAGCAATGTATGTTATTTAGCCAGGAACACCCAACATCCATTAGTAGTCTTTATCATTGTAGAGCGTATTCAATGTCCTCAAGCACCATTCACATACAACAACATTTGATCCGTACCTGTACGGATGTCCATAATAGATTTCCGAAACGACGGAGTAGGACTATACATGTCAGTGATCCAAAGATCAGAGCGAGTCAAATGACTGGATTAGGATCCGAGATGTGATAGCATGCATTTTGCCAATACATGATTCCATCAGATCAAATCAAGGTTATCAACATTTCAATGCAGCACCGAGATTTAAGCTCGCCTCTTGAGGCTCCGTCCTAATCATCACTTTGATTATTCTTCAGACAGTGGGGCAGGAGAGAGAGAGAGGAATAGTGTGACTCCACAGACACTTGAACACAAACTCATACATACAATACACAGTTCATTTAAACAGTTTATTAGGAGAAAAAAAAAGGAAAAAGCTTCTTTTCCAACTCATTTACTTTCCTTTGCATTTGGTAAATAGACAGCTTGATGCCAACACGCGTTTGACGCTATCACGTATTAACAGTTCAATAAAGAAAGGATCTCTTATACCAAACAAGCAGCAAAGCATTTCTTGCGAAAAAAATACAAAAGAAAACAGTATATAACAACATTGTTTGTACACTATGTCTACCTCCAATTCAGTAGCTGATGTTGATGCTTGGATCACTCAACTGCAAGACTGTAAACAACTCTCTGAAAGCGACATCAAGAAGCTCTGTGATAAAGTAAGCGCGTTGATATCAGACTTACCTGGGGGAAAAAAGGAGAGAGGGTTGATGCTTACCACTGATTTGTTATCCTCTTCAAGGCGCGTGAAATCCTCTTGGAAGAGTCTAACGTACAACCCGTCCGTTGCCCAGTGACAGTGTGTGGTAAAATGGCCCACTTTGTTATGCAATAGACCAGTGTCGCTAACAGCGGATGTAGGTGATATTCACGGCCAATTTCATGATTTGCAAGAGCTCTTTCGCATTGGCGGTAATTCACCCGACACCAACTACTTATTTATGGGCGATTACGTTGACCGAGGCTACTACTCTGTCGAAACTGTCACTCTTCTGGTGTCTCTCAAAGTAAGATACAAGGACCGTGTTACTATTCTTCGTGGCAACCACGAATCTCGTCAAATCACCCAAGTGTACGGCTTCTACGATGAATGTCTGAGAAAATACGGCAACGCCAATGTGTGGAAGATGTT
The DNA here is from genome assembly GCA_010203745.1 of Mucor lusitanicus. NCBI lineage: Eukaryota > Fungi > Mucoromycota > Mucoromycetes > Mucorales > Mucoraceae > Mucor > Mucor lusitanicus. The sequence goes on along the minus strand of JAAECE010000003.1, from coordinate 1,521,519 downwards.
TACAGACCTGTTTGATTTCTTGCCTTTGACAGCCTTGATCGAGGATCAGATCTTTTGTCTCCATGGTGGTTTATCGCCATCCATTGATTCATTGGATCAGATTCGTTCGTTGGACAGAATTCAAGAGGTGCCTCATGAAGGTCCCATGTGTGATCTTTTATGGTCTGATCCAGATGATCGATGTGGTTGGGGTATCTCTCCTCGTGGTGCTGGTTATACATTTGGTCAGGATATTTCAGAAACCTTCAATCACAACAACGGACTTACGTTGGTAGCAAGAGCTCATCAATTGGTGATGGAGGTAGGTTTCGGATGCAGTGTGTGTGTGCCTGTATTTCCACAAGCGATTTAACCACACATCATGGATAGGGATACAACTGGACTCAGGATCGCAATGTAGTCACCATCTTCAGTGCACCCAATTACTGTTATCGTTGTGGTAATCAAGCTGCCATCATGGAAATTGATGAACATATGAAATACACATTGTAAGTACTGCACACTGTCTAACAATGGGCATGAAACTGACATTTGCGCTAGCCTTCAATTCGACCCTGCACCAAGAAAGGGTGAGCCTCATGTAACCCGACGTACACCTGATTACTTTTTGTAAGATGAATAATAAATTCTAATCAAGATGAATTATACAACACTGCGGCTATGCATGCATCTTTGCTTATTGCTGTTGGCAAAATCTTGTCTGACAAGCAGCAGTGTCATACGCTAGGGCTCACATGTCTTTCAATGAGCTTTATCAAGCTTAAAGAATACGGTAAAATTAAAGCAGCAAGGATATCCCCTTCTTGAAAGCGTCCAACAACATCGATTACCTTCATGGAAAGCACAACATGAATCTTGCCAGCCGCCAATTTTAATTTAACGAGTTGCTAGAAGAATTAATATTCTGAATGATATAGATGTAAAACATCGCAGAAGACAGAAATTCACATGTACTATGAACCGCTTTCTAGAAGAATCAATAGGTTGAAAAGAGATACTATTTGAGCAAAAGACTATGCAGTGTAATGAAATAGCCACCTAAAAGTAGCATTATGACACCAAAAGTCATCGAATACGTACTATTCATCCAAATTCATGCTATTCGAATCAATTAGTAAAGCGCCCAAATGTACATAAACGCCCAATCGAACATACTAAAGCAAATGGGCACTCTTATCTCACACATCGTCGTGCAAATGAATCACTCTTGGCCACATTGTATTCATCCACTTAACAAATGTACCCTGATACCGCCGCTGTACAGTGTTCTAGAAAAGTTTGACCACACAATCGTGCTCCTCGCAAAATTTGGCATAGGTGCATGTTTATCTCATCAGCCAAATGATTGACATTTGAAGACTTTCATTGATTTCATACCAATATAATGCAAAATTGTACTTTTTTTGGATGTTATGAACAGGCTTAGATTGATTCAAAACTGTTTTTTCTAGGATAGTAAATGTATTTGATCATGTCTAATACTTATGGCGGTATCGTGTGTAGTTACCTTAAACCATTTGTGCCATCAATTTCGAATGTTTAATCTTGCCTTTCTTATTTTTCATTACATTTTTAGTTTCAATACGAATGCTTTATTTCTCTGAGCTGTCTCTAAATTTAAGCCAATAAAATCGCTTAAAAAGCTGTTTCAACCGCCGCGGACTTTGAAAATTTTTGCCATAGTTCTCCCTTGTTTTTTTGTTAGGCGGAATTTTAAACACAGCCGAATACACTAGTATTATTAAGCTACGTTATCATCAAAAACCCCTAAAATGCCAGAATATGCCTTACTACACACCCCAGCTGATAGCGCAAATGCTTGAGACTCTCAGTTAGCACCAAGTAAGTGATACCAATCAAGTGAGGGCAGCCTATCTACCTCCTAGCCTCTGAATCAAATCTAGTTGTGCTTCAACGATAGGCACATCCACACAACGAAAAAGAGGGATTATGATTCAAAGAACCATAAAAAGGAAAGGAAAGCTACAAGAGGGCATCACTAGAATATGATGAAGAACAGAAACATCGCAATACAGTTACATACAAAAAGTTAACATGCAATGTGTATCACCAAAATGAAGAGTACAAGAAAACAAAAGTACTGTATCATAGTAGAAAGAAGTATCGTGGTTGCCTCATACTACGAAGCAAGAACACTAATACCACCAGTATTACAGAAGAAGCAATACTTGAAGAATAAAAAGAATGCAAGGCTACTCCACAACAGTAGAGCAGCACTGCCAGCGATACAATGCATCAAAAGATACACCATAGCACTGCGGTACAGCAACAGATAAATATAGTTGCGTGCAGAAAAGGGGGAAAGAATAAATCGTAATAAAGCAAACTAAAGAATGCACAGTATCACGAGAAGGAAAGTAGTAAAAGGTTGAATGAATGTAATTCATGGCAACCAAATCCATGACAATCAAACCCATGGCAACCAAAGAAGGGGAATATACAAACCAAATACAAACCAAACACAATCAATATAATATTGCAACGAACTGGCCTGAAATAAACTGCGTAATTAGTATTACTGTATATTGTACCGCGAAAAGTGGCTCCTATCGGCTGATACTTACTGTAACAAACTTGAAAGGTGTCGTCTTGGGTACTGGTGGTTGCAAAGACATGCTTCTTTTAGCAAAAGTGGTGTTGTATTCGATTAATGGTAATAAAAAGTATATGGTTTAATAAAAAAAAGTGCAGTGCAAAAACAGTGCGAGAAAAATAAAAATAAAAAAATAAAAGCGCGTTGCTAAGGGTGACTGCAGTCAATAGGCTGCCGCAGCACAGAGCACGCAAAATTTGAATGACGTGTACAATGAACATTTTGCACTGTGGTAACTGTACCCAAATGATTTTTTTGGGATGATTTTTTTGGATCAATATCCACATAATTTGACATTTGTAAACATTTTTGTTAAAATTAGCTATAGAAAGTGTGCTCAGCGTATACTACTTTCTAATAAACTTAAGGGGAGAATTTGAAGGCGCATTCAATGGTGTCAATTTTAAAGTACTTTTAGAATGAAAAGATAAAGAATTTTGAGAAAATATAAAACTCAGTTTTTCCAAGAAAAGTCGAGATTTAGCATATACAACGTTCGAAATAGCAGTTGCACAGGTTACCCTACATCTGTGCGGTTATTTTGATTTAATATATACCATAGTAAAAAGTGTCGTTTTCGCCTCCAAAATTGCGATCGTTTGATTTTCAACAAAAACCATGAGGGGTACCTCATGAAAAATCGAGAATTTTCGACGATTTGGATCGATCCAAAAAAATTAAAAATGAAGGTCCAGGATGTAAATGATAATCAATAGCAATCATTTGGCACTATTCGGAGCATCTAAAACGGCTTTGAAGACAAGATATTGAGAGTTGAATTCGGACGATTTGGCTGGGAAAAGTACCTTTAGGGCTATGTAGATCTACGGGAACTGATGCTACAGACTGTATTAGGGCCTCAAACAATTGGTGTCTCTTTGCACTACACACCGATTGCCATCAGACCAAAAGTGCAGTGAGCTTTGTCTATGCTTTGCTTGAAAACCCCTCAGAAATACCAAAAGCACAACTTATAGTGTTTCAATGCAGCTTCTACTAATGACCTATGCCTATAAAAAGTAGTGCAATCTGCTATTCATTTTGGTTTTTTGTATATCAAATACACAATTCGGGCAGTGGTTGCGTACAGTAAAAGTGTTTTCTACATAACAGAAAGGATGGATCTAGAGGTTGGAATCAGGTAAAATGAACACTCCATTGTTGAACTACAAGAATCGTTTAACTTATATACACTTAACGTAGCCACTGGAAGTTTGTTTACATGCTTATAATCGCCTCAAAAAAATAAGTATACAACAATTTTAATATGAACTCTCCAAAAGTCATGTACGGCATGATGAAAACACGCTTTGTCGTATTTTGTCCAACGCCCTAAACAGTGCTCAGACTGTGCCACTCTTGAACAAAGCATGCTAGATTCAAGCGGTTTCAAATAAAGTGTTGTGCAACATCCCCTCTATCAGCCTGCTACTACTAGACACTCCCGTAATTAACAGCTTTCCTTATAGATCTTGTCGAGATCAGTGCTCGAAATTCGCTAATTCCAAAAATCATTCATCCACCAACTGCAAGGTATTTAATTCAAAATTCAATTACTCCATCGTCTTTCTCGCAAAAGTTAGCATAAATACGTACCAATTTCAAGATTTTAACAACGATTCTTTGCAAAGGAATTTCGAATCATGACCTGATTCTGCATAATACTGTACTACTACTGGAAATTTTACAACCCATCCATCCATCCATCATCTACTTACTAATCAACCTACCAACGTACTATTATCATACGTGCTACCAGTACACATTCAACACAAAAACCACCATTCATCATCCTCATCCTCACGCATCCAACACAGAAACAGCCATTCATCCACCTCACAAATCCCTTTTGTGTGTGCATCTTGCTATATTTACTACAGTATAATCACCTCAACTTTAGTCACTATTAAAACACATCGAAAACGTAATTTGCAACATCAGTGCCTTACCAACATTACAGATCCAACTCATTATCGCATACGCACATCAGTCCAACTTGACATTGTAGCTTTCACTCAGTATTTCAACGCCACATAGCAGCTTATCCCAGTATCCATCTTTGACAAAATGGAGTTTGCATGGCTCGCAGTGATTTACAAATACATTGAATCCAACAAATAATACCCATCTAGCACCACTACCAACATTAAAAGACGCATACGTGCGCAAGCCAGTAAGTATCAGATAGCATCTGGTGGTCGTTTGATCAGTCATAATGATACTCGAGAACTCCTACATGAAGGAAATGCACTACAGATAATCACAAGATTACACCAAGAAAGTTATACGGGCATTTTGAACACAAACAGAGCACTCAACAAGGCCTTTTGTATGATGTCAAGATGCGTGCCGATTAGTGACCGAGATTGTACAAGCATGTCAAACCTGTCAGTTCCGAGCAAGAGTAAAATACAAGAAGCAAAACAAGGCCAAGATGTTTAAAATGGCACATCGTGGTATGTTGCAAATGGTTGCAGTGGACGCTATCGACCCTATCACCCCCACAGCCACAAAACGAGAAAATTGATATATTTTGACGACAGCAATAGATTATTTGAAAAAACTCCCCGTAGCCAAAGCAGTAAAGAATATCAACGAGAAGACCCCGGCCAACTTTCTTTACGATTGCATTATTGTCCAACACAGTGTCCCTGAATACATTCTATCCGATCGTGGAGGCAACTTTATATCTAAATACATCAAGACGTTTTTGCAAGAATTGGGATGCAGAAGAATCACGGCTACAAGAAGCCATCGGCCACAGACTAATGGGACTTGTGAAAGACTGAATCAAACACTCGCATGGACAGTTGCCAAACTTGCAAGGGATCAAGATGACGGTTTACAATGGGATCGATACGTGGATGCAGCTTTATTATCAATTATTCGTTCCACAACCAATGCCACAACTGAGTTCACGCCCGGTTATCTATTGTATGGATATGAAGTGCGTACACCAATGGCCTGGAAAGCACCCCAGTATTATGAATTTTGAGAGTCGAACATCACCGAGGCAATCGAGAGTAGGACAATATAATACAGATTCAAGACAAGATCCAAGAAATCAAAGAATTTGCTAGAATACGATCAAACGAGAACAAGCAGAAAGCAAAAGTACGATACGACAAACAAGTGGTGGAGCAACCCAATTTTGTAGTTGGTGACAAGGTTCTGATGAAAGGCAACAGCACACCTACATACAAGTTGGCAGATGAATGGATTGGACAGTTGACAATTTACCAAGCAAACAAAAATGGAACTTACCACCTAACAGGAATGAACAGCAGGAGATTAAACGGTACCGTGAACGGTGACAAACTCAAGAAATATTACGAGATCCAGAACATGGATCTCGTAAGGCAATGGTAATAACAAAGGCTCAATAGAAAATCCAATCGTTGTTGATGACAAGAAGAAATTAGCGTGCGGAATTTATTGAAAGAGGTAAAACTACAATCTACTGCGCAACCAAATACCAATAATGATAACCAGAATACATATTAAAACTACATCATCGAAAGACTTAACATATCATTCTTAAAGGGACTACATCAAGATTACAACATTTTATGATGGATTGCACAATATACTTCTATATATATATTGTTGAAAACGAGGCTCTTTAACATTTAATTCATGATTTTTAAAACTCTATAAAGTTAAGCGAGAACGCAGTTAACTTTATCTTTTATCTGATAGTATTTGGAGTGTCGCCCACAAAAATACCAATTGTTTGAGGCCCCAATCCAGTCTGTAGCATCAGTTCCCGTAGATCTACATGGCACTAAAGGTACTTTTCCCAAGCAAATTGTCCGAATTCAACTCTCAATATTTTGTCTTCTAAGCCGTTCTAAATGCTGCGAATAGTGCCAAATGATTGTTATCGATCACCATTTACATCTTGAACCTTCATTTTTATTTTTTTTGGATTGATCCAAATCATCGAAAATTCACGTTTTTTCATGAGGTACCCCTCATGGTTTTTGTTCAAAATCAAACGATCGCAATTTTGGAGGCGAAAACGACACTTTTTACTATGGTATATATCAAATCAAAATAACCGCACAGATGTAGGGTAACCTGTGCAACTGCTATTTCGAACGTTGTATATGCTAAATCTCGACTTTTCTTGGAAAAACTGAGTTTTATATTTTCTCAAAATTCTTTATCTTTTCATTCTAAAAGTACTTTAAAATTGACACCATTGAATGCGCCTTCAAATTCTCCCCTTAAGTTTATTAGAAAGTAGTATACGCTGAGCACACTTTTTATAGCTAATTTTAACAAAAATGCTTTCAAATGTCAAATTATATCGATTTTGATTCAAAAAAATCATCACAAAAAAATCATTTGGGTACAGTCACCACAGTGCAAAATGTTCAGTGTACACGTCACTCAAATTCTGTGCGCTCAGCTTATTGGCTGCAGTCACCCTCAGCAACGCGTCTTTTTTTTTTTTTCAGGCTCCCTTTCCACCCTGTTTTTGCACTGCACTTTTTCTATTAAACCATATACTTTTTATTACTTTTGATTGAATACAACACCACTTTCGACAAAAGAAGCATACTTTTGCAACCACCAGTACCCAAGACGACATCTTTCAAGTTTGTTACAGTAAGTATCAGCCGATAGGGGCCACTTTTCGCGGTACAATATACAGTAATACTAATTATACAGTTTATTTTAGACCAATTCGTTGCAATATATTTATTCATTGTGTTTGGTTTGTATTTGGTTTGTATTTGGTTTGTATATTCCCCTTTTTTGGTTGCCGTGGATTGGGTTGTTATGGCTTTGGGTGTTGTGGGTTTGTTTGTCATGAATTACATTCATTCAACCTTTTACTATTTTCTTTCTCGTGATACTGCGCATTCGTTTGTTTGCTTTATTGCGATTTATTCTTTCCCCCTTTTCTGCACGCAACTATATTTATCTGTTGCTGTACCGCAGTGCTATGGTGTATCTTTTGATGCATTGTATCGCTGGCAGTGCTGCTCTACTGTTGTGGAGTAGCCTTGCATTCTTTTTATTCTTCAAGTATTGCTTCTTCTGTAATACTGGTGGTATTAGTGTTCTTGCTTCGTAGTATGAGGCAACCACGATACTTCTTTCTACTATGATACAGTACTTTTGTTTTCTTGTACTCTTCATTTTGGTGATACACATTGCATGTTAACTTTTTGTATGTAACTGTATTGCGATGTTTCTGTTCTTCATCATATTCTAGTGATGCCCTCTTGTAGCTTTCCTTTCCTTTTTATGGTTCTTTGAATCATAATCCCTCTTTTTCGTTGTGTGGATGTGCCTATCGTTGAAGCACAACTAGATTTGATTCAGAGGCTAGGAGGTAGATAGGCTGCCCTCACTTGATTGGTATCACTTACTTGGTGCTAACTGAGAGTCTCAAGCATTTGCGCTATCAGCTGGGGTGTGTAGTAAGGCATATTCTGGCATTTTAGGGGTTTTTGATGATAACGTAGCTTAATAATACTAGTGTATTCGGCTGTGTTTAAAATTCCGCCTAACAAAAAAACAAGGGAGAACTATGGCAAAAATTTTCAAAGTCCGCGGCGGTTGAAACAGCTTTTTAAGCGATTTTATTGGCTTAAATTTAGAGACAGCTCAGAGAAATAAAGCATTCGTATTGAAACTAAAAATGTAATTCAAATGAGAAAAGTAAGACTAAACATTCAAAATGCATGGTACAAATGGCTCAAGATACTTACACACGATACCAGCATAAGTATTAGACATGGTTGAATACTTTTCTATCTTAAAAAAAAAGAGGTTTAAAATAATCTACGCCTGCTCATAGCATCCAAACGTACAAGTTTGCATTATATTGGTATCAGCTACCCAATTGAAGTTCTCGGATTATAACAATTGATTTATGATATGAGTACAAATATATGCCGAATCTTGCGAAGAACAAGACGATCGTGTAATTGAATTTGAGATTGAGTGCGTTGCCGTTGATTGATAGATGATTTTCGAAATAATAGAAAAAAATTAATCTGTGCATGCCTGATAATATGCAATAGTGATTACTAAGAAGAGATGAGTTTTATGGTCTGCGAAGATCACAGTTTAGTAGTGCTCCGTGGCTGAACAATTATAATTGACAGTTATAATGATTTGAGATTCTGCCTCGAATATACGAGTGACTCAATGCAAAATAATAATAACACCAGCAACGAACTCTAACAAATCGATCAATTTCCTTAACCCCATTTGAACAAAAATGATAATTACAGCGTTTTATTAAATTATGCGAGTATTTCAACGGCTGAATACGGCCATACTTGCACGGCGTTCGTTCACTTGAACACCTACCAAAGAGGCGATGGTGCGAATAACATCTGTCAATGAGACAACTCCAGTAGCTTGATTATGCTCATCAACAACCCATACACGATGTGCTTTTGTGGCGAGTAATTTGGCTATCGTAAATCCCAGAGATGTTTCTTGACGTACATCAAACACAGGCAATCGATCCTAGAGCACTGATCAGTGTGCATCGCAACGTGTGACACCTTGTGTAGCTTACCTGTCCATCTGTAATACCTTGTTGCGTCCTGATGTGGCTTACAAATTGGAAGCACTTTTTCCAAAGTAATCGATGTGAATACCCCTTCATAACATGCTAGAAAAGCGTCTTGTCAACTATAAGTTGCCCCCTTGTTACAGCTTCTTTTCATACCTTGACATCAGTCATACTAATATTTCCCAATACAGTCTTTCCACGCAGCACTGCTACTGAAGAGACACCATGAGTGCCTACATATCAAACCGTCGTTAATACATTTGGCCTAAAATCATTAAATTTAAACTTACTCATCAGTGAAAGTGCGTCCAAAACGCTAGAGTTGTCATTCACGCCTATGACGGGTTCATTACCGAGGTTCAGTTCGCGAATCTTTTGAAATATGTCAATCATAATCCTGATGCTTGTCTATGTAAGGCATTTACCGTCTTGTCCAATACTTTGTCAATTTCAGGAAATTGCTTTCTGTTTTCAAACAGATACTTGACAACTGTTGATTGTGATAATATGCCCTCGATTTTGCCATCTGGCTTTAATATGCTCACTATGACAGCCATCAATCAGTTGGTCCAAAACCCCAAACAAGACAAATGTCTTACCTCTATGAGTTCCACATGCAAATATTTCTACAGCTGACAATAGGGTGGCTTCTTGAAGGATAGAGTAGAATGGGTTTTTGCGCGATAAATCTGTAAATGAATCCCCATTGAGTTTTCCTTTCTTGTCGCCACATTATGCAAATATACATTACCACTTGCCATACCAACGGGCACTTTTTGGCCCTGCAGTGCTCTGTGGACAATGTCCTTGATCTCGAACGATTCTGGATCAATAGAATCGTCGTTTCCCTTTTGTCCTGGCTTGCGATGGAGCACCAGCAAGATGTACGCAATCACGTCGCCGTAATCAAACATGCCAATGTAGTGTCCCTTTTCTTTACCTTCGAACACGGGGGCAGATGAAATGTTGTTTTCGACAAGGACTTGACATGCTTCCTCAACTGATACATTTCCATCGCTACATTACTATCAATACATACCTTCTCCTCAGATATCGCACGCTATCCTTACATTTCGATGACTTTTTGGTTTTGAATCAAGCTGGATGCGGGGACCATGGTCCAGTCTGTCGAGCTTGTTGTGATACCTTCTCTATGAGCCATTATATTTATGTTGAATTGTTATTGTTTAAGCAAAGAAAAAGAGGAAAAAAGAAAAATAGACTTTGGAAACCCACTAAAGAAAACCGGTAGGGCGTCGAAATGGCTTGACGTTTGCATTACAGAATGCTCCTATTGGTTCTTTTGTGATGGGCTCACTTTATTTTAGCTTCGGGAAGAGAATTCTCTTGCATCGTGTCTGTGCGCCAGATTCCTCGCAAGAATTTTTTTCCCATTTTGCTGAGCTACCATCAAATCGCTCAGCGTGTTGCTCATTTCTTAGAGCATGCATTTGACTCTTGCTGTTGAGTAAAGAAAGGGCATCTCTATTTTAAACCAGAATGTAAGCAAAGTCTCAAGTCAGAAGGATTGCCCTCTCGGAATCACTGATCGTAATATTTGAGATGCAAGCAAAACTTCATCATTATACCTGGATTATGAATACAACAGACCTCTAATCATGCTTGATATATGTCGCAATCTTAGAGAAACTGTCCTTGCGCATAGATAGCATAGGATCAATCAATCTCTACCCTAGATTGAAGCTCATGCACAAGCAAGCAAGTTGATTCTACTGCTTTGATGTATCACGCCGGAGTATTCGCCCATCTCGTGGTAGTAAACCACTAGATTGCAGTAAGGCTGCTCACCCTAAACTCGGGATTGTCTATCATGTGTTAATTTGTTTCCATGTATACCTACTCATGTTTATTTTACTCGATATAAATAAGTAAATGGCAAAATCAAGAACATATGCCTAAATGCCGCCAATTTACTGGATCATTTGGTGGCTATGTAGGACAGAGTGAGGTCGTCTTGTATTTGCTTTGATCCACAGCAAAGCTGCTTTTTAGGCAAATTTCAATCAGATGTCTGTTTGGTGGTGTAACATCGCTCCAAATCTTTTTTGATTGTTAAATTCGATCTAGTCGCTGTAAACAATTGTGATGTGCCGGAATCGCATCAAATTGCAATTACAAAATAGAGGCTATTTTATCATCAATAAAGAGGGTCCTACTGTTACTGTCCATATACTAGTCGATTGTATGCACATACTCATTTTGTAAAATAGTGGGCCTATATAATACATAGACAAAAATCGCTTAGATTCGGAACGCGGCTCAAAGGAACTGATGAAGATTCCAAGTAACTCGACGAACCATCTCCTCGCGCCAGATCATGCATGAAGCAGTGGATAGTACATCAAAGTATCCAGATCAAAAAAAGCAAAGTAAAGGTGTTTGATGGGAGTACGGTGGAAGCGTCGACATTTACATTCATTCTTTTTGTATTCATATGGATCGTTGTATTTTCAAATATTAACCATTTCTCCAGGCGTGGAACCTGTATAATTTTTTACTGGACAATGGGCTCAAGTGGTACAAAATGGTGATTTGCATCAAATCAAGTAACTCAAGCATCAATATAAATACCCTCCTCTGAACATTGAATCAAAGTCGAATTCAAATCATAAACATTCTTCGCTAGACAAAATGATGAATCCTTTGGATTATACATGGCTATTCGGCGTCACCATGGTGTTTGCATTTGCAGATGCTTATGGTATTGGTGCAAATGACGTTGCTAATTCGTTCGCCACTTCTGTCGCTTCTGGATCATTATCGCTTGCTCAAGCATGTATCATTGCGTGCTTCACAGAGTTCTTGGGTGCCCTCTTACTTGGCTCTCACACAGCAGATACCATCAAGGGCGGCATTCTTTCAGTCAAGAGATTTGAATCCACTCCTGAACTGCTTATGCTTGGTATGACATGCGCTATTATCGGTTCATCCAGCTGGGTACTATTCGCTACACGCAACGGCTGGCCCGTGTCCACTACTCATTCTATTGTTGGTGCTATTTGTGGTGTTGGTATTGCTGCATTTGGTGGCTCTTCTATTACATGGGGATGGTCAGGCTTGGGTCAAATCATCACATCTTGGTTCTTGTCTCCTGTGTTTGCAGGTGCTATTGCTGCCATTATTTACAGCATTACGAAATATGGTATCCTTCGCCAAAAGGATAGCGTCAAATGGGCTGTCCGTCTTATTCCCGTTTACTTTTTCTTCACAACCACCATTGAAGCATTCTACCTCATTTACAAGGGTGCTCCAGGTACTCAAGCAGCCAAGATGCACGTAGGTGTCATTGTTGCCATCGCATTCGGTATTGGTGCCTTCTTTGCCTTGTTTGCCATCTTCTTTTTCTGTCCCTGGCTCAAGAGAAGAGTCGTTGGTCGTGAGGAGCTTCGCTGGTACCATATCTTTGTCATTCCCTTCTTGAGCCCTCGCCCTGTGATTAAGGCCCTGCCTGAGACCAAGGAAGCTATCCACGCTGAAACCATCGCATCCAGCAGTTCTTCAGACAACAAGGAATACGCCCAAGAAACCAAGGATGGCCAAGAAGTTACTCGCATTGAAAAGGCTCAACACACTGCAGAAATCACCCAAGTTGCTCCTGAAAACCTCTCATGGAAGGATAAGATTCTCAATGTCGTTCTTCATGGTGTCAGAAAGGATGTGCGCAACTTGAACAATGCTAATGTCAAATCTGTTCACGATGCCGCCGAGATTTACGACAGTGATGTCGAATACATGTTCTCTTTCCTTCAAGTTATCACTGCCTGTATGGCCTCCTTCGCTCACGGTTCAAATGATGTCTCCAACGCTGTTGGCCCCTTGTCTGCCGTCTTTGAGATCTGGCAAACTGCCAAGGTCGATGTCTCTGGTAAGGTGCCTGTTCCCATCTGGATTCTCGCATATGGTGGTGTTGCCATTGATTTCGGTCTTGCTACTTATGGTTATAACATTATGCGTGTGCTGGGTAACAACATCACCTTGTTCACTCCTACTCGTGGTTTCTCTGCTGAATTGGGTGCTGCTTTGACAGTTTTGACCTGTTCCAAGCTCGGTCTTCCCGTCTCTACCACTCACTGTATCACTGGTGCTACAGCTGCTATTGGTCTTTGTAACGGAAAGTTGAGTGCTGTCAACTGGAAGATGTTGGCATGGTGTTTCTTCTCATGGATACTTACTTTGCCAGTTGCTGGTCTTATTGCTGGTTTGCTCTTTTCATTTGCTGCATACGCTCCCAACATGTTTGCCTCTGTCGCTGCTAGTGCTGCTGCTACTGCTGTGTGATGATACAGTGTATAACTATCTATATTTACTTACTTTTCCTTATTAACTTATAATTATCATATTATCTATATATGTATTCGCTAATTTATCTTTCAATAACTTTATGAACCATTAAAACATTCATTTCTATTATACTTTCACAATAAAAAATAATAATCTAAATGCTCAATGAATTTATTTCTGTTTAATGTATGTGATTTTCTACTCTTCGGCTTCGAATTCCTCCAAGAAAGAAGTTAATGCTTCAGGCAAGATGAATTCAAGCTTCTTTTCTTCAATCAAAGTATTGGCTTCCTTGATATTCTCCACAGCCTTTTTGTAAATGGCTGATTGTTCCTCTTCCTTCAAGACCAAATTGGCTTCATTCAAATATGTTTCGGCTAAATCAGAAAGGATTTGAGGGGAAACCTTATCCACCTTGACGAGCTCCTCCTTGGCTTTTTCAAAGTACTTCTTGCTCTCAAGAATAGCCTTGTAGGCATTTTCTTCGTCCTCTGTCAATGCAGTCTTTTCCTCTTGCTCGTCTGCTTCTTCAATGTTGTCCAACAAGTAGTTGGCAAAGGATAATTTACAATAGCCAAGTCCAGACAAAGCTTCAGCATTAGCAGGCTCGTCTAGTATTGACAATGAGCATGTCTGTGCATCGCCGCGTTGCTACCAACTTACCTTTCAGCACCTTCTCCAATGCAGCTTCAGCCCAAGTTCTGAATTTGTTGCGAGATTCGAGGGATTCGTACAAATCACCATGGTTCTGAACGATATCTGCCAATTCGACGATGGTTTTAGAGGGAATTTCAGAGGATGCAAGAACTTCATCCAAAGTCTTCAGTGCCTTGAGAGACAACTCAGGAATGTTTTGATCGCCTTCAGATACAGCACTGGCAGCCTTAGCAAGCCAGATCTTGGCAAGGGCCAAATGAATCTTGTTATGCAACTCGGTGTCTTTGAGAGCCAAACTTTCATTCAATCTCTCCTCAGCAGCTTCTAAATAGGGTTCAAATTCCTCGTCTTCGGTCAAACGACCCAACTCGTAAAGAGCGGAACCGTAGGTGTAGTAAAAGAGGGCAGGTAAAGGTTCCTTGCTGTCATGGTTACGCAAAATACGGTCTGACTCATGAATGGTACCGCGAAGTAAAGGTAAAGCAGCAGTAGGATCAGTTTCTAATACATGCGCGGTTGAGTATACATGATGTCAAACATGTGCGATTAGACTTACCAAGCTTCTCGAGAGCGCTTTCATAGAGAGCGGCAGCCTCACCAACCTCATCGCCTTCCTCAACAACTTTATCAATCACGACAGTTTGAGCATTTTCAGGCAACTCTGTAGTGCTGGTAGGTTGCTCCTCAGTCTTGGTTTTTTTGTTGGCCTTGGCAGCAGCACTGCCCTTCAAACCTCTGGGTCTCTTCTTTTCAACTGGCATGATGTGAAATGCAATGAATATACGATGGGAAGAAGGAAGAAAAAAACGGATGGCTTTGGTCCAATGTCAAAATGTTAAACATTTACGGTGACTGGATATCCTACATTTGTGTCGCGTTTTGCATGATTTGCGAGCTTTCATCTAATCTAAGGCGGTTTGTGTGTAGCTCATCCATGTATTTGACGGTATGGATAGTATCAAGCTAAGCAAAATGAGATAGTATGCCCTGGATTTGCTCAAAATTGTAGAAAACATTGCCCTAATTTAGCACTTTGATGAGCGAATTTAGGCAGTTTTAAGCAAATTCAGACGCTCTAAAGCACACCAAACGATTGCTCTCGATCATTAGATTCATACTGAAGTGATATCTCAAATTTTTTCTGGATCGAAAAATCTCGAATTTTTGGCCTTACCATGGTAAGGACAAATCCTTCATTTCGGCAATTTTCAAGTTTTGAGCACAAAAACGAAACTTTTTCCTATGATATTTATCAGTGAAACTTGTGTCAAATTCTTTGCTTTATACGATGGAAAGGTTTTTCCAAGGACTTCAGATTGAGATTTTTGACTTTTGCTCAAGAAACTAAAAACACTGTTTATTGAAGTTATCTTGACGAAAAATGATAGAAATGACAAAACAAAAATTACCAGCGAGTAGAGCGCATCAAATTGCATATATCCTCATTAAATGACTAGGGAACTTTATCATCCATTTTGGGTCGAAAAAATCCTTTAAAGATCAAAGAAGTTCCAAAAATGGTCAAATGGAAGGAAATGGAAACCTGTTTCGACATTTGCTTTCAAACGCCGCAAAAGCTGTTTTGCCTCTGGATTGTGCCTAGCTATATGACGAAAAAAGAGGTCTGGACAGCATGCTGGCCATATTTCTGTTCAAATACTACACTTTCTATTTTGACAATCACATTCACCAACATGTATTCAAAGCAGTATAATCCATTGTTAATGCTGTAAACTGCTAGTTACATTGAAAAGAGGAATATATTTATTAAATGAATTACAAGTTGTATACTATACATGATGTAGCGCGCAGACACACAATCTACTTTCTAAAGCTGTTATGCAAACCAATACTCTCGTTGTCTGTACTGATAGTCTTGTCATCGTCATTACGTTCACCTTCAATGTAGCTAAAGTAGGATTCATCCACATCACCGGTAATGTATTTGCCATCAAAGACAGATGTATCAAAAGTTTCAATGGAAGGATTGAAACGACGAACGGATTCAGTAAGATCGTGCAAATCCTCATAGATGACCTTGTCAGCACCAATTTCTTCAGCAATTTCGTCCTCGTTACGGTTGTAAGCAACAAGTTCACTACGCGTAGGCATATCAATGCCATAGACATTGGGGTATCGAATAGGGGGAGCACAGGATGCAAAGTACACTTTCTTGGCACCGGCTTCACGAGCCATCATGATGATTTCCTTGGAAGTGGTACCTCTGACGATGGAGTCTGATCGTGGATGATGAGTTGGTATGTAGCGTGCTATATTCTTTCATCTGGGAGACTTACCATCAACCAACAAGACGTTCTTTCCGTGGAATTCCAGGGCCATCGCATTCAGCTTTCTTCTGACATTCTTGCGTCTCACTTGTTGACCTGGCATAATAAAGGTTCTTCCAACATATCTGTTCTTGTTGAAACCTTCACGATAGACAATGTTCAGTTTGCGAGAACATTGAAGAGCAGCAGCACGACTGGTATCAGGGACCTAGGGATCAAAAAATGAGATGGGACAGATCTGGGTAACACAATCACAGCACATTTGACACTTACAGGAATGACAACATCAATGTCCATATTATCACCCAACACCTTGACGACTTGATCTGCCAAAGCTTCGCCCATAGCAAGACGAGCCTTGTAGACAGAAATGCCATCAATGATACTATCTTGACGAGCAAAGTAGACATATTCAAAGATACAAGGACCAAGGTTCTCTTCAACAACCAGGCGACGACGAGAGACTTGCTCACGAGTGATAATGACAGCCTCGCCAGCCTTGACATCCTCAAAGTCAGTGAAGCCCAAGGCTTCAAGAACAACACTCTCGGAGGCGAGCATGTAATCGAAACCGGCTTCCGTTTGACGACGGCCCAAGATCAAAGGTCTGATACCATGGGGATCACGGAAACCAATGATGCCGAAACCAGCAATCATAGCAACACAGGCATAGGCACCCTTACACTGACTATACAAATCCTTAATTGCGGTGAAAATATCCTCCTCGTTGACTCTGTGCGATGGCAGGTAGATAGATGTTGGGGGTGTGTATGAGTGTGGATTGAGAAAAAAATTAGATGAGATGTATGACCCACATTAGAGGTGTGACCCCCAATCTCGCTGATGTCTTTACCTGAATTTTCCAGTCTTTTGCAAATTGTCAGCCAAGATGTTCAAGAGCAACTCGGAATCGGAATCGGTGTTGATGTGTCTGTGAGCAACTTTGTCCATGAAGTTTCTCAACTCACGAGCATTGGTCAAGTTGCCGTTCTAACAAGGAGTTTAGCAAGGCCACATGTGCATCCAAAGGTCGCAACTTACATGGGCAAATGTGATGCCGTAAGGTGAATTGACGTAGAAGGGTTGTGCCTCAGACATGGAGGATGAACCGGCTGTGGGGTAGCGAACTACGCTCAGAGAGATGGTTTCAGTGCACATCATTCAACACAAGATCTATAGCCCACTTACCATGACCCACACCCAGACTGCCGACCAAGTTGGAGAGCTGCTTCTCGTTAAAGACATCTCTGACCATACCGTTTCCTTTACATTGGTAGAAACGACCCTTTGCAGCACAAGTAACGATACCAGCGGCATCCTGTTTTACAAGATGTTACTGACTTTTGCGATGACTACAATGAAAAGCATGTGGTACTTACTTGGCCTCGATGTTGAAGAAGACCTAAACTTTCAAACAAATCAGGACAAGCAGCCCCGTTTGCATCGGCTAAGATAAGTGCTGAGATTCCACACATGTTGAGATGTTTAGTTTGTAAAGGAAAGAAAAACGAAAGGTAGTAACAGAAAAGAACTGTGAAAGGATTGATGCTATTTAAGCTATACAATTGCCATTCTGGCAGCCACTTGTCACATTTTAGGTGCCCGAATCAAGTCAATTGGTGAGAGACAACTAGATTTGGTAACGCTAGTGAGACAGAATTCTATTTGCTATAAGCAAATTAGTTTCAATTTCTGGAATTGTTGCAAGCGAAAGGTGGCTTCAGGTTGAGTAGAAGTAGTGTTGGAGAAGGGCTATTTTATGGTACAAGCTGATGTACAACAAATGGTAAACACCATGTGTGATTCAAGACTCAAGGGTCGGTCAAATGTGCTTGATCCCTGGATGAGTCGTATCCATGCTGCTGCATAAATCATCTTGTATTCATTTCAAAGCAGACAACAACGAGTTTATTTAAAATGTAGGTGTTTCCATACCACTGCTACGAATGCTATTGCGATTGTCAGCCACGATTGGCAATGGAGCGTACGAGGAAGGTGTATTGACGGCGGGTGTTATGAATCGCTGTTGTTGCTCTACAAAAAACGTCGCTGTCTTGGATTTGGGCTTGACCAAGATTTGTTGGGCACTATTGACATAGACTGTAGACGCAAAGATGTCTGGAGTCACAGCAGAAACACGCACGGATGGCAGTAGCAGGTTGCCAGTCTTCAGGGGCACTAGGCTGATGGGAAAATCCATCGCTTGATCCGGTTTTGAGGAGAAACGAAGACGACGCTTGCCTGATAACAGCCAATTGTCATAATCCACATCAATGTCGTAAAAGAATTCGTCATTGCTGCCATTGGTCTTGTCAGCAGGATGCCAATAAGTGAGTTGCTTGATGCGCAATGTGCAAGGACATGCTTCGGATACTAGCAGGTCCTTTTCCACAGAGAGAATCAGTTCAGCAGTGTGGGTGATCTATAGTACAGCACAGTGAATACAGGTGATGTCTTTGCATGGCTATAAATACAAACCTTTGTAGTAGGAACCTCTAGAGGGAATGCAATAGAATGTAGCTGAGGATTAGGCCATATTTGCTGGATTTGCTGCACAGTGATGGCTTCGTTTTTCTACGACCCCATGTTTCAGTCTCTATGGCTCATCGTGCTGCAGACGCATCTTACCTCAAAGAACTCTTCAATGGCATCCAGTAACTGCACCTTTGTCTTTAAATCTCTATGCAGCAGGAAGGATTCACAGAGCTCGACATCGAAATCATCAAGATGAACTACATCTGTTAATCCGTAGCTGGAGTAATCGACAGAGCCCAAAAAGGCCTCCTTCACTTTTTGGAATACGTAAGGCAAATGCTGGTCCAAATTGAGTTCCTTTAGCTTGTTCCTTAGCATGACTTGGAGACTATTTTCCACCTCTGCATACAAAGTTAGTCGATACGCTTTACTGGAGAGATATGTAGATTGCTGCATTTACCATCTTTCAAGGATCGATATTTCACATTAAAGTGTATTTTTGAGTTGACTTGAATATCATCTGTATCCACTTTATCCTCTCTCTTGACCAGCTTGTATATAAAAGACACTGTTTGTCGAGGGAACAGTGTCAGGTCGCACTGCTTCATTTCAGATTGGCTTTCAACGAGGTAGTACGTCGATGGTTTTGCGAATGAACCGAGAATACGAACTGGTAAATCACCATTGCAGGAGAGTTCTACCTTTAAGAAGACACTATTAAACACATTGTTAGTCTCTGTACCTTGTCGTGATAGCTGCTTCCTTACCAAGTCTCTCTAAAGATGGTTGATTCTGTTACAAGTAAAGGTACGGTTACTTTGACGTAGTCTGACGAAACAAACTTGTGATGCGTATTATCCATTTTGTATGTGATGGTTGTCTTGATCTGCTACGTGTTAGTAGTATTCTAGGCATCTTTTTATGAAACAACATAGGACTCACTCTGTAGTCAAACTCTGTGTAGGACCCCTCATAGATGACAAACAGCTCAATGGATTCCTCAGGCTTCAAGTCGGGCAGCACAATCTCGCCTGTCGCCAGCATCTCCAGTTCAGTTTCCTTCTCTTCTGGTGCTTCCGTCGTGCTGATAAGAGCAGACACTTTGCTTACTCGCACAATTTCCATCCCTTCTGTTTGCGACTCCAACAACAAAATGCTGGATGTGGTAGCGCATGATCGACTCTCAATCTTGACTGACAATCGCTGTCTTTCGCCCAAGCAAACTAGATGTGGCCATGTTAGTGCCGCGACATGGCGACTTTTCTTTTTCATACAACAACTTACTCTCGCGAGGCTGGGATACTGTGGCGTACAATTGGTTCATATCATGATTCAAGCGTACCACTCGCTTCTTTTGTCCAGGGCGCAAAAAGTTATGACTAAACACAAGCTTTCCAATCTTCATTTCACACGTCTCCACTACGTAGTTGCCCGATGTCGATGTCTCGCTGGTCAACAAGAAGGTGTTCTTTCCAGGCTCCAAGTCTTGATCCGCAATGGTGAACCAAATCTGCTCAGGATCACTGCCTACCAGTCTCAGGGAAATAGCATCGTAGTGGATCTTTTTGGGCAAATGGTTATCTAGACACACTTCTACGCTGGTACTTTTGACAGACGTGCCATCATCAATGATGGCGATGACAGCTACGGAAAAGATGGGCTGAAAGGGGCGTTTGATTTCTTTATCCAGCTTGGCTACATTGGTGATCAGTTCATCCGTGTAGTGCGTGGCTTCCTCATCCTTGAGGTATTTGGCGTTCTTGAGCAGTGCCAGCAGTGATTCCACATATTGATCTACTTTGCCCAATCGCTGCTGTGAATCGGCGCATTTGATCAGTAGACTGTTCTCAATAGAGCTCCATTCATGCTCGCCGTATCTCCAAATCATGGATTCATAGATTCTGACAGCTTCCTCGTACTTTTCTCGGATACTAGCAATAGGATCAGTATACACTATGTGGAGCCATGTGTGATGCAGACGTACTATTTCAGTGCAGCAATATCGCCGTGCACATTCAACGCAGCCCTTGATCTGAAACTGGCATCGTAGCTCTTGATAGCTCGTGTGCTCAGCCCCATGTATGTCTTGTCGAATGCCTCGATCGACTCAATGGCCTCTAACAGCTTGACATTGGTAATGGACTTTTTGGGTTCATCCGGATTGGGTGTTTTAGTCGCTTCCGTGCGATTCATGTAGATGGAGAAGGGATCTGTCATGGGCAGATGTCCACATTTGACGCCAATTTTGTCCAACTGGCGTCTGGCTGTCAGCAGCAAATCTGCTTTGACAGCATTGTAAGGCACCACCAAGTCTGTATTGTTGACAATCAATTGCGAGGACAAGGGCTCGCATTCATTCACCACATTCATGCAAGCAGAAAACACCCAGGATTCCACGAAATTCTCGGGCAAATGCTCCTCATTTTCTCGAATGGATGGAATGAAATTGGTGATGAAGAGCTGAGCACGAGCGGTAACTTCAATCACGCGTTGCAGTTTAAGCAGCATACGACACTGGCGAGCAAACAGATAGCTTCGAAAATCAAACACAGAGATGATGTTCTTGGTGATCAGGTCGCGGTAGTTTTTGCGCTTGAAGTCCAAGATGTTGCCGCTGTCGTCGCCCACATCGGTACCTCCAAAATGACCAAACCAAGCCAACGCTTTATCTATATATATAAACACACATCTGGTATTAGCAACCCTGTGTCTCTCTAGTAAAAGATCCCATCTATCGCTACCTCTTAGCACTTGGAAAAATGATGCCTCGAGCTCGTCATACTGGATCAATGCATCCTCATACAGCGTCATGATCTCAAATGCTTGCGCGAGACCCTCTTTCAGGATAAAAAAGGTACAGTAATTCCATCCAGGCATATGTCTTTGCATGTCCAGTCGTCTTGTGTCCTCTTGTATTTGAAGCACTTGGAGATCAAAGCTGGAGAGTATGCACTCCTTCATCTTTTCCATGAACGCTGTCCACAGTTCAGATTGAGGTCCCTCAGGATCCTTTTTACGTATATAAGCACATCTAGTAGCAGTGTGTTAGGGCATTTACATTTGGTTGCCATGGTAATACCATAAGTACCGATCTTGCTTGGGTGGATTGAAATCTGTGCGGATCTTGTCATAAACAGAGGATTTGAGGCCGAGGTAGTTGTTGGTTCTTTTGGCCTCTGTATCAGCCACATAGACAATCAGCCATTCTTGGTTCTTCTTTGACTGAATGATATCCACCCAATTGCGAATATTTCTGCGCACTTTTGTCTTGTAGAGTTCGTTGTCCTAAGTACACGTTAAGTTTAATTGTCTATGCAGCGCATAGTAGAAAAAAGACTTTGCTTACCTCGCACGACACAAAATACAAGTTCAAGTAGGTGGTTTGTGTGGTTGATAAGAGTTGAGGCGTGTGGTCGACAGTAAAGCGCTTTAAATCCACTTCGAGGATGGGGATGAGACACTCTGCGCGTTGGCTCGATGGCTGCCATTTCAGATTTCGAAGTGGAAGTCGAGCAGATAAATCGTCTGCAATCAGTGGCCACACCTCGTATTCATCACAGTCTATTCAGTGTTAACATGTGCGTCTATTCTCAACGTGTGCTCTATTTACATGTAACTGTTAATTTCTGTCCACTCATTTATATTGCCCTAGATGAATGTATACAACAAAAGAAAGAGACTCTATTTTGTGTGTCCTGAATTTGCAACTATACATGAATCTTAATTGCATCTCAAACTTTCGTGACCGGAGAGGCCATATACTACTAGTATAGTTACACTCTGTGGATAAAGGGTTTTATTACTACTATTTAACTCTGATATACATAAGAGGAGGGATCTTCAGTATCACGAATAATGTAATCTCTGTCAATCAAGGTCTCGATTCTCTTCTTGATATCATCCACCTAAAAAAAAAGGGTCATCGTTAGATACACTAATATAACCATGACACACATACACACACTCACTTGGACAGGATACTTTAGCTCTTTAAACAGCTCGTCCACCAGGGCATTGTGGGTTGATGTCTTTTTGGCCTTCATGATACGCACAATAGCAGCTTCCAATTGATGTTGTCTACTGATATGCACCTTCTTTTCCACATCCTTTTCTTCGTCTTTGGTGGGTTCAATTGAGGCAGCAGGAGGAATTCGCACCTTTTGATTAGCAGACTCGAAATCAAAGTTGTAGGCAAATGAATCAGTGGGTGTTACGGGATCTTTGCTTGAGGTCGAGGATGTGTTGATGATCAGTTTGTAAGGTCCCGTGCACAGCGACGTCAGTAAGCCGATCAAATCGTTCTTGGCCAACGCTGTGATGGTCTGTATTCTGGAGAAGGTCAAGGTCTTTTTGCTGGCATCGTTGAATATAAAAAGAATCACAGCTTGCGCTAAACTGGCAATGATCTCTTTGCGGCCCTTGGGGTAGTTGGCTATAATCGAACAAGAGGACAGTCGGTTTTGCCACACGAGCTTTCTTCCGTTGAATTTGCTAACATAAAAGGCTTCGAATAGCTTTTGGCTGGCCATCATCTACAGCCTTGTCAGTACGGAATACGCAACCACACATATATAGATACTTACATTGGCGGGAAGCTTGATGTCCAGTAAAGTATAGCTTGGCCATGTCGCTTGTGCAATTACCTTGATCGACATGGGCAAGCGCGGCTTTTCCTTTTTGAATTCCTTAAACTCGGCGGCCAAATCAGTGGAAATCTGCATATCTGTAAACATGCTTTCCAAGTTCTTGGTAAAGTCAGGCCCACACTCTGCTTTCAGGTTCACCAGGACGTGGTTCTCAAATTCACTGGATGCGCTTCGGTCCATCAACAATCGCTTGGCCAAGAAGCGTTTAAAGTAGGCTTCAAATGCATCTTTGGTTTGAATATAACGAAACAGAGTGAGGATCGAATCCAAGCTGACGGTATCCACAATTTCTTGGAAGCGTTGTTTCTGTATATGGCACCAAGTCAATCCATGAGGCATACACACTCACACATTGGAGGAAATGCTTACCTTGACTGGAATCTTGAGCTTGAAATCCAAATGCTTGGCCAGTAACTCGGCTGGTTTGTTGCCTCTTGTGTTGATAAACTGCTCGAAACTCTCCTTTTGCGCATTTACAAATGTCACATCGTCACTGAAGCATGATTTGAGAATCTTGTCAATCTTTCTCTTGAACAGCAGCAGTGATGTGATCATGGTGGGATCGCTTTTAGGGTCTTTGATGATTTTCATGCCTTCCTCCTGGATATACGAGTTAATCCTATATATCTGCGTATGTCCCTCCTTTCACACACACACACACACACACACACACAACATACCTTGACATAGGCGCCAAATGCATTTCGTAGCAGACTCATTTTAGGGCTCTGTATCAGCAGTTGGTAGAATATCTTGAGCGGCTCGTACATGTCGGTGTCCATCATGGCCTCAAATCCCTCCTGGATAATGACCTCGGCCTTTGCATACACCAATCTATCCACCACCACAGAGATCAACGCCTGCTTTGTGTCTGGGTTGAGGTAGTTTTTGATTCTTTCTTCAGACTCTTGTGTGCGACGATCAGCAGCGTGATAAATGTACTCTGGTATCGTGCCGTAACCAATGCGACGGTTGGCCTCTTCCTTGTAATACAGATTCGTGCTCTCCAGAAACCGAGGCTCGAATTCGCTCTTGTAGTAGGCTTGGTCTGTCAGCATGTGCAAGATGTCTCGTATCAAGGGAATGTTAATCTTGGCTCCGTCTCGCTCGGCCTTGATCTGCTGAATGACTTCAGCTATCACTACATGCAGGAAATTGCCCTTTTCCATAATCAGCTCGCTAAACAGGTCCTTTCCCAGTTGCGTGATGGACTTGTATTTGGTGTTGGGCAAGATGTAGTATCGGTCTAGTTCCATAAAGACAGTACGGATGATGGTGAGCTGCTGGCAGAATGTAGCCCACTGTGCATTGAGTCTGCTCAAAAGGTCCTTGTTGAGTGGTTTGGACATGAGCGACTGTTTGATTTCTTCCACATGACGCTCGATCTCCTGCTTGAGGGAGTTGTACACCTGTTCTGATTTACCGAATCGACATAGTCCCAGCGATATCTAACACAGGCTGTTTAACAAAGCATGTCGAGTCAAAGCGTAGGGCACCTTACTTGAGACGCGGTAATGTAGTTGACTCGGTTAAAGTTGTCTGTTGAAAATATGCTCAACATCAGCTTCTTGGGCATTGTCCAGCAGTTTTCAAAGTTGGCGTCTGTCAATTCAGCTTGTCGCGCAGCTATAAACAAGGTGTATCAGTGCCAATTGCATACAGTGTGTCTCATTGTTGATACAGTACGATCAGCATCCGCAATGGTGATTTTGGGCAGTATGATTTGTTGGCGATACGTGCCCAGCATGGGGTTCTTTTTGCTGCTTGGCACCACTGAATCTATCTGCATGGGTTCATTCTTGGAGGAGGGCGACGGCGACGGTGAAGGCGAGGAAGTCGATAAGAAACGATCCAATCTTCGCTGTGTGGGGTCGATGGGCGACGATCCCATCTTACGCTTCTTTAGTCCTGCTATTCAATGGCACTCGATTGAGCATCTGGCCTGTTTTACAACCTGTCAGTACTACCTTTGGATGCTGGTTTCGACATGGTGATTGTGAGTGTTGAATAATGAAACGCAAGAAAAATGGGAGAGAAAATCTTTAAAGCCGTGATTGTTGGCCACCGGTGCTTCAAATGCTGCGACATCCAGCTCAAGGCAAAAAGATACGCCAGATCAGCATCATTTGACACTTGGTGTGCAAAATGCAGAATGTGCAAAATATCCCCTTGATGTAGCATATACAAGAAAAACATCCCTGCCATCCGTCATCATCATTCATTGCAGTTCATTCTTTGAAATTTTTACAATTAAAATGAGCTGAATTAAGGAGGAAATAAATGCAAGAAAGGGGATTATTGTAATAATAAAGCCATATACCTGGTATGTGTGTGTGCCTTTTCCTTCTTCTTCTTCTTCTTCTTTAGCTACTTCAAACTATACGTCTCAAGCCCCCCCCCCCCTTACACTCATTTCAGCACTACCTTATAAGCGACCTTGTGTCAGTTTCATACACTCATTTCTATACACTCCTTCCTCACATTTAATTCATACATATGACTCTTGCAATGACAGCTTCATCTACAACAGATGCTATTGTGGATGGCATGAAGGCCATGGCATTGGACCATGTAAGTAGATGTAGGAATATTTCCTCCTCCTCCTCCCCAACACGGCAGCAATGAGGCTAATTCCCCATCACAGCATCATGTCGACTACTACTATCCAGATGACACAACCAGTGACTCCACAGTTACAGCTACAGCCAAGGACCTGTCTCGACATGCAACGGAAAAAAGAAATGACTGGATAGACGCAATTGAGCATTCTTTTGAATCAAGTTGCAATGCCAATAACTACTCGCTGGATGACTTCAGTGCTCATGAAACCACCATTATGCAATCCTATCTTGAACCCAGCTGTCCTGAATACATGGATCCACCTCCAATGCCTGCTAGACAGAAATCAAAGCTCTCTGTCATCAAGTCCAAGGTAAAGCGAGTATTTTGCATCGCCTCGCCTGCCAGCCACCATCCTCCTTCTTCTTCTGCACAGCAACAGGTGCTGATGCAATCGTCCTTGCCCACTTTTCCTACTACCACTGCAACAAGCAGCCTGAGCGTAGATACCAGGTGGAATCCGTCCATTGATTCGTCCATTTGTTCTTCTAGCACATTGCGACCGCCAGATCAAACTTCGACACATTCCAACAACTCAAATACGTCGTCTTCCTCCAAATCATATTCCTGTGGATTTCAGTACAGCAACAGCAGCACTTGTCCATTTGAAGCACCCGCTCAGAAGCCACCCAAACGGCATTCTACCGTATCCAGGATAAAGAGCCGTTTCAGCCGAACTCCATCTTTGGGCACATTGCCAATGTCCGTCCCTGCCCCACCTATTAAGGGCATTTTAAAGAAACAAACAAAAACAATGCGCCCATCACTTGCGAGACCTGCCAGTGCTTTGCTTTCTACCACTGATACGCGTCAGCATCAGCATCAGCCACGAAAGAAACGATGGTCCACCACTCGATTCTCAGTCTACAGCAGCAATCCGCAGACAAAGAAGCGCTATTCTGTATTTTCCGCCATGAACAGCGACAAGCGACGATCGCAGCCACTGCAGCAGACGGTGCCCCCAGCAGAAGGCGGCCGAGTGCGCTTTAACGTGTACCTGGATGTCCAAGAAACGTACGCAAAAGGCGATTATGATCGTAGCTCGGACCCTGATGCTGTTTGTAATAGACTCACTGCTGCTACTGCTACACAAATCAAACGAGAGCTAAATTACTTTAAGCTGCATGAGATGCAAGTTCATGATTACAGTCGAGAATACACGCATTTCTTCACGTAATAAACAAAAAAACCCACCATTTGAAACATTTTGTGTCAACAGTGCCATAAATCCTGCTCCCCTCTCCTTGATGAGCATCATTGTGAGTGTACCTTGGAAATTCCA
The DNA here is from genome assembly GCA_010203745.1 of Mucor lusitanicus. Classification (NCBI taxonomy): domain Eukaryota; kingdom Fungi; phylum Mucoromycota; class Mucoromycetes; order Mucorales; family Mucoraceae; genus Mucor; species Mucor lusitanicus. The sequence goes on along the minus strand of JAAECE010000003.1, from coordinate 1,494,092 downwards.
AATACTTGATTACCCCCTATTTCTCTCCATCTTTTTTGTTCTCATGGCTCACCACCACCATCATGTACAATGATGACCATGCGTGTATAGAAATAAGGAGAGAGAAAGAGAGATGGATTTTCTTATATTAAAAATCCTGCAAATTAAGCATTATTATGAGCAAAAGAGAATGCACGGACAATTTGCATGTAGGTAATAAAAAGGGCATCCCGCATCTCTTTTCTATAGCGTTGTTTGGCTAGTATTTGTTTTGTTTGATTGTTCAGCATCATTTTCACGTTCAAATTTATTTAGTGATCACAGGGCTTATTGTTGTATGTAATAATGACAATAATAAACAAACATCAAGGCCTGATGCACTCTTTGTATATATTTCGTGGTGCATGCCTTTTTTGAATGAAACAAGGGGGCAGAGGTCTTGTAACTGTTCAGGAACAGTGATCTGGTAACGAAATTGATCGGATCAGCATCTTTATGATGAGGCAAATTTACTACAGCTTAGTTGTATAAAAGGTAAGAGTTTCATATATAATTTTATTCATTTTTTTCGATATAAAACGGATAACGAGATGGACAGAGTCATATTAGACTATTTTTTGAGTGTGTGATTTGATGTGTGTGTGTGTGTGTGTGTGATTTTAGAGGGATTTTTTTTTGTAATAGTACAGGATATAAGGGGGGAAAAGATATACATAGGTAAAGAATAAACATCATAATACAAGAAGAAAAATAAACGAGAACTTTTGTAATTTTAGAGGCTGTGTGTGTGAGGGGTTACAATGAAAGGATGGGGACAAGATGTAATGTACAAAAAAAAGAAGGGTATGTGTGGGTGTGTGTATATATATAAATAAAGGAATAGTACAAAAGGAAATGGAAAGGGGGGTTAGATTACACTGGTTTGGCTAGATGGAGAGATTGAGCGAGGAAGGCTTCTTGAGCAAGAGATGCTTCTTTGCAGTAGATGTAGGTGCTGCCTTGATGCGAGCGACTCGCTCAAGCCATATTCTGCACTTTCTTCTGCCAAACTCAGACTCTGGACAATCCTCGATCTTCAATCCATGGTTGGTCCGTGCATTGATATTACAATGAGAAAGTGACGCGATAAACTGGAGAGATGGCCACAATCCAAGAGCTGCTGCATAGTGAAGACACGTCCAGCCTGGGGAATACGGTGAGCATGGCTGCATACAGGCACATTTAGAGCGGCAACTTACCATCATTATCGCTGTGATTGACGTCCACTCTATCAAACAAAAACTGCACCAAATGCTCATGTCCGTGCATCAAGGCTACATGTAACAAGGACCTGTTTTGTGCATCTCGAATGGCGCCGAGATCCAGGTCGAGGTATTCGCTCATTTCTTGTTGATCACCACGAATACACGCATCCATCAAAATAGTCTCAGAGTTGAAATGAACCTTCTTTTGTTTCCGTGACACAGTTTTGTCCAGGTCGCTGCTCTTGTTGCGCTGGCTATCGTTGTCGTTGTCGTCCGCAAGCTGCCTTTGTTTATCATCAGCATCCATGCTAGTGTCACCAATCACCGTTTGACGAGGGAAACAGCCTGGTCTCTCCATCAACAATGCATCACGTTGTTGTTGTTGCTGCTGCTGCTGTGCTGCTGCTGCCACTACGACTTTCTCCTCCAGGATGGACAGAATGGGTGATTCGATATGGGGGACAGGCGAGGTAGGTGGCGTCCAGCAGTGGTGGTCAAGGGACGACAAGGAAGACGAGGACGACGAGGACGATGAAAAGGACAAGGGCGACATGATGGGGGCTCTCATGTCCTCTTGCACAATGTACTGATCTGTCGCTGCCGAGGCTGGAGAGGGGGTGGTCTGAAGCGGACGCAGCAATCTTTCTGCCTTTTTGAGTAAAAGCGACGAAGGAGGTGAAGGTGAGGCACGCTGCTGCTGCTGCTGCTCTGGCTTGGCCGTGTTTGATTGTTGCAATTGATGGATAATGTCTGGATGGGTGGTACAATCGAGGGGTCTGAGGTGACGATTGTTGAGTGTGGTAGGGTCTGCTCCCATCTCCAGCATCAGTCGCACAATCTTGGACATGCCCCAGAAGGCGGCCAAATGCAAAGCCGTGTTCTTTTGCTTGCCCCATTGATGGTTGACAAACTGCTTACATTGGGCAGGGGTGGCATTCTGCTTCAGCACTTGCAACATGCTGAAGGCAATGTGGTCGTGCTTTTGCAGCAAGGCGAGTTCAAGCGCGTTCAAGTCGGTGGCTGATATTTTGCCAAATTTATCGTTCAAACGGGCATCAATCTTCATTGTGTTCTTGTAGACAAGAGGATTGTTGGAGAGGCGACAGGTCAGAATAACACGGACGAGATGCGGCAGTTTCTCGTCGTCGCTAAAGAGTTTGCGAAATTCGTCCCGTTGATCCGTGTTGACGAGTAATTGAATCGTTTTCCAAAGGCGAGATGGGGAGCAACAACTTGCAGACGTGCACGGTTTCGCTGATGCATGTTGAGATTTAGGTGATACCATGGCGGCTACTGCAATTGTAGACATGATTTCTTTGGGGCTTTTTTTAATGATTTAGTTGTGATTTACTTGATCCGACAAAATAAGTGAAAAAAAGGGGGTTTGCTATTGTTGTGTTTTCAGTGATGGTATATAAAAGAAGAAGGAAAGAAAGAAAGAAAGAGAGAGCAAAAGGATCTAAGCTGATTGTATTATGAAAAAACTGAACAGACCACATGCTCAGTTGATTATTTTCATTCCGGTTTCCGTTTGTCATACAAGGACCTTTAGAAATAGCTAAAATTTATATAATTATACAACATTTCATATGTTGTGTGTGTATCTTGACACACAAACAATCATATAGCAACACGGCTACTACTAGAAAGCGGATCAAGAGACCTGGAGCGCTCGTTTTTCTTGAATTCAGAGCGAAATCGCATCATGTTATGCGACATTTACATTGCTCGGCTTATAGCAAACGGCTCTAGGAAAATGCTATAAAAGGATCTTTCACCGAGAACCACGAACTTTGTATCAATAGTTGCATTATCTACAAGCCATCGTGTACTGTTTCATACTCTATTGTCATAATTATCCAATGTGTAACTGGCAAACAAACCTGTCGTCAATAAGAAATTGCAGTCGTACAATGCAGGTATCTGAGAAAAACTGTAATTGTGGACACATATTCAGTTTCACTTCGAAGGCAAATACTGCTGCCATGTAGGTGAACGTCAAGATGCGGCCATCAATAACGACGTTGATGATCATGTTGCGATGCATTTGCCGACACATTTTATCAATGAAAAAAAAAATCCAGGTATACTTGTAGCAGCTAAAAGCCAAGTAGATGCCGCCGACACAATAAGATGATCAAAATCAGGACAATGAATCAAGCTCAAAATTAGATTTTAAGCGCCATTACACCTTTCCAAGGAGGCAATACTAAAAGCCTTTGAGGAATCATATTATAATTGTCAAATCAACGCGAAATTGAGCATGTGTATATATCTGCAATGTCGCTTTATATGAAAAAATGGCATTGTTGTCTAAATATTGACAGACGTGAATAAACATACAATCGAACATGTAATTACATTCCATAAAACTTTAAAGCTCTTGTTCTTTCTTACAAGAGATCCTTTTTTTTGCTATTTACAATGCACAGACGAACCGTGAAGAAGAAGCGTGTGGCTGCTCGTTGTTGTACAAGTCAATGAGAGGATGCCTCGAAAGTATCATTTCTACAAACTACAAATGTATGACTCTCTTGAGTCATCTACATATTACGTATCAGACTGGAGTCATGGGTGATCTTCCAGCCTGTTGTTTTGTTCTCAAATCTCTTTGCACGAGGGATTATCAATGTTGAAACTTGAGTCTCGTGTTCTCCTCACACACAGCTTTCTCTGTTTAGAGGCCTGGAAGCCACGGATAAGACTCTACCACTTGTTTCGCTGTGCGCATTTGGGGGAAAAAACAAAAGCTAGTTGCGAACCATGGAGAGGGATGATTTTCTACTGGATTACTTTGCATGAAACTTTATAGATGGCTCCCAAGCGCTTGTTGTATATATATATACAAGAATAGAACACTTGTGCTGGTTTTGTGTACCCATCACAACAAAAGTTTATATGTAATCGTGTAACTGGAACTTCGCTTTTTCCATTTGCAGTATTCTTCCAAAGAAATGCAAATATTTGTATGCATGCAGGATACGATACGTTGTTGCTATCTCAAGATTGTGAAATTAGACAGAATCTATATACAATGTCATGGTAAGTATGAGTAGAAGATCTTTCTATTCGCACGCATCTTTGTTCTATACCGTACATTCAATACCATAAGAAATAGGTTAAATCCCTCTCAAAATGAAAAGGTAACCCTACAATGATGCTAAAACGGTAGCTCATATTACGTTTCACACTATTTTTTTTCTCCTTCCTTGGATAAGTTTCTTACAAACAAGCGTTGATTTACTAGAAATATGAGATTCCTCTAGCTTTATGATTAGAATTGATCTTTCAAAACAATCATAAAGTGATCAGATCTATCAGGCATCAGTGTCAAATCAGTACAGCATGTGCTTTGAGATCAAAAGCAATGCAGCGATTGGTTGCTAGGGACCAGCTGTCAAAATCTGGTTCCTGGTTGCTAGGGTTCGCGCTTCTTGCGCAAACGTCCCATTGTTACAAAATCTTAATAAGCAGCCCAACCGATCGCTCTGTAGGGCTGAGAAAGAAGAACGGCACATTTACTGCTGCTGGCGATCATTCATTTCGGATGAGTGGTGGTAATTCAACATTCGGATAGGAACATTTGACATGATTGATATGTATTAAGAGCCTGTTTATTACACCAGCTTAGAAAGTGTCTCCTTTGGATTCCTCATTGCGGTTACATACTCTCTTCTATCCTTGCACGCGGCACAATTTCTCTTGTACCATCAACCTCGCTTTGGAAAAACTATGTATCCGCGATTGCCTACCGGAAGTCAGATTATGAGTAATTAACACAATACGATAATAGAGCTAAATGACGTACAGGCCAATCATCAAGCTTAATAGTCTTGGCGAATGCGCCCCGAATGAACAGAACCACACACCCATTTCTAATTGTTCAACACAAAAAAAAAAAAAAAAAAAAAAAACAAAAGGTGACCCGACAACCGGTTGTCCCTTTTTGAGATGTTGGTTTTCTCTTGTTTCTCTCCTCTTCTCTTTCTCTCTTTCTTTCTCTTTCTGTATATATTTCTTTTTCATTGTTAGGGCACACTCAAAAGACTATCAAAACGTTGGCCCATTTACATCTCTATCTGTCTCTATATTCCCCCAACAACACCATCAACATTCAAAGATAGATAAGCATCCCAACAATCATCACCATTTACATCAGCATCAATATCTTTTATGGCAACCATCATTGAAGAGAACAAAATGTCAGCCGAGAGTTTTGTAGATCCCAGCTTTGAACAGCAATCATCACACAAGATATTTGAATCTACTCGAGAACAAAGAACAGAAACCAGATTCAATTTCTGGTCCAATTCACCCAATTCAGTCTTTTTGGTTGTCTTATCGATATTCGAAGCCATTGTAGTCATTGCGTTAGAGGCAGTCATCTTTGCAAAGTTTTATCATACAGAGTAAGGAGCAATGTCTATTTCATATATCTTTCTTTTTGTTTTTTTGCTTGATATGACAACAAATCATATATTCATTAAAGCCTCTCCTCCTCCTTTTCTCTTGTTCTCTTCTCCTCACCATCCTGCCCCCCCCCCCCCCTCTTGATGCTCCCTGCTCATGACTCCCCTGAACTCACACTTGCTCCTTTGATTATCTTGTAGGTTTTCAGCGAATAATCTTGGGTTAGGCATTCCTGTCTATTTGATGATTTTTATCTTTTCACAGATATTTCAAGTGTTGATTGCCTGGGATGCTGTAAGTAGATTTTGCGAAAGAGATGTTACGACAGGCGCTAATACGAAAGAACAGGTCCGTGCTCAAAACACCATCCAAGTGATTGCGTTTTTATTGTTCAACATTTGCTGCTTTGTGTATGCAGTATTTCAATTCAAACAAATTGCAGATGCATTAGACTCTCAAGATTCCGATTTGGAGCAATTAGCGACGTCGTTAACCTTTTTAATCAACAGACTCTTAATTGTCATTGCTGTTATCACTGGTGTCTGTCAGTTGATTTACTTTTACATTGGTGCAAGATTGTATCAGGAATTTGGTTGGAAGATCTACAAGAAAATAGGTGCCGATCCAGAGATTAGAAACATGTATAGATGGTATCAGATCATCTTGACCATACTCAAGATTGATTTCTTCTTCTTCTTGGGTTACTCGATTCAATATCTTGTGTTGGTGCTAAGATCTGGAGATTATGAATTTGCTTTGACCATCGTTGCTATACCCTTGACATGTCTATTTCTATTATTAGCTGTCTATTCAGTAAGTATAGGTGGAAATCACAGGTGCGCATCTTATTAACAGGTTAAAAAGATTCGACATGAATCCAGATGGTTGATGGGATTGTTCTTTATTGGCATGTTTGCTGGCGTGGCCTACTTTATATTCAAGATTTATCGTATCTATGATCCTTCACAAAGTGAAAAGTATAGATTTGTCAAGGAGTTTTTGACTTTTTTTGGTAAGCAATTGCCTTTTTTGACCTGCTTGTACCTTTTACTAACAAAGTACGGTTTTACAGCAAGCGTCTCTTTGGCGTTGGTTGTTTTGACGATCATTAATGCTCTCATCTGCTGTTTGAATTTTGGCAAAGGTCTTAAACCGCATTGTAAGTGCTAGCCCTTTTTGTATTGTAGATTACATTATGCTAATTGTTCATCAAACACCCAACAGTGCGTTCCAATCACCGAAGATCTTCAATGCCTCAACATCTGGCTGAAAGAACCCTCTCTTTGGATTAATCATATACCGTACACATAAACACAGATACGAGCTGGATTCGTTATGCCATTTTTCTTTTGTTGCATTTATTGTACTTTTACTTGAATTTTCTTGTATTTTTTCCCGTTTTTCTACATACATTCAATATGAATTTACCCACCATTCTGTCGTAAATGAAATATTACATATTTATTCGAAAAAAATGAGGTATATACTATGACCAAACATTCCAATTCGCTCTCTTCTTTTCATCCTCTTTGACGTGCTTCAACCAAACTGGAAGACAGGTGTCATAGTTTTTATCATGGTCAATGCTCTTGTCGTTTGTACCCACTGGGCAATCACATCTACAGCCCAATCCGCTCTCCTTTGAGGGGCAATGTCTATAGAGATCATGCTGATATCCGATATCCTCAAAATAATGCACTTCGTCTGTCTGCAAAAACAAGCCTGCCGCTAATGAATGAACTGCATGCGTCAAACCAATACGTATAGTTAGAATATTGATTCAGTCTCTCTCTCTAAAAAAAAAAGCATAACAAACCTGGTGCATCGCCCCATCTCTCATAAAAGAAGTTGCCTGTTTGATCCAAGTAGTTGAAGAAATCACGATATTGAGGAGTTCTCCATAAATTCAATGAAGCAATTTCGAAATTAGACCAAAAGTGGCACAGGTTGAAGTCGCCCGAGTTTTTGTCTCTAAAATAAGGGAACAAGAGCTTGCTGTTTTCCGAAATATCAATGCGTCTTGATTTAGCATACTCCTCGACTGTCTTCCATAAGGTGGGAATGGTGTCTCGCAGTTCGAGTAAAGTGACAACAAATCCGTACTTTTTGTTGTACTTTTCCATGTAGAGGAAAGGATCATAGGTGATATCGCAAAAGAATCGTACGCCTGGCTCTACGCGCCAGTACCACTCATATCTGGCCATACAACATAAGTATTTCTTCGCACTCACTCCATGTGTAATAAACTTACTCGTCTAATAAAGGATGATCGAAAAAGAAACCAGACTGATATCTACACATGTGATGATAGCTCTCCAGTCCTCCAAACAAGACACCACTATCATCCATACTCTTTCTAGATTGTGCTGCCTTCTCTTGATCAACCCAACTGGGATAGCTCCATTGGCTTTCAGGCACCAATCCAAACTTCATTGTCGCATCGGGTGCTGCTCTTCTCATTGCTCCCTTGAATTCCTCTGTGAAAGGCTCTTCATTCAAAAACACATATGGATAGTCGAAATTCTTGTTGAATTTATCTTGAAAGTTGACAATCGTCTCTGCAATGGCCTCTTGCTCTCTGGATGGCGTGGTTTTCGGAAATTAGCAATTGCAAGATAACCACTATGCTTATACTCACTTGTTTCGAACAAGAATCACCATCGCAGCCTTTGCTCGTTTGGTAGGTGGTTTTTTCTTCAAGAGTTGTTGTGGGAGACAGGCTCTTTCGTCGTAATTTGCGTAGTAGGCATTTGCTTGCATAGTTTTCGATACTTTGGGATGGCTGGCAATGTTGTAAAGAAACACGAACACAGTGAAAAAGATGATGAGTAAAACTGGTTTCCTTGAAACCGACAAGATGGGAAATGCTGGCATAATCCTTCTCTCTGTATAATGATAGTGTGATGAACGACAGAGGTAGACGAGTATATATATGCGAGTGAAGGAGAAGAGTAAAAAAAAAAGAGAAAAAGTATAAATTAAGTTGCTAGAGCCATATTAATACTCCTTTCCATTGATCTTGGTTGCTGTCCAGAGTTTAATAGAATTGGTGCAACAACACTTGAGCGGTACTAAGCCTTCGAAAAGTCACAGGAAACACCAAGTTTCTCATGAACCATGGTTTGATTACAGTCGTATTATAGCGTTCTGAACATTTAGTGCGTCAGCATGGTCAAATTAGCCTCAACCAGAACGCAATCTCACTGACATTTACCGAAATGCCATTTATTTGATTTACACTGTTATGTCAAAATACAGTAAGAATAAATCTGCCAAAGAATTACACTTTTATTGGTAATGCATCGTCTGGATGCATTTATATACTTTATATTATGCTAGGGTTTCTAGCATAATGACGAACTATAATACAATTGGTTTTACTATCTACCCAGTTATTGATGGTAAATCATGATTAGCATGATTTACACACGAAACCCCAAGAAAAGACCAAGACAGGTGATGTGAGACCTTGAGGGAATCTTTGATATAACATACACTATCCTAAAAATTCTGAAAATACTATATAGATTCAGCCGTTTTACAGTGCTCCGCATCTGTGTCAGAGAGAAGAGTTCATTCAAATATAGGCAGCTTACTTACATTGCCTCCTATAATCCAAAAGTATACAAAAACATAGCTTAAATTAATTAGGTGCATTGGAGTCGTCGCTTCTGGTGTTAGCAGCTGTTTTGGGCCGCCGGAATAGTACCAAACAATTGCTTTTCGCTTGCATTTACTTACTGTTACTACTACCTTTGCTTAGCCTTGCTTTTCTTATTTCAATTACATTTTTAGTTTCAATACGAATGCTTTATTTCTCTGAGCTGTCTCCAAATTTGAGCCAATAAAATCGCTTAAAAAGCTAGTTTAAACGCCGCTGACCCTAGAAAATTTTTGCGAGGGTTTCCCTATGTTTTTTGGTTATGCGGACTTTTAAACATTGCCAAATAAGGTAATTTAGCAATTTTATCATCAGAATCCCCTAAAATGCCAGAATATGCCTTACTACACACCCCAGCTTATAGTGCAAACGCTTGAGACTCTCAATTAGCACCAAGTAAGTGATACCAATCAAGTGAGGGCAGCCTATCTACCCCCAGCCTCTGAATCAAATCTAGTTGTGCTTCAACGATAGGCACATCCACACAACGAAAAAGAGGGGTTATGATTCAAAGAACCATAAAAAGGAAGGGAAAGCAACAAGAGGGCATCACTAGAATGTGATGAAGAACAGAAACATTGCAATACAGTTACATACAAAGAGGTAACATGCAATGAATATCATCAAAATGACGAGTACAAGAAAAAAAAAAAGGTAGAAAAAAGTATCGTGGTTGCCTCATACGAAGCACGAACACTAATACAACCGGTATTACAGAAGATGTAATACTTGAAGAAGAACAAAAAGAATGCAAGGCTACTTCACAATAGAGCAGCACTGCCAGCGATGCAATGCATCAAAAGATGCACCATAGCACTATGGCACAGCAACAGAAAAATAGTTGTGTGCAGAAAAGGGGGAAAGAATAAATCGCAATAAAGCAAACAAACGAATGCGCAGTATCACGAGAAAGAAAATAGTAAAAGGTTGAATGAATGTAATTCATGACAACCAAACCCACAACACCCAAAGCCATAACAACCCAATCCACGGCAACCAAAAAAGGGGAATATACAAACCAAATACAAACCAAACACAATGAATAAATATATTGCAACGAATTGGTCTAAAATAAACTGTATAATTAGTATTACTGTATATTGTACCGCGAAAAGTGGCCCCTATCGGCTGATACTTACTGTAACAAACTTGAAAGATGTCGTCTTGGGTACTGGTGGTTGCAAAAGTATGCTTCTTTTGTCGAAAGTGGTGTTGTATTCAATCAAAAGTAATAAAAAGTATATGGTTTAATAGAAAAAGTGCAGTGCAAAAACAGGGTGGAAAGGGAGCCTGAAAAAAAAAAAAGACGCGTTGCTGAGGGTGACTGCAGCCAATAAGCTGAGCGCACAGAATTTGAGTGACGTGTACACTGAACATTTTGCACTGTGGTGACTGTACCCAAATGATTTTTTTGTGATGATTTTTTTGAATCAAAATCGATATAATTTGACATTTGAAAGCATTTTTGTTAAAATTAGCTATAAAAAGTGTGCTCAGCGTATACTACTTTCTAATAAACTTAAGGGAAGAATTTGAAGGCGCATTCAATGGTGTCAATTTTAAAGTACTTTTAGAACGAAAAGATAAAGAATTTTGAGAAAATATAAAAAGCAGTTTTTCCAAGAAAAGTCGAGATTTAGCATATACAACGTTCAAAATAGCAGTTGCACAGGTTACCCTACATCTGTGCGGTCATTTTGACTTAAGATATATCATAGTAAAAAGTGTCGTTTTCGCCTCCAAAATTGCGATCGTTTGATTTTTAACAAAAACCATGAGGGGTACCTCATGAAAAATCGTGGATTTTCATCGATTAGGATTGATCCAAAAAAAGTAAAAATAAAGGTTCAGGATGTAAATGGTGATTGAAAGCAATCATTTGGCACCACTCTGAGCATCTAGAAGGGCTTAGAAGACAAGATATTGATGGTTGAATTTCGACATTTTAGCTGGGAATTATACCTTTTGTGGCCTGTGGATCCACGGCAACTGATGCTGCAGGCTTGATTGATACCTCAAACAATTAGTATTTTTTGAGGCTACATACTAAATATCATCAGACAGAAAATGATGTAGACATAATGTATTCTTTACTTTAAAACCCCCTTAGCAATTCTGAATTATTATCATTATATTATTATTTCTCACATCATGCCATGTCTCAACGCGCCTTATAATGAGCTACCGACTATTGATGAGATCAAGTAGTGTCATATGCTGTGCATTTCAGCTCTTTGTGAATTCGATTAAAAGTTAGAGCTAGGGCTACATATAGTATGATGATACTACTTTTATACAATAATGAAAAGATCTGATGGTTGACATTGATAGAATTTATCACCGTAGTACTACTGTAATAAACTGCCTACTTTTTTTTTCACTTTCCTCGATTAATTAACGAACAACTAAGGTAGCCAATGGATGTTTGTTCATATGGCTATAGCTCCCTCCAAATATGTACATACCGGTATACAGCAGTGTCGACATTATGGGCTCTCTCATATATAATAGTCAGATTATGCCTGAAAACCCACTTTTGCTCTGTTTTGTCAAACGCCCAAAACATTGCTCTACCCGTGCTATTTTAGAACAAGGTATGCAACATCCCCTTTATCAGTCTGTTACTACTAGACACTCGTATTCAACGGCTTTCCTTCTTATGAATCTTGCTTGTTGTCAACAACATCTGTGCTAAAAAATAGGCTTGTTTTGGAAATTATTTATCCATCAACACCAACTCATTCAATCTAAAATACAATCACAACTCCATCGTCTTTCTCGTAAAATTTGGCATAATAGCAACGTATTAATCTCATTACATCGATTGCTTAAAATCGATCTCGGATAATGACCTGATCCTGCATACTGAAACTACCTGCATAGCATATAAGCAGGGTATAATGTCGATCACAAAGATACAGTATGCGGCTCTAAAAAAAGAGTTTTCTAACACACCACCTTTAAATCCGTTAACACTAAACACATGTAATTATCCGCCTTCCTCATCAATCTTGTCTAGACCAGTGCTCAAAATTGGATTATTTTGAAAATCGTCCATCCATCAACGGCAACGCGTCTAGATGACCAAAGTCTGACCACACAATCGTGTTTCTTGCAAGATTTGGCATAGATACATGCTTATTATCTCATAATCCAGATGATTGACATTTGAAGACTTTGATTGATTTGATACCAAAATAATACAAAATTGTACTTTTGGATGTTATTGTTATGTCAAAATACAAGTATAAAATGAATCTGCCAAAGAATTACACTTTTATTGAGAATGCATCCAGAGCATGCATTTATATACTTTTCATTATGCTAGGGTTTATAGCATGATGATGAACTATCATACAATAAGGTTTACTATCTACTCAACAATTAATTGTAAATCATGATTAGCATGATTTACACATAAAATCCTAAGAATAGACCCAGACTGGTAATGTGAGGCCTTGACGGGATACTTGATATAACAGATATATCTCTTATATAAGCACACACGACCCATTATGGCTCCTGATTTGAAATGCTCATTTTCTTTGCTTTTGGTATAAATAAAATACCATACATGTTGCCATGTAAATCATGAATGAACTCATTTATCCCCAAAAGAATTTGTAACAGGACTGTTATTTCAAATTGCCGGAGTGAAGCAAATATGTAGGTATAAATCGCCTTCACCGTGGCCGAGGAGGTGCACTGTATTCTTTTTTTATATATTGTATAGGAGGTATTAGGGCTTAAATATAATATATGGGAATCGAGGGTATGTAACGAATCCGAAACAGGTATAAACTATTTTTTTTCTCCTCACCTGGAAGTCTGGCGTTCCCCCCTTTTACAGCATGGTGTAGTTAGGTACCGCCCACAATCCTATCAGAAAACATATCATCTTTATATGTACGTTATAGATAAATTATCGTCCAAAAGTTTTAAAATGCCGTTTATTCCCACACTTTAAGCATAGGATTTTACGGTTTAAACAGCGGTTGTCAACCTCGATTGATTAAGGGCTCCTCTACCTACGGTAGAAATACGCCCTAACAACGAATAGCGCTAATGTCACAAAGTTAGCCGGACAATTCAAGAAGGTAATTTTAGCTGGAAAAGATAATCATTTTTAACAATTCAAGCACTAATGCTTTATATGAAGATCAAAAGTATGAAGCACCTCAATACCGTCGTCAATACCATCCGGTCCTATCACCCCAAAGACATGCATGAAAAAATTGTTCAGAGGATTTATCTTTACATGTAAGATGAACATTAGTGATGTATCACTTCCAAACCGGATCTCAAATTACTAGTAAAACATTCAGTTCAAGCACAGATCACATCAGATCATAAACTTTGACATGAAACTGGATTCAATTACGATCCCAGTTGTGGCATGTTTAGGATAATAGATTCAATCTATCATCCTATCACCCAGATCAACCCATCTAATATCTTATCCTCACATCAAATCCCTCAGTTCGAATAATATATAAACCCTCTTATTTCCAATGTAATAAACGATATTCTTTACCTGATTAATTTTCTACCTTTTTTAAAATAATTTATTTTCTGATAAATCAATTAGCGTGGATGCGAGAAGAACGCCTATAAAAATTGATTTCATATAGTCTTGAAATGCATGCAGATAGACAGTAGATGTTCTCAAAGGAATCCATTAAAAAATACTCATAGGCAGACTACCAGTACAAGTTCTGGAGCTTTATTTTCGAGCAATACCTAGGCAGAAAGCAAGATGTCATGCTGCGATGGTAAGTATATTGTTCGAATCCTGATCTACCACATCTTATCTGACAAACAGCAGGGGCGATACGATTTCAGAGAGCTGCAAAAAAATTGGAAAAAAGTTCAAATTGGATTTACGGTTGGTGCTTAGTCCAGAAGACGACATTGACTTTGACAATTGTACTGGAGAAATGACGAAAAAAGCGACCGTCAAAAAAGTCTACAAAGACAAGCTGAAATCGACGATTACGACAAAGTGCCATTTAAACAGCTTTATCCGTGCTGTTTCTCATATTCAAGCTCGTGAATTATCAAGCGTAAAAATGCCCATCCTACAAGTAGCAGGATTTCAAGGACAACTCTCGTGTATTTATCTATCAAAAAAAAATAATACACCTTACTACAAGAGATTGCCTCCTTTTTGTTTCCACAATCGCTCAAGCAAATCAGAGGTGGTGATATTGAAAGCCTAATCAACTCTTTGGCAGCCATCGAGGTAAGATGACAGACAACGCAACCGCATCCTACTTACATAAACTAACACTCTTTTTCTTGGATTTTAGGAAATGGTAGATAATTTGCGAAAAGTCTATCACGACTGCACATCAAGTACGTCCAATGACATTAGCAGCATTTTGTCACATATTTCTCGTCAAAGCAAACCCACTCAAATCAACCCATGGTTGACAAAAGTCGTTTTTGAAAACCAAGATGACGACAGCAGCAGCAACGAAGAGGATGATGACAAAGAGGAGGACGAAAGCAACAACGACGACAATGAAGATGAGAAGGAACAAGAGGAAAATCAAGAGGAAGATGACGATGATGATGAAGAGGTGGAGGAACAAGAGGAGAGTAAAGAGGAGGAAGACGAAAGCGACGACAGCGAAGACGAAGATGAGGAGGAAGAAGAAGAGAATCAAGAGGAAGACGACGATGATCAGGAAGAGGAGGAAGTAGAGTCGGACGATTAAGAAGATTTTATTAAATATCGATACAAGAATTCAGCTAGGCTATTCCCAATTTCAAATTTGATTTAGTATAATTCATATTAATAAAATATAAAAATGCCTTTCAACAATGGATATGAAATCAGAATGTGATAATTAATACTTGCTTTGGTCAAATACGTGAGGAAGAAGTCTTTCCAATACCCACTTCTACCTTAAACATCGGTCTATCTCCATTCCTTTACAACATATTTAGGAATCATCGAAAAGTTCTAGAATTCTTACCCCATCGACCCACGATCTACAAAATGAATTTTGAATTTCGAGTTTTGGGTTCTGCCACATCCTGACATTAAGTTTTTCTATAGGCACCCTTGAGCTTTGGGACGAGCGTGTTCCTACAGCAAATTTTTGTGCTGATTCCGAAACTGGCATTAGTTTCTTTGTAGGTAGCATGGTTGTTGAGAAAAGTGAGATTTGTGATATTTTTTGAGGTTTAAGCTATGCTACTAGTAAAAGTCTTTTTTCTTGGCATAAATGACCCCATTTTCTATGCACCAATCGAAAGCGGTACACGTTTTGGAGTAGAAAGTGTTTAGTCTAGGTTCGTAATGCGGCAATGGGAAGAGTGATGATGAGTGATGATGGACAAAGGAGGACAAGGGTGATTTTTGGAGTGCTGCAGACAAGAATTTTACTAAGTAAATCGACCTAGCGTAGAGCTTAACTATTGTTTGCCATGCAATTCTCTATCGAATGGTAAAGTTTTTATATAAGGGTTCTGACATTTGTCAAAAATCCCCCGCTTGAGGGACTCGAAATTTCACATTTTGGGTGTATTTATAAAGGGAATGCACATCTGGTACTCAAAACTGTTGGATTGTGCTGCAGCATGTAGGTTTATGTTAGGTGGTAAGTTAGCGGTTGGTTAGTACGTTAAAAATTTTGTTAGTTTGTTTAAAGTAGGGTGGAGGTACTTAGCAGATCCGGAAAAACGGTTTCGCCGAAAGCACGTTTTCAAATGAGTTTATGGAGAGAACATTGGTAAGAAAATTAATGTTGTTATTATAGAAAACTGCCCCTTTATAATGGCTATCGATGGATGTATTTGGTTTCAGTAATGGTTGACTACTCATTGAAAAAATTGTGTAAGACTAATCGCTTATTCCGAAAATTTTCATGGGGGAAAAAATGATGTGAAGATTACATATTTGGCTATAAAAGCTTGTTTCTTGCCTCTAGAGATTCAGAATTGTAACGGGTGGTTGGGGAATGTGTTTTTTGCGGGCACCATCTAGTTTGATCTCGCAAAGGAGGTCCTTTTTTTTCAGCTATCAGGCATGTCTAGCATCAAGATTGGCTTGTACCTTGTCATTTGCCATCCTAGAAAGGCAATCCATCGTTCTACACACGACATTGTTTTCGTGTGAAATCACTGGGCGAACGTTTCGAATCAGCAGCATTGGTACATAGAAACTTTTCTACAATTCTAGCCTTCATGCAATGGGCAAACATTGGAGGAATCTCCATGTTTACCCAATACCAGCTTAGAGGGTGCGTCTACCCTTTGAAAAATCATCATTTATATTATAAAGGACCATAGAGTATTTAATGTCACTGGCAAGCAGAGACCAACATTGCTCATATGCATGCTTCGTATAGTCCCACCAACGCAATATCTTTGAGCATCTCTTTTGCTGTACTACAACATAACAGACTTTCATCCTCTACCGCCCATCGGGTACTGTATGATGTACGATACAAATCACGATTTGCATTCGCTTGTTGAGCGGAAAAGTAGATCCATTTGTACCGTAATAAATGTCAAAGGTGGTGCCATTTTAATTGATTGACGTTTGAGGAATATTTCGCGTATTGATGATTGTTGAACGACACATTGCAAAGTATCTACATTAACCACACAATCAAGATATCAACAAATTATCTGATATAAATTTCGCTTATGAACATCTATCTATTACTTGAATTACATTATTACTACTTTTTGATCAGCACTGGAAACCAGGGATGATATTTAAAGTTGGTATCGATGTTGGCTTTGGGGGATGTTTCACTAATATAATTTAGCCCAATGCTATTTGCAACAATGGTGCGGATAAGATTCTTGATATCCTTTGGTAAAACGAGAGTTAGTACTCATAACAAGTATGACTTTGGACGTCAGAATGTAGCACTTACTTCTTTAAAATGATCATGACACATTTCAGTGTTCGTTTCCTCTGGGGACATGACTAATAGGCCCTCCAATACCTTTTTGGCTTCTGCAAAATCGTTTTTGATAATTCCAATCATCCTTGAAACATCGAAATCTTCAATGTTCACAATTTCTGAGAACTGCTGGTAGGTTGGATGAGGAGGTGAAATAAGAGGAATAAAAGGCTTAAAGCGGTGCAAGTATCGAGTTTCTTCATCGTCGAATACGAGGGTGCGTTGATCAAATTGATTTGTGTGCTTTGCTGTGAGTAGCAACTTGAGCATGGCTTCAGATAGGCATTTCTTGCTATGGTTCATTAACTGACTTGTGCGTAGATAGTTGTATACGTCTGGTATTTTGATGGTTTGGTCCATGAAATTGGAAATACGATCCAACAAGTAGGCTCGGCTCCCTAACACGCATTGTGTGTACCTGAAAAGATGGTGTTACAGATCTCTACCAAACAACATGCCAATTTTAGTATTTACCAGTAGATCATGATGTATTCGTGCGATCCATACAAATCCAATTCAAAGCCCAAGTATAAAATCTTTTCAATCATTGTTAATTTCAAATTGTAAGCCCAAGAGGAGAAATAGTATGGAGTTGCAGCCTCTTCCTCGTTCTTTTCAAGCGCATGAAACGCCTCATCAACACCAGCGGCTTCTTCTTGCAGGATTTCCCATTCTGCAACGACTTTGCAAAGCATTCTTCTTTGACGTGATCGATTATGGCAATTGATTTTGAAATATTCGACAAACACCATTGAAATCCTATCCAGATACGCCTTTAAAGTGTCGTGTGCGTTGATGAACTCGGCTGGATTAATGTGGGCTGGCTGTCTAGTTGGCGAAGTCCACCAAAGGGGAGGCTGTACCGTTTCTTTAATGGAATCCAGGATAAATTTCGAGACGACAATCGTGCCAAAGATGCGTTGGTTGTGGAAGAATATCGACTATGCAGATGGGTAGAGTTAGCATGTTTTTCTTTCCTGGTTGGCTTTTTTCTTCTTACGTTCAGCTTGGATCTCGAGAAAGCGTCAGGATATGGCTGATGTGCTGCAAAGTCCAAAAAGTAATTCATGAGTGAGTTGACAGAGGGATAATCGCTCACATCGCAAATTGAATGCAAGCGCTGAATGAGCAGAGTGTATTCTTTGAATGACTCTTGAACAGGGGATAATTCAACAGGGCGCGGTGGTGTTTGCGAGGTCAATTTGCGGTTGATGTTTGGATCAAATGCATCGGCTACCTCATTTCCGATTGTCAAATCCACTGCTTCCAGCAAGTCGAGGATTTTTTTCAATTCTGATTTTGCAGTCTTTAGATAGGATCCTTCGAGCTTCGACAGGTATACAAGTGACAGTAAAAATGATTTGCGAATCTCGACTCGGTTCAGTATGGCTTTTACAGTGTTTTTTTGTGAATCTATTGTTATACAGCTGTGTGAATGTCATGCTGAAATATCCAAAGGAACAACTGTTTTACCTGAGATCTTTGTGTTCAACAAATGATTCAGCAGCAAGATGGAGCTATCGATATCGTTGAATATCATCACATCAGGATTCTGATCGTTGAAATGCAAGCTGAAAAGATTGGTTGTGAAATCCTCTTCCTGTCATTTGCCGCAATATGAGATCACTGGTTGTGCGTATTGCCAGCGTTGTTTACCTCGTATACGTTGCCCTGGGTCATCTCTGTCCAAATATAATGGCAGCATTTCACAGTTGCAAGGATATAAGATCTCAATACGCCATAGATGATGTCGTCCATGTTTGATGTCAAAGTAGGCATAGGTAGTTCGTTCAGCTTTTTGATGTGATGGAAATAGATGCAGGTGTACACAGTCTGTGCCAGCGAATGGCCCGAGATCCAGGCCATTTCACGCACAATTAGTCTATCCATGATGCCCAGTGTATCCTCTGGCGATCTCCGCCTTTCAGTGTCGAAGCTTTCAAAGGTGTGTTCAATCGTCATGCCCGTGTCCATGCGAGGATCCATGATTTCAATGGCACTCATGGCATCAAACAGCGTAAATGACTGTAGATGCACCAACTGACCCACGTCAAACTCTAAATCATGAGCAATAAGACCATGCTGCTCCGTGTCAAGATGAGTATCGCATACCGTTTGTTGCCTCGTCCAGGAACGAAGTGATGTCCTTCCATTGCGGTAAAAGGTATTCTTGTTGTTCCTCTTCGTTGGGTATGTTAATATTCAACTCGGTAAAAGCGTCTATTTCATATTATAAAACCACTTTTTTACAATGATAATAAAAAGACTTGATGGCTCTCTTTACCTTGCAAATCGCCAAGTGGTTGCTGCATTGCCGAGTAAGAAATAAAAACAAGATGAAAGCAAAAAAGGTTTTAAATAGTTGTGTCTGGGCAGCCTTTGGTAGTACGCTTGATGGTGCAAGTGGTGGCTGAGTTGAAGATGGTGGAGCGAGGAGGGGTATATAAAAGATGAGAGTTGCTTTGAAAGCTTTTCAATTTCATTGCCTTTTTTACTGTATTAATTTTAACCGTTTGATAATGGATAACGTACTTGAAAAGCAAAGAGCGTATGTGGATCTTTTGGCTTGCGTTGATTGCCTTCTAATCATTGATATAGTGCTCATGAAGATCTTGAACGTCTTGAACAGGCCATTGTCGAGCAGTACATGGACGACGCAAAAACACATCGTGAAAAGCTGTACAATGAACACGTAGTCGACAAATTTCTGACTCGTATAGCTGACAAGAGCGCTTACCTTGCTGAATTGTACCAAGATAAAGACGGGTAAATACTACATTGCACGGGTGTACAAATGAACGCGAGTATGTATGTAACTGTTTGCTCATCAGGCTTCGTAATTCTGAAATGGAGGCGCTTACCGGATCCTCAGATTTCAGCGAGTTTTATGAGCGTCTCAAGGTGATCAAGGAGCACCACCGTAAATATCCCAACGAAGCAGTTGAGCCGCCAGAGATGGAATACATTCACCTCACTCAAAAGAAGGACGAGGAAGACTACCAAGGTAGAGTCAAAAACAGAGCTGAATTGCAGCCCAAACTCAATCATTCGACTAGAATTGGAAAAGCTGTTTTCTGGCGAAGAGAGCCTTGGCAGATACCTCGATTTGAACGCACTGCACACACTCTACATTAACTTGAAGGGCGTCAAAAAGCTGGATTACTTACAATACTTGAGCGAATTTGACCATTTTGCCACCAACTACCCCAAATCAATCAAATCCAGTGAAGAATACAAGACGTATATCAACCAATTATTCGACTACCTTCACAGCTTCTTCCGCAGAGCAAAACCACTCTACAACATTGCTGAATTAGAAGAAGAGGCGCTCGAAGAGTTCAACAGACAGTGGGAATTAGGTCAAGTGAAGGGCTGGGAGCAAGTTGATACCAAAAACGAAGAACTATTTTGTCCCGCCTGTCAAAAGCAATTCTCCAAAAAGACCGTATATGACGCTCATTTGACAGCCAAGAAGCACATCAAAGCACAAAAGAAACTAGAAGAAGAGCAAGGTTCTAGTGACAGCACCGTCGTTGTCAAAGATGACAAGAGAAAAGCAATTGCTTGGAAGGAGCGTTTGATTGCAAAATACGCAGAAGCACTGGCCGACTTTAGAGAGGAAAGTAAATCCAATGTTGAACGAAAGCAAGCATTGACAGACAAAGAGCGTCTTGTAAGTACTTATTTATGCTGTTGTCCAGCTGTTGTACGACTAAACGCACTTCCTTTTTTTTTTTAGCTGGAACAAGAGGAGGAGAAGGTCGAACTTGTGGATCAGGATTCTGATGAGGAGGACGACGAAAAGATTTACAACCCACTCAAACTGCCACTTGGTTGGGACGGTAAGCCAATCCCTTACTGGCTATACAAGCTTCATGGTTTGGGCGTTGAATACCCCTGTGAGATCTGTGGTAATTATGTGTATATGGGCAGAAAGGCATTTGACAAGCACTTTCAAGAGTGGCGACATGCACACGGTATGCGCTGTCT
Source organism: Mucor lusitanicus (assembly GCA_010203745.1). Taxonomy (NCBI): domain Eukaryota; kingdom Fungi; phylum Mucoromycota; class Mucoromycetes; order Mucorales; family Mucoraceae; genus Mucor; species Mucor lusitanicus. Next base: position 1,472,883 of record JAAECE010000003.1, on the reverse strand, counting down.
GGGCATACCAAATACAAGACAGTTTCATGAAATCACTCGAATCGATGACGCCTACGCATGTAAGTTTGAAATCAGGGAAAACAGGCTTTATTTGATCTAATGATTTGCATGGGCAGTATTCGAAAAGCAAAAGAAGGAAGGTGTCAGTGAGGAGGTCAAGGCGGACACAATTGAAGAGTATGAAGATGGAGAGGGCAATGTGTACAACAAAAAGACATATGAGGATCTCAAACGACAGGGTATTCTTTAAATTTAACACAAAATAAATGCAATAGAGATTTTTTGATCACTGTAACTAAAGCATTAAGCTGAGCATGTAGTATATGATACTAAGTTTCATTTATTCAGCATGTAAATAAAATATGTGTGCAATAAAGGGGATATTATATATTATATGAGCAAAAAAGAGAATATGATACGAGTTACTCTGCAGCAGTAGTAGAGCTTGGGGTTGCCACTGCAGATGCGCTTTCATTGACAGGTGTGCCTACCACAGCAGCAATGGAAGCAGCGACAGTAGCATTGTCAGGCGATTCACTGCGGTCAACCTGTTCTAATTTCGCTGATAAAAGAGCAGCATCCACTGATGGTGATTCTGAGGGCATGGTGGCTGGCACAGGAGGCGTTGCAGCGTTACTTGAGCTTGCAACAACAGTTTCCATGGTTGGCATTGCAGCAGCAGCAGATGTTGAAGCGGCAGCATTTTGTAACGAAGGCTTGATCATCATTCTTTCAATCATCTCGTTAGTGTCATCAGCAGCAACGAATTCTTGGCGAGGGCCGTAGAATCGCTCTGGAGAATACTTGTTTTGCAACGTCTGTAGTAATGTCTGGTTTTCAGGCTTTTGGAATTCGCGCATAAACTCGCCCCATTCACCCGTGTTGAAATTATGCAGCAATTTGCGACCTGATACTTGTTTGCTCAACAGCAGGAAACCGCGACCCACGACGCCGCAGACTTGACAGATGCGTTCACCGATGGTCAAACGACGACGGATAGCCTCCCAATTGGTATTCACAAGCACCTTTTCGATTTCGCTACGACACTGCACCAAGATGGGTCTGGGATCACCGCCCTCCATTTGCTGCTGCTGCTGTCTCTCTGCCTCCAAATCACGATACGCCAAGTACAGCTGAAAGTACTCGTAATTGTAGTAAACACCAGCGTTTTTGGGGGCGAAATCACAGTCGTAATGAGCAAGCAGATTGGCGAATGCTGAGAAGCGATGGATGGGAGGGAGCATGCCAAACTTGGTGGAGCGTTCATGGCCCTGGATAATCAGCTTCACTTCGCCCTCCACAATATTAGCTTGATGCATCAGATCAGCCTCTGAGACCTTGAGCAGATCCTGGATCACTTCGTTGCCTGCGTACGGTATTAGGACATGGCGCATGTGTTTCTCTGTACATGCTACTTACGTCTCACAGCGTATTCCTTGTCTCTAGGCGAGGCCTTCTTGGCTCTCTTTGTGCCATCCTTGTTTTCAGCATTGTTCTTTCTCTTTGAGGTCGCTGCAGGAGCAGGACGGGGCTCTACGTGGGGAGCAGTGACCGAGGCCAGAGCCGCTTGGAGCAGATGCTGGGGCGAGCCGTCGGCAGCAGCAGCCGAGAAGAGATTCGAGGAATGCGTGCTGTCCACATCGTGCATGATACCGGTAGCGGTACCGGCCATCTTGATTGGCTCAAGAGCAGAGCCATCTTGCTGCTGCTGTTGCGGATGAGGGGATTGATGGTGCTGCAGCTGCTGTGGTTGTTGTAGTTGATCTTGGGACTGATGCTGTTGCTGAAATATGACGGTGTCATGCTGCGTGCCAGCCACATTGACAGCGAATATTTGCTGCTCCTGTCTAAACATGATTTTGGACATGTTGGGCACCTTGAGGAAGGACACAGTGTCGCCCAAAGCGTGGCAGAGCGCAAAGAACATGCTGCCCGTCTGCTTGGGGGAGCCCTGCGTCTTGATGTCCTTGACACATTGGTAGAATCTCAGGATGCGGTCGTCGCTCAATATATCGGCTAGTGTGGGGGATAGAATGCTACAGTCTTCCTGCTGCTGTTGCTGCTGCTGCTGCTGCTGCTGACTGTCTGTGGCTGTTGCTGTGTTGGCGTAGCTGTCGGCAGCACCTGGTTGTTGTTGTTGCTGTTGCTGTTGAGCAGATGTGTCCATTTGGGATTTTCAAATTTTTAATTTCGCACAAAATAAAATGCAGCTCTATCGATGGGGAACGTCCGGACTGGAACAGTTGATGAGAGAAAGGCTTTCAAAGGTGAAAAAACGTTGCTTTTGATGAAAAGCAAAATACGAAATACAAAAGATCTGGTATGAACCGGACAATATCCCACAGCATTTGCTAAACGGAAAATTTTTTTCTCGTCCTATCATGTGACAAGTCTGTTGGAAATTTAGAAAAGCGAAAGGGCTGCTCTGGCTACACTGGGCTTGTGGAGCTTCAACATGTGTATTGATCCAGGGGAGCTCTACACTGTCAGCAAGTTGATCCAGCAAAGAGTCCATCAAGCCATGTATACAACGTGCGTCTGATCATTGATCCAGGGATAGCATGTCGATCTCTTAGCCTCATTATACAAGGCATTTGATCTAACATGATTATCCAAACTCCAAGTAACCATGGTAACCGTTATAACAACTCCATGCCGAATACCTCAAGAAAGATGTGTGTGTAGTTTATTAAGAAGAACGGCATTTTTGCTCTAACAACCATGCTGCATCAACAGCCTCTTCAATAGCAGTAGCATTGACCTGAGATGCCTTTTGCAGTGGATTGCGACACACACCATGTCCATATCCCATTCTCTTTTGGATAAAGCTCTTGATACCTGGAATGCCATGCCATCTGCACAATGCATCGTCTGCCTCCACCAGCTTCTTTTGTAGTGCGATAGCCTCCTGAAGCTTGTTGTTCTCGTAGAGTACCTGAACTTGAACACAAAGCGAGGGAAACACATTGCCTGCTCCTGGGATCAATCCAACAGCACCAATCAGCAGTTCAGGCAGGAAAAAGTCAACAGAGCCAGCCAACAGTGTCACATCTATATCAGGGCTGTTTAGACAAGTAGGCTACGACACACCAAGCTCCTCATCTTGGACTCACCTTGGGGATCCGTCTTGTTTACCAGGTTTGCCATTTTGCCAACATTTCCATCCGTGCCTTTGACGCCGACAATGTTTTTGTGCTTTGATAATTGCACCAACAAGGGGATGCTCAGATCGAGACCTTGACAGACACCGGGATAGTTGTAAATGACCACAGGCAAGGGAGAGTGGTCTGCCACGGTGGTGTAAAACTGATACAAAGCATCATGATCCATGGATCCTTTGTAAAATGAGGGTGGCAGGACAAGAACGAAGCCTGCTCCAGCTTCAGCAGCTTGCTTTGTGTAGGTGATGGTGTTGCGGGCGCTTTGGCTGGAAGTTCCGGCGATGATCTTGAGGGACGGATTGTGTTTTTTGACACTGTCTGAGCATTGTTGAATGACTTGGACTCGCTCGTCGTCAGACAAGTTTACTGCTTCACCCATCGATCCCAACACAACGATACCAGCAATACCTGACTTGGCGAGATACTCGATATGCTTATCAAAGGCTTCTAGATCAAGATCCTCATTTTCCTTGAAAAATGTAGGTACAGGAACGAATACACCACGGCCGAGAGAGGTCATTTTGTTATTATAGATGATGGTAAAATGAACAACAAACACTGAAATAAGAGCGAGTATTTATACTTTTTTTTGCCATCTGCTGAATAAACAAACTAACACAGACTTCTCACACCTTAAATCTCGCGTAATAGTTTCCCTCAGCTTCCCATCAGCTTGCATTAATCTAGATTCGCAATATTAAATATATCCCTATTGTCCGGATCTTTTGTCCTTTTGCTGAATTAGAAACGTCATCTTATCGTGGCTATCACTGAAATGTAAAACGCTCCACTTTCTCATCGGCTCTCATCAAGAATGACCCATGGATTGATCGAGCACTGTTTGCTTCTGGACAGCCAGATGAGCCCATTGAGCAGCTTTTGTGCCCGGTTAGCGCTCGTAGCTGGATGTCAGTTCCCGATCAACAAAAGCTCATCACTCGATCTAATCTAAGGCTATAAAGCCTCTACTAGTATCATATCATTGGAACCATCACTCATTAACTTTGCTAAAAATACTGCTAAATGTCGAATCACCAATTTACTCAAATAGCTATCCAGCATCCTAATGAGTATATACCAGATCTTGCCTTCAAATACTTGTTCTAGCAGACTGCAAAAGAGTAGGTGCCAAATCATATCGGTACGGCAGCATGTGCTATGACTGGCCAGTGTGAATCCCAGACTACCATTAAAATAGCCTGTAGGCTAAAAATATCTTTGCCCTGTCTTGTGTGCCCCGCAAAATTTATAAACAGGTACTCTTGCTTTTGAACGCCCTTTTCCTCTTCTTTCTTTCACTTACACACACATCTATTTATTATGGCAGGCTCAGATTTGCCTTTCCCAAACAATGCAAGGTCGGAAAACACATCGCTATTTGGCGCTGCTCGCTTTGGGAGAAAGAAGAGAACCATCTTCTTCCTGTTGCTCGTTGCCATCTTTTTCGTTTTATGGTTCAACTCTGATTTAGATCGTTCCAGCTCAAGTATCACATCTCATGTGCCTGACGATGCGACTGGCATCAGCCCTGATAGTCAGAAATCTGGCGTCGCCGAGAACGACAAGAAGCCCTCATCAAAGGTAGACTTGGAAGTGGAGGACGAAGAGGAGGCCAATCAGATAGAGGAAGAGGAAGCCCTCAACGAGGAAATTCAAAAGGAAGCCGTTCCTAAAAAGCCTACTGCTACCAACACAAACACCTCCAGCAAAAAGCCTAGCAACTCGGTTACCACCGTCAAGATGCAGCCTCAACACTTCAAATACTTCATAGTGATCGCTTCTCGAGCCACTAATCTCAGTCGTCGACAATTGATTCGTAACACATACTTTGGCTTGGGCGATAATATCGAACCTTGTATGAAGAGAGATAAGGGCTTGAACTACCTCTTCTGGATTTATGGTGATGAGCCCGCTGCCAAAACCCCTGAACGCCGTTTGTATGAAACCGAAAAGATGGAGTGGAACGATTTGGAAAAAGTCAATGCTAAATCATACAATCAAGACGACATCTTGAAATGGGTAAAATAGTGGCCATTTACTGCTTTTCTGGGTCTTTATACTAAAAATAACAATTTTGTGTAGGCCGATTCCACTTTGAGCGAAAGAGGTGTAACTTTTGACTACTTGATCATCCAGGATGGCTACTCACTTATCCAGCTCAACTATATTCAACAGCAAATTCAGTCTGAAGTGGGTAAAATGTGGGAGGTTGGAAAGACTGCAAACGATATTGCTTGGGTGTCTCCAAAGAACAGCAATGTTCTTGTGGCTGGTGTGGACGCTGTCAAGAAGCTGCTTGAACGCGAATCTGAAATGAAGGATGTTGTTGCTGAGGGTGGCGCTACGTTGATGACGAACTTTTACGAGTTTTACAGATCCATCACGGTTCAGCTCAAGCATATCACTGCCAAGAAGCAAGTAGAGCGTTTGCAAAGCTTCAAGGACGAGTTGCCTATCTTTATTGACGACCAAAAACGCTTCACCACCTGGGGAAACAATGTGGAATCCATTCCAGACATGACCATTGCCGTTTCCAACATTTACCAAGACACTGACTTCAGCGCTGTCGCTAAAGCTTTGAACGTTGGAGTCGCCTCTCTGTGTAAACCCTTGGAAAAGGCCAGTATTGCTGTAGTCACCTCCTCGTTCATCTACCCCGACAGCTGTATGGAGCCTTCTGCTGCTTTAGCTGCGGACAACAAGCGCCAATATGCTATTGCTCACAACTATGCATTCGTTGCTCGCTCGAATGAATTTGCCCAACAAGAACTAAGAACCACCAAGCGTAGAACTGTTTGGGGCAAGATTGACGCAGTTCAAAAGGTGCTTCCCAAATACGACTGGCTCTTCTGGATGGATATGGATGCTGTCATTATGAACCCTGATATCACAGTGCAAGGCATCCTCGATGATTTGCGTGCTAAATACCCTGATGGTCCTCGTGCTTTTGAAAAGAATATTGATTTGGTGATTGCCAAGCCCACCAAGGATAAGATGATCAATGCCGGTGTTTTCTTTATGCGTAACACAGAGTGGGCTCAAAAGTTTTTGAATGCGGTACAAGATTCCAAGAAATGGTATAACCAAGGTCCTTCCTACGAACAAGGTGCTATGTGGGATTTGATCCAACTGCCAGGCTACAAGGAGCGCGTCCTTTTGCTCGAGAACGACGACCACACCTTCAACACATTGCCCTACCGCTATGTTCCTGGAGATTTCATCGTTCATTTTGCTCCCGATAAATGCCCTGGCCCTGCTGTCTTGAATGGCCTTGAGGCTGCTGAATTGATTCAACAAGGCGAGGTTATTACTTCCTTTAAAGAGGATTAAGTGTGTGTTGATCGACTCTATTTATTCTTCATCTGTAATTAGTAAAATAGTATTTTGTTTTTATCATTTCATGGTTGCTGTGGCTGAATAAGCTATAAATACACTACTCTGCTGTGTGTATAAGTATATATGTTCCGGAATTATGTATTTATTTATAGAAGGCGCTCATCATAAACAACATGCATCTTGTTGATGGCAGCTGCTAAAATAGTATCTATCAAATGTTGCTGAGGCTATCACCAATTCCAGAACCTGATGCTTTATGAAAGAATAGTTGTTTCACATGACAACACCTTCCGGTAACATACTAGTGGAAATGATTAATACTTGCAACAAACGATCGAAAAGTCGTTACTTGCTTGTTGGTTTCAATGCATCAGATAGTAGCTAAAAGTATCAATTCTTGCAAGATACTTGGAATTATAATATGAAAGTCGACGAATCGAGTAATCTCATTACACTTAGCTGGGCTGTCACCTCATTTAGCAAAATACCCCCCCTGTTCACGCAAATGAAATGCCCCAATCCCTGATTCAAATTGATAGATATGAAACTAAAGATCGCCCAAAACCATTTCCTCAAATGCCAAAGCAACACTGAACCTGGACTGGGTAATGTCCATTATCTATGACAGACAATGCGCGTATATCCTAGCTAATACGAACTGTCATAAGCCAATACACTGCTTTCTGATGTTTACTGTTTGTGTGTGTATGATGCCCCTTGACAAAGTCTTATGATAGAGACAGTACACAATGAAGTGTTCAATACACAAGTGGTGCGTTTTTGCGCATTGACACGAACCCTTTTGATTCTCGAATGGTCTCGATTTACTTTTTGGGGCATTTCAGACCAGAAATGGTGAAAATAAAAGCTATAAATGTAAATTGAAAATGACCATTTATGGTATTTTTGAACATTAAAGGGTGATGGGCAGTTTCCGAAGACAACTCATAATGATCGATGCTTGTGATTCACAACTAAATGCATTGATTTGATGAGATTAGGAGTACGGCCTACCCATCTCATTACAACAGAGCCAAGCATTAGGCCGATATGATGATAGGATACTTGAATTGCCTTCCAGGTTTGTAATTTGAAAGTTGAATGATGATTTGTATAGTAAAAAATAAGGTTTACAAAGCTAAACCTTTCGTCTTATCGAGCCGAGCTTCATGCGTCCAATGTCTAAATATAGGGATATCATATATTCAATAATGAGCATATTTGAACATTGGCAGCATCTTTTAAAATAGGCAATGCACATTCAACTGTTAATGAATGGTAGTTACTATGATACAGCCTAAATTTATGTATATATCACCAAGGTAACCAAGTGTTTGAAGCTGGCCTTGCTACTAAAGTGGCATAAGCTACTGAACAATATATCTCCTGTTTCTAACGAAGTATATACTAAAACCAGAACGAAGGTCTTTTTACAACAAATGGGCCAAGGATCTGAAACGATGACAGAAATTTAGATATAAAAGGATGGCGATCTCCATCACAGAAAAGCTTCATTACTTGATTATAACAATGCGTGCTCAATCCAACGTTCTCCTTGCCGTTTCTGCTGTCGCTGTTGCCATTATTGCTACTGCCTCTGCCTCTCCTGCTCCCACTACTGATGTCGCTGTTCCTGCCATGACCGAATTGGCTACCATGAGCTTTGATGGCTCTGTTGATCAAAGTCTGAAGAAGCACAAGAACAAGGACAAGAAGCATAAGCATGACAAAGATGAAAGCAAAACGTCAAAGACCACTGAGACTACTACCAAGTCTGAAGAGAAGCATCATAAGACTAAATCTACTAGCTCTGACGCTTCCTCTACCACTGAGGCTACTACCAAGTCTGACAAGAAGCACCACAAGACCAAGTCCACCAAGTCTGACGAGCCCTCTACCAAATCTGACAAGCATCATCACAAGACCAAGTCCACCAAGTCTGACGTTTCTTCTACTACCAAGACTACCAAGTCTGAGAAGTATCACCATAAGACCAAGTCCACCTCCTCTGATGTCTCTTCTACCACTGAGTCAACCAAGAAGCACCATAAGACTAAATCCACTTCATCTGAGGCTTCCACTACCAAGTCTGACAAGCACCACAAGTCTACTAAGACCACCAAGTCTGATAAGAAGAAGCATCACAAGTCTACCAAGTCTGATGAAAGCACCACCAAGTCTCATAAGAAACATCACAAGACCAAGGTCCATAAGACTGACAAGAAGACCAAGGCCTCTCACAAAAAATCAAAGAAGCACTGCAAAAAGCACCCTGAGGATTGCAAATAATCAATATCATGACAACAATCGCATAGCATCATATATTTGAGTGAATAAACCAATCTGTTTCATTTTGCCACTTGAATTATATTTGTATTGCTCTCCTCACTTGACAAATGTTAAGACTGGCCTTATTCTGCACACACTAATCATAAAGGTGGCATCATTATTGCTTGTCTGGACAATGCCCTTTAATTGCAAGAAGATAGCAACAAACGCCTTATGTGAAAATCTTTCGTGATTTAGTAGCGCGAGATTACATTGCTATCAACACTGATTGTGTTGAGTAACTCTAAAATGTGCAAATGCGCATCGCAGGCCATCATATATAAGTTCTGGCCAGCTCATGTATGAGCCAATGTTAACGAGATAAATTGTATAGTGAAGTAACAAAATACATTTTTCTATACATAGTAATATGAGATCGTAAAACACAATTGCACCTAACCCGAGGCCGAGATTATGCTTTCCTGGCAAGATACAAGCGATTTGAATTGCTATTTTTACTGTGGCAAATACATCTGAAGGCTGCTCATTCAATAGTGCGCTTATCGATGTCTGATCTGATGGTTTGCAGTTGTTCATTTAGAAGAATAGTATAATATCAAACTCTTAATCCATCGAAAAGGGCGAGATTTGAAGAAGATCTTTGCGTAGATTTACTAGTATGCTCGTAACCTAGCGGCATTTAACACTTAGCTCATGCATTCATATTTTTATAGCTTGAACATCATACCATAAATGTACATTTTGGACCTGGGATGCACATTGCCTGGGTTAGATGCTGCCATTCTATTTTATATGGCGCGCACTGAGGGTGATGTCCAGAGTGCTTCAATTGTTGCCTGATCCAGAGGACAAAGGGGCAAGCCGTAGAAAATCTACATGCAGGTCGAGCACTTTTATGGATATGGGCTGCAGAAAGTGTCCTCAACATGGAAGAAGCATTTAATTTTAAATTAGCAGGTTGCACAAAACAAGAGAAATGAATGGCTTATGTAGATCATATGCCTCGTGAATGTCATTTCGAGAAGCCAAAGAAGCAGAGCCTAAGCCCAAGAAGAATCTCATGAAGCAGGCTTCTCGCAACAAACCCCAGCGCAATGACAAAGTATTTTTAGATATCAAGATCAGATTCAAATCTAAAAGCACATAGCATGTTGTTTTTCGTTTTGTCGCGCACAGACAGGCCTTCCGCTGGTTGAATAATTCGATTACAGTGAAGTATTAATTTTGACAGGTGCATTAGATGATTATTAGAACGTGTTACTACTAAACGTTATTTTTGTAAGCAAATGTGATAACAATTATGGTACTATATGTCTAATTGAAGTAGCAAATGTTAATCTTATTATACGCGTGTTAGTCATCTCATGCTTTGGTTTGGAAATGGCATTTTCATGCCTACTACTACTACCAAATATAGCCTGATTGATCTGCGCGCAAGCCATTGGCAGCGAAATATGTACGGTATACATATCATACCATCTTATATTGATCGCATCAGGCGCCTATTCAGATAAACAACGACGCTGTAACCGTTTCCTTGATGATATGATAAGTGCAATCTACCCAAAAACTCATCAAATGTATGTATTAAGCGGGAGATGTTCTGAATCATGCGGAGAGGTAAACGTGTACAAGTAGTATAAATACAAACATTGATGCTGTTCCACATTTCCTTCATTTCAACATCATTCAACATGGTAGCTCCTAATCTTCTCACTTGGGCCGCTGGACTGGTACTTTTCACTGCTGTTTCTGCAGCCACAGTACCCAAACCATCAGCCATCACCATTCCAGTAACATCTCAGCAAGTTGACAGCAACAGAATCCCATCTTTGGTTCGCAGAAAGAACAAATCTGCCCCATCTGCTACCAACGCCCCTGTTTACAACTTGCGTACTGAGTATATGGCTACTGTTCAAATAGGTACACCTGCTCAAGCGTTTAATGTCATTCTAGACACTGGAAGGTACTGAGTGTATGATATGTTGGATTTAGTAATATTTTCACGCTCTAACTTCTTGCTTACTGTTAGTTCGGATCTGTGGGTTCCTAGTAAGGCTTGCTCCAAGAATCTTTGTCCTTACAATGCTTTTGATCCCAAGAAATCAAGCACATACAAAGATCTCAGCCAGGCTTTTGACATTTTGTATGACACTGCCTATGCTGTTGGAGAATATGGCTCTGATTCAGTTGCATTATCAGGTGTTACAGTTACCCATCAGCAATTCGCTATCGTCAATGAGACAAAAGGTCTCTATCCAAGCACCACTGGATCTGCTACGCAACCTGATGGTATTCTTGGATTGGGGTATCCTGGTTTGACAACTGGGGGATCTAACTACAACCCTCTTCTCTTCAGTATGGTAGAGCAAAAGCTCATTCCTAAACCCGTATTTTCCTTTTCTATGGGCGGTAAGATGGCAAACATTGGCTGGACCGGTGAGCTGACACTAGGTGGTGCTAATCCTGATAGATACACTGGTAATATCGAGTATGTGCCTGTCATCCCTGAAAGCCAGAATGATCCCTACGAATGGTGGCAATCATACGGCCAAGGCATCATGGTCGTCAATGGAAATGGCACTGTCGCTGCCGACATTCAACTAGAACAAGGCCGTCTCACCGTATTCGACTCTGGCACCACTTTGACTTATGTCGACATGTCCTTTGCCAAGAAGATTTTAAGCTCTATCACTGGCCAAACCACTTTTAGCGTTACTCCCAATGCTGGTATCTTTGTTATGGACTGCAAATACAAGAACACTGCAGCCCATGTAAAGCTAGCCCTGTCTCACAAAACCAATAATGCAATTGACAAGTCTCCCTTGATCATCAATGTCCCAGCTTCCAGTTTGGTGATTCCTCTCGACACGCAAGACATTGCTACTGCAAAAATTTGCGGCTGGGGTATCGTGGGCACTGCAGATGATTCCGAATTTTTGATCGGTCAAAGTCTTCTTCGCAATACGTATCTCACATTTGATATGGAAAAGAACCAAATTGGCTTCTCTGCCTCTTCTGACACGAATACCAAAGTTACTACATCTTCCAAATAGCAAAATCATTAATGCATTCGTTAGAAAATACTCATTAAAGTCGCATAATAGTTTGATCACAGCATGATACAATGCACGTCGTCGCTCTCCTGGAGCTACTGGTACTATATACTGCGCTGATGGTGGTTTAAAACCAGCTGTCAAAGTTCCATTGCTTCGAAATGAAATCATTACGTATTTTAAGGGTCTAAAAGAGTTTTAGTTTGCTTTTTATCATTGTTGAGCCATTTCTACACTTCAATTCGTGTGTCCAAATCGACTGCCATTCCGTACAAGCATACGTTTCTGATGAGAAATACCATCATTTTTAGTGATCTAGTAGAGAATTGATCGTAGACTTGCTCTCAGCCACTCCCAAGTAAATCAGAAAATCGCAGAGGTGACACATTACCATAGACATTGTCATGTCCCGTAGATCTGGACTGCTGGATCCAAACCGCAATTAGTAAGGATGCAGGAGACTGGAATTGAATAAATGCGTATAAAATGACAGTTGTGCAGTTCATCTTGGTCTACACTATTTCTTCTCGAAACACTATTTTATAAATCATGTCTTCTCAACCTATTCGAATTGGTATTATTGGAACTGGTATCTTTGCTCATCGCCACAACAGAGCCTACCAAGCTGTCGGCAACGAAAAGTTTCAGTTGGTTGCTTGTGCCAACAGATCCAAGGATAAGGCAGTAGCCTTTGCAAAGGAGGTAAGTTATCAGGCGCGGTGGTGGTGCAAGTGAGCACGTAAGCTGATGTATTGGTGATTCAAAGGTTGGCATCGACGATTCTGCTGTATATACCAATCCTATGGATCTCATCAACGATCCCAATGTTGACGCGGTAGATGTACTCTTGCCTGTTCAGTTCAACAGAGAGGTAAAGGATAGAACATGTTTTTATACGTGTTGTGTTATTCACGCTTGGATGGCATTAGATTATCGAAGCTGCTGTAGCTGCCAACAAGCACATTATGTTTGAAAAGCCTATTGGTATGTTTGATTCGCTTGGATTAATGTGTCGCCATATTAACGTATGGGAATGTAGCTGCTAACCTCAAGGATGCTCGCGAAATTGTATTGTTGTCACAAAAGGCCAAGACTGTTGTTGCAGTAAACGAGAACTGGTCATATCATCCTCTGGTTTGCGCTGTAGCCGAGTTTGTCAATCAAGGTGGCATCGGAGAGGTAAATGGGTTGCTTACTAAATCATTCGGATTGTAGACTAACGATCAGGGACCTAGATCATTAACTTCACCTATGACTCAGCTCGTCCTTATAGTCCCAACTCACCCTATCATGCTACCAAATGGCGTCAGAATCCTGAACATCCAGGGTAAGTGCTTTTTTTTTGGAGGAGAGATGGAGCCGATTCTGATATTTGAATAATGTACTGCTAGCGGTTATCTCAGTGATGGGTGTGTGCATGATATGGCACATCTAGTGCCTATCCTTGGTAAGTTTGCATCTGTTGCTGCTTTCGCTACCAAGAGACATGCTATTCATGTGTGCGAGGATACCTTGGCCACCACCATCAAGCTGGAAAACGGCGGTGTGGGTGTTGCCAACTTTACTTTTGTAAGTGGATTTCAGAATGCGTTAAATGATAGGGTTTTTTTCTGACGATACCCTATAGAGCACTGCCGGCGTCAAAAAGATGAGTCTTGTTGTACATGGTACCAAGGGCACGATCGAACTTACCGATGATACTGATGTCAAATTGTTCAACGAACTCGGCGAGTCCGTCGACATTGCTCCCATAACATCTCTCAAGGCAAATGCACCTGGTAATGGATTGGCTGATGTAGAAGGTGAACTCGCTGCATTCTATGATGCTGTGCGCTCTGGAAAGAAGCTAGGTGTATCCTCTGAGGAGGCCTTCCATCACCTTGCTTTTATTGTTGCAGCCTTGAAGTCAGTCGAAACTGAACAAGCTGTCAAGCTTGAGCAAGTGTAATTAAATGTACATGTAATTTTAATAAAGCAACTGTATAATTTGACGTATATGGGTAGTTTTGAAATGTGATCATATTAAAGGCCGTTGCAAGAAGGCTGACCACTATTCAATGAGTACTTTATGTGTGCATCAGAGATAACTGTGATTTGCTACAAACGAAATTGTATGCAAATGTACATCCAGACTTTTCACCCAGCCCATCTCATCCATGGAAACCAGGAAAATCCCAGCAAAGAATCGCGGTATAAGCACTGCTTGGTTCAAGCATAGTCTCGTTGATTACTATCACGACCTTGTAGCTCGTCCTCCTCTCCCTCTTCGTGCTCTGACCATGTATTCAAGTATCTCAGCTCTTCTTCTTGACCGTAATCGTCCTGCGGTAGATGTCTCCATTGCCTGTTATCAGTTCCATCGCGAGTAAATCGAAGCAGACCTGTATTTCGAAGCATACTTCTACCAACTAACATGTAAATATCAATCATCATTATGCTGCTGTAAATCCAAATTCAAACATCACTTACCGCAAGTACCACAGCAGAAACACCAGCATAGGCCTGATAAAAATACCAACAAGATGGCTGAAAGCATCAGCCATGCTTGCATTACACTCAGTTCTGCCATGTTGGTGAACCAAAAGTGAAAAAATGCCTGGTTGTCTTTGGGTGTGCGTGTGTACACTACTGCTGCTTCCTCTTTGATTTGAACAACCGCGACATCAATGCTACTAGCAATAAGCTTCGGCACACGCATCTCGCATAGAGGATATGCATCAGATTAGTAGGAGCATGAGCCCAGGAACGCAGCATGAAACAGAAGAGATTGACAACAGCCAACTGCTCTTTAAATCAGGGCATCTCTATCCCTTACAATGCGTATTTATGAACTGTCGAATATGCAGCATTTGCGAGAAATACAGACATGTAGCACAATGTCAAGTATGGATAGCAACACATTGCTATAAAAGGCCATGAACATTCCATATTAATACAAAACAAAGAAATCAGACAAAAACATTTGTCTTGTTACATGTATGAATTACATACATGTAACATGCTCTTTTGCTACTATTACTGCTGCTAATATTGCTATCAGCACAATTGCTTTTTCTTCTTCTCTTTCATTCTCTTTTCTCTGCTTTCTTCTTCTTCTTCTGCCTACCTGTACTTGAGCAATTAGCTTTGCCAGCACCTCGCAAGAATAGCAACCATGGTACGTTATATTTCTCCGAGAAGCAAGGACATGCTGAAGAGCATATATCTATATATATATATAGCATTGAAATATGTTCCTCCTCCTCGCCCTTTTTTTCTTTCACTCAAATAACTGATATTTTCTAAAAAGTATAGATCAGACCGACTCTCATCTATAGAAATAGCAGTTATGGGTAATAAAACAAACAAGCAAACCAGCTCTTACGGCTTTCTCAAACCATCCATTGGAGGCATCCATAAAAAGACGTATGGATCCTCTCGTGTTGGTAAGAAGGCCAAAGAAATGGTCAAGAAGAATTTGTCCCTTTTTCTGAAAGGCATAAATTTGCAACAAATGATCAATTACAGCACAACTAACGACCCATCATCATCCTCTTCTTCTTCTCTATTCAACAAAAGTAATAGTAGCGCCAACTTCTTTACAAATTTCAGCATCAAAAGCAACCAAAACAAGCTGGCAGCAAACGAGATTGATGATGAGCAATGCCATCAAGCCGTGTCGTCTTCAGTCAACCAGGAATTCGCCCTTCACGCCTCCCCGTCATGGCAGTACGTAGCCTCCACTGTAGGCGAGCCTCGATTTCCTCACGTTGATGCACTGCCTCGTACCTGGAAAGAAAGTTTGACGGCGGATCAGAAAAACTCCTACTGCTTCACGGCAAAGCAGATGAAATACCAGGAACTTGTCTACGAAATCATCTTGACAGAGCAATCTTATGTGGACGATTTGATCTTGGTGTACAAGGTAAGTAATCTACACGGGTCGACTATTTGTAGAAAAACTTCCGACATTCACCATGGCAACGTAGATCTTTATCAAAGAGGCACTTCAGTGGGATGGGCTTTCTTCAGCAGTGAGGAACTTGTTTGAGAATATATTCCAGATCATTCGACTGCACATGCAGTTACTACGAGTAAGTAATCCGTGGGTTTCTCTGTGAGCCCAGTGAATGCTAAGCGAATTGGTAGGAATTGAGGGCAAAGCAACTATCGCAATATCCTGTGGTATCATCGATCACTGATATATGCCGATCATACGTAAGTTGTTCATCATCGTAACATCAAACCGTACATCTCACTCAAGACACTATAGATAAGCCGATTTGACATTTACTCGGCCTACTTTTCAAACTTTGAGAAGGCCAACAACATTATTGCAGAGAGTATCAGGGTGCAGGATGAGTTTGGGTCATTCATATCAGTAAGTGGTTAACTGTCGGATGAATATATATGCCAGATCAACTGAAAACTGTGCATAGCGTCGGTCATTATGGAAGGAATGTCGCAACTTGCCCTTGACAGCCTATCTACTCACGCCCATACAACGAGTTATGAAATACCCGCTCTTTTTCAGATCATTATCAGAATGCTTGCTAGACACAGATGGAGACATGGAGAATATCCAGTGCTTTTTGATGGAAATGGATGTGGTGCTACGGTATTTCGAGAAGCAAAAGAAAGAGTCTGAAGACTTTATCAAACTGGAGGACTTGGCAAGCAGGATATCAGGGCTAGAGGGATCCACTGTTCGCATCGCTGAGTATGGACGAAGACTGATCTACGAGGGATATTTGACGATTATTCCAGGCACGCAGCAAAACCTAACAACTCGCTTTGATAACTCTTCCAATGTCTCGTTTTCAAGCGCTGTACATCCTCCGCCATTAAGCAGACGAAGCAGTTCATTCTCGCTGTCTTCTGCTAGAAAGCAAAAGAGAACATATGTTTTTTTGTTCAATGACATGATTGTGTGCACCAGGGTAGGTTCGCTTCCGCTTCAAAGGCGACTGAATACTTACAGAGTGCGCTAGGAAAGAAGCAAGAGAAGAATGAGTGTAGTAGATAACAAAGTAATGGCACCTCCTCCAAGAAAAGAATCCTACTACGGTCCATCTGCAGACACACTATTCAAGATTACACATACGCCAGGAAGGATCACACTTGTAGATAGAGCTGTAATGAGACCTGCAGCAAACAGTGAGCGATTATCAAGGCGTGGATCAGCACTATTTCAATCACTGCGAAGGTATGGATCTCGAAGCCAAGAGGAAGCACCCAGCAATAGCTCAACATCAGCCAGTGATCTATCTTTCAGCGTGCCTCATCATAGTGAGCAACCACCGCCTCCCCCCTCACCACAGCAACAGCAACCATCAACCATCACATATGAAAAGCATCCAACTCAATTCATATGTTCAATTGCTACCAAGAACCTCACCAATATACAGTTTGAAGCCGAGACGCCTGAAGAAAAGGACATGTGGTGCAGTCATTTGGAGAGTGTGCTTGGTGAGCATGTCCAGCGCAACTATCAGCAGCAAGAGCAAAAGCAACAAAACTACACATCGAGCGACAAGGACACCACCACAGGGATCGCATATCAAAGAGCTACACTCAGTCCAACACAATCTAGCTATTCATTCGAGAGTAATTCGTCAAATGAGTCGCTTGCATTCTCGTCTGTGGCGTGGAATGGCTATTGCGACATTGAAAAGATGGATATAGATGATGAAGCACTACAGCAGCGACAACAAAAACCAGCTCTGAACCCCCCTTTAATTATAGACAAAACCGAGGACATCATGTCGTCTATTATGGATGAATTTGGCGATAGTATATGGTCCATTGGAGCACCCGCTGGATTGTCTCCATATCAGTTGCGAAAGACGTTTTCAAATATTGGTACTTCCGATGTTTAGAATAAAAGAACACCCTTGTTGCCCCACACTATCCATACAATTTGAGCGATTTTTTTTTGTCTGGAGCATCATTATACATGCCGGATACTATTATATACTACGCATAACATGCATCATTCTCCATGTCTTGCTTGCTTCCATAGTTTCTGTTGCGAGAAATGGCATGTTTATTGCGCTGTATTCGTCATCTCCAGATCAGTGCGTTGGAAATGGGAAGTTGTTTTGACACGAACAATTCGGATTTGATAGCAATTGGTCGCATTTCAAGGGCAACTTTCATAACAGGCCCCTGTTTCAGTCTACATTTGGGTGCTTTCGCTGTAAACATTCCCCGTGCTCACTCCAGAAGGCAGCAGATGTACATTAATAGCAATCAAAATTCGAAAAATCCATCTTTGCAAGCTATACATGTCAAAAGGAAATTCCTGCCCTTCTTTTTGCAGACAAATCGCAATATAATCCACGGAGGCATCGCCATATTTGAGAAATAGCATGGGGCCCCTTTGATACATGCTGGTAGTTTCTGTCTGACTGAGCGACAATATGCTGTGAACAGAAGGTTTCGAATCATGCATTCAAAAAGCTTTCATTAGACATCAAATCACAATATGTTTGCTACCTTGAAAAAAGCAGGGCCCAGGTAGCACGAACTTGTTAACATTCTATCAGAACGTTGGTACTGAAAGATAAGCTTTTCAGCTGCCAAGATGTCTACAATATCATTCGTTTCAGATCATGTCAAGATCATGGACGCTGACCTGAAACTCAACTGATTCTATGTCGCCCATCTATACTGTAATTTCTCGAAAACTTTTCCATCCAACTTTACAACGTGGGAATATGTATAGCGGTCCCTCATCAATTGAGAATTAGTACAGCATCATAATTCATCACCACGTCTGTGATTTTTGATGAATTTACATGATTCGGGGTATCACCACATTTGCAGCATAGAAGCTAAGAAGGTAGTCTAGCGAGGTTACACTGCATCTGAATGGTTCAGAATAGCATATTTGACGTATTGCCTAAAGATGAGAAACCAGTATTTAGAAATACACGTCTGCTGTCAAGCGTAATATAAGAAAGTACACGTACTTTAGCAAGCACTCAGTCAGTAAATTGATTTTGTTGTAGAGAAATCATTGAATGGTTTCCAAAATCAGATCAAAAGGAACCTTCGACGAGGGCCGATGTTAATCAAATGGTATTTGATATTTTTAGAGATTTCAAGGTGATTAGAGCAGTTTACCAATGTCTGTAAAGGCTTACAAGAGCCGGCAACGTTGATTTCTGAACAAACATCTGGACTAAGTGACAAATGTTCGCATCATTATTAGGAAATGCACCATATACACGTTTCTCAGATGCAATTGAAGGTGTGTTTCTCCAATCAAATTAATATAAAGACTCAATGTGTCATTTGCACTTTCTGGCCCAAATGCTATAGAACAACATTTCAGATAAATCCAAAAGCAGAAAAACAGAAACAAAAGCTAGCTCAGGTAACTCAGTTTCAAGGTTTTCCATGTTATTACGCATAATGATGATTTACAAATGAAGGAAGCTAAAATAAGGAATATTTATTATTTTTAGAGATGGATTAAATAAAAACTGAACTGTACAAAATCAAAGAAAATAGAAATTAAGGAAGAACGAAAGGAAAAAAAGAAAAGAAGAAGTGAATCTAGTGAATTGATGAGATATTATACATTGAGAGTGGTGGTGCTGGTGATGAGTGGGAGCGAGTGAATAGGAGGGAATTATTGCTCAGGGAAATTCAAGTTCATGCCGTGTCCAGAGGACATGCGGTGCTTGTGATACTTTTCAGATGTAGCCTGGTCATCGCTGGAAGAAGAGGGAGAAGATAAAAGGACACTAGAGACAGGACTAGGGGGGAGAGGATTCATGGGGAAGGCAAAGTTCTGAGGATTGGAGTTGTGATACATGGATGGCATCATCATTTGTGGTTGTTGCGAAGGTTGTTGTTGATTCCAATGATTTAGGGGTTCACAGGCAGAGGTAGATGGTGATGTGACAAATACACTAGGCTGATCATTGTAATCTACTATAGGGAAAAAGTGTCAGTACTGATTTGAATACTGCAGCTTATTTCTATAGAAATAATTACAATTCAGTAGTAGAACTCACATGGAGAGGTATTAGTGTTGGTAGGGAGGCCTTGTCTTTCTGCTAATCTTCTAATGATGATTTGTTGTTGTAATTGGACCTTCTTCATCTCTTCAAAGCCTTGCAGCAAGTTGGCAAAGTTTTCTTGAAGCACGCGGAATTGTTGAAGTAAATCAGCTTGAGATAACTGAACCATGGCAAATGAAGCATGGATATCACCAGTTTCGCGACGCAAGAGCTCAGAATCCATGGCTTTGCGCTTGATATCTTCCAGGATGTCAGGGCGGCCTCGTTGGAATTTTGGATGGGAGAACTCCCAGATTTCGTTCTCGTTGTTGCCACGTTGGCCTCGAGGAGATTTGTTGATCTTATGGAAGCCATACATGTTTAGTTGACGCACAAAACTGGAAAAGTTGGAATGCTTGAAGTGTTCAGGGAGGACCTCTTGGGCGAAGCGAGTAGCATTGCAGACAAGGAAAGAAGATCCACTAGGGTTCCAAGAGATCAAATGTTGATTGCGTCTATCGCTGACCATACTACAGAAAGAGAGATTAGTGTTGGAGTCTTATATTTGGTTCCTGAATTTTGATGGGATGTCGTACCTAAATAATTTGCTGATGAATGTGCTGACACCTCTCTTGGCAGAGCGTCTATTTCCTTCATCGACCTCATTGGGCTCCCAATTACCATCATTGGGAGGAGATATTGGCGAGTTGGATGAGCCTGTAGAAGACAAGCTGCTACGACTGTTGCGATGGCTATAAGGATTGAAGGGATCTGGCTGAGGCACAGAAATGTGTAATGAGTTTAAAGCAGACATGTTGATTGGAACTGTTTGATTTGATTCAATTGAATTATGTTAATTAGAATTAAGCAAATAAAATAAAAAAAAGAAGAAATGCTAATGCTCAGAACTGATGAGTTCCTTTATATATGTTTTGAATCATATCAATTTAATCCTCATCTCCAAGGAAAACTGCTTGTTTCACATTTGCAGGGTTTGCTGCTTGGCCTGCTCAGGTTGGTCGACATTGGCCGAGTTTCTCGTTCGATATTTTCCCGCTGACGTGATTATAATCTTCTCCTCCTTTCTCCATATTTACACAATCAGGCTTAATATCACTCTTTTGGCGATCAAGCACTGGACCCATTCATTTCGCTTATATGCCTAGTGTAACCGTTCTAAATGTAATATTCCATCCAAATGTACTGAAATATGCAGACAGTGTATTTCATCAGCAAGAGCCACAACATGTGCCTGGAACAATCAGATGGCAGAGATAATGAAAGTGGAATCATAAATCACCTATCTTTTTTACAATTGAAAGAAAATAAATGCTTTCTGGCATTTTTTCTTTTTTTTATGCAAATTTAACTTTAACCCGAATAAGAAGAATGAAACCTCTCAAAAAAACTGGCCGTTTCACAACTGGATGCGAAAAACGAATAGCTATTAAGCTTTTTCATTGACGTAGTGAATCTATGGACCCTTTTTGTTGATGAAAAAAGGTACCAAAAATAAACTTTCTCGCTGCGCTTCTCCAAATGTCATGATCACTGATGGAAAAAGAAGCGTTCTTTTTATGTTTCGAGTGCAAAAATGGTCGAGCCAGACACTGAGCGGATCAACATCTAGTTCTTGCAATTAGAGATATGACTGATTTGATCTGATGCGCTCGAAAATGTCGAGAGAAAACGAGGATATTTCTCGTCCCCTGAATAGAAAACAGAAAATGACCGAATGTGGTAGAAAATCATGATATCGAACCACTTTGCAGGTATCCAATGGATAGAGCAAGATTTTTTCCAAATGAGATTCCCACAGTTTTTGGCTCGCCATGTTCCAAAACAGCTCAAGCGCACACACGCACACACACACGGCACCTACTCAATTTAATGAATGCGATTAGACAAGCAATAAGAAGTCGAGATTGTTGAGAAACGGCAACAGATGGAGATTAGATTATCATCCCCGATGTGCATATGAAAAAAAGAAGTATGAGTACATGTGCTCATGGAATTGCTATATTAGATGCTGCTCCCGATATGCATCAATTATGAAATGAAGGATGCTGGCCCTATTTATACAGATTCTGAAGTGTGAAACAGATACTCGTTCAAAAGAGCATAGAACTGTTCTCTTTCAACATCTATTGTTGTATAATGCTTGCACCGGGAGTGCTTCTGCTGAATGTTGTGTTCTTTTATTCTTGTATGGAATTTTTTTAATTTCACAGTGTTTCGGCTGTACTAATAAGAAGTTAATGCTGACGTTCGATGCTGGTAATCTAACAATGTTCTCTTTTCTACCACGACCTATGGATCTATCGTACTATTCTATGCAAATGTTGTATGATAGCAACTTGGCTCAGTGGAAATGCTTGAAACAAACACTCAAATGTGCCAAGCAATTTTATTTACAAGAAATAAAGTATTTTCTGATCCTGATCATTGTCATCGCTGTCGCACATGTGTAAACCTAGTGCCTGAGACAAGCCAGCATGTGCTTGCTGTGCCAAAAGCACTGGTGTAAGAAGGGCTGCTTCTTCGTTGCTAAGGATAGGCTGTAGTCGCATTTTTTTGCATCTGCTATCATTTAGCTTGGACCTTTTCTTGTAGTTTGCGATTCTCTTTTTGGGCTGCTGCTGGATCATACGTTCGAACTGTTGCCGGCTCTCCATGTCCACAAGGCCCTCTACAATCTGCATCAACAATCGCTGGATCACCTCCAATTGTGTATCATCGACATCAACTGAACTCAAATGATACAATGTCAATATGGCTAAAGCACGGTCTGATCTCAACTTTTCGGTATTCAAAAGAGGATAAGAATAGTATTCCAGGCTGGCATTGTCAGTTTCAGTGTCTTGATGCAACCTTTCTTTTAGTTTGTTGTACGATGGTGCTTGTCCATCTTTGCTTATATTGCCCCAATGAGTGATATCCTGTAAAATAGAAGGTTTAGGTTTGCACGGAGGCCTGCTATTTAATGAGTATTTACCTGGATCACTTTGATCAAGCTAGACAGGTAGTACAGATCTGGCTTGTTGTTCTCCTTTGCCTCGGTAACTCTTTGCTTGGGTTTCAAAAGTTGTGCTATACACAAAACCACGAAATAAGACCGCATTCCTGCAAACAAACAGATGTCGCGGATTTGTTCAGTATGTAAAATGTATCAATAGCATGAATACCAACCTTGATGTCTTGATAATCGCGATATGATAGGCAACATTGATTTGTCTGTGTAATATTGTTCGTCTTGCAAGACTGGATAAAAGTCGAAAGAGTCGTAAAGTTTGTGGAGAAAGTGATTTAGAAGCTTGGGGTATTCGCTGGATACACTTAGTGAGGATCCCGGGTGTAAAGCATGCTCTAATCCATCTTTCAAGATTTCGTTCTCAATAGGATGCTTCCACAGTAAGAGCAGATTGTATTCCCATTGAATTTGGTGCTGAAACAGCGTGTCAGTCAGTTCAGTGGATTGTTTGCATGCCCTGAATAAGCATCGCCAGCCCTCTGTTGGTTGCTGGGCACTGGACTCTGCAATGTCTGCCTCGAATATCCCATTTAATGCGCCTGTGATGCGGAAAAATGGAGCAGGAACTCGTAATGGTCTGTGTCTGATTAGAGGATACCATAATAGCTGTGTTTCCCAACCTACATATAGCATTAGGGCAAAGATATACCGGTATTATAGCGAGTGCTACTTTACCAAAATCAGTTAAAGATGTCTCAAAATACTGCTGTAACGTTCTAAATTGAGATGGCACTGCTGTTTGTCCATAGAGGATGATCAGGGTAAATTTATCAATGTAATTAAGCGCTGCCTCCCAATCCTGAAGTCGTACACCATGTTTCTCATCTTGCTCTCGTAGGTTCATAATGAATGTCAAGCAGTGTACAAAGGTTTCAGATGAACAATAAAGAACAGCTGGAAGGTCCGACTCGTGTGTGGTCTTGACAAGCTGCCAGCCTGAATCGTTGTCGTCTTTATACTGGCAAAACGAGTCGAGCAAATACAGGTTGAACTGGATCAGTTGGATGTCGATAGCGGTAGGCTGTCGAGTAAACTGAGTCAACGGCGGCAGTAGGAAATCATTCAAGATGTCGGGCAGATGTAACAGCATCTTTGTTGGTTGATCTGGCACTAAACAATTTGGAGTCAAGATGATGGGGTGGTTCTCTGTGAATTGCTGTGGAGTCTGTCAGTATTACAACATAGTAAAGTTCCTAGTATACTTGCATTGGATAAGCAGCCTCTTATGAAACGTGCAATATTCTGTTGATTGGGTAGCAAATCATTGCATTTAAGCAGCATTGACACTGTATCTCCAAGCACTGTCAGCAGAAGGCTGGAACCTGAGCTTGACTTCCTAAATGTACACAGATTTCCGAGCAGATTTAAGATAGGGATGATGGCTCTAGACTGGTTTTTGTTTCGCACGCAAGCTAGGACGAGCTCCTGTACAACCTGGTAAGGCCAGACGATGGATAACTGTACAGTCATTTAGTCTCTGCTGACATCTCTCGAGGCATGAACCGTACCTTGATCAGTTTCATAACAACATCGTCTGGAGCGCCATGCCTATAAAGCCCACCATTTTCATCGTCATCTGCAGTGATTTGATTACAAACCTTAATCAAATCACTTTTGAATGGAATATTCCACAGATCAATTGACCCGAAAGTGGGCAAATGAATGCCGTCGGCTTCTCGTCTTTTTCAAATAATAATGACGAATATGAGCAGTGTATAGTTGAGTTTTTGTGTTGCTATGGTTACCTTTGCTTCAGAATATCGTCTCTAAAACGAATTAGATCATCCTTGTCCTGAACATTGGCCATACACGTCTCCAGTAGTTGGCAAAGATGCTGCAGAGAAGTTTAGTAACTCTAACCACTGAATCCACTCCTCTCTGATCAACTCACATTAATCAACAGCTTTGTATCTTGGCTATTGGACCTTTGATAATGTTGCACATGTTTCAGAATGTGGTCGTATAATACTACCATCAAATCTTCTCTCGTTATAAGGCCTGCAAATATATCCGCGCACTTGGTATCTACGACATCTCTATAAAAAGGTAAATCTTTAACCGCGATTACTATAATTGGGATTTTCTTTTCAAGCTATACCTAATCCACAGATCCATAAATTGAACAACAACCTTCAATGTTGATTTCCAAAAACTAGCTCGGTTTCGAATGCTAAAAATACACCATAGTTGGCATTTAACGACATCATTCTTGACGATCTTTTCGCGGATCCTCTTCTCCAGTCGGTCAAAGCCGCTCTTTTCCTCTGCGTCGTATAAAGACTGGGTGTTTGTAACTAGACGCTTGCTCTTTAAATGCCAGCATATGACGAGGAAAGCCTGCTCGTGAGTAGTCGTGTTGGCATCTTGTTGCTTCATGAGTTTGTGCCAGTCGTACTTGAGATCATGCTGTTGCTCTCTAGATAAAGTTTATTGTCAGATCTGGCAAATGTACTTGCACCTTGTTCGTACCTGGCATTTCGACATGTCTGTACAGGTATAGTGATAGTTTTAGGTTCAGGTACCTTTAGCATGTAAGAGGGAGCAGGACTGCCCTTGAGCTGAAAAATGGATCTGATAAGCGAATAGCAGCTTTCAGAAATAGTGACATTTGGGTACTTTTCCATAATGAGATATGGGATGGAACTGGCAAACCAGCTTAATCGATGTGTACTGTCTTGAATAACTTGTGCTTGATTCGGCTGAGTCTTTGCAAGTTCAGTGTTTTCCAAGACACAATCATACAACGTTTGTAAAACGTCAGACAGATAGTGCGTCGCTACGGTTACAATATTAGATCATATTGCTCAATTAAATCTGGTTTGCATACCTAGACCAGCTCTGTCATCTACTTTGATCTGATCAACTATGAATTGCTGCAATGTCTGGTCTGTAATATCATCAAAATGGGCGTTTTTTTGGATCAATTTGAACAGGATTGGATGAAGATGTCTCAATGGTTTGTTTGTGGCAGCAGCGGTTCTCATCATAAAATTCAGAGCATCCTAGGCAATGGTAAATCAATCAGCGATATAGAATTGACTCAATTGCAAATGCGTACCTGAGCCTGCATTTTCCATAATTCATAAGTGGTGTATTTGTGTAAACCAAAATGCTCGCAAATGTAATACATTGTATAATGATCTATGGCATTAGGAAAGTTGACCATGTTGAAATCTATGGCATTGTCTACACATAAGATAGAGTCAGCAAGTGTCGCTTCAACAAACATTCATTTGCATTACCCTGATTGCGGATGGTGTTGTGGAATACTGTATTATGCAGCGCCATCAATGCTTTTGGAGAGTGTTTGTAATATGATAGAGTCAATTCAAGGCTTTCAACAAGTTGCTCCAATAGTCTAATATCAATGGCAGGATGTAAGGCACGTTTGTAGCTCATGACATTTCCCATTTACCTGTCAGAGGGCTGGGGCTTTTCACGCTGAAGACTCGAGCTGTATTTCTTCTCGTACTCTAGCCAGCCATTGAGGTCGATCTATAGTTCTGTGAATACGCTTCGATTTAGTTGATACTATGAGTTAGCACAAGCTTACCCTGAATTCAGCCTCGAGATTCATAATAAAGGGAAAAAAAGGATAGTGCGTTTTGCAATAAAAGCCTTCCTCCCAATTCAAAAGTCTTTCCATCGCATGTACTATTGCTGTGACAGCTAAACATGGCATCTATGTCTTTGCATCGAGTGTTAATAATTTATATGGAGGATCAACAACGCCACAAAGGCTCAGTAGAGCCAGCAAATGTCTAGATCTCAAAGCAATTGTCATGGGGGTTTATTGATTATGAAGCCTTTGAAATTTTCTTGCAGATCTCGCTTTTCTACCCAATGTCTCGCCAAACTAAAGCCGTAGACATCTTGATACCGTAATGTATTGTCAGTTTGAGAGGCTCATAAGATGTGTGCTTACTGCTCTGCTATTGTTTATAAGAAACATGCATGAATTAAGCAATCATCATTTCGAGTCGAATGCGATTGCAGATGCATAGGGGGGGGGGGACAACTCCGATAAAGGCCATGATAAAATCTTTCGTAGCACCACCTGTTGTGCAAAAAAACTTTCTTTTCTACGAAACAACCTAAAAATGGATGACACTAGCGAAGCAAAAGTGATGGAATTTGTCACCAGAAACATTGATACTATACCATTCAAAACCTTACGCCATGGCGAGGTGGAGCTACCGCAAGCAGAGCAATTGATACAAATTCAAGCTACTCTACACAAAGACCCGGCCTTGTTTCTAAGCAAATGGGGTCGATATCTCTCGCAAAACTCATTGAGATTGTTTCAAGGGATTCAAGGCAACTATGAGGTGGATTTCTACCTGGACTCTTTGTTATACCAACAAGAGAGAGACTATCCATCATCGCAACAACCACAGCAAGGCGCATCGCAAACGCATAAAAAGTCTGCAATGCAACTGTTGGCTCAGAACAGACGTTACAAATACCTGCAACAGGAGTTGAGAGATTCGGATTACTATTCAGATGAGTCCATCCAGTTGAGAGAGCCCGTTTTGTACGATCAATTTATCGGCCAATATATACCAGCGAGAGAGAGAGCAAAGCCCTTTGACAATGACATGACATTGGTGAACCGTATATTCAGCAACATGGACAGAAAATTTGTGGACGACCACCTACACGAGCAAAAGATCAAAGATGAAGAACAATTTGAGGAAGAAGAAGAGGAGGACGAGGAAGAGGAGGAAGAGGAGGAAGAGGATGATATGGAAAAATCAACACCAGTAGTGGTTACAAAAAAGAAGAACAAGGAAGACGTTGAAATGAAGGAGGCCACCTTGTCAAACGAAAATGAAGAAGAGGACGAGGATTCACAAGACGACGAGGATTCACAAAAAGCAGCGGATGAAGATGAAGATATTGAAGCAGATCTAGGGTTCAGAGAGGAGCAAAGGGCTGAACTCATTCGTTTACTTGAGGAAAAGTTCTTGGCTGGTAAAGATGTAAGTGCATACTTCAAAAGGTCATGTTGATCTCGACTAAATGAACAATGCGAGATAGGAATTCGACTATGATCAAGTGGATTACAATGAGGTAACTACTGCACGAAGTCATGCTTATGACACTATATTTACAGCAATTCTAACAGGATTACGACGATCTTCAACAATTGGAGCAGGACATTCACGATCGCTATTTTGATGAAGACGAATAAATCAGTGGAGTATCCCTCGAAATATCATAGCGTACAAATGGATTGAATGAGGTTCTAAACTTCAAGGTGATATCATTTGGATGGCCTTAATTCGACTTTGTATGATTGATGTCATGCCATCCTCTCTTTTCCCCAAACGTGTGGTACATCAAAGTGGCGATGTTCTGATGCGCGAGAAAGATTTGACTGGAGTCAATGATGGGCACCGAGGCTAAACTTTGATGCTGCTTGGCACAGCCAATCTGTATCATAAAGTGTCGAACCATATACTAAAATGTCGCTTTTTTGGGTTCGCGAAATAGTATCAAATGCCTGTTTGATCTATGTAAAAAATATACTGCAGGAACATACCAAACAACACTATAAACTTCCATATCAGGATTCCATCTCATTTGACTGCCCTAATCCTGTTAGCAAGACAGTCCAGCATGACTTGCCCAGCAACAGAGTTCTTTGGCAGAGGCTATAAAATAAAATCATTGCTCCCAAATCTTTTTCTCTTATTCTTCTTGGTGTCTCTTTTTTCTGTCTCTTTTAAATCTCTTTAACGATCGATTTTAAACAATCGATGTAATGAGATTAGCAGGTAGGTATGCCGAGTTTTGCGAGAAAAACGATGGTGTAAGACTGCAGTAGTTGGAATTTGGATTGGATGAGTTGCAGTTAGTGAATGGACGATATTCGAAATGTGGCAGTAGTTTTGAGCACTGATCTTGACGAGATCCATAAGGAAAGCTGTTAATTACGAGTGTCTAGCAGTAGTAGGCTGATAGAGGGGATGTTGCACAACACTTTATTTGAAACCGCTTGAATCTAGCATGCTTTGTTCAAGAGTGGCACAGTCTGAGCACTGTTTAGGGCGTTGGACAAAATACGACAAAGCGTGTTTTCATCATGCCGTACATGACTTTTGGAGAGTTCATATTAAAATTGTTGTATACTTATTTTTTTGAGGCGATTATAAGCATGTAAACAAACTTCCAGTTGCTACGTTAAGTGTACATAAGTTAAACGATTCTTGTAGTTCAACAGTGGAGTGTTCATTTTACCTGATTCCAACCTCTAGATCCATCCTTTCTGTTATGTAGAAAACACTTTTACTGTACGCAACCACTGCCCGAATTGGGTATTTGATATACAAAGAACCAAAATGAATAGCAGATTGCACTACTTTTTATAGGCATAGGTTATTAGTAGAAGCTGCATTGAAACACTATAAGTTGTGCTTTTGGTATTTCTGAGGGGTTTTCAAGCAAAGCATAGACAAAGCTCACTGCACTTTCGGTCTGATGGCAATCGGTGTGTAGTGCAAAGAGACACCAATTGTTTGAGGCCCTAATCCAGTCTGTAGCATCAGTTCCCGTAGATCTACATAGCCCTAAAGGTACTTTTCCCAGCCAAATCGTCCGAATTCAACTCTCAATATCTTGTCTTCAAAGCCGTTCTAGATGCTGCAAATAGTGCCAAATGATTGCTATCGATTACCATTTACATCCTAGACCTTCATTTTTATTTTTCTGGGATCGATCCAAATCGTCGAAAATTTACGTTTTTTCATGAGGTACCCCTCATGGTTTTTGTTAAAAATCAAACGATCGCAATTTTGAAGGCGAAAACGACGATTTTTACTATGATATATATTAAATCAAAATGACCGCACAGATGTAGGGTAACCTGTGCAACTGCTATTTTGAACGTTGTATATGCTAAATCTCGACTTTTCTTGGAAAAACTGCTTTTTATATTTTCTCAAAATTCTTTATCTTTTCGTTCTAAAAGTACTTTAAAATTGACACCATTGAATGCGCCTTCAAATTCTTCCCTTAAGTTTATTAGAAAGTAGTATACGCTGAGCACACTTTCTATAGCTAACTTTAACAAAAATGTTTTCAAATGTCAAATTATATCGATTTTGATTCAAAAAAATCATCACAAAAAAATCATTTGGGTACAGTCACCACAGTGCAAAATGTTCAGTGTACACGTCACTCAAATTCTGTGTGCTCAGCTTATTGGCTGCAGTCGCCCTCAGCAACGCGTCGTTTTTTTTTTTTTTTTTCAGGCTCCCTTTCCACCCTGTTTTTGCACTGCACTTTTTCTATTAAACCATATACTTTTTATTACTTTTGATTGAATACAACACCACTTTCGACAAAAGAAGCATACTTTTGCAACCACCAGTACCCAAGACGACATCTTTCAAGTTTGTTACAGTAGGTATCAGCCGATAGGGGCCACTTTTCGCGGTACAATATACAGTAATACTAATTATACAGTTTATTTTAGACCAATTCGTTGCAATATATTTATTCATTGTGTTTGGTTTGTATTTGGTTTGTATATTCCCCTTTTTTGGTTGCCGTGAATTGGGTTGTCATGGCTTTGGGTGTTGTGGGTTTGGTTGTCATGAATTACATTCATTCAACCTTTTACTATTTTCTTTCTCGTGATATTGCGCATTCGTTTGTTTGCTTTATTGCGATTTATTCTTTCCCCCTTTTCTGCACGCAACTATTTTTCTGTTGCTGTGCCATAGTGCTATGGTGTATCTTTTGATGCATTGTATCAGTGGCAGTGCTACTCTATTGTGGAGTAGCCTTGCATTCTTTTTGTTCTTCTTCAAGTATTACATCTTCTGTAATACCGGTTGTATTAGTGTTCGTGCTTCGTATGAGGCAACCACGATACTTTTTTCTACCTTTTTTTTTCTTGTACTCGTCATTTTGATGATATTCATTGCATGTTACCTCTTTGTATGTAACTGTATTGCAATGTTTCTGTTCTTCATCACATTCTAGTGATGCCCTCTTGTTGCTTTCCCTTCCTTTTTATGGTTCTTTGAATCATAACCCCTCTTTTTCGTTGTGTGGATGTGCCTATCGTTGAAGCACAACTAGATTTGATTCAGAGGCTGGGGGTAGATAGGCTGCCCTCACTTGATTTGTATCACTTACTTGGTGCCAATTGAGAGTCTCAAGCGTTTGCACTATAAGCTGGGGTGTGTAGTAAGGCATATTCTGGCATTTTAGGGGATTTTGATGATGGAATTGCTAAATTACTGTATTTAGTAATACTTAAAACTCCGCCTAACGTCAAAACAGAGGGAAACCCTCGCAATTTTTTTTTCTGGCCTGGGGTGTCTGTAGGGCAAATAAAGCGTTGTGATTGGCTCAAATTTGGAGACAGCTCAGAGAAATAAAGCATTCGTATTGAAACTAAAAATGTAATTGAAATGAGAAAAGCACGATTAAACATTCAAAATGCATGGTACAAATGGCTTAAGGTAACTACACACCATACCACCATAAGTATTAGACATGATCAATTACATCCACTATCCTAAAAAAAGAGTTTTGAATCAATCTAAGCCTGTTCATAACATCCAAAAGTACAATTTTGCATTATATTGGTATCAAATGAATGAAAGTCTTTAAATGTCAATCATTTGGCTGATGAGATAAACATGTACCTATGCCAAATTTTTACAAGGAACACAATTGTGTGGTCAGACTTTAGTCATCTGTACGCGTTGCCGTTAGGGGGTGGACGATTTTCAAAATGATATAATTTTGAGCCATGGTCTAAACAAGATCCATAAGAAAATCTATTAATTAGGAGTGTTCAGTAGGAGTAGGCTGATAGAGAGGATGTTGCGCAATATTACATTTAAAACCGCTTGGATCTAGCACACTTTGTTCAAGTGCGGCACAGGTTGATCACTGTTTTGGGCGCTGGATAAAATATGGCAACGAAGGGTGTTTTCATGCCTTATCTGATTATTGAAGAGCTCATGTTAATAGAGTTACATACCTAGTTTGTGGGAGTCTGTAAGCATATAAACAAACTTTAGATGGGTAGCTTGGTTGTTCGTTAATGTAGCGACAAGAAAAGTCAAAAACACAGCAGCTTGCAATTTGAGCTCGTTCAACGCATACAACTGTGCAGCTATTCTTCTTCCTGAGTTCTCCTGTAGTATATTTTGTTGCCAATTTTTTGCTCTTCAAAATGATACTGCGTATGTGTTTATGCGAAGAGCATGTTTTGTCTAAAACGCTTTTTTCATTAACTAAATTGCAGCTTCATTGATTAGAATCACACTTTTTCTTAATAAAATCGCGGAAACTTCTGTTAGAAACTTGTCTCTTCAAAATAAATTCAGGGCGTGGTATGTCGCTAGCCAGTGCACAGCTAGAATTTTATATCCATCATTCAATCCAGCAGGTTTAGCTTTGAGCGATTGTCTTTTTTGCACAATTTGTCTGGGGTCCATTTTTAGAGTTTTTCAAATGTACGAAAACTGATGCTACAGAGTTAAGTAATACCTTAAACTACAGCTATTTTTTTTTTATTCTACACAAGAAAAAGCTACTACGGGCGGATTGGTACCGTTCTAACATCGGTTTCCCTCTGAAAGCAGTTGGAAGATATGAAAGCCTAGCCTGTCTGTAAATTCAACTTGTACTATGCCTATCGAGAGTGATTCCATTCGATGATCATTCCAATTCCGTACACACCATTTACGGTTGTAAAGGAGTAGTTGGTACTGGAAATGGTACATTTATGCGGTTCAAAGGTGCCATTATTATGCATTCTACTGGTGTCAACTCAGTGAAGGTTTACGAGTTCTGAATTGAGCCAATGGCAGCTAGAGAGGTTTAGATCTCTAAAAATTGATGCTGTAATTTGGTGCTCTATTTTGACAGCTTAAAAGTAAACATAAGACAAGGTCAAATGCGTTCGCATTTGGCAATGAAAGTATTCTGTTTGCATTTGCATAATCGATACGGAAGTGCCAAGTCCACAGTTTTAAGTGATATATAAGCATCATTCCTACACGTAATGTAGTAGTGTCGACGAAGGAAGCTTAAGGATCATCGATATATTCTAGACGACACTGGCGAACAAAGCTGTCAATGTTTCGGGAGCTATGTAATAGGCAAAAGCTGCAGCAGCTGAAGGGATGCGCATGATTTTAGATGGATTTAGGTCTAAAATGACTTTAAATCTATTCTTAGCACTTAAATCCATGTGCTCAGGTCTTCCGAAGCTCTCTCTTATCTGATAGCCTTGTTATGATCCTTACACGGTAGGTGGTAGTTTTGGAAAAGAAAGCTTGACATAAATCATAAGGCAGCAGGGCCAGAGATTCTTGGGAGCGGCTGTGTAGCTACGAGACATGCTTAGAGCACGATGAACCACGGCCCAACTACATTTGTGCGTTGTTGCGTTTGTTGCTGCATATTTATGAGTGAATCAAACTGTCTTTTGTCTCCCACGTCGATGCACAAGTGTAGCACTCAGAACTTTGTCATCGTACGTTACATTTGAGTGAACGAGTACCACCCAACGAACCTATCACTTTACGTGCACTACATAATCAGCTAGTGAGGTTTTATTGTTGGTTCGATTTGCTTTTACCTAGCCATATGCTTGTTACGGGGAACAGCATGCAAGTCAGGGTCACATTATTCATACAAACAAGATGGAAGCAGGGTGGGAATCAAGCATTCAAGCTTGTATCACATCAAGCTATCTGTCTACGGGCATGGTACAGTGGGCAGAAGCATTCGAGTATAGGGCGCTAATATGGATTCTTGATTTTAATGTGAACGAGCAATCTCAAACGTGTGTGTCTTGTCAAATTTCCAAATGCTGCTCTTCTTCAACAAGTTATTGCATCCTGGAGAAGAGGTGACCCTACCATATATAGGCAAATGCTGCATTTTCAAAATGGGTTTAATTGGATTCGTTAAACCTTAATTTTATAATACCCTTTTGTCCTGTACGGGTTGCAAGCAGTAATCATTACTACAGGCCCAAATGCCATGGTCCTCTTACACTCACCGTTCGAGGACACAAGATTTATTGAAATCCTCAAGCAAACATTAGCTATTCTGTGTATTTAGAGGAGGAAAGTTATGTAACAAGTGCAATTTTAAATAATCTCACAAACGCATAGTTGATGGCGTAAAATAGTGCATAACGTGTATATAAACACTAATCAATTTGTTTGGGGGGTTGGAGTGGTAAAAGTGCCTTCATCTGATGAAAGGGGGGAGATGAAGCTGAAACGATCAGCTAAGCTCTGTATTTGTAGCATGTTCCTATTGGCAAGATGTACGGTTGATTCACCAAACTATCAAATATTGTGAATTCTGAACGAAAGGATCAGGATTTTAGTAGTTTACAAGCACCAGTTATTTAGAGTTTACTTTCGTTGTGTGGTAGTGTAACCATAATAAAGCTGAATACAAGGCTATATTGCTTCCTATTCCTCCTTTCCTTCTCTCTTCCATTCATCAAACCCCCTTTTTTTGAGAAAAAGATAAATACAAATAACAATATTGTTATTGTATCACAACATTTCTTCTAACGCTATCATCATCGACATTTGAGTATAGCAACATTTGATGATTCTTGAGCTCAGAAGAAACCAATTATAAAAATCGAACGATTGATTAGCGACGTACAGAGGCAGAGGCTCGAATTCTAGAATTGTAAAAAAAATGTGGATCGCATGAATATTTTCAACATTGGCCATTCATTTCGTCAATACCGTTTTCTTGTGGGTAACACAGGATTAGGCTGGGTAATCATACTATTTAATGCACTTGAATAGTTGGTTATCTCATTTGTACAACTGCTTTGATTGGGATATATAATACCAAGAAATTGTCGAGACATTCGATTACCTACATGCTGTTCTTATTGTTCGCTATCGTACCAAGAAAAGGACAATTAAAACAAGTAGAAGATAACACTAAATGAGCATGATATAATGTCATATTTATGGTTGCTGCTCCGAACATTCATGTTTTACCTTGGTAATGAATAGATATTGGCAATAACGCAGAGGCAAAACGTCAAGAATAAGACTGTAAGAACAGACTAAGCTAAATGTCTATGCCGTTTTGGCTTTGCCGCCATGAATTGTTTGGTTCTTGCCTCACCCTCCTTAAACCATCTGAACATTTGATGAGCCTCTTTATCTCGTCCCAAGATCTCGCGGAGATTACACAACAAGTTTTTGATTCATTTTGAATGTAAGCGGATTCATGGAATATACCATCATCATGAAAGGCGGTTTGCTTTGCGAGAAAGCAGGGGCTTAACTCACATTGTGCTGTCTGATAAGCTGAGGCCTTGGATGAGAGTGTAGCAAAAGTGCATTCAATATAGAATGGATTCAGACGGGTCTACAAAATGTGATGATTCATAAATTTATGCACCCAATTTTGCGATGAATGATGTTTGAGATGCTACTTTAATACATGCCGAGGTTTTACTTGATGGATGTCCTGTATGTTGTCTATGTAAATCATCCATTTCAAAGGCTCATTCTTGCCTAAATGTACATGGAAATGCAACATTGCTACAGTGACGTCATGTTAGCGCATTCGAACGAGGTGCCTGATACAAGGTATTGTTATTCTATGAAAGGGGTGTTGCATATTTCAACATTTGACATGATTTGTGTATACGATGAAATGTAAACCTAGATTTCTTGGGTCACTCGGAGGCTCTGGGCGGTTGCAAGAGACATGATGTTCACTGTATCGGATATGAACATGGCAATACCGAAACTTAAATGGGTCACAAAGAGAGAAGATCGCTCTTTTTATACATGTTATGACTGTAAAATTGGGATATTTTGGTTTTATTCGCACACCCTAATAGAAACTCCCCAATCGATTAAACCTTTCCATTCCCTTTTTCTTTCTTGTTTTCCTTTTTCTCTTCCCTTTTTCCCTCACTAAACTTTCTCTTTTTTATTTCATTTTTATTTACTATCATCCACAACAAACAGTAAATTTATTGATTTAACATTTACTAGTCTGAAAATAGAAAATAGAAAAGAGTAAAAAAGAATCAGTAACCTACACATCTCTCCATACAACATTCATCATTACAACTCAACAAAAATCAGCCAAGAAACTAGAAAAGATCAAAATCTATCTGCCCTTTGTCACATACAAGAAATCACCAAAATCATGAAATCAATGTGAGTTTAACTTTTTTTGCTGTATTTTGTTGATTGTTTTGTTGCCTAGTAACGGACGTACACTATTTCTTTTTAAGAAATAACAGATAGTGCCGTTGCTAGGCAACGACCTACAAAAAATGAAATACATTTTGTCCAACGATACACAATTTTGACATCGATATTTTTTTTACCTCATAGTGCTATCACAACAAAAAACAACAAGAATGCCATGGCTGATTCAAAGAAGGTGTCAAAAAATAATGCAAAGCCTAAACCAAGACAAAAGTCAAAATCGCCAGCAGCATCCTCTGAACCAACTGCATCATCAGAAAATGTAGCGGCAGATTTAGCAGCATCAACAACAACAAACATCAAGCCAGCATTTGAAATGACGAGCATCGATTTGAAGAAGCCTTCATTGAAGAAATCCGTGCAATATAACGACATCAGCTCTGTTGCAAAAAAGTTAAAAGATCGCTTATCAAAAGCAGCAAAACGATTATCTGATCCAACTATATCCCTACCACCTACACCTCCACCTAGCAGCTGCTACAGTGATAAATCAGAATCTGTTATGCCTCAGCAAGAAGTAGCAGCCAATACGATGTTGTCTAAATCTGATTGGTCAAATACCAAGCCAATTTCATTGCGCAACCTTCAATTGTTAAAGCAATATCTTATCTTCGTGTCCAAGGAATCAAGTGAGATCTCACTCAAAGACCATTCAATTCAGTTATCTCTCTCGAATTCAGACGAGTCTGTGGATCCTTCAACTGAACCAGAAAAGTCGGCTCGTTGCGGTGCAACTCTGATTGAATCGTATGTACATGAGGCATCTAATATGGACAAGGAACTTCACCTTTCCAGACCTGAAGGTAAATATTGATATTTTTGGGGGGACTTGGGCGTTTTATTCTTTTTCTTTCCATAAAAAAATCTCATGTGAACCATTACTGACTTTCAATCCACAGATGGCCGTTCTCATTCAAGATCAACCTCTCGTATCGATCGCAAACGTCCTGGCAGACCACCCAAGTCTCAATTAACTCATGAATTGGCGCTCGAAGACAAATCCGAATCTGGTCAACGCATCCGTATGAAGCGCAAGTCTATCCACCGCCACTCCTCCGCCGGCCATGCTGCCCATTCCATCCATAGTGCACATCATCATCTGAAAAAGAAGAACATCCAATGTATCTGCTCCTCACCTCATGAAGAAATTGAATCTATGGTTCAATGTGACGATTGCTATCGCTATTTGCATTTGGAATGCCTTGAACTGAATGACGCTGCATTGACAGAAACCTTCCGCTGCCCATCTTGCTTCTTGTCGCTTGGTTCTTGCACCGGTAAGAATGCCAAACTATTGAGTGCCATTACCTGGAGATATGCCGCTCAATGGAAGAGTCAGCGTTTGGCCTTGAAGAGCCAAGATGCCGCCAACACAGACGATGAAGATGCAGAGGAATACGACGACGATGACTTTTCATCTGCCATGGAAATCGATTCTTCTCCTCTCAGTCGATTCAACTTTACAGCTGCAAATGTAGCAAACTCACCCAACCATTCCGCCTCAGACAGGGCTTCTGTTAGCTCATCAACTACACCTCCTCCCCTTCATCTTCATGATGACGATGATGGATACTCTACTGATTTACCAGGACCAGAAACACCGACAGATTGGCCTGACGTTTCATCTGAATCCAGATTTAGTAGTCAAGATAGTAGTGCTAGTGAAGTCACCACTCCAAGCGAAAGCTTATCCCTTGATCCCTTTGACGCAAAGGAGGATGGCCAGCTGGTATTAGATCCTGAGAGCTTGGAAATCTTGTCTCGTTTAGCCTACCTGCAATCCCTTGACTCTGTCAAGAAGGAACTGTTCGCTCCCAATGCCTCTGACGTCTTTCTTTGTGAAAACTCGTAAGTGCTAACATTTGGTGCCTTGTAACTTGATATTGACATCTTTTCTTTCGTTTATAGATCCAACAACTCTACCGTAAATGTAGCATCTCCTCAAGCACCTCGTTTTGCAGCAAATGTCCCTCCCTCTGACATTTGCTCCCAGGATCTCTCTGAATTCTCTTTTGACTCAGGACCATTCTGGGAACCTCTTTTTTAACTAATTATTCCACCTACTTTCACTCTCTATTCTTGTAAATAATTTACTTCAATGACAAACAGCACCCCCCACAACAAACAAACAAAATCTTACAAAATTCCTCTTTGTATCATATAAACTTCTTCTTTCTCATAGCGCATATATAATCTCCTTAAAATCAAATCAAAAAAATCATATCCCACTTTTCCCTTGCCCTTCTTCCCTTTGTATTTTCTCCAAAAAAACTCATTACATACAACATATAAAAAAATCACCCCTTTTTTCTCTCTGGCCCCTTAAAAATAATAACAAACCCCCTTATTATTAAATTTAAGCATTTGATAAAGAAGACAAGCTTCTGTATTCGGAAGTACATCTTGTTCATGATAAATATATTTGGGAATAACTGCTCTTTGATTAGACATTTGTATATGCAAAAATTGAAAAATGCTCTTTGAATGAAGGGTGGAGTCGTGTGATTTTTTGATCTGCCAGTTCAAATTAGCTTGATTTGATGTTTCATCATCATCGTTCTATGCAGGCATGTCCACCCTTGTCGTCATCAAGCAGTAGGCAGCTATGAGAAAGGCATATTGCACTATATTAGCAGCTTTTCCCTGGTATTTGCGATACGGACAGAGAGCTCAGACTCCAAATTTGCGTTAGTAAAAGCTCCATGAGATGCATTTGGACAGAAATGTCATGAATCAAGTGTCATGTATTCAATAGCGAAGGAGCCACTAATCGAAGAAAACGGTAAATAACCAAGCCTAAAATCTAATTCTAGCCCTTATACTGCAATGTTTGCAGATCTGACTCTTTGACAATCCTTCACGTCTAAATCAATGCTAAAAATGCATATACGGACAGACATTTCGTGCTTGTATTGCCACTTTTCCCGCAGAGCTATGGAAAACGAAGAGAGATTGGGACGAGAATCGCTTATGAAATTGAGGGTCTTGATGCAAGAGATGCAAAACTGTCGGCCTACTCATAATTGTATGTATACGATGCTCGATTAATGATAAATAGGAGCCGTAAGATTTATCGTGTTCAAGCATTGTGTATTAACGTTCCTGGAGCGTTAACATAATAGTAGATGGTGCTAATGTGTGTTCGAATCTAGCTGTGGCTTTGGTTAGCACGACAAGAGATATTATACTAAAACTCATCACTAAAGAGCAGTTCAGAGAAGCTAATACCAGATTGTTGGAGAGATCGTGCGGGTTGCTGTCAGAAGACATTGAAAGGTTACCTCGCTCTCCCGTCCAGCATCTGGATTTGTGTAACAATTTGTTTAAGACTTTCAATTAAATAGTGTCGTTTTGGCAATGATACAATTATAGTATCATTTTTCTGGAAGAGAAGGCTCAGATGGTATCATAAGATATCAAAATCTAAATGCAGAGTCTATGTCTCAAGTTTTATATGACAACATTTGAGGAAAGATACAGCAATTTCAAGCAGATGAATTGAGATGATTGATTTGTATCCATTGTGGGAAAAGAGTTCACATGTGAAAGATTCAAATAAAATTACAAATTTTTATTTTTTTTCTAAAAAGCACATCTTTCTTTCATTAAATGTCTTCAGAAAAGAAACCTCAACAACAATACCACAAAAAGGAGGCCATTAACCCTTTAGCAGTTGCTAAATTGTTGGGTCCCTCTAATCCCAAGTTGGATCACCTTATTCGATTCCTGAACAGCGTTCGAGGTACTGATAAAGTTCTCATGGTAAGTCAATTCGCCAGGTAGTGATGAAGGCTCTATGTTCATCAAACGATCCTAGT
The DNA here is from genome assembly GCA_010203745.1 of Mucor lusitanicus. Classification (NCBI taxonomy): domain Eukaryota; kingdom Fungi; phylum Mucoromycota; class Mucoromycetes; order Mucorales; family Mucoraceae; genus Mucor; species Mucor lusitanicus. The sequence continues at coordinate 1,432,951 of JAAECE010000003.1, read as the reverse complement.
TCATTCAATATTGGTCAAAAGTCATCATTTGGTTTGCCCAAAAACGTTCAGCTCCTTTAAAAACTGCCACAGCTGCCATTTCATTCATTCAGCGTATTCAAAACTTTGCAGGACCTGTAAGTGATTTCCGTATCTTATTGCGTTATTACGGCTTGCTGCCCATGGTGCAATACATGAACTACTTGGAGTACAATCAACCACCCAGCAAAATCGCTCTCACAATTGAACGTCTTCAAAATTGGGCAAATGTCATTTACTATCCCTTGGAACACATCTATTGGTTGGGTGCTCATCAAGTTATCCCCATCAGCGAAGAAAAAACCAACAAGATTGGAATGTGGAGTTGTCGTTTCTGGGCTGCATATGTGATTTTAGAGTATGGTAGACTTGGAGAGCAATACAGAAATCTGAAAAAGAGAGAAACTGGTTTGTTGAAGCGTATCAAGGCTGGTGATATTGAGACGCACGAGGATCCTGAAGCCGAGATGGCCTCCATCAAGGCCGAAAGAACAAGCATGATTGTCAATACTTGCATCAACACAGGGTAAGAGCGCAATGTATCATTTAGTGGCTGTTTGACTAATCAACATTCTTAAATCCCAGTTACCTACCCTTAACCGTTCATTGGTCATTAGAGAAATCAAGCTTCCCTGATGTCCTGGTTGGCGTCTTTGGTGGGTTTGCATCCATTTTCCAAATCTATGCTGCATGGAAGGCCACTGCTTAAAAAAATTATTTATAAATTGTATATCATGATCTGTCAAATAAATATTCAGGAACCGTTACCATGGCAACTTATTTTGCTCAATGAAGCAGCATGGGTTCATCGTATTTAAGGCAAGATGTAGGATGTATAGAGTCTCTGTGACATCACGGCATCAAAAACAGATCAGTTCATTTTTATTAAACTTGCGCCCCCCTCAATTAGAACAATCTGCAAGGCCTGGGGGGTGCTCCGCACAGATTCTGATGATTTGGCGGGCCAGATGTCGTTGCAATTACAAACGGCTATCCCTTCCAACAGCCCTTACCTTTTGAAAAATTGAACCCCTCCTTTTTTTTAGTTGGAGGGTGGTCTGTCAAAAAAAAAGTCTTTCTTAGCAGTTGTATTTATTTAAATCATTTGAAAAAGGTTTTATAACCTTTGGACTATATATACTCTCATTGGAATATATCCTCCCCTTCATTTTTCCGTTCCACCTCCCCTTCGCTCTCCAGCAAACTCATTGGGACAAGAGAGAAAACACCAAGATTATACACACAGGCTGTTTCCTTTTCGATGCGTCCTGCCTTAGCTGTTACAACAACAACAACAAGAAGAGCCAAATCTTCAAATTGTCTATTAAGGCAATGCTTTTTAGAACTGGAATGCAACACAAACACTAGACGAACGCTTCTGACGTCTGCTGCTTTAAAGACACCTGCAAAACCCCAGCTATTACCCACACTGTCATTTCTAGTTACAAGGTCATACAGCTCACGGCCACGAAAGAAGACCGAGACGAATGTATACCGACAATACCAGCCTCGAAACATCAACAAACTTATCGATCCTGAGCAAATGTCGCAGTATTTCATCAAGGAGAAGATATCGAAAATGGACATGTTTGCATCACTGCGAAGTGCGTTGTACAGTTATACTATGAATGATGCGGCAAAAGCATGGCAGATCTATCAGCTGATGATAAAGCATGGCGTGGATCATTACCTGCAACCCAATCACTATGGACGCATCCTCAGCATCATGAAATACAGCAAGACGGTGCCCAACATGCTGAGTGTGCTGGAGCACATGAAATCACACGACAAAAGCCCCAATGCCCACCATCTGTCGCAGGTCCTGTTTGCCATGAGTCGACAAGGCCTTGTACGAGCTGCCTGCGATCTGATCAGAGTAACAACCGTTGCATGCGATAGATCCACGAGCTTGGATAGATTTTACCCCACAGCCAACCACTACGATTTGCTTGTCGTTGCGTTGAAGAACAACAAAACCAGAGATCCAGCAATGCTGAAATATGTCACTCAACTGCTGATCAAAGCCATGGATAAGCAAGACACAATACTGGAAAACACAACCATCTCTCAACTCCTCAGTCTGCTGTCGAAACGCGGTGCCTCTCAATCTCTGACAGTGTCCTTCTTGAAATCATTGGACAGAACCACCACCAAACAAGATGCAAGCAGTGCCACCACGCATCCTTACAATGTATATATCTACACCACACTGATTGCAGGATTCGCACGGAAGGGGGACAACAAGGGTGCAGTCAGCCTATTCAAAGAAATGCAGAAACAGCAAGTATATCCCAACATTGTGACAAGCACAGCCATTATCGATGCTCACGCAGTAGCCGGTGATTTCATTGCTGCTCGTCTAGCCCTGAATTTGCATGTGAAAAAGTACAACCAGCTCTCCAGCACGATTGTCACATCACTCTTGATCAACGCGCTACGAAAGAACAACATGGTGGAAGCAAGGAAAGCGGTTGAATACATCCAGAAACTGGACACGCAGCATGTGGACAGCAAACTCAGGACAGCCATGCTATGGCTCAGGAGCAAGGAGGATGTGGAGGAGGCGCAAAAGGAGTTTGATGATTTACAGCAGCAAAACGAAAAGTTGGTCAACAGCGTGATGGCGAACCATTTGATTGTTGGATACGGAAAGAAGGGTGACAAGAGAAAAGTATACCAGAGCTATACAGCAAGCACACAACTGGCTACAGACGCAGAGGCCATACAGCGTGCAAAGCATCATTTAGCACACGCGTTGTTCCAATGCCGAGATGTGCCTGCTGCTATGCAAGTATACGCTTCCATCAGATCTGCTGATCAAGGCGTGCCGGACGATATTACGCTGGCTATGGTGATTCAAGGCTTGATACTCAACAAGGAGGGCGCGCTTGCCTGGAGGATGTTCAAGACGATGCTGGAGGACGGCATAGAGCCTAATCTGCACGCTTACAGCAGCATGTTGAAGGCATTGGGGCACAGTGATTCCGACTTGAAAAAGAAGAAGAAGCATGGCGAAGTGGATCTCGAGCCCATGGCCGTGGCAGCTGGCATACGACATCCCAACGCAGACTACGCCAAATCACCTATTCCAGTAACGACAGAAGCGCACAACCTGTTTCGTCGTTTGACAGGCTTTCAAAAACCCAACGTATATACCTATACCACGCTTATCTCTTGTTTTGCAAAGCACGATATCACACAAGCTACCAGTATTTTCGATCACATGTGTGCCAGCAAGTCTGTTCAACCCACCGTAGAAACCTATACTGCTCTCTTGCAGGGCTGTGCCATCTTTAAGAAGAGCGAATTAGCTTTGCGACTATTCAGCCACATGAACGAAAACCGTGTAGAACCAAATGCTGTGACATGGAGATACCTTTTGAAATCTTTATTAAGATCTCATGTAGACAAAAAATCAATAGACAAAGTGGGTGATATGGCGAGGAAATCTTTAGATCACAAAAAGCCCTTAAAAGTATAATGTACGACTTAATTCCAATAAAAAAAACAGCGTGTATCATAGAAGATCAACCCATTGCTTGGTGGTTCGTTTTGTTGGCAGGCCTGGATAAAAAAGCCAGATCAAGTAAACTTGAAATGCGTTGACCCTCGCATAGTCTTGCACTAGTAGTAGTAACAGCTGCTGTCTCGGTTCCGTGGAGTTGTCCACCATCTCTATCAGCCTGCCCATTTGCTGGCTTCAGAATCAACAATCAGCCAAGAGAGAGGAAAGGGGGTAATAGGCCAAATTAGAAGACGCGACTCGACATTCACTCGTTTTTTCTCTCTAGCAACATGGCTATTCCTGTACGAACTCTTACCACTGTTGCAGGACTTGGCCTCACCGGTGCCGGAGGATACTATCTTGCTAGCAGCAAACAAGCAGCATCCGCAAAGGAAGCTGCCACTGTCGCCAATGCCAAAGAGCAGCCGTACGTCCCCAGATTTTATGATTCTCGCCCCTTCACATTGTTATCCAGCAACGAGATTGACGAGCGCTTGAGATCCGGTCAGTTTGCCACAAAGGTCAAGACCAACCATATCAAGGCCATCTATACCAACCAGTTGCCTTCCAACAACCCTGTCGAGGACAATTACAGCATCAACACTTTCCAGAATGGCTTGATTGCGGGTGTTTATGATGGTGAGCTTTTTTTTTGCTTTTTGCTTTGCCTACCAAACTCACTCTTCTTGAAAAGGCCACATTGGTCCTCATTGCTCTCGTTTGATCAAGAAGCAGTTGCCCATTTACATGGCCCGTGAATTTGAGGTCAGTGTCAATGCTGAAACGACTGAAGAGGCCATTTCAACGGCATTTGTGGACCTGGATAGCGATATTCAACAACGCTTTTACGATTTGTTTCCCAAAAACGTCAAGCGCACCACTGAAAAGGACATTAGAGCTGCCATTGCCCGTCAGCCTGATCAAAAGGCTACGGAAGCCATCATTAACGAAGCCATCAACGGCTCCTGTGCTTGTGCTGTCTACGTCAAAGATGGCCACATTTATTCAGCAAATACTGGTGATTCCAGAGTTGTCAGTAAGTGGCTCCTTCTTTTTTTTTTGCTTTGATCTGATGGATACTAAGAACCATGTTGCAGTTGTTAGCCAGGAGGAAGACGGCACATGGAGAGGCAGACGCTTGGTTGAAGAGCAATCACCTGCCAGCCCTGAATGGAAAGCACACATGCTCTCGCAACACCCTGCCAGCGAGTCCGATGTTATTGTCATGCGAAAGCGTATTTTTGGGTTGATTGCTGTGGGTGGATGTAAGTGTGCTTGCTTTGCGTAGACAGACTGCCTAGGCTGACCATGTGTAGCATTCGGCGATATCATGTACAAGGTGCCTGTCGACTATCAAATGAAGGTGTTGCCATTCATCCCTTACGACATTTACAAGACGTTTGCGCGCTATCACCACCGTATTGTAGTCAACTACAAGACGCCTCCTTACCTCGAGTCCAAGCCTTTGGTTTCCAAGCACAAGCTGGAGAAGGGAGATCGATTTGTGATTTTGGGCACAGATGGATTATGGGACGAATTGAGCTGGGATGATGTTCGTAGCACCGATGGCGACGAACAGGCGGCCAAGATCATGAGCACCTGGAAATCCAAGGGAGAGGCCAATCCAGCAACGCATCTGGTCCGCGAAGCCTTGTTGTATCAAGCAGTGTACAAGAACGTCGGAAAGAAGGAGCCAGTTGAAAACGAGGCATTTGAGCTGTCAAAGCGTCTGACGAGAAAGCCATCCAGAAACTACCGTGATGACATTACCATCACTGTGCTCGAGTTGGATACCACAGAGACGGAGCCCGTGTTTGATAACGTAGGCCCTGTCTACGAGACCGAGGAAGTGGACATCAACGTGCCTCGACTGGCTGATCCCAATAAGCGATCCTCCTGGCTGTCTGGATGGATCTGGTCTCGTTTGTAAATGCCCATTGAAAACAGACTGCTTTTTTTGAAATAAACCTCCCGTTAATGCCATGATTCAAATTCCCACCTCTTTTCTTCTTCTTTATGAATACTGTTCCTTCTACAGCAGCAGAAAATGAGTCTGAAGATTCACAAAAGAAAGCCAACCGTCGAGTGACAAGAGCATGGTATTACATACTGGTTTCTTACAGCAAACACCATGATGGAGTAACATGTCGTTATCAGTGATTTTTGCAGACGAAGAAAAGTGAAATGCACCTTTCAAGAGGGCCAAGTGTGCTTCAATTGCCAGGCGTACAATGAGACATGTCAATTCACAAAAGCGTGAGTAGTAGCCCATAGCCGTGGTTTGGGTTTATGGTGTCTAATTGCTTCTTGAGCAGTGTGAAAAAGCGAGGACCACAAAAAGGGTAACCCATCATGCGAGACATTCATGGAGACTTGTGCTGACAGCAATGGTTCGCAGTTACGCAGACGACTTGGAGGAGCGTATAGAGCAGATGGAGGCCGTTATCCAGCAGGCATCACAGCGAAAGAAGCGAAAGAACATGGACGCACTCATTACGCCCGAGATCCAAAAGAACAAGCTGCTGGTGCAACGTAGATTTCGGTCCAAAAAGCAGCCCAACACAGACCCGCCTGGATTGCTGTCCAACATATTCGAGGAGTACGCTGTGCTGGATCCTCGCAACTGGCCTTCGGGAGTCGCTTACGACAGCATACACTATTTGGGAGACTTGTCCGCCCTGCAGTTCTTGTCGGGAAAGATCAACACCTGTGATCAGCAAAAGTGGCAGCAGCACTCCATCAAGAGGTTTGGCCATGATATTGTGCTGGTGGCGGATCCAGGGCGCAGCAACCCGACCTCGAGCAAAATACCAAACTTTCAATGGCCAGAGGACATTCATTCAAAGGAGGAAGACATCCACAAGTACATTTACACCGTCACTGGATTGGATCGCTACACGTCTGTTCGACTGCTAAAGATGTTGGTATACTACAAGGCAGCTTTCCGAGTGGCATGATGTATTAACCGTAATAGCTACTTTTCACATATCCACCCCATCTTACCGGTGATTGACAAGACCGAGTTCATCAAGCAGTACAGGGACAGAGTGGAAACCTATCCTTCGGGGGAACTGCTGAATGCCATGTTTGGGGCTGCTGCTCGATTTGTCGAATGCGAAAGTGTCGAGCCAGAGAGAAAGCGCGCCCTGCCTTCGGACGCTGTTTGGGACGTCCCAGTAGGATGGTCCAACAAGTTCTTTGACCAGGCCGAGTACATTATTTCCAAATGGCCGACGAATCCGACCATCTCCAACGTGCAGGCCATCATCCTCATCTTGAACCATCGTGGTGATCGTGATTCAAAGTCGTCGGCTTGCTGGCAACTAGGCGGATTTGTGAGTATATGCCGGTATATATACAGACATCATGCTCGGTAGTCTAATGTGGGGTCCGTCTGTTGTAGGCAATTAGGATGGCTCAGCTGCTTGGTTTGCATCGAAACTGCGATGATTGGGATATCCCTCGAAACGAAAAGGAGACGAGAAAGAGGGTGTGGTGGGCGCTGTACATTACAGATAGATTCCAGACTGCCATCCTGGGCAGACCGATCAATCTGAGAGACGAGGTAAGAGCGTCTGTTTGACTGCACAGCACGGTGCAAAATACTGACATGTCACTATAGGACCTCAACGTGCCCTATCCTGACGCCGGGGCAGATATCGAGGAAGTCATGGATGCATACGAGGCAGATCGATCCAAGATCCAGCGCAACAAAGTATTCCCTCGCTTTCCCTCGCTGACCACGCCATACGACATTACGTTGAACAACAATCGTCGCCCTCAGATATACGAGCTCTTTATCCAGTTTATAAAGCTTTCCGAGATTCTGGGACGCATTTTGACTGGATTACACACACCCACAGCACGCAAATACAGCTCTGAACACGGCAGTTACGGGCTCGTTACTCGCCTTGATTTTGAACTGACGGAATGGCGATACGCATTTCCTACCTCTCTCAAGAATATCAATTTGCCCGATTTCAATGAGGACAATGGCCATTTCGCACCTGCCATTGCCTCTGTGCTGCTATTCTACTTTAGCACCTTGATTCTGCTGCATCAACCCTTTATCCGAAGAACAGCCTCCCATGCATCCAACACATCGCAGCAGATTTGCACCAGTGCTGCCATGCGCGGCATGCGTATTGCCTCTCGATTGTCAGCCAGGAACTTTTTGATGTGTCCGTATTCCTTCACGCTGTATCCCATCATGCAATTTGGCATCATCCACATGTACAATGGCAAGAATTCGGATCTCACTGTATCAGAAACGGCGAAACAGTATCTGAAAAGCGGAACAGAACTACTGCAGCGACTACAACACATGTCAAAGACGGCCAGTCGCATGCATCTCGTATTCAAAAGCATCACAGAGAACGCAGACTTGCACGCGGCGGAGGATGACAATGTGGAAAGGAATTTGGCAGAGGAAGAGACCCATCTCGAGGAGAATATTAGGCGGATTAGAGCTAGAGAAAAGGACAAGGCAGCGGAAAGGCCGTCGATGAAGCGTATTATGGATTCAGTCATGCTACAAAAGCCATCATCCTATTACTACCAGCAGCAGCAACAGCAGCAGCAGCAAGCTTCAGTTCAGAGTACTGCTGCTGCTTCCACCAGCCAACCATTAGCAGCAGCATCGGCAGTTATACCGCCAATTGATGTTAGTGAAGAAGCATTTACATTGACACAGTTTGGATTTGACACGACCAACGATACAAGCGCACTGGATTACATTCTGCAGAATGTCACTGGTTTATCTGGCTTTACAGAAAACAACAACGCGTACTCGAGCCCTATATTAGTGCCACAACAGCAACAAGACGCGTCCAATGCAGCGTCTCAAATACCAACACAACAGCCAATGTCAGCAAACCAAGAGCAAACAAATATATTTAGAAATGACCCAAACAATGTATTTTGGGACCTACCCGCGGCTTTCGATTGGGATCAATTGAGTCAATGGGTCAATGACAATGTGTAAATACAAAATTCTTGAACGAATTGACATGTACATACTGAGGAATTTGCTGTGATATGTATGGTATATGCCCCTTGATTTCAGGTTTGATCTGTCAACAAAGCATCCCTGTGCTTGCAATGGATAGCAATAGCGTATATAGAAAAGTACTTTTATAACGTGTGTGGTGCGTGGTTTATTAGTGATGGATGACACATGTGCTCGTCATTGTATTGAGCAACAAAATGTTGGGAACAATAGTAACTAGGAAAGGGTAAAAATGGGAATCAAAAGTAAGAATTAAGCAAATTAAAATATACAAATAAACAGAAAAAAGCAAAAAGAAACGTCTATCTAATCTACAATGTAACAACGCTGGGATTGCCATTAAACGGATGTCTCCAACCACATTGAAATTCATCCTTTCTATACACTCTATCAGCGCTGGTGGATGTGTTGTAGCCAATATGATACATCAGCAAGGTCTTGCTGGTAACCAATGAGTTGCTGCAGCTGGAACATTCCGGTAAATCACCCATCAGGCATTTCTGGATGATGATGTCTGGTGGCATGTCCACATACGAAAGCAAGAGTTGAGATGCCAAACGAGCAAAATCAGGCTTCAAAAAGAGACCGCTACAAGAAACACATCAGCATCGAATTCAGGGCAAATCCCTTCTTGGCTGTCTTACCTGCCACCCGTGCCTACAAATACACCGCAGTGATTTGGCACCATTTTCTCTGCCTTGTAAATGACACTCTCAATGGCATGCCATTCATGCGCTCCGCAGACTGGGAAGTCGTCCTCCATCAAGGCGTAATACGTGCTCTGATAAGTCTCGGTGACAAAATCCAACGCCTTTGATACATGCAGTCGCTGATTCCAGTCATTGCCATCCACACGAATCCACTTTAAATAGCGTTGACCCTTTGTTGTGCTGGAAAAATGTGCTTTGGCGAGGTCGTATTGAGAATGGTTTGAGAAATGTGTGTAAATGATGGCTTGCATGCGGTGATAGGGCGAGTCGGCTGATGGGTTCTCGGGCCAATTCTCCAAGTAAGACTCGATCGTTCTGGTCAAATAGGCTGGATCACCACGACGAGGCGCTGTCATGAATACAAATGTGAACAGGTACCTGTCTTGCGAGATGGTGTTGAGTTCACTTGCGGTTACCATCGATTCATGCGTATAGTACGAGTTCCACACCATCAAGACGGGCAGTGTCAGTCCAATCACGACAATGCACTTTTTGACAGAAGACCAAATCAAGCGCCAAAGGGGTGTGCGACGATACTGCTCCAGTGTGATGAATTCGCTGACATCCTTTACCGTGGCTGAATCCTCCCGCTTCTCGTACGCCAAGAGTCCTTGCAGAGTGATGGTGCTGAGAAATCCCATGATCAGGCCGGAAACAGACCACCAGAGAATGTTGCTGTTGGTGTAGTTGACTAGACACATGAAGAGTTGGAGTGTCACTTTGCGCACAGTGAGCTTGTGGTTGGAATCCTCTTGTCCGTAGATTAAAATGTACTTGTCATCGATGCTGAGCGACTGTACTACAAGAAGGGCAAACAGAAACGGCGAAAGACCTGTATTGTGTCATGGATGAGTCCACTTGCACTACAATCAAAAAATACAGCACACACACAAACCTTGAGAGCATTCATGCATTGTGTTGCTGAAAAACAGCGAGGGAAACGCATAGCCTGTAGCCTTTGAAAAGATGAGACCCAGGCAGACTCTCACAAGAGAGACGGTGGTGAACAAGACCAACAACAGCTGGATAAACCTCCTTGTACCACCCACCATATGAGCCAGCGATTCCTCAAATAAGCCCAATATCAACACGTTCCAGCCAAACAATGCCATGCTAGGTAATGTCCAATTGAACAGAAATGGAGAGAGAATCATGTTCTTGATGTCGAATCGATATACAACAAACGAGGGTGCCGAGCAAGACAAGTCCAAGATGTGCAAGCAGTTGAGTGTCGATACAAAGAGAGCGATCAGGATCATGTAGCGAGTAACCGTGGGCAATGGCCACAGACATAGCAATTTCTGCGACTTGCTCTTTTGCTGTTCTTGTTGCAACTGCAAGAAATTGCGCTGAGGATGATGGGTGGGCGGTTGTTTGCGCAGGATGGAGTTGGAGCTAAAGTAAGCGGGTGGATTCGTGGTACCGTTGAATGACGACTGACGGGTGCGATGATGACGAACTGTGTATTTGGAGTTCTTTCGGGTGTGTGATTTCATACTGCTTGGAGAGGGTGAGGATGGGTTGGGGCTGCTATTAGTGGTAGTGAACAGGTTTCTAAAATCACGAGATTTGTAAGAGGAAAGAACACTGGGCGAAGTGATTGCACTGAAAGAAATGGGTATATGCTGAGTAGGAGTAGACCAGCAAGGCAGAGCGGGCTGCTGCTGTGTTTGTTGTGCAGATAACGCAGGTTGCTGTGGATGTATGTGCGTCTGCTGCTGCTGCTGTTCCTGTTGTATATCTTGGCTGGCTTCAGTGTTACCTTGTTGCTTGATTTGAGTGGATTCCACCGGCTCACTTGTCAAATCAGACACATTGGAGGGCTCTTGCGCAATAATGGACTCATCTACCGACGCAGGGCTTGTCGTATTCGCTGCTGTTTGCTGGTTTGACCTTGTCACTTCTTGCACAAGTCTGACAGAGCCAAACATTTTGTAGAAAAGAGAATTTTTCATCCTCTCTATGAAATCAGAAAAAATTTGTTGCTATTGTAACCGGAAAATCTGATCTCTGTTTTCAGGGATGTCGCTCTCGCTCTCGCTCTTCTTGCAATAGAGATGGGGAAGAGAATGAGTGAAAGAAAAGGAAAAAGAAGGGGTAAATAGCTTTCGTTAAGGGAGACAAAAAAAGAAAGAAAGAGAGAAAGAGAGAAAAAGGATTTCCACCACTCGTTTTATATATAGAGTCTGTTCATTTGGTTCGCAGCCCTCCACACACAGCATTTTCTCTTTTTCGTTTTGACCCACTAGTATCAATTCCCGGATGATCGCCAAGTTACTTTTATGGCAACTCAGCCCTAATTGTCGCTTAGACGGTGTTTATGGGTTTCAAACCAATTTAAACCGGATGTACTTTGATATATGATACATGTTGATTGAAGACATGTGCATGACGCCATGTCAAAAGCTATATATCAATACTAAAAATTGAAACTCCAAATTGTAAATAAATACATAATATTTCATCTGTCAAAACATGGCTGTTGTGTCAAACGAATTCCCTTTTCCGGCGCAAACATGTAAAGAACAGATGTATACGCTCTCATATTGAAAAACAGGTATAGATTGCATGCTACTTGCACATTTCATGTATACATTTTCGGATACATGGTTATTTTACACTTGGTTTGTGTCACTCGATTGGTCTCAAAAGCCACTTTTGGTGTTCCCTTCCGCCAAGACGAGGTTGGCATTAGCCCAATGTCATTGGGTTGACCAAAGATCTTCCATATTTGTGCTAGAATGGAATCATCCAAAAGGTTGCAGAGTCTTGGCTTTTTTGATCAGTGGAGGAGGGTTCTAGCTGTCAAGCTTTCTTGAATCTGAAAATAGGCTGATCAAAAGTAAGAATTGCATCTCTTACTGCTGCTGGTACTAGTAGATTGTTTATGATTGTATCCTCCATCAATCAATTTAAACGATACTAATATACTCATTGGTTACATGAAAATTGTGAATACTCTACCATAACCTTGTTAAACTCATCAATTCAGGTACAAGGTTTTCATATTTGAAACAAGACATGCGTATCCATGCAGAGTAGATTCACAAATTGGCATAATACGCCTCAACTGCATGGTAAATATACGCCTTTTTGATCAACTGAGAATTCAATATTACGCTGTTCTGTTATATGAGCAATTGTAGATCAACAGATCAGACATTAATAGGCACATTGCTGAGTGAGCAGCCTTCAAATGTATTTGCCACTGTAAAAATAGCAATTTAAATCGCTTGTATCTTGCCAGCAAAGTATAATCTCGGCCTCGGAGCAAGTGCAATCGTGTTCTACGACCTGACATTAGGTTAAGGATTGTTTTCCAACGATTTTTTGGGGAAAGTTTTGATCATCGATTTTTGAGCATTTTGGCCTTGTACTAGTACAGGAAAATTTGATGATTTCAGAAGATTGAAGTTTTCACCTGAAAAACGAGACTTTCTACTATAGTGTTCCTAAGCTCAAAACAACCGTATAAGTGCAAGGCATCCTGTGAAACTGTTTTTTGGTCAGTTTACTATGCGTTTTGTAGACAATTCCTCGAAAAACGTATTTTGCATTTTTTGAAATTTACTCTGCACAGACTAAATGGATTGCTTTGATATTGGTACTATCGGATTCCTTGGTCTTTTCTGCATTTATAAGGGTTAAGAAATACCTGTCGCTTATATAATATAATTTTGTGTAATTGCCCATGGAAGGTTTTCAGATGTCCAAATGTAGTATCTGAAAGGACCTGACGAAGCTCTGAAATTCAATCCCAGCTCAGGCTGGTGTTTTGCCCTAGCTTTAGCTAATAAAAGACACTGTATAGGCCTAATGGATTTCGCAACGCTCAGTTACTTTAGGTGCTGTTCTAAGGGGATGTTCTATCATAACTGGCTAGGTAGTTTATGAGTCTTTTCTAATCTTTTTAAATCTATATCATATTTTATCCTTCTACACTTCTCGGATACAACAACCAACCCACGTTGGTTGGTTTCTACCGAAGCGCAGCGCAGGTCAAGAAACCGCCCGAAGTGGGGAAAGGATCGTGTGCCTCGGTAAAGTCTTCATTTTCATGTCAAAAAAACGTGATTGTCTGATTTTCGATGAAAACCATGAGGGGTAACAATTGTGTGGTGCCATTCTGCTGGGCGTCTAAACCGGCTTTAAACGCGAGAAATCATTGTTCAAATACACCCAAATTACGCTGTGTTTTCCGTATTTTTGAGTATTAAGAGATAATGCAAGTAGGGTACCTGGCTTTGCAATGATGGTTCTCATTAATACAGGCATAAAACATGGTGAGAGAGCCAACTATGTAGTAACATTGACTTAAACTAGGCCTCTATGTAAGTGGAATTTTGTGGTATGAAATAACAGGATGGTATCAAACTCGCTTTTCCGCAGGCTCTCAGTGCAGTTTTACGCATGTGGGTATTGATATCATTGAAATCATGTAAATGTAGCCAATGCACTTGTTGCTGTTGGCCTTCAAAGCTAAATGGTGCCTTCATTTTATGTACTTATTTATGTGGGAAAGGCAATTCCATCGCAAAGAATGATACTAATAAATCATCTTATTGTTGTCCTTTAGCTAGCAATGCCGAAACGTATACTCCAGTGTATCAATTCAATAAATAAAAGGGATCTTTACTAAAATTAAACTTGACGCTGCCTGTCTTTTATTCACATCTTGATATGCTAATACTATACATCTTGCAAGATTGTTGATGTGGCAATTAACATTGGAATTCGAGATTGACATCAATGGGATGAGATGAACTCATTTGAGGTCTTTGAGAGTACTTGTCACGCAAGATATCACGAACACTGTTCAATAGCTCTTGATAAGATTGGTTGGGGTTCTTACGGAGGGTGGCTATCATGAATTGAAATGAGTATATCTGCTTTTGCTCTTGTATACAACTCAACTTACTGGTAAAGGCATAACTCATGGCGCCAGTTGCCTTGCCTGCTTCATTGGCATCTGCAGAAGTTTGATCGTCCTTGCAGCCAGAGAACATGATAACATCAGCTTGGGAGGTGTTCTTTCTGCGTGCTTGGTCAGACACATTGCGAGCTTCCATTAGTTGCTTGCCAAGAGACATGATGGATGAAAGAGCGCCGTCCTTATCACCACGAGCATAGGCAATACCAGCAGAAAAGATGCCTTGACCCGCATGCTTGAACAGGTTTTGTTCCTTGATTTCGCCTCGAGTGGAATACTAGGCACACATGAATCAGTCTCCACAAAAAAACAATCCTCCGCTTCTCACACAATCTAGGATACTCACAACAAAAGGCAAATCAAGAACGGTGCCTGAATGGCAACTGTCAAAGATGCATGTCAATCTGCATTTGGGAGGCAATGGCTTGACAAGCAAATCATGCATGTCCTACAAGCATATCATTTGTTTGGTGAGTCTATGCATGCTGCCTCAACTAATAATAAAGGCTTACATCATCCTTCAACTGTCCAGAATCACCTTCAAACTCTTGAAAGTCCAAAGGATAGATGGTTTCATCAAAACTGTCGTCTTCATCACTATGAACATCATGCACTCGACCACCATGACCACTGTAATGGAAAAAGAAGCTATTCAGAGCATGTCAATATCGAGTTGGGTGTTGCATCACTATGACCTACGAATCATCAGGCTCAGCATCATTCACAAGCCATTGCATAGCAGCGATGATGTTGCTGCGAGTGGGTCTGAACTTTTCCTCTTCACGATCATCTGTCAAAATGACCATATCCTCCTGCAAGCTGAATCAGACACAAGAGCAGCTTCTTACTATCTGCTTGTAGATACGTACCTCTTTAAAGCCATACATTGTGGTGATGAAATCCTTAATGTTGGCTACATCATTAATACAGCCTAAAAAAATTAAGGGCTGAATCAATACCATCGTCATTTCCGAAACTTCATTTGTTTGTGATACCATTCAATTCATTGCTAGTGCCGGTGTAATTGATACCGATCAGCAAGGCTCTCTTTTTGCCACGACCTAGTAAACGCGTTTGCCACGAGTATATACACATACACATACACATACACGCCTTGCTCAGACTACTTACAATTGGACAGCTCAAATTCAGGTTCATCATTTTCGACAGTAGGATCGACGTGCAGGAAGAACTCGTTGCCCGGAACGTTCTCACTGTGGTGTGTAGCCATGCCGCCGTATTCGACTGTGTAGCATGTTGAGAATTTCTATTCTACAACAAAACAGAAACACAAGGACTTACCAGGATCAGGGCCTGGATTATGCTTTGACTCGGGTGGTTGAGGGTAGTTGGGATTGGGACGATTGTAGTCTTCCTCTGTAAAGTGAGGATCGTTGCTGTCATCACCTTCCTCTGCTCCGTCTGCATAAGAAGAGTATCCGTAAGAGGAGGAAGAGTAACTAGAGGTATGATGGGTCGTCTGTCTGCGAGCTTCAGCAAGTGTGTCTCGGTCGTGAATGATATTGGATTAAATTATTACCTTGTGGAAAGAGGAAGACGAGTGGTATGACCCTTCTTCCTGGTCTTCCTGGTTTCTCTCTGAAGTTGGGTATCCGTAGCTATCCATTTTGTAATCGATAAAGGGTATTTGTAAAGAAGAAAGGAAAGGAAAAGACGAGAAAAAGGCAATTTGGGCATTTTTATACATGCAATGTCACTCGTTTGACAAAAATTAAATGTCACCAACCTTATTAATAGAAATGGGATACACCATGAGCACACTATGCTCAAGACTTCTACTGGCATTAGTGCTTACTATCGAGTGCTCCAATGCAAAGAATTCAAGATACAAGTCTCGGTATAGTCATAAAATCATCTTGGCTTGGGAATGATATTCACACAATCATGCATACAAAAGCCTTTCTCTTGTGACGCAAATTGAGCGCCCATCATTCAAGAAGGGCCATTTGCTGGACCCGTATATGTGTGCTCAACGAACCCTCTTTCCTGTTGATCTCAATACATCATAGCATCCAAATATTGGAAAGAAATTCCTGTAGAGCCAGATATTCAATCAACTTCAGCGGTTTTCGCAGAGCCATTTACAAACAGCTCTTCGAGGCTATAGAAGAGCGAAAGAATACGATTTCGTGCGAAGCTTGTCGGAACACTATAATGAGAGGGTTTGGGAACTACTGATGAAAGCAATCAATGTAGTTGATGGCATTAAACTTGGACATTTCATATTATGCAAAGGAAGTTGTGATTTTGATCACATTTGAAGTATTAATTCATATTCATATTTACAAATAAACAGGCTACTACTAAGCTTAATCACTGGCACAGCAAGGAACAGACTTTATTGATGCACAAATGAATTTGTTGGCGGTTTCCCTTGATTATCGTCAAACAGAGTAGACAAGACATCTAGTAAGTAGGAATCACATTTAGTTAACGAGGTTCATCAACATTTTTGAAAAGTCCAACTCACTTTGCCAGTCTGATTCATTGTCAAAGAACGGTGTAGCTGCAGAGGCAAATAGCGTCTGCCACGCCGCTGTGGGCACATTGCTAGGCACAAATGGCTCTGGTTGCACCTTGTCTTGAGGCTGATTCCAATCAGACACGATAGCATGGACGCTCATGGGTGATGGTTGCTGTGGTAATGGTTGCTGTGGCTGTAAAAAGGTAGTATTGCTGACGCCAGGCACGGCATTGAATGGTGTGGTATTATTATCAGTATTAAAAGTGGTAGTGGTTTGATTATTAGTGGTGGTAGTCGTAGGAGGATTGGTGTGTGTACCGGACATGGTTTCGTGCGTTGATTCTTCCTTTTTCACGCCAATGAGATCCATGAGGGTCTGTATCAGTGGCAGTGCATGCTGAGGCGCATTGGTCATTTCAACGCCCATTGGTTTGATGCATTCTTCTACACAGATTTTGACATATTCTCTTGCCTGCTTGGCGATTTCTGGCGAGCTGCTTGTACAGTTGTACACATGGATAAGACTAGCTTGAAACACTGCATAGCCTGGATGCAAAATAAGGAAAAGGTGTTACCTTTACAGCAAGCGAACATCAAGGCCAAACACCACACGCTCTATACTACTTACCGGCAAAATTCCAACCGAATTGTACCACTTGAGTAGGCGTTAGAAGCCTTGCAATGTCAATAGCATGCTTGGCAGCCTCTGTACAACGTTGGCTGGCTTCATCAAACAGGTCTGGCAAGACATCTAGCTTCTCCACCATGAAATTACGGTAAAGTAGAATATTGACAGCATGATAGCACACCATTAGGGGGCCTGCCTCTCGAATCTTGTTGGTCTTGATCTTGTTCTTGAACAGGGTCTCGGCTTCGTGCGGCGTGATGCGTTGATGGTCTGGTAGCTGCTCCAACCAGTCTGTCAGCATGCGATGGATACTCTGCACTGTGTGGTACGTTGTAATGTTCTTGTAGCCCTGTGATCTCGCTTTGGGCGAATAAATCCTACGCAGCACTTCGCCTAGAATGCCAGAGAGCTTGACAAAGTTGATAAAGAGCGAGTAGTCCTTGGTGCCTTGAGGCCCGCCGTTGACGTGCGGCAAATCGATATCGCAATCCGCATCTGCTATAGCCAGTGGTCGTCCCATCACAGCACAGGCCCATCTATCGGTGATGTACACACAGAACCACAGTCTTTTGCGTGCTTCAAACATGTCTTGCGTCAAGGGCAGCTTCTCCAGCGTTCTGTGCAGGCCGAGCTCCTGAGCCATGCGCACTGCCATGCCAGCACGCAGCCAATTTCTGTAAAACGACTTGTCGCAGGCAGGGTAAGCGCAGAGTAACACAAGCGCTTGAATGGTGGCTAATCTGGGTGTGAGATATTCCTTCTTTACCAGATTGGTTGTATGTTCCACAAGCGTATCAAACAAATCATCTCGATCCAGTCCTGCATTCTTGAAAATGGGGTCATCCGTGGGCAGTAAAATACACGTATGCGTGCAAATGGCATAGATCAGAATGGTAGCGGGTGGAGGCTGAATGCGGCCCTCGTAAGCATCCATGAAGGGCTCCTTGTCGATGATGGGCAGACTGGCGTGATCCATGCGAAAGAATCGCGTAATCAATTCGCTGACCAGAGATTTAGGCGCAATGGCTGGATTGAGGTCTAGTTTGTCTGTCTCCAACTGATCTGCGTGCTCTTCCAGCGTCTTGTCTCGCACAAACATGATATCATCGTCAATCACATTGATCTTTTTGAACTTGAGTGGTCCTGGGTGCTCGTCAGCCTCTGCTGCTGTAGTTGCCAGAGAAGAGGATCTTCGGCGAGAGGATTGCAGCTCGTCAATGTCTTCTTCTTCGGTGGAAAGAATGTTGCGCACCAGGTAATATCCAGATGAACTACCGAGAAAGCGAACCACCTTGCTATGTTCCACTGATTTTGGTATCTCGACAGAAGGCGATATCTCCCTCTTTACTTTTTTCTTCATGGGCGGTTGATCTGATCCTGCTGCTGCTGCTGCTTGCTGGTCTTCTGGCTGCATTTTCTCCAGCAAAACTTCCATGTTTCGAAGACGAGTCTCAAGACTCTCAATGTAACTATAAGCAAGATCCCATGAGAAATAATCCGAGAATTAAGCTTGTTGTATTACTTACCCTTTTGGTGGGCCCCTTTTTTTAGTTGTCTGTTGTAGTAACAAGGGAATTTAGTACACACACACAGTGATGTGCCATATTGACCCAAACTTACATCATTAAAGGTACATTCCCAGCCATATTGTCTGCAAGTAGTACAGCGTTGTGATTCATCAATATCACATCTATCGAGACAACAGCAAAAAACATGTTAATCCATGCCTCCTGCCATCTAAACGCAGAATACTTGCTTAATCTTCTTTCTGCGGCAAATGTCGCCTAAAACATCATGACATGTATTAGGGCTGGTATCAAACCTCATGCAAAATCACACTTACATGCTCTGGTAATTCTTGATCTCTTGCCGCCTGTCGCTTTGGAAGGTGTTTGTTTAGTGTCTTTTGATTCAATATGTGTCCAATTTGTGTGTGCTGCTTGATTTTCCATCTTTATTCGATTCGTAATTGCGCTAAGATCCTGTTTAGAAAGGCTGAAAAAAGGTACGATGGCTGGATAAATGGCGATTGAGATGTTTGAAAGAGAACAAAAGAAAGGCAAGCAACTTGTCTAGCCACAAAGAAACACAACAAAAAAAAAAGAGCAAGTGCAACGGTTAATCGATTCAGCCGTCAAGCATGGGGTCTATTCTCTGCTGCAAAAAATGCCTAAACACAACTTCCGGATAAACTCGCTAGAAGACTCAGAAAAAATGCATGCTGAACGGTGCATTCAATAGGGTCCTTGGCATATACGCGTGCTTCCCGCCCTTCATATGGCATGTTTACTATGCACACGTTCCCTCTGAACCTATGTCGCCTTCTTTCGCAGTGTGAGACATTCCAAATCATATAAACTTACGTGATACGATTCGCATTAGCTCTCCGATTCTGTCGCCAGATCATTGCTTTAGCAGTGTGCGACTCTAAAATAGTTATCTGATGAATAAGGTAAATTAATTGAGCTACTCATATAAGCTCGATTTGCACTCAATTGTTCGATTTATGAATAATGCTCAAGTTCATTCAACTTTGGATTAATAATACATGCCTTCTTTCTAGAACGGCATTGATGTTTTCATTGGCCGATGTCACTTTTGTTTGGCGTATAAATACAGGATGCATTTCGTTTTCTCACTGTTTGATTCATTACTCTTTCTCACAGCTTTTCTCTTATAAACAATGGTCGCCAACACTCAAGTCATCTTTGCCAAAGTCCCTACTACTTACCCTGCTGAAGGCGAGCACATGGTAGTCAAGAAGAACGAGATTGATCTCGACGCCGAATTGCCCCAAGGTGCCATCCTCATCAAGACCTTGTGTTTGTCTGTCGATCCCTACATGCGTGGACGTATGAGAGATGCCAGCGTCAAGTCCTACTCTCCTGCTTTCCCTCTCGACCAGCCCATGAACGGTCATGTCATGGCTTCCGTTGTCAAGTCCAACAATGACAAGTTCAAGCAAGGTGATCTCGTCTATGGTATGAGCTCTTTTGCTGAATACACTCTCGTTCCCGAGCCTTACACTGCCTACTTGGAGGTTCGCAACGAAGCCAAGGACTCTGGTCTTCCTCTTACCAACTACATTGGTGTTCTCGGTATGCCCGGTATGACAGCCTACGTTGGGTAAGTTTTTCTATTCATGCGGAAACGAGAAGGTTTTCCTTCATCATCATTTGAAACTCCTTAGCTAAACCCATTTTGTGTACTTTTTTTAGTTTGATCAAGTTTGGTAAGCCCAAGAAGGGAGAGTCTCTTTACGTCAGTGCTGGTAAGTTAATTTAGAGCCGAGAGATTGTGTGGGAGAGAGCGGAAACTCATCATTTCCCTTTCATGTTATAGCCTCTGGTGCTGTTGGTCAATTGGTCGGTCAAATCGGTAAGATCCTCGGCCTCCACGTTGTTGGTTCCGCTGGTAGTGACGAAAAGGTCGAGTACCTCAAGTCTATTGGTTTCGACGGTGCTTTCAACTACAAGACCAAGGATACCAAGGAAGCTTTCGCTGAACTTCTCCCCAACGGTATCGACATCTACTTTGAAAATGTCGGTGGCAAGATGCTCGAGGATGTCATTGCTCACTCCAACAAGTTTGCCAGAATCGTCTGTTGTGGTATGATCTCTCAATACAACACCACCGAGCCTTATGGTGTCCGTAACCTCATTCAAGTTGTTGCCAAGTCCCTTGAAATCCGTGGTTTCATCGTTGGTGATAGCCCTGAAATGCAAGAACCCTTCAGAAAGGATATGACCAAGTGGCTTCAAGACGGTTTGAAGTACCGTGAGAGTGTTGCTGAAGGTATTGAGAAGACTCCTCAAGCCTTGATTGATGTCTTGAAGGGTGTCAACTTCGGAAAGCAGGTGGTCAAGGTCGCCGACTTGTAAATATATACATGTAAAAAAAACTGTAAAATTATGAATAAACTTTTTTTATGAATGAATCAAAAAAAAACAAAAATATGTTGTCTATGCATTTGCGGTAATATGAGCGATTATTAAAAGCATTGCACTTTGATCTACTCATGTGTTCAAGTGCATCTAGTACGCCTTGGTTATCTCTTCCGCTTCGCCTTGTTGCAAAAAAAAAAAAAAAACTGATTTACTGTCCATCGCCACTGTAGCTACATCTCATGATTATCATTGAAACAATGTAAAACATATCTTGATTCTGCACTATCTCATGAAGGCCCTCTATACCTGTAGGTCTTGGCTCTCCTATGATGCACTACTACGCCTGCATTAATTAAAACAATTCAACAATAAACGAACAGCATACTGGCAGTGCCCTTTAATACTCGAATATGAGTGCTGACAGCAAGACATAACAAAGCGTGTTTCTAGGGCCTATCTGATTATTAGAGAGCTCCTATTACTATGGTTGTATAGCTATTTTGTGGTCAATCCAAAGTCATATAAGCGAACTTCCAGCAGCTACCTTAGTTGTTTATTAATTAAGCGAGGAAAGTGAAAAGCACTATAGTTTGAAAACCAAACTCGTTCAACGCTTATAACTTTGCAACCACTGCTCACCCTGACTTCTCCAATAGCTTATTTTGTTATCCTCTCTTTACTGACTAGAATGATACCGCGTTTGAACTTCTTCGAGCATGTTTTCGCAAAATTGTTTCTCGATGCGGTTTTACTAGGTAAAAACACGGTTTTTCTTAATAAAACGACGGAAACGTCTATTAGATACCTGTTTCTCCAAAATAAATTTAGGGCGTGGTATGTCTGTAGCCAGTGCATAATCAAATTTTCATATGCATTATGAAACAAGAAGTTAGCTTTGAGCGATAGGTTTTCCACTGCTATTAAGTTGGCGATGATCGTTTAAGCTGCGTAGATGCACGAGAACTAGTGCTAGAAAGTTAGGCAATACCTCAAATAACAGCTCTGCGTTTGCGCTATACATTCAAATTTACCACAACTACACAAATACATCCATGGCATCTTTTCCGTAGCAAAAACAGCTAAAAAAAAAAGAAAATCTGACTAGTCAATATATAAACCTTGTAATATACCTAGCAAAAGTAGCACCATTGGAAGCGCACTTCAATTCTGCACCAATGCTTTATAGACACAAAAGTATGGTTACTATTGAAAAAGGTAAGCTAATGCGATTCAAAGGTGCAATTATGCACTCATCACGCTAACACAAAGCTGCGTACTATTTTAAGCAATCGATTAATGCGATTAGCACGTAGGTATGCCCAATATTGTGAGAAAGACGATGGAGGAATGATTGGATTTTGGATTACAGTAGACGAGTTGTTGTTGATGGATGAATGATTTTTTGGAAATAAGGCCATTTTGAGCACTGATTTTGACTAGATACATAATAAAAGCCGTTAATTTCCAAGTAACTACTTGCATTCGTTCCTGTCGTCGCATGTTACCCCTGAAATTCTGTTTGTGGGATCTTTATATTATGTACATTGTCCAAAAATTTGATTCTGTATGTTTCGATTTTGCTCTGAAAGCCTACTTATAGCGTTTATTTTTATTGGCACTATTAGATACGCCTTGAGAATGATTTTTATGAAGCGTAAGGCTGCATCCGGCAATCATCAGACTTTCTATATACTACGTTATGAGATGAGGGGGGTTGAATGAATTGAATTGCTCTGAGCAACCGTCTATGTCAAAAAGAAATGGGGAAGGCAGAGTTAAATAATGCAAATATGTATACAACTAGGATGATTTGGAATTACAGCATCCTTTTTTCACAGGGGTTTCGGTAATGCCATCATTGATTTCATTCCAACCATTGCTAGGACCGCAGGTACAGAAGGTGCTTGTCAGATCCACTACTTCCTCTGAAATACGTTGCACTTCTTGCTTCATCATTGCTGTCATATCTTCACCTTTTCTATAGGCGTCTAATTTGTCTTGGAGATCTCTAGGTAGCGAAGTATACAACATGCGTGGTGATCCCAGGACAAACAAGGTAGCAAATGCAGCATTGCAATCGAGGCGGGTATAAGACAAGTTTTCTCTGTTGGGGTACAAGGCGTCCATGACAACCGGATACAGTGGCGATTTTGTTGTATCAAAGAGAAGTTGGTTGATGTACTCTTCAGCTTTGTTGGGTGTGGTGGCGTTGAAAGAAGCCAGTGACTGATTAGCGAGGATCGACGTGTATTCCTTGGGCACATTGCGAAGCACCAGTGAAACGACATGCTGTAATGTTCTGGGCTTTTCTAGCCACATATTTTCTGGGATGCGCTGACAGAAGGATTTGGCAAGTGTCGACCAGTTCAGTTTTGCTTTATCCTCAGTAGGTTGAGCAGTCAATGCTGGCTTTGCTGATGTTTGTTGCTTGGGTCCTTTTGCAGTAGAGCAGCCGTCTTGTTTAACAGAGCACAAGCTCAATGGTGGATGTTCAGCGTCGTAACTAAGCACAAAGTAGCCACGAGGAAGACCAGTCTCTTTATCAACGGGCTTCATGGATTCGTACAATGTTTCAATGGGACACCAATAACTAGGATACTTGTAACGAGCTGTATCCAGAATAAGAACTTTGCCCTCCTCTGAATTGTAAGCACCAATGGGCGAGAAATGGCCGTCGCCTGTTTGTCCCAACACCTTTCTGGAGAATGAAATCACCATAAATTTATCTGAGGTTGAGGTGATCATTTCCACATCCTTTTTGAACTGCTCGAACGTAAAGTCGAAGGCTCTGTTGACTTGGACATCGCAATGAGATTTTGCCAAACAAGCGAAATTGTCGAATGTAATGCCGTTCTTTTTCATGTCCTCTTTAGATGAGCAGCATTGTAGAAATTCGTCTGTTGTCAGATTCAGGGGTAAGTCATCCGCTCACCTCTTTTTCTTGGAGGACACAACTTACCTGAAAACCATCTCCAGTTACCTTTCCATCTTCTCTTGGGATCCACTTCCAACGCATTTAGCACCATAGCCACTATACATAGCAATTAAGCATTGACATAAGAGCAGGATGACTAATCACACCATGGTACTTACATGAACTTGGTCCACAATAAGCAGGTTCTGACTGCGTAGTAAAATTGCCGGTAAGAGGAAAGAATCCCTCTGCATGGCCATCGTCCATAGCTTCTCTAAACAACTTTTTACCCCCAGGGGAGGCAAATCGAACGAGTGTTGTGGGCAATTCTCTCTGGTAAAATGTGTTTTTTAAATCATCTGGAGTTGCGCTTGGAGCTGACACACCGAGGAGATCCTGAAATGCAGCAGTTACTGAAGCTGTGGATGCTGTTGTTGATGAAGCTGGTGGCATATCCATTGAGGTTTCCACAGCTGCTTCTGTTTGAGTGCCTATGCTGCGGCCCAAAATGGGTTGCTGTATCGAGGGCAGAGCTCTTTTCTCCACTAATTGATAGGATGGAGACAGCTTAAAGTGAGTGCGGTATCGAAGCCATTGAACTGGTTTAATTCGAAGCATTTTTGTTCAAAGGAAAGGAGAAGAAAACTATACAATAGCGAGGGGTTGGCCCTTAAATGCTAGCAGAGGAGTTTTATCAATTTGGGACAAATGAAAAGCAAGGAAATGTGACCAGAAATGTAAATCACCAGAGGAAACATTCACCCTATAATCTAATTCTTAGTCTTTCCTCTCTTTTCTCTGTTGATCGGTACCGCTCAAGAAGAGACCAAGGGCCACTGTGCATTGAGGTCCAAAAATCGACATGTCTATCGAGGCTCAATGATATCCAGAAAATGTGGATGGCTTAAGGTTGACGAAATTTCTGGAACATTTCGACACTGTAGATAAAAAGAGTCTGCACATAAGTAAAATATATGCTACATTGTCTGCACTGCTAACCGAAAATAACTCACTGAAAACCCACATTCAACAGCCTGGTTGGCTGGTCCAGGTATAACTTGACTGAATATGGACCATCTTTTATAAAATTGCTAGTTTTAGTTTTCCCCAATCCTTTAATGACCTACCAAGCTTCGTTAGCCCCAAGAACATCACTATGTTTCTTTCGATCAATGACATTCTATGGTGCTTATGTATACAAGATCAAGTGATGCTAAGGTTCCAATCAAAAGGAGCTTGCCTGGATTGGATTTAATATCAAGGCGGCGGCGTTCTCTCATGGTATATGCAAACGGTAGGCCTGGAAGATTTTATCCTCGATGACAGCCAAGATCACAGGAGAGCATTTGCAGTCAGATGCGGCCAGTAATTCTGCCAGAACCCAATTCCACACTGCCACGAACAAAGCCCATCAAGTGATTCCCTCCATCCCCTTTTTCGTTGTGTAATAATGTGATGATTTATTAGTGTAGTAAGAATATAGAAAGTGTTTGGGTCTACATGACAACGCAGCAAGAGTTGGTCTTTTTGGCTGTCTTGTAAAACATTTTGGATTGGCTGGAGAGTGCTTCTGATCTATCGACAAGAGAGTCCAACTAGTTGATACGACATGCATTTTTAGTGTCTTGTTGTATATCGTTCCTATCCGCTTGGTGATGCCTACCTTTTCACCACGTTGAAGAACCGAGTCAATCGTTTTATGCTACCATTGCATATTAATATACACACTCTTTAAATGTCTACGCACCATCAGCATACCAAAATTGCAGTCGTCTCATCCAACTCCTTTTGAACCTTCATGATGGTATCCGCTTGCTGAGGATCTTGATATTTCTGCAAATAGCCCAACAATTCAGGATATTCAAGTGTATCTGCCTTCTTCCAAACATCAGTAGGGAATTTGACGAAAAATTCATCCATAATCTTGTTCAACAAGGAGAATGCGACTCTGCTGGGATAGTCTTTATCGCTGATAATCATACCAGCAAC
Organism: Mucor lusitanicus; assembly: GCA_010203745.1. Lineage (NCBI taxonomy): Eukaryota > Fungi > Mucoromycota > Mucoromycetes > Mucorales > Mucoraceae > Mucor > Mucor lusitanicus. The sequence goes on along the minus strand of JAAECE010000003.1, from coordinate 1,406,877 downwards.
ACCTTGAGGATGAGCATAGACATGTGCAACATTATCTAACACAGAGTTGTTGGTATATCCTCCCTGTACCCTAGTGCTTTTCACCTACTTTCGCTTTCGACGCTTTGACGCTGGCCAGCTGGGGTACGTTCTGCGATAGTAGCAGCAGAAAAGTTCATAAACTCTTGTACGCTATTACCATATGATATAAGCACAGGCAAACCCACTCACACAAGCAACAACAGCTTACCTGCCACGTTGGAAATAGCCAAAGCTGGACAAATCAAACTGAGAGGTTAAGATCTTGGCTTTATCAGCATCTTTGCGCAGGATAAGGATGGAATACAACTTCATTTTAAATGGACCAAGTACAAATGAAGAAGGAAAAAGAAAAAAGAAACGTAATTTAGTTTCCCACTTTCTTGTTTGGAACAAAAACATTCATTGCGGTTGTTTAATGCTGCTGGTTGATCTACATGAAATCAAGATCATGTAATGCTTCAATTTCGTTGTTCAACAAGTGAACGTATTAGTTATGACAGTAATAGGACAACTTGGTAAAAAAAACTACTGCTAGTTGCAGCTGTTACTATCTCCAACTCTAGACGCAATCATCTAAACTCCTAATAGTGATGAGTCTACGAGTAGTAGTAGTGGCAATGATCAATGTGCGGTGCATACCATAGGATCACCGCATCATATTGCTTGTATGAGGTACGATATGCTGTCAGTTCAAGGGCTATCTTTAAGGATGGAACTGCTATGTGTAAATCTTGGCAATTGAAAATAGACATTGAGCCATTTAGATTCATCAGAACTTTGGAGCAGCAGTCCAGCCATGTCGGTGTAAAAGCATTGATTTGGAGTTGACGATTTCAAACACGTCTTCTCCATAACTCTTATCATCCTTTAACAATTATGTCTGTCATAAAAACAAAATGTCCAAACTTGTCCGATGTAAGCACACAGTTAGATACAACGAAAGACTGTTTTCTCATTATTACTGTAGCTATCCAAAGTGCTGGGACCCATTGATGGTGTCAGCTCACAAAAGGTGAGTAGAATTAACATTCGGCAAGCATTTGTGATATAAATAATGCTCAATAGCCAGCAAAACCATTATGCGAGAATATATTCGACGTACAACGAAGTGAGCTATTCGAAGTACTGGAGAGCCTGAGACATAGTTTTTGGAATGACAATATAGCTACTGAACCAGCACCAACACCATTTCAGCAACCTCAATTTGCAGCTCCCGTAGAAGAATCGCCAATGTCGCCTTCTAAGCGTGTTCGAGAATCGGATGATGACGATGATTACAATGATGAATATAGCAATATGAGCGAGAGCGAGAGTAGGCCATCTATAGTGTCAAAGAAGCGAGCACGATTGACGACACCACAAGGTAGGCATGCCATTCAAATGTATTCATCACTTTACTCATGCCGTTTATTGCAATTAGCGGTCGAAACACCTCCATTACGAAAGCAGAAGCCAACACAAACAAACCAGCGTGCGCCACCATCTACCAGCTCATTGAAAGCATACAAATCGTTATGGCAGGCCAAGCAAACACTCATCAGAGAGATCAAAAGCGTGAATTGCCGAGATTCAGATGTTGTAGCTGCATTGATGCAGTTTTATCAAACAAAGCCAAGCGATCAATGTCGACACATGTCGGTTTATCTTTTACCAGCAGCTGAAGCGATGCGTCGAAAAGGAATCGTGGATGCACTTCAGAAATGGGTGTAACTTCATCTGATCCAATCCAACTATACCATCATCACTTGATAGACTATGAATAAATGTAAATTACTTGCAACTTTGTATCCTTATTCGCATCCCCTGTCAAAAATACGTAAATCCAAGTTGTATCTACAGTACTTATACTGCTTATATTGGATTATATGTACATGTGCAACGTCTATAGGCATTGTGCGTATAAAGTCTAAAAATAAGCATAACTTGTACAAAATGCAGAAATAAAATGAGGTCTATACGCTCAAGCTGTAAAAATACAGGCAGTATTTATCATTAGAATCATGAACGCATGAACTAGATGTCAAATGCCGCTAGGTTACGAGTACACTAGTAAATCTGCTTAAAAGTATTTTTGAAGTTTCGCCATTTCGATGGATCAAGAGCTTGATACTGCACTATCCTGCTAAATCAACAACTACAGACCATCAAATCAGTCAATAAAAAGCGCGTTATTGAGTGAGCAGCCTTCAAATGTATCCACCACTAAAAAAATCACGATTTAAATCGCTTGTATCTTGTCAGCAAAGTGCAATCTCGGCCTCGGAACAAGTGCGATTGTGTTCTACGACCTGACATTAGGCTATGGATTACTTTCCAGCGATTTTTTGGGGAAAGTTTTGATCATCGATTTTGAGCATTTTGGCCTTGTACTAGTACAGATCGTCATAGTCCCTCCTGCCTTCTATAATAGCATCTATTTTAACAACACTAAATTGCGCCCGCCTCTTGATAGTGCCCTCGGGCCCTATTTACACGGAGCAACAATAAAAACATTTAAAAAAAAAAAAAAAAAAAAAAAACTAGTACAGGAAAATTTGATGATTTCAAAGAATCGAAGTTTTCACCTCGAAAATGAGGTTTTCTACTATGGTGTTCATAAGCTCAAAACAACCGTATGAATGCAAAGCATCGTGTGCAACTATCTTTTGGGCAGTTTACTATGCGTTTTATAAACATTTCCTCAAAAAACGTGTTTTGCGTTTTTTTGGGATTTATCCAGACAGACTAAAAGGATTGCTTTGAGAGTGGTACCATCGGATTCCTTGGTCTTTTTTGCATGTATAAGTGTTAAGAAATACCTGTTGATTGTATAGTAACATTTTGTGTAATTGCCCATAAAAGGTGTTGGGATGTCCAAACGAAGGTTCCAAGAGGAGCAGAAGAAGCTCGGAAATTTAAACGCCGCCACTGCTGTGGTTTGCTCAGGCAGCTGCCTTTTTTCGTGTAAATGACACTGTAGACGTCGAGATTTGAGTACATACGGTTGAGGATAGGATATATATAGCTTATGGAAGGAAAAAATATCGTTATTTAATATACAACCTATATTAGTCAATCCAAATTTATATGGCTTATCCAATTTATTTCGCTCATACTGACTCATGCATGAGCTGGATTGGTATGTGATGGCCTGGGATGCAACAAGCATACTACCTCCAAAGCGATCTCAAGTTTCATCTTGGTTTGACCTACATGGTTCTAATCCGACATCTCGTCAAGACATATGAAAAATCTAAAGTTAACACAAGATAAGATTCGGAAATCCAGGTGAAAGAGTCACTTGTTTGTATCACGGCAACACACATCATTCTGTCCAAAGATCATGATTCTAAAATAGTGCGAAATTCATTTAAGAATATACACCGACATGCCTTTAGCTCAATCTTTATGGCTGAGCTATTGATAACATGATGGATTATGGGCATCTACAGGGCATCAGCGCATTTTATATCATGGTTTACTATAGTCAATCGTCTCCAATTCAGAGAGATGCCATGGTGCTGGTGGCTGAGATTCATTTAATGTCAGGGGCAAATGCTTTTAGTACTTGTCATTGCAGTTTGTCAATGTCTAGTACATACATTATTGATTTGTGATAAAAGCGACACCACAATTGATCCATAGTAGAGCATGCTATGCGCTACAAGTACTCGTCTATCATATTGATCCGACAAAAATGGGGATGATGCTGATGAACAAGAAGAAGAAAAAAAAAAGAGATGTGATACGGGCAAAGGGGCTCCTCGTTGTCATCCAGTTGCACAAGATTTTTTAAATTAAAATCAGAGATGATAAGCTTTCAAATTAAGAAATCGACAATATACCGTTGGTTGGCTTGCCCATCTCTTAAAAGTTTAAAGCCATCAAACTGAGGTATGTGTGGGGGGCGGCCTATATTCGCTATAGTGCTTTCCATGTACCCAATTGCAACTAACCTGAGTTTGATCAGTGTTGAATTTCAATACCAAAATCAAACCTTAAATGTTGCAAGCAGACCAACAATGACTCACAGAGTGTGCAAGTATCGTCACTCTGGAAAAAAAAAGCGGGGAGGATGTTGGACATTTGGTATATAAACCTTTGATCAATGGCCCTTTGAATAAGCTTCTTTTTTTCTTTTTCTTCCAAAAACCCTATCGGCTTAAGGAAGAGACATCATTAAGTAGATAAACAAATTCATATAAACAACCTCTTGAAATTATATGAACATTGCTTTTAATTTGATTACTTCCGGTCTTTTGGCATTTGATAAAACTTACATCGACAACATCTTAATCAAGTAAATAATGGCTACTGCAAATAACGCTCGTCGTGCTTCTTCCACTCAATCCGAAGTCATTGGCCTCTCTGCTGCCCCTATTACATCTCGCGAAGGCTCTGCTGTCAAAGTCTCGGAGGAGATCCTGTCTAACGTGCCCCTTGTGGACGTCAAGAAGGTCGTCATTGTCGGCTCCGGCGGTCTCAGTATTGGCCAAGCTGGTGAATTTGATTACTCTGGTAAGAGCGAGCGGATCAATTAGATGCATCGAGTGCGTGTACTGATAGACAAGCAGGTTCCCAAGCCATCAAGGCCTTGCGCGAGTCTGGTATCTACACCATCCTCGTCAATCCCAACATTGCCACCATCCAAACATCCCACACACTTGCTGACCAGGTCTATTTCTTGCCTGTCACCTGCGAATACGTCTCCAACATTCTGGAAAAGGAGCGCCCTGACGGTATCCTGCTCACATTCGGCGGTCAAACTGCCTTGAACTGTGGTATCGAATTGGATCGTTCTGGCATTTTGAAGAGATTGAACATCAAGGTACTTGGTACTCCTATTCAAACTCTGATCACCTCTGAGGATCGTGATCTATTCGTCAAGGCTCTGAATGGTAAGTATTATCGCACAAGGAAAATTTTTTTCGCTATTCAATCGGATCTCCAAGTTGCGAAAAGGAGATCATCTAATCTGTCGTATATTCTCTAGAAATCGACATTCCTGTTGCCCAATCTACTGCTGTCGACACTGTCGAGGAGGCCCTGAAGGCTGCTAGCGAGATTGGCTATCCCGTCATTGTCCGTTGTGCCTTTGCATTGGGCGGTCTCGGCTCTGGTTTCGCTGACAATGAGCAAGAATTGCGTACACTTGCCACCAAGTCATTGTCACTGGTCCCTCAGCTCTTGGTTGAGAGATCCATGAAGGGCTGGAAGGAAGTTGAATATGAAGTCATGCGCGATTCTGCCAACAACTGTATCACTGTCTGTAACATGGAGAACTTTGATCCTCTCGGTGTCCACACGGGTGAATCCATCGTTGTTGCTCCCTCTCAAACCCTGAGCGACGAAGAGTACCACATGCTCCGTACTGCTGCCATCAAGATCATCCGTCATTTGGGTGTTGTTGGCGAATGTAACGTCCAATATGCTCTCAATCCCAGAAGCTTGGAATACAAGGTCATTGAAGTCAATGCTCGTTTGAGTCGTTCTAGTGCTCTTGCCTCCAAGGCCACCGGCTACCCCCTCGCCTTCATTGCTGCCAAGATCGGTCTCGGCCACACCTTGCCCAGCCTTCAAAATGCTGTCACCAAGACCACCACTGCCTGCTTCGAGCCCTCTCTTGACTACATTGTCACCAAGATTCCTCGCTGGGATCTCTCCAAGTTCCAGTACGTCGATCGCCACATTGGCTCTGCCATGAAGTCTGTGGGTGAAGTTATGGCTGTGGGCCGTACCTTTGAAGAGAGTATGCAAAAGGCCATCCGTCAAGTGGATCCCAGCTTCCAAGGCTTTGACGGTCTTCCCGTGCCCTTTGAGAATGTCGATGACATGTTGCGCGACCCTACCGACCAACGTCTGTTTGCCTTGGGCCAAGTCATGTTGAACAAGGACAAGGCTGTTCGCGACAAGTACACTGTCGAGCACCTCAACAAGCTCACCAACATTGACAAGTGGTTCTTGTTCAAGCTGCAAAAGATTGCCAACATCCACTTGAGTCTCGCCGAACAAGCCAACACCCCTCTCGAGAAGCTTCCCGTTGAATTGCTCAGAAGCGCAAAGAAGTCTGGTTTCTCTGATCTCAAGATCGCCAAGCTGGTCAACGCTGAAGAATTGACTGTGCGTGAGCTCCGTAAGAGCCACGGCATCATCCCCAATGTCAAGCGTATTGATACCGTTGCTGCCGAGTTCCCTGCCCACACCAACTACCTGTACACCACCTACAATGCTGCCTCCAACGATGTCACCTTTGACGACGAGGGCACCATGGTCCTTGGTTCTGGTGTCTACCGTATCGGTTCTTCTGTCGAGTTTGACTGGTGTGGCGTCTCTACTACCCGTGCCTTGCGTCAATTGGGCGAGAAGACTGTCATGGTCAACTACAACCCTGAAACTGTGTCTACTGATTTTGATGAATGTGATCGTTTGTATTTCGAGGAGCTCAGTTTTGAGCGTGTGATGGATATCGCTGAATTGGAGAACGCAAAGGGTGCTGTCGTCAGTGTGGGTGGCCAGCTTCCTCAAAACATTGCTCTCAAGCTGCACGAAAGCAAGTTGAATATCCTGGGTACCTCTCCCGTGATGATTGACGCTGCTGAAGATCGCTTCCAGTTCTCCAAGAAGCTGGACAAGATTGGCGTGGATCAACCTGCCTGGAAGGAGCTGACCAGCGTCGAAGCTGCCTTTGATTTTGCTGAGCAAGTCGGCTATCCCGTTCTCGTGCGTCCTTCGTACGTCCTTTCTGGTGCTGCCATGAACGTCGCCTACACACCTGATGCTCTCAAGCACAACTTGACTGACGCCACCAACGTTTCTCCCCTCCACCCCGTTGTCATCACCAAGTTCATTGAGAATGCTCAAGAAATCGATGTTGATTCCGTCGCCAGCAAGGGCACTCTTCTGGTTCATGCTGTCTCTGAGCACGTTGAAAATGCTGGTGTCCACTCTGGCGATGCTACCCTCGTTTTGCCTCCTCGCGATCTCTCTCCTCAAACCATGGCTCGTCTCAAGGAAATTGCTGAAAAGGTTGCCGAGGCCTTTGAGATCACTGGTCCCTTCAACATGCAAATCATCAAGCAAGACATTCCCGGCCAAGCCGAGCCTCTCCTCAAGGTGATTGAATGTAACTTGCGTGCCTCTCGCTCTTTCCCCTTTGTCTCCAAGGTTCTCGGTGTCAACTTTATCGATGTTGCTACCCGCGCTTTGGCTCAGAAGAACGTCCCTGCTCCCGTTGATTTGATGCAAAAGAAGTACGCCTACCAAGCTATCAAGGTGCCCCAATTCTCTTGGACTCGTCTTCAAGGCGCTGATCCTTTCTTGGGTGTTGAGATGGCCTCTACTGGTGAAGTTGCTTGCTTCGGTAAGGACAAGTACCAAGCTTTCTGGGCTGCTATCCAAGCTACCCAAAACTTCCGTATCCCCCAACGCGGTGCTGGTGTGCTCATTGGTGGTGATGTTGTCACTGACAAGAAGGACTATGTCCACATTGCTCAAACCTTCTACAAGGAACTCGGCCATCCCATATTTGTGCCTACCGAGCAAGACAAGGCCTTCTTGGAAAAGGAAGCTCAAGTCCCATCCACCTGTTTGCCCATTGCTTCTTGTGCCGAAGACAAGCGTGTCTTGAACAAGCTCTTCAAGGACAACAACATTGACTTCGTTATTCATCTCGCAAAGATTCGCGCTCCTGACCAATTGGATGAAGGCTACGTCTGCCGTCGTGCTGCTGTTGACTTTGGTATTCCTTTGCTCAACGATTCCAAGGTTGCTGTTCTCTTTGCCGACTCTTGCGTTCGCCACAGAACCGATAAACCTCACACAGCCACCGAAATCCCTGATGAAGTCAAGTGCTGGAGCGATTTTGTTGATGCCAGAATCTAATTCAAGCATCCATTTTATCTCCTCCAACACGCATTTATTATAAATAACACTTCACTTATACAAACAAACCACCATTCCATGTAGATTTACACATTTTATAGACAATTAGCTCTTCTTTTTAATCAAAACACAATAAAATTTCGCAAATATATACACAAGTCGAGTTCAATGGCTGGGTTTGGTAGGGATCCCTCTCTCTCGCTTTTGATTGTGGCAAGCTTAAAGCATCCATAGAACTGGAGTACTAAAACCCTGGTATTTTTTTTCTTTCCCCATGCTTCGTAAAGTGTTGATTCCCTCTGCCATCAAGCTGTCTGGTCCCCGTACCTTTACTTGTTTGACAAGAAGCATTGCTGCTACCAGAGTCACTCCTCCTCATGCCGGTAAGTTTTTAAATGTTATCCATGTACTTATCCATTATGCTCATGCCCATGGTATCCAGTCGGCTCTCTTTTCAGATCCGGAACACTGACTCAACGAGTGAGCTCTCTCAAGATCTCTCCTTATGCTTTCCCACACACACAACCCACTGCTCCCAATTCTGCTGTAGCCGAGCTCATCAAGGACGAGGTCATTGAAAACGACACCCTGGCGTTTCTCTTGTTCTCCAAGTAGGTGTTCCTTCTTCTCGTGAGCAATATATCCATCGTCTCGGTCGTACCGGTCGCGCTGGTCGTGAAGGTGAAGGTATCATGTTGGCACCTTTTGAAAAGGCATTTTTGGACAAGGAAGTCTCTGACCTCCCTATTCAAAACATCGAAGCTCCTGCTCTCACTCAAGAGGAAATCAACGAAACCAATGAACTTGCTCTGCAGTCCATCAACAACATGGATGATGATATGGCGAGAGAGGTCTATACCGCCTATTTGGGTTATTACTCTGGAAGAATGCCCATGTTGGGTCAGCGTCGTTCTGCAGCCTTGACTAAAGCCAACAAGTTCATTGAATGCCTTGGTGTGACAAATATCCCTCATTTGAGTCCTCGTTTCTTGTCTCAACTTGGTTTAAGTGAAGGTAACTATAGTCGTAACAATAGCCGTGGTAGCAGTGGTTTTGGTCGTGGTAGCAACAGCCGAGGTGGTTTCAACCGTGATAATGATCGTGGATTCAGCCGTGGAAACAACTCTCGTGGTTCCAAGAGCTTTGATCGTGATAACAGTGATCGTGGCAGCTTCAACCGTCGTGATAGTTTCAGCAGCAGTAGACGTTTTGAGGATCGTGATGGTGGATACAAGAGCCGCGATAGCTTCAGTAGCCGTGATAATGGATTCAAGCGTCGTGATAGTGGCTTCAAGAGCCGTGATGATGGCTTCATGTCTCGCGATGATGGCTTCAAGTCTCGCGATAACTTTGAACGTCGTTCAAACTTCAAGCGTCGTTCAAACTTCAAGCGTCGCGAGGATTATCAAGTAATTCATGCATTGCAACTGCTACTATAGCAAAAACAACAACTTTTATATGTAGAGATCTGTAAATATGTAAGCCTCCCATTTCCCGTTTATTAAATCTGTTATATTATTATTATCAATCAAGCCTTTGGTTTATCACTATTCAATATTTGACGCAATACTTTGTTGGCCTATTTTTGAACTTGACGAAAGCAAAATTTTAGTTATCATTACACATTCGAACAAGGTACATTATTGTCATTAACAAGGGCATGTTGAAATGCTATGCCTCAGAGCAATAAGACCCATACATTTGAATTCAAAAGACCAACAAGACCTGCTACTTATTTTTGGCCCCACCCTCCCTCCCATTTTATTGAATAAAATATAGTATTTAAGAAAACAACAACTGAATTCACTCTTCTGAATTCTTGGCTTTTTGCTTCTTTCGAGGCGAGACATGAGGACTTGGATCATCGTTGATTTCTTCTAAAATCTCCTGGCTTTGGTCAAAGGTAAATATATCATCCAAAATAGCATGTGTCTCATGGATTAACCAGGGGATTGCAGAGAATTGCTTGGCAAATGTTGGTATTGACTGGTGTAGGATTGATGATTGACCAAGGACAAGAAACACCATGCCGAGAGAAAATACATATGAATCACATGGCCGCGATAATGTATATATGTAAGCTTGGCCATTGTAGAATTGGATTCCACGCAACTTGAGTTTTCTAACTGAGATGATGCTGGGGACTTCTAGCTTTGATACGATATGCTTGAACATGGCTTTGAGGTTTTTGGCTGTTTTGTTTCGATCTTCCAGGAAATGAGTGTGGTTGATCTTATTGGGGGGGACCCGAGACCTCGATGGTCATTATCTTCATATTTTATTTATTGTCAATTAGAACCACATCAATCTTGGGACCCGCAAATCTCCTTTCGTCATCATCTAAGTATCGATTGATTTCAACGGCTTTGACTTTCAAATTGGATTCTCCAAATACAAGGCGGTTTCTGGTATCTTGTAGCAATAAAGGTTTCAGTATTGGTGCCAAAATAAAGTAGAGATATGAGTCTCCGTTTACAAAGTTTGATGGATCCAAAAAAACATAGAACAATTTCAGCACCTTCAAGATCCAAAGTTTGCGATAAGCAGAATCCAAAACCTCCTGTTTCAAGGCTTTGATCATTTGCTTCTTGTTTCCAGCTTTATCTACTCTTGCTACATAGCCCTTTGCAAAATTGGCAAGACTCCTTGACACCGGCACTTTGGTCGTGAATTCATTCTTGAACCTCTTGTAGTCCACCTCATCAAATATGTTCAATAAAATATTTTTCTCTGATTTCCAAGCAAAGTCCAGAATCCCGAAATATAGTAAGCTATGGAAATGCGGTTAATGTCGCATTCGACTCAAAACATTCACGTACTCACTTTTGTCTTCCAAGCTCCTTAACATTTCACTTTGGCTCTGGCTGTTTTGATGGCGCTTGAATAGACGAGGTTGCTTATTTTCGTTCGGGGACCACCAAGTCCGGGGCAAGATAGCGAGCTACCACCGTAAGGACCACCTAATGTAAGCTACCCAGACGTTAAAACCACTTGTCATATTGAATACTCAAAAGATCATTGAATTGAAGTGTTATACTATACCTATCTGTGTTTTTTTGTTAAAAAAGGATAGAGAAAGAAAGGCGTCTATATCATCATAAATCAGTGATTAAATAGTAGACTCTAAGCAGGTAGCTCATTCTTCAGGCGGTCCGCACGTGAAAATTTGCCCCGGACTCGGTCGTCCCTAAGGAAATATATAGGATTTTGTAGTGTTCTATAGGTCAAGAGTGGTGTTTATTTGGGGGTTTTTGTGATAGTTTGTGGGTGCGAAATGAACGGAAAAGCAAAACATGATGATAATAATATAACAAGGAATAATTTAAATACTTAAATCTACGGAAATCTACAAACTAGAGGCATTCGATGAAGTAGGAGGGACATAATGTCTTTCTATAGGGATTGCGGAAGTAGCAGTGGATGTCGCATGGGAAGCAGCAGTTGAAGAAGGGAGAATCGACGTGGACACGGATGCTTGGGGAGTAGGCGATCTTCTAGTGTTGTTGGGCCATAAATACGATGCTGCCCACGTAGCAATGTGGTTAAGTAATGTACTGTTATCTCCCTTTTTGTTGGGCGGGCTATTATTGATGTCAGTGGCTGTCTGATGCATAGTTACCAGGGCAGGCTCTGCAGCATTGGTCTTTTCTCTATAAGTTTGTGTGATTGAATTGGACGACGATGATCTGATCGTCTGCGCTGAGGGTCTCTCCTGTCGCAAACACTGCCCAGGTGTAGGCCGTTGATAGAAAGAGTCCACGGTAGTTGAGGGCTGCGCACTGTACTCTTCAAAGTCTGAAATTGAATGGTTCTCCTCCATCTCGTCTTCGCCCATTTCTTCTTCCTCTTCCTCGTCGTCGTCGTCGTACACAATAGGCGACGAGGGTATAGGAGATCTGCTGGTAATGTAGCCTACCGAGGATGCTGTCGAAGTGGATGAGATGGAAGCATCGTCTGTGTCCTGGTCAGACTGTGATTTCTTGAGTCGTGCAGGAGCAATCTTCTTGATCGACTTTCGTTGTGGCATAAATAGCTGACGACGACCGATCAGTCCGTTCCCATCAGCCGCTTCAGTATAGGTAATATGAGATGTGATGATTTGATCTGTGTCCTCGTCTCCTTCGCTGCTGTCATCAGGGTGATCCATGGCAGATGGCCTCAGTATTAAATCCTCTTGGTCTTGGTCTAGATCGTCATGCTCTTCTTCGATGTCTTGATGCTCTCTTTCCTCTTCGTCTGTCAGAGCGATGCATTGCTCAACCTGGTGATTGAATCGAAGTCTAGGCTGGCGATGCGAAGCTAAAATCACAGGTGATACAGCACGAAGCTCGTCATTGACTTGTGAAATGGAGATTTTGCGAAGGTGCTTGCTACTATCTTTAGTCGTATTGATGGCCAACTCAGTAGCAGAGCGTTTTAAAAGATCAACCGTAGTAACCTTCTTTAGTGCCGACTTCAAAGGCTTTTTGTTCTGCTGTTTAGTCTTGCTTTGCAATATCAGGCCAAGGGTATCCTCTGCTGTTGCTTGTCTGGGCGTCAAGAATGGATCTTCCTCTGCTCTGATGACGGTGTGCAATGGACCATACAGCCATGTAACATCGCTATCCTTCAACCTATCAAGAAACTCAATCAATATCACCCTGGTCTCTCCCCTCCTGCCTCTCTGTCTCCACATTTTCATGAAAAAAAAAATTGATTACCAGTTCAAGGTTTGAGGACTGATGGTTTTGAGGTTGTTTCTCTGCTTGGCCCAGGTTCGCCATGAGGCATTTTCTAGACGTATGCCATCGACTACGTCCTTCTTTTGCTTGGTCATCACTCTCCAGGAAGCTGCCAAGTCCATTTCATCGAATTTGTATGATAAATAGTCGACACAGACTTCAGCATTGGTCTTTTGTTGAGACTCGAAATCATCCTCTGCAATCGGTTTCTTCAATGCGGAAGCTGCTGTTGCTGCTGTAACTGCAGACACCATGGTAATAAAGAAAAGAAAGCTTCAAATTGTATGGGAAGAAGGGAAGAAGAAACAAGAGTTAGATTAAATTGAACGCTTATGAGAGGGTGAGAATTTCAATGGCAGTCTAACATTTTGGCAATGATTTGCTTGCTCCCAAGCGATGGACAGCGTGCAGTAGAGAAATCAATCACTAAAGTGCTGGAGTGCATCGCTCTGGCAGCGTCGCTCGCTATCTAAGCTGTGTTTGATGCGTTTATCGAGGATGTATGATCGACATTTGTGATTTGCGTAAGCTTTTTTTTCCGATGCTGTGGATGGAGAAATACGATTTCTTTTGTGTCTTTTACTTGGCGGCAGCTTGCTTATTAGCCGCGAGCTTTGTTGTGAGAGTCGCTCATTCTTCATAATGACTAAAAGTATCTTGGCAGCGCATCTCATATGTGAAGATTTCATGCTTGGAATGATTGGATAGACTAAAAAATCTATAAGCAATCTATTCTGTTCCTGGTGGGTCATGGATGCGATCGTATGCCCTAAAACGGAAGTAATGATATTTTACTATTGCCATGACGCGATAGACCTAAATCTTAACCATGTGCCGCAATCTTAAAAGAAAAATACCACATTGCAGTCTGCTTCCATAGAATTTAGCTTGATATTTCTTATGGTTTGATACCTAAGCACTAAGCTCATAATTAGCTCCAAGGTAGCCACTAGTATCTAATTGCATCTCTTCTGTTTTGAAAGATAGTACCGTGTTAGTTACAACTTAATCATTCAAATCTTAAAGCGGCGGCATTGTAAAGCAGCGTGGCAATTTCTGAAGCCAGTGCACTTGAGTCAAGCGATTGATCCTGTTTCAAATTGCCATAATTACAGCTTAGAGCCCATATGCTTCATATTGCAAGTACAGTATCAAATAATGCTCCTTAATTTTATGAAATGAATTAGGCAATCAGTGCCCAATTAAGGTCGCTGGTAACATTAATATCGTAAATTGCTAATAATGTGATTGATGCTGATAGGCTGTGCTGATGATATTGTACATATCTCATCATTCAATTAAAGCAACGTTACAGCAATTATTAATATTTTTGTGGTACAATAAAGTAATGACCTGAAGGAGTACAATAACAGAGGTCATAAGACATGATTTCAGCCAGAAAACCATCTCTTAATTTACATCATTCAACTCAATTGTTACAGAGAGCGACATAGCCTTCAGCAATTGTGGCACTCTTGCCATGATAGCCAATTTTATTTTTAATACATTAACGACCAAATGCCCATATATGTAGCAATATTCATTAATAGTGGCAAGATTACTAACATTTAACACATCACAGATTCTGCCGAGATTCTGTACAGCATAAGCAAAATTGCGCAGAATTTTAACTATGTATCCTCAAACGACGATGCCAATGTGTGTAGATGTAAGCAATCAATTATTACATTAATTAGCCAGTTAACAATAAGAATTCAATGAGACATCTGAACAGACTAGAGGTCAATGTTGAAGTTAACGAGGCTACATAATGTGGATCCGTGCATATTGCAAAAATTGCAATACAGAGAGGCCAATTCTTACATACCGCAAGTTCCAGGAAATAGCAGTAATTTAACGCTGAGCCCATATGACTAGATTTATATCTGAAGGCCCAAAATAAATCTCGGAAAGCTATACAACCACCAGAAACCGATATATCGGATTGTTGCCTTTAATTTTTGAAAGATCTATTCATAGATTCTTGAAGATTGTGTAATGCTGTCAGGGTGGTTGAAGTGCAATATTGCAGTGATGAAAATACAATCTCCGTGTTTACATGTTGCAGGTACAAAGATCGAGCCAGAATTTGTATCACAAATTGTAGTGATAACGTACCACAAAGTGGGTGGTGTTATATGTATACATTCAGTCATGATTTTGTCATGAATATTAGCGTATGGAATATGCTCAATGGCATTGGAATGCCTACTGGTAGTGTCCAGCAATGATAAACTTATTTGCACGCAACTGATCTCTGATAGTACAACAAGCCCATTGACCTCCAATAATGGACCCAATGAGTATACATAGATCAATTACTTAATTTGACGTGTCTTCGCCAGGTCTTCTTCTCTTTCGGGGCGTTTTTCTTCTTAAAGGAATGCCCCAATGTTGAACGTCAAGATGTAATGGTGATGTGATGAGGCTGATGAGATAAAAACTGCGTTCTAGACATTTTGAAATTGATGTCTTCGGCTATACATATATGTATTGGTCTAATATTACATTCAATTGATGCTGCTGTCATTAAATACCTGCATTTAGAGGGTTGTTCAATTACTATGATTTTGCAACGTACGGCTCATAGTAAATGTGCGTGTGTGCTACATACATCTGCGTGTATTTGAACTTTGACGCGTATAATTATAACTTTTTGTGCAACAAACTCGAAAATGAACTCTTTTGCTTGGATTGCCCTTTATTTATGAAGTATTGCGATATGAGTTTACACGGCTCAAACAGTGCCTTTGATGGTAACCTTGACCAAGTTTCATTTATTAAATACATGTAGAGTGCTGTGTTGAATTCGAGTTTATGTTGCGAATGTCGCTTTGTGTACTACCTCAAAAAACTATCTAAAAATAAATCTGTGCCATATTTCAAGGTACAATTAATATCATAACAGTGCGTGTGCAAGTCGAATAATGTCTCTGATGCAGAACATTGAGCATGTAGAAGGCATGATATTATGATCTAGGGGTGCATAACTGAATCTGTAGCGTATATTTAAGCACATACAAGGTTATTCATGTCTGAAATGGGTGTTCAAAGTTCACAAATGTGAGGCGTCCATTAGCTCATGATTCAGCTGACTTGAAATCTCACTGTAACCAGGATTAAGCTTTCAGACAGTAAGGTTGACGATACACAAGGAAGGCTCATGGAGATATTAAACAAAAGCCTCCTTTTTAAACTTTCTGTGTTTTGTGTATAGACTCTTTGAAACTGTCTGTATGTGGCGGGGCCGATGAACGATGTGTTTAACATTTGTATTCCTCTTTAAAGAACATATTCGTAAAAATAGATCTCCACAATTTATTTCGAAAATCATATAAATACATCGGCATGGAGATCGACAACTCTACTTTTCTCCATTCACACCAACAAACCAATTCAATACTCTAATATTCAAAATGCCTTCAGTTCAATGGGTTTACGCTAATGGCTGCAATTGGGTCACTTTAGATGCTGTCGCTCAACAACACATTGAAAACCTATGGACGCTCAATTCTTCCAGTTGGATCCAAAGTCAATCATTCAAAGGCCCTGTCTACATTGATATAGACCAAATGCTTTTATTATGTAATGGAACTGCTTACAGCATTGCTCGCCGTAGAACATAAACAACAACGCCTTTTCACTAGATTTCATTGCTGTGCATGATTTGATCTACATTTACCAACTTTCTACATTTTTCTTCTTTTACCTACTATTATCACCATTATTTTTATTCATTCTCAAGAATAGTATGCTTTATATCTTATCCCTCAAGTGTGCTGTTCTTTATTTATTTTATTCCCTAGCCTAATCAATAAAGAAATTATTTCAAACTACAATCGCTGTTGCTGCCCATATAAACTAGTAGCTGTCAAATATCAGACTCTTTGGGACCAGACTTAAAAATAGACATACATTCAGAGTGCTGATCTCTGCCTAATTACCGACAGAAGATGATATCATGTTTAATATCAGAGTCTCACAAATTCACAAGTTGAGTGCAACACAATACCATGATTCAGGTGCGAATTTGATCTGCTACTGCTGTATTTCTGCATTGGCCGCATTGAGCGGAGGCGATATGGCGGCCATCTGATTGCTGTATAATGCTTAGTATGCCATCAAGTTGGAAATTGCACTCGATTCCATTGAGATGGATGAAGTGCATACTATGTTGGTGTACTTGCAAGCTAGACAGCTTATAATTTGACAAATTATTCGACATGAACCTTAATTGCAAATATATTTCAACACTAATTGCAACTTCAAGCTTTGGTTTTAATGTCGTACAGTAAGATTTCACTCGAGTGCCACACAAATCTATTTTTTTGCCCTTCACTCTGAAAAAATCTAAAAATAATCTGTCAGTGCACAGACTGTCGTTATATTTAGAAACTAACTCAACGTTGGAGCTATTTTTAAAACATCCATGTCAAAATCTTTTCAATATTATCATTTACATGTAAACTTTACATCTTCAGCCTTTTGAAGTGTGACAATCTGATAACATTTAATTGAACATGCAGAGCGTAGTTTTATTTTTACCGTTGTTGATCTAATTCGAGCTTTGTCTAGACACCTAGGGCGGCAACATTTGTCTAATGAGGCTTCGTATTTCGAATGCCATCGTAAATAGATCAGAGACATCTGAATGAAGCTTCTTGAAAACCCTACTGGTAAGCCATACTAGACTAGCTGAAGGGCTACAAATGATAATCTGCTGCAATTGCGCAATGTATATTTAGTAAAACAGCAATGGCAGATAAAATTGTGTAGGAAGAAGTGGCGATGATGGCATTGATCCTTCCAGATTCTGAAATGTGTGTGTGTGTTGAACAATACATGTCAGAGTTTTAAAGGAGATTTACTCATACTAATACTACACAAAAGCATGTTGATAGCGGTTTTCAAGGCATGGTACGATAGATATGATCTTGCTAGTTGATCATTGCTCACAATAGTGCGAAATAAGAACTGGATGTTAAGTAAAAGCAATGTCACCTCAATGCCTGTCAAATACAAAAGAAACATATACTAAATTCACGAAACTTAAAGTGGCTGCTAGATCTGCCTTTCGTCAGTTGGATGTTGACAATGCAGGAACGCAGATTTAGAAGTTTCTTTCAATATTTAAGCTTTGTTTCGCATAATCTGACGTTCAAATGTCAGAATGATGGATGAGTGAATTATGTGAGCATTTGAACAAAATGCCATATAAAATCGCTTTCAAAACGCCAAAAGCAAGTAATGCCAGAGGACATTCTTATCAAAGGACCTGTTGCTTACCACATCACGTTACTGATTTTGAAGATCCCTTGCTACGGGACAAACCAATGTCATCATACTTACATGTTTGATCAACAATGATGTGACTTCATCAGCATCATTTGCAACTTACTCTTAAGGAATAGACCCCCAAAAACAGAGGCAAAAAAAGCAATCATATTTAAACCCGGGTAAATAACTTTGTCAGTTTACATTTTCGCTTTTTATCATATTGTAACAGCAAAAAGCGCATAAATAATCGTATATTATGGCACCCAAACGTAGATCAGCGTCTGCAAAGGAGCAAAAGAAATCAAGCGCTTCAAGCTCGCCCACTACAGAGAAGATGGATGTGGACGTGCCCACTACCACCGACGAAGCACCTCCAACTCTCTTGGCAGCAGAAATACCAAGCAAAAAATGGCAAAACTGGTGGATCCGTACTATCACTACTTTAATAATGATTGCAGCATTTTTTGTTGTTCTCGCATCCGGTTATATTTGGTCTATTGTGATGGTGATGATCATCACAGTGTTGGTGTACAGAGAGGTTATATCAATTGCATATCACTCTGCAAAGGGTAATCTGCGATGGTTCAAGACAATGAGCTGGTAAGAGGAATCTAACAAGGAGAGGCAGTGGGTCATTGTCCGGATGCTTCTGACTAACAGAGACGTTTTTGACACAGGTACTATTTGATCACAACAGAGTACTTTTTGTATGGCGAATCCATCATTTACTACTTTAAAGAAATTGTTATGGTGGACGCGTTTCTCTTACCCTTTGCTACCCACCATCGATTCATCAGTTTCGTTCTCTACGTCATTGGTAAGTATAGTCGCTCTAACAGACCATCACCGTGGCATTGCATTAATCATCAACGTTTCACGAAAAACAGGGTTTGTATTCTTTGTCATGAACTTGAAGAAGGGACAATACAGATCCCAGATGTCTCAGTTTGGTTGGACCCACATGGCCATCTTCCTCATTGTTTTCCAAGCTCACTTCATTGTGGATAACATCTTGGAAGGTTTGATCTGGTTTGTATTGCCTGCTGCACTGGTCGTCTGCAATGACATCTTTGCATACGTTTGTGGATTCTTTTGGGGCAAAACTCCTCTTATTCAGCTTAGTCCTAAAAAGACAGTTGAAGGATTCGTTGGCGGCATGTTCTTTACACTCATCTTTGGTTTCCTTGCCACAACTCTTTTGATGAGATTTGATTACATGACATGCCCTGTTCAAGATCTTGGTGCATCTGCGTGGTCTAATGTCTCTTGTGAGCCCAAAAACCCAGTCTTCACTGCCGCACCATGGGAGATGCCCTCGTTGTTCCGTTATCTGATCAAATACACCGTAAGTTGTGATATTGCCACTGGCTACTGAAATGAGGCTAATATTACAACTCGTATAGACCACTATGGATGTTACTGAAGTCTGGATCGCTCCTGTTCAATTGCACGCTATCGTGATGGCATGTTTTGCTTCATTGATTGCTCCTTTTGGTGGATTCTTTGCTAGTGCCGTAAAGAGAGCATTCAAGATAAAAGATTTCGGACACAGTATTCCTGGACATGGCGGATTGACTGACAGATGTGATTGCCAGTTCTTGATGGGCTTGTTTGCATACATGTACTACCAAAGCTTTATAAAGGTATTTTATGGTAGTGAAATGGCATAACGCGGATATTGACGATATTCTTTAGATGTATAATGTCTCTGTGGGAACCATCTTAGCGCTGGTCATTAATAATCTGTCATCAAAGGAGCAGGTTGAATTGTTAGAGAGACTTCAAACTTACCTGGCAAATCAAGATCACCTGGCTAGTCAAATCGAGGCTGTCATGTCAAAAGCTCAGAACTTACTATCTGGCACAGCTTAAAAAAATATGTATAACTAATGAACACTTCTTTCTTAATGTAATAAAACTTAATCTCACCACAAACAATCAAATCGGGTTTCTTTATTTCGACGTTGCTTCTACTTTTTAAGGTTTGAAAACGATATCTTCCAATATTAGCCTCATGCTTGAAGGTTCGCATCTATACAATTAAATATAGAAATAGTAGTATACGCACTAGGTAAAAGATAATATCCCATTAGACTGAAATGTGCTCGAGCTGCATGACGAATCATCGCAATGTACGTAGAATCAGGCATTTTTGGATATAGCGTTGCCCAACATCTCATCTATCAGCCTACTAAGACTTTCATTCATTTGTGATTAACAGCTCCTTATAAGTTTCAGGGCAACGTCAGTGTTCAAAATTGCCACATTTACACAGCTATTATCCATCCATCAACGACAGCCCATACAATCTAAAAATCTAATTGCACCGTCGTGTTCCTCGCAAAATTTGACATAGGTACAGATTTATCTCATAAGCCAAATGACTGACACTTGAGGTCTTTGATTGGTTTGATACCAATATAATGCAAAATTGTACTTTTGGATGTTATGAACAGGCTTAGATTGATTCAAACCTCTTTTTTTTTTAGGATAGTGGATGTATTTGATCATGTCTAATACTTATGGTGGTATCGTGTGTAGTTACCTTAAGCCATCTGCACCATGCATTTTGAATGTTTAATCGTGCTTTTCTCATTTCAATTACATTTTTAGTTTCAATACGAATGCTTTATTTCTCTGAGCTGTTTCCAAATTTGAGCCAATAAAATCGCTTAAAAAGCTGTTTTAAACGCCGCGGACTTCGGAAAATTTTGCCATAGTTCTCCCTTGTTTTTTTGTTAGGCGGAATTTTAAACGCAGCCGAATACACTAGTATTAAGCTACGTTATCATCAAAAACCCCTAAAATGCCAGAATATGCCTTAATACACACGCCAGCTTATGATGCAAACGCTTGAGACTCTCAATTAGCACCAAGTAAGTGATACAAATCAAGTGAGGGCAGCCTATCTACCCCCTAGCCTCTGAATCAAATCTAGTTGTGCTTCAACGATAGGCTTATCCACACAACGAAAAAAGAGGGTTATGGCTCAAAGAACCATAAAAAGGAAGGGAAAGTAACAAGAGGGCATCACTAGAATGTGATGATGAAGAATATAAACATCGCAATACAGTTACATACGAGAAGGTAACATGCAATGTGTATCATCAAAATGACGAGTACAAGAAAAAAAAAAGTAGTAGAAAAAAGCATAGTGTTTGCCTCATACGAAGCAAGAACACCAACAACACCACCAGTATTACAGAAGAAGTAATACTTGAAGAACAAAAAGAATGCAAAGCTACTCCACAATAGAGCAGCACTACCAGCTATACAATGCATCAAAAGATACACCATAGCACTATGGTACAGCAACAGAAAAGTAGTTGCGTACATACAGAAAAGGGGGGAAGAATAAATCGCAATAGAGCAAACTAACGAATGCACAGTATCACGAGAAAGAAGGTAGTAAAAGGTTGAATGAATGTAATCCATCGCAACCAAACCCATGGCAACCCTATCCATGGCAACCCTATCCATGGCAACCAAAAAAGGGAAATATACAAACCAAATACAAACCAAACACAATGAATAAATATATTGCAACGAACTGGTCTAAAATAAACTGTATAATTAGTATTACTGTATATTGTACCGCGAAAAGTGGCCCCTATCGGCTGATACTTACTGTAACAAACTTGAAAGATGTCGTCTTGGGTACTGGTGGCTGCAAAAGTATGCTTCTTTTGTCGAAAGTGGTGTTGTATTCAATCAAAAGTAATAAAAAGTATATGGTTTAATAGAAAAAGTGCAGTGCAAAAACAGGGTGGAAAGGGAGCCTGAAAAAAAAAAAAAGACGCGTTGCTGAGGGTGACTGCAGCCAATAAGCTGAGCACGCAGAATTTGAGTGACGTGTACACTGAATATTTTGCACTGTGTTGACTGTACCCAAATGATTTTTTTGTGATGATTTTTTTGAATCAAAATCGATATAATTTGACATTTGAAAACATTTTTGTTAAAATTAGCTACAGAAAGTGTGCTCAGCGTATACTACTTTCTAATAAACTTAAGGGGAGAATTTGAAGGCGCATTCAATGGTGTCAATTTTAAAGTACTTTTAGAATGAAAAGATAAAGAATTTTGAGAAAATATAAAAAGCAGTTTTTCCAGAAAAAGTCGAGATTTAGCATATACAACGTTCAAAATAGCAGTTGCACACGTTGCCCTACATCTGTGCGGTCATTTTGATTTAATATATACCATAGTAAAAAGTGTCGTTTTAGCCTCCAAAATTGCAATCGTTTGATTTTTAACAAAAACCATGAGGGGTACCTCATGAAAAAACGTGAATTTTCGACGATTAGGATCGACCCAAAAAAAATAAAAATGAAGGTCTAGGATGTAAATGGTGATCGTTAGCAATCATTTGGCACTATTTGCAGCATCTAGAACGGCTTAGAAGGCAAGATATTGACGATTTGGCTGGGAAAAGAACCTTTAGTGCCATGTAGATCTACAAAAACTAATGCTACAAATCTGATCCAAACATTGAAAGATCAGTACTTCTTGGGACTACAAACTGATTACCATCAGACAGAAGTCCATAGAAATTTCGTGTATATTTCACTTTAAAGTCCCTAAGAAATCAAAAAACACCACTGATGGATCACTTCCAAAACGGATCTCAAATTACTAGTAAAACAATTAGCTCAAGCACAGCAGATCCCATTAGATCATAAAACTGGTAGGATGATGAAACTAGTAGTAGACTCAGTCACTACTGATGCATTGATCGTATGTTCATGACAATTATACTGTACAGTCTATTGTCCTCCTATCACCTGATCTTCTCATTTATTACCTCATCGTCACATCAAATCCCTCAATTCAAATAGTATATAAACCATCACATTTTAAATGTAATAGAAGATTTTCTTTACCTGATTAATTTTTTTCTTTTTTCCGAAGTAATTTATTTCTGATAAATCAACCACTTCTGATATCTCGATGCGCTTTTGAATAGGCTATTTTTTCTTAGAAGAAATGCTATCTGCTGTGGATTGTGGTATTTTGTATATCAGATCATCCAACGTTTGGGCAATGATGGTAGTGTTCAATAAAAGCGTTCTCTATTATTATAATATGATAGAAGAGATGGACTTAGAAGATGAAATCGAGCAAAATGTACAACGCACTGGTGAAGAACTGTACGAATTGTTTAATTAATGTACACTTAATTTAGATAATGCTGCGTATGCTGGCCAAAAAGGTAAGCCTCAGATTAAATAATATACCGATATTTAAAGTAAACCGAAATAAATACAGTAGTAGGATTGGAAAACTACATTGCTTTTACCAAAAACCAGCGTTTTAGCGATTTTGCTGTTGACAACGAAGAGAGTCTAGTAAACTGGTCATCCGAAAAGATCCATTTTAATCAAGATCAGCTGGTTTTACTTTGAAAACAAAGATTTGCTTTGGTAGTTAGACTTTCTAAAAAAGAGATGATCAAAGACACGTAAGTTGCCAAGATACTTCTTGACATCATGCCAATCTAATACAGTTTCTTTCATAAAGACTGAAGACAAACAAGACTGATAAAGAGTTATGGGCTACTATTTGCAAAAAGATCTCTGCTAAAGTAAGTTCAGAAACGATTTATATAACAGTTAATTAGTAATGACGTTCAATTTAGAAAAAAGTACTTGACAGATTCACAATCGCCGGTTTGAATACTCTGGGATACATGAGTCAGATTGTTGAAAGAACCCAAGCAGACTATATCAAGTCAGTTGAGAAGCAAACAACAAGCAGTGTACAGGAGGAACAACTTGACGATACCACTACGCAAGAAGTCGCTGGTACCAGTACTGAAAAAGTTGCTGATACCACTGCTCAGGAGCTTGATGATGAGTCTCATGCTTCCACTTATCTCCACGAAGCTCATCGCCTAGCATACGTCAGGGTATTAAAAAAATATGCCATGAAACACGTTTCCTGAATTCTAACCATATTTTTGCTTCTTAGTTGAACGGGGATACATTGAAAAGTCAAGAACTAGCTTCGTTAGATTGACTTACGGCCAACGCACCGGCAACCCCAATCACATCTTTAGTTACTCTTGGTGTCAAATACCTGAAGCAAGAGACTATTATCAATTCAGAGGAGTCTTTAATAGCAATGTAAGATAGAGCTCAGAATTTTACTGTAGATAGAAACTTATTCTCCATCCACCGTAGCTTATCTATTTCGGGTATTATCAACCTCTTGGATATCAGAATGATTGATATATACAGAAACTCTTTTACTCAAAGACAATGGCAGCATGTTCTTGATCAAGATAAAAAGCATGAAGAATTTTAACGACTACTGTGGCCTGAACGACGAGGAATCGAACAATATTTTGGATCGCCTGTTAGCCTTGAGAAATGCAGATGCATCGTGGAATTTATTGATGAGCAAAAATATCTGCTTTCTAATAGCAAGCAAAGCGGCCAACAGCCGCCATATATCATGCTTTTAATAATTAAACAAATGTAAGTCGAAAGTTGAAAGGTACAATACATGTATATCTAAAAATGCGGTTTTAATGGTGTTAGAAATTTTGCACACTGGTCATCATCCAAAGATGAATCTGAACTGACTATCTACCGAAGATTCGCTGCACTATTTGATATATTACTTGATTCCACAAATATGGAGATGATTAAGTAAAAAAAAAAAAAAAAAGAGGTCTAAAAACAGATAATGGACAAATCTATGGTTAGTAACGAAAATACTAATGTGGAAACAAAGGTGTCTATTGATATGAACAGATGGATATTTGTGGAATAAAATCAGGTTGATTTTGACCGAAAAAGAATAAAACCAGAGAAAATACAATTATAGTCCTTCCAGAGTTTATTGATTAAAAGAAATCTGAAGAAAGAATCCATGGTCTTTAAGAGCATGTATTATATCAATTGTAAAATTAGCTTCAATACAGTCAGAATGCTAATTTTACAGCTTATTTCAGGAATGTCTCCTGTTGATGGCATTTACTACTCTGTCATGAACCAAGCAGTGTCTGGTTATTACTATATTTGGAATCAGGAAAATCTCATGTCAATGCTCACGTCAAAGTCAAGTTCATGCAAAGTGTCAAGTTTAGTCTCATGTTACGTCGTTCTATGTTTAGTGTCAAGTCTTTAATGTCTTATCTCGTCAAGTCTTAAATGTCGTATCTCGTCTCGTCAAGTCTTAAAAGTCTTAAAGTCTTAAAATGTCTTATTTGGCACTTCAGGTTAAGTTTAGCTCCATGTTCCTAGCACTTCCCATAAGTATAAATACCATGTCTTTTCCTGTCGTCAAGTTTCCAATTGTCGATTATCTTGTATACACTACCAAGATAATCATTTCTTCAAATAAACCTTTATGACTCAAGTCTCGTTCTCGTTCCTGACGTACTCACTTTTTGAAATGTAGTTGAGATTTCGATGTGTTGGTGTTTGAGGTCGATACTATTGTCTTAGTCAGGATTGTGATCCCTCAGAATCCACGTTTTATTATCTGAGCTTATTGTTAGGGCATAAATGTTGTATGCAAAGCCTACGTTTACCAGCATGTGCCTGAAGACTATCTGCACATCTGGCTCCACACACACAAACATGTGGACACACAGCGTGTGCCTCGACAAGCTATATTCACTTTCGCTCGAGTGACTCGACATGTTGTTTGTTTACATGTTGATCATCCTCTGTGCACTGGTAACACCCAACTCAACATGCTGGGAACTCTTTACTGTCAAGATTCACTCAACGCGTATACATCACGCTCATCACTTTATGTGTGTACTTTACATCAGATCAAATGACCATATTCCACACCCGAACATACTGTATTAATCTGTAATAAAGAGTTCCTCCTTTACTTTCGTTTAGATACAGTTGACAACTGATTATTCATATCGTTTCATTCGACTTTATTAACACGAATTCATCAAACTCATCCAATCCAAATCTCAACTATTGTAGTCCTACACCATCGTTTTTCTCGCAAAATTTGGCATACCTACCTGCTAATCTCATTACATCGTCGATTGGTTAAAATCGGTCTCGCATGATGACCTGATCCTGCATAACGGAAATACGGTACCTGCATACAAGCAGGATATAGTATCGAGCACAAAGATACAGTATGCAGCTTTGAATAAAGTGATTTCCAGCACCCCACCTATCATTCCGTTAACACTAGATACTTGTAATTACCCACCTTTCTCATAAATCTTGTCTAGACTAGTGCACAAAATTGGATTATTTTGATAATCGTTCATCCATTATTAACGGCAACGCATAACGGCAACGCGTTCCGATGACTAGAGTCTGACTACACAATTGTGTTCCTTGTAAAAATTTAGCATAGGTACATGTTTATCTCATCAGCCAAATGATTGACATTTAAAGACTTTCATTCATTTGATACCAATATAATGCAAAATTGTACTTTTGGATGTTATGAACAGGCTTAGATTGATTCAAACCTCTTTTTTTTTTTAGGATAGTGGATGTATTTGATCATGTCTATACTTATGGTGGTATCGTGTGTAGTTACCTTAAGCCATCTGCACCATGCATTTTGAATGTTTAATCGTGCTTTTCTCATTTCAATTACATTTTTAGTTTCAATACGAATACTTTATTTCTCTGAGCTGTCTCCAAATTTGAGCCAATAAAATTGCTTAAAAAACTATTTTAAGCGCCGCGGACTTCGGAAAATTTTGCCATAGTTCTTCCTTGTTTTTTTGTTAGGCGGAATTTCAAACACAACCGAATACACTAGTATTAAGCTACGTTATCATCAAAAACCCCTAAAATGCCAGAATATGCCTTACTACACACCCCAGCTGATAGCGCAAATGCTTGAGGCTCTCAGTTAGCACCAAGTAAGTGATACCAATCAAGTGAAGGCAGCCTATCTACCCCCTAGCCTCTGAATCAAATCTAGTTGTGCTTCAACGATAGGCCTATCCACACAACGAAAAAAGAGGGTTATGGCTCAAAAAACCATAGAAAGGAAGGAAAAGTAACAAGAAGGAATCACTAGAATGTGATGAAGAAGAGAAACATCGCAATACAGTCACATACAAAGAGGCAACATGCAATGTGTATCATCAAAATGATGAGTACAAGAAACCAAAAGTAGCCGAAAAAAGTATCGTGGTTGCCTCATACGAAGCAAGAACAACACCTATACCACCCAGCAGTATTACAGAAGAGGTACTACTAGTAATACTTGAAGAACAAAAAGAATGCAATGCTACTCCCCAATAATAGAGTAGCACTGCCAGCGATACAATGCATCAAAAGATACACCATAGCACTATGGTACAACAACAGAAAAGCAGTTGCGTGCAGAAAAGGGGGATAGAATAAATCGCAATAGAGCAAACTAACGAATGCACAGTATCACGAGAAAGAAGGTAGTAAAAGGTTGAATGAATGTAATCCATGACAACCAAAAAAGGGGAATATACAAACCAAATACAAACCAAACACAAACCAAACACAATCAATATAATATTGCAACGAACAGCTGGCCTGAAATAAACTGTATAATTAGTATTACTGTATATTGTACCGCGAAAAGTGGCCCCCATCGGCTGATACCTACTGTAACAAACTTGAAAGATGTCGTCTTGGGTACTGGTGGTTGCAAAGGTATGCTTCTTTTGGCGAAAGTGGTGTTGTATTCAATCAATAGTAATAAAAAGTATATGGTTTAATAGAAAAAGTGCAGTGCAAAAACAGTGCGAGAAAAATAAAATAAAAAAAAAAAACGCGTTGTTGCTGAGGGTGACTGCAGTCAATAGGCTGCCGCAGCACAGAGCACACAGAATTTGAATGACGTGTACAATGAACATTTTGCACTGTGGTGACTGTACCCAAATGATTTTTTTGCGATGATTTTTTTGAATCAAAATCGATATAATTTGACATTTGAAAACATTTTTGTTAAAATTAGCTATAGAAAGTGTGCTCAGCGTATACTACTTTCTAATAAACTTAAAGGGAGAATTTGAAGGCGCATTCAATGGTGTCAATTTTAAAGTACTTTTAGAATGAAAAGATAAAGAATTTTGAGAAAATATAAAAAACAGTTTTTCCAAGAAAAGTCGAGATTTAGTATATACAACGTTCAAAATAGCAGTTGCACAGGTTACCCTACATCTGTGCGGTCATTTTGATTTAATATGTATCATAGTAAAAAGTGTCGTTTTCGCCTTCAAAATTGCGATCGTGTGATTTTTAACAAAAACCATGAGGGGTACCTCATGAAAAAACGTAAATTTTCGACGATTTGGATCGATCCGACAAAAATAAAAATGAAGGTCTAGGATGTAAATGGCGATTGATAGCAATCATTTGGCACTATTTGCAGCATCTAGAACGGCTTAGAAGACAAGATATTAAGGGTTAAATTCGGACGATTTGGCTGGGAAAAGTACCTTTAGTGTCATGCAGATCTACAAAAACTAATGCTACAAATCTAATCCAGACTTCAATCAATTGGTATCTCTTGGGGCTACACACAGTATATAATCAGACAGAAAGCTATGTAACTTTCGGGTATGCTTTACTATAAAAACGCTCAGAAATACGAAAAAAAAAGCTGGCGTACTACACCTACGACTTGGTGCAAGTGCAAAGTTATGCTATACAGCAGTTTCAACTACAGTGTTGCCCAAAATCCTCTCTAGCAACCTGTTACTATCAGACACTCGTGATTAACAGTTTTCCTTATGAATCTTGTGTAATTTTTTTGCACGAGCCGAGCCTCAAAATGGCCGACGAGCTTTTTGGGAGGCTCGTGAGAGTCAGACGAGCTTTGTGAAAAGCTCGCAATAGCTAAACGAGCTTTTTATGCTATGATGTAAGAGCTCGTCCGCCCTTCACGAGCTTTTTTATGCGTGTAACCGAAACAGCAGATGTGTAGTGGAATTTTCTGTCAAATTATTGTTTGGACAATAATCTTTTTGAATATACATTAGTAATTACACAGCCATAACTATACCTCCTACAGAAATGAAAGATTTATCTACATTTATTGTGTTTCGTAGCATTGAGCAATACAGACATTTCTTTTTACTTCTTATACTTGAGTGGCAAGCCTTTTGCGTTTATCATTTTAAGGCTAAAAAGGAATACATGCTGCTAACTGTTTCAGCCTCTTGTGTATTTCCTTCAAACTCTAATTAGCTGTTAATTGGCAAGAGAATAAACAAAGTACTCCTGCTCTTGATGTAATAAACATTGACTTCATAGAGCAAGTCAAAGGCGTAAATTAACGTTTGAGATGTCTCTTTAAATCTCGCCTTGTTTCTCTTCTATGCTCCATTCAAGAATAGTACTTTTCAATTCCACAAAAAAGCACCATGGCTGATGAATCTTTTTCAACCCTCGTAAGAAGAGCTTCTGTTCAATCGAATATGTCGACCTCTACAACAAATTCACTGAATATGCAACTATCTAGTACAACAATAACAGACACTGAGCAACTGAAGCTGATTGTAGAACACAATGAAAATCCCCTCAATCAAACTTCAATAATCTCAGAAGTGAATGCTAAAGAGTTCCTTATTCCTGTTCCTGGAGAGCTTGTTGTTGTACATGATGATGAAAGTACAATGAAGAAAAGAACGGCTTTTGCATGGTGGAATCGCTATGGTTATGGACTTCGTGTTGACGATAACATTTATTGCACATTCAACAGAAAATCACCTGGCGATGTCGATCACAGTAGCCATACACCTTGTGTTAAAAAGCTGTCAGCAAAAAGATCTCAATCAACAACCTTTGTCAGACATTTGGAAAATGCGCATGCTTTCACAGAAGAAAAACGTAAGATAACTTCAAGTAAGGCAAAGTTGCAATGAATAACATGACTCTTACCTTTACAAATATATTGTTAGATACTAGATATTTGCAGTTTTTGGAAATACAAAAAGAACTTACACCTGACTGGATGCTACAGGCAAACTTTGCTTTCAATCTGTTTAAGCGTTTTACTGATGAAAGAAACCAAATTGTCGTCAGTGAATTTATACAAAGCCAAAAGGAATTCGACAACAATCACCACCTTTTGAATTTTACAAGAGAGACGTTTCTAGAACTCTTGACCACATTCATCATCGCCAATCGCTTGCCATCTTCTTTTACCGAGAACAATCCAAGCTTCAGAGATATTTTAGGCTTCTGTGCTAATGTCATCAATACCATTATGAAACAGAAAGCTGCAAAATCATCGTCTGCATTAGCATCACTACCATCAGCAACCACTGTCCTACAGCTCCCATCTCAGCGAACCGTAAAATATCAGTTGCTTTCAAAGTTCCATATAACCAAAGAGAAGATCCAGATGTTGCTGAAATCACAGGGCTCACTCAGCTTTACGACTGATTTATGGAAGAGTTCGACAAGTATGTAATACCATCACTTTCCTCATGTTTTTTTCAACTCTCACAAATGTACGATGCGCTAATCTCAGGTTATAGATAAATATTTCATGGGTGTCACTTGCAGTTATATCGATGTCAAGACATGGGAGCCAAAGCAAATTACATTAGCATTAAAACCCATATACTATGCAGCACATACAGGTACATGCCTCATTTGCCACCTGCTATCACCTGGAATTTCCTTGTGCTAACTCTAAGAGATCAAAATAGGCGAAAATCTTGCAAATTTATTTCTGCAAATCACAGACGATTATGGCATCACTCCCCAGATCCACTGTATCACGGCCGATAACGCTGCTAACAATGGCGCCATGGGAAATGAATTAGAAAAGCAAGCTGCAATCAGACACGACTTCAGTTTCAAAAGAGATGAAAATCTGATCGGATGCATGAGCCATATAATAAACCTAGCCTGTCAAGAGCTTATCGTGAAAGGCCTTAAGAGTGTTGCTCCCCCAGATGGCTCAACTTTGCAAATCATGATGAAAGAGGTAAGTATGCAGCTTTTGTTGGACGATATGGAATGATGTGTATCTCATAAATATCATAGGTGACTGAGACAGAGAACGAGTCTGGAGCATCAAATCCTATTTACAAGTTAAGAAAAGGCTGCATAGCCATCAGATTGTCCACTGCGCTCACTGAGAATTTTGAACTGTTTCGGCAAAAAAAGAATCTCCCAAACTTGATGCTCATTTCAGACTGCAAAACACGCTGGAACTCCACAAAACAGATGATAGACAGATTTGAAGTTTTGGAAGAAGCATACGTTATGACGATCAACAGCGCTGCAGACCAGAAAGTAAGAGATTCTTGTTCATTGAACAGTGAAGAAATCAAGTACATCAAAAAGGTGAACACATTGCTGGCTTGCTTTGACGATATTACAAATTGGCTGTCGGCCCAACGGTGAGTGTGTTGCATAGCAAACAAAAAAAAAACAGACCGGATTTCTTACATATACTATAAACCTTAGATACACAACCATCAATCGAACCATCGTACTTTTCAATGGGCTTTTTGATGATTTGGATAACTTCCAAAACGAAAACAGCAACGATCCATTGCTCAAAAATGCTTGCGAATTGTGCAAGGGGAAGCTGTCAAAGTTCTACTCGAGAACCGACCTGTCAACTCTCTATGCTTGTTCAACATTTTTAGACCCTTCACTCAAGTTTACTTACTGGTAAGAGCAATACATGCATTGATGACAAATGTAACTACAAGAAGTCTGACACATGCATTGCTGTCTCATTTCTTGTTTGGGCATAGGAGGGACGATGAAGGATGGACAACCGAAATGATAGAGGAACAAAAGGCAAAGTGTGAGAGGGCTTTTTATTGCTTTCTAAAGGATTTTTATGAGGCCCAAAAGAGAGGGAGGCAATGCGAACAATGGAAGAAGGTAGCTGTAAGTATAGAAGGATTGTCATTAGGCATTAGAAGAACACGAACTAATTCAAAAAATCAGTCTCAATTTCATCTGGTCATCAAGCAACAGCAGCAAACATGCAGATCGATGCACAAGGTTCATCAGCAGCTCCTATCCTCAGAGTCAGAGGCGCATCAAGAAAAAGAAAAGAAGTAGATCAACAAAGTGGTGGCAATGCTGACGAAGCAAGAAGCAATGACGACGTATCAAAGCGAAAAAAAAACGACACTGGCATCTATACTTGCTGACAGCAGCACGTGGGTAAAGCACAAATTAGAAGAGAACAAAGAGCTGGATCTATACCTAAGCAGCAATGAAGCCGACGAGTTCAGCATGTCACCATCTCTTGAATTATTTGAGAATAAAACCAATGAAGCAGGTAAGTTGATACAGTATAATGTGATCTCATTTGTGGAGTATAGTCGATATAAACTTACACAATTTTAATTAGACATTATGAGTAAGAACAAAGATATAGGCCTGTCTTATGCTACAAGACCATTAGTTTATTGGGATCGCTATAGTATGAAATACCCGCTTTTATCTCAATTCGCAAGAAAGTGCCTTGGAGTGAGCTCCACTAGCGTTGCCTCTGAACGACTCTTTTCTCAAGCCAAAGCATTCATCAAAACAGATAGAGCAAGATTGGAGCCTGAAACAGCAGAGAAATATGTCCTACTAAATTGTTGGTACAGAGAATTCAATCAAACGCTATCAATTTCATAGTCTTCGTTACATGCAACATCATTATCTTTATCTCAATATAGTACCATATACACTATCATCCGTCAGTAAGAAAGTGCTATTGCTATTACTGTAGTATTTTATCTTTTTTTTCTCAGTAATAAATTAATTGTTCTTGTCAATGGATCAGGGGTAATCACTCATACCTTTTTTGGAAAATTAATCAAAAGCTCGGTTAACACAGACGAGCTTTTCAAATTTTGCATGAAAGCTCGCCGTCCTCAGACGAGCTTTTTGAAAAGATCGCCAGAGGCTCGCGTGGCACAAAGCTCGGCTCGTGAAAAAACATTAATCTTGTGAAGTTAAATGCTTGAATTTGGATTATTTCAAAAAGAATCATCCATCCATCAACCCAAACTCATCCAATCTGAAATCCAAACAACCATCGTGCCCGATTGCACAGACTCGCTATAGGCACATTCAAATTTCATTCGCCTACCATTCAAAATCCAAATTCAAAGAGAAATTATAAGAGAAAAAAGAGAAAGTAAACCAAGCGGAGGAAAGGATGGTGGGAGCGATGATTCCAAGGCATACCCCTTTGTTTGGGATAAAGGAAAGGATGAGTCATGTTAGGGGCGTCACTGGTAGTATTTGTGAACTATCAAAGCGACTCTGTATTTACTTCATTTTTGCTACAACATGCATGTACAAGATTATGAACTTTTGAATTAGTAGGTCCACATTGACTAATATACAAATTACTACTAGAGCCAACGCCAAATCATAGTAGCCTGACAGACCCCACCCCCCTCGTATCCTCGAAAACCACAATGATCGTTTACAAATCAAGCGCGAGTTTATTCTTAATTGACAGTAGTAGTATACATGTAACATAGATATCATAGATAGCTTTTTCTAAAACAAGGCCAAACCGTAAGGAGGTTGTCTAATGAGACTCCACTTGTCATCATATTCCGCCCAAAGAGACCATTCAAGTTCCTTCAACAACTCGTTGCGCACAGTCCAAGCCTTGCTGATGTCGCTGACAGTGTCAGCAGCGAATGTAGCTTCAGAGATATACTTTTGAACAGATTTGAGAGCAGAAGCAGGGTGTCCAGCTTCACGATCACGCTTGACCTTGATAAGCAAGGAGGACAGATTGCTAGAGCTATCGTCCGATGTCCATTGTTGCAAAGAACGAACAGTAGCCTCCAACTCTTCGCCATGTGCGTCCTTGTCCGAAACAGCAGCGTACGCCATAGCCTTGTTCTTCAGGGCATTGATGATTTGCTTCTTTTTATCATTGTTCTCCTTGCGCTTTTCCTTTTGTTCGTCGTTCTCGTCATCAGGCTTCTTGCGACCGTAGAATTCCAAAAGCTCGCTTTGGTTGTACTTGGCAACGATGGCATCTGCAATCTTGACGATTTCAGCGCATTGCTCCTTTGACAATTGGCCAG
Source organism: Mucor lusitanicus (assembly GCA_010203745.1). Classification (NCBI taxonomy): domain Eukaryota; kingdom Fungi; phylum Mucoromycota; class Mucoromycetes; order Mucorales; family Mucoraceae; genus Mucor; species Mucor lusitanicus. The sequence continues at coordinate 1,372,986 of JAAECE010000003.1, read as the reverse complement.
GCTTCAGTAAGCAATCTACATTGGATTTACCCTCTGAGGCAGTCCAGATGGCGTTGATCTTGGACTCCAAAAAGTTGACATCATCAGGATAGGTGGCTTCCAACTTCTTCAACAGTGTCTTGTAGGCTTCAGAATCAGCAGCAAATTTCTTGAGGTACGAGATTTCCAAATCGCGAGCAGCATCCTTCAATTTTTGCTCCAGCTCCTGGTCGGTGGGTTTCTTATCACTCTTGCTGCTTCCAGAAGATGCTTCAATGACAGAGGGAGGAACAGTGTACAAGACATTGTATTGGCCACCGTCAACCTTGCTCAAAAAGTTGAGTTTGCCGACCAAGGCATCTCCGGGTTTGGCTTCCTTGGGAATGGCATCCTTGCCAGTGGGTGCAGCAATGTAAAAGACCTTGGCATCCTTGCGCTCCAAAGCAATCTTGCTATAGTTGGAGCTACCCTTTGTGAAGACGTCGCCCATAGTCTGGAATGTGTTGAAGCTAGTGCTCTTCAAATCCAAATCCAACTCCAAGATGGTTTCCTTCAACTTCTCCAAAGCGGACTCGTTCTCGGTAGACAGTTGGAGCATGATGGTGTAATCACCCTTTTGACTAATCTTGATATTGTGGTCAAAGACGTCGAGGTAGCCCACAATCCTCTTATTGACGTCGTAAATGATGCCAAAGACACCGGCCAAAAAGTGTTCATAGAGCTGGTTCATGACAGTTGGGAATCGAGCAGTGATGGTGGTGCTAGCATCAATCTTGAAGTTGTAGGACAGGATAAGCTGGTACAGCAAATGAGAGCTGGGCAATAAATCACGGTCAGGAAGCATGGGTGTGATGGTAGCTTCAGAAGGACGGATGTATTTGCGCAACTTGCTGAAAGAGACACTGATATTCAAGTTGTCTTCTCTGCGGATAGGACTTGAGATGTCCAAGCGAGTAACTTGAGGCTCCAAATGAAGTGTGCTGTGTCCATTGGCAAGATTGCCAGCAACCTGAACACCATGGAAATTGAGGCTCAAATCAACATCGTGTTGGCCAAGGCCAGACCAGAACTGAGCCAAGCAGACTTCCAAATTGAGTCCCCCACGGACAGAAAAGTGCTTCTTGATGACCTGGTCGTCAGACTCGGGATCGCCAAAGGAACCAGCGCCCAGCATAAAGGTATACGTGTGCTTCTTCTTTTGGTTTTGCTTGGGCACAAGTTGCAAAAGGTGAAGCATGAATCTAGCGGGTGCAGTATCAGCAGGGGCGTGTGCTTTGATGACAAGTTCACAGCTGGTCGCGCCTTCAGGCACTTGCACGAAACGTCGAATGATATCACCGGGACCATACTCGACATTCTTGTATTGAATGTAGCCCTGGGCAGGGACTGTGGGCTTGACGACAGCTACAGGGATGCTGAAAAGAGGGCCACGCTCAGGGGCGGAAGTGTCATAACCGAGGACTTGACCGTAATGGAACTGGCTTTCGCTGAGAGCAGTAGGATCGACCTTGATTTGGAATGCATTGCCGCTGGAATGAAGGTAGAGATAGTCGGGCACAGTGATCCAGGATTCAGTAGCGACAAGAGCAACACGGACGTCGTATTCAAACTTGGCTTGGTTGTACTTGGGATCCTCAGGGTCCAGTTCGTTCATGAAATGAGGTTGCACCTTGGTAGTGATGTATTGGATTTGGCTGGTTTCATCCAGTTCGCGAAGATAGATACCACGCTTGTTGCCTCTCTTTTGGACAGTGACCTAATAAAGTCAAAGGTGAGCTGCCGCGCTTCCTACAGCAGACAAATGTACTTACTCTGAATAGCAAGTCCAAATCCTTACGGTCCTTGTAGTTGTCAAGGTATTCCCAGGCCTTATCCACTTGGATGAATCCAACATTGAGAGGATCGTCCACTGACTTGGCAGTTTGGACCACAGCATTCTTCAAACGGTAGGGAGTGTATTCTTGGTTTTCAGCCTTGAGAGCAGACACGAGCAATGCAATACAACCACATGCGTTGGGACTAGACATACTGGTACCGTTCTTCAAATCGAGCTTGTTCAGGACATAGACAGGAACACTGGTGATAGCACTGCCAGGAGCATAGATATCCACACCTTGATAGCCATCCGTGGTAGGGCCACGGGAAGACCAGGTATAAGGACGCTCAGTGACGGACTCGAGAAGAGCGTACTCTGCTTGCATTTGAGCATGCTTCACATAAGCACCTACAGTAATGAAGCTCTCGTCCATGCCAGCTGGTGCGCCAATGGAGCTGTAGCAAGGGCCATCATTGCCAGCACTGGTAACGAAAATGCAGCCTGATTTGCCGATAGCTTCTTCAGCCAAAAGCTTGATAAAGTGGCCGTCCGTGGGGAGACTTGAGGATTCACCATAAGACATGTTGGCCAAGTCCACCTTGTGCATAGCAAGATGAGAGGCAGCACGCGTCAAACCGGGACCAGTTTCCATTGATCCGAGACGAGAATCACCAATGCGCAAAGAGATGATTTGAGCACCAGGGGCAACCTATATCAATGCATTTGTGAGTATTATACTGAAGAGATGTTTCCTACTTGTGACCAGAATACATACACCATTCAATGCAGGTTCATCAGGAAAGTTACCAGCAGTGATACCAGCTACATGAGTACCATGACTTCCGGCCAATGTAACAATACTATTTACAGAAAATTGTTCTTGAATGAGCATCTCCTGCCCTCACTTTTCCACCTTGATTCCGTAACACGGACTAGGCTTACCTGAGAATGTTACCATCGTTATAAATGTTGACAGAGAAATTGAGCAAATCAGCCTTTCCAAAGGTGTGATATTTGAGTTCTTTGCGGTAATCTGTCAAACAAGGTTGGTCTATTATGGTAACATCAACGAAATTTGGGTTAGCGACCATTATTCCCTGTTTGGGCAACAATTACCCTTTATGTTACAAACCTCTCAAATCTCCAGATTCATTTACATCAATGACAGCCCTCCAGTCCTTTCCATCGAAATAGACAACACAATCCAAAAGAATACCGGGATCCTCGTAGTTCTTGTTCAAGTCTTTGAGGACCTCGACACGAGCCTCCAATTCAGCCTTTTCGGCGTCGTTTGTCTTTTCGTCCTGCTGAGGCTGCTGCTGCTTCTTGTTGAATTCGGCAAGTTTGGTTTGTGCTTCACTCAAAAGACCGGATTGCTTTTTAACAAAGTTTTGGCGACGTTCCTGAATCACATATTTAGCCTGGCTGTCCTGTCCTGCCCTGCAGCACGCTGCTTGATTGACTTACCGCCTTGATTCTGGAGCACAAATCACTAGGAAACAATTCGTATGCACGCTTGAGACCAATGCGATATTCATCACTGGGGTTTGTCCAATCACCCAAAATCAGCTTGCGTCCACTGAGACCCTCAATGACCTTTTTACCGTCCTCAGTGGTTGGCTTTACGACTTTGCTGGTCTCGACATCACCTAACACCCCCCCTTGATTAATCGCAATTCTTGCCTCATGCAACCAGCAACTCACCTCCTCCAGTACAATCCACGATATCAATCATCTTGGGCTTTCCATCAGTAGTGACCTGCATACCAGCGGCTCCAGGGTCAACGCCTATCCATGACAGGACATCAGCATGTGTGTGTGTGTGTGCCCCACATGTTCAGGGACGGCATGGACACTTACCTGTATCGAGGATAGCTACCACAGTGTTTCTGCCATCGTAGTTGGGATACTTTTTAATGAAGCTGGCAGCTTGCGTATCTTGCTTTGGCATGAGTCCGTGCACAGGGTACTCTTGAATAGGCTTTGTAGGTTTGAATGTCATGGTTGATTGAGAAGAAGAAGAAGAAGAAGAAGAAGAGAAAAAGAAGAGACTGTGGGATAATTCGACACTTTTATTCTTTTTTCTGTGTGTGGAACGACGCGTATGCAAAAAAAAAAAAAAAAAGAGAGAGAGAGAGGTTGAATCCCAATGTAGTATAGTAGTACAGTAACACCAAGCATTAAAGGTTGGTATTGTTGCTGCTGGTGGACGTATGGCCAGCAGAGGCTAAACTCAACAAGGTGCCTGAAACTCGTCTCGAAGCCTTGGGTGGTGGCACGCTGCTGGAGGCAGTGCTGTTGGATCCTATAGAAAAAGAGACATGTTGGTCATTTTGAATGGCAAGACGGAGGGAAATGCGTGTTCTTTACTTGATCTGTTGTCAGATGTGGTTTGAGAGTCGCTCGAGTCCAACTGCAAAGGTGGAATATGGCCCAGGTTGTTCTTGTCGGATGCCAGCGATCTCTGGGAGGATGTGGAGGTGGAGCGACGAACCTAGTACAGTGGGCCCATTAGAGTCATGTGTCATAGTGAGTCGGGTATACTTACTCTGCCGCCTCTTCCAGGCGATGGAGGCACGGTTCTGAATACAGCGGGAATGCCTTCGTCCAGCGGGATGTCGTCTGTGGGCAGCCCAGCCTGCTTGCGGAACTGGATCAATTCGCTCTTGTACTTGTTGCATTGCTGCATCTTTAAGAGGACTATGGTACCAATGAGTCTATGTGCACTGATGATAGGCGTGGCTCACGAATACTTGCACTCTTTCTCCATCTCGGTGGTTCTGTTCTTCAGCACGGCGATTTCAGACAGCAACATTTCCGCAGTGCCTGAGGGGGCCTCATTGACGGATGTAGAAGACGAGTTCCATTTCTTGGGGCTGTCATGTGGGTGTGAGTAGACGCTTGACAACATGTTTCCACTGCAGCACTTACATGATGGGCGACACGGGTCCAGGCGATAACGCATTTGTGCCGTCATGCATGGTGCTCATCATGGGCGACGTTGTCTGAGACTGTTGCTGCTGCTGCTGCTGCATCTTCATGGACTCCAGCTGCTTTTGCAGCTTGTTGACAATGTACTCCTGCTCCTGCTCCAGCGAGTTCTCCATATCGATCTTTTCACGCTGCAGCTGGTTCAGCTTCTTTTGCAGCATGTTGGTCATGTATTCCTCCTCTTGCTCCACCTGCAAGAGCAGCTCGCCCTTTTCTTTTTTGAGCCCTGTGATGCGCTTCAGCAGGCGATTTGAAATGAACTCTTCCTCCTGCTCTGCCATGGCGTTCTTGTGAGGTACAGATTAGCTTAGATGTCATCACTCGCCCAGCCTCGTATGTTACCATGTCCACCGTCATTTGTCGAAGCAGCTTGTTATCGTGCTTGAGTATTTTGACATGTCCTTGCTCCATTTCCAACTCAAACTCCAGCTTCTTGATGTGAATTTGTTGCTCGACGCATTTTTCATGCAGTTGCTTGACTTGATCTCGCAACTCGCTCAGGTTTTCGATGGCCATCAGCTCTTGCAGACGGTCCGATTGCTCGTTTCTGTGCTCATAGTTAGCATCTTGTGTGTGCATCTGTGTACAGCTACCTTACGTGGACATGGTCTGCAACTGGCCCAAAGTGGCCTCGTAGGCTTTGGTGCGAGACTTTAGGTCGGCCTCCAAGACAGCCTTGTCTTTGCGCACCTAGTTGACGAGAGATGTAAGCACTGTGTGTCTGCTCAGAGTGCGGCTGTCTACAGGCTTACCTTTTCAAGCTGTTCACGAAGAGAGTTTGTCATTTTCTGCTCGTTTTCCTTAATCTCGTGGAGTAAATGATTGTGCTATCAGCAACAGTCCGTAAGTATGCCATGTCATGTACGTTTAGAGTGCAGCTCACCTCGTTCTCATCATTGTCCTTGATGCTGGACGCACTGGATGCAATCGATTTATGCTCAGTCATGGTATGATATCTGCTTGGAAAGAGAGAGAGAGAGAGAGAAAAAAAAGAGATGATTAAAGGTGCCCCTAACCCCCCTTTCTCAAAAATAAAAGAGACCACGAGTTTTGGCCCGCACATCCGACTTGATTTGAGATGGAGTCTCGGTTCATCAAATTAGTGCTGTAATAGCTTCATGAAGCCCTGATGCAGGTGTCAGTCTTATCACTTTTTCATTAAATGTTTTAGTCTTGGCCACCGACAGTGGGCTTCAGCAATCAAGATCCTGGCCTTTACTGCATGAGGAGGCCCTGTTGGTGTATGTACCGCCAAGGGGTTACACTCTATCATAGCACAGAGCGAGTTTTAGAGTTTGTTACACATGCTTTGAAACAATTAAAACAACATGATGTTGCTGTGGGAATGATCCCTTCTATAAAACGGCTAAAAGCCCTTAAATTCCCAAAGGAATGGAGTCATTTGCCCGCGATGATTGGTTCAAGCTTATACCTGATATTACTAGTAGGTGATTGATGTGTGATGCATTTCTAGAGCTGCTTGATTCATGCATCTGTTGTGTGGGCTGCTGTAACGCAATATATATATGTGTATAAATACCAGAGCTTAACCCCTCTCATTCATCTCTTTTTTCATTATTATCTTTCATTCATTACTACCATGTTGACTCCATCAGAACCTTCGCCCAATGTCGTCTCGCAAATGTCCCTCAAAGGCAAAGTCGCAGTTGGTAGGTGCTAGTATTAAACTCACGGTTGTATATGCCAATGCGTGTCATGCTCAATTGACACGATGCCATCACAGTGACTGGAGGAGCTCGCGGTTTGGGATTCGAGATGATGGCAGCCTTAGCTGAGAGTGGCGCTGATGTTGCCTGTGTCGATCTGTTGGAAGAAAGCTGTCTGCAAGCTACCATCAAGATTGCTGCTGAATGCCAAGTGAAGGCTTCCGCCTGGGGTTGCGATGTAACCGATCCTGCTGCTGTGGAGGAGCTCTTTGCCAAGGTCATTGAGCAGCACGGCAAGGTGGACATCCTGGTCACTGCTGCTGGCATCAACAAGGTGTGTCCTGCTGTCGACTACTCTGCGCAAGACTTCAATACAATCTTTCAGGTCAATGTCAATGGCACCTTTTATTGCATGCAGCAAGCGGCCAAGTGAGTTGTTGTGTGTGGATTCTGTATATGCTATTCTATACTAAAGCTCTGTATGTTTAGACATATGATGCGATTGGGCATCCCGGGCTCCATCATCACAATTGCTTCCATGTCGGCCCATGTTGTCAACAGACCTCAGACGCATGCTCCCTACAATGCAACCAAGGCCGCCGTGCTTCAATTGACCAAGTCACTGGCTACCGAATGGGCTCCTCATCAGATTCGTGTGTGTGCCATCTCTCCCGGCTATTTTGACACTGTCATGAACAGAACCTTGCTGGCTCAACAGGGCGAAAAGGGTGCTGCTTTGAGGAAGATTTGGGAGACCGAGACTCCCATGGGTCGCTTGGGTACACCGCATGAATTAAAGGGCGTGGTCGCATTTCTCGCATCAGACAATGCTTCGTTTGTAACAGGATCTGAAATCATTGTCGACGGCGGATACACATGCTGGTAGTGCTATACACTCTTGTCTCTTTCAAATAAAGCCACTTCGTCTAGATCCTCATCAATGCGGTGAGGATCTTTTATTTTTTGCATCAAGATGTTTGTGTTTTCAAGCAAGATAGATACCTACTGTAATTACAAGCTGAGCATGCCGCAGATCAAATGACAGAAAAAAAGGTGAAACCAGGGCAACAAACCAGCACATGTTGAATTGCCGCCCGACGCATATATCAAAGCTGGAAAAAGCTTGGAAACTTTACCTTTTTCTCTCTTCTTTTTCATATTTATTTGTCAAATACCATGCTCAACTCACACAACAGAACCGAAGAAAGATCGACCGAAGACGTAAGAGTGTATTTCTCGGAGGGCTAATCTCTGATGACATGCTTGCTAACTGGTAGAAACAGATCATTTTGGAGCCTTACACCTACTTGATATCACAGCCTGGCAAAGATATCCGGGCAAAGTTAATTTCGGCATTCGACCTGTGGCTGCATGTGCCCAAGGACGTGCTGTGCGTAATCAACAAGATTATCGGCATGTTGCATAATGCTAGTTTAATGTAAGTAGTGCTTGTTATCTCGCCATGAGGGGGAGGAAAATGGATACAATTGCTGATATCGATCCCAATACAGGATCGACGATGTGCAGGATGACTCTGATCTTCGAAGAGGTGTGCCTGTCGCTCACCATATTTATGGTGTACCTCAGACTATCAACACTGCAAATTATGTCATCTTCTTGGCATTGCAAGAAGTGATGAAGCTGAACATCCCCAGCATGATGCAAGTGTGCACGGAAGAGCTGATCAATCTGCATCGAGGCCAGGGCATCGAGCTGTACTGGAGAGACAGCCTGACTTGCCCCACCGAAGAAGAGTACATTGATATGGTCAACAACAGTAAGTGGGCGGTGTAGAGATCGTGCATTGACTCATGAGTAACACGATCGGGCAGAAACCAGCGGTTTATTACGATTGGCGGTGCGATTAATGCAAGCAGCAAGTGAAAGTGACATGTGAGTAGATGGTGCCACGTACACACACCTATTCTGGCTGATACTGAACTGTGGGGAGCAGTGATTACACACCGCTCGTCAACATTATAGGCATCCATTTCCAGGTGCGCGATGACTACATGAACTTGCAATCCACCAGCGTATGTATCAAACTCAAAGGGCGAAGAAGGAGAAGCATGCTTACATGTGCCTTGATATAGTATACAAACAACAAGGGCTTTTGTGAGGATCTGACAGAGGGCAAGTTTTCATTTCCCATCATTCATGCCATCAGAAAGGACCCTTCCAACCGCCAACTGCTCAACATCATCAGCCAGAAGCCCACATCCATTGAAGTCAAAAAGTATGCATTGGAGGTGATTCGCAAGGCAGGCAGTTTTGAATACGTGCGCGAGTTTCTGCGTCAAAAAGAGGCCGAGTCTTTGAAGGAAATCAAGCGTTTGGGTGGTAATCCTTTGCTGGAAAAGTACATTGAGACCATCAGAGTAGAGGCCACCAACGACTAGTAGATTGTCTTTTGGATACCCTGTCAATAAACACACCTTTTCTTTACCCGTCATTTTCGAAATGCTGTACTCGCATGATTGCATTCCATCAACTAAAACCATAGATGCAATACAAATACCCCCATGATAGCTATAGTATTAGAAACTCTTGTTGAGAGAAAAGGTGATGCAAAGAGTACTACTATCATCCTACTGATAAACCTGACTTGAAGCGTTTACCTTTATAAATAAAGGCACCGTCCTCTTGTCAAGTCCCAGGCACACGTTTTTAAAACATGTTTATGTCAACGTGCTATTCAATGGTGCCAAAATATGATAAACAAAGTTGATATTGACATACTTGTTTAAGGGAACTGGAGCAAAGAATTCTGCTTCTTTCTCTATTCTGTAATCATTGCTGCCATGATCTACTTCACACTTACTTTTCTATTATTTTGTATACCTGCATTCATTGCGTCGCCTTTCCATCATCTACAACGCCGAGATGTCACGACGGTCTACCAACCCACTACCATATATGAAACTGTAGTGGCAAGCACACTTGAAGGCGTGTATCGAAAAACTAGGAAAATATACAAACATCGACATGAAGTGATCAAACAAGATCGCCAGGAGTTTGAAGATGAATTGGAACATCTGAATCAGCAATTAGATCCGTACAGAGAGTATACACCAGGGCAAGCTGCGAAATACCGACAAGACGCTGATGAGGAAGAATCAAATGACAGAAACAGCAATACATCAGACAGCTCTAGTGATGGCGATCAAGAAGACGATGATGGCCACTGCAAAGAAGATGATGAATGGTGTTGTGAGGAAGGCGAAGAAGGCTGTGACGAAAATGAATATGAGGAATGCAATGAAGGCGAGGAAGGATGTGAAGAATACGATCCGGACCAAGAGCTTATCCTACGCGAAGTTGATTTTGACATTTACATTGTGGATGTGGATGAGTATGTCGGCACAACCATTGAGCGCGCTGGAGAAGTCGCTTTTACGCTGCTCAATGGCACTACCGTCAGTGGCCTTGAAGTGGCTACGACTACACCACTATGAACAAGATGGATAAATAATTAAATCTACTTTTTATTAATTTTGAACTATTGCGTGAAATCAATAAAAACTTGATACGCTTTGCTACGTTAAGCAAGGACGAAGACAGCACAACAAGTCTGAACTGAAGGTTTCTTCAGAGAATCTATCAGATGCCGATGCACGAGCATTAGCCGCCATTTCTTCATATTCTGCTTCTGTGAGCGATAAGGCTGAATTCAAGCATTCTGCAAACGTGTCTTCCGTGTCAGCCAAGAACCCTGTCTGTTTGCCATCGTATTCAACAACAATGTCTAATTTGGGGCCGCCCGATTTATGAGCCACAGGTATTAATCCAGCAGCCATGTATTCCACTACACCGATACCGAAATGCTCGTTCCACATGGTATGAAGGCCAATCCTTGACATGCCGAGGCTGGATACTAGCAGATCGTAGGAAGCGTTGATTTCAAAGCGAACAAAGTCCTATGTGTCCCGCATGCCATTAGCACATGTATATCACTCTTGCGCTTGCCTCCAAATGCTTACATGAATGCCGAGATCGACCGCTTCTTTGCGAAGTCCATCAATTCTCTTTGCGTCTCCTTCGTTTCGAGAGCTTCCCATCAGCACAAGCTCCACAGGATGCGTTGTTTTCCATTGAGGATACTTTTCAAACAGTCTGGCCAGCGATTTCAATTGCAGTGAATGATCTTTCTCGGGTCTGAATTGAGCGACACTGATAATCATGGATTTTCTGCCCTTGAGCGGTAATGCATTGAGTCGCTCTGTATCACAAGGAGGATAAACGATCTCTGATTTGGTGTGCCATAGCTGATCAATGTGTCCCTTTGTCCAAGTTGAGTTCACCATGACGATGTTGGCAAAGGATCCGCAAAAACCATAGATTTTAGCAAAAATTCGGTAGTAACTATCCATTGCCATCAATATCTCGCAATCTGCATTTTCAACCTGAAGCTTACATTAGTTTACCAGTGCTCCAAATGGCACTGGAGGCAAACTTGGCGTCGTTGTTGTGAGCAGCTCGTCTTTCGTATACTCGATTCACCATGTCAGAGCTGATGGTGGGGTAATGTGTGTAAGTGGCAATCTTAGCGTCAGTGAAATAATGTACAAGTGGATATGTGAATGCGTAGCCCATGGTATCTATAGAGGGTTTAGTTAGAACATCAGTGCGGTTGTAGCGTATAGTCTCACTGTGCGTACCAAAGAAGACATCAGGTACTAATTTGCTGATGGCTTCATAGCCAATGATGAGTGATGCAAGACTTTGAAGGATCAGTGTAAATCGAGGATATCTATAGACGGTGCTGGTCAGCTTTGCTAGTAGGGCGCAAACATCTGGGTAGATCTAGTTACCTGGCATCTTCTGTCAGATATCTCTTTGTTAAATATACAAATTGAAGTGTATTGGGGTTTAGCGAAATGTTGAAATTGGTCTATGGATGTCATTGGCATGATAAAGTGAGTGGGGCGTCGCAATAATAGAAATGAAGACACTACTACCTTGACTTTGTTGATGATTTGCTCCTTGGTAGCTTCAATGTCGCCAGTGTATACGACACAAATGACATTGCTGAAATCTCGTTGGACGTCTCGCAGAGCTGTCCATAACACTCGTTCTCCTCCACCGCCTGCATTGCTATAGATCCATAATGTGTTAACAAGGCATTTACACATGAATGTGTGCACGTACCAGTATGGATGAAAGAAGCCCAGGAATAATGGCTGGTCAATGTTTGCTGCAGCAGGTCCCAGATCCTGCAACAATTGTAATCTATTCTCTTCTGTCGTATTCTTGATGTAGAACTTGAGCACAGAGAAGCTCGCCCAGCTCAAGACAAGTAGAGCCGTTATCCAAAATGATAACGACATGACGAAATCTACCATTAAAAAGTAAAATATAAATGTAGGTTACAAGGAAACAGAGAGGCATTTCACTCTTTATATATGCTAAAAACTTTCTACGAAAACTCAGCCAGTCAAATGCTGCCAGATTTGTGCATCTCGCATTTCAAATTGATTTGCAACTTGGAGACGTATCATACGTCCGCCAAAGTAGTATATGTGAAATGTGAAAATTCAGGCTGTGGTCGTCATTGAGAACACGTCCTCGTTGAAGCAGCCCATATCAGTACTTGATCGTAACTGAAATTTTAACATCAAGTAGTGCAGGTATGTTGTCATGGTATCATGCCGTGGAATGATCTGCTATATGCACTCGTGGCATTGCCAGCTTACAGATGCTGAAATTTGAGAGATTTCTGTATATCCTTTTAAATATATCATCAAGAAGATAGCACTCGGTAAACACTAATGTCAAGTGTGCCATTTCGTGCTGTCGTTCTCTGTTATAATCAAGTGCGGAAGATGGATTTGCTACATGGTGGCCAATGTGATTTGACCAAAACACCATACGCCTTGTAATGTACAAACGATACAAACCAGTTGACGTCTACAAATACATTGATTTCGTACAGAATAGCTCCTCTCAATAATAGAATCGTTGATAATCTGGCTCTTGTAGCACTGGATTGCATGAAAAAGGAGTGGCAATTCGCACTACCATAGTCTCATCGTCACAGCAACAAGCCACTGCGATCAATTAAAAAGCGTAGAAAAAAATTGCTCCACTCACTCTTTCCATATACTCTCCATCTGTCATCAATCATTGAATAAATCAACATGGCCAAGATTGTATTTGAAGAAGACGCCGAGATTGTCGTTCCCGAATCTACCAAAAAGCAGCAAGACGATGACATTTTTGATCAATCCTCATCCGATGATGAGGCACCTGAAGCCATCAGCACTTCTAAAGCCAAAGAAAGCATAACATCGAAAGCACAGGCCGAGAAAGAAGCTGCCGACAAGTAAGCTTTCAATTACACCTTTTACGTTTGAGACGGTATGACTAATGACATGTCAATTTTTTTCTGTTAGACTTGCTGCTGCCGAGAAAGAGAAACGCAGACAACGAGAACAATTCCTGAAAGATCAAAAGGAAGGCAGTAAAAGACAGCTCAAGGAATTAGAAAGAAAAGCCAAGAAGGAAAAGCTGGAGAAGCAATACAAGGAAAAGATGGAAAGACGAAAGCAAAAGGAGCAGCAGAAACTAGAGAATGGTGAAGACGACGACGAGGAGGAGGATGCAGATGAGGGAGCTGAATTACTACCAAACGATCTGTTACAACAAGCTCTGCTAGAAGAGCAGGAAGAAGAAGCCAACAAAAGAAAGCATGTGACAACAGAGGAATTTGAGCGCATGATTGCTGAACAAGAAGCCGAAGAAAAGGAGAGAGCCAAGAAGAGAAAGACCACAAAGGATGGCAAGGTGGTTGGAGAATATACCGTCAAAGTGTTGAACAATCGCCCCAAATTACAGAAACCCAACAAGAGCATCTTGAATATGAGAAAGTTACATTTAAATAGACACTCTGTGCCAAGAAAGGAGGCAGTGGTAAATATCAGTAGTGGTAGAGACGGTGCTGCGTTAGTGTTTCGTCGTAAATAAAGCATGTACATATTACAACAAATACTCTTCTTCAGTGGTTGATGCATTGTAGTGACAAGCAAGATATCAGGCAGTGCTTCAATGTCATTTGGCAGACACCTGAACTGAAGAGACCATCAAAGCCTTTATATTAATGCATTCGCAATACTTCCTGGACATGATATTTACACCAAATTAATCACTTTTCGTATGCATCTACGGCAAGCAGATCAGGTACTAGCTAGTACCTCGAAATACATTGAGCCAATATACTTTATGTATGCTTATTCACGCATGAAGTGAGCCTCAACTCTTTGGAATTGGATTGACTTGATCTGTGCCAATGGATCCGGATCTCATCATGTTTTCATTTCTTTACGCCATTTCTTGTGTTTGGCTTACAACATCTGATTTGCCAGGCAAGGGTAAGTAAAACAAATATTGCACAGCCCTTTTGTCCGTGTATACTTTGATTTCACCTTGTAAATGAACTGCAGTGATAAAAAAAAAAGCAGGCAATGCTTCAAGGAGAGCGATGGTGCTTTTGTAACGTCATTCCTTCTGTCGATTGCGTTACAATAAAATCCCATTAGATCAACTTATTTAGATCGCTGTTCAAGTTGATGTAATAAACAACGGGAAAACTTGATTTTCCGAGCTTATCTTCATTACATGACGATGCTCAACAAAGCCATGCAGGCAAACAAAGTACGACCGAAACTCTCAACGATAGGCCACCGTGTATCAAAAAATACAGTAATTGTAGATTGCATCATCTGTTGATTCATTCATCTGTGTTTGTTTTACGCCCTTGCGGCGAAGTAGTGGTCTTGAATTACTAATAATTTGATTACAAATGAATGGGACAGTCAATGGGCAAACAGTACCAGATCGACGGAGGTGCATGAATTCGCTAAAATGTATAAATAAGGATCATTTCATCACGACGTTTCCTCGCACCTATTTCAATCTTCAAATCATTTAAAAATGACTGCACACAAATCCATTACTCTGCAACCTAGTGGCGATAAGATCCCTCTCGTGGGCTTTGGTACCGCAAGAATCCCTGCTAATGAAACCGAGGAAGTGATCTACAATGCTATCAAAACCGGTAATCGTTTGATTGATGGCGCTCTACTTTATGGCAATGAACCCGAGGTGGGTAAGGCTGTGAGAAAGGCTATTGCTGAAGGAATCGTCAAGCGCGAAGAGCTCTTTAGTAAGTAAAACGGTACGCTCATGTCAATGTTATACAATGTTGACCTTCTCTCGTTACACAGTCGTTGGAAAGCTTTGGAACCACTACCACGAAAAACAACACGTAAAGCCTGTCTTCCAAGAGACGCTTGACAACTATGGTCTTGACTATATTGATCTTTACCTCATCCACTGTAAGTCTGATATATGAGCAGACTAAGCCTAGGAAGAGCAGAAACTAATGGTTTACATTTTCTCTCTGTTGCAGTCCCTTTCGCCACTGAGTATGTCGAGCCCAGCAGAGACATCAACTTTTTGAGTGCCAAGAAGGAATTCAAACTTGTCAAGGCACCTTTGCAAGACACATGGCGTGAACTGGAAGACTTGGTGGATGCTGGCAAGATCCGCAACATTGGTATCTCCAATTTTAATGTGCAATCTACGCTTGATCTTCTCAGCTACGCTCGTATCCCTCCCAGTGTCCTTGAAATCGAACATCATCCTTACTTGCAACAAAGACGTCTTGTCAATTGGGCTCAATCTCAAGGCATTCAAGTCATTGCTTATGCTTCGTTCGGTAATGCTGTCTTTACCAAGTTCCCTCCAGGTACAGAGCATTTGGACAACTTGATGAAGCATCCTGTCATTGTCAGTATTGCTGAGAAGCATAAGCGTGATGTTGGACAAGTTCTGTTGGCATGGGCTGTTCACCATAACGTTATTGTCATTCCCAAGACTGTAAATGTGGATCGCATGAAGTCTAATCTCGATATCGACAATATCAAGTTGGATGATGAGGATTTGCAAAAGATTGCCAAACTGGAAGCTAATGCTCGCTTCAATGACTTTTTCGACGGCACCTATGGTTTCAATTTCCCTCTCTTTGCCTAATGAATCCAGACACGATACTGCTCATTAATCTCATATATATGCAATTGTACAAAAAATTGTAGTAATAAAAGCTAATTTGTAACATATTATTTACTTTTCGTCTTTCAATGTCATCCCAGAGCTCCCATGTTAGACCTGCAACTGAGGAACCAAATTTTCTGAAAAGTTCCATAACTGTAGTAACCCAAACAGTTCATACAGAGGCAGACAGCTTGCTTGAGTTACCGCTTGCTAACTTACAGTGTGCAAACCACAGCGAAATCTGAAGAACTTTGAGTCTTGTTTTCTTGCCTCAGAAGCCGTTTTAGATCACCAGAACAGCGCCATAAAATTGCTCCCATCGTACACTTAATTCCTGGCACCTTTGCTCAACTTTTTGGGGATCATTAAAGCTCGCCCAAACGCCATGTGATACACATTTGGTATATTATCATTGAGAACAATTGGCAAAAGCTGTTGGTATCCTCTACAACTTGTTTAGAATCATACAATAGAAATCCCTCATTAGTACAATTGATATTAGTAGCACCAATGCCTGCTCCATAGCATTATCAAGTCATCTCACATCAGCCTCCGATGACGTTTCTTGGACAGTATCCTTGATTTATCGCAGTACATCCGTTTTATATAATAGTCGACATTAAACTTATATGCAAACTCTTTTTTATAAGAGAAAATCTATTTGACCATGTAGGATACTTATTCTGGTATCGTGTGTAGCTACCTTAAGTCATTTGTACCATGCATTTTGGATATTTAGCCTTGCTTTTCTTCAACATCAATGCTTTATTTCTCTGAGCTGTCTTGAAATTTGAGCCAATAAAATCGCTTAAAAACCAGTTTAAGCGCCGCTGAGTTTTTAAAAAAAATTGCGAGGGTTTCCCTATGTTTTTTGGTTAGGCGGAGTTTTAAGCACTGCCAAATACAGTAATTTAGCAATTCTATCATCAAAATCCCCTAAAATGCCAGAATATGCCTTACTACAGACCCCAGCTTATAATGCAAACGCTTGAGACTCTCAATTAGCACCAAGTAAGTGATACAAATCAAGTGAGGGCAGCCTATCTACCCTCAAGCCTCCGAATCAAATCTGGTTGTGCTTCAACGATAGGCATATCCACACAACAACGCAAAAAGAGAGTTATGGCTCAAAGAACCATGAAAAAGTGGGAAAAGTAACAAAAGGGCATCACTAGAATGTGACGAAGAACATAAACATCGCAATACAGTTACATACAAAAAGGTAGTAGCAACAAGCAATGTGTATCATCAAACTGACGAGTACAAGAAAATAAAAGTAGTAGAAAAAAGCATCATCGTGGTTGCCTCATACGAAGCAAGAATACCAACACCACCACTAGTATTACTGAAGAAGTAATACTTGAAGAACAAAAAGAATGCAAGGTTACTCCAGAATAGAGCAGCACTGCCAGCGATACAATGCATCAAAAGATACACCATAGCACTATGATACAGCAACAGAAAAATAGTTGCGTGCAGCAGAAAAATAGTTGCGTGCAGCAGAAAAATAGTTGCGTGCAGCAGAAAAATAGTTGCGTGCAGCAGAAAAATAGTTGCGTGCAGCAGAAAAAAAGGGTGAAAGAATAAATCGCAATAGAGCAAAAAACTAGAGAAGAATGCACAGTATTACGAGAAAGAAAGTAGTAAAAGGGTTGAATGAATATAATCCATGGCAACCAAAGAAGGGAAATATACAAACCAAATACAAACCAAACACAAACAACAATATATTGTAGCAAACTGGCCTAAAATAAACTGTGTAATTAGTATTACTGTATATTGTAACGCGAAAGGTGATTCTTATCGGCTGATACCTACTGTAACAAACTTGAAAGGTGTCGTCTTGGGTACTGGTGGTTGTAAAGGCATGCTTCTTCTGGCGAAAGTGGTGTTGTATTCCATTAATAGTAATAAAAAGTGTATGGTTTAATAGAAAAAGTGCAGTGCAAAAACAGTGGAAACGGGGGCGAGAAAAAAATAAAATAAAAAAAAACGCGTTGCTGAGGGTGACTGCAGTCAATATGCTGCCGCAGCACAGAGCACACGAAATTTGAATGACGTGTACAATGAACATTTTGCACTGTGGTGACTGTACCCAAATGATTTTTTTGTGATGATTTTTTTGAATCAATATCAATATAATTTGACATTCGTAAACATTTTTTGTTAAAGTTAGCTATATAAAGTGTGCTCAGGGTATAATACTTTCTAATAAACTTAAGGGGAGAATTTAAAGGCGCATTCAATGGTGTCAATTTTAAAATATTTTTAGAATGAACAGATAAAGAATTTTGCGAAAATATGAAAAGCAGTTTTTCCAGTAAAAGTCGAGATTTAGCATATACAACCTTCAAAATAGCAGTTGCACAGGTTACCCTACATCTGTGCGGTCATTTTGATTTAATATATATCATAGTAAAAAGTGCCGTTTTCGCCTCCAAAATTGCGATCGTTTGATTTTTAACAAAAACCATGAGGGGTACCTCATGAAAAAACGTGGATTTTCGACGCTTTGGATCAATCCGAAAAAAATAAAAATGAAGGTCTAGGATGTAAATGGTGATCAATAGCAATCATTTGGCACTATTTCCAGCATCTAGAGCGGCTTAGAAGACAAAATATTGAGGGTTGAATTCGGACGATTTGGCTGGGAAAAGTACCTTTAGTGCCGTGTAGATCTACAAAAGCTAATGCCACAGGTCTGATCCAGACTTCAAACAATTGGTATCTTTTGGGACTACACGCGGATTACCATCAGACAAAGAACGATGGAAATTTTGTGTATGTTTTACTTTAAAAACGCTCAGAAATACGGAAAGCACCGCTTATCGATTGCGTTGTTTCAATGCAGCTTCTACAGTACTACTAATAATGACCTATGGGCTTAGAAAGTAGTGCAATCTGCTGCTGTGCATTTCAATTCTGTGTATATCAAATACACAGTTTGGGCAGTGGTTGCGTACAGAAAAGTGCTCTCTACATACATAATAGAAAGAATAATTGATCTAGAGGTTGGAATTGGGTATAATTAACTCTCCACTCTTGAACCATAGATATCGTTCAATTCATGTACACTTAACGCAGCCACCACTGGAAGTTTGTTTATATGCTTATACTATCTAACTGCCTCCTCAGAATAAGTATGCAACAATGCTAATATGAACTTTCCAACAGTCATATACTGTTGTTTAAAAAACTGCGTCATAAAACTGAAATCGAGCATAGCTAACGATATACTGGAGGGATTTGCTCGCTTTTGGTGTCATTAAAACCACAAAAAACGCCACCATATGATAGCAAAAGTTTTGAATGAGACCCGGTCACTCTGATTCGTTGAAGAGCGATAAATACGTTTCTTAGCTATCTTTAAGCTACTAAAAATTAGCTGTGAGAGCTAGGGTTAATTCAAATTTAAGCAATACCACCTTGAGAACAGTGACGTTTGAAATGATGATATTGGATAAGAGCCCAAAAAGGATGCATAATAGGATTTTGAGGTCTCATCTCTAATTACCTGAAGCTCTGATCAACTAGAAATAATTATTTTGGGAAATTAGCAGGGAAATTGTGCATTTCGTGATTTTTGCATTGCTAAAGTAAAAATCAAGCAAATAAAGGTCTGGAAAATGCTACAGTCAGGTTTCGGAGGCACTAAAGCTAAACTTCATGCAGTTTGACTATACTTTGCCTGGCAAAAATGGCGCGCAATCAAAGGACCTTTCTTAAAATTTAGCCTTTTCACCATACCGCTTAACGTTTTTGCACATTTGACAAGGGGATTTGGTAATTTTTTAAATTAAGGCTATTGCTAAGGTTATCAAAAAGCCTTTGTTTGAGTTTGAAGAAGATCCGAGCGATTTACAGCGTTCTACGAGGCGCAACGTTTTTTTGAAGGAACGGTTTTTGAAGGAAGCGTACAAGCCAGTCAGTGCACCAAATTCAGTTTTTTATGTACAGTAGAATACGGAAAGACCACATTACCAGACGCATAAACAAAATTGATGCTATTCCCAAACTATTTTCGAAGAAATCAGAGATCGATTAAAATTAGACGTTTTTATAATTACTGAAAAATTTCATTTATGCCAAATTATCCAATCAGCTTCAAGCTAGGAGGTTAATATTATAGATGTTGATAGTACTATTGCTTGTGGTTTTTTCGGTAGTAAGTTCACATAAATACCTTTATTATATGAGTATTAATCGTAAATCAAAGTTTTGTGACGCAGTTTTTTAAACAACAGTACTACGGGATGATACTAAAAGCTCGCTTTACCGTATTTTGTCCAACGCCCAAAACAGTGTTCAACCTGTGCCACTCTTGAACAAAGCATGCTAGAGCCAAGCGGTTTTGAATGCAGTGCTGTGCAACACCTCCTCTATCTATCTGCTATTTCCACACGTCCGTAATTAAAGGCCTTCTTTGCTAATCCTGTCAAGATGAGTGCTCACAATTGATAAGTTTTGAGTAGTCATTTATCCATCTACAGCAACCTGTCCAATCCAAAATCCAATTACACTGTCGTTTTCCTCGCAAAATCTGGCATATGTACGTGCTATTTGTAATTCTCTGGCATCCATATTTCGAAAGCTCATCATAGATGATCAAAGCCTTGACATGCAAAACACAACAGTAAACACACTAAGGATTTGGAGCAAGTGCAAAGCTTAGCTATGCAGCCATAACTACAGTGTTGCGCAACACCCCCTCTATCGATCTGTTAATAGTAAACACTTGTAATTAATGGGTTTTATTATGGGTCTTATCAAGATCAGTGCTCCAAATTAGCTTATTTTTGAAAATTATCCGGCCATCAACGGCACCTCATCCAATCTGAAATTCAACCATACCATTGTCTTTTTTGCAAAAATTTGGCATGGGTACGCGCTAGTTTTAATACTCTGGGATCAAGATTTTGAACCCGAACCTTGGATGGTTTGATTCTGTATACCTAAATAATAATACCTAAATACCTGGATACAACCAGAATTTAGTGTAGAGCACAAAGATACAGTGTCGCGCAACACCCATTCTATCGATTTGCTACTACCAAAAGCTTGTAATTACGGATTTTGTCAAGTTCAGTGCTCAAAATTGGCTTATTGCAAAAAAAAAATCATCCATCCATCAACAAAAGATCATTCATCCATAAATAAAAGCTCATTTAATCCAAAATTCAACTACCTCATCGTGTTCCCCACAAAATTTAGCACAGGTAAGTGCTGATTTTAATACTCTAACGGCAATTGTTTTGCAAATGGGTCTCGCATGATGATCTAATCCTGCATACTGAGAATACTTGCATACAAGCAGGATATAGTCTCGAGCACAAAGATACAGTATGCCGCTTTGAATAAAGTATTTTCCAATACCATATCTCTCAATTCGTTAACACTAGACACTTGTCATTATCCGCCTTCCTCATGAATCTTGTCTAGACCAGTGCTCCAAATTGGATTATTTTCGAAACCGTCCATCATCCATCAACGGCAACGCATCCAGATGACTAACGTCTGACCCCACAATCGTGTTCCTCGCAAGACTTGGCATAGATACATGCTTATCTCATAAGCCAGATGATTGACATTTGAAGACGTTAATAGATTTCATACCAATATAATGCAAACTTGTACCTTTGGATGTTACGAACAGGCTTAGATTTATTCAGAATTCTTTTTCCCAGGAAAGTGAATGTATTTGATCATGTCTGATACTCATGGTTGTATCGTGTGCAGTTACCTCAAGCCATTTGCATCATGCATTTTAAATGTTTAGTCTTGCTTTTCTCATTTCAATCACATTTTTAGTTTCATTATCAATGCTTTATTTCTCTGAGCTGTCTCCAAATTTGAGCCAATCACAATGTTTTGTTTGCCCTACAGACACCCCAAGCCAGAAAAAAAAATTGCGAGGGTTTCCCTCTGTTTTTTGGCTAGGCGGAGTTTTAAGTATTACTAAATACAGTAATTTAGCAATTCCATCATCAAAATCCCCTAAAATGCCAGAATATGCCTTACTACACACCCCAGCTTATAGTGCAAGCGCTTGAGACTCTCAATTGGCACCAAGTAAGTGATACAAATCAAGTGAGGGCAGCCTATCTACCCTCAAGCCTCTGAATCAAATCTGGTTGTGCTTCAACGATAGGCATATCCACACAACAACGCAAAAAGAGGGTTATGGCTCAAAGAACCATGAAAAAGTGGGAAAAGTAACAAAAGGGCATCGCTAGAATGTGATGATGAACAAAAACACTGCACTGCAGTTACATACGAGAAGGTAACATGCAATGTGTATCATCAAAGTGACGAGTACAAGAAAAGTAATAAAAAAAGGCATCGTGGTTGCCTCATACGAAGCAAAAACACAAATATCACCACCAGTATTACAGAAGAAGTAATACTTGAAGAACAAAAAGAATGCACGACGGCTACTCTACTATAGAGCAGCACTTCCAGCAGCGATACAATGCATCAAAAGATACACCATAGCACTATAGTACAGCAACAGAAAAATAGTTGCGTGCAGAAAAGGGGGAAAGAATAAATGGCAATAGAGCAAAAAACTAACGAATGCACAGTATCACGAGAAAGAAAGTAGTAAAAGGTTGAATCAATGTAATCCATGACAACCAAAAAAGGGGAATATACAAACCAAATACAAACCAAATACAATCAATATAATATTGCAACGAACAACTGGCCTGAAATAAACTGTGTAATTAGTATTCCTGTATAATGTACCGCGAAAAGTGGCTTTTTTCAGCTGATACCTACTGTAACAAACTTGAAAGGTGTCGTCTTGGGTACTGGTGGTTGTAAAGGCAAGCTTCTTTTGGCAAAAGTGTCGTTGTATTCAATGAATAGTATTAAAAAGTATATGGTTTAATAGAAACAGTGCAGTGCAAAAATAGTGCGAGAAAAAAAAATAAAAAAAAACGCGTTGCTGAGGGTGACTGCAGTCAATAGGCTGCCGCAGCACAGAGCACACAGAATTTGAATGACGTGTACAATGAACATTTTGCACTGTGGTGACTGTACCCAAATGATTTTTTTGCGATGATTTTTTTGAATCAATATCGATATAATTTGACATTTGAAAACATTTTTGTTAAAATTAGCTATATAAAGTGTGCTCGGCATATACTACTTTCTAATAAACTTAAGGGGAGAATGTGAAGGCGCATTCAATGGTGTCAATCTTAAAATACTTTTAGAATGAACAGATAAAGAATTTTGCGAAAATATAAAAAGCAGTTTTTCCAATAAAAGTCGAGATCTAGCATATACAACCTTCAAAATATCAGTTGCACAGGTTACCCTACATCTGTGCGGTCATTTTGATTTAAGATATATCATAGTAAAAAGTGTCGTCTTCGCCTCCAAAATTGCGATCGTTTGATTTTCAACAAAAACCATGAGGGGTACCTCATGAAAAAACGTGAATTTTCATCGATTTGGATTGACCCAAAAAAAATCAAGATAAAGATCCAGGAAGTGAATGGTAATCAAAGGCAATCATTTAGCACTGCTCTGAGTGCTCAAAACGTCCTAAAACATCATATATTTCCATTTGAAAATGACCGGGTTTGGCCCAGATTTGCCGTATGTATTAGCGATGATTGAGTGGCTGCCTGTAGGTGGTTTTTAGTCGTAAGTAATTGGCACAATATACTAATAAGCTTCTGAATTTAGTGCCGAGAGCTTCTATCAAGGGCTTATTCGATAAAATATAATTTGCTTTTTCATGCGAGGTATTCCTCTACCAAAGAGATTGGTCTCGGCCATCAACAGATTGAATGGAAAGGCGAGTCCTTCAAATAAGCTGCACGCCGTACTTGATCTCGACCTTTTTGTATAGAAAGCTTTCCAGGAAATCTATGCCCAATACAAATATTTCCACGTTGATAGATGCGAGGACCCAGGGTTGCACTGGGCTGCCTACAGCATTCTTGACTATTTGGACTTGCTTCTTAATGACAAAAGTTTGCAGATGAATACAGAACAAGACCTACTTGATGACATGTACGGCTAAAACATGCGCTCTCGTTCCATTTTTCAGATTCCTATAGAGACGTATACACTCAAAAAATTTAGGGTTTGAACCCACAGATAATCAATCATACAAACTATTGGAATAGATCCAATTACATTTGATAATGATATAAAGGTTTTTCATGTGGTTGCTTTGCTATGCTGCTGACAGTCAAAATATGTGCCTGATTACTGATCCTTCAAGACACCGGTAATAGGTTACAGTCAATTGAAAATGAAATTCATTTCGACTAAAGTCTTGTCAATGAACTGAATAATACAACTGCAATCCATGTGAAAAAGGGCGCATTTTACCCAGGCCTTGGACTCTATTGCGTGGTAATGCAGATGAGATTTCGGAAAATGATCCGATACGAATATTGATCCACATTGAATACACAATCAAGTATAATAAAGAAAATATGAATCCAAGAAGTTTCATGTATCTTGTATTATACAGCTAGCTCAATCAGAAAATCTAGTACTGATACATAAAACAGTACCTATTCAATTGACCATTTCGTATTGATCCTGGATCTTGGTATCTGATTGGCTGGATCATCGCATTTGCATAAATGCTATATGAATATCTAGAATACAACCACACTTCACCTAGTAACTTTTAGCAGTATTTAACTAACTATGCAATATATCCAATGTTATCGACTGCTTTAAATATGGGTGAGCGCCTGCAACATGTATTTTCAGATTTGAAAACAGGGTTTGTAGATGAGTCGCACCAAGCAATAATCTTGGGAAATCCGGAAGAATGTAATATGCCAATTTTACTAATGCGAATTAACCAGGTGTGTCAATCTTCCATATAAAAGGAGGCATGCTTTGGACATTCAAATACTCTTTTGTATATCTCTACTCGCATAAACACACAATCAAAATGGTCTCCTTGCCTTACCCTATCACCCTTCCTGCTTTAGCTGATTCTCAAGTAACACACGTTGGTGTCAAGTCTCCCGAGGATGTTGTTGTTGTCTCTGCATTGAGAACGGCTCTTACCAGAGGAAAGAAGGGCGGATTCAAAGATGTGCTTGCTGATGGTGAGTTTTGCTGGTTGATCATGAAAGTAGTTGCTCACATGTTGATGCATAGAGCTCCTTATGAATGTGTTCAAGGCTACCATTGAAAGAACTGGCATCGACCCTGCATTGGTGCAAGACATCACAGTAGGCAACGTGTGTGCTGAAGGCAATCTTGCAACACCTTCGCGTATGGCTGCTCTTGCTGCTGGATTCCCTGAAACGACTGCTGTCAGCACCTTGCATCGCCAATGCTCATCTGGCCTTCAAGCCTGTGTACAAATCGCCTCTGCTATTCAATGTGGACTTATTGAGATTGGTATTGGTGCTGGTACAGAGTCCATGACAGCCGACTACTTTAACCGTCGCACTCCCTATTCAGACAAGATCTCTGTGGTGTCCTGTGTCGCCGACTGTCAAGTTCCCATGGGCTACACATCTGAAAATGTCGCACTTGAATACGGCATCACGCGTGAGGATCAAGATCGCTTCTCTGTCGAGTCACATAGAAAGGCACACGCCGCTCAACAAGCGGGTCGATTCAAGCAAGAGATCATTCCAGTAACAGTAACACAGGTCGATAAGGATGGCAGCCAAAAGCAGGTTACTATTACCGAGGATGATGGCATTCGACCTGATTCTACGCTGGAGGTACTGGGCAAGATCAGAGCTGCTTTTGGCAAGAACGGTACAACCACAGCTGGTAATGCTTCTCAAATCTCGGATGGTGCTGCTGCTGTCTTGCTGATGAAGCGTAAAACTGCTCAAAAGCTAAGCTTGCCCATCCTTGGTAAATATGTCACTTCTGCGTCTGTTGGTGTGCCTCCTCGTGTGGTAAGATGCAACACGCTTTGACATAATGTGTATTTGACTAACAATTAATAGATGGGTGTGGGTCCTGCTTATGCTATTCCTGTTGCGGTTGAGCGCGCTGGCTTGAAACTGTCTGATATCGATATCTTTGAAATCAACGAGGCATTTGCATCTCAAGCCATTTATACTGTCAAGGCACTCGAGATTCCAGACGAAAAGGTGAATCCCAATGGCGGCGCTATTGCATTTGGCCATCCCTTGGGTTGTACAGGATCTCGTCAAGTAGCTACCTTGTTTCCTGAATTGAAGCGTCAAAACAAACGCTATGGTATCACCAGCATGTGTATTGGATCTGGCATGGGTATGGCTGCTGTGTGGGAAGCAGAGTATTAGAGACATTTGTATGATAAATAACATGGAATGTGTTCAATATCTATCTTATACCGCTAAAAGCGTAAAAGCTGGCAGAGTTAGTGTCCAGAGAGTTCAATCTTACAACTCGAGATGTGTTCGGCTTTATTGCGTGATTTTTTGGCCTGTGAATACCATGAAAACCTATATCACAGCACTTATAATTCAAATAAAAACGATTGCAAATGTGTAATTCACTTGTTTTGACACTCGGATCAATTCAGACTCTTCTTTCGAAGCATTGCAGAGAGATCAACCATCTTTGAAGATTGCCAAAGTTATCTCCGGGAGGCATAGTATCACTACTTGCCCGACCGGCGCCTTCTGATGGCTTTAGTGATCACCAAACTGAATGCAGTTTGAAACAGTGTGAAGCATTAATGAACGGTCTGCTTTCTTCCTGATGTGGTGTAAGAGAACCGACTTCATAGCTAGCCTCCCATGAATCGTATGACTCCTGCTTAGCTGTCGCGTTGGCTAGACGTCAACAACCTCACATGGCGGACCATCTCTTACAATCTTGTAATCCTTTCGTATTCTTGCATGATCAACAGTAAGTGCCAGCTCCTTGCGTCAATCCAGATACATGTAGATCGATAATACGAAAGCTTAGTAAGCAAGATAAAGTACTTGGGAATGTTTGCCTTACCTTTCTTCAAACACTCCGTAGCTGCTGCATCACAAAAGAACGGCAGTAGCACTGCTAGCCAAGCCGGTGCCTTTTGAGACCTCCATCAAATGCCATACTAACTGCAGGCTAGAGCAATGTAGAGCATTGATGAGCGGTCTGCTTTCTTCCTGATGTGAACAATAGAGTTGAAAGCTGAATTTTGTTATTTTATCTCTTGGGCAACAGATTAATATCAGGTTTAATACGGACCACCTAAATATTTCCTTAGGGACCACCAAGTCCAGGTCAAATTTTCACGTGCGGACTGCCTGAAGAATGAGCGACCTGCTTAGAGTCTACTATTTAATTAGATAAAATCACTGATTTATGATATAGACGCCTTTCTTTCTCTATCTTTCTTGAGCAAAGAAACACAGATAGGTATAGTATAACACCTCGATTCAATGACTTTTTGAGTATTCAATATGACAAGTGCTTCTAACGTCTGTGTAGCTTAAACATTAGGTGGTCCCTAAGGTGGTAGCTCGTTATTTTGCACCGGACTTGGTGGTCCCTAAGGAAATGTTTAGGTGGCCCGTATTAAATCACAAATCAATTTGAAACGTGGAAAGGCAGTGCCTTTGAAAAGGCATTTTGGGAAGAAGTAGCCTTGGATAGAAGAAAGAAGCAGCAGACAAAAGTACTGTTACGATTGGATGGCTACGACACAGCAGCCAACTTTTCTCTCAAAGCATCATCGGACCTACGAAGACCACGCTCATCTAATTCTACTTCGCAAGATCCCGCCATCGCAGTTAGCGAATCCGACAGTGATTTATCTCACCAAGAAAGCAGCAGTTCTTACATCCCCCACTCCAACAGCAGCACTGACGAAGACGAGACGCCAACCAAGAGTCAGCCATCTTTTGATTATCTGATATCTACTAACGAAAATGATACATCACTCTGAATCAGGATAGCCGCACATGGAAGCTTTCGAATGGGACAAATGTGTCAAAAGCTTTTCTCAACGCAAGAAACAGCATGGTGCAGATGTGCCGAAACCCAACAGTTAAAATCTGCGATGAGCATCAGCTGGCTCTTAGTGGCATTCTACTCCTGGATATTGATCAGACCTTAAGCATCTTGGAGCACATGGATTATTTGAATGCGTACAAAGAGATGGACAGCAACTACGCCAAGTTCACTGCTGGCGGTCATGGTGCCTGGATACAAGATGTGTACGAGAACCTGCATCTCATTAGAACAGCAGCCACCGCATCATTCAATACTTGTGTGAACTCATCAACGCTTCCATTTGAGGTCAAGTCGATCCTACATTCACTGAAAAGAACATATTCACGACAATATAGCATCAAAGGTGTCAACGAAAACACGATCATCAAGGATCATCTGGTGCCCATACTGGACTCTTTCTTCCCCAATGACGACTATTTGACAACATATGCAGCCGATAAAGAAATCGCAGAGAGCTCTATTCGGTTTACGGCTATCGACCCCTCGTTGCAGAAACATGCAAAAAAGGCTGACTATTCAGTAGTTCACAACCCTACCAAGTTTGCTCTGTTGACCGTGGAAGCCAAGTCGTGCCAGAATCAATCAAAATCATCCAGTGATGTCGTCAAAATAGGTAAATATCTCAAGGACCTGCTCGATGCTGCAGAGGCCAAGGGATATCAAGGACTTCAGCTTTTGGGACTTGTCTCGCGTGGCGACCAGATCAATGTGTATGTTGTTGAACACAAGTACGATTGCATCTACACCATGTTCAAGTTGAATACCTTGCACATTCCTATCAAATATACAGACATTCATCGCGCCATTTCCGCATTTGAAATCCTGTCAAGGCTCAAGCAAATCGTAGACTACAATGTTGATATTTTTGAACAAGCCAAAGACGCCCGCTGTATTGCAAAAGATTGAAACATACCATACGCCAATAGCCCTGCCAAATCAAAGAGTCAAGCGATTGGCAAACAAGAACTCGGCTGAATTCCAAGCTGCCAGACGAAGACTCTTTTAGGCCATCATCATGCTACTATTCATCATTACTACTACTATACCGCACAATTTTCCATATAATTTAGTCGATTATCTAAGGATAGTCTATCGAATAAAATGCAAGTCTTTGGCGTTGGTCTTTTCCAGTTAGTTTTTTAACGGATAAATTTGTGTTAAATATCGTTTGAATGGGCTGAAACGTGCTGTAACCCCTCGAGAAAGTGAATGAGCGCATTACACACTTGCAACACTCGTAGTACCAGAGACCATATGTCATATGGAGAAATAATGGAAAGCGATGGGCACCAAGAACAAGCAAAAACACTGGAGAGATTATTTGTCATTCTTCACAGCGTAGCATCATCAACAATTGTCTTTGACATTCTCAACTAAGTGTACATCAGTTTTCAATCCTCCTCTCACCAAAGTTAGTTGCAAACACCGTATGTACTTATCAATAGTAGAGATGATGACAATGATAACAACGAGACAGCGTCATGGTTCAATAAAAAGCGTCAGCCATTAATTGCTAATGCAGTAGATTTTTATGCATAATATTGAGAGAATTCTGTTGTCTAAATGTCTTCTATTAATTGAAAGTAATGACAGGCAATGATGATCCCTTTTGGGATTTTGCATAATGCTATAGTATTTATGAAGCATTCCCATTCCTCCAAGCACTACTTTTTAATTACCCTTATGTACCCCTCTTTATTGAAATCTTGCAGTGCATAGTTAAAAAGGGGTGTTGTATAAGAAACTTTCTAAATTTGTACATTTTTATTAAGAGAATATGAATGGGATGGCTTCTATAAATGAAATTTAATGCAGTTGAATGTTGTACAAATCTACAATTTGTTCAAAAGCCCATGAGCCAAGAGCAGCGTGCACTTCCTTGGCAGGGTGGTAACTAAATGAAAAGACATGTCAGTAAAAAAATGCGAGCTACAAATGTTTAAACCGTAAAGATACCTGTCCCAAAAGAAGTGCTTTTCAGGGTCATCACAAGCAGTAGTGTTACCGATACCCCAAGCGCAAGGACCGTTGGATGTCTCCAAACCAAGAGATTCAGGATGAGCCAACTTGTCTTCCATCCAGCTGTGGAGGTCCAAGAAATTAATGGTAGCATTAGGGAGAGCCTTGGGTGTCATGTCCTTGACCAAGGAATTGAAGTCTACCACCATTTGACCGACTTCCTTCTTCTTATCGTCAGGCACAACAGGCCATTGATCAAAGGGAGAGAGATTGATGATGAGGAAATTTTTAGCGCCATACATGTTGACCAAGAGCTCAGCACCCTTGACAAAATTGGCAGCAGCGGCTTCCTTACTGTAGTTCTTGTTGACAATGTTGTATTGATCAGGACGAGCAAGAGATATCATATCGTTATGGCCGTGGAAGAGAAGATACAGGTCATCATCAGTACCGTTGACATAGGTGGTCAACACTTGTTGCTGAAAACCAGGTACAATCCAGCCGTTGAAAGCACTATACACATCGGCATTGTTCAAAGTAGAGCCACCGTTACAGACATTGACAATCTCAATGCCCGTCAAGTTTTCATTGACATGTTCTAGCCACGTGGGTCCGTTTGAAAATCTTCCTTCCCAATAAGGTGCACTAAATGACTGCATCGTTAGAATATGTAACAGTCGTTGCTATTGCAAAGGTACTTACGGTGGAAATCCACTATGAAGATAATCATTGCCATTGTCTGTATAACTGTCACCATAAGCAATGATCTTGTCGAAAGCAGAGACAGCAGTCGCTGATAAAGCGAGAAAGGGGACTAGAGTAGAGAGTTTCATTTTTGATGTTATTATATGATATTAATCCAAAATTGCCGTTGAATCACTCCTTTTATACTAATCCATGTTGAGTAAATCAAGGGTTAATCATGAATCAGGATGTTGCACCGAGCATCTTGTTGATTGGCTTGAGGACTGATTTGTAAAATAGGAGGATTTGCTTGTTTGACATTTTGCTTGTGTATTTTACACATTTTGTAATTATGAAAAAATCAATCAATAATTTTTGGAGGGCCCGTATATCCAAGCAGCTCCATACACTCCTTGGCCTCAATTTG
The DNA here is from genome assembly GCA_010203745.1 of Mucor lusitanicus. Classification (NCBI taxonomy): domain Eukaryota; kingdom Fungi; phylum Mucoromycota; class Mucoromycetes; order Mucorales; family Mucoraceae; genus Mucor; species Mucor lusitanicus. The sequence goes on along the minus strand of JAAECE010000003.1, from coordinate 1,342,472 downwards.
AAATACTATGGTTGAGCTCTTTACGCCCCATGATTCATGTCAGTGGAAATTTATGCATTTTCAACTTTGAGCAGTAACCAAAAGGCCTACAATGTGAATGTGAAACAATTAGAATACAACAAACCAACATTTGCAGTCTCTTCCACATGAATTTATTGCTGAAATGCTGTGCTTTCTGGTGAAAAGTGCGCTGAAGGCATACTTTTAGCATGGGATGTTCTAGAGGATATGCCGAACAAAACTGTTCATAATAGAATGCCGTCTGCATTAGCACTAAAAGCATTCTGGGCAAAAAAAACATTGACATGTTTATTTGGGACACATCTTTCTTCCGGATGCCCTATTGTAGATGCTGTCAAGAACCGTTGGTCACGAAGCTGAAGTTTCTAGAATACCTACATCGTACTGGCACTCCTGAGATATACGGTAAGATGTGCGCGTTTGCACCTGCCTGAATTATTGTTTTGAATGATAATCATCTACGCTATTAACTATTCTTCTATAGATGGCTATTTTCAACAGTTTTTACTACACGAAAAGAAGCTTTTAAGGCCGAACCGTTTTGCTGCCCAAAGTTTAAGCGATGTAAAACACTGGTAAAGGGTTGCTGATAACAGAGATAACACTGCACATCAAGGGTTTTATGTTTATTTATGCGGAAACACAGCCCTATTCCCTGGAATAAAATCAGCGGGTGTATATATCTGCATCCACAGACCAAAGCTGGCTCAGATGCTTGGGATTCAAGTTATCCAAGAAGTGCTGCCTCCATTCTTTGATAAAGGCTTCCAAATCAGGCCAGGTTTCTTGCCCCTTGTCGTTCAAGACACATTTGCTCGTTAGCTGCTGGATAGCACTTTGTCCGTGCTCGATGTAATCTGGGCCCTTGAAATGATCTACAAGCTCGCTACACTCTTTTAATATGAGGTCTAAATCATCGCCCTTGTACTCTTTCTTGTCATAATCTTTCCAAAAATCGAGCACTGTCGTCTTCAACACCTGCTGTCTTTCCTGAGGTATCTTATCTGATGATCTGATCAAGGCGGATGCTGCTTTTTTGGCATTTTTGTATTCTGGAAAAGTACACCAACCACTGCCCTCTAGTGGAATGTTAAAGCGCTTGACACTGGCCTTTTTGAAGCTCATTGCTTTTTGTTCGTAATCATCATGGCAGTGTTTACATAGCAGTAATAGATCTCTGCTCTTTTATCGTGATGAGTTTGGCGTCAATCATATCAAGGATGGTGCTATGAGGTCTTACTGATTTCGATTTCACCACCAAGGGCATCCAGTGTCTGTACATTTCTGGCACTATAAAGGAAAGCTCGTGGTTAGGATACAAGATGAACTGACAACTGTGCCTGCTATACAACTTGCCCACATGGTGCATTGTGAGATATTCGTTTCCTCCACAAGACACACAAATGTTGGACCGATCCTCGACCATGTAGTCTCCATGCTTATGTCCATCGCCTTTCGCTTCAAAGTTGAGCTTGATAGCTCTCTCTTCTTTTGGTAGCGCAGTCGCCAATTGCTTCTCTAAATACCAGCGTGCTTTCTTTCTGCGTATGTTACTATCAACCAAGCATACACCGTGATTGAATGCTATATTTACTCGTTGCAGCGAAACATGAGTTTGTGATGCTTTGAATACACTCTCCAATTTTCGTAAATGACATTGGATTTCTTGCTAGGCATAGATACAGGCTTCTTTTCACGAGGCATGCTAGATTGTATATATGATGTGTTGTGTACGGTATAAGAAAGAAGCAATTTTTTTTTGCGGCTAGTCAATGGGGAGGGGCTTGTTTCGTTGGTGAAATGTTAGAGAGTTAAGAGCAAGAAAATGAAACGAGTTATTGATGGTATACTTTATTCATAAAAAGAGACAAAAGTAGATAGATTCTATTTATCATTTACAATGAACAAATATATCTACTAAACGTACATATAGTCATAAATTCTTTTGGTGTTTTTCTCTTGCATGTTTTTTGGATGGTACTTTTCAACAGCATCAACTGCTTTTTTTATGTTCGCAACAGAATTGATCTAGATTAAAGAAAGAATGGTGCATATTAGTAAATCATAACACATGTTATAGTATTCATATTTAATTTTTTAAAGTGTTCAGTTAGGCAATTGATCTGACTCGGTTGCTGGATTTGTGAATCTTGTCTTGATTGATTTTTGCACTGAATCGGTGAAGTAGGTCATTTGGGTATTATTTGCTGTACTGGATATATCCAAGATACAATTGCTTGAAAGGCTATAATAGAGGAGAGTTACGACAAAGCATATTAATGCTAGATTTTATATGAAAACTCACTAATAGAAATATCTTGACTTTGCATCGCTGACTTCTATCTCTTCTGCAAATTGTAACAGACTTTCTCCTGATGTCTTATCCAGACCAGCAAAATGAACAGCGTCTTTTGAAACGATCTATGGTACAGTATATGCATGAAGTGATTTAATATGGACCGCCTAAATATTTTCTTAGGAACCACCTAATGTAAACTACCCAGACGTTAGAACCATTTGTCATATTGGATATTCAAAAAATCATTGAATTGGGGTGTTATGGTATACCTACCTGTGTTTCTTTATTCAAGAAGGATAGAGAAAGAAAGGCGTCTATATCATAAATCAGTGATTTTATCTGATTAATTAAATAGTAGACTCTAAGCAGCTCGCTCATTCTTCAGGCGGTCCGCACGTGAAAAGTTGCCCCAGACTTGGTGGTCCCTGTTTGCTCAAGATGTGAAAGATGGCATATCTCCCTCAACCAAGCTCATTGCCCCTTAGCTGGCCTCAATATATATGTAATAGAATTTTTAGATATTCATCCAGCCTCTTTTTGAGTGAGAGAGAAATTTACAATGAGGGGTTTATTGATTATTTACTTGACTAATTCTAATTGATCTGCGCATTTCCGTAAGATTTCTTCCGTCTTGATACCGACATTAGCAACATCTTTGGCCACAGCTTGCCAGTGTTCGCCATGACGAGGTTCGGCCACCACACATCGCTTGATGACAGTCTCCTGCTGTTCCTTTGTGCCATGTTGCAGCTCGAATTTATACCACCAAGCAAACGAGTCGCCTTGGTCTGGGTCGATTTGAATGGCCTTCTGGAACCAATTTCTGGCCTTTTCAATCTTGCGATCTGTCCAAAACAGTCTTGCTACTGCCGTCACCACGATGGGGTCATGTTCACACTTTTTGAGCGCATCCACGCTGCGAGCCTTTCTCTGAGGTCTGGCTTCCATAAAGATAACTTCTGTCCATATGGCGCCTGAGGACGGGCATTCCTGCAGCGCTTTGGCAGCTAGTGATTTGGCAACTGCTACATTGTTGTTTCTCTTTTCGATGCGAATGGCCTCCACCCACAGCTCTGGTGTCTTGGGATTGATGAAACGGCCCTTTTCCAGCGTGGCACGTGCCTTTGTCACCATGCCCAGCTTCTCCTCCAACAGTGCCAACAAGATCCACAAAGTAACGCTCTTGGGACAGCTCTTGACAGCCTTGTTGTACACCTCGCGCGCCTTGGGGAGATTGCCTTGAGACTCCTCAATCTGTCCCTTGATCATCCATAATTTGTCAAACGTAGGGAACTTTTCTAGCGCAACATCCAGCAGGGCATTGCATTGATCGTAGTTCTTCATTTGTCGCTCCAGCATGACAGACTTCATCCACACACGCTCTGTGCCTGACTCGCTTCTCGCCAGCTCCAGCAGCTTTCGCGCACGGTCGTATTCGTCGTTCTCGCTCTCCACCTTGACAGCAGCCAGCCAGATTTGCTCACTGTTGGGATTGGCTCTAAATGCCTCCTCCAAGATTGTACGTGCACTTTCGACATCGCCAGCCAGCCACTTTTCTTTGGCGCCCATCAGCCAGAGCACTTCGGCTTGAGGGCAGTATTTGACAGCACGTTGTAGCAGCTCTTCCAGACTCTGTGGCGTGCCGTGGCTCTTTTCGAGGTAAGCAGCTTGTTGCCAGATGGAGGGCTTGCCGGGGAATTCCTTGAGGGCATGTGCATAGATGGCACGAGCCGTCTGAATAGCGCTATGAGCAATGCAGCTCTCGGCATCTTCCATCCATGTTGATTTTCGGTCTTCCTCTTCGATGCCCATACCAATCGTAGCTCTGACAATAGCCTGGCATGTCAACACAGAGCCGTTCTTTTCGCACTTTTCTGCCTCTTCAATCCATTGCTCGCGGTCCAAAAGCACGCCAGACTGCGACAGGGCCTTTGCGGCCAGTGTGATGATACGGTCGACCATTTCTGGCTTGCCATGTTCCTCTTGCAAACGGGCAGCAGCAATCCAGATCTCATGACTAGTGGGGATAGCAGCACGTGCCTTGTTGAGCACCTTTTGAGCGTTTTCATAGGTTTCCAAGCGAGCAAGCGCAAGCCATAAATCCACACTGAGAGGCACCAGTTCAACAGCGCGAGACAGGAGCACCTTGGCATCGTCAGGGTTCTCCTCCATGTTGACAGCAGCACGCCACAGCTTGACTGAGTTGGGGATAAACTCCAAGGCACGGCGCAAAACCTTCTTCTTGGCCTTGTTGTCCGTCTCCAGAGACACAGCCTTGAGCCAGATTTTGACAGACTGAGGCAGGTGGCGGACAGCATCGCCCAAAATAATCTTTGCGTTGTCGACATTGTTCAGACGAGCAGCCTCGAGCCAGATATCTTCGTTCTTGGGGCACTGCTCGCAGCCCTTGGCAATGATGTTTCTAGCGTGCACAGGTCTGCCGGCGACTTCTTCCAGACGAGCAGCAGCAATCCAGCCAGGTGCATGCTTGGGGTTGGTTGTGATGACGGAATTGAGCAGCAGACGAGCCTTCTTGATGTCGCCGATCTCAGCATCGCTCTTGACGACCACGCTGTTCAGATCAGTCAAGTAGCCCTTGGGATCAATGGTGGTTTTTCCAGACACAGAGTCAGAGGAGACCTGATCCAGCTTGAGGCCCAGCACCTTGTCTCTTGCCTGGCCGATCTCTCTGAAATTGGTCATCATCTCGTCGCCGCCTGTCAAGCCTGCAGCAGCCGCAGACACAATGCCGCCCAGCTTCTGTTCAGTCGCATCCAGCGCATTCTCGTATCCCGACTTGTCTCTGGCAGCAGCAATGATCGTGTCGGGCATGGGTGTAAATCGCTCTGGTGCCTTGTTGCGCTTGCGGTTTTTGCCAACCAGATCGCCCACTTCGGGGATGGCAGCCCATTCGGCATCGTCGATTGACGTTAACTGACGCTTGAGATCTGCAAACTGCTGCGAGATCTTGGGTCTCTCCAGTCGGTATTTCGCCAGCTCCTCGCGCTCACGGGCTTCTCTGCGAGCCTTGCGACGTTCGTCCATCTTTGCATCAATCATGTCCCACACACGGTCTGCTTCCTCGTCGTCTTCCTCGTAGGGTGCCGTGGAAAAGAGGCCGACCTCGTTGTCTGGGTCCTGGTATCTCTCGTCGTCCTCGTCGCCTTCTTTGGGCGCTACTTTGGAGGGGTCCCTATGCATGACATGTGAGCTGTGGGGCCTCTCGACATCAACGCACACACTACTTACGCATCTGCTGCCGACTCTCTTGCAGGACCGATATCAGAACGGGTCGTAAAGCCGGTTGCACCACGGCCCAAGCCTGCAACGTAATTAGGTGGGGCAGGCTTTCCAATGAAATCTTTGATGCCAAACATGATGGAAAGAGAGGAATAAAAGTTTGTGAAGTCCAGCACAGGAATCGCTTTATAACTGCGTACCGCGTCACTTGAAAACATGCAGTGCAGCTAGCAAAAAGCGTTCAGACACCTGTATCACTCGTTTCTTTCTCGGTTCTCTTTTTATGGAAAAAAACGTGCTCTATAAATCAATTAAATTCTTGGTTAATTTAGTTTTCTTCCTTCTTTCTCTTCTTTGCTACACTCTTTGAAAACACACAACATGTCGAGGCACAGCTCCATTGATGCTTTGAGAGAGAGATACCAACGATCCCGCATTCAACCTCAACAGCAAAATGACAATTTATTGGGTGATGAGACAAAGCCTTCTTCTTCCATCAACTCGCCTGTCGCAACTGTCTATGAAGAAGAGGAAGAGGAGGAGGAGGAGGAGGAAGAGGAAGAAGAGCTAGGAGACGAGGAAATCTGCACTGAAGACGACGACTATTCCATGTATTCATCCTCGTCCAGCATTCCAGATGAAAACATCAACTTTGATCTGGTTTATGCACTGCACACATTTGTTGCAACAGTGGACGGACAGGCATCCGTTGTCAAGGGAGACGCAATGACGCTGCTGGACGACTCCAACTCGTACTGGTGGCTGATCAGAGCACTCAAGGCCTCCGAAGTGGGCTACATCCCTGCAGAGAACATTGAAGTAATTTTAGGCTGCTGCACATGCTGTTGCGGGATGTGTTTGACTGATATGATTAGACTAGACACCATTTGAAAGGCTGGCTCGGCTCAACAAGCACAGAAATGTCGAGGTAGGTGGGATGCAATGTTGCTAGTAAAATTATTAATAAATTTCAAGGTAACCTCGCTTGATCAATTACAACACTATAAAAACGCTGCACCACCTAAAAGGTCCCACGAAAGAAAAAAGGTCCAGGTTTCAAAAGCACTTGCATGTCAGGTACAGATTATCTTGACAGACGAGGACGACGAGAGCCTGTACGAAGAGACGTTCGAAAAGTGGCAGGAGGAGATGTCTGCTGACGCTTACAAGGGCGTCAGTACCGCCGCGGACGATGACAGCGATGAGGATGACAGCCAAGACGACGATGACAACGATAGAGCCAGACCAGCAGCAGCAAAGGGCAGCAAAAAGAAGGACGGCAAAAAGAAGTTCACTCCTTTATTGAATCCTGATTTTAATAAATCAATACACACTGTGGCAGAAGAAGCTCCTTCTTTAGGCTCAAGTGATCTTGATAACAGTGCATCCTCTCCTCTCGCTACCTCGCCTCCCGCTCCTCCTGTTCATGATAAACCACTACCACCCACCGTCATCACATCAGAGGAGCCACCTTCAGCGGAAAAATTGCGTGCTACGACTCTGCCTGAGGAACAATCGCCAGCAACACCATCCACACCACAGCAAGCTGTTGTTACAGGCCTGAAGCGACTACTATCGATTGGTAAAAAGAACAAGCCTGCCGCGCCCGACGTCTCTGTGTCAAACTCTGACTTTGTGCAAGATACACAATACCACGTACTGCGCATCTTCGCTGGCAACATCAATGTGGGTGCCCTGTTCAGCACTGTTGCAGTGACACCAGAAATGAATGCCGATCAATTATTGAAATTAGCATTGCAAAAGTTTCATATCCCACTACTTGATAGCAACTCCAACAGATCCAACGATGGTATAGAGTACTATCTAACTGTCAAATCAATGGATAGCGGTAAGCACAGTGTGCTACATGTGCAACCATTACATGTATTAATCTTCTCTCACTAGACGAAATCACCCTCACACCGCAGGATAAGCCATTAGCCATCTTTGAATCACTAAACGACCACTTGACGACACCCATGCCATCCTTGACGTACATCAAGCGACTTTCAATGGAGCAGCCCACAATCAAAGTAACTCGTGTTGGTGTATCCAAAGCGAGACAACGTGCCAAAGCTCGTTTTGGTGAGGATTCAGTGATTCGCTTTTCGTTGCACAAGAGAATCAAGAGAACGATTGAAACCAGTGGCCAAATCTACGTCAAAATATCATATTATGCAGAAAATAAAAAGCACCATCATCATCATCACTCAATGGGTCAACCAGAGAATAAAAATAAGATGTCTACCATGGGCTTAATACGAAAAAGCAGCTTGCTGAGAGTGGATCAACAAGTGCAACAACAGCAACAGCAGCAAGCCATGCAACAGAGCGCCAATAAACAGGAGAGGATCGACAAACTGGTGGCTGTTTCCATAGCAACGCAGATTTCAGACCTCAAGATCACTGCCTTGGAGAAATTCCATTTGATCAATCAAGATGCTTCACAGTATTACATGTCGCTTTCTGTGAACGGCCATGGTAATGTGTATACATGAAATCCCAATATAGTATGTCATTAATTTAAACAATTTCATGTATTACAGAAACGCCATTGAATTCAACTTGTACCATCTCAGATGCCCTCGGTGATCCCGGTCTTATGCCCAAACTACTCGTCTTGCGTAAACGATCCAGTCCTACAGATGCAGTGGCACAGAACACAAGCACATTGGATGCAGCAGAATCCACAAATAATCGTAGATTCATGAGGTTTTTAAAACAAGACAAAGACACTGTGGCATCGTCACCATCTACGTCTTCTGTGGATTCAGTTCAGTCCAAGGAGTCCACTACAGGCACGGTTTTGCGACGCTTAGATCTAGCCATTCAGTCTCTGGAAAATGATAAACGCCAATTGTCGAATGCACCATTACAGCAACAGCAGGCAGTAAGGACACCGCCTGTTCGATCCAACAGCCTATCCGCCATGACTAGCTACAACAAAAGAGCAAATGCAACGAGTAATCACATACCCAAGACAAAGATTGTACCAACGACGACACCTACTCAGCAATTTAGTAGTAGGTTCATGCTGCAGGCATTGACGACAGTATACTAAAGTCATGTATAGTTGACAGCCGCAGGTTGCCTACACGTTCATCTTCTCTCAAGATCAATAGCGATGCCTTTGATAACCCTCATAAACAAAGTTTGTCGAATATGGATGATCTGCAGCTTGTAAGTCTAAACATGAATTAAGAGATTGTTAAATATATACTCATTTACCAATTTGATTTGACTAGGAGTTGAGTCGCATTGCATCATCCCATCAAAATCATCCATCTTACCCCAAGAGTAGTGCTGGCATGGCTACGACCCGAGAAATGTAGACCCCCTCATTGACATTTGTATTTTGCTTGTAACCGCCATTTCTTGTAACCTACCTTTTGAATTAATAAATGTTGAATGTAGATTAGGTTCTGTAAAGATATGACCCAATGTGTGATATGATTTAGGCACGTTTTCATAGATGATCTGGTTGACAGCTCCTCTAGGTTTGTCTGGATCAATGCAACTCTCCAGACATGTCAGGCACCACAGGACGGTCTTTTCTACTGTCCTGTATGCCAGAAAAAAAAATCAGAAAGCAAATTTCATCCTTTCATATCAGTTGAATTAGATAAAATGGGCAAGAGTGAAAAGAAGGACAAAAAGTCGGAAAAGGTCATTGAAAAGAAGGTACCAAATCAGCATGATATCCTATATGAAACCCTCTTTTTGACGCTTGCACTCATAGGAAAAGAAGGAGAAAAAGGAGAAAAAAGAAAAGCTGGATAAACAGAGCAAGAAATCAAAGAAAGAACGCAAAGACAAGGATAAATCGAGCAAAAAAGACAAGAAAGAGCGCAAAGACAAGGATAAATCTAGCAAAAAGGACAAGAAACGAAAGCATTCTGAAAGCGACAGTGAAGAGGAATTCGTTATCCACAAGAAAAATAAGGTTGCAGATCCAGTTGTTGAATCAAAGGTATACACTTCTCTTGCATTGCATTCTACATGTGAGATTCTGACAGCTTTTGTTAGCCTCAAGCCACTACTGAAGCGGCTGCAGGTTGGAACGATTGGAACAAGGCTTCTTTTGATGGTGATGATGCCAAGAAGAACAAATTCTTGCGATTATTAGGCGCAAAGAAGAGCTCGCCATCAACAGCCACTCAAGCATTTGTGCCTGCTTCTGGCAAAAAGTCTGGTGGTCTTTATGGTGGACTCAAGAGTGCCATTGACGAAGATGAAAAGAAGCGCATCTCCAATGATTTGGAAAAGCAGTTTGATCATGGATTGCAGTTTAGAAAGCAAATGCAAATGGGACGACGTGGTGGATTAGGCTTCAATTAGAGGTGAAAGACAAAAAAAAAGTTGATTTTTTTTAATATATTTGCAAAAGTGCACAGACAAGCGAATAAAAAGAAACATGACATTAGTTGCAAAGGCTATTCTTCATCTGTATATTTCAAGGAAATGGGATAATAGTTCTTTTTCTTTTTTAGTACAATAAATTAAGCGTTCTTGGCAACAGCTATTGTAAAGAAACGTGAGATTCTGGCATTGGATCAAGACGATATCAAATACTTACATTGGATGTCAAGGATGGCTTGATCCAAGATTTCTTGTTGGATCTTGGGGTCTTGCAATTGCTTGTTGACCTTCTCAATCAAGTAAGCAGCCAATTGCTTTTGCTCGCGCTCACGGAGACTAGTTTCATGGCGAACCCAAGAGTCCAAAGTAGACTTGACCTCAGAGGCAACAGAGACTTGTTGCTTTAACTCGAAAGCTTGAGCTTCTAATTGAGCAGTTTCGCGAGAGAGTTCGAAAAGAGCCTTGGTAACTTCAACAAGATCCTTCATTTGTCCAACTTCGTCAATACGCTCTTGAACGGCGCTCTTGTGATCATCACGAGCTTGAACCAAGATGTTCTTGATACGCTATAATCCCAATACCTTCAGTATACGATTCCCCTCCAACCCGAGTAGTGCAGAAAAAGACTTACCTCAATGTGTTCGTTGGCCATGTTGGTGAAGGGTTCTCTGAGGTACTTCAAAAGGACACCGAGGAGACCAGCAGAGGCAACCAAAACCAAAGTTTCTTCGTTCAAAACATAGATTTCCTTGGAGATCAAGAAAGCAGACAAACCAGTGGCAGCAGTGATGTAACCAGTCTTGGAGACGATGGAGTTACCGGGAAGAGAATCAATGAAGCTGTTGGCCTTCTCCTTGGGCTCCTCTGTGTAAAAGCGAAATGTATCAATAATGTTGTTCCTAGATTCTACGCAACCATTCCCTCTTCAAATATGTAGAATCTCTCTATCTCGTCCAATATCCTTATGTATATTGCCAATATGCTATTGTCTATCTATCCCTATGTCGCTCCCCTATCTCTATAAAATGAAAAACAAAAAGTACCTTCAGTCTTTGAGGTGAAACCACGGATACTGTGAGTACAGATATAGAAAAGGCATTTCATCAGTATTTCATTCAATTGATCACATAGAAAACAACATACGCAGAGGCACGAACGGCTTGGCGAGAAGCGGCAGCGATAGTGGGACGAACAGCAGCAGCTAAATACAAAACATTGAATAAACAATTGACAGTTACTATCGAGATTGACAAAGAAATACGTTACCTGCGACGTTCTTGGTCAATAATCTAAGAGCCATGTCGAGAAGCTAGAAATTGTAGTAGGTGAATAATCCAACTCTTGCTATTTGTTCAAAGCTGATGCCTTACATATAATAAGTTTTGTCTCTAAACAAAAAGCAACGTATATTGAATAAGCCTTATTTTAAAATGGGCACCCCCACACAATTACAGACACAAAGCTTCAGTCCCCCTCAAAAAATTAAGCGAATCATAACCAGGGGGTAGCTAATCGAATTCCTCCAAACCAGAAATCATAGAGTGCAATACACCTTTGGCGACGTCACGAATACAACTTTCCCGCCCGCTTATTTTGGCAACAAGATTCATATACTTTTTTGACGTTATGGTGTTGTAGATCACCTCAACAAATCTTCAACAATGAAGAAATGCATTTGCTAGGCAGAAACTCTGTAAATCATTCATCTTAATCTCAAAATGACGAACATCATTTCATGATGTGAGTCTCTCAGCACACGTTTACAGCTAAATGTCAACATGTACTTGGCCGATAAACAGCGGAATTGTACAATAGACAATTGTATTTCAATAGTAACCATCTGATACGTCTGATAGAGCTAATGCTCACGCTAGTTTTATCAAGCAATGCTGTCGACATCTTCAATCATAGGGAAATTTAGAGGCCCTATTTAAATGCTTCAGGGCAACCAGGGTAAAGTCAATTTTCTCGGTGTTTTTTATGCCAAAACGTTCATTTAGATGCTGAAAATGATTTATATAGCATTAGTTTGTACATAGACACCTTCGCTCATGTTTTTTTCTGCAGTTCTATTTCTTACACAACTTTGGACATCACTGTCAAATCCACTTTAAACTTCCGTTCACCTTGAAGTTTGACATAATGAGTAGGGTAACTGCAGTTGCTTCTGAATAAATAAAGTATGATAATGATCACATAGAGCTTTTGCGTGCATATCAATTAGGAGTAACTTCAGCTCAATTGCAAACACATGCCTCTAAATGTTAAGATCAAATGTGTATGTCCACCTGTCAAATGTCAGCCATCATCTAGAGATCAACCAAGCCAACATCCAACGTAGTTTTTCTAATCTATATGCTTTGAATTTCTTACCATTACTGAATGCATACTCTGCGCAGCTATCGAGTATGATGCTGATTAGTAAATGCCACCTTTACATAATGCTTTGACATGTTTGTGGAAGATTCTCAACTTACAAATCAACACCTTCGTGACTCGGCTTTCATCCTTTTTTTCAAACTTTTCTAGGCTTTTTTTTTACCACTGATCTCTTTCATCTGTTATAATCAAACACACTTGAACGAAAATGTCTGCTCCTGAACATGTAAGTGGATCAATGGCAATAGACAATAAAGGGCCAGGAATATTGAAGAGAGCATCTATTTGTAATGCAGATTGAAGAAGAAATCGATAACCTTGTTGAGGATGAGTACGTCCAAGAAGGAGATGTCGAGGAAGAAGAGGTGCCCGACTTGGATCAAGGCGAGCCTATGGAAGACGATGATGATGAGGAGGATATGGATGGTAATGATAGTGATGAGCCTACTAGTGGTTAGCTTGAAGGCTCACAACATGTACAATTAGACTCTGCAGATGGCTTTGAAGTGAGACCCAATGCCGATGATGAAAACACCATGGAGCTTGCAGATGATTCAGTACAAGGCTTCTTTGATCATCGTGAGCCTGTCTATGCCATTGCTATGCATCCCACTAGTAATGGTATTATTGTCAGTGGTGGCGGTGACGACAAGAGTTATTTATGGCGCTGTGATACCGGTGAAATGATGAAATGTCTTGATGGTCATACTGATTCTGTCACAGCTGTTGCATTCAGTTGCGATGGTAAATATGTTGCATCCGCAGCTATGGATGGTAAGGTGCGTGTGTGGAATGCTGAGACTGGTGATTTCTGCGTCTCTGTGGATGGTCCTGATGAGATTATCTGGATCGACTGGCATCCCAAGGGTAACATTTTGTTGGCTGGTGCAAACGATTCCACCATTTGGATGTGGGCCAGTAAGTAGAATTGCAGTGGTATCTGTGTTACTGGAGACTCATAGTGTTTTATAGTGCCTTCGGGTAAATTCATGAACATTTTCAATGGTCATGCTGGTCCTGTCACTGCAGGTTGTTTCACACCTGATGGCAAGAAGATTGTTTCAACATCTGAAGATTCCAGTTTCATTATTTGGGATCCCAAGTCTGCAGCTGCTGAATTCCGCTTGTCTGGTGATGATGCTCGTTTCCACGCCGAAGTTATTACATCCGTTTGCGTGAACAAGGACAGCACTTTGGCCATCACTGGTGATGCTACTGGTAAAGCTAGACTTGTGAATATTCTGAATGGCAATGTAAGCGCTTTATACAGGGGGTTTTTGGCATGGCTTACTTATTTGTGCTGTAGATTGTTGCTTCGTTAGAAAACCACACAGATTCCGTAGAGACATCTTCCTTCTGTGATGTGTAAGTGCCTGTTTGTACATTTCTACATCTTGGTCATCCTAACCTCTTCTTCATGTGTAGCCTTCCTTTAGCTGCCACCGGTTCAGTTGACGGTACAGTTTCTATTTGGGATGTTCAAACACAACGTCTCCGTGCCACCTTGAGCCATGAAGATGCCGTTGTTAAGGCAAAGTTTGTTAAAAACTCTCCTATGCTTGCCACATGTTCAGCAGATAGAACTGTAAAGATGTGGGATGCTCGTACAGGTCAATGCGTCAAGTCTTGGTCTGGCCATCGTGATACCGTTCTTGATATTGCTGTCGCAGAGTATGTATACTGATGCTTATTGTTTTTGCCTGTACTAACTATCCCCTGTGTATGTAGTGATGGCAATGTCATCTGTTCCGCCTCTGATGATGGTACCTGTTTGGTATTCAGCATGTAATAGATAAAGAGGAGATTCTTGTATTTTTTGAAGTAGATTAATAATAATATATATACATAAAGCATCATGTGCATAAACACAGCAATAGCATCCATCATCACTCTGTTTAGAAACACTGTTGTTCAAGTAAGCCTTGATTTTCATAATCAAGCACTCTCTTTAATCATGCGCAAAGTTTGAGCATCAAATGGTTGCTTGGCTTTGGCATGGTAACTAGTACTCTCTATTTTTCAGATCAGTAGATGTGCTATAGGCAAAGTATACATAGCTCATCGGCTTTCTGAGCAGATAATATGATTATCGTCTCAAAAATAGCTACAATTTCAAACTCGCAGGGCGCGGCTTCAAGGGCTGTTGTGCAACTGATTTCATGGCTAGTTTTAATGCCAAATTGACCACAGATCTAATCTCGCTATTAGCGTCTACAGCATCTACTACTACTACTACTACTACTACTACTACTCAGAAGAGCGTCGGATCACCACACGTTGAGGTCGAGATTACTGACTGTAAATACTGCTGCATGTAAATTGAGGGTGACAACTCAAGATACCTGTAAATGGGTATGCTGGTTTTCTCTTGATCTGAATATTCTGCGTAGAAACAAGCAAGCCTTGCCGTGCGTAACAGACATTGAGGAGTTGAAATCGAGCAGGGTCATCGGCCTTGCATGTTGATGGCTACAGTGAATGTTGGAAACAAGCGGACATGCGGCTTTACTGCCAGCCACCATAGCAGCCGCAAAAAATGAGATGACTTAAATTGGGCCACGGAGGCAATGTTCTTTTTAATTTAAAAGGCAATGACCAACATCTTTATTTAAAGGTTCGTGCTACCTTGATGTTGTCGGCGTTATTTTAAAGATGCCAATCCTTCAATGTACCATCCAACATGTTGATTTCGCAACTAATTAAGCACATTTTCGAATCTAGATACAGGATCTTCAGCGTCTGTCCAGCAGCCAGTAGCGCCCGAATGCCTCCCAACGCTGTCTCTGCGACGGGAGATGGCACTGCAGATGCTAGCAAGATTCTCTGGGCCTCTGATGACGTGGTGAGGATGATTGATTTTTCGTTCTCATCAGCATGCTCACCTATTAGAACTCGAGGTTTTTTTCCTTTTTTTTTTCCCTCTCTCTTCTTCTTCCTTTTTCAACATTTTCTTTATTTCAACTTCTTCCAACTACACACCCAGAACGTATATAAGACTTATATACTTGAATAAATATCTTTCAGAATGTCGTTAGAAGGAAGAGAAATCATTATTGGTACGAAATACAAATTGGGCCGAAAGATTGGCGCTGGTTCTTTTGGTGAAATCTATTTGGGTGAGTAATAACACATCATCTGCAAGGCTGAACAAAAATCTCACATTTACTAGGCACAAACATCATGAGTGGCGAGGACATTGCGGTCAAGCTGGAGAGCATACGTGCAGCCCATCCTCAGCTCGAATACGAGGCTAGAGTTTACAAGACCTTGGCTGGTGGTGTTGGTATTCCCTTTGTTAGGTGGTACGGCAGGGAAGGTGACTTTAACGTGCTTGTTATGGATTTGTTGGGCCCCTCCATGGAAGACTTGTTCAACTACTGCAAGCGTCGCTTCTCGCTCAAAACCGTATTACTATTGGCCGATCAATTGGTAAGAGAAGAACAGCAGCTTGGTACGGCACAGTGCAGCATACTAACAGGATATCCTGTAGCTATCTCGCGTAGAATATGTTCACTCTAAAGGTGCATTTGCAGCATGTCGCAATAGCGCTCTTGTATGATTTGTACTGATGCTTATCTCTTAGGCTTCATCCACAGAGACATTAAACCCGATAACTTCTTAATGGGTATTGGTAAACGTGGGAATCAAGTGAACATGATTGATTTCGGTTTGGCTAAACGATATAGAGACCCAAAGAGCAATGTACATATACCCTACAGAGAAAACAAAAACCTGACTGGTACACCACGTTATGCTAGTGTCAATACTCATTTGGGCATAGGTAAGAGGCTCTTGATCGTGTCGCCCAAACCAGACATTGACGCGTTTCTTCCCTGCGCAGAGCAATCACGGCGTGATGACCTCGAATCACTAGGCTACATCCTGGTGTACTTTTGCCGAGGCCAGCTGCCTTGGCAAGGCATTAGAGCCCGAACAAAGAAAGAGAAATACGATAAAATCATGGAAAAGAAAATGACCACACCTGCAGACGCATTATGTCGTGGCTTGCATCAGGAGTTCGCAATATACCTCAACTATGTACGATCTCTTCGCTTTGACGATAAACCTGACTATTCCTACCTTCGTAAACTATTCCGAGATCTGTTTGTCCGCGAAGGCTTCCAATACGACTATGTCTTTGACTGGACCATCCGCAAATTGGTAAGTGCTGCTACAGAGAGGTGAATGATTGGAATACCAACCTTGTCTTCTCCTTAAATAGCAAGAAAAGAAGGCTGCCTATCAAGCCCCAGACACTGGTTTGAATCCTTTAAATGCATACATGGGATCCACCCCTCCCTTCGATGCCAATCCTAGACGAATGGCAAGTGGCATGGGCACCGGCGCACCACTACCTTCAGCAAACCTCAGAGCCCCCTATCGTTCAGAGACCAAATCGCCTGAGACGTCCAAACGCTTAGATGATGTTATGCTACAATATCAGCAGCAGCAAAAGATGCTCCAACACAAACCCACCTACTTTGCTGGCGGCCCTGTTGTGTCCAGCAGCCAACAATTGCAGCAACAACAAGCTCAACAAGCGCAATTGCAGCAGCAGCAGCAAGTCCAGCAACAAGCGCAACAGCAGCAGCAGCAACAGCAACAGCTAGCATCGCCTACAGGCTACCAGGACCCATATGCTAATCATCTGGGATACACGGGAACAGGAGGAGGAAGAATGCTGGTTAGGGACAATCAGCAGCAGCAGCAGCATCCAATGCAACAACAGCAGCAACCACAACAGCAACCGCAACAGCAATTAGGTGGTAAGTATGAGAGAAAGAGGGTGCTGACTGATGAAACAAACCCTATCGAACCAAGCATTGCTGATCCTCTTTTCTCTGTAAAACGTACACACTTCCACCCTCCATCAGGCCCTTCAAGTAGTCGAGTGTAAGTCTATCTTCTATCTCTCGTCATAGAACACATTTGTCACTAAAAATTAAATAAATTGACTCTTAGTTTACGTAGCCAAACCAAAGCAGGACACGGATCTCCACAACAGCATCAGCAGCAGCAGTACTCATTCCTTCCTGATACCACCTCCAACAACAACAACATCAACAACAGCAGCAGCAATGCCAACAACCCATATCTACCAGAGCAAAACGACAACGATGAAGGAGGCTACATGCGCAAACAAAATGACATACAAAACATCATGGACGAACGCAAGCCTTCCTTGCAGTCTCCCTCCAAACCATTTCATCTAGTAAATACCAATCGACTTTACGAAGACTTTTAATACATTTTTCTCTTTCTCCCCTCTCTCTCTCTGTCCTGCCCCTCTGTTTGTGTATGTGTATGTTTGTCCTCCCCCTCCCCACTTGATATATCTCTTTTGATTCCTCTTTTTTTGTCTGTCTCTCGTATTTTCCTGCTCTCTTGAATCGGCCTCTTTCAAGAACAATCCTCATCAAATACATGCTAAAATCAATTAAAAAAAATCTACTATGAATTACACTACTACTACAAAGCATCATCCTCACCAAATCAAATTTCACAGTAAAACTTCTTTACATCCACCAGATCTGTGTTTATGCGATCCATAGCACGGAAATCTCAGCATTGAATTCACAGTGTTCATCCTCTCAAGACGGCATATAGCTAGCAAAGGTCTAATCTCGTCTAAATCAATCCATGATGCCTTGAACACGTTCTTTTGTGACTCCATCGTGTGAAACCCAACATTCAAAGATAATCAATTGATTGACAACAAATTTTTTGCAGGCACTTTTTTCGACCACTTTGTATCT
The DNA here is from genome assembly GCA_010203745.1 of Mucor lusitanicus. Classification (NCBI taxonomy): domain Eukaryota; kingdom Fungi; phylum Mucoromycota; class Mucoromycetes; order Mucorales; family Mucoraceae; genus Mucor; species Mucor lusitanicus. The sequence goes on along the minus strand of JAAECE010000003.1, from coordinate 1,324,418 downwards.
ATAGACTCAAGATGGTTGTGCAGGAAGTTTGGGTTGTGAGACACGGTTTCCGTGAAGACTGGGTAAACAGCGATTTCATTCAGCCAACAAATCTGCGCAATGATCCACCCCTCTCAGAACTGGGAAGAAAGCAATCCCAAGAAGTTGCCAGCTACCTCAAAGACAAATCCATCAACCGCATCTACTCCTCTCCCATGTACCGTGTCTTGGAAACAGTGTATCCGCTGGTAGATGCATGCGATATACCTCTTTTTGTGGACTACAGCATGGCTGAATTCTACGGTATCGCCCATGGATCCTATCTGCCTGTTGCGCCCCTGACCGAGTTGAAGCAACACTTCCCCAAGCTGAATATTACAGACCACACATCCAGCATCTCTTTGCCCAGTGGTGTTGAAACTGTCCATGAATGCCACTTGCGTGTCAAGCGAGGCCTGGATAAGCTCATGGCAGATCTGGATGCTGAATCAGAGCCCCCTCATACGATTCTACTCTCGGGCCATGCTGCCTCCGCCATTGCTGCTGTCAGAGCATTGCTGAGAGACTCCAACTATGCCGTGCGTTGCGGCACTTGCTCTCTGTCCCGTCTGGTGCGTCAACAAGATGGCACCTGGTCTCTGGTCGAAAATGGCAGTTGTGCCCATCTCAGTGATGGCGAGCAGCGATCCTGGACGTTTTCCGGAGATATTCCTGACTACAGTTATGACAAATAAACGTTACCCACCCAAGAATTATCGTTCGCAATGTGCGCATCCTTTATTCATTCTTTATCGCCTAATGATCTTTTAACTTCTTGTCTCAGTTCATAAAGCTGGCCGAGCTGCTCGTCGCTCATCTTGTCTAGTAATTCAGAATCCAGCTTCTTTCCCCAACCGCCGTCAGCAGGATTGTTGAAGCTTCTGACCAGTGGGTCGTGCGAGGGTGCAGTGGAATCTTGAGGCAATGGCGCTGTTTGTGTCTGCATCATCTCGAGGTATCTACAAGGGTGGGCAGCGTTGGTTTCATGTTGCTTGGATAGCATGCGTATGTTTTGATCTTACGATTGCCATTGGGATACAAATCCAACAATGTGTGCCGGATTGTCAATGCTCTTGTGTCTCTGAAATTCAGCCTTTACATAATCATCGCCCATTGCTCGCATGGCAGGAGGCAACGAACGATGAGAGCGCAGGATCTCTCTGTATAGCTTGATGGGAGCCATCAGCACTTGTGTTTGTTGAGCGTTGGGCATATTGTGTCGATGGATCAAGTGACGAAAAACAAGAAAGAAGAAGAAGAAGAAGTATAGAAATCAAACTCACGGCCACCCTTGAAATTCTTCCCATGATGGAGAGGGGTTGGTTGTCATGGATATTTCCCCCCGCTTGCCTCAATTTTTCATTTTCATTTTTTTTCATGTGTAAATAAGGTTTTCGACATTTGGAATTATTCAGATCTTTCATAAACACGCCCCTAGTAACAAGGTGGGTGGCCAGGCGTACTTCGTCATATCTCCAACAACACACAAGGCATTCTCGGAGGGTGATCGTTTAACAGCCGGGAAATATCATCATTATTTCCATGAAATGGAAGGATCAAAGATTTCATGGCAACAAGTCTCAATTTGGGGGTTCAATAAAGCGCAATGTGGGTTCAAATTGTGGTTGCCAAAAACTTTTACCGAAACTTGGATGTCAATGATGGGATAACGATGCAATGTATACATGATCGCATCATTCAATCATCCCCATCCTTCTATACGTTGGCACCATGTCCAAACAAGTGCGTCAAAATGAGGTAAAATGACTTATATTCAAGCAAATGCAAACATTGGCTGGCATTTTTTTTTCATGCGCTACGAATACTACAATGACCTTGCTCTAGTCCTCCTTCTTCTTGGCAAGTCCATTCTTTTGGTATTCCATGAGCTCATCACCAATAGCTTCGACTACCTGATGAAGATCAATTCTAGCCTGTTCTTCACTAGCACCACGTAGCTCAGAATAGTACTTGATCTTGGGTTCAGTGCCACTGTAAAATCAGTTGGTTAGTTGGATAGCTAAAACTAGATCAAAGCATGATTTCCAATGTACCTTGTGCGAATAGTAAACACTGTGTGGTTGTCTAAGCGGAATGTAATCATCTCAGAGGATGCAGAGACAGGCAATGTAGGCTCATTATCAGGCGTGGTGGAATCGTATCCAACTGTCAGATCGCGAATGCCAATGACCTTGTGGCCACCAATTGTTTCTGGATAGCACAGCTTGTGTCCGGTCTACCAATTTGCAAGTTTAGTGCGCTTGAAATCATTAGCCCAATTGCTCTGCTTACCTTGCCGCCTTCACGTTGGCTTTCCTCTCCAAAACGAATACGATCAAAGATCTTTGCAATCTTCTTTTTATCATCACAGATAAAGTAAGAGTTTTCGCTTACGAAATAGCCATATTTCTTGTACAGTTCCTCCAGATAGTCATAAGCAGTGATGCCACGTTTGTAGAGTTGAACAGCCCACTCGGAAAAGAAGGCCAGAGCACTCACGCCATCCTTGTCCTTTACAATGTCTCCAATTGTGAATCCAATAGCCTCCTCGTAAGAGAAGATGACATTGAGTCGCTGTTTCTCGAGAAGCATAGCTGTATTGCCGATCCATTTGAAGCCGGTCAATGACTCCTCAAATCGAAATCCTTCCACCTCTGCCATGCGAGCCAAGAATTTGGATGACACGGTGCTAGCAACCATGGCTAAATGCTCAGGTCGTTGTCCCGAGGCAATGGCCTTTTCAAAAGAAGCTGCGCCCAATATAGACCCAATTTGATTTCCTGTGAAAATAACCCATTTGCCACTGATACATGAATGTGTTAGCTGGATCTTTCCCCTCTCGTGTGTTGCTATTTGATGAAGAGAAAAACTTACTTGGGCTGCTTTTCAGCAATAGCCAGACGATCGGCATCAGGGTCGTTGGCCAAGATGATGTTGCCATTCACTTTATCAGCAGTTTGGATAGCCAAATTCAAGGCACCCTTGCCTTCTTCAGGGTTGGGAAAGGCGACAGTAGGGAAGTCGGGATCAGGCAAAATTTGGGCCTCTACAGGCTCGAAAGGAGGTAAACCAAAGCAAGCGAATGCACGCTTGGCAAATGGAGTACCCACGCCGTGCATTGCAGTGTAGACAAACTTGACTTGGGTATCTTGATTATCCTGCTTGTTCTTGCACAACGCCTCCACTTCTTCAAAGTAGGCGTCAATGACACCTTGGTCTGTAGGATCGCTCACCAAGTCGCTGGTGGACGCCAAGTCATAATTCCAGCCCCAAGGCTCCAGGTTCTCCAAAATGGTGGCAGCAATGCCCTCGTCGTGAGGAGGAATAATTTGACAGGCATTCTCCCAGTACACCTTGTAGCCATTGTCGTCCTTGGGGTTCTGTTGTTTACCGTGTCAGCTGCTAGTCTGACCTACCACTGGAGCATTTTCTGTACTTACATGAGAAGCAGTAATCATGACGCCACCTGCAGCATGCAATTTTTTGATAGTGTAGGGCTACGCTTTACTATCAGCAGCTATATTGTTATTCCAAGCTATCATCCCCACTACTTACCACCAAAGGAGTGTGAACCAATTCCTTGTAAAACCAAACCTTAAATCCACGTTGAATGAAAGCAGCTGCAGTCAATTGAGCAAACTCCTTTGAATGATGGCGATGATCATGACCAACAACTACACCTCTCTTCTTGGCGTCCTTTACCGTCTTTTCAATGTAGACGGCCAACCCCTGTGATGCTTGAAGCACGGTCAAGTCATTCATTCTAGAAAAGCCTGCTTCCATTCTTGCTCTCAAACCTGCGTTTCCCATACGATCAGCATGTGCGTATAGTGCAGTTGTATACGGTGGTTTTCTTACCGGCAGTGCCAAATTCAATACGGGTGGAAAGTCGCTTCTCGAGCTCTTGGACATTGTTTTCCTTGTGGAGCGCGATGATCTCATTGCGTGTCTCTTCGTTCTACAACAACAGTGAGCTGAGATACGACACAAGCTTGAGATCCCGTATCAAGCAGTACCTTATCTACGGCGAGCCATTTCTCTACAAGAGCGTCGATGGATTCTGTCATTTTGTGTTTAAATATGTATGTGAAAGAAAGAAGAAGCAAGTTGCCATTCGGTTCATGCTAAGTTTAAATATTGAATTTGCTACACGCACCCATGATTGTGGGAATCTTGAGGCATGGCTAGCGCATGCATGTTTCACAGACTTGTATTGCTGCATGACAATATAAGTAAAGTATATCGGTCCTGTTGACTTACGATACAATGACCTGATATATGTCATGCTGCTAATAGAATCGGTTGTCAGTACAGTCAATGCACCGTTTTGAGAGAAATGTATGTCTGGACCTGGCTTATCCAAGATGCCACACGCCAATCTCCACAAAAAAAACCTCGTATACAAGCGGCAGCGAGAAATTACCTTCTAGTACAACTCAAAAGTATGCAAAATACAGCGAAATCAGATGCATTTGAGCCCTGTTGTCTAATGTCAACAGCCGTTTCAGACAGCTAGAATAGCACCAAAAAATTGCTTTCAATGAGGACTTTCTGACACTTTTTTGGGATCACTAAAATCAAGTTAAAATCAATAAGGTGCCCCTTATGGTTCTGCATCCAAGATCAATCAATTGGGGGCTTGAAGTCAAAAACCAAGACTTGTATTAAGGTATCTATCAGATTTTTCTTAAAGCCATCCAATTTGAGCACTGATCTTGACAAAAACTATAAGAAAAGCTGTTCATCACGAGTATCTATTAGTAGCAGATTGATAGAGGGGATGTTGCGCAACACTGCATTCAAAACTTCTTGTTCCTAGTATGCTTTATTGCAGAGTGGCACAGATTTAACGCAGTGCTGGTGGACACTTGAGAGCACAAGGGGAAGCGTGGTGTTTTCCCGCCATATATGAATGCTTAAAAAATGTTTGCATGTTGGACAGCCAATGTCATGCAATGGTAGTATATCATACTAGTTTTTATTAGCACTAATGCGCTTTAAGATCTACCAGCGATTCTGGTAATTATCAGCACAGTCATATATGTCGCTGATTTTGACCTCTAAATCCATCATCTACTGTAACGAAGCACTCTGGTACTACACGCAACTATTGCCTAAGCTGTGTATTTGATATGCAAAGAGTTAAAATGCACAGCAGCAGATTGCACTACTTTCTAAACGCATAGGCCATTAGTAGAAGCTGCATTGAAACACGATAAGTGGTGCTGCTTTCGGTCTTTCTGAGCGTTTTTAAAGTAAAACATACAATCGTTTTTTGCCTGAAGGTGATCAGCGTGTAGTCCCAAAGGATACCAATTGTTTGAAGTCTGAATCAGATTTGTAGCATTAGTTTTTTTGGTGAATCTACATGGCACTAAAGGTTCTTTTCCCAGCCAAATCGTCCGAATTCAACCCTCAATATCTTGTCTTCTAGGCCATTCTAGATGCTCGGAATAGTGCCAAATGATTGCTATCAATCACCACTTACATTCTGGACCTTCATTTTTATTTTTTTTGAATCGATCCAAATCGTCGAAAATTCGCGATTTTTCATGAGGTACCCCTCATGGTTTTTGTTAAAAATCAAACGATCGCAATTTTGAAGGCGAAAACGACACTTTTTGCTATGATATATCTTAAATCAAAATGACCGCACAGATGTAGGGTAACCTGTGCAACTGCTATTTTGAACGTTGTATATGCTAAATCTCGGCTTTTCTTGGAAAAACTGCTTTTTATATTTTCTCAAAATTCTTTATCTTTTCATTCTAAAAGTACTTTTAAATTGACACCATTGAATGCGCCTTCAAAGTCTCCCCTTAAGTTTATTAGAAAGTAGTATACGCTGAGCACACTTTATATAGCTAATTTTAACAAAAATGTTTTCAAATGTCAAATTATATCGATATTGATTCAAAAAAATCATCGCAAAAAAATCATTTGGGTACAGTCACCACAGTGCAAAATGTTCAGTGTACACGTCATTCAAATTCTGTGTGCTCAGCTTATTGGCTACAGTCACCCTCAGCAACGCGTCTTTTTTTTTTTTTTTTTCTCGCACTATTTTTGCACTGCACTGTTTCTATTAAACCATATACTTTTTAATACTATTCATTGAATACAACGACACTTTTGCCAAAAGAAGCTTGCCTTTACAACCACCAGTACCCAAGACGACACCTTTCAAGTTTGTTACAGTAGGTATCAGCTGAAAAAAGCCACTTTTCGCGGTACATTATACAGTAATACTAATTACACAGTTTATTTCAGGCCAGTTGTTTGTTGCAATATTATATTGATTGTGTTTGGTTTGTATTTGGTTTGTATATTCCCCTTTTTTGGTTGTCATGGATTACATTCATTCAACCTTTTACTACTTTCTTTCTCGTGATACTGTGCATTCGTTAGTTTGCTCTATTGCCATTTATTCTTTCCCCCTTTTCTGCACGCAACTATTTTTCTGTTGCTGTACTATAGTGCTATGGTGTATCTTTTGATGCATTGTATCGCTGCTGGAAGTGCTGCTCTATAGTAGAGTAGCCGTGCATTCTTTTTGTTCTTCTTCAAGTATTACTTCTTCTGTAATACTGGTGGTGATATTTGTGTTTTTGCTTCGTATGAGGCAACCACGATGCCTTTTTTTTATTACTTTTCTTGAACTCGTCACTTTGATGATACACATTGCATGTTACCTTCTCGTATGTAACTGCAGTGCAGTGTTTTTGTTCATCATCACATTCTAGCGATGCCCACCTGTTACTTTTCCCACTTTTTATGGTTCTTTGAGCCATAACCCTCTTTTTTCGTTGTGTGGATAAGCCTATCGTTGAAGCACAACTAGATTTGATTCAGAGGCTGGGGGTAGATAGGCTGCCCTCACTTGATTTGTATCACTTACTTGGTGCTAATTGAGAGTCTCAAGCGTTTGCACTATAAGCTGGGGTGTGTAGTAAGGCATATTCTGGCATTTTAGGGGTTTTTGATGATAACGTAGCTTAATACTAGTGTATTCGGCTGTGTTTAAAATTCCGCCTAACAAAAAAACAAGGGAGAACTATGGCAAAAAAATTCGAAGTCCGCGGCGCTTAAAATGGCTTTTTAAGCGATTTTATTGGCTCAAATTTGGAGACAGCTCAGAGAAATAAAGCATTCGTATTGAAACTAAAAATGTAATTGAAATGAGAAAAGCACAATTAAGCATTCAAAATACATGGTAAAAATGGCTTAAGGTAACTACACACGATACCACCATAAGTATTAAACATGATCAAATACATCCACTATCCTAAAAAAAGAGTTTCGAACCAATCTAAGCCTGTTCATAACATCCAAAAGTACAATTTTGCATTATATTGGTATCAAATCAATCAAAGTCTTTAGATGTCAATCATCTGGCTCATGAGATAAACATGTAACAATGCCAAATTTTCCAAGGAACACAATTGTGTGGTCAGACTTTAGTCATCTGAACGCGTTGCCGTTATGCGTTGCCGTTAATGGATGAACGATTATTAAAATAATAATCCAATTTTGTGCACTAGTTTAGACAAGATTCATGAGGAAGGCGAATAATTACAAGTACCCAGTGTTAACGGATTGACAGGTGGGGTGTTGGAAAACACTTCATTCAAGACTGCATAGTATAGCATTGCACTCAGACCAAATCCAAAGCGTACAAAAGTGGTTTGCGTGTTAGGATTTCTTTTTTGACCATCATTCAAGATTTTGAGTAAGAATTTCGATAGTAGATGAATGAAATTTTAATTTTTGTATAGCGAAGTTGTGCGAAGAAAACCGTAGTAAAGCGAAGGTCCAACACCATGACGATCCTACATCAGATGCAACTTTTGGTGAGGCAAAGGTCCAAAACCAGGGAGCCTGTACAGAGCACCGAAATTTCGGTGCTCTGTACATTTTACCTTTAATAAAGCCTCCAGGTTTTAAGCCGTTGTTTATTTCGTGATATTAGCGGCAGTGCGAGCTGCCTCCACATAGGTAGTTGGTTTCTTTCGAAGCGCAGTGTAGGTCAGGAAACTACTCAAAGTGAGGATCATGAATCGTAAAAAACTGCAGATGTTGCGTAAGTCGTGCATCGATTAGCCATCGAGACTGGAGCAACGTGAGCATTTGGAGATCCAGTAGCTGCGGTATCTAATATATTTACAACGAGCATACCTAGCTGAAACTCATATATTTACTACTAGTATCATTCACACAACAGCTGCTATGGCTATCTAATGTTGATTTACTTGCAGTGCTTATTCAACATTTACTTTGATAAACAGGGGATCTATACTACGCTCATGCTACATGTGATTGAGAGGTCCGAGTTATCATTCCAACGATTCAAACGAAATAGTCATCGCATGGAATGCCATCAGGATCGTTGCAAATCAAAATGCACTTTTGATCAGTCACTGGGCAAGCAAGTCAGCACGCGCTGAGAAACAAAATCCACTGCCGCGTTCATTGACCAAGCAAGACGCGATATTATCAGCACCTTTTTTTCTCCTCTTGATTACACTCGATTCAACGCACAATGCCCAGAGGAAAGAACACTAGTGTGGTAAGATGAACTAAGCAATCGTCAAGATGGCCATCAAGACTCATACCATGTAGGCCGAAGCTTCTTCACAAAGACCGCTTCGTAACAGAACAGTGCCTGACATGTTCAAGAAGCAAAAGGCTGGTAAGTAATTACAACTACAGACAGAATCAAACAGTGGGGTAATCAGTGTATATTAGCTGATACAAGAAGAAGAATTATCCAACGAGATTCCAGTGATGAGGAGGATGAAGATGCTGAAGAGGATGAATTGAACTCTTCTGACAGTGAGTCTGACAGTGATCATGACACCAGAGCTACCAAGTCCAAGAGAAAGCCTGCTGCCTCCAGAAGAAAGGCAACCAAAACGGTTCCTTCTGCTTTTCTCAACAACAGTAGTCAATTGCTGATTCCAGCAACGCAAGATCCCTCTACGCAAGATAGCTTGTATGGTAAATGTACCATCAGTCATCAGCACAGTGCGGAAGACTGACCTGTTTTCTCTATTGTAGAAAAAGCATTGATACCAGAAATCGATATGGAGGACGTTGCCGAAGCCTGGGTCAAGCAGTATAAAGCAAACCAACTTGTTGCATTGAGAGATTTGATCAACCTTGTCATTCGCGTACGTTGTCGTTTACGTAGCATTTGCTCAGTATCTGACATACTACCTTTTTTAATAGAGTTCTGGCTGTGTCATGGCCGTTACCATTGATGCTATTAACCAGGAAGATGGCTCCTATGACGCACTGCAAGAATTGCAGGTAGAGCTTGTCAAGGTGAGTGGCTGTGTATGGCGCCCCCCCCCCCCTCCCCAGCATGAGATCTCATGCGTTTGCGTAGCTTCCACCTACAGAGTATCCCTTTGTCAGCAGCCTCAAGGAATTCAAGACATTGAAGCGCAACATTCTGCTGTTCTTTTACCAGATGATTGAAATGTGCCAGCATCAAGCCATCTACGACGGTGTACTGATTGAAACACTGCAAAACTGGCTGACCACCATGTCCAGCTCCACCTATCGTCCCTTCCGTCACACGGCAACACTTGTCAGTCTCCGCATCATGGATCAACTATGCACACTTGCTGAAAAGGCACACGAAACTTTGAACAATGCCAAGCGACACTTGGCCGCTGAAGGCAAAAAGAAGAAGCCCACCAAGTCCAGAATCACCACCTTGAAACAAACTTGCGTTTTGGAGGAGCGTAAATGCAAGGATTTGCAAGAGTATCTCACTGAATTCTTTGACAACATCTTTGCTCATCGTGCGCGCGATGTGGAGTCTGTCATTCGCCACGAATGCTTCAAGGAACTGTGCAACTGGATGCTCAACTATCAAAGCTTCTTTGTCAACAACAACTACATTCGTTTCTTTGGCTGGGCATTCAACGACCAAAGTGCCAGTGTGCGTTCTGAAGTGCTGAAATCACTCATCAAGCTGTACAAGGTGGAGAGCATTGCACCCAAATTCCACAGCTTCACACGTCGCTTCACAGGCCGCATTGAAGAAATGGCTCTGTATGACATTGACGTCTCTGTCCGCATCAGTGCCATTCAACTGTGCAGCGCTCTCTACAAGCAAAAGATCAACATCCTCAGTGCAGAGGGTCGCAGCCAGTTGACCAGCATGATTGCCTCAGATGTCCCCCGTGTCCGCAAATCAGCAGCACCCTTTGTCAAGACGTTGATTGTAACCAATGTGATTGAACCACTCGTGGCTCAGGTTACGCAGACACTGACAGGCAAGAGTGGCCGTCGTGCTGCCAACACAACAGCTACACCTGTCAACACCACATGGGTTACTTTCAAGGCTGTTTCAGCTTTCCTCGTCGAGCAAACAGCCAGCATCTTGGCCAATGAAAACACAGACGCTATGCAGGTTGACTTGGAGTCCATGACCAGCACACTGATCGAAAAGCGCACCTTCATCATCACCAACATCATTGAAGCGCTTTGGGGACAGCTGCCTCAGCTGCAAGACATCAACGCCATGACCGACTACTTGTACCGCGATCATTCGCAATCTCAGCAACAAGACGTCGACGATGCCATGGATACCGAAAACAGCGTTGAAATTGAGGATTGCTACAGACTGACCGAAGATGAAGAGACGATTCTGGTCAATGTCTACGTTGCCTGTATCCAAACTGCCATGGCAAAGGGTCTGGACAAGAACTTGCCCGAGAGCAAGGACAGACGCAAGCTGGACGACACCTTCTGGGAGGAGAACAAGAACGAGCTCTCTCGCCACCTGGTGCAATCGCTGCCCAAGCTGTTGCCAAAGCACTTGGAAGACCCCAACCGCATGACGCGTCTCGCTACACTGCCCACATTGATGAACTTGGATGTGTACATGGAACTGCGTGCTGAAAAGGAGTACGAACACTTGCTGGAAACACTCATCAGAGTCTATCTCGGTGCCACCTCCACTGAACTCTTGAAGAATTGCGCAGACTCCCTTCAGCATTTGTCAGAGAATAAGAGTCTCAATGAACTCAATCACATCCATCTCGGTGAGCTAAAGGAGGCCGTCGTCAATCAAGTCAGAGAGGCGTGCAAGGGCAAGGATCTGGTCACCTGCAATTACACGCCTTCTTTGCTCCACTCTGTCTCTGTAAGCATGCTCCGCTTGTCCTGCCTGGTCAACTTTTGCGATGCCACTGCTGCCATGGAAGACTCTCAAGGCACCAGCATGAATGTGCTCGAGTACGCAGGTGCACTGGCTGAACGTGCTGCTTTCCTCAAGGAAGAAGCAGAGGAGAAAATCAGCATTTATGCGCTCAATGTGCTTTCCCGCTACATGATGTGGAAGTGCCGAAGCCTGGATTCTGCTATCGACACCAACGAGCTTGGCTTGGTCATTGAACGTCGTCGTGATTGGGTGATGGACAAATACACTGAAATCCTCAAGAGTGAAGAGGGCAATATTTCATTTAAGGCCCAAGTTACTGCCTTTGGTTATTTGGTGGATCTCTACTGGATGTTCACGAGCGATCTGTTTGAATCCTACGGTTTGAACCGCTTAAAGACCAAGTGTCCTGCTGATCTGCAAGAGACATCTGTCCAACTCGTCAAGGAACAAATCAAAAAGGTCAAGCAATGCTTAGATGATTACGATGAAGACATCAAAACGACCAAAGACGCACTTACCACTGAAAAGGGTCACTTACACAAGCTCATGACCAGTTTCTGCCGTGGTGTTCTTATGGGCGTATTCGACATTCACTATGCTACTTTTATATTGAACCAGTATGGCACTACAGATGCTAGTTTGGATGATGTTATCAAGTCGTTGGTGGCTGAATTCCAGTCTGATTTAATTGCAAGTGAAGTTGCTGCTGACGGTATCTGCAGAGCTTACCTTGAAGCCTTGAAAAACGTAAGTGTGTGTGTCTATGCATCGTGTCCTTGACGTATATTGATTTGATATGTCTGTCACTTTTTAGTCATTCGATGCCAATGTCTCTGAATCTGCTCGATCAGTCGATAAAACACTCAAATTGGCTCGCCTAGAAGCCACCTCAATCAAGCGTGCCAACGCACAAGATGTAGCTAGAAAGGTGCCTCCTCAAATTGTTTGTGAGCGCATCCATCTCGACGGTATCACCTATTGCCTAAGCAAAGCAGCTGAAGCATATCGAAACAACAGAGACGACGAAAGAGACAATGCCCTCAAATTCTTCAAGGTGCTTGCCGTGTTTAGTGTTGGTCTCACGCGTGCCCGTGATGTTGCTAAAATGTAAGTGTGGATGGTAACTTGTATTCTTGTAGACTAATGAAACCTCTAGTCATAACCATTTGGAGGACTCGTTACAGCAAAATGGATTGCATGTGGAGCAAGGCAGCAAGGAATGGGAGCATTACGTTGCCTACGTCCAATCTATTGATCAATTCTTGAAAACCAAGGGTCTTCGATATGGTAAGTCTGCTGCTGCTGCTGCTGTCTCCTGTACTGAATACTAACCCCTTCTGCTACAGACGCAACAAAGAGAGCCAATAACCCTGAAACACCAGCAGCACATGTGTTTAATGATGTCGATTTGGGCATGTTGAATGAGCCTGAAGCAGAGTCTAATCAAGATACAAATAAGCGTCCCTTGACAGAGGTAGATATGGACATTGACCAAGAAACAGTGCCCAAGAGAAGACGTTAAATTATGTAAATAACCCCCACCCTAAATCCTGAAATATCTGCTCTGTATCTCTCTTTTTTTTTTTTTTTGCTATGATGAATAAAAATGCTTTTTTTATTTTTTATTGTCAATGGGTCGTCGATAGACAGTGGTAGCTGCAGCTTGAGCAGTGGGAAATACTAAATAGTAGAGCATATAGATGATGGATTGAGTCGAACGTGTGCGATTTGAAATGTGAATACACTTACCCAACATGTCACAAATGTTGACATGAGGTGGTCGAGAAGCTGTAAATGTCACTAATTCGGCTGAGAGTTTTCGTCAGTCAACTTGCCCCGTTGCATCATGGAAGCGCACCAAGTAACACACTCACCAATATCTTGGCCTACAAGTGGGTCCACGCCCTTGTAAACATTGTCTGCCTTTGCCTTGTCGCCATCGAAGCGCACAGTAGAGAACTCTGTATTAACCATACCGGGGCAGATCTGGCTGACACGAATGGGTGTATCCATCAGCTCATGGATCAAGGATCGAGTAATAGCGTCCACTGCATGCTTTGACCCTATCGTACATACCTACTATGAATGCTGTTGCGTCTAGACCAACCTCAAAACTCACATACCACAATAGATACTTCCTCCAGGATAGGCTTCTTTGCCAGCCACGGATCCAATGTTGATGATATGGCCCTTGTTGTTTGCTTTCATACCGGGCAAAATAGCCTGTGTCAGAAACACAAGGCCCTTGACATTTGTCTCAAACATGGTATCAAAGGCATCCTCCGTAACGTCTGCCAAATGATCCAAGCCAATGACAAGACCTGCATTATTTACCAAAATGTCAATGTCGTTCTTTTGGGGCAATTGAGAGATGGCAGTGTCAATGTTCTTTTTTTGACGCACATCCAGAGACATTGTGTCCACTGTAATGCCCTTGTGCTGTTGCAGGATCTCCTTCTTGAGTGCTTCTAGCCGGTCTGATCGACGGGCAGCTAAAATCTGGTGTGTTGGAAATTATAGAGCGACATCAATTGACCCGTGGGAATGCGTAATATTCTGCTATGGAAAACTCACCAAATTTGAGCCTTGTTTGGCAAACTCCTTGGCGCAAGCTTCGCCAATACCGGCAGATGCTCCTGTGCTATATTGTATGTATTTCAACATGGATTAAAGTGCGTACAAGGCTGCTGCAGTCCTCTTATTGGCTTACATCAAGACGTTTTTGCCCTGAAGACGAGGGTGATAGAGTCTTTTCTGTACTAGACTAAAGGTCTGTTTGAACAACATGGCAGCAAGGAAAAGAAGAAGAGAACAAGCTGATAGATGCATTATATATACGAAGAAATGAGTTGACTCTCCACACACACACGTGATGTGTGGTACAACAGTATCAAGACAGACGCTTTGGTTGCTCAAGCGCTTTATTGAAACGGGCATTTATGGACGATGAATTTCAGATTGCAATTGATTAACAAGTCTAGTAAAATGGTAAGAATCAGATACGGTCACTCAAACGACGCTCGACACAATGACGGTACCTTATAAGCTGAGCATTTTCATCCACATGTGCTGTGCAGCCCCTCTTCATGTCTTGCAAAAGAGCATTGTTGTTGTTTGAGATGGTTTCCCAATGCGTCACTCTGTCTTGCAATTTGTTGCATTCCTTCTCGTATTCGACGATTTTAGCCTATGATGGAATATGTGTATAATTTGGATTTTGTTGGTATATATAGATAAAGAGAAAATAGCACTGTGAATATTGGATTATTCAAATCATCAAGGTATAATACTACAACAACAAATCCCAAAGAAAACCCATAAACAAGACATTACTATGCTTTTTCTTTGACCAAACAACGCGCCGCCACTCCTCCTGCTGCTGCTAACACTCCTCTCTCTCTTTTACACATGAAAGAAAAATCAAGGGGGGAAGGGGGGAAACTCACCTCGTATCCTTCAATATCGCGCTCGTATTTGTCAATGGTGTTGTTGGTTTCCACCTGCAGCTTTTCAATGTCTTTCTGCTTGGCTGCTACCAGTGCCTTGACACGGTAAGCATAGTCTTCCAGCTCTCTGTCTTTGGCGTCCACTACAGTTTGGTACTGCTGATGCATGGTCTTGAGTTCCTGGCGATGCTGCTCTGCAATGCGTATCAAGCGCTCTTCGTTCAAGACGCCGTTACCCACAACGACAGTGCTGTTGGGCCGTGTGGGGGAGCTGGGCGGTGTCGTCGCTGCCAGCTTCTGCTCCAAGCTGGTTACCTTCTTTCGCAGCTCTTGCAAGGCATTGGCCTTCTCTTGCGCCATTCTGTTCATTTGGTTCTCGTGCGTCTCCTTGATCTCTGCCAATCTTGATTTCAAGTCTTCGAGCTCCTTTTGCTTGGCTTCCAGACGATTCAGACACTCCTGGTGTATGTTCTTGATAGGCTGGTGGGGCGTCGCTGCGTCGTTGATGTCGTCTCTGTTGCTGGATGTGGTTGGCGTGGACTTGGCTGTGTGCTCCAGTCGAACAGTAGCGGCTTCCAGCGAATTCTGCAGCGTCTCTACTTGGTAGAGCAAGTCCTCAATTTGGCTGGATTGCTCCTCAATCTGAGTCTCCTTGTTCTCACATGCTTCGCTCAACTGATCCATTTCTTGCGCATGTGCTTGCTTGAGTGCATCCATGGCGTGTGCATGGAGCTGGTCTTTGTTGTGGATCTGATCATGCAACTGGTCCAACTCCTGTTGCGCGCTTCTGGTCTTCTCCAGCCATGCCTGTGCCGTGTCGTCGCTGCCATTCTGCAGCTGTCGAATCTCCTCTCGGTATCGCTTTTCAAGTGCTTCAGTCGCATGCTGCGATTGACGCTTCAGCTCTTCCAAAGCTGCTGTAGTGGCATCCAGCTCGTTCTGGATTTTTCTCATGTGGCTGTTGGTCTGGGCTTCTTGCAAGTCCTGGATTTGTTGCTTTAGTGTAGATACAGTCGCTGCTTGCTCTTTTTTGTAGGCTTCATGCAGCTCTTTTTCATTGTTCAATTCCCTGATAAAATCCTCCTTTTGTGTCTATTCAGAAGTTGAATTGCAATAGTCAATCGTCTGTGAATGATTGTAGCACTATATCACTATACATACCAGTAGAGCCAGATCATTATTCTTTCTGGATTGCTCTTGCTTTTGGGTGTATTCCTCATGCACTTGCTGGAGTTTTGCATCATGCTCTTGGTTCAATTCCACCCTCAGTGCGGCTAATTCAGCCTCCAACTTCTTGTCTTGGTCCTCCAGTAATTGATCCATTTCCAGTTTATGCAATTTCCCGAGTTTGTCCTCTGCCTCCTTCTGTGTTGTGCAGCATGAATAATCAGATCAGTCGATTTAAAATTGGACCCACAACTACTTACAACAATACGCTCACTGTCGTCATCATTGATCTTGGTTTCAGCATTCTAGAAGAGCATGTCAATCTACAGGGGGATCAACAAGTGCAAGTATGCGCAATTACCGATTTGAGCTTGTCCTCGAGCGCTTGTATTTGGGATTTCAGATTGGATATCTCTTCTTGAGTCTGCAAGGATAGGGATTTGATTAGCTGCCATGAAATCAGCAAATGAAATGGCCGTACCTGAATTTTCAATTTCGATTCGCTCTCCTTCAAGCTTTGGATCTCATTGTCCTTTTCGACAAGCTAAAGCATAATAGCCGCAGTCATTATACACAGTAGGATATGTAATGGCAGATAGATCTTACCTGGTCCTTGATCGTTTGGACTTCTGCCAGCGACTCCAAACCAGCCGGTGTCGATAATCGCTTGTTGTTGACAGATGAGCCGGACGACGAATTGCTGACATTGACAGAAGCTCGTCGAGCAAGCGGCGACATGGATGCTCTGGTGTTGGAGGTGGTTGGCACTATGGAGGATCGTCGCTTTGGGTTGGGAGAGGTGGGTGAGTTTGCGGCACCACTCACATTGGCGGTGCGGTCCACTTTGATGGAAGAAGGGGCGACCTTCTTTCGAGTCGCTGTGGGAGGACTGGGGCTCGAAGTCAAGTTCCGGGTTCTGGAGACTGACGGCGAGGATGGCTTGTTACTAGTCATGGATGTCTTTCTGCCAAGAGTGGATGGAGGGGATGTCGTTGCTGGCTTTGTAGTTGCTGTCGCCGAGCCAGGTGCTGCTCCTCCAGCCTGTATTCCCAGCTCTGACAGCAGAGACTTCCTCTTTGTGACAGATGGCTTTCTTGCAACCGGCTTACTATCAGACATTTGCTCGAAATCTAGACAAGAAGGGAAAAGAGAAAGAAAGAGGCCGAAAAAGGGGTTACGTTGAAATAAATTTAATTTTTAGTGCAACATGAATCTGTAACAAGACAGAAGCATGTTATCCAATTCGGGCATGGAGGCACGAAAGACCACAAATGCTTATTTCTGTGTGTGTCTGTGTATAGATTGGGTTGACAGTTAAAGAGCCTAGTAGTATGACACAGGGCCACTGGTCTTGTTTTCTTCAATCTTGCATGCCAGCAAAGATGGAGTCAACCTCCAAGTCAAGAAGCGTAAATCACAGCCATGCTGCTGCTACTGATCTATCAGATACACTTTTTTCATGCAACCATCAATGATCAATGTGACTATGATAAAAATGCCCATTAAGCCAATGTTTCATTTCACATCTCTTTCTTCTCTCTTTTTTTTTTTTTTTTTTCTCAATACCATGAGCCATCATTTTGCAGAAAAGACGTATACGCACTTGACGTACTGCGACACCTGCACACAGCTCTTATGGGGCATGAGAAAGCAAGGGCTTCAATGCAAAGGTAAGCAAGCTGTCCACATTGAGGGACTACTGAGCACAAGCATTGACGGGTTGGACATACCGTAGAATGCGGTTACAACTGCCATCGAAAATGTCAATCAACAGCGCCCAAATGCTCTCGTGCCATTACACAAGGCTTTCTGGACGACGCAGACGCAACATCCAACTCGAAAGCGGAAAAGTACTTGAGGCAACTATCCCAAAAAGCAGCACATGCTGATCGCCGACCATCCACATCCTCCAGCACTTCATCCACAGCATCAACAAAGCATGTCAAAGTAGGTGGTACAAGTGTCTATCAGTCCACATTCGAGCATGTCAAAGCAATCGCAACGTCTGACAAGCTGCAAAATATCCTGGCGGAAGCAGCGACTACTGAGCAAGTGCCTGTCAATGCGTACTTGGCTCAGCAAGCACCTTTAAATCCTCAAATCACAGCTCGCAACTTTACCCGATTTGTATCCAGATGTGGCCCCGTATTTGCATTTAGAGATGAGCTCTTGTTGCTGTTGAGTTGGGAGAACCGAGTCGATACATTGGTGTCATTGATCATCTACTGTTTAATATGTAAGTACTAGTATAGCGAGGGTATGACAGTTCGGAGTTGATGTGTCACATTGGGATTGACTCTCACCACATAGGTATATATCCCAAGTTGATCTTCCTTGCTCCTCAGGCCTTCTTGGTCTATTTCATTCTTTCCAGCTACCCCAAACGAAAGGCGCCCGAGAAACTGGATACAAAGGACAAGATAAAGCAAAAGATAGCAAAAGCAACCACCGATAAAAAACCCCTGGAAGATGCATCGACGAGCAAACGCACTCAGCATGACACACCCAATGTGTTTCCCTTCAATTTATCAGCATTATTTCAGCCTGCGTCTGATGAATCCGCAGAATACCTGAAAAACTTGCAAAATATCCAAAACACCATGGGCGAATTCAGTGATGTCTATGATTGGATCATGATGCAGGCAAATCAGTTCAACTGGTCATCCGAAGAAAAGACAATGAGAATCTTGCAGCTGATGATTGTTTCGAGTGTGCTGATCGCCTTTGTGCTCTATGTGGTGCCTATCAAGTTTATCTTTCTGTCGTTTGGTCTGCTCGTCTATGGTCTCAATACAAGATTTGCCAAATATGTCCTCAATGAAGTGCAGCCTTACATGGTGCAATTTGGAAGGAGAAACACAATGGCTCTGCTGGAGTGGTATGCTGATTTAGAAAAGAGACTCGAGAATCAGGATCATTTGCAAGAGATTTCCGTGTTTGAGAATCAACGCTGGTGGCCAAGACGTGGGTACTTGCACGAGGTAAGCATACGAAATGACTGAAAAAAAGACATTGTGAGCCATTGACTTGTTGTATTGTACCTAGATGGTGAATGATGAGAGATCGCCATGGTCTGATTTTACGGGAGCCATTTATATGCCAATCATTACTGAGATACCGGCACCCAAAGGATACCAATGGAAGGAGACGAGTGAATGGACACTGGATACAACTGGTCCCTGGGTCGACACATATCTTGAAATTGGTAAGCGTCATTATCAACATTGGGAAATCACATCATAAGCTAACATTGCTGCTGTTCTTGTAGAAGTAAGCAAGGCAACACATTTTGAATAAGAAATATGTAGTACTCATTCTTCACTTGTTGATAGATTGCAGTGAAACCAGACGATGATGGGTGGATTTACAGCGACGATAGCTGGAGGATCTCGATACCTCAAGTTGAACCTGTTGATTTCGACGATGGAGAGCAAAATAGCGAGAACATGACTCGAAGACGAAGATGGGTCAGGGAATGCGAAAAGATTTAACAGTAGTGTAATTGAATAGCAGCAGCACTGTCTGAATTCTCACCCGAGTATATCAAATTATGGGATGCTCAAAGCTACATGTGGCATGTTCTTCCATACTTTCAATAGTAAATCTTGCAATATAAACGGTATGGCAGTCTAGTTTTTTTTTTCTAAATGTTGGTCGTCCCAGACAGCTTTGCACATGCAAATGGTAATGATTCTTCCCAGGGTTGTTACCATATCCCAGTAAGATTGATTTGAAGTCTTGTTGCAGGCGTCTCTATGGAAACGCATAGCTACACTGTATTTTCATCGCCTATATCAAAGCACTCTTTATACTTGATCCATGTTCCAAGATGGGATTTTCATGAATGTAACTAGGGGTAGTCATTCAAAGACCAATGATTTATGACACTGATGGTGTAATTCGGCATAAGCATTGTTACACCAACAAAAGACAGCTAAAAAGTTACCGATTTTCTCCAGCTTGTTTTCTATTTTGCTCTTCTTTCCATATACCACATCCATATCACACATTCAAATGTCATTTACAAATAATGCAGAGGCAGGCCCTTCGACGCCCACTAGAACAAATAGCATCAACAAACCATTACTACAGCAACCCAAGCTGGAACTAGCGGATAAAGTGGAAGTGTACGACTCGACAACACTAGAGGATTGCTTGGATTATTCGCTGCTTGTATCCAACAACATCAGCATGGCTCGTGATCAGCTGGCAAATGAGAGAAACTGGCTCACTTGGTTTCGGTTGTCATGTACGCTTATAATCTTGGGTAATTCAATGATCTATACATGCAAAGCACAGTAGCAGATACCAACCGTTCCTTTGATTTACATAACCACAGGATTCACTGTCTTGATCCAATTTCGATTGCCAGAAGAAAACGAAGACGCACCTCGTGCTGACATAACAAATAAGCCAGTGGGCTACATCTTTGTGGCGATAGGGCTTACATGCTTCATGGTAGGCATTGGCAAATACTTCAAGAGCCAGCGATTGCTGGTGAAGCAGGCAACGTATGTGGAAGCAGGCTGGGGAAGCTATATTGCTGTGGGCATTTTGTTTGTGTTTGTTTGCACCATCATGATTCTGGCTTCTACCAATGTATCAGCTACATCGTTTCTAAAGCAGCAATGATATTCGGATGTTCAATAAAATCGAAAAAGGATATCTTGTCCGTCTTTTCTCATCTTTTCTTTCTTCTTCTTTTCTTCCTTATTTTACAATACAAAATGTCTTGGTGGGGTCAAAGTCCTTTCGATGAAGTTGTGGGTGAGTTGCCGGCTAGATTTGCTTCTGCAGAAACGGCCTATTCATACTGTTCCATGTAGAGAGAGCCACTTCAGAATTATTGCCTGGAGGCCAAGAAGATCTCGTTTTAAATCTGGATATCAGCGATCAGATTCGTAGCAAGAAGATTAATGCCAAGGATGCCATGCGTTCGTTCAAAAGAAGACTGGCTCATAAGAACCCCAACGTTCAACTCGCAACATTAAACGTAAGTGTATCGCTAAGCATCCATCGTCATACAATGAGTAACAATACGAGATAGCTGGTTGATACATGTGTGAAAAACGGAGGTGACGTATTTGTCAAGGAGATAGCCTCCAGAGAGTTTATGGATGAGCTTGTATCTATTTTAAAGGCACCTGTAAGTATCAAACTTTGCTAGCGTTCGTAGTTGATGGTGCTGATCGTGGCTACGGTAGGCTGGCTGCAATGTCGATGTCAAGAACAAGCTGCTTTACGTAATCCAGACGTGGGGATTGGCCTCCAAGAACAAACCTACCCTCAGTTACATGTCTGACACTTACGCTCTACTGAAAGCTGAAGGTGTTCAGTTTCCACCCATCAACGAAAATATTGACGGCATCCTCTTGGAAACTGCGGCTGTAAGTTGTGTGTATATCATGTCTTGAGAGTGCTTATTAAAATTGAGGGACATGCGATAGGCACCTGAATGGTCGGATTCGGACGTATGTGATAGATGTCGTACAGCATTCACAATGACAAATAGAAAGCATCACTGCCGCAATTGTGGCGGTACTTTCTGCCAGCAATGCTCAGCCAAGACAATGCCATTGCCAAAACTTGGCATCAACGAACATGTGAGAGTGTGCGACGGTTGCTACATCAAGCTCAAGCTGGACAAGGCAAATATCAAGCCATCCACTTCTACCAAGTCTGTGTCTTCTCAACCTGTTGCTGCAGCTGCACCTATTGACAAAAAGGAGGATGACTATGACGATGATATGAAAAAGGCGATTGAACTTTCGTTAAAGGAGGCTGAACAACAAAAGACAAGCTACGGTGCTGGGTATGTTGCTTCATCTGCTCAGCAGTACCAGTCATCGCCTCCACAACAACAGCAACAACCAAAGGCGCAAGAGCCTGTCGAGGACGACCCTGATTTGGCAGCGGCTATCGCAGCTTCCTTGAGAGACCTCGAGATTTCCAAGCAGCAGCCTCCCTCCCAGCAACAGCAACAACAACAAAACAAGAACGATTTATCGCCCGTAGAAATGGAGAATATTCTACTCTTTTCGACATTAATGGATCGTGTTTACGCATCGGGCGGTGATGTTTCCAACGATACTCAAATCAACCAATTGTATACACAAATTGGAGCTCTGCAGCCAAAGTTGGTCAAGAGTTTAGATGAGACCATCCGCAAGAGAAACGCCTTTATCGAATTGCACGAGAAATTGAACATGGCAGTGAAGGCTTATGATCGATTATTGGAAGAGAGAATTGCTGGTGTACGATACAACAATATACCTGAACAACAATATCAACAACAACCCTTGTATCATCAACCCATGGATTATTATCCTCCACCTCAGCACCAAGATACAAACAAATACTATCCCTCGCAAAGTGCTCCTCCTCAAGAATACTATCCCCAAGATTATAGCCATTATCAAACACCCGCTGCACCTGTTGCGCCTGCTGTCAACAACCAAGATATGAGCAATTACTACTCAGCACCACCTCACTATCAGATGGCTTCTGGTGTCCCTCCACAACAAGCAGCTGGAGTGGAGCAACAACAAAAGCAACCTGTTGACGAGGCTCCCTTGATTGACTTGTAGTGGGTCGCAGTCTTTTTTTGCCATAAATAAAATATAAGGGTACAACAGGACAACATCTGTGAGGCTCTACTCATCTCAAATGTTGATCCATCGTGCCCTGAAAAATTCATTTTGTATTAAATAAAAAGTAAAGAAGAGGCATGCTGGCAGAGATTCAGCCCAAATTCCTTCATACTTTTGTAATAAAACCTTACTGTGTACTCTCAAGATGACTTGCAACAAGAGCATATTGGTTTATAGTTGTTACGGTATCTTCTAATTCGCGATTTCGCTTGAAAAACATCGATTGCATTCACTAGAAATGCAGTTTCCCTGCGCAGATTATTTTAACCGCCGACAGTTCGTTTTTTTTTTGCTCCAGATGATCCAAAATCGTTTCAATTGATGTATTTTGCCCTGATCACCTATGTAAAATGTGATAATCGTTATATGCATCTTAAGACTTCCTATGAGTACTTTTGAAGCTGCATCCGATCAAACCAAGAAAAATAAATGTTTTGAATAAACTCGCAGAGAAAAACGCGGAAATATAAAAAGACGTTTTTGGTGGAAATGTTGAGATCTTACATATAAAGGTCTCACAAAACAAAGTTCCACCAGTTGCAGCAAGTCAAGAGAAACATTTTGATCTGATATGTCCCTTAATAAAAGTCTTCGTTTTTGCCTTCAAAAACACCATTGTTTGATTCTTGATGTAAAACCATGAGGGGTACCTCATGGGGCGGCCAAAGTTGTTTTTGGGCGAATTTTCTGCGAATCAGCTTCCAAAGCTCAAACGCCCAAAACCTTAAAATTCGCCCACCTCTGGAGTTGGGCGAATGGTGCAAATTTGGGCGTTTGCATTTACATGTCAAACGTCAACGAAAAAACTGCTTCTTTGAGAAAAAATGTAATTAAGCAGTTGCCTAAGATTCTGTACGACAGTTTTGAAGATGCTAGAAAGCTCATTGAAGTCTTGACAGCCATGTCAATCTGATGAAAGTAACCAGCACATCTTATTTACCCCAAGAAACTTTAGGAAATCTTGATAAATGCAATCTAACAACAAGATCTGGCTACAGAAGACTAGAAGAGCTGTATAGCCAACAATTCTCGTACCAAAAGATCATTATAAGCATTGAATCCAACATGACCATATAGCTCCTGTCAACTATGGGTGGCCAAAGTTGTAATGCATTTGATTCGCACGGCAATTGAACAGGCATTCGCCCAAAAACAACTTTGGCCGCCCCATCATGAATTTTGACCAAATTTTGGTGATCCCAAAAAAGTTGAGCAAAGGTGCCAGAAAGTAAGTCCTGGTTGAAAGCAATTGCCTGGTGCTATTTTGGCTGCCTAAAACGGCTTTTGACATGAGAAAACATGGCTCAAAAGTAGCCAAGTTTCGCTGTATTTCGCATACTCTTGGCTAGTAGGAGGCAATGCAAGTATGGTGTCTGGTCAAATATGAATTGTTCCTACTGGTTAGAGATGAGAAGCATTGTATAAAGTCAAAATTACATCTCTGGAGACATCTTGTGCAATAGTGATGGCTGTAAAAGTAGGATATCAGTGTATGATAAGTGGACCAATGTACCTATCCAGTGAATATGAGATACTAGAGACTGAATCGATGTGCATCTTGCCAGAGATGAATATCGCCTGCGAAACTGTCAATCTTCTCGCAGTAGGCAGCATTGGACTCGAGTCACAACCCATGACGTTTGGAGCTCTTACCCCCCACCTTTTAACATTTCGACGGTTCTTGTTATATTTTTTTCTCTCTTAAAGTATACTTTAATAGATACATATATACAAAATGGCTGCTATCCTCGAAAAGATTGCTAAACTTGCTATTCCTGCTGGTCTCCTCATCGGTGGTGCTCAATCTGCCATGTATGATGGTAAGTTCAAAATCCAATGTAAATGTGTCAAAACTAACCGTTTCGGGGGGTTTTCTTTTGGTTGATTGGTACAGTCCAGGGTGGTTATCGTGCTGTTATTTTCGATCGTATTCAAGGTGTTAAGCCTTCTTCCGTCGGCGAGGGTACTCACTTTTTGGTTCCCTGGCTCCAACGTGCCGTCTTGTTTGATGTTCGTACCAAGCCTCGCAACATCTCCACCACCACAGGTTCAAAGGATATGCAAATGGTCTCTTTGACTTTGCGTGTCTTGCACCGTCCTGAACTTAAGAACTTGTCTTCAATCTACCAAAACTTGGGCGAGGATTACGACGAAAGAGTTTTGCCTTCCATTGGTAACGAAGTTTTGAAGTCTATTGTTGCTCAATTCGATGCATCTGAATTGATTACTCAACGTGAGGTTGTTTCCGCCAAGATCCGTGAAGAATTATACAAGCGTGCTAGAGAGTTCAACATTGCTTTAGAGGATGTCTCAATCGTAAGTATTCGAGAGGGCGTAATGAAGGGATTTGCGTTGGAACAGAGCTTACTGACATGTCATTTAGACCCACATGACCTTTGGTAAGGAATTCACCAACGCTGTCGAACAAAAGCAAATCGCTCAACAAGAAGCTGAACGTGCCAAGTTCATTGTCGAACGTGCAGAGCAAGAGAAGCAAGCTGCTATCATCCGTGCTGAAGGTGACTCTCAAGCCGCTGAGATGATCTCAACAGCCCTTTCCAAGGCTGGTGATGGTTTCATTGCTTTCAGAAAGATCGAAGCCTCAAAGGACATTGCACAAACATTATCTCAAGCTCGCAACGTCACCTACTTGCCTAGCAACAAGAATGGTAGTGGATCAAATATGCTCCTCAACATCGGCTCTGCTTAGATTTTTTAACCCGGCATTTTTCAAAAGAGTATATATATATTTATCACAGATCGAAAAATCAGAAAAAAACAATTGTATTAATAAAAGAAATGAAAGATTTAATAGTAGTTAAGGGATATGTTTTTGCAGGTTTGTGGATTTAATTGACTAAAAACCAAAGACAGCTTTGATACGGGAAAAGATGCCAGGACAGACACAACGTTCTTCTTTAGGAACACCCTCTAATGCCTCTTCGATGTGTTGACCACATCCTATTATTGACAAAGTTTAGTACAATGTGTTGAGATAACAGGTTCTTATGCTCACTTACCGGCCCAAGTAGGCTTCTTACATTTGTCACAAGTTGTACGTTCACACATTTTGGTTGCTTTGATTTGAGTTTGTTGTTGGAGATCTAAAGAAACAGAATCTGCAAGCAGCTCGGTCAAATATTTATAGCGATTGCAACCTACACTAGAAGACGAATTCTTACGCGGCAATTCGATTATGATTGGTAGCAAATAGGGGCCAATGTGTATGATTTGTCAAAATGGAATATGTTCGCATTTTCTTTTTTTTTTGTCTTTTGCTCCTTGATTTGTCCACCTTTCGTAATCATATAGAGGACCATTCATGCTAAGTTTTGATTTGAATTATCATGTGTCACTTCTACCTCAATCTAGTGGTATTCATTTCGTCTTTTAATATCTTTATCTGCTATTGATATGAAATGAATCTCGAAGCGCTTATTCAATTTGCCAGCATCAAACATTGAATTACCTATTTGATTCAGGATCAGGGAGATGTCTTGTGGCATCACACAAACGCATTTTACTTCATGCCGTTGTAAGTGTTTCTCATGTGTATAGTAAGTTTGTATAGAATCAAAAATGCTCATTGAATGGTACCATTCTCGATAGCCATCACACAGCTTATACACAAATAAGCCTGTTTTCAGACATTTAAGAGTTTTTAGAAGAAAATGTTGCCAAATTTTTATTAGTTTACCTATGGCAAAAGGTCATTGTGTAAACCCAAGGAATATTTATCGTTTGATGCCTCAATTGAAGCTGCAGCATCAGTTCTCATGGAGATACAGTGTCGAAAAGGTCAGCCTCTGCCAAATTGCCAAAAATGGATCGCTCAAGGCTAACTTTTGCTACAGTAATTCATATAAAATCGTGATTGTGCGTTGCTATCAGAAGCACTACGCCCTAAATCTAATATCTTAGAAAACTGAACGCCACATAGACGTTAAATACGTACATATCATAAAAATATAAGTATGGTAGCATATGCGCATTCGTAAAAAATTTAGGTACTATTTATGTAAATTTTAAAAATACAAGCAAGATATGTACAAAATGCAGAAATATAAGTTTTGTATGTATGTTCAAGCTATAAAAATATAAGCAGTGTGTGAAGTATAAATGCATGAACTAGGAGGTAGGCGGTAAATACCACTATATTACGAGTACAATTGTAAATATACGCAAAATCCCTCTTCAAATCTCGCCCTTTTCGATGGATTAAGAGTTTGATATTACACTATTCTGCAAAATGAACAACTACAGACCATCAGATCAGAAATCGATAAGCGCATTATTGAGTGAGCAGCCTTCAAATGTATTTACCACTGTAAAAACAACAATTTAAATCGCTTGTATCTTGCCAACAAAGCACAACTTCGGCCTCAAAACAAGTGCAATCGTGTTCTAAGACCTGACATTAGGTCAAGAATCACTTTCCAGCGATTTTTTGGGGAAAGTTTTGATCATCGATTTTTGAGAATTTTGGCCTTATACTAGTACAGGAAAATTTGATGATTTCAAAAGATGGACGTTTTCACCTCAAAAATGAGGTTTTCTACTATGGTGTTCCTAAGCTCAAAACAACCATATGAATGCAAAGCATCGCGTGAAAGTGTTTGTAGGTCAGTTTACTATGCGTTTTGTAGACATTTCCTCAAAAAACGTATTTTGCATTTTTTGACATTTGCTCTGCACAGACTGAATGGATTGCTTTGATATTGGTACTATCGGATTCCTTGATCTTTTCTGCATTTATAAGGGTTAAGAAATACCTGTCGCTTATATAATATAATTTTGTGTAATTGCCCATGGAAGGTTTTCAGATGTCCAGAGGAAGTATCTGGAGGACCAGAAGAAGCTCTGAAATTCAAATCCAGCTCAGGCTGTGTGGTTTGCCCAGGCAGCTACCTTTCATGTAAAAATCACTATAGATATCGATATTTGAGTGCATATGCTTAGGGGTATTGTCGATTTAGTTAATCCAATGTCTTCTGATTTTATTTAAATTCAACGAGATTGATTTTTTGAAGGTAAAACGTACGAGACAGAGTAATTTAACACTTTACATGTAATTTATAATGAATTTCTCTAAATTTATACAGTGCTATATCATAAACTACGATCTTTTAGCACGCATATTTGATTTTTTGAATGCTTTATAAACACATACGGGAGATAGCTCAGGTTGTAATCATCAATTGTACTAGTGATTTGACAGTATAACTCAGCTCAGGGGTAAGCGCTTTGGGTTCTGGTATCAAGCGTGCCTAGTACTAGCTAGAGGCGATGTCCGGAGAGATGTATCCTCGTACTTACAAGTGGAAATTGTGCATGGTTGTCCCTTTTCTATAGAAACCTAGAATTTCGAAAGCATCTTGTCGTACTATAGTGGTATAATAAGCTTGATTTAACCATATATTTGACAGGCTAGTTAAGCAATGTCCTTCATCCATGCGGTCGGGACATTTGGTGGAACAAACAACACCACTGACTGCTGATTAACGCAGTCTTCAATAGAAAAATTTTTGTCTAGAACTGATTGCGAAAAACAAAACAAATATAAAAAGACACAGCTAGTATCAAACCTTTATAACATTTTGTCTAGTGCTGAATAGCAAAAACAAGTAATGGTTTAGAAGAAAGGTATGTATCAATAACATGAAATCAAAATATTCATGTGCAATGTCGTTGTGTAAAGCACCAAGTGTCCTTTATATTTACGATATTGTGCTCTTTGTAAATCTGCTGGCCAAGGATTATAAACATATTTGCTACTTCTGAGAGATAATGAGGTTATAAAATATCACCAAGATCGATGAGGCAGCATATTTACAAAGACTTTTATTATTATCAAATTTTTTGATTGCAATTTTACTAACGTCTATCTACTACAGTGTCTGGTATTTTTACTTGGATGGCTCTTTCTAAATCATTTGAACATTAAATTAATAAAATTATTTTTGCAAAAAAAAACTACTCTACGTCTTTATTTTCTTTTACAAATGTTGGCTGAACATTAGTTCTGATAATAGTATAGATAACATTTGTATTTGTTTCCGTAGCATGCTTGAAAATTACGGTTTGATCATCCTGAGATGTGAAAATAATGAGCCATTTAGAGTCGTATCATGTTCAGTTGTTCAGTTGACTTGTGGTCCTGGTTTTTTGTAGCTCAATCCCTTGCAATGGTCAATTGAAAAGACTGATTTATCAATGGCGCTCTCCATGCTCTCAACTCCTTTTTAAATTTCCAAATGCTGCTGTTCAGATGTTGTCGATACCATATGTTAAAAGCTACATCTAAAAACTAAGAATAGGTACATGCATTGATGTATTGAGAGCCATCTTAATCCACATCTTGTGAGATTTTTGCTAGCTGCTGACCACCCCCCCTTGAACTTGATACCCATTAGCATGTGTTGCAAAGTTGATACGCGACAAATCACTCATTATCCTATTGTTTTTCTTCAAAAACATGCTATTCGACCCAGCTTTTTGGATATGCTTGCATATAAATCCTCTGCTATGCTTCATATATTGTTTCTGCGTGAGATGCCTAGCATTAAACCTTCAAACGAAGGTCTAAGCGATGCGTAATGATCAATGTAATTGGTTGATCACATTCAGCTACAGTCACACAGTCGAGAAAGCTGGAAAAACGAAAAAAAAAGCAATATAAAGGTTGGTGCAAATGTCGTTTGCTTCCTTCTTTTTTTTCATCTTACATAAATCAGATTCTTCTTTCCCTCTACCTCTCTACTCAACTTTTAGATATAGCATCCCCTTTATATTTCCCTAATAAAAGGAACCTAGAATCTATCAAGGTATGATGAAGACTAGTTGCGCTGTTTCTGATCCTCAATTAACTCTTTCTTTCCATCGCTTTCCTTCTTACCTTGTGCGTTGTCTTTCATTTGAACATTTTACTATATCTTGTACCCTGGTTCACCTATACAATCTGAAATTATTTTCCGCGAACCATCTAGATATCACAATATGAATACAGACACTTCACCAAATTTAACGTAATATACATGTCATGAAATTTGGACGCGTCTAAATGTCTAATGCTGTATCTCTAGTCATGAAGAGTTTGAGGAAATTGACACAACACTGAACAAACCTAAACTAGAGCTCAAGGAAAACGTATCACTACTGGATCGTGGAAAGGGTATCAAGAAGCAGGTAAGGGTCATTGCTATTTAATCAGTGAAATGGGGGCCATCATTCTTAGCTTTGTGCTTTGGTATATGTAGTCAAGAACAAACTCACCCTCGCCTTCAACCCCAATCGGTAAAACCAACATGACTCGCGACCAAATTAAATACTGTGGAGCCATTATGAGAAACTTGAAGAAGCACAGAGACGCAGCTCCTTTCTTACATCCTGTCGATTATGTGAAATTGAACGTGCCTGACTATCCAAAAGTCATCAAATATCCCATGGACCTCACCACAGTCGACCGAAAGCTGAATTCTGGAGAATACGATAATGTCGAGGATTTCATCAGCGATATCAGATTGGTTTTTATGAATTGCTACAAGTTCAACGGCCCCGAGGCCATGATTTCGATGTTGTGTCAGAATGTGGAAACAGCCTTTGAAAAGAGCTTGAGACAAATGCCACCATCCAATAGCGTATGTATCCATTGAAGGGATTTCCAAAGAAGAAAATACAGGATACTCATTTCTATACATAGTCATCTACTCCTGCAAGATCCTTATCCCCTCTATACTACGATGATGACCAAGAAAAAGTCAAGAGAAGAAAGAAGAATCCCAAATCCAAGGCATCTCAAGATGATGCACACACAGAATCAGCATCCCATCGTGCCTCTGAAGACGGAAGACCAAAGAGAGAGATCCATCCACCACCCTCCAAAGACTATCCGGAGCCAATGACAAAAAGACGCAACCCTCGAAAGAATGATATCCGTATGAAGTTCTGCACTCAAACATTGCGTGAACTCAAGAAAAACAAGTATAGAGACATCAATTACCCATTCCTGGCTCCTGTTGATGTTGTTGCTCTCAATATTCCTGACTATGTCAACATTGTCAAGCACCCTATGGATCTGTCCACTATTGAAAGAAAGCTTGCCGAGGGCGACTATCATGAACCTGAACAATTCGAGCAAGACATTCGCTTGATGTTTAACAACTGCTATCTGTACAATCCACCTACATTACCTGTTCACAAAATGGGCCGTGAACTGGAAAAGGTTTTTGATGAAAAGTGGGCTCAAAAGCCCGCTACTCGCTCGCCCTCGCCTGTCCTTGACGAGGGAGGCGACGACGATGAAGACGTTCTTGATAGAGAGGACGAGGATATGCATGAAGCTGATGATTCTGATGAAGACGGTAAGTGAAAGAGGTGTGAACAAGGCTGGAGCTCTGCTCTAATTGCTTGCCATCAAACTAGATCGGGACCAGAGAATTGCAGAGCTTGAGCGCCACATTGCAACTATTGCTCAACAAATTGCTTCGATAAAAGCACAAAAGAAGAAGAAGCCCGAGAAGGTCATTCGCCGTACAAGTAAGCCTGCTGTGAAGGAGAAGAAACCCCCTGTTGTCGTCAAGGAAAAGAGAAAGCGAGTAACAAAGAAGAAAGAGCCACAAACCGCTGCCAAAGTACCTGCCAAACAAGTCGTCGAGGAATTCCCTGAGTTTACCTTTCAACAAAAGAAGGATTTGAGTGAACAAATCAACGAATTGACTGGCGACCGCTTAAACCACGTAGTCAATATTATCCAAAGCTCAATGCCCAATTTGAATGGAGTAAGTGTGGAGAGGGGGGAGAGTTGAGCAGTGATTTGGACATTTGCTGACCATCTTTTCGCCTTTCCTTTTAGCAGGGACAAGAGGAAATTGTGTTGGACATTGATTCACTCGATAGACGTACTCTGCACAGGCTGCATGAATTTGTAACTGGTGAAAGTTTAGTGCGCAAGTCTTCCTCGCCGTCATCAAAGAGAGCAAGAACTCATTACTCAGAAAGAGATTCTGATCGCCAAATCAGACAACTCGAGAAGACACTACAAAAGTTTAATTCAGGTATGTAGCTTTTCTTTATCAGATTATAATATTACAACTTGATGATTAACTCGCCCTTTTTGCCTTTAGATAATGAGTCTTCAAGTGAAAGCGATTCTGATAGCTCCTCGGGCTCTGATTCCGATGATTCTGGAAGTAGTTCTGATTAGATGTGTAGATACCTTTAGTTTTCCTATCCTTGTTTAAAATCTAATTTGCTGAAAAAAATTAATAAAATATACATGTATACTCCAGTTTATTGCATCATCTTCTGGCGATTTCTAGCTAATTTGAGTAGGATTTGAAGTGTTATACTTGGCACTGGAGATAGTAAAATTACATTCATGCGATTTGAAGGTGCAACTATGCAGTATGTATTAGTATCACGCTAATACAAGGTTGGGTATTTTAACCATTCGATTTAAACAGACTGATAGAGGGGATGTTGCGCAACACTGCATTTAAAACCGCATGGCTTTAGCATGCTTTGTTTTATAGTGGCACAGGTTGTTGAAAACTGATTTGTGGTGGGTTTGGACAAATCACGGCAAAGCGTGTTTTCATGCCGTATATAAACGTTGGAGAGCTCATATTAATACTGTTGTATACCTAATCTGAGGCGGCCATAACCATATAAACAAACTTCCAGTGGCTACCTTAGTTGTTCATTAATTAGACGAGGAAAGTGAAAAACACTGTAGCTTGAAAACTGAACTCGCTTAACGCTTATAACTTTGCAACCACTATTTTCCCTGACTTTTGTTTTAGTGTATTTTGTCACTCTCTGTTTGCTCTTCAAAATGATACCGCGTTTACACTTCTACGAGCATGTGTTGTCAAAATCGTTTTTCGATGCCGTTTTACTAGGTAAAAACACGTTTTCTCTTAATAAATGCACGGAGACGTCTATTAGGAGCTTGTTTCTTCAAGACAAATTTAGGGCGTGGTATGTGTATAGCCAGTACACAACCAAATTTCTATATCCATCATACAATCCAAAGTTAGCTTTGAGCGATCGTTTTTTTTTTTTCACGATTTGGCTGGGGATGGCTTTTGAGGCTGCCTAAATACACGAAAACGAATGCTACAAAGTTGAGCAATACCTCAAACAACAGCTATTCTTTTGCTCTACACATCAAAAACTATCATAGGTGGTCTGGTACAGTTCTGACATTCTCCCTTTTGAAAACAGTTAAAATGCATGCAAACCTGACTTGTGTTGTAGTAGATATAAAACTTGTAGTAGTATACCCATCAAGAGTAGTACCATTCGATGCGCATTTTAATTCTGTACTATAATGCACTATGAACTCAAAAGAATGGTTGTTTAGATAGCATATTGTTTGCTCTAAATGACAGTCTGACAAAATAGAAAAGCATTGATTTGATAGTAAAGATGCGAGAAACTACTACACCCAAGCAAAGAGGGGCGTCATTTAGTTTTATCAAACTGTAGATATGCGCCGTTCCAAAGTTTGATTTATGCCAACTTTGGTAGTACGATGACATTTTGTATGACATCTCTCAAGGATTGATGGGGCCTCTCTTGTTCTGATTTAGTGCTAGTGTACTTGATACCTTTTATTGATGTAAACCATTATGAGGTGCGGCCCGACAACGCTACTTCCTGAGGTTTATTTAATAGTAGTAGATGCATGTGGCCTATTTGCTGCGATATAGGTAAGTATCCATCTTGAAAAATGCGCAACATTGGATAAGGCAAGGCATGCTGCTAGCTGCAGCTATAAACTGTCATGAACATCTCACCCAAGGCAAGTTGTTTTCCATGCCAACAACATATGGATGTAAATAGAAAAAGATGCTCGTTAATATATCAAAAAGGGCTATGTCAAGTAATTTTATTTTGCTGGGATATGTGTAGTTGTGGTAATAGAGGGAATACAGTTTATTCACTTCAATTTGGCAAAAATAAAATTAAATTGGCAAAAAGCACGAATGAAAATAGCAAAAAACAAGGTGAATTTGGCAAAAGTCAGACAGAGGAGAGACAGAGAGTAATTCAAGGATGAGACCAAAGCAGAAGAACACAAGGAGGATTTGATTGATTGCGAAAGAGAGAAAAGAAACATTTAGTAACCTTGATTCATGATTTCAATGAAGATACTTACGAATGGGTGGCCAGCCCACAACGAACTCCCCGTAAGTACGTGTAGCACAAACCGTGATAGAAGAGGCAGGGACGACTTGTCCGGGGAGTTCAGGCTGGCCACTACACCCTGAATAAACTGCTGAGCAAAGCTTCATAAAGAAGACCACTGGTTCCCCAAGCACCCAGGATAAAGTGCGAATGCAAGACAAAGCAAGGCCTTCAGGTACCATCCAGAAGCAGTGAAGACAACCAAGAGCATAAGCCATAAAGAAGACCACTGGTTTCAAGAGGGCAATGATGGAGGAAACCATGTAGAGACAGTGGCACAGCGATTCAGACACCTTGCTTTGAATCATGTGGGACTGAACCATGTAAAGATCATGCCAAGAATTTTGTAGACACCATAAAGAATACCATAGACTTGAACCCCCCGATGAGCAAGAGGGCGGTTCTTGTGCCCTTCCTCTTCATCAACCAAAGCCATCGCCATGACCATAGCCTTTCCACCATGATGCCCATCCTCAAACTTGGGACTGATATGCCAACCACGCTACACCCAGACACACTACCTTGTACTATACCTTTGTAAGGAAAGGAGTACTTGCTCTTAAACGCATCCCACCAGAGAGAGAGAGATAAGCCAGAGACATCTTGAAGAAACATGCTCTGAGGGGGTCTTGGTAGAGCTTTATTTGACCAAGAAGAGCACCATAAGCACCACGATAAGCCCAACAAGAGATAAGCACCATGAAATCGTGATATATCAGTGAAAAGACCTTCAAATACCACTGCGCTTGAGGCAATACTTGTCATTGCACCGATCCTACAAGTCTTGAAAGACGATGTTTGAGATATCAGCCAAATCACCTCCCTTGAGAGTACCACCGCAGAAACACTTACCATATTGTCCGTATCATAGAAAGAGCAATCAGAAGCGAGAATGTAGAGAAACTGAAGAAAAAGAAAGGAAGGGGATGGGGTAAAAACTCGTCTATTTATACTTTTTTGATCACTGATTGATACGTAAGCTCTGAGACATGCCAAAAACACAGGAATCAAGAACAAATCAACTTTGGGCGCTGCGACATCGATAGAGAACTGACATAGGCAAGCCATAATAAGAGAGTGAAGCAGCAGAGTATAGTAGAAAATATGAATATCACTAGCATGTACACATGCCACTTGGTACATGTTGTTGTGGGTGTTGATATAGTACATTTCACATGTGTGATATATAATAGACAAGATGTAAACAAGTTTATAATTGAGCAAGACTTGATTAAACAAGGATCATTTCTTTTCTTTTCAGTCTCTCTCTCTCCTCATTCACTCTTTGACACTGATGTTCTACTCACGGCTGAAGATACTGCTTACTGAATGATGCCATCAGCGGCATGAAAAGACCACAATGAAGTCGCAATCAAGATATATGGTCATTTGGAAGTATTCCGGTTGACGCTTACTACACAATTCAACAAAGACAGCAGGAAGAACCTGTGGAGACGCTTTGAACATGTGTAATGCAGATTCTCCCCACAAGCTTGGCGAGTGATCAACAGTAGCATCAGTCGTATCATTGCTGAAATAGCTATCTCTTTTAACGCTCTTTTTTTCATTTTAGAACAGTGTAGAGAAAGCACCACCACCATCATCACAAGCAAGCATAAGGATGAAATCACAACTAGCTCTGATCAAGATGTACTATACCACATCGGCCAAGCACAGCTCTTGCACATGTACTGAAGAGGAATCTGCTGGTACCACCAATTGATTGGATGCGCATACAAAAACAAAATAGCAATAGTATCCAAAGGACATGATGTGCGTATTCGAGTTTGTGGGTTTATACATGTAGTATCAAAATTAATAAAGCTGAATGAATGAATGAATGGAGTCTACGAGAACAGAGTGGTTTGCTTGACTATTTGCGTCAATGTGAGAGTAAAAATGAATTGGTTAGAGGTACTAAGAAATCTCCAGCATCGCACCTTGCCAGCTATTTATCAAATGCGTTCAAATTGAGACAAAAGGTGATTTCATTGCAGAGTGGTTTATTTGACCCAAGCAACCGGGTATCCGTCCAAGTGAATTTGGTCGAGTGGTATCGGTATGTCATTGCCATTTCGATCTAGTCTTTTTGCCAAATTCAAATGGGCTTTTTGCCAATTGCTAGAAATTCTTGCCCTTTTGATTTCAAAATAGAGGGAATAATACATCTAAAAGGTTTCATCATCATATTCTTCTTCTAATGCCTTTCCTTCCTCATCCTCAGGAGGCTGTTCAAAACCGTCTTCTGTGCTGTATAAAATGGTTTGGATGCCTTGTAAGATGGGGAAGGCTTCATGTTCTTCAGGGTTGGTTTCAAGCTTTGCACATGTGGCGTCGATTTGCTCCATGTTGTCTTGGACATCAATCTCGATCTCTCTCAATTTACCAAAGTAGAAATCACGCTCCTTTTCAAGCCCATCTACAGTCAATTTGAGTTCGGCAATTTGCTTGTTCAATTCGATAATCATGGAAGCTGAATGGTTGTCCAACACACTGGCACGACCACCTCTGCTGACGCTGCGAGTTGCTGTATACGTGTGTTAAAGAATATATCCCTGCGATGTGTGTTGAGACCTACCTGGCGTTTTAGTAGCCTTTTTGCCAGCAGAACTGACTCGACCTGAACCTGCATTGGAGGTTGTAGAGGATCGGTTGGTGCCAACGCTAGGAGCGCTGCCCAATCCTTTGCGACGACTCAAGGCATCGTATTCACCTCCTGGATAGTTTTGCTCCCAGAATTTCTTTACCCACTGCATGAATTCCAAGTTGTCTTGGAGTTTGCACTTTATTAAGCGATCGACAGGTACAATCTACAATATCAACCCGTTGAGACCCACATGTTTCTCTCCTATTATCCACTCTGCGGTCGATACACTACCTTGTCAACCCTGGTAACCAGAAAGCGTTAGTCATCTTACTCTCGCTGGTGGACGAAAACTTACTTGTGTTTCTTGAAAACGTTTTGTAAAATCTTGTAATTTCCAACATACTCGTATTCTAATTTTGCCTCGAACTTGACCTTGCTTACAGGCACATCACCTATACATTATCCACCGTCAGCCACCATGTGCCAAACGGGATTCCTCTCTCTCTCTCTCTCTCTCTCTCTCTCTCTCTCTCTCTCTCTCTCTCTCTCTTACCGTAGATGGAGTCGAAAATCTGGCAGTATGCAGCACCTATTTATGATTCCCCTTAAATTTAGCCCATTTGCACTTGACCTGACCTGGAAAAAGCTACCTGTTCCTGCTTGTTCAATCTTGGTATATCTGGTCTGCAACAGATCGTTCAACCAGGCTAATAATTCAGTACGAGATTCTCCCATTTTTTTGAGAAAAAGTGTAAAGAAGAAGATGAAGGAAGAAAAGAGAGAAAGAAAGAAAGTATATCAGATGTGTATAAAAGATTTTGTCAACAAACACGTGTTTCTTTGCAACACTACATATCCAAGTGACGTTTCTTATTGGGAGGGATGTTTAATATGTACATGAAGAGAAGGGGGGATATCGAGAGAGAGGCAGGCAGGATGCTATTCATTTTTGGCTCTGGTGGCCGCACGCACTTTTTCGTTGAAGAACCTTTCCAGTTTAGCTGCACATTTGGCATATTCTGTGTCTTCGGCGTTGTACAATTTACAGTTTTCAAAAATCTTTTGTGTATCTTTGACAAAATCTTCCATTGTGGGATAAGCGTCTGCTTTGACGTTTTCTTCCAATGTAGCCAGATCTAGTGCACTGTGTTAGATGCGTTGCCCCCCCTTTTTTGTATAGCAACCTACCCATAGGATCCTTGACAATATCATAGTAGTCTGCCACATCATCTACACTGACAGGCTCCAGGAACGGCCAAGCATGGGTGTAGTTTTGCATCTCTTCTACAATGTGCACCATTTGATGGTAGTAGGGCGAGTGTCTAGGCTTGTTTGATCTGTGGGCGGGGATGTTGTTGAGTACGGCAAGACCTGCATTTTGTGATGTTGACTTACAGAATATCCATCTCTGGCGTCCATCCAGAATCCTTGATCCCCGGCACTTCTAGCGGATCAATGGAGCGCTTGCCGTTCTTGTTGATTGGCATGCGCAGGCCAGGATATGTCACATGCTCCGTTGATTGCTCCTGTATTTTCTTCAAAATCGCATTACGCTGAATTCCCAAAATGTCCTGCACTTGAAGATACTTGACGCGAGGCACCATGGTGCACTGCATGATGGTGCCGCCCTCGTAATCCTTGATGTAGCCCACCCATTTCCGCTTGTCCAGCGTAATCTCTGTGGTGAATCCTTGCTTTCTGAAATAGCCAACAGCGTAATTATCAGCATAAGTCAAAAAGTGCTTGACATTTGTATGGCCAGATACATAGTCTTTCAAGTGATTCATAATGAACGAACCATAACCCTTGACCTGCTCGGTGGAGGCAACCGCACAAAACACGATTTCTGCAAACTCTTGCTCGTCAAATGGTCTGTAGCAAATACCGCCTATCACCTTGTGTGGACTACGGATCAGTGCTATACTGCGATGGTTCCTGCTCGTACAGTGTCTCTCGTCAATACTCCGTTATAGCAGCAGTGGCAGCAGCAGCAGCATGACTTACCTGTCATAGACTAATCGAGCAATGTACTCTTTCGGCATCTTGGGCAATTGCTTTTGAAAGATGTTTTTTAGCCCTGTCAGCAAGATCATGCTTTGACGTGCGCCGTCATTCAGCACGACTTGTGTCTTGATGTCGCCTTGCCTCTCTTCAATCATAGCAGGGCTTTCCTTCTTTTCTGCAGGCTAATTCACAGGGAATGAGAGGGACGATCTGTGCCGTATTGTGCTGCTAGATGCCTACCATGAACTCTCTCAACATCCGGCTTACTTGGTCATCTTGCTCTTGGGATTCTATTGGGGTGTCTTCATGCTTGAAAATCACTTCTGGTATAATGGCATCGTCTTCATTTTTCGGGTCATTTGTCATGTGGCTCTCGTTCTCTGATGCTGTTGTATTGGTAGTATTATTTGTCAGTGTTGGGGATGTCATGGTAGTGGTTGATGTGGCAGTGGTGGGTGGATTTGGCTCGTCGTTTGTGATCATTTCTATTGTTGGTGGATCCACATCGGCATCTGTCTCTGTCTTCACCACGGGCCTTTCCTGATCTGCAATCGTATTGCCATTTGACAGCTCTGTGGCGTCACTTGTCTCCACGGTCGTCTGGTTGTCCACGTCCATGTCATGATTGGATGCCTCGTTTGCGTCTTTGGGCTTTGGATCATTGTCTGCTTGGTCGTCAGACTCGTGATGATCGTCCTCGGATTCGGCCTCTTTCTCTGATTCCGCTTCGTCCTCTTCCGACTCCTCATCATCGTCTTCGTCGTCCTCCTCGTCTTCGTCCTCTTCTTCTTCATCGTCTTCTTCCTCTTCCTCTTCTTCTTCTTCCTCCTCCTCTTCTTCGTGGAACTCTTCCTCGTCTTCCTCCTCGTCTTCATTCTCGTTCTCAGTGTCCGTGTGATGTCCAGCGTCTGATCGCATCCGTTTGCTGTCATGATTTGCGTTGCCATTGTCGTCTAAAGAAGCTGCGTCTCGATTTCTCTTCAGGTCTGTTTTAAATTAGTGGTGCTATGCATTCCTGCTGCCGGCAAATCTATACCTTGTGGCGATAAAGAAGAGCCATCAGAGATGGATTCCATTCGCGAAGCGTTGTACAAAATTTGTCTATATGCAAAACGGTGTCTATCAGCATGCTGGCTGTTGCCACAGAGAGTGGGTGTCCTTACTTTTTCAGCGAGAGAATGTCTGGATCTTCGTAATCGTAATCGTCCATCTTGCCCTTCTCCTACAAATATGCCCAAGTGATGTCAACAAGAGGATCAGCGTGCGGGTACAATGATAAATATCTACTTCGAGCAATTCGTTCAGTCTGAATGCGACCTTGAGTCTGCGGTCCAAGTCTTGCGCATTGTCAATGTGGTGAAAGGTGTCGTGTCCGCATTGGCAGTTGGCTTGATTGCTCTCGTAAGGATGCCAGCCCTTACACGTTGAGCACAAGTCGCAGGGTATAAAGCGAGCGACAATTCCGTACTTTTCTTCGTCGCTCATCTCTGCCAGTTGAGGAAATAGAGGCAGGGAAGAGGAAACCATTCTTTGGTGCTTGTCTTTTTTTGGTTGTAATAAAATGTTCAAAAGAGAAGAAGAGAAAGAAAGAAAGTGTATATATCTATGGAGCAAAACTATATTTTTTATATTTTACAGCCAACGACCAAAAAGGCAGCAGCTCAACCTGAAGTAGCAGCAGCAGCAGCAGCAGGAGCAACAGCAGCAGCAGCAGCAGCAAAATGCAGCAGAAAAGACCTCCTAGACGTCATCCGCCACAATTCCTATAATACATTCCTCTTTGCTCCTATACATTTTTATTTTTTTTATATATTTTTTGTTTCAAACCCTTCTTCTTCATTATCATCATCATGGAAGCCCTCTTATATCGAACGCTATCTACGGGTGAGTCAGTGTTTAAGGATGTGTGCCATGGATTGGCTGTGCTAATTGAGATGGTTACAGACGACAACGAACGAAAAAAGGCAGTGCAACTGCTGGAGCAACAGGAGACCGAAGACTATGCAAGTATCCTGCCCTATACGCTTCAGCACACATACACTAATACTGACAGCAGTCGAACTATGCTGCCATGATGTGCCGCATCATTGCCAATCAGCAGCTGCTAGACAGTGTGAGGATGTCTGCTGGCCTTGCATTGAAGAACTCTCTGGCAAAGTCTCAGTCATGTATAGGCATTCTCGCAGATCAACGAACAAAGCATGTGATAAAGACCAATGTAAGATTGGTAGAGATCACTGGTATGGGCCCTTTTTTTTTTTTTTGGCTGACCAAGTTGTATGTATAGGTTCTTCCCCTGTTGGCAACAAAACCAAGACATGTGGCCAACATCATGAGTCAATTGGTAGCAACCATGGCTGCAATCGACATACCACGGGGCGAGGGAGACGATATAATTACGACACTCGTAGACAACATTACACAGAGACACCATCCATCGAACGTCAAGCAGGTAGCTCTCCAGACGATAGGGTACATTTGTGAATCCACGGTAGGTCAATGTGGATCTGATCTGGTTCCCATGGTTTCTGATAGCGATACATCATAGCAACCGGAACTACTATCCACGAATCAGAAAAATGCACTTTTGACAGCTATCATTGACGGATCGAGAAGAGAACAGCTAGAGTAAGCACAGACCATTGGAGAGGACAGATCGAGTAGCTACTGATGCTTCTTTTGTACATGGAACAGTGTAGGGGTTAAAATAGCCGCCATCAAAGCACTCTACAACTCACTGGAATTTATCAGAGACAATTTCGAGATTGATGTAATAGCAACATGTGTCTATGAGTAGAGCGCCCATCACTCATGCGAATGTGTAGGTGGAACGGGACTTCATCATCAAAGTGATCTGCGACGCTGCCACACCCAACACAAGCTCGACAATTGAACTTCAAGTAGCTGCCTACGAGTGCCTGAACAAAGTAGCCAGCTTGTACTATGAAAAGCTGGAGGACTACATGACAAGCACTTTGTATAATGTGAGTAAACAAAGGCGTCATGGTTGTCGTATTAACACTTCCCAGTTAACATTGAATGGCATGGCACAAACATCAGATTCTTCGATTGTGCTGCTCTCTATTGAGTTCTGGTCTACCATCTGTGATATTGAAATCACCAGAAAGAAGGAGGTACATACGCCGTTGAGTAGTCAGGTTGGGCCATTGATTTCTGATATCAGCATTCTTTTTGCAGAATACGACGCCCATGTTTTCGTTTGCTGACAAGTCGATGATCTCCATACTACCCACATTGTTCAAGCTGCTGATCAAGAAGCATGACAAGTTGGAACACGACGATGAATGGGACATTCCTAAAGCTGCAAGCCATTGTCTAGCCTTATTGGCGTCTTGTTGCAAGGAGCTAGTGGTTCCACCATTAATACGGTTTATTGAGAAGAATTTGCTTACGGTAGAGCATGTCGATTGGCACCAGAGAGAAGCAGCCATCATTGCATTTGGATCTATTCTCAACGGCCCCTCCAAAATCAAGATGAAGCCACTCATTGAGCAAGTAAGTTGAGCCCTGCCTACTACCAGTCATGTCAATCTGAACGATGGCCATAGATTCTGCCTACGATTCTAGCTTGCATCAAAGACTCGAATGTGCATGTCAGATTAGCCGCTGCATGGACACTCACCGAGATTATCAAGGAATCATCTCAAGTGCTAGATCAGCCTGCCACTCTACACGCTATCGTGTCTGCTATCAAGGATGGACTGGGTGACGCCAGTCAGAAAGTGAGCCACACTGCTTGCATTGTGAGTAGGCTGATTCTGCTCCATGTACCGCACACAACACATGCTGACTGTGTCTATTGACAGGCTATCATTCACTGCGCAGAGAGGCTGAACCCCTCGCCCAACAAGCTCCTCATTGACACGGGCCCGCTTTCAAAATACACACACAGCATCATTACTTGCCTATTAGACAACTCGCAAACATTTGATTTACAAGACGACCTTTACATGCAAACAGTGTATGAGGCGATTGCTGCTATTGTCAAATATAGCACAAAGGTAAGCTAGATTAACTCTGTTGCGCCTAGAAAACTAATTGTAGCCAAAGGATTGCGACCATGTGGTGGAGCTTATTACAGACAACATAATAGCACGGCTAGAGATTCTATACTTGGCAGAAACGCGGGTAATGTGATAGCCTAGCACTTGCATCCATGTGTCGTTCGACTGATCGTATGTCGTACTAGTAGCTGTCGAACACATTTTCAGTAAATGATGTCATACCGCTGCAGTCGAGCTTGATAGGTGTGCTTTTGGTAAGTGCTATTACTATTACTGCTGCTGTTTATAAAGCGTCGCGTCGACTAAAGACTTGGTAGAGTTGTGTGTACAGACTCTCAGACAAGATACTGGTGTACTCTCATCGCATCATGCGACTCGTCTCTTCAATCCTACTGCTATCGCAAAAAGAGTGCAACAAATCCATGAGTGTGCTTGTCGAGGATGTCTGCCTTTTGGCGTCTGCCATGATCATTTCCATAGGCCCTCATTTCGAGTGCTTTGTCAGTGAACTCGTGCCACAGATAGGAAGCCTCATGAACCAAGATCACCGGCTCTGCTTGATAGGCATAGGCATCATGAGCGATCTTTGCAGCACAATACCACATATCGCCAAACCTCATGCACCGCTATTCATGCAACTGCTGCTGGACAGCCTAAGCAACGATCATTTGCACAGAGACCTCAGGCCAGCAAGCCTTTCGTGCTTTGGCGATGTTGCGCATGCACTTGGACCCGAATTCCTGCCCTTTGTCAATACAATGATGATGATTATACAACAAGCTGGAAACTTGCAAGCGAATCATAATGATCCAGAGATGGTTGCATATGTAGATGCGATACGGGTGGCCATGATAGAAGCGTTTGTGGGCATGTTGCAAGGGCTGGGACAAAGCGCGCATACTCGAGATGTATTTCTACCGCATGTCAATGGGTTTATGCTGTTTGTCAATAGCCTTGTCACGGGCAATGCTCGTTCGGATGCGCTCAATCAGGCCATTTTAGGTCTGTTGGGGTGAGTTTTTTTGATAGATGTATGTTGTACTTGTTCGACTGCTAAGGCTCTGTCTGCTAGGGATGTAGCCAGAATATACGGAAACCAGGTGCCGATCTCCATGCTGGAATCTGTGCTTCATGATTTAATGATTAGCAACCTAAAGGGTGGCATTAATTTCTCGAATCGAACCAAGGAAATAGCGCAGTGGGCTCAAAAGGTAATAAATAGTGTGCCGACAACGCA
This sequence comes from Mucor lusitanicus, assembly GCA_010203745.1. Taxonomy (NCBI): domain Eukaryota; kingdom Fungi; phylum Mucoromycota; class Mucoromycetes; order Mucorales; family Mucoraceae; genus Mucor; species Mucor lusitanicus. The sequence continues at coordinate 1,280,918 of JAAECE010000003.1, read as the reverse complement.
TCCATTGTAGCCAGCTCACTATCTCCCGTAGATCATTACACCTCATTGAATGAAATCACTGTAGCACCATCATATGCCATTGAAATAAAAGCCTTTATTCATTTATTCAGGGATTTGCTGACATTTCATTCACGTATTTGCGCAGTTGTGGGTGATTTGTTGTACACGCACACACACATAATTCAGCCTTTTCGTTTCGGCTTTCGTCGAGTCACTTGTCTCTTTTTTTCTTTCCTTACTTCAAATGTCTTTAAGCAAAGTAATCAAGCTGCCTTCATTATTGCAGAAGCTAGAAGAGAGTGGCTATGAAACATTGGATGAGGTCAAACGTGAATGTCTCTCTTCATTGACAAGAGGTATCTTTTTCATTGAGCCAAGTGTGTGTGTGTTTCTCGGTATGCTAAAGAAAGAACCCCACTCACAGAATTAGAGCTGAACAAGGAAGAGATCAAAGCAGTTGGAAATCTCGGCGCTAAAGGTAGTTGAGTCTCTTTCGATTGCCAGCATTGCAAAAGACTCATTTGATATTAGACAAGACAAAGACGATAAAGATTGATGAATCACTGACGATGGAAATTGAGAGCAGCTTTACAACAGCAGTGAAGAATTTTGATCGACTGTTTGTGTACGGCATATCGCCAAAGAAGATTACTGAGATATGCGGCGAGTCTGGAACTGGAAAAACACAACTATGGTAAATTCAACAATGTGTGTGGCAATTGGATGGGATCAGCTTAGTGATGCATTTTGACGGTAGCATGCAAATGGCAGTGACGATTCAGTTGCCCAAAGACCAAGGCGGATCGGAAGGAGAGTGTGTGTACATTGACACAGAGGGATCCTTCAATGCGCTGAGAGTACAAAAGATGGCAGAGCGGTTCGGGTTAAGAGACCCTCTCAAGAAGATCCATCTGTTCCGAGTGCTGAACCATACCGAGTTTGTGGCCATTATTATGCAGCTGATGGAAATCCTGACAAACCGCACCAAAGTCAAGCTGGTGATTATTGACTCCATGGCATATCATCTTCGTGTCAATGCGCTTCCGTTTCGAGCTCGAATCGACTTTCTGAATTTTGCCGGCCCTCATCTGATCAAGATTGCTCAAAATCTGACTGTATCCGTAAGTGATTGTGGTCTCAAAAAAAGAGCGTCCCTGAGTGATTGACTTGGGTCGATAGATTGTGGTTACAAACCATGTTACAACAAGCGGTGTCAACGATCAGTGGACGCCGTCATTGGGAAACGAGTGGGGAAATTGGTGCGCCAACCGACTCTTTTTGTATCGAAAACGAAACTTTAGATATGGATATCTGTACAAATCAGTGGAGGAGATTCAGAATGTCGAGTCTGTGCAATTCTGCATCAAGGTAACGAGGGAATGGTGTTGCTGGCACAAGGCATCTTATGACTCTGTACATGTAGGAAAGTGGATTGTTTGATCCGGAAAACGATGAAGTGCAAGTTGCCTTTAAGAAAGAAAACACTGTGAAGCCGATGTCCTCGTCGCAACAGCAATACGACGATCTGCTGCAAGGAGACGAGCTGGAGATCTTGGCTTTCGAGAATGAACTCAACAAAATCAAGGAGCAAAAAGAGCAAAATGGAGTAGAAGGCAATGGCGTGGAGGGTAGCATATTAGCAAAACGCACAGCGGAGGAGGCGTCTGATCCAGAGCAGTACATTGATGCGTATTTGACTGAACGCTGCGCGAAGTCAAGGAAACACAGCACTCAACTGGGCGTTCATTCTCAACAGTCGCATGAAAGCAATCGCTCCACCTTCAATGTACATACTCCCAGAGTCAGCGATGAAACACCCACATTCATGCCTTCGTCGCAGCGATTCTTTAGCATCCCAGAAACAACCAATGTAAATAATGCAACCACTACAACGATACCCGATGAAAATCCCACTACCACCACCACCTCTACTACTACTACTTCTATCCCTGTAAATGATAATCAGGCTGAGCATGATCAGGTAGTTGAAGAATCAAATCCCTGGGCCAGTGATGGCGAAGAAGAATGGGATCTTGACTTTTTGACAAATATTCAAGACTACTTTTAAAATAAATTGTTTGAAGTTTTCTGTAATGTGGATCCTATTTTCTTCGAAATGTAAATCTTTACTTGTTTTCCATCCACCTCTTTGAAAGCACGATGACACGATGTTTCATTTTGAAGAAATAGCTCTTTTTGGGACTTTTATCAAACTAATGCATTTCAATAGAAAACAAGAATGCCTCAAGTGAATAATGCATGAGTACGTTTGGCATTTTTACTTGAAAATAGCATGATCAGTGACATTGTTCAACTGATAATCTCCATCTCATTGGATGAAATTCATTTGAATCAGGCCAGGAACAAGAACAGATGTGTGATCTAGTATTCAGCCTGGGAGAAAAGTAACTTTTTACAGCGTTGCATGATGCTTATTGTGAAGGCGGCTCTATAATGCAAAGCTTGTGCATTTTGGTTCAAAATGCTCTCATCTGTGCAACCACCGCTTTACCAGAACCCTTTCATGTAACTAGACTTGATTGGTGCTAAATTTCCAAATACAATTTATGTCTTGTGGTACAGTAAGGTTGAGGAAGTAGATAGACAAACTTTTTATTTTGTGATTCAAAAAAAAGAAAGAGGTAGTTGCATTATTTATATATAAATGGAGGGAAATGGGGGGGGGGGAGAATATTTACTTGCGAGAAGATCTCTTCTTCATCTTGGGAGAGGTCTTCTTGGGGCTGTTCAAATTGAGGTGTTGCTCAGGAATCCAAGATTGATCCAAGACCATCTCACCCTTCTCATCACGATGAGCGGGACGCTCGGTGGGCTCTTCGACCTTCTTTGTCTAAATATGCCATTATAAGTAATCCATGCCCATCCACGTTCACATATCCCCAAAGACATTACCTTCTTGGACTTCTTCTTGGTATCAACAAAGAAAGCTTCACGAACAACATAAGCAACACCAGCGGCACCAGCAATGAGAACAGCATAAAGAACGAGGCTACCTTTCCATGTCAATCACTTGAACCACTCACTCATGCATAGCTACTTACAGTTGAGCATCAAACCAAGAACCCTCAGGTTCAGTAACAGTGATGGTACCATTGTAGCCAACAACACGGGTGACAGTTTTCTATTGCAATTGTCAATGTCAAGCATCCCACATGTGATCTGTGCGTACCATGTACTTACATCAACCAACAAATCAACAAAGACAGTTAAGCCATGTTCTCCAGGAGCGAATTCAGAGTAAAAGTTGTAAGGGATTTGAAGGTTTTTGCCAGCTTCAAGAGCTTTACCATAACGAGTGGCGGTCAACTGATGAAATGCGAAATGCATTAGATTTCTTCGTCTCACTTTATCGCCACGATTGTAAAAGCCCCTAGGTCTACTTACGTTACGGACAACCTTGGTATAATCATCAGCATTGGAGACTTGACCAGTGACAGCAAAGACAGTATAGGGGGTCTTTTCCTTGTTGACAATGTCCAAAACAACCTTGTTACGTTGACCGTTGACAATCACTAACCGTATACCATTAAAATCCCTCCTTGATGAGTCAGTTCCAAACCGTGATACTTACAACCAAATGGGTTATCGGGGAACTGGGCAGTAACTTCAATGTTGGTAGCGACAGTTTCACCAGATTGAGCAGAAACTATCGTGTATGATACGTGGATTAGACATAGCTACGCGTTGGATAGATTTTAGATGGCTTACCAACACCAGCAACAAATGCCAAACCGAGTGCCAAAAGAGAAGAGAATCTAGCCATTATATATTTACTTTGTGAATGAAAAGAGGAAAAAGAAGAGAAACGAAAAGAAACTTTTCAAGAGTTGATTTTAAAGACATGAAAAAAAGTATGTTCATTCATGATTGGTTTATTGCTGTAATCTCTTATTAAACATCCGTTTCGTGTGTAATCTACATTTGGTATTCTTGGTATGGTGCTACCTGTTGTAAGGGTTCTTCAAGATGTCCCTTGAGCGCTTCTGCTTTGGCCTTGAGAATTCCCAAGTCGACACTCGACTCTCCCACTAAACAAAGCAGCATGGCGCCGATGCTTGTTATAAACACAATGCCATCCTACAGTGCAGGTTTTTTTTTTTTTTAGCATCATCATCATGTTCTATCGTGTTGTATGCTTGATTTCTCTTACATCACAATGTAGAATTTGGAACTGCAAGTTGGTATATGTATCACTGTTCTTTTTCTTGTATGTATTCCAAATATTTGCCGAGATTGCAGAGTAGATGGAGGCATCCTTGTCGTTGTCTGCTGCAAAAGATATTAAGGAGCCTTCGCTTGTCATGATTCTGTTACAATCGATTAGTATGATTGTCTACGAACAGCAATCTCAAAGTAATTTACAGAGCAGCTTTGATTCCATTGTGAAGTGATTGTCTTAATACTTGAGATATAACCTTAGGCTTGAGCATTATACAAAAAGAGTGGAACAGTGGAAAGAGACGAGAAATATAAAAAAATAAGCCTGCAAAAAAAAAATCAAAATCTTAAATACTCCACCGGGTGATTGGCATACTACTGTCATCCTCTTTATGCAACTTTAACTGCTTGAAAATTTATAAGCGCTAGGTGTTCTTTGCTTTCATTCTCTTTCTCTTTCTCTTTCCAGCCATCTTGATTACCGCAACGTTTTCCCTTCATTAATCAGTTAAAAGATGGCTGAAAATATATGGGGGTTCGAGATTTTTGCAGCAAACTGAAGCATCATCAGGGAGGCGCTTCCAGGGAAATTGAATCAAAATGTCCAAGCTAGTAAATCAGACAAGCTTTAGGGTGCTGCTCTTAGCCTCAAATTGTTTTTTGGGCGTAATACACTGCTTCCAATTGTCCAAAATTGAGCTTCGCAATACTAATGTTAGAGCTTTGATATTTGCACATTCCTTTACCAAATCCTGCAAAGAAAACAAGCGAGTAAGTGTACTACAGATTAGAGGAGTCGCTGTAGAGTAATGAATCCCGTGCCAGGCTCTTTAAGAAGCCCTACTCGCAATGCACTATAAATTACTTGACAGTGTTAAAAATAACGTGAATTCGTGTATCACTGGTCAATGCAGGATTTGCTGACCTATTGTTACTACTGCCTTTAGCAATCGAGGTCATGAATCTTGCAAAGGTGTATGGAGAGAGATTTATGAAAATAAGGGGTTTACTACGCTGCAAATTACTAGCCATCATTTAGGAAACCATAGTGAACTCTTACTCTCTAATTATTGCGGGAGCAGAGAAAAGTATTGTGCATAGTTGCATTCGGTCAGCACAAAAGCACGCCATCCCAGTAAAAATCTTGGAAGAAGCAAAGTCAACACAAATTTCTACCTTATGAAGCATGTTGAATTCTTATAACTGCCATGTCTTTATTCGTTCTGTTGAAATTACCATGAACAGTCTTGTCCATGTCTCCGGTAATCTTAGCAACAGTTGTGTCGAATTACAGTTAACGGATTATGGCATTCCCAGTCGTATACCATTCAAATAGCTTGTTCATCTGTACCCTCATGGTGCAACAAAGTATAAGCTTCTTTTTGCATGAAACATTGCACAACGAACTATGCTTTAGTTGTGTTATGTTAAAACACATTAGAAAATGAATCTGCCATAAAATTGCACGTTTTATTAAGAACGGAAGCAGAGGATGCGTTTATATATTTTTTGTTGTGGTAGGGTCTATGGTATGGCGATGAATTACAATAAAAATGATTATACTTATTTATGCAACAAGTAAATGTGAATCATGATTCAGCATGATTTACCCAGAGAACCTAAGAATAGCTCAAGAGCTATAACGCGAGGCTTTGTAAGAACACTTGATATAACAGGTTGCATTATTTTCGCTTTCATGCCGATTAGTATGTCTATAGTCAAGAAAGTGCCTCCACTATTATTATGAAAAAAGCCCATTGTAAAAATTGTTTCAACTGGAGGTGGCATATGTATTATAACATCTTTCGAAATTTTACCTCTTTCTTACCAGAATAATATGTAAGCGATAAAGGGATTTCGTATCTAATTGCAGGCTTTGAGTACAACATGGTTTTTTTTTATGTAGTGCACTTCTTGATTGATATTGTCAATTTGGTGTTAATCGTAACAACTTTTTTAAAAAAGTTCAGTAATCGCTTCAGGCAGCCGAGAGAACAAGCACAGTACATATTCCTTATGGAGTCGCTTAATGCTACGGTGATATGAAATATGCAACTGTTTACACTAAACTGGAGGCCAACAAATTGAATGAAACATGTCAACAATTTCAAATTTCATAAAAAATCGCTCAGAAAAGCTCAAAGGAGAAGTGTTTACATAAGCGAAACTCCATTTTTGGAAGTTAAAATTACTAAATAAGGCAAAAGTGTGCGCGTAGGGCATAAAAATTGGGTGGCCCTATAAAGTGTATTTTTTGGTCTCATTTTCATAGGATTTGGGGATGTAGCTCAGGTTAAAGGGGGCTTTTATTATATACAATGTAGTCTATCTGCGGAATCGGTATGATCATAATTGCAAGACTAACAGTGATTCAAAGATACAAACGGAGAGGAAAAAGATAGCCCTAGATCAAAAGTGTCGATCCAATGCAGGAACAATATGCAAGGTTCCAAAAAAGAAAAGGGTCTGACCGTTGACAGGTGCTAATAAAAAGTATTGTATCTCACAGGAGGAAAGAGAAAAAGGAAACAGGGGATGTAGCTCAAATGGTAGAGCGCTCGCTTAGCATGCGAGAGGCACTGGGATCGACGCCCAGCTTCTCCACTTTTTTAGAATATTTCTGAAATGGTTACACTCTATGGATGTTTTTTTTTAATAAATGTTGTTACAAAGTGGTTTATTGTATAGAGTAAATAAAAGAAATGTGATAATGATATAGAGAATAGCCAAAGCAGATTCGTCTAAAGAATGAGCACCAGGCTTATAGTTGTCTAAATAGTAAAGATATAATCAAATAAAAGAATAAAGTACAATGAATCGATATACAAAAGTGTGAAGGATTCAAGGGATCTTATGAATGATAAGTTCAATGATGCAAAATAATAAGCAATAAGCTGTTCAGATAAAAGTTATGGTAAGGATAAGATGGATGTTTATTGATTGATTTCATTCTGGTATTTATACTAATTATGTTTCTATGCAATTCTTTCTTGTTTGATTGATGTTTCTAGTTTAGATGTGTAAAATAAATTAAGATATCTTCGATCCCGTTAGCTCGGACGAAAGGATAAACGGTTTGAATGTACAGTAGATGTTGTAATATAAATTGTTCTTTGATTTCTAATTGATATTCTGATGATGGTGGTTTAGTCAGAGATTTGTAATGGATAATATATAATGGAAGAATACGGCTTGCTGCTGGGCTTTATAATGATCTTGACATGTGTTGAAGTGCAACATGGTTGTCTGCGATGTCTGATTTGGTTTGATGTTGTACTACAGCTCTCAAAACTCGACAGGTGGTGCATTAACATGTCAGGTATCCATGGATACCTTGAAAACCGCAAGTTGATATGACATTTTGCCACCACTCTACTCTCCAAAATGACCTATAAAATTCATAAGGTTCGTAATATAACTAGGCGGTATTTGAAAATTTGATATTTACAACTGATCCAAAATCGATTCTAAAATCCATGAACCTCAAAATTGGATGATATTTGATAGTAAACACCCCTTCCACCTTATAGGTTTTCTGTACAGAATTAAGAGGAGAATTCAATGGTACCCATATCAAGTGTCTTGGTTGCCATTATATAGGTGATTTTTGATGGTGTTGTTTTGAAGGTTTTTCAAGAATTAACAAGTTTCTATCATATTGACTATACCTTTAATTGCGTTGGTCATATAGAGCAAAAAATTACCTTTCGAATCGTACCTGGCTTGAAGCTCTAGCATAACTCTAGCATGAGAAATCAAAAATTTTGTCGTGTTTTGAAAATACCACACAGTTTTTTCCCTTGCTAGGACAGGCAGATTTTGGTCCAAATCTGGTGATTTTCCATGAACCCCTTTTTGACAATATCTCAACGAAAAATCATCGGATTGACATGAAACAAAAACGATTCGATAGCTGCACATTGGATCTACTATGATCCAACAGTTTTGGGTACCACATATGCATTCCCTTCATAAATCTACTCGAAATGTGAAATTTCGTGTCCCTCAAGCAGTGGGTTTGTGACAAAGGTCAAAACTTTTATATGGCATCTATACCATCCGATAGAGAATTGAATGGCCAACAATAGTTAAGCTCTACGCTACTTGGATTGACTTAGTAGAATTCCAGTGTAGACCCCTTCAAAAACCACAAAAATCACGCATGTCCACCTTTTCTTGATAATTACTCGTTCAAATCATCAATTACGACCCTAAACTAAACACGCTCTAGTCAAAAACGTGCACCCCTTTCGATTGGGCTATAAAGCTTGGCCATTCATGCCATATTAAAAAACTTTTACTAGTAGCACATTCTAACCCTCCAAAAATATCTCAAATCTCTTGTTTCTCAGGTTATATCCTACCTACAAGAAAATGGTTTGCAGATTCGGAATCAGAGCATGACCGGAGTTTTAAATCCGGTGCGGAAACGAAATCGGAGTCGGAAAGTTTATAGTCAGCGTCTGGGTTCGGCAATGGGCTTTGAGGATCTTTAATGGATGGTTTCAAAACTCTAGGATTGCTTTTTTCTGCCGATGAGATCAGGAGTGTTAGCAGATGAGATAATTCTGATTGTGTTTTAAAAACGCATGGTTTTGATGTTTTTCATAAAGAGGGATGGAACGCTTTGTCATTCTTCTAGTTCTTAGGCTTCTTATTGACCTTTTCTTCGTCTCAAATTATATAATAATCGATACCCTTTTTTTTTACTTTACTTTTTTTGAATAGGATTTTCTTGTGATGACAATAGACACAATATTTAAATGAAATTGAAACAAAACATTGTGATTTTATGCCAGCAGTCATTTTTAGTCAAGTTACCCTCTATCAATGCTGTCATACTATCGACGACTAATTAATTGCGTATTTAATCTGAATCAACAACAACATTTGAACATTCTAGTACAGTCTTCTGATTTTTCTCTCCTTGATGCTTTTTGACAGACATTGGCGTACAAAAATGCATTTGAACCTCTAGTCCTTGAGGAGTGACAGTGTCAACATCAAGTGATTGATTTGGGCTAAAGCGTGCAACGCTCCTGTCACATTTCAACAAGCTGATACCACCACGACGCATTAGAAGCATTTGGGCTCCGAAAGCTAATGTCGATCTTTATGAGCTGAATCTAGTATCCATGGTAACTGGCCTTGGGTAAGATTCCTTGATGTGCAAATGGACTGCATCACCACGACCTGGACGGCAAAGGGGAAGAAAGCATGTTCTCTATAGAATGTTACTGACCATGTACACAAACCTTAATGACACGGAAATCGAAAATGGCGAACCCCCCTCCCCCAAATTTAAATTATCATAAATTGGAACCACATCAACTCCTATTTCAACGCTTTCTTTTCTCTTTTTGTTCTTTTTCTTCAAACAAAAATGGGAAATAATGTATCAACTAAAAAGGGCTTAAAGAAAGACAAGCGAGCCAAGAAGAGCAAGAGCATGCCGTTGCCTCCACGTATTGACCTTGAAAACGAACACTCAACCAATACAGCTCATTCAGTCAACTCGATCCTTCTCACATCAAAAAACAACAACCACAACAATACCATTGGCAGCCTTAATAACTACAACAATAATACCACTAATAACAACAATACCTTGGCTCAGTTAAATCCAGATTACCCGCTTCCTAATAATAACGAAGACACTTTACCCAGAGGAACTGACCCATTTCAAGGCAAAGTTGAAAATCCACAACAACATAAGCTTCTCGCAACGTCTGATTACTGGCCTCCTCAGCAGCAAGGACAGTCAGAAGGAGCAGCAGCAGCACACCCATTCCAAGGCCAAATAGACGATGCAAACCAACTCACAGTCGGATCCATCAACCAGTTGACAGTAAACTCCATGTCATCCGAATACTCTTCAACTACCAACATTGACGAATACATCCATCGATTACTGGAAGCAGGCTATGCCAGCAAAGTGTCCAAACAGCTATGCTTAAAGTCATCTGAAGTGACAGCAATCTGTCGAGCTGCCATGGATATATTCTTAAGTCAACCTGTAATGTGTGTGTATACTGTATATATTTAGCATGTAAAAATTAACCTTTTTACGTCTTAGTCCTTATTAGAACTTTCTCCACCTGTCAAGGTCGTAGGTGATACCCATGGCCAGTTCACAGACTTGATCAGATTATTCGAGATGGGAGGATTTCCGCCTAGTTCAAACTACCTATTCTTGGGCGACTATGTGGATAGAGGCAAGCAGAGTCTTGAAAACATGCTGTTGCTGTTCTGTTACAAGATCAAATACCCGGAGAATTTCTTCCTTTTACGTGGAAACCACGAGAGTGCGAATGTGACTAAAGGTACATGGATCACCGTTTTGGTCTAATTCATCGTGGCAAAGATCTAATTCTGTGTGTAATCTAGTTTATGGTTTCTATGACGAATGCAAACGTAGACTTAGTCCCAAGATGTGGCGGACATTTGTCGATGTCTTCAACACTCTTCCTATTGCTGGTCTCGTAGCTGGCAAGATCTTTTGTGTTCACGGTGGTCTCAGCCCTTCATTGAACAGCATGGATGACATTCGAAATATACAACGACCAACCGACGTGCCCGACTATGGACTACTGAACGATCTGCTGTGGAGTGATCCTGCTGACATCGAGACGGATTGGGAGGATAATGAAAGAGGAGTGTCTTATGTGTTTGGCAAAAAGGTCATAAACGAGTTCCTGTCTAAATTCGACCTGGATCTGGTTTGTAGAGCACACATGGTAAGCAAAGAAACAGTTTGGGCTCGTATGTCACGGCATGCTTACACGTTTGTACAGGTGGTGGAGGATGGATACGAGTTTTTCTCAAACAGATCGCTTGTCACTGTATTTTCAGCACCCAACTACTGTGGCGAGTTTGATAACTTTGGAGCCATCATGAGTGTCAATGAGGAATTACTATGCAGTTTTGAACTTCTCACACCGGCGGATCATCCATTGGCCAAGGAAAGGCTTAAGCAGAGTAAAAATAGCAAACGTTGAGTACCGAAATAGTTAGTAAAGAGCGTATTTTTCATGTGTCTTTGTTTTGATGTCTACTGTATTATACATCATGTGTGCGTTGTACATGTATTTTGCCAAGTAAAATTTAGCTGCAATTTGCATGATATAGGCTTGGAAATCATTTAAAACGGCCCTGCTGGGTTAACTAAAATAGACAATTGTTAATTATGATGTAAAGATCAAAATACAACGGTGCCTTTATCCATCTAGACTTCTCATGTAAATAACCCAAAGCTTTGAAACAAAACAGTTCATTCGGGCCAGATGTTACACGCAATTACCTATCATACATGATCAAATATCCATGAGTAATGCCATTTCGTACGCTATTTGTAACATTATCTGATTTAGGAACAGCTGCGATCATCCAGATTACTTTTAAAAGATACAGAGTTGAATGCTTTCAATGTTATGGAAGTGCTGGGTATCCTGTTTAGGAAATCCCAACTGTGTTGTCTGATTCCGAGTAGAATTTTGCGTACTTTCTTTGTCACACCTTCTAATCTTGGTGGCAATGTAATTGATGCACATTTCTCGGGAGCAAATACTACTAGCGACAATGATGTCGTCTCAGGTATCATCTGCGCTACCGCTCATGTAACTGGCTATATACGTAGAGGTATTTGTTTGTTGTGCAATTAAAATGAACAGAAGCGTATGAGCTATTTCTGCAAGCAATGAAATATAATCTATACCCCTGAATGTGCTGTACGAGGCTTGTGTCACAGTTCACAATCATATGTCAAGAATATATTGAAAATTTAGGGGCAAGGCATTTGTGTCTTGTAGTCGTATGCTTTCGTCTTACAAACCTATAGAGGATTATTTATGAAAATGACAAGAGTGCCTCTTCAATGGCCAATGACTCTGCAAGCGACTAATGGATGTTTGCAATGCAAGCATCAAATATTCTTTGTGCAATCTATTAAAAAGCTTTCTCGTCATTACACAAATATGCCAAATATAGTGTATCCCTTTGCGGTGGGCTTAATAGCTCTGAGGGATCAGCCTAGCGTTTGTGAGATGACATCAAATACAGTAGTTAATGGCAAATGAAGAGATTTGCATTGTTGGTACATATCATTTTCGATTCAACAATGTTTCGGCAAAAACGGGCAACACGAGCATGATGGATACTCAATGGTCATAAAGTACTATGTATTTAGTTTAATCGCCCTCGAGAAATTGCGATACGATTACACTGTATTTCAGAGTTAACAGATTTCTCGAGCTTATAAGTAGGCTTTAAAGCTCTTCTGGTCTGTCAATCCCATAACCAGCGCAGCTTGTCTTACATGCAATCAATAGGCTCCGTTTCAATCACGTTGATCATGTACTTTGCATGTAATAACCCAACTGACTGCATTTTGCCCTCCAGAGAGTGATGGAAAAACCTACTATATCTAGTAAAACTCAACACTCAACATCTGTAAGCGTATCTACCGAGGCTATATATCATAGAATTGAATACGATACCCCCTCCCCCTCATAAGCTCGTATATTCATCCACATCATCAAGTGTGATTGAAACGAGTAGAGGATATCATACCTGATCATCTCTAAATACTCAAATGCTCTTCCGAGTGTGATATAGACACGCCTTACCTGCGTAATCCACAATTGGAGCAATCCAACATAAATAATGAGCTTCACCGCCAAGTAGTTTCCAGCACACTCTTCTCTCCAAGTTCTCATCCATATTACTCCAATGCTAAAACTGTATCCTCTTTTCTTTTATTATATGCGAATGTTTGGTTTACTCTCATTGACAACAGGACCTTCGGTGTCTCCATCATAACCGGAAGTTGGTGTTGGTACATCCTCCCTTCTAGCAGCAGCAGCAGCAGCAGAACTGGTAGAGGCAGTATTGCCAATACGAGCGTTACTGGCTTGGTGAATGACAGGCAATGGAGCGCGAAAGTCTGTTGGTGTGGTTGCCGTGGATACAGGTGCATTGCTGTCCGTGCTACTGTTCCCACTGCTCATTCGTCGATGATATTTGCTAGCAAGTCTGCTGCTGGTCTTTGTGTAGTTCATGAGCGATTTCTTGGGCTGGTTACTCTCTTGAAACAGCTTTCTTAGCTCTTCTTTGCGCTTCTGGTCCTCCTCCTCGACGTCGTCAAAATCGTCATCCTCGTCTCCTCCAGATGCCATCGAAGACGCAGAAGCCTCCATGCCAGACTCGTAGTCGTCATTAAACGTATTTCGAAGGGGAGAAAAGGGTATAGCGTTGGTCGTGTTTAATGATCTATCTGCCATAGTATATACAAAACAAAAGGAAGAAAAAAGAAAGAAAATGATCGTATAGAAGAAAAGAGAACGTTTTCATGGCGTTCTTTCAGAGTCTATGCACTTTAGACTTTTCCAACGGCAGCATCAGCTACTATTTCGGGTCACTTGGTTCTCACCAGTCACCGAAAGGCTCTCCTTTCAGAGGTTGCATGCTGCTGATTCTCTATAAAAGCTGTTTGATTCAGGTCGTTTTCGTGAGGGCATGTATAGTGTATAGATGAGCATATACCGTCTATAAATGCGCTCGCAAATTGCCGCTCCAAATGCGACCGCCTTGAAAGCAGACGACGCTCCTGCTGCGTGTCCATTGCAGTCGGTATAGCTGATCTAAAGGTATTTTGCCGAGTTTTCACACTTGGAAATGAGCTTTAAACGGTGCAGCATTATACAGCCAGACTTTTCTGGAAGCAGCCAAACTGGAGCTTATCGGCGTGTATTGGTGAAACAGCATAGCTCATCAGTTGCACAATACCCAAATATACGGAAGCACTACTCGGCCAATATTTGTTTATGCGTTCTGGCCTCCTCGCTTTGGGATGACACCATTTGAAAGGCGGATTCCATTAGTTGTATGGCCTTCATTGGATAAGGATTGAAAGCGACTAGACGTTGGATTTAGTCACAAACAGAGAGCATTGCCTTCAATCCAAGCACATACGTACTGGGCTACGCATTCATACTATAGTAGCAATTGAATGATAGGTATTAAATGACAAAGCTCACGTATTTTTACTATAGGCCAGATTCTATACATGAAGTCTAATGACAGAGACCATCAATTGGATGATTCAATGACCGTTATCACGCGCCGAGGGGTTGAATCCAATCAAGCGTATTCTAGCCCCATTGCATGAATGAGCTCTTTTTTTCTTCTTCTTCCCTCTTTTCCTCTTTTATTTCACATCACTGATTTTCTCCAAATAATCACATCCTTACAACAATCATAGAAATCACTCGATGGATACTGCGAATCATAATGTACTGCAGTTTGTATCAGCTGCTGCCCAAGTGGTAACTCTTTCTCTCCCCCCTTTCTCTCGATTGTTACTGACTGTTTTTGCTAGTTTGAGACACAAGAAGTAGAAGACATGAAAGGTAAACGTACACCCACATACAGAGCAATCGACGCATAAAACTGACACTATCCACATAGGCTCAGCGAGTGGTATACATCATCTCTCCCCCCCCCCCCCTCCCTGATCCCCATTACTCATATTGTTGCTGTAGATTTGCGCCGTTCCACCGAAGCCCTTTTAACCAACAGCAGCGCTTGGGATATCCCAGACACACATACAGATCATGACAGCGATACCAAAGTGACCTCAGAGAAACCAGACGAGATTCGACAACTCCTGGCTGAAGCAACCGGTGCAAAGATCGAAGAATCAGTGACAGCATCATCGAGCGATTCATCCGTAGCAAACGATACGAGTATAGAGGACAGGCTGAAAAGCGTATTTCATCTTCCAGCAAAAGAATCACTCAGAGGAGGTATTAGCTTGTTTTATCAGGGTAGCAACAAAATGCTGATGATTTTTTTGTAGAATGGCCATGCTACATTGTGCAGTCTGCCATTGTGCCGGGCTTTATGTATCTGACGGACAACCACATTTGCTTCTATGCTTCACTGCCCAAGAGCCAAGTAAGTACGCACGTCCTGTACAGCCAGACATCTGACTGATGATGCTAGCTTGTCTTCCACAAATCTGGCTATTTACAACTGAAAAAAGCCGGCAAGATGAAGAGCACATTTGAACGCTACTTTTTTGACGTCAACGACGATGTGCTGACTTGGTTTGAGAGTTCCACAGACTCTTACTCACCACTGGGCAAGATTGATCTAAAGTACGCAATTGCTGTGCGTCAGTCCACCAAGCGAAAGTACGGGTTTCGGGTAGTGACAATGAACAAGACATGGCATTTTCAGGCGGATACAAATGCAGCCGTGATAGAGTGGTAAAGCGTGCTTATCTCGACCGAGCACTTGCACCATTTGACTCACTGTTGTGGTAGGACAAATGCTCTTCAAAAGGCTATATTTAGGGCCAAGAACAATGGCAGCAGCTTAAAGATCACATTGCCGTTTGAAAACATCCTGGATATCGAGCAAACAGAGGCGTTTGAGTTTCAAAAGTTTCTCAAGATCAGGGCAGTCGGCATTGACGATAGCTTTGTGATGGACGAGGTGAGTTTATTGGGAAAAGGCCGCGTACAACAAGCACACTCATGGGAATCTAGTATTACTTTGCCTATTTCTCGGATATCGAGACGACCTTCAATCGGTTGAAATTGGCATGGGAGAGTTACTCTCGTGATACAGCAATAGCAGCAGCAGCAGACGCAGGAGGAGGAATAGCAGTAGAAGCCGACAAATTACATTCGCTCACGCCAGATCATGATTCATCCAACAATTCGCCTTCACTCTCGATTTCCGACTTGTATGATGCCGATTCGCAGCCCATCACGATTCCAGCAGCCTCGTCAGCGGGATCCATACCTGCGCCACCCAAGAGATCGAATTCAGTGGTCGCTAATGCGCTTGCTGTACCCGGTGCATTGAAGGATTTTCTGTACCCATCAGCATCCTCCAGCAAATCGACAGCAGCCTCTGATAAATTGCAGGAGTCGTCCAGCTCAGATGACGACGATCCATCGGTGGGCTGGTTACATGGCAAGCGTCGATCAGGTATGAAGCTTGTCTACGGGCTGCTGGGAGGCAATACCATGATTGGCAGTCCATCCACTGCTTTAGCAACAGACGATGAAGACGACGAGGACGACGAGGAAGAAGATGACGAGGAGGAGCATTATAGATTAGATACGGTCAGTAGCCCACGTGCTGACGAGGCAGAGGTGCTGGATGACCGTACCATGACCAATTTTCAAAAGTATTTCGTTTTACCCGAATCAGAGAAACTACTGGCAGGTGAGAGAGACGAGTCTGTGTAGCTAGAGAGAGCATCTACTGATCAGAGGTGTCTGTAGTCTATCGATGCTCATTGATGAAGACATTGCCATGCTATGGAAAACTGTACATCTCTTCCAGCTACGTTTCGTTCAATGCCAAAGGGTTTGCCACCAAGGCCAAGGTAAGAAATAGCACACATAAAAGTAGGCCATGTCAACTCATGGTGCTCTTTACAGATGATCATCCCTTTCCAAGACGTCATTCGCATCCAAAAACTGAGAAGCAGAGGCTACATTTTCCATTCGCTCAGCATCCTAACGCAGACAAAGAAAGAAATCTACCTTGAGTTTTCATCCATCACACGAAGAAACAGCTGCTTTGCAAAGCTCTTTTTGCAGCACAAGAGAGCGCTGGAGAGCCAAACGGAGCCTGGTAAAGCCGAAAAGTAGGTCGTCGTCATCATCACATGGTGTTGGTATGCATTCTCATGACATGTCAATAGGAAAATCAAGGATTGGGAGGCCAGATTGATGGAGGACGAGCAAAAGGACGCTATTGGCCGCGTGGTGCCCAATGATGCCAGTTTGCCTGTGCTATCTCGGCAACAGACAGAGACGATTGTCTACAAAAAGCCGGAAAAGTCGCTGCATTTCACCTGTATCACGATTGGCACGCGAGGCGACGTTCAGCCCTACATTGCACTGTGCAAGGGCTTGATGAAGGAAGGCCACCGCTGCAGAATTGCTACACATGATGAATTCAAAGACTGGATTGAGGAGCATGGCATTGAATTCAGGACTGTCGGCGGTGATCCAGGCGAGTTGATGGTAAGTTGAGTGGGAGGCGGGTTTGTGGGATGAATATTGAAGGCTTTTGTTTATAGAGGATCTGTGTCGAGAACAACTTTTTCAGTGTCAATTTTGTCGTGGAAGGTCTTCGTTTGGTAAGCCTGCCTACTCACACCAAGCATTGAAATACTCAAATCAGACCACTTTTAGTTTAAAGATTGGATTGATGAGCTGCTGACACTGTCCTGGAAGGCTGTTCAGGGCACCGAAATCATCATTGAGAGTCCCAGTGCAATGATTGGCGTCCATATGGCCGAAGCGCTGCGAGTGCCGTATTTTAGATCCTTCCCCATGCCAATGACTCGCACGCGGTCGTTCCCTCACCCATTTGCCACACCCAACAACCCAAAAGGCAGACTCTACAACGACATGACCTACGTTCTATTTGATCATGCTGTCTGGAGAGCCATTGCGGCACGTACCAATGCGTTTCGAAAAACCACACTCGGCATACCGGCCACAAGCTACGAGAAGCTGGAAGTCTGGAAGATCCCCTATCTGTATTCATTCAGTCCCAGTATTGTGCCCAGCCCGCTGGATTGGCTCGACTGGATTCATTGCACTGGATATTGGTTCCTGGATAACCCACAAACGGGGTGGACGCCTGATCCAGAGCTCAAGGCATTCATTGAAGCGTCAGACGCAAGACCCATTGTGTACATTGGATTTGGCTCCATTATTGTGTCGGATCCTGTAGGTATCACGCGTGTCATTATTGAATCAGTGCTGCTATCCAATGTCAGGGCCATTGTCTCCAGAGGCTGGTCGTCGCGCCACAAGCAAGGCGCCGTTAGCGAAGAAGCAGACATGCTGAGTCGACATCCAGGTACCATCATGAGTGTGCAGTCTGTGCCTCATGATTGGCTGTTCCCCAAGATCCGTGCTGTGGTTCACCATGGCGGTGCAGGCACTACGGCTGCTGGTCTTCGGGCTGGAAGGCCTACCATTATCAAGCCGTTCTTTGCAGATCAGTTCTTTTGGGGAGAGCGAGTGGAAGAAATGGGAATAGGCAGATGTATCAAGAATCTGACGGTGGATAATCTGTCTGCTGCTTTGAGAGTGGTGTCGACTGACGAAAACATGCTCAAGGTAGCCAACCGTGTGGGTCAAAAGATTCGCGCTGTAAGTACATAGCATCCATGACTTTATTATGTACCTGTTACCCACACACACATCTCTTGTAGGAAACGGGCGTAGACACAGCCATTCAATGCATCTACCGTGACATGGAGCTTGCTAAAGCCAGAACAATGTCGTCCATCCACAAGACGAGTAAGGCAGACGACGATGCCATGGCATCCAGCTTTGGGGAGGAAGATCAGGACTGGACCATCATTGAAGAGGTCACTTCTGGATCTACATCACCAGGCTCTTGGAAACCCACAGACACTGAAGCGAAAAAATCATAAATAATGTAGTATACCAGATGTTTATTTTATATCAGAATATAAAGCGTATTTACAGGAGAGAGAAAACAAATAGAGTGAAAAAACAGAGTGTCTAAGCTTATTAAACGGCGTGCATCCTTAAACTAGCCTCTGAGGTGATTGATTCAATGACATCCAAGTTGAGTAATTCCTTGACGGTATATTCTAAAGAAGCTTCGTATGTGTAGACGATGATTGTATCGTTGATGTGCATGTACTGCTTGGCGAGTGCTGCAATACAGTTTGACACACGAGCAATGTCTTGTCTTTCCTCCTCAGTGATGGGCTACACATCGCGGCATGTCAGTCA
Organism: Mucor lusitanicus; assembly: GCA_010203745.1. Taxonomy (NCBI): domain Eukaryota; kingdom Fungi; phylum Mucoromycota; class Mucoromycetes; order Mucorales; family Mucoraceae; genus Mucor; species Mucor lusitanicus. The sequence goes on along the minus strand of JAAECE010000003.1, from coordinate 1,261,935 downwards.
TCCAATCTAACCGTCTGTTACAAGCGCTGCACTTACATCGTTCTCGCTGGAATAAGAGACAGTGGGGTCGGATTCATCGCCAGTGATTTCAAACTTTTTGTGGATCCAAATGTACCCATTCAGCCCGAGAATAACATCTACGCCGCAAGGTAAAGAGTGGAATTGTGATTTACAACGTTGGACAAGCACAGGAGGCACACACAAGAAGGATCCGTTTCTCAATTTGCAAAACTTGAATCCACGAGTATGAAGACCCATTGTGCCATCAGCATAAAACGCTTGCACCTCAGCCTAACCGACTCGTGTCAATCATCCCGTTATCCGTCATGTCAGCGAACAGCCACCACTTACCACCAACACATCACCCTCCGAAAAGAATTGTCTCATTTGCAGCTCATCGGCTTCGTTCTTACGTCTCTGCACGCCTCCAGGAAGACTGACTGAACTCAGTAAAAGGTTGGCATCTTGTCTGGCGTTGGTATCTACTTTCCATCTCTTCATTGCAACCTATACATTCCCCCCATCGAGTCAGACAAAACATCACTTGGAGATTGCAAACACAACACCCACCTCTGTGATACGACCCACGACAATATCGCCAATTTCAGCCGTATAACGTGTCTTTAATGGTCTGACTGACAGCAATTTGTTGACTCTTTCCACTGCACCGGCAACAGAAGAAAAGACAGTGCCCTCTCCATCAGTGTAGGTACCATGGCCCCTATTTAATCATGAATACAGGTGTCTGCAACTGAAAGAGTTGGAATTTACCTCATGAATTGCTGATCGGTGGTTACTACTTCACCGGGATTGACGAGATGGGCAGCTTCTTGGTCGACATCCATGCGGTCATTCTTGACCTTGGTGGTGGGAACGGGTGACAATATCTTCAAATCCATTTGTAGCTGTTGTGTTGTGTTGAGAGTCGTAGAAGAAGAACAAAAAAAAATTAGCAGTACGCATGTATTCTGGTCGGCCCAATTTACTACTACAAGCCACAGCATTGAAGCTCCTTGATGGCACACATCTTTAAATTATGCAGATTGGATGAATGGTATCATGGGCACAGCATAAATATATGTATGTAGCCTATCTCGCCAATTCCTTTGTTCAAGCAATACACAGCGTTGGCAATGTTATAAAATGGGGGAATAGCATGCCAAGCAAGATGTTCATGTCAATGTCTGCCTTTCCCGCTTGTCTGATAATAATTTGGCATATTCAAGCCGAATAATTGATCCAGCAGTACAAGGAAGAGAAAACTAATAGATTAGCCGAGAGCCATGCAACCCTTATGAAATAATTGAGCGTTGCGAAAGCAACTAGGCCTATACAGTGTCTTTTATTAGCTCTATCTAGGGCAAAATACAGCCTCAGCTGGGATTGAATTTCAGAACTTCGTCAGGTCCTTTCAGATACTACATTTGGACATCTGAAAACCTTCCAAGGGCAATTACACAAAATCATATTATATAAGCGACAGGTATTTCTTAACCCTTATAAATGCAGAAAAGACCAAGGAATCCGATAGTACCAATATCAAAGCAATCCATTTAGTCTGTGCAGAGCAAATGTCAAAAAATGCAAAGCACGTTTTTTGAGGAAATGTCTACAAAACGCATAGTAAACTGACCTACAAACACTTTTACGCGATGCTTTGCATTCATACGGTTGATTTGAGCTTAGGAACACCATAGTAGAAAACCTCAATTTTGAGGTGAAAACATCCATCTTTTGAAATCATCAAATTTTCCTGTACAAGTATAAGGCCAAAATTCTCAAAAATCGATGATCAAAACTTTCCCCAAAAAATCGCTGGAAAGTATTCCTTAACCTAATCTTAGGTCGTAGAACACGATTGCACTTGTTCCGAGGCCGAGATTATGCTTTGTTGGCAAGATACAAGCGATTAAAAGTCGCGTTTTTACAGTGGTGAACAGATCTAAAGTATGCTCACGCAGTAATACGCTTTTAATGTCTGATCTATTGGTCTACAATTGCACACATGACAGAACAGCTTAGTATCGAATTCTTGGCTCATCAAAAGGGCGTAGATTTACCATGTAGTTGACATGTATTGTGCAAATTTGGGAATCTAGTACACTCATACTCTATAAACCAACTACAACAAAATACTACGGAGGACGAGGCTAGATGTGAGTGTCAGCGAGCACCTGCTAGCAGCTAGTATCCAAGCAACGGAAAGCATATCCTGCTGTCAGACAGCGCTAAACCCGCAAAGAGCAGGATTGGCATGTATGTGTGCATGGACATTAAATGACAACCGATGAGTCAATGTTTGTGGCAAAGTACATGACCTCCCTCACGACCTGACCACATGCCTGTTACAGACGCATTCGACCCGGATAGAGTGGCCATGGCTCTCTGCTACGTGCTCGTTGATGGGCAGTGTAGAGCCCTTTAGTTCATGACGTGGTATTGTTCAATCAATGTAATTGGTTCTAGGTGGGAAATAATTTTTTCTTTATTTTGACATTGATTGATAGCTTCCCCTTCTTTTTTTCTCTCTCTCTCTCGTTCACAACACTTTTTCTTACAATCATTATGGCTGGACAAACAGAGTGGCCCGCTAACAAGGTCCGTGCTACCTTTATCAAATACTTTGAAGACAATGGCCATGTTTTTGTGCCTTCTTCCTCCACTATTCCTCACGATGATCCCACTCTTTTGTTTGCCAATGCTGGTATGAACCAAGTAAGTTTGCGCAGTGGATTGCTCTGTTTGACAGTAACTCATGCGACGTGTGTGTGTGTGTGTGGTTATAGTACAAGCCCATCTTCTTGGGTACCTTGGATCCCAATTCACCCTTGGCCAATGTCAAGCGTGCCTGTAACTCTCAAAAGTGTATTCGTGCAGGTTAGATTTTGGAAAGCAGTAAAGATTGCCAAGTGCGTTGACATGGATGAATTTTAGGCGGCAAACACAACGATCTCGACGATGTCGGTAGAGATACCTACCATCACACATTCTTTGAAATGTTGGGCAATTGGTCTTTTGGCGACTACTTTAAGGTAAATGTTGGAATCCGATCGGCAACGGATCAAAAGGGCACTCAAATCCGTTGTATTCTAGTTGGAGGCCACCAAGTTTGGCTGGGAATTCTTGACCAAGGTGATCAGCCTCCCCGAAGATCGCCTCTACGTTACCTACTTTGGTGGTGACGAAAAGATGGGCCTTCCTGCTGATCTTGAAGCCAAGCAAATGTGGATGGATCTCGGTGTCGAGGAGAAGCGTTTGATTCCCGGTAGCGTCAAGGATAACTTTTGGGGTGAGTCAAAAGAGTGCATTGATCCCCGTATCGTGCTTTAACCGTGTCGTGTATAGAAATGGGAGAGACAGGTCCTTGTGGTCCCTGTTCCGAAATCCATTATGATCGCATTGGTGGTCGTGATGCTGCTCACTTGGTCAACATGGATGATCCCAACGTGCTCGAAATCTGGAATCTCGTCTTTATGCAGTTCAACAGAGAAATCGACGGCTCTCTCCGTCCTTTGCCCAACCAACACATTGATACCGGTCTCGGTCTTGAACGTCTCGTCTCCATCCTCCAAAACAAGTACTCCAACTACGACACTGACTGTTTCACCCCCCTCTTTGACAAGATCAAGGAATTGACTGGCGCCAGAGATTACACTGGTTTGTTGGGTGAGGAGGATAAGGATGGTATTGATACCGCTTACCGTGTTGTTGGTGACCACATCAGAACATTGACTTTTGCTATTTCTGATGGTGGCGTTCCTAGCAACGAAGGCCGTGGCTACGTCTTGAGACGTATTCTGAGACGTGGTGCCAGATACGTGCGCAAGTACTTCAACGTGCCTATCGGTACCTTTTTCTCTTCTCTCGTCGATACCTTGCTTGAGCAAATGCACGAAGCTTACCCTGAGCTTGCCAAGAAGGCTGCTGATGTCAAGGCCATCCTCGATGAAGAAGAAGTTGCCTTCTCCAAGACATTGGATCGTGGTGAGAAGCTCTTTGAGCTCTACATGAACAAGACCAAGGAATCTGGCTCTTCTGTCCTATCTGGTGATGATGTCTGGCGTCTTTACGATACCTATGGTTTCCCTGTCGATCTTACCCGTATCATGGCCGAAGAGAACGGTTTGGAAGTCAATGAAGCTCAATTCGAAGCTGCCCAAGAAGCCGCCAAGAGCAAGTCTCGCAAGGTCAAGGGAGGCGATAACGGTCAAGGTGTTGTTGCTTTGGATGTGCACGATCTTGGTGCTTTGGACAACAACGCTGATGTCCCCAAGACTGACGATAGCCACAAATACTTGCCCGGTAATGTCCAAGGCGACATCAAGGCCATCTTCTTTGAGCACAAGTTCTTGGACAACACTGCTGATATCCCTGAAGACCGCAACTTTGGTCTCTTGGTCGACAAGACCAACTTTTACGCTGAATCCGGTGGTCAAGAATACGATACTGGTTCCATCATCACTTTGGACGGTAACACTGAATTCGTTGTCGAAGACTGTCAATTGTACGGTGGCTATGTTCTCCACGTTGGACACTTAAAGTATGGTCAACTCAAGTTGAACGACAAGGTCGAGCTCTCCTACGACGACAACAGACGTTATCCCTTGAGAAACAACCACTCTGCCACTCACATCCTCAACTTTGCTCTCCGTGAAGTCTTGAAGGAAGACATTGATCAAAAGGGTTCTCTTGTGTCTCCTGAAAAGCTCAGATTCGATTTCTCTTTCAAGAACCCCGTCAACGTCAAGCAATTGGCCGAGGTCGAGAAGATTTGCGATGATTTCATTGCAAAGAACCTCAAGGTGTACTCCAAGGAAGTGCCTTTGGCTGTCGCCAAGGCCATTCATGGCTTGAGAGCTGTCTTTGGCGAAACTTACCCCGACCCCGTTCGCGTTGTCTCTATTGGCTTTGATGTCGATGAAATCACCAACGATGTCTCCAACCCCAAGTGGGGCACCACCAGTATTGAATTCTGTGGTGGTACTCATGTTGCCAAGACCAGCGACATCAAGTACTTTGTTATTCTCGAAGAATCCGGTATTGCCAAGGGTGTCCGTCGTATTGTTGCTGTCACTGGTGATGAAGCTGCTGCTGCTCACCGTAATGCCGATGAATTCGTGGGCAAGCTCGATAGACTTGAAAAGCTGAGCGGTGCTGAACTCGAGGCTGAATTGAAGGTCATCAACAAGGAGTTGGATCTCGCTGTTATCTCTGCTGTCTCCAAGGCTCAATTCCGTGAGCGTTTCACTCAAATCAAGAAGGTCTTTGACAATGCTGAGAAGGCTCGTAAGGCTGAACAAGTCAAGGAAGCCAGTGATGCCGTCAAGAAGTACTTTGAAGCCAACCCTGATGCTCAATATCTCGTCACTGAATTGCCTGTTGGTAACAACTCCAAGGCTTTGGGCGGTGCCATCAACTATGCCAAGGCCAACTTGAAGGACAAGGCTGTGTACGTCTTGAGTGGTGATAAGGCTAGTGGCCGTGTTGCACACAACTGTATTGTGGGTAAGAACTTGATCGAAAAGGGCTTCAAGGCCTCTGACTGGGCTACCGTTGTCTGCGAGAAGGTTGGTGGTAAGAAGGGTGGTAAAGACGATGCTGCTCAAGGCTCTGGTGACAAGGTCGATGCTTTGTCTGATGCTTTGAAGGCTGCCGAAGAGTTTGCCAAGTTGAAGATTAGCGCTTAAATATCACATTTTCATAAATATTGTTATCTCATTTTTGTAATAAATTAAAAACTCTCATATCATTTTAAGTCTAGTGCCATTTCGTGTATTTCAGTTTTTAATTTAGATGAGATATTAGCAATGCTTATGGATTTAAGGTTTAGATAACTGCTAAACATGATCTTGTACCTGTTACATGTGCTCAGCACCTGCAGAGTTTATACGAATCGCATGAGAGGACGTAAGGAAGATCAGGAAAGTATAGATGTCTGCCTTTGAATGTAGGTTACATCCCCATACACCAAATGTTGATGTATCATGCTGCTATTCTACTATGAGCAGGTGGGCGGATCAAACAGTCAGTTGTTTGTTGTGTCGACGTAGAATGTAAGCGTGCAGCAGTTTAGGCTCAAGCATCAGCATGAGCAACTGCAAATGTGAGGCTACTCTTTCACATGTGTGTGGATTTAGCTCACTGCTAAATGCTAATTTTACTAGTGAATTGCGAGAAGAAGCAAGAGTACAATAATCTATGCAGAGGACCCAATTTGGCCACCTTGTTCATATGATCCAATGTCATTTATATGGAGCACAAAAATCCAGATCAAAAAAATGGAGCCATTCTTTTTTCTAGCCTGGAGCGTACATCGTTTTGCCGGCGGGGCGGGCAAGTGGAGCGTCTGAAAAGAGACATGTGTACCTATTTTTAAGAAGATACTAAAAAGAAACATGCAACAGTGATTGGACATGATGGTTTTCACTCAGTTTATTGGGTTGAAATATAAAGGAAATTTTTGGCAAATACAAGAAAAAATCCCTCATTTTCGCCTCCCATCAGTTGCACAGACGTTGAAAAGAACCGTGCATTGTTTCTTGTCCCGCCGTTGCAAGGAGGGAGTCATAAAAACGACATGAGCTGTTATCGTGAGAAAATACTGGGAAAATCAGTTGGATACAGAAAAAAGGCCATCAAAATGTCGTTTAAATGAAAACAGGGTCCATGTATGAAGCGAATGTCTGAGACATAAAAGAAATTATATCATCAATGCTATACTAAAAGCACAACTCCGTTTATACAAGATGTTGTGATTTTGCCAGCATCTAGAACCATTTGACAAGACGACATTTGCTCACCTGATGCATCATTTCAAATCTGCTTTTTTTTAGCTGGTGATGCATTCTTGTGCCTCCATGTATGAATGAAAATTTCTGGACAAACATCGAGCGAGGAGGACGAGAGGGAAAAAAATTTGTGGATTTCTCTCCGTTTCAATCGAAAAGATCAAGCATTGGTTAATAGGGATTATTTGGTACAACCGGATAACAAATGGTAATGGACATCGTTCTCTGTTTGATGAGACAAGCGTTGGAGCCGTCAAGATGGGACACGAGGGCCACGTTGGAGAATCCAGGAAAGCGCTCCAGTGACTCGAGATCTAAAGATCAGATAACTGCTACATTCAGAAAAAGAACAAATGCACATCACAAGGGGAAAAGAGTTCAACTATCTCCCGGAGAAGAGACCGAAGATCGGTCAATAGGATGAAGGAATCTGCGGACGCCATTGGTTGGAGCCGTGGGAAACTTGATTTGAGAGGCGCTTCGTTGATTCCTCTCATCAGTGAGTTTCAAGTACACATGTTCCAAGTTTGAATTGGCAGCAGCAGCAGCAGCAGCAGAAGAGACTGACATAAAAAATAATTCAACATGTGAAAGGTGGATTCTCTTCTCTTTCTCTCTCTCTCTTTCTTCCATCAATTTCTTCTTTATCATTCTTACTGCTTAGAAACTTGGCATTTTTGCTGTTTCCATCACCAGACACAAGACATATCATCTATCATTCAAGCCTTGCCTCTCATGGTTTGCGCCACCACCACCAACAATAGCAACAACAACAACCCAATTAACAGCATGACACATATTATCAACGATCATAGAATGGCACCCAAGCAGAAGCCTGCACAGGACGAGATGGAAGCAGCAAATCATGATCGAGACTTTGATATGGCTATGGAAGAAGATGAGGATTCTGAGGAAGACTTCTCGCAAGACGACGGCGAGACTTCCACTCCTTCTTCCATCGCCTCGTCTTCCAATGCGGGCAGCACCAACAGCAACAACAAGCGTCCTGCCACCCAAGCCCTGTTCCTCAACTTTACTTCTGACCTGTCGCCTCAAAAGATGAGCAAGAAAAAGTCCAAGCCCAAGAAGCAGACCGCCTATCGAGTGAACGGTGTAAATATCCTGAACAGGTAAAAATTCCTCCTTTTAACATTGAATCCCAAATTAGCTTGGCTTGTGAGAAAATGGAAATGTTAACCCGGCCGTTTCTATAGAAACAATCTGGACAGTAAGACGGCCATTGAGCGAATCCAGCGACGCCGAGAAAACCACAATCATGTTGAGCGTCGTCGCCGAGACAACATCAACAACACCATCTTTGAACTGTCCAGCGTTGTCCCAAATGCCATTCAGCCTGGCCAGAAGCCCAACAAGGGCAACATTTTGAAACTGTCCCTGGACTACATTCGGGTAAGATAGCACTGCTGCTGCTGCTCCATGTCCCATCTAACATGCTTTTTTCTCACCTCCAAAGGAATTGCAAAGCGAAAATGCTGCCCTTAAAGAGCGTCTGAGTCACTTTTCATCATCTCGTACTTCATCTATTTCCCCTCCTCTTGCCGCAGCTACGCTAACCACAGCCCCCATGGTAGCTTCGGTTGATGAAATGAATAATGCAAACTACCATCAGTCTCCATCCGCGCCTACCTCGCCTCGCTACATGCGTAGCAACACTACATTTACCCAGCAGAGCGCATCAGTGCCCTCCTCTCCTCATCAGCAGCTCAAGGAAGAAGGCGTGATGCGTACCTCTGTGCCTAATAATTTACCTCCTCCTCTTTCTCTGCCTCCACCCCAACAGCATCAACCACCACCACCTCATCAACAACAATTGCAATCTGTCTTTTCATCCATGTCTGTATCTTCAAACCCTTCATCAGCAGCCTCAACGCCCACATTAAGCAGCAGCACCAACTATCCTTACTCTTCCTATCCTTCCTCAGTCTACATTCCTCAACCACCTCAACTATTTAACAATAGCAGCAACCATGTTGTTGCTTACAATAACAGCAATAATAATATCAATCATCATCAACACATCCAACAACAGCAACATCATATGGATCCTGCCCTGAAAGTGCATCCTCAGCAAAACCTTCGTCCTCTTTTGCCTGCTACGAAATCGCCTCATCCTCCAGCGATCCAAAATCATCAGACTGCATTTTTACCTGCTCTTCGCATGAGCGGCTATGAGAAAATCTACGGCAATGTCTGTCGATATTAAATCCTTTAAAGACCTCTTATATCTTGTAAATACCAATCTCTTTCTCTCTTCTCTCCTTGTCTAGTCCTAGCTTTCATCTGCCAAATGTCCATATGAAATGATTTTCCTACAATTGCATTACACATAGAAATAAATAAAAAAATAGAAAAAATAGCACTATATCAATGATTTCAAGTAGGATAAACTTATCAATGACGAAGCCCACTACAAAACTAATTGACATTGCATATGCATGTGCAGCTTTCTGTGTGTGTTTGTGGGGGGGGGTCCCTGCCGCTTCATATGAATGTTGCGGTCTGGTTCTGCTAGCCTTTATATACAAAAGATGATTTCTATGATGAGTGAGCGACATTAGAGACTCAACATGTAATATAGTCCATCTAATAAACAAACACAAAGGACAAGATGCTTTAAACTCAAGTACGACGTGAACCTGGAAAACAACAGACAAGAAAAAAAGGAAACGCTCGGACCCCAATAAAGACACATGTTACCAAACTCGATCAGAGATCAACAAACGGATCTAAAGAAACACCTATTAAATTCGTTGCTGTTTGTGTGTGTGTGTGCCTGACCTGAATGCGAGGATATTGCTTACAATATAACTCTCTCTCACACTCTTAAAATCGCTCTTTCTGCTATCTTCTCTTCCTTCCCCTCTCACTTTCTTTTCCAGATCTCTCAGCACACTGCACTATAGCTTATAATACTACTATCGTCTGTGCTGCTGTATAATATCCAATCTTGTTATACAGCAATCAAGTTACACTCAACAGAGTAAAGCACTGCAGCAGAGAATCACGTAGTTCAAATCGTATGAACCATTATTGAACCCAAAAATCAAATATACTGTATACAAACATGAGTGATCTTAACTGGTGTACATTTTGTGATACGGCTATAAGTCCTTTATCCGTAAGAACAGCACATGTTTTCTCTCAAGCGCACTAAAATTTAGCTCATATACAACTTTCTGTAGAAATCACTTTATTGCAGCGATCAATGCCTGAGAGCGGATGCACTTCGCAATCACCCTTTACTGGGCTACACATACCCAGAATGCACCCATTTCCTTGCACGCCGCCGCCACCACTATCACTTCACTGCTAATGCTACCCATCCCAATCACTGTCATTTGCCACCCCGTATGATACCTACTATTACACGACACATTGCCATTCCTTTACCCAAGCACTGAATATAGTATGTCGCACAAATTGATGTATAAATCTTCTGTGCATAAATACATACACAATGCTGGATGCAAATAAAGAAAAAGAACCCCTCCTTCTGCTGCCACTAACTAAAAAAACCTCAAATGATAATAAATCAAGTTGGCATATAGTCCATGAAAAAAAGAGAGAAAGAGAGACCTCCTATGTACTACTGATTGTCTCCTCGATTGTGTATATATTTATATCAATTTCCATCTTCCCCTTCTCGCTCTCCAACCAACTGCCTCGCTCCTCCTCCTCGCTCATTCTAATTTACAATGTTTTGATCTGTTATATGACCATAAAATCGCTTTACCCCTTGCCTCTATTCAAAATTACACATACAAACACACACAAAATCCCTTTTTATGCTAACAATCATCAGCTACAGTTGCGGGCCTGCCCATCGTTGCGATTCCTGTTGTTGTTAAGTGGCCATATGTTGAAATAATATCTCCTTTTTATGTGCCTGTGTACATTAAATCTCTCTCTTTTTCTCTTTCTTCAACATTGCCTTTCTTTCTTTCTCTGCACCATCATCATATATAAATCATGGAAAATGCACCCACTTCACAGCAGCTAAAGCAGTTACAATACCATAAAAACGACACTGATTTAATCGATGATAATGTGATACAAGACTTCAACTCATTTCATTGTCATGACACTTACAACAACTATACGTTTCAAGTGGCTCGAAAGAAGGGCACCACATTCATCAACCCCTCCGCCAGAAACAGCTCTCTCGTCGAACTCAAGGTTGGCGTTTTGCTGCCATTTCACCAAAACAACAATGGCTGGACACGAGTCATGACGATGAGGTAAAAAAAAATTGCTGTGTGCAGTATATAGTAGATCAGAAAAAGGGCCAACTTACACAAACTTGCTATCGTTAGTGGTATCTCTGCAATTCGATTAGCCGTTGCTGAAATAAACGCTCAAAACCTGATACCAGGAGCGTACATCACACTCGTGGAGAAAGATTCGTACCCAAAAGCAGTTGAAGGACAAGCAGCCATCACGCAAGCTGTGTTTTCTGCTATATCACTGATCCAAGAAGGCGTTATTGGGGTCATTGGCGATATATCGTCTTCGTGGACGTCTCTGTCAGCACTGATGACCAGCACATTACAAATACCACAATGTTCATACTCTGCCATTGCAAGTAAGAAGAGCGCCTGATCAACATTACATACTGTACTCGACAGAGCTAACATGCAAACACTGTTTCATAGCATCCCTGTCAGATAAATCGCAGTTTGGCTATTTCTTCAGAACTGCTCCTACCAACCTGCTCTATTCGGATGCTGCAATTACCTTTATTATCAGTCAAGGTTGGCCTCAACTCGGCGTGCTGTACTCCAATGACGATTTCGGCCAACAATGTGAGTGATATGGGGCCTGCGCACTGACCCGATAAATCTAACCATAGCATATATACAGTATCGGAAAACGTCGTCATGAAGGCTCGTATTCATGGCATCCATGTCAAATCATATCAGTCGTTTTACGAAGACGGACCCAAGAGCGACATCAAGAAATCACTGGATACGTTTGCTGCCACTGGTGTGCGAGTGATATTTGTTGCAGCAGAGGGGACAGCACAGCTAGCAGCATTGACTGTGGCGGCACACAGCGGCTACATCAACGACAATACAGTGTGGATTACCATTGACGCAGACACCGACACGCTATTTGCTGCCGTCAACGACTACAACTCCATCCTGGCCAGACGAGCAAACAACACGGATGTTGTGCCGTCCATCTATCAAACCGCGTTTGTGAATGAACTGTCAGCCAACTCCACCAAAGCCAGCCGAGCATTGAAAAAGCAATCTTTGATCGACCTGATTGATCCTGTGGAATACGCTGCTCGAACAACGGATAACCTGAAGCCTATTGATTTCAATGCTACATTTTCAGGCGGTGTGTTTACATTTGACACTCTCAAAGAACTGCCAGGATACCCTCCTTTTGATACTTTTTTGGATAAATGGTCTCATTTAGACCCTGCCATGTAATGTAACACACTTTTGGGCATCTGTATGTGGTCATGTTCTCACTCATAAGCGCCTTAAAAACAGCTATCCTTACGGAGGACAGAACAATATCAGCAGCAATGAGGGTTTGGCGTATTCGTGTATGATGGTCATGGCAAGCGGCTTCAACCAGACCATTTACAACACATCGCTGCAGTCATCCAACAAGACTGACATCTTGCAAAAGCTAGCCACAGGTCAATTGGGCCAGTATTTGACACCATCCACCTTCAACACGTCGTTTGTTGGGCCAGAAGGACCCGTTGTATTTGACCAAAACGGAGACATCTCGTCTGGAAACTTCAAGCTGTACAATATTCAAAACGGCTCTCAAATCGAGATTGGCAGAATCATTGCTGGACAGATGAACCTGACATCTCTGCCAGTGTACCACGATGGCACGACAAAGGTACATGTATTCTCACACAGTGTACACGAGGCTCTTGGTTCTTTTGCTTACAAAGCATATGATTAGCACAGGTACCCACAGGTGTTCCTGACAGGATGTATCTGAACCCGGGTTACAGCTCTCCTGTAACAATTACCTTGCTTGTGATAGCTTCTTTAGGAGCATTCATTGCATTACTAAGTATGGTAGTTGTGCTTGTATATAGAAAACGAGAAGTCTTTAAAGCTTCCAGGTACGTGATCCACTCGCTTGCATGTGGTATAGCCGATCATCTCATTATTAGACGTATACAGCCCTTTATTCTGTGTTCTCGAATTGATTGGATTCCTGCTGGCCTATATTTCATTGTTCTTTTTTGTTGGCTATCGAACACAGCTCAATTGTACATTGATTCCAATCACTTTTCATTTGGGATACTCACTCATATTAGGGTATGTTGGGTATATTATGGTAGATCTACATATGACAGCTGCTCATTATTTTACCTAGAAACCTTATTGCCAAAAACTACCGTATATACCGCATTTTCAACAACATTTTCATCACTCGAACAGTGGTGACAGATGTTCAGCTGCTCAAAGTATCTGGCTCCATCTTTGCCACCACATGTGTAAGTACTGCGGTATTCAGACAGGTTCAGCTTCCATAAATTAAAACTTTCAACTAGATAATCTTGATTGCTTGGTTTGCATCTGGCAAAGTTTCTACCGTCAATGTGCCTGTGTCCAAGAGTGCCTACTACACTGATTGCGCATTTGAAGGCGGCCCTGGCCACACTGTGTTTGTGTCGCTATTGACGCTATTTGGCTCCTTTCAGCTCATGTTTGCAACCTTTTTGGCCTTCAAGACTAGATCTGTGGGGCGAAATTACTCCAAATACAGCGAATACAAGCAGATTGGCCTATCTGTCTACAACATTTTCTTTTCGGTGCTGATAGGATTCATAATCTTCTTTGTGCCAACCACCGATTACTATACTCGACACTATTTGACAGCGACGATGATTGTATGGGCAACTACGTTCTCTCTGCTGACGCTTTTTGTGCCCAAACTGCATGCCTTCTTCTTTCCCGACAAGGACGATTCCTCCAGCCATATAGGCAAAGCGTCCGACTTGAGTGGAAGACAGCGAAATAGAAACAACAACGCGATCGGCATGGCGGATGACAAGTCTGCGTCAAGCGATGCAGCACCTTCAACAAGGTTCGAGTTTGACACACATCAGGACGCCGATCTCATGAGCTTAAATTACATGGTCAACAACTCGTTGCATCCGCTCAATGATTCCAAGGTGAAATTGAACAATATATCCAGAAAAGGAAGAATGCATGGCATCATGATGGAGGTGCACGAGGTAATATGTTGTATAGGCTATTACTCCTTTTGCTTGTCTCCTAATTTCAAGCGTCTTTAGGCCGAGGTCCCTGTTCAGCAAGTGTTCAAGTACTTTCCATATCTGGCAGCATGGGAGATGATGTCGATTGTGCTGATGCCTGGTATATCTTACTTCAGCTTCTTTTCGGTACGTCTTTTTTAAAGCTGTCAACTTGATCACGTTAGTCTAACACTTCCTTTTTTTTATAGGAAAAATCTAGTAAAGGAAAGGTGTTTGCTTACTCTGGCTCATCAATTGAACGCTCACGACCCAATGAATACATCCTAAAAATCCACGGTATCGGCATGTCCAATGTGCTGATGCAAGTAGAGTCAGAAAAAGACTTGATCAAGTGGAATGACTGGTTCAATACTCGTGTTCAATCTTCTCCTGCTCCTGCAACTACAAATTCATCGCTATCAACAGCTTCAAGCAGACACGAGGACGGCAGCTACTCAGACGCATCACTGCCATCCACTACATTCGAACGATTAAAAGATAAAGAAGATACCACAAAGAAATCAGCAAAGCGTCTGACTAGACAATCCCGATTGGATTCAGGCATCACAACGCATCATTTACTAGCTGGCGAAGAGGATGATCATGATGAATATAGCGAAGAAGATGAAGATGTGGATCGAAGAGGAAGCGAAATGACAGACGAAACACTGGATAGCTGCTATTTCCAGCCTGTGTTGTCCAATGCGGAATATGGCATCAGTCAGATCATAGCTGCCCGAGAAGCACAAGCACATCAGCAACAAGCCATGTCAAATGCGGATCAGGAACAACGTGCCCCTGAGAGATCTTCGTTTTACTCTTCTTTTGCAGACTATTTCCCTCGTCCAACCGTGGCGAATACGGATTCAGAAACTACAGTTGTCGCATCTGAAAATGCTACAGAAGAAGATGCTTAACTCAATGTTGCTGGTTCATCATTTAAAGAGTAATGGGCGGTGTTTCCGTTACCATAATAAATACATCCTTCTGCGAGCCAGGGCAATTAATACTAGTGCGGGCTGTCACTACACGTTGTTTGATTCTCATCCAAAGTAGTAGCCAGCTATCCAAAGCAGAGATGCACTCAGCTGTATAAACGTATCATTTGAAGAATCAACTAGCAAATAAAGGGTGCAAAAAAAAAGAGTATATATATTGTACATGGTAGTTATTGTAAATGTATGATCAGCATACACCTACAAGTAATCTATAAATATGGAAATACAGAGAGGATAGGAGCTAGATGCGTATAGGGATAAAACAGATAGAGAGGTTAATTAGTCTCTGTACTTGTTCATGAAAGACTTGTGGAAATCTTCAAGACTGCCACAGAACTTGTCAAAGAGGTTCTCTTCAGGGAGGAAGGTGGAACGGAAGTGGAAAGTTCCTGGCTCTTGACCGAAACCAGAACCGGGGATAACACAGACACCAGTAGCCTCCAACATACCCATAGCATAGAAGCTGTCGGGAGTCATACCTTCCTTCTTGGCAGCCTCAATGGCCTTGTTGGGCAGGGTGATTTGAGGGAACAAGTACATGGCACCTTCAGCATCGTTACAGGTAACACCTTCCAAGCCGTTGAAGCATTGTGCAAGCTTGGTGGCTCTGCGACCAAGAGATTGGAAGATGGCATCGACTTCAGCCTTGTATTGAGGATAAGATTCATCACCTTCAACAGGAGGGTTGGTCATGAGATCGACCATGATTTGACCGTGCACATTGGGACACAATGAGATGGAAGAAATCTTGTAGAGTTGCTCCATGATTGCGGGATCAATGTTGACACACTCGAAGTAACCACCACGGCGACCACATTCACCAATCATACCCTTGGATGTGGAGTGGAAAGAGAAGAGCTCTTGCTCTTGGTATTCAGGACCCATAGACTTCAAGACCTTCTTGAAACTGTGGAAAGGACGGCGCTCGGGTTGGTAAATGTTGGTTTGGTACACTTCGTCGGCCAACAAGACAATACGCTCTTCGTGGCAGAATTGGATGATTTCCTTGATGTTTTCCTCGGAAAGACATTGGCCAGTGGGGTTACCGGGATTGATGATAACCAAGGCTCTGACATCGACGCCCTTTTTGCGTGCCTCGTCGACAGACTTTTGAAGCTCTTCACGGCCCAAACCCCAAGCCTGGCTCTCATTGAGATAGTATGGCACGGGAGCAGCATCCACCAATGAAAGAGTGGCAGAGTAAAGGGGGTATTGAGGGATGGGGATCATAATACCAGATTGTTGATTTTGGGTCAAGAGTTGGATGACCTTTTGAACACCTTCAGAGGCACCTTGAGTCAAAAAGATGTTTTCAGGATCAGCAGCATAGCCATCACGACGTTCGATGAATTTGGCGACGTTTTCACGGATATGAGTGATACCCTTTGAGTGGGAATAGGCACCCACACTGCCAATGTTCTTGAGAAGGACTTGGGCGCGAGCAATGGCATCAGCGGGGTACAATTTGGACACCAATGCTCTATTCTCTGTCTTTAGCAATTCTGGGTTTTCACAGAGTGATGCGACCTGTTGCATGTTTCAAATGTTAGTAACACGCATTTCCAGATCTCTCTTTTTTGATCGTATCACTTGCCTGTCTGAAGAATGTGATGGGCTTTTGGTTCAATTGCTGAGGGTTACCAATGTTACAGAACACCACCTTGTCAAAGTTCAACTTTGAGGGATCCTTTTTCAATTGCTAAGCAATCGTGATGTGAAACAATTAGCATACAAATGCCACCCCTTTATTTCACTTTATCCGCTTCTTTCAATCTTACCTGCGACAAAGCTTCAGCGCGAATGGGCAAGGCGCCACGAACAGCATACTCGACGCTCTTGACCAAAGGGTGCATGGTCTCAGTAGTCAATACCTTGCCTGCGCGAGCGAGAGATCCGTCAGCATCTCGTATAGCTATATATCACGATCGCCCACAAATGCTTACCGTGCTTGGTTGAAGCGAATCGAATCGTGCTGCGTTGATTCAGTTGAATGTAGCTAGTCTTTGTTGTACGGAGAAGGGTTCTGATCATGATTGTGAAAATTAAATTTGGGAAAAACAGGGAAAAGAGAGAGAGAGAAAAGGATTAAAAAGCTAAAAAAGACAGCTTTTATATTAGCAGCATCAAGAGTGCAATCTCACTTGAACTCCGTTGTTCTGATGGCCAAGAAAGAGGGCCGTTTTCTCGTTAAATTGAGCCATGTAACAGCACTGTTTTCTATCTCGACCCAATACGTCTCTCCCCTATAAAAGGATATTATTAATGGATTTCAGCTTGTTCTTGGGCTATCCCACCTTTTGAGCAGGGCAAATGTGCCTATGTTGCTGCTCTATGACACATATCTGAATCGGCTTGTCATTGGATGCAGAAAAGCAATTCATGATTTCGGATATCAATGCATTCAAATCATGGAGACGATACGTATCGCCTCATCAGGCTCAAGTGCAAGAGTGCCAATTATAGCTATATTATTACATTTAAGTGTTTCTAATCAGATCACATAAGGCACATCCCTACGTAGTCTTGATCACAAACAGGGTTGTGTCGACTGAGTCATAATCTTCAAAATTCCCACAGTTAATAATCCAGCTACTACTGTTTACCAAAGGAACCAGTTACACATCAAAACAAACAAATGGGCCTTGCATGTCCCGAGATTGTTCTGTATTGTAGTCGAGAGCTACGGCATAGCAACATGCAAATTTCTTGCATCAGGCAGCAGCACGCTTCATATTTTATCCAAGATCTTATTTATTACCGGATTTAAAGGCGTTAAATATCTTATCTTTTTCTTTATGAGGAACATGCTAAATTCAAGTAGCACATATAATTTTATACCTGCACAACAGGGGGTAAATGTGGGTCCAAGAAGTGTCACACAAATAGACCACCTGTCAAAAATTTAAGAGGAAAATCCTCAACAAAAAATGCATGATCTCATAAGGTCTATAATGTGCCTTTTGTATATTTCTCGAAACTGATCATTTGGGATTTATACCACAGACACTAATTTTTCTACCCCACATTTGAAGTATTTGTTTTTTTGTTGCACAAACATTCTTTTGATATGATTCAATGGTTTGAAAATGCGGAGATCTGATGGTGGCCTTGCAGTGATTTAGACCGTAGCTGAGGATTAGTAGTATTCAGTTCAAATTTCAGAGTGTGTAGATTATGCTGGGCCTGATAATAGCAGGCAGTTGAACAACAGATATGCTTCATGTTGTCACGATATGATAAGGAAAATAGGATGAATTGAGCTCAAATCATGATAAGGAAGGGTGATAAATGTAATGAAATGTGTCACCAATATCCACCCCTTGGAACTAATCCATGTATGTTTGCTTATCGCCAAGTTGAGCTTCAATCATCTCCTTCCTTGCCTGTTTTTGCTTGTAAGCTACGGGCTTTTCTTTGGTTATTTTGAACAAATGGCGATTTCATTAAATAAGGTTCAAGTTGCACAGAGATGTAAAAGAACGGTACAGCTTTCTCTTCGCTTTCTTGTTATACTGACCGAAGCTGGTATGAATAACAGCCAATTCCCGCCTTCAAGAAGCGAGCCTTCTCTGATAAACAGCTGTCATTTACAGCCGTTTTATTAGCTCTAAAGACGTTCATGGCTCAAATCAACAATGGCAAACCACATCAGGTTCAAACTATACAAGATGTAATCACATCATAATTTCAGTCAAATCTTGTTTCTCATATACAATGTATCAATTATTGACTGCAGACAGGTTGCTATAACACAAATTGAGTGAAAATTGAAAGACCAAGTTCTTCAGTTTCATGATACACATTTTTGACAGCTGTATCGCCTGTATTGCAAATTAAATCGTAAGCTTTTATATTTATGACTTTAGTGCTTAATTGCACATATTTCTATCGTAGTAGTCAACATGTTAGAATCACGCCACAGAAAATCAACACGATGGGACAATACTCATGCATGATTGTTTTTTAGTATTTTGCACCTATGCCACTGTACAACAAAGCATGCTAGAGCAGTCGAGCAGTTTTATATGCAACGTCCCAACAACCCATCTGTCAATCCGTTAGCACTAGACACTTGTGATTAGCCGCCTTCTTCATGAAGCTTCTCTAGACCAGTGCTCAAAATTGGATTATTTTGGAAATCGTCCATCATTATTATTCATTAACGGCAACGCGTCCAGATGACTAAATGCTGGCCACACAACTGTGTTCCTCGTAAAATCTGACATCGGTACATGTTTATCTCATAAGCCAAATGATTGACATTATTTGAATCTTCGAATTCTTTGATTGATTTGTTGATACCAATATAATGCAAAACTGTACTTTTGGATGTTACGAACAGGCTTACATTTTTCAAAACTCTTTTTTTTAGGGTAGTGAATGTATTTGATCATGTCTAATACTTATGGTGGTATTGTGTGTAGTTACATTAAGCCATTTGCGCCATGCATTTTGTATGTTTCATCTTGCTTTTCCCATTTTAATTACATTTTCAGTTTCAATATCAATGCTTTATTTCTCTGATCTGACTCAAAATTTGAGCCAATAAAATCGCTTAAAAAGCTAGTTTAAACGCCGCTGACCCTAGAAAATTTTTGCGAGGGTTTCCCTATGTTTTTTGGTTAGGCGGACTTTTAAACATTGCCAAATACAGTAATTTAGCAATTTTATCATCAAAATCCCCTAAAATGCCAGAATATGCCTTACTACACACCCCAGCTTATAGTGCAAACGCTTGAGACTCTCAATTAGCACCAAGTAAGTGATACAAATCAAGTGAGGGCAGCCTATCTACCCTCAAGCCTCTGAATCAAATCTAGTTGTGCTTCAATGATAAGCTTATCCACACAACGAAAAAGAGGGTTATGGCTCAAAGAACCATAAAAAGGAAGGGAAAGTAACAAGAGAGCATCACTAGAATGTGATGAAGAACAACAACAGAAACATCGCAATACAGTTACATACAAAAAGATAACATGCAATGTGTATCATCAAAATGACGAGTACAAGAAAAAAAAAAGTAGTAGAAAAAAGCATAGTGTTTGCCTCATACGAAGCAAGAACACCAACAATACCACCAGTATTACAGAAGAAGTAATACTTGAAGAACAAAAAGAATGCAAAGCTACTCCACAATAGAGCAGCACTACCCGCGATACAATGCATCAAAAGATACACGATAGCACTATGGTACAGCAACAGAAAAATAGTTGCGTGCAGAAAAGGGGGAAAGAATAAATCGCAATAGAGCAAACTAACGAATGCACAGTATTACGAGAAAGAAAGTAGTAAAAGGGTTGAATGAATGTAATCCATGGCAACCAAAGAAGAGGAATATACAAACCAAATACAAACCATATACAAACAACAATATATTGTAGCAAACTGGCCTAAATTAAACTGTGTAATTAGTATTACCGTATATTGTAACGCGAAAGGTGGTTTTTATCGGCTGATACCTACTGTAACAAACTTCAAAGGTGTCGTCTCGGGTACTGGTGGTTGTAAAGGCATGCTTCTTTTGATAAGAGTGGTGTTGTATTCAATCAATAGTAATAAAAAGTGTATGGTTTAATAGAAAAAGTGCAGTGCAAAAACAGTGAAAAAAAAATAAAAAAAATAAAAAACGCGCTACTGAGGGTGACTGCAATCACTAAGCTGCGGCAGTGCACGCGGAATCTGAATGACGTGTATAGTGTATATTTTGCACTGTGCTAGCGGTGTCCAAAATGATTTTTTTTGCAGTGATTTCTTTTGATTCCATTTCAACAAAATTTGACATTTTGACATTCTTGTAAACGTTTTTGTTAAGATTAGCTATATAAAGTGTGCTCCGCGTGTACTACTTTCTAATAAACTTAAGATGAGAATTTGAAGGCGCATTCAATGGTGTTAATTTTAAAATACTTTTATAATGAAAAGATAAAGAATTTTGCGAATATACAAAAAGCAGTTTTTCCAAGAAAAGTCGAGATTTAGCATATACAACCTTCAAAATAGCAGTTGTACAGGTTACCCTACATCTATGCGGTCATTTTGATTCAATATATACCATAGTAAAAAGTGTCGTTTTCGCCTCCAAAATTGCGATCGTTTAAATTTCAACAAAAACCATGAGGGGTACCTCATGAAAAAACGTGAATTTTCGACGGTTTGGATCGATCCGAAAAAAATAAAAATGAAGGTTCAGGAT
Source organism: Mucor lusitanicus (assembly GCA_010203745.1). Taxonomy (NCBI): domain Eukaryota; kingdom Fungi; phylum Mucoromycota; class Mucoromycetes; order Mucorales; family Mucoraceae; genus Mucor; species Mucor lusitanicus. Next base: position 1,240,695 of record JAAECE010000003.1, on the reverse strand, counting down.
GTAAATGGTGATTGATAGCAATCATTTGGCACTATTTACAGCATCTAGAACGGCTTAGAAGACAAGATATTGTGCGTTGAATTCGGCCGATTTGGCTGGGAAAAGTACCTTTAGTGCCATGTAGATCTACGGGAACTGATGCTAAAGACTTGATTAGGGCCTCAAACAATTAGTGTCTCTTTGTACTGCACACTGATTGCCATTAGACAGAAAGTGCGGTGAGCTTTGTCTATGCTTTGCTTGAAAACCCCTTAGAAATACCAAAACGACAGCTTATCGTGTATCAATGCAGCTTCTACTACTAATAAGGGCCTATTATGCGTATAGAAAGTAGTGCAATCTGCTGTGCACTTCAATTTTTTGTATATCAAATACACCGTTTAGACAGTGATTGTGTACAGTGAAAGTGTTGTTCTCTACATACTAGAAAGGATGATATACATCACTGTGCCAATAAATTGCCAGAACCGCTTGTGGATCTTTGAGTCCACCAGTACTAGTAAAAGCTACTACTACACAGAACGATATACTATTTTATGACATTGGCTGTCCGGCGGTATGTAATTAATTTATATGCATTCATATATGTCATTAAAACAAGCTTCCCCTTCTCTTGTGTCAATTGCACGCCAGCACAGCGTTGAATTTGTGCCACTCGTCGCTCTAAAACAAATCATGCTACAACCAAGCAATTTTGATTGCAGTGTTGCCCAACATCTCCTCTATCAATTGATTACTACTAGACACTCGAAAGTATATGTATTGCACACTAGACATTTGCTATCATCGCTCCTCAAATGTTGAAAGACACTCTGCAGATTTTCCTGAGGTATGCTATCTAAGCATCGCAATGTGCGTGAGCCACTCTCCCAAATGCGCTATGAATAGATCGCACTGATTAATCTCTAGTGCACCACTATTAAAAGCAACATCAACCACCATTGACAATCCCCTCTCCGTTTCTTTCTAATCTCTCCATCTCCCAACAAGCAAGTCTATGTAAGATAGCGAATACACGAGTAACAGTATATTTGTTTATTTAAATTACAGAGTCCATCATTCCATGCAAAAACTGGCAATGCGTGATGCACTGGCCATTTAAGCAACCCTAATGAAATAAGCAGATTAGTCAAAAGCTCATTCTACCGCCAGCATAATACCCAATCCTCGTTCGAACCACCCCCCATTTAACGCGAAATTAAAACTTACTTTGGCAATTCAAACTTCTCGCCCTTGACAACCCTATATTCAAGCGATGAATCAGTTTCAAGTTCTCCAATATAAGCGACCTCTACTCACTTGACGTAATAAATATAGAAGAAATCACTATACAAAGCAGTCTGCAGTAATCCAGCAATGGAGGCAATCCAATCCACAGTGTAATTCTCCTCGAAATAGTAACGATAAATCCAGTTGAACAAGTAGAGCGTGCGATAGGCACCCAAGGCGAAAATATAATGTGTTGTGATAGTCTCTGCTTCACCAGTGCGTTGCAACATGAATAGTTGTGGTAAAATAGCAACCGACTCCAACCAAATGGAGAATGACCAAAGAATCTGCGTCATGTTCTAAGTTTTACAGGGACCAACACAATGATCAATCTACAACGTACCTCGACAGGTGTGTACTCGTAACAGAGGAGAACAGACAGGATGGCGGCGAATACAAGCAGATACTCGTTGCGGAAGGTGTCAAGGTTGGGGTCGTAGGTGGCCTTAAACTTCTTCATCATCAAGTACAAGACATAAAAGGACGAGGCAATGAAGAAGAGTTTCATGCAAGTGTTGTAGACAGAGTGGAATTTGTAGACGACATCAATGTATCGCGTCAAGAAGACGACGCAGAATAGGATTTGAGTTTTGAGCGAGATACCTAATGTAATGCAGCATTTTTTAATTTCGATTACTACTTTTTTTTCGAGAAGTGCATCCTTACCGACACACGAACGGCTTTGTCTAATCTTTGCGAGCAAAATAAAGATGGACGCTAAATGTGTTAGATCTGCACACAGACGAAAAATGTTCATCATTTTATTATTTCTATGAAGCGAAAGAGAAAAGAAGGGTGTATATATAAATAGTTACAATTTTGGAGAATATATATGTAATTTCAAAGGACCCAACACATGTACGATCCTCATTTGCAAGTTTTAGCTTGGTGACGGTGGGTGGGTAGTTGTTGGTGGGTATGAAGGTCGCACCCCGCTCGGTTGTTGAATGTTACATTTACAGCTTGGATGAAAGGAGCCCTACGATGATGCTGCCGACAATCACAAAGCCTACTACAACAGAGGTGATTCTGACGATGGTATCGTGTATCTTTCTCGTCGATCGAAAGGTTTCGTTGGATCTTGTAGTCACTTGTGTGGCATCTTGTGGTTGTAGAAGCAAGATCAAAAACTGCTCTAATGCAAACTCGCCATCCAGTTTAAAGGCAGGCAAAATGTTTAGCATTGCCAGGGCCAGGGTGAATGAAGAAATGTATCTACAGTGCGTCAGATCTCAGTCGCTGCCCAGCTTGATGTACTGTACCTCAATGTCAACTCCAGAATGTGCGGTAAGGATGATGGCAGAAACCAAAATCTGGGTGTCAATAGACTCACTTTCACTGTGTGTAGTAAAGTGATGAGTGTCTAAAATGCCTTGTCGAAATGTCGAATGAAAACTTACCACTCTCCCAAATGTCGACCAACTCGCCTTCAAACACAAACACCTTTTCATTGCCTTCATTCTCGGTCTTGATCCAGCTGGGGAATCGAGCATAAATTCGTACAACTTGCCCAGTAACCGAAGGCGTATATGGTGTAACACAGCTCATCTCCAGGCCAGATGAAGAAGAACAATCAGAAGCTTTGTAGCATCGCTGTGGATTGGTGGATGCTATCACAGGCAGTGTTGGCAGACAGACGCGGTCTGATTTCTTGCCTGTATTGGGAAACGGGTGAAAGCACGAGATGGAGGCGTTGTCTGACTGTCCAAACGGATAAGCGTCATTGATGTTGCAACAGCTGCTTCCATAGTCCTCTGTTGGTACTGCAGTGCAAAAGCCTTGATTCACCTTGTTTCTGCCATCCTCTTGAAATAAGTGGGCATTCCAATCCTCAATGTTGTTGACCAGAGGAAAGTCGTCCAGTTGGTATATGATGGTGGATTGTGGGAAATGCGGCGCTAATGGTGAGTTTTCTCGGATATGTACAACACTGACACCTCCATACCCTTCCAGGGACTGCCAGCCCAGAATCAGGAGCAGCAGCTTTAATCCTCCTGCTAGCGAGATGAATGAAAATGCATACAAGACTAGGTTGTGCCATACACCTGCACATATGATGCGAAGCTGTTTGAAGGGGTTTAGGCTTTGTAATTGCTGGTCTGGTATATTGACAAAGGCTCCGGGATACAAATAAGCAATAAACATGCCCGAGCTCTGTATGGGAACGCCTTGGCTGTAAGATGCAATTGCATGGCCTGCTTCGTGAAATAATCCACACACTGTCAATGCTAGTAAATAGTAGCCGATATGCGACATTGGCAAAGTAACGCCGGGTATCTTTTGCAAAGGATTAGTGTCTCTGGTCTCAGCATAGAGACAACTACATTACCATGGGTAAAAACACTTGATCATCCTCATCCACGCCTTCAATGCCTCTTTTCCTTAAATTGCTGCTGTTGATAGGTTGGCTAGGCATGATGATCTGTTTCGCACTGGCCAAGATTTTCACAGCAGCGAATAAAATGACAACCATCCCCACAAAGATCAGAATCGAGGCTGCAATGACACCACAGGTAAACCACATGTTCCAGAACGAAGGCGATAACCGAGTCAGCTTGCCAAACAGGTTGTTTAGTCGCTGTGTTGTGTATTTGACTTGGAAAAGCTTGATCTCCCACTGATCTCGTTGCTGAGGCTCTTTGCTGTTGTCGTCGACAATGGAGAAAGTTGGCAGCAGCGAATTGGGTCTGCGTCGAACTGGCTCTTTTTTCTTGCGAGTGCTAATGATTTGAAGTACAAACACAATGATATACAGACATATCCACAATAGGAGGAATTGCCAGAGAATCGAGAATAGCTCCATGTGTGTGTATGTGTGCGTGTTGCTTATATGTAAGGTTGATTTATTTTATAATTGTATACGAAAGGAAAGGGAGAAAAAAAGAAGAAGTATAAATGCCATGTGTGTGTCTGTATTGAGTTGTTTGTGCGTTAAATTGTCACATCAAGCGCACACATTTAACAACAGCCACCACCACTGTTGTTCTGTCCAGGTTGAAGTGAGGCACCGGGACCTACTTTGACGGTTGATTGTTGCTGTTGCTGCTGAACAGTTGCGCCCATTCTATCCTTGATTTGCTTGGCCATGGTCAAAAATGCTTGCTCGACGTTGGTGGAGTCCTTTGCAGATGTTTCCAAGAAAGGTATAGTGATAGAATCAGCAAATTCCTGTACGAATGACCACTATTAATACCCACAATGTGATCATCGCCAACAGGCAATCAACAAACCCACCTTGGCCTCTGTATATTCAACCACCTTCTTGTCAGTCAAATCGCTCTTGTTACCCACTAGTAATTTGTTGACACCCTCTGCGGCATAACGATCGATTTCTTGCATCCATTGCTTGACATTGTTGAAACTATCAGCGTCAGTTACATCATAGACCACAATGATGCCATGTGCGCCACGGTAGTAGGATGAAGTAATAGTACGGAAACGCTCTTGGCCTGCTGTATCCCACTATGTTTCGCTGTTAGCACCCAATACACTATACCAGCAGAAGCTAGTAGCAACTTACAATTTGAAGCTTCACAGTCTTTCCCTCTAATTCAATAGTTCTAATTTTCTACAATATGATTCAGGTTAATGGTCGCTTGACAGTATGTAGCGCATGTCCTTACAAAGTCGACGCCAATAGTCGAAATGTAGCTTTCGGTATAGGTATCGTCAGCAAAACGAAGCAATAGACAGGACTTGCCTACACCAGAGTCTCCAATAAGGAGTAGTTTGAAAAGATAGTCGCTACATGAGAATGATGTATATAAGTTGCTTGCCAAGACACTTGGTTTATTGTAAAGCCTTACTATTCTGCGTTCATGTTGCTGTTGTTGAAGATAGTAAGGAGAAGAAGGAAGAAGAAAAGGAAAAAAGAAAAAACCAAGAAATTGAACACACATAATATCCAGAGACACGTGTTTCTTCTGAACTTTGTTGCCAGAACTGTAAACTCAACTCATGCAGCAGTGTTGTCCTTTAGTATAGTCTTTGGATCTAGTGGGCATTAGTCAAATAAGATACACAGACATGTCATGTAGATGCTTTGATTTATGAAGGGACCAACTGAATGTAAATGCTATGCAGCAAATGATGAAATGTGATTAATGTGGGGGGAAGTACTACTACAACAGCACTGTGGCGATCAAGAGGCTGTGGAGGAGAAGGACGAGTTTTTGATCCTCAGCATCATCACTTGCTCTTGTTTTTTGGCCTGATCAATACCAGCGTCATTATCATCGATCACTACATAGGCACCAGACTCTAGCCTTCTTTTGGCTTCTTCGATTTCCTTGCTTCGCAATACCAGTAAGCTTGCTGTTTCTGTTGCCGTATACACTGCTTCTCCAGTAGCAGAGAGTAGTTTGCCAATCATCGTGCGTACGACATGATCATACCAAAACGATACAAATGGGATTGCCTTCAATATACCTGTATAAAGCAATTTAGTGGTTGTGGCGTAATAGTGACATTCTTCTTCTTCTGACCCTCTATTGTCCACTGTTCTTGGTGTGTCTCAATCTTGAGCAACCCGCTGTCCTTGTCTGTTTCTTTGAATTCGAGGACAACAGTAACTGGCAATGCTATTTTGATCCAGGGAAACATTCTGGGACACAGTGTCTGCGTTAAAAACACCACACATGTCTTTCCGTTGAAGCAAATGTTGTTTATCTGCGGCTGCTCTCTGTTGAGTGTCTTCCAAACTAGTAGCACGCTGTTGTCTGATTGTTAACAGAAGGGGCCGGTGCTATGCGATCAGCGCAAAATACTCACTGCTTGATGTTGTGCACGCCTTCCGTTCTCAGTATAGGCGATGTGAATGTGGCATTTGGAAAGTAGTAGTGATCGAATATACGTCTTCTTTTGATATCATCGTAGGAGAACAAGTCTGTAACAATGCCTATGTATGATCACATATTAGCATGCCATCAAGGAGCAGGGCCCGCATGCTTCATTACGCGTAATCACTTCCTCGCAATTGGAGATGCCATCATCAGACACTGAGTGAGCAGCATTTGTATCATAAACGTCCATTATGTAAAAATGTAGGGGAAAAAGAGAGAGAAAGGCAAATGCTGCATTTTCCACATCTTTTTCTCTGGAACAACAAATAAACAGAGTAAATTAGCACTGGCGAAATGCCCTGACTTTTTCCCGATAGCATTCAAATGCTACTACTACTACAGGTGGATACATGATCTGGTATCACGTGGAATTCGACCTTGTTAAATGCCTTTCAGACTTTTTCAATGGCATGATTTCTTCCTTTTCAGCACTCTTGTCATTTTGCATGATGAAGGAACCAACAGCTCCAAAAGCAATCAACATCATAAGACCCTCAAATCAGAATACTACTGTCAAAAACTATCCTCCTCAATTCGTTTCAAAACCCTCTAGAATCATCGCTTCATCGAAAATCCATGAAAAGACATCTACATTCAGCCTGTACGATCCAAAGCAGCACACAGCTACTGTCCAGCCTCTCAAAAAGCCAGTGATAGAACTGTACAAGCCAGGCGGCAAATATCAGCTGAAAATGCTCACTCGACCTTCTCCTCCTCCTCAACACATCTCACAAAAGCCCGAACAACAGCAAGTGTCAAATCCAATACCTCCTGCATTGCAAATGCCCATCAATAAGCCTGAGATGCTGCTATTAGATCAGAAGCAGGAAGATTTGAGCAAACTGAGCGATGCCGAAGATGAAGCAGAGGAGGATGGCCCAGACGAAGAACAACAAGAAGAAGAGCAGCAAAATACCATAGACGACAGCCTGCCAGAAGCTCGCATCAATCGAAAGGTGCTTCTATTCGGATATTAACGTCAGAAATAACACTCGGAACTAATGGCATGTTGCAACAACTTTTAAGATCGCAGATTTAGAAATTTCAAACAAGTCGTTGCTGACCATCAATGAAATGTTGGAATCAACTGTTCGTCATCAAGCAAAGCAGGTTGCTTCGTTCAAGAAACAAATGATGACAATTCCAGAGTGAGTTCTTTCAAGATGGCCACTTTACATTACTTATTCTTTCTGCGCATAGTGCCGAAGAGCAGCAAGAGCAGCAGCGCAGAGAGGAGATTATACAGCAAGCAGAAAACGAAGAGGATTGGGAAAACGACGAGCAATTCAACCGATTGAAGCGCATGACAGAGATGCTGATTGAACAGGCTCAAAATGCGCTTGTATTTCAAGCACAGGCCGCTGGTGGGCGAGTGATCATGACAGGTATAACTTGATTGCAGTCGTCCGGCGGGAAACTCATCATAATAATAACATAGGCCATCATCATCGTCGATCCAGCAGCACTCGACGACACAGAAGTACCCGCAGTAGCAATAATGAAACACAACAGCAGTGATTTTCTTTTATTAAAAGTTTCAAATGTATGATACATGCCAATAAATACGAGTAGAGATGGCGTCCTAGAATCCAGAAGACTGTTGAGTGGCCTGCTCCACAATGCGGGCAGTTTGCTTGGCATTGGCCATGGCTGTGGGCTGATTTTGCATCTTTTCACTTCGGGCTTGCTCTTCCAAAGCGTCGACTTCATCCCAGGCTTGTCTTTTGCTGCCTCTCGATGAGGAGTCCATGTCCATTGTGCTGCTATTTTCTTCTTGATTGTTGTTGATGTGGCTAATGTCAATGTCATCAATGCCTGCAGACTTTTGGCTGAATTGTTGATAGTCGTCCTCATCAGGACAGTCTTCAATGGTTACATGGTACTTGTTATTTCGTTGGCTCATCGTATGATTAGGTTGATTTGAAAGAGAAAAAGCCTTGTTTGAAGTGAATTGCCATCATTTTATACACAAACTTTCAAGTTGTGAGAAGAAAACGCCCTATTGTTTATGTTTCCAAGCGAAAAAAAATTATTTTCCCATGAGATAATGTGTCGTAGGATTTACATCTTACAGGTTTGCATGAATTAAACTACTGCTAGGGTGAAACCTAACATTGACTATGATGATTTCATTAATGTAAACCAATTTGTATACGCGATAGAAAAGACATAGGCTCATGCACAAACATCAAGACCCACCGTTCGCATTGGCATCAGTAGCAGGTAGATGGGCACAGGATAGCAATAATCCTGCAAACCCACTCTATTACAGATCGACACCTGACATTTGACTTTCCAAAAGCCGCCTGACGCTGTGTTGCCATGGCAACCTTAAGCAAACAGCACCAAAATGGTTATCATTGTCAAAGAAGCTATCATGAACAATGCTAAGGTACATTTCGAAGGGATGGAGTTGCATTGTAAACCTGAGATTTACTTGGTAAACTAGGCCCATGGCTAGTAAAAGTCATCTGAAGTCATATTCTGCCGTAGTAGTATAGTAAGATTGAATCATTTGCACCAAATCATCTCAATTATACAATATAAATGATACTTTAAAGAGCTTTAATGTTAAATTCCTGCTTAAAATCGAGCATGGCTCCTCAATATTGTCCTTTTATCGTGATCAAATGAGCAATGTCCGTGTTTGAATGCATAGATGCCCATCCAAGGATATCAAGTGCACCTTGTGACTAGTGGCGTTCCAGTGATGCTGTTGAAGGTTACTTGGCATTTCTATTATTAAAATTTCTCTGCCAAACCTTTCACTACCATTTCCACAACGACAATACATGTCAGACCTCAATCAAATCCTTTCGTTACTCAAGGTAGATTACGTTCAATGCCCCCTCCAGAGCAACATTTGTGATAATCTGTAGAATATAGGGTCAAAATGTCAAGACGCCTACTACAGCAACAGGTAGTGGTAATGGGTTACAACAGCCACAACCGCCCTCCTCTACATCGACGCACGATCAACTTGCTGGACTGAATCTATCCAGCATCAATCCTGCTCTCATCCAACAAGTGAGGCAAGAGTATTTAACAAAGAAAACGACAGAGGATAGCTTGAGAAATGCCACCTCTCTGACGCCCGAGGTGTTGATTGCTATTGCCAACATGGCCAAAGAAACAGAGCTCAAGTCAGTCATGAAGAAGTGCAAGCAGAGACAGGATGAAAAGGAGAGGGAGTTGTTTGCGCATAGAGAATCCATCAAGAGTCGCTATAAAAAGCAAAAGGAGAATCTGCTGGCAAAGTAATAATGAAGCCAATCCCTAGTGATTTGATGTGCCAATACTGATCCCATCCGTCTGTATAGAGAGCTGATTGGCGTGAAAGTGGATCCAAATGAGACGAGAGTAAGCAAAAAAGATGCATGCAAACAGACAGCATGAGATGCTCACTTTTCTGTTTCATTGCTTAGTCAATTGACCGAGAGCTTGATCGAGAACTGCGCTCGATGGATTTGCAGATACTGAAAGAGATGGACAAGGAAGTGCGATATCTACAGCAGGAATTTGTGCGATTAAAAGTGCCCCTATTCAAAGTGTCGAATGATCCAAATGATCTGAAATTGCAACAAAAGGTGCTCTTCATTCTGCAAGACATTTGAGCCAACAACAAGTCCGAATTCATGCTATATGTTTGAACACAAAACCATTGAGGTCATCTGGTTACTTTTTTAGCAACCCTTTTCTTTTCTTTTTTAGTTTTTTTTTTTATTCAACCTCTTTTACACACTCTCTCTCGCTATCACTAGAATAAACAAGAAATGGAGTTGAATGGACCTTGGTTTACTGATAAAAAGACGAATCGCACCGTATTGTTCAAGGGCGTCAACTTGAGCGGTGGCACTAAATTGCCAGTTGGCATGCCTTCGCACCAACGTCATGGCTATTGGGTGGATTACGACCGTAAAGTGAGTTTTGTGGGAAGACCATTCCCATTAGACGAAGCAGACGAGCACTTGCAACGATTGGTGAGCCTTGGATTCAACTTGCTACGCTTTGTGGTTACTTGGGAGGCTATCGAACATGAAGGACCGTACGTAGTCGTTTATGCACTAGCGTTGGATATAGTGCTCAATTAACGGTCTTTTTCTAGTGGCATTTACGACCAAGACTACATTGATTACTTGGTGGCATTACTCAAAAAGTGTCAGCATTACGGACTGAAGGCTTACATTGATCCTCATCAAGACAGCGTAGGTATTAAGCTGTATTTCACAAATGTCATTTTGCTGATATCCATGCTTCCGTAGTGGTCTAGACATTGTGGCGGCTCAGGCCATCCTGGCTGGACTTTGACACTTGCTGGCTTGAATCCATTGAACTTTCCCGACACAAATGCAGCGATTGTACACAACCTATATCCTGATCCCAAAGAATACCCCAAGATGATTTGGAATACAAACTATGCGAAATTAGCAGCGGCCACCTTATTCACCCTGTTTTTTGCTGGCAAGACATTTGCACCCAAATGCATCGTCAATGGCGTTCATGTGCAAGACTACCTTCAATCGCACTACATCAACAGTCTACAACAGGTCGCCAAAGCCATTCACGCCAACGGACTCGAGAATACAGTCGTCATTGGCTACGATACCATGAATGAGCCTGGTCAAGGTTATCTGCCAATCCACCGTTTGGATCAGCTGTCCAAGGAAGACACCGACTTCAAGATGGGCCTTACACCCACGGCGTATCAAGGCATGCTGCTAGGCTCAGGTATACCTACCAAGGTGGAGAACTGGGAGTTTAAATGGAATGGCCCCAAAAAGACGAGCGAGGAGCTAGTGAATCCTGATAACGTGGTTGCCTGGCTGACTGATGAGGAACTCAAGCGAGCGTGTGATGTGTTTGGATGGGAACGAGATCCTTCTTGGACAGCTGGCTGTATCTGGGCTCTCCATGGCATATGGGACAAGACGACACAACAACTGCTGAAGCCTGACTACTTTGCGACACACCCTGTTACGGGAAAGCCTACAGTGTATATTGACTACTGGCTGGAGCATGTGCAATCCTACGCATCAGCACTTCGTGCTATCCATTCTGACGCTATTTTGTTTGTGCAACCTCCTGTATTGGAGGTACCACCCAAAATGCCCTCCTCGCTTAATCGCATCGTCTACGCCCCTCATTGGTACGACGGCCTTACGTTGGTCAAGAAGAAATGGTGCAGCTACAACGTGGATTTCATCAATTTGAACCGTGGTAAATATGGCACTGGCCCTTTGCGTTTCTTGCGTGCACTGCGAGTCGGCGAAAAGGCCATTCGACAATGCTTTGTAGATCAACTGAAGACCATACAAACGGAAGGCCTGGAGAACGTTGGAAACTATCCTTGCATCTTGGGCGAGATTGGTATTCCTTATGATCTGGAAGTGTCAGACTCATCCAACACAAGCAGCTTGGCATATTGGTGGCACTGGTGCTTGTCCTTCTTTACGCAAGCGAGTCAGGTTGCAGAGACCTCCATCAACAGCGCCAACTCTCCCCAAAACAGAGCGTTGGATGCCAACTTTAACGCGCTTGAAAAGAACTTGCTCAACTATACGCTATGGAACTACATGTCTGACAACAGCCAAGAATGGGGCGATGAGTGGAACGGCGAGGATCTCAGTGTTTTCCAAGCGCCTGCCAATGCTGCTTTGACTACACCATCAGCCAAGCATCCAGAGTACAGCGATGACTTGGAAGCCGTGATTACCAGCGACTCCATAGCAGAGTCATCGAGCTCGTCAAATACCGTTGTTGCCACGCCCAACAGCACCACCAAAAAGATGCCTTGGAACGCTGCTGACGACTATATGGATCGCATGACGAACGCTAGCACGGATTCATTGCAAGGCTTGCTGCAACAAACACAGCAGCAAACCAATGTTCGCAATGTCATTAGCCTGCATCGACCTCATCCCATGCTCACAGCGGGTATCCCTACAGGCATCAACTTTAGCTCACCCACTGAAAGCGCATCAGCCATCTTTGAATACACAATGCACTACCAACCTCAGTGTGATGGTCCCACAGAAATCTACGTGCCCAGTTGCTACTTCCCACTGCCACCTGAAGAGACCAAAATCACAGTAAGCGTTGGCACATGGAAAGTACAAACAACCCACAAGGCTTACTGGACCCTGCTATGGACCATTGACCAAGGCGACGCTATTCCTGACGCTACATTGAAAATACAGGGCGTTTCTGTGGTTTGATACAAATATTTATTTTTTAAAAAAAAGAGGGAGCATTCAAGAAAATAAAGGAAAATCAGAGAAATCAAAATCATCCTCGTCATTGTTATCATTGTTGAAGCTGCTGTTGCTAGGTGATAAAAGGGGAGAGGGAGGAGGAGAAGCGAGGTAGTTGCTTGCGGGTGTAGCGATAAAGTCATCAAATTCATCAAAGACTTGATCGTCTTCTAGAATAGATGCGTTATTTAATGATGTAATAGCAGAGGAGGAGGCAGCAGCAAAGGATAACGATGGCGATGATGTTAGAGAAGAGGAGGAGGAGGAAGACGATGGAGAGGCGGATACGAGACTTGGAATAGGACCAAAGAGAGGGCCCTCTTGAATGGCGTTGGTGTTGTTGTTTAAGGTGGTTGAGTAGGGTTGGTAGCGTCTGGACATGCGCTGATGATGGGTGCGATGCGATTTTAGATCTTCAGAGGATCGTTGTTGTCCATTAAACAACAATCTATCTGAGGAACGAAGTGATGGTTCACCATAGCGAAGAGTGCTGGTTGAGGTTGGTTGATGTGAGTAACAGTGGAGTTCATACTTAAGGTTTTTAGTTGAGGAAACTTGTAACACTTGTTTAGATTGAATGTTCTCTTTGTAAAAGGCCCTTTTAGTCGTATAAAAGGGTCAACTCTTGTGTAGTTGCTCTTTGTGCTCTGGAAGTGAAGAAGGATTTCACTTGTAGGATTTGGATACGTTTCTTTTTTCTTGTATGAAAAAAAGAAAGGGAAAAAACAAGCAGTTTCTTTTTAGATGTAGGAAGTGGGGAAAAAAGAACTGATAAAGATGAGAAAAGAGGAAAAAGAGAGGTGCCCCTCCGGTGCCCTCCTTATGTATTGCGTTGCCCTCCTCTCTGTGGTTGTGTACCGCATTTTCACACCGAGCTATGGCTTGTGACGAACAAATAGCCAGAGAGCGCAAATTGTATTGTAGCCAATGCTCGCCCCGCATCAAAATTGTGATGTAATTCTACCGCATGTCATATAGTATACAAGCAGTGCAGCCTAAGCATCATCCCAAGTTGAATCTCTCTCTTTCTTCTTGACATATAACATAGAAAATTTCGCAATGGCACGCACAAGATCATCTCAAAACGGTCAGACCAAAAAGACCAAAAAGACCAGAAAGAGATCAGGGCTTCCTCAAATCACTAGATGTCCTCACATTCGTCAATTAATCATGGAAAAAAGCTATGATCAACTCAAGACTCCTACAGAGATAGCCCGAGAGCTCAACATTTCAAGAGAGACCATCAGTGGAATTATAAAGCGCTACGAGGAGACTGGGAGCATTGAATACAAGTCTGTCGGTGGTGACAACAGAAGCAAGATCAAAGAGCATCACCGCCAATTCCTCCTTAATGCAATTGAGGAGAACAATACAATTACCTTGGAGGAACTACAGTCCAAGCTGATTAAAGAGTTCGGCGACATCCAGTCGATTGGGCTCTCTACTCTCTGCAAGTTTTTGAAGCATAATGCCGAGAAAATTACGCTGAAGAGAGCAGCACCAAGGGGAAAGAAGAGAAATGGCCCTGATACGCACAAAGTCTGAAAGGAATTTGTGATGAACTTGCAGCCAGAAGGTGCCCTACTACACATCTCATGGCTGCTCTGGGCTATTTCGTTACACATCAAACCGCACCGATGCCTAGAAATCACTGGAGCAATCCGACCCTAGAAATGCTGCTGTCAAGTGCCAAAGATGTCTCGGCAAAGGAGGATCACACCAACAAGACAAGTGCCGAATAAGTTATGCTATGCGCCAAGCCAAAAGATCATTAGAAGAATCCTGAAAGAGAGCAGTAATAAGAGAATAAAACATTATGTCCAAGAAGGACTAAGCTCTATAGAGCAATTGGAGAAAGATTTGGCTGGTGTTGGCGCCAATAACCAATACACAAATCAAGATTTCGCTTTTGTAGAAAGCTTTGAAGAGCCTGGCAAGAACAAGAGCTGGAAAAAGATATTTGGCAAAGGCAAAGCCAAAGGTCTCTTCAAATCATACAAGTTGCCAGCTACATTAAAGAGCTCGTATTATCATGTCAAAAGAAGACAGAAGCAAAAATATAAATATATGTCTTATATATTTGATTTTACTAGTTTGTTGTTGCTTCACAGGCTAAAGACATATAGTTTGGGTGTCTGAATTGCAAGTAACTATGAGTTTTTAGCAGTTTAAATGGTACGGTGCTATGTAATCTAAACATTTTCTTGATGTCGAGGATCTGCTGGATGCACCCAACACGGATCAAAGACACTTTACATATACATAGTTTATGCAAACACCATTGCACTTTATTGATGTCGTGAATTGATATTAAGCTGTAGGTTCAAACAAATGGCTGATCATTCGATCCACCTTATCTTTGTCATAACGGATATATTTAGCAGGATTTTTGGTGAAATCCGTATTCTGGTATTTGTCCAAGAATCGACCGTACATGGGCACCAGTACGTTCTTGACATCACGGATAACTTGATTTCTGAGCTCTGTGTCTGGAATGGCATACGTCTGTTGCGCCCTAGCAATCTCCTCAAACTCGGTGTTGAAGTTCTTGAACCGTTCTTTGATCAACTGCCTTTCTTGGCTTCCCATGGAGCTCTTGATAGCTCCACCACGCACATAGGTCACATCCATCAGATTCTCGACACACGGCTTCCACGACTCTTGATACGCGTCCAGTTGCTTCTTGACGAGCTTACCAAACTTCATCTCGGATCCATCGTCAAAGATGGCATTCAGGGGTGGCGATCGGATTTGGCGCAAAATGTGGTTGTAGTTGTTGAGCAAAAACAAGGTGGCCAATGTCTGCTTCTTGTAGCCTCTGGATTTGAGTTGCAGTGCCACTGTCATTTGGTCCAGCGCATCCACAAAGAACTTTTGAAGCAGGGCTGCGCCAATAGCGGATTCGCCTTGCTGAACGCGAGAGGTGTCGTTCATGATCTGAGGCGACGGCATGCTGTTCCAACCACCATCACCAATCAGCACCAGCAATGGCTCCACTGTATCTCTCCAGACGTAGAGTCGTTTAAAGTAGTTGAGCGTCTAGGAGCAAATGGATGAGTAGCTTGGTCGCAGAAGCGCTATGCTGATATACTTTACATTACTGGTCATTTCGTGCACAGTGCCATCGCTGCTGAGATTGACGGACTGGCTCACTTCCTTTCTGCCTCGCACATCCTCCATGAACTCGTAGAAATTGCGGAGCACAGTCAATTTGAACGAGTTGATCATGTCCTGGATATCATGCAGCGACACAACATGCGACAGTTCCTCCACATATGCTATACACTCTCGATCAAACTTTTCAATGATGTCAAAGACAAACGTTGTTTCTGTGTAGTTGAGTCTCTTGGCCACTGCGTTGAGTTGTTTGCCCGCGGCAATGTACTCCACTGTGGCTGGCACGATGGTTCCCTTGAGTGCAGCCGCTCTCCGTTGCTCGTTCCCCATGATTTGCTGAGCAAACTTGTATTCGGATTCCAGCATTTTCGTATAGCATTCAGTGTACTTGAGAAACTCGCTGGATCCTCTCTCATACGAGCTGCCTTGGTGCTTTTCGGAAAGCTGGACAGATTGGGATAACGGGTGCAAAGAACGCTGTAAAAAGGAGGATCGGATATCAATGTAGGGTTTCGTGAAATCGACTGAATAGCCAATCTCCTTCTCAGACGAGGAGATGTAGGTGGATAGCTGCGAGAGTTGTTTCATGGAAGCGGTGGTCATCATTTCGCTATCTATTATGCAATTTCAGATGAATACGGCTGATCTCTATTATCTTCTTGTAGTTGCCACCTACTTGAATTGAGCATGGTATTGACGTCGACTGGATTGCTGACAGCAGACAGCCATTTTCTAAACAGGGTCTCGAGGTGAAGCATGCCTGCTTTCAGGAGTTGTTTCTGTAGACAGGTTTAGATACTGTGGTGTCTTTATGCCATTCGTATTACCATTTGATACGTCGTCTTTTCGCAGGATCGAAGCTGGCTCTTTTCAATAGCATCCACACCATCCTTCAATCTACCCATTGCCTTCAAGTAAGGCAAGACATTGTTCTCGTCAGGACTACATGTATGAAATCAGTTGCTGTGTGTTGGCTGCTGCATATATGTATACCCTTTCAAGATGTAGGCCTCTTCTTTGCTAGGCATGTTGAGACAGTCGACAATGTTTTCCGTCTCCTTGAGAGTGGCGTCGATATCTATTGACGGCGAGTTAGATCAGAGTGTGGGATGCTGTGGATACTGAGCACTATTACTGTTGGCTAGCTTTGTCAAGTTTTGTGTTGACTTGTGGATGGGCAAGATGGATGCTTCTAGTTTGAGCAGTCTGCCGTCAAACGAGTCTAGGATATTCACCTGATAGAGGCTTGTTTTATTCATTACTTGTCTTTCTTTAAACATGAATGCTACTTACGAGTTTATCAGAAAGACCATTCATTCGGCCCAATTGCTTTTGAAGAGCATCTACGTCCGCTGTATCTTCATCGAGTTTGCCATTTGTAGCTATTTGACTGTAGGCGTGCGTTTAGTCTTGAGCAAGTATGAAAATGGCACGACAATCTACTTGCCTTGGCATGTTGTTCTTGTACAAGAAAGAGATGCTAAAAAGCAACAAGAGGGGGAGATTTGCAATTTAGTTGTCATGCAACTCCGCGTACAAAGCAAACCCACACACACACACCACACTAAGAGGGCTCGCCGAGGTTGCTATACACTAGTTGTACTTTTCACTCTGATACTATGATATCCTTTGAAGTAAAATGGGGCACCAAAAAGTTCGATATTGAGCTCACTCAAGAAGCCTTTGATACAATGACAGTGTCAGATTTAAAATCGAAATGTCAGCAGCTGACAGAAGTCGAACCACAGTTCATGAAGTTGATTGTCAAAGGAGGTACTATTACACATGAAAGCATCCAACGTCAGCCTTGAACCATGTCCAATCTCATCATGTACACAGCCATTCTAAAGGAAGACACACAACTCATCAAAGATACCAAGATTGGACAAGGATCCAAGATCATGTTGATGGGTGGATCAAAGGTTTGCCAGCAGACCATGTCTTCAACAACGACAACAACATCTCATAACAACTATACTGTATCTATATAGACACACATTTCAGTGGCAAAGACGCCTCCCAAGGCAGATGCGCCCATAGCAACTCGACTGCAATGGACTCGCAACTTGCGAGAATCTGTATTGAGGCCTGACATCAAGCGGTACGAGAAGCAAGTGAATGAACATTTAGCACAAGCCTCGCCCGAGCTCAAACAAACAAACCAGCTAATCAATTACGGAAACTACATGCACGAAAAGCTGATGCATATCTTACAGCAACTAGACACTATGCCAGAGGTGAATGACAAGGAAAGAATAGAGCGCAAGGCAAATGTCAAAGACACAGAAGCACTGCTAGACGTGATAGAGGGCATAAAGGCTAAACTGATCAACATTACAAAATAAATACACCATTACATGCGTGGTCATCTATACTATTGACTTTATTACTATACAATTTTAGTTGAAAAACTTGTCTAAACTTTCGCCCAAATGAGTCTCGATTTGAGCATTGACTTGTTGAACCAGCTTTTCGACACGAACATCATCATCTTCCATGAGTTCAGCAAGGAAGGAGATACTTTCAGCCAAGAAGAGCAGCCATTCTTCACCAAGACGAATGTAGAATTCTTCAATACACTTCAATGCAGCCAATCTGATCTCAGGATCATCCTCTCTTGTCTTGAGGAGCACCTTGTGGTTAAGAGGCTTCCAGAGAGTATCGTTAGAGACAGTGACAGCCATTTGACCCACACAGGGCACAAGGTAGGTGTTCATGCGAGTGAGGTAGTCAGAGCTGGTGCCCTTGCTGGTGACCAGCATTTGATCGGTAACAGGATCCACAATCTTCTCAAACTTGGTAGCGTTCCACAGATTGTCGTTATCGTACAAGAACGACTTGCGAAGAGCAGACATGATGTAGTTCCAGAGAGCATCGATAGGCTGTTGCTCTTCCTTGTAGCGCTCCAAACGCATAATCACATCGTCGATCAGGTAGCCGAAATAAGGCGTGAAGATAGACTTGAGCTTGTCCAAGAGAGCGTCTGCCAGCTTGTAAAAGAACAGGACACGCTTGAGGCCATCCTCAGACACAACTGCACCGTCAGTGGCCAGTTCAATGGTAGCCCAGTCCACCACCTTGAGGAACAAGGGCTTGAACAGGGTTTCGTTGAGCTTCATGACCAGATCCAAGAAGGTGCCAATGATGGCATCTTCGATGACATTGATGTCGGATTCCTCAAAGTCCTGGCTGTGCGTACGACGAATATCAAAGGCGATCAAAAAGAACTTGAAGAGCTGCTTGTAATGCGAGGTCATGACATCGCGGGTCATGGTGCGGATGGCCTGAGAGACGACAGAGCAGAGAGCCAAGGTAGATTTCGTGCCATTCTGGATAGCAGCGTCAAAGAAGGCAAACACGGGCGTCAAGAGAACACGAGGAGCGACACTGGTAGCCAGTTGAGACAGGACAGCAGTCGTCTTGGCTTCAATCAAGGCCTTTTGAGAGTGGGCAGCATCGTAGGTGTAGATGGAGGGGTGCAAGAGGCCCTTCAGCATCTTGGTGATGTAGGGACTGACAAAGTGAGGCAGGACACTGACAATGGTTTCAAGCGCACTGACAACGCCCAATTGCAGGAGCATGTTGGGCGATTCGGCATTGACCGTGTTGTCCAAGATGTCCGTGATGAGAGGCATAAACTTGGGCAGATGGGGCACGGCACGAGGGCCAATCTCTTGACAGATGACGGTGAGACAGACCAGACTAGAGATTTGCAGTTGAGCATTGCCAGATTGGAGGCTGTCGGTGCCAATGATGACAGGAATGACCTCGGCAAACTGACCAGGATAGAGACTGCCGAGAATCTTGGCGAGAGAGGCAATACACAGCAGAGCAGATTGCTTGTTGACCGCACTGTCTTCTTCGCTGGACAGACTGGAAGACTCCTTTTGGATGACCTGAGCCAAGTTGTTGATCATGGTGACCAAGACATCCTCAGAGCCTTCAGGAGCATGGCCCTCAAACGACACAATCTTTTCGTTGAAGATGTTCATGGCCTTGCGACGAATGGCAGCGTCATTGTGTTGGATCAGTTCAGAGATGACGTTGACAAAGGCGTCCAAGGGCAAGAGAGCATTGACCTTGTCCAAGACGTCGTAAACCACCTTCAAGATGGCTCTCCAGAACTTGGCAATGCCTGGCACAGCGTCCTTGGAAACAGAGTAGGTGTCGCGGAACTCGGTAAAGTAGGTGACAATCTTGAGGATGATCTCCACGGCTTGCAGGTAGTAGGGCTGCATGCGTTGCGTAAAGACCTCAGAGGCATTGCCTTGGGCCATGACCTTGTTCAAGAATCCCTTGGAAGACAGCAATTGGCCGACAAAGTTGAGTGTGGCCAGCTTGTATTGTCGCAGTTGCTTGGCATTGTGCTCAGAGACGTTGAACAGGTGAGCGTCCTTGTCACTGCTCATGGCAACGTCCTCGGGCTTCTCGTTGGGCAAGACCAGGAGACCGTTCAAAAGGGCCAGGATGGCCTTCATCTGCGTCTCAGGACCAAAGTGCTGGCTGATGACCAAACTGAACTCTGTCAAGGACTCGGCTTCAGAGCGAGCACCCTTGGCCAGTCTTTCGGTAAACTTCTCCAGCAACAGGGAGATGATGGCATACAAGAACTCGTCTTCGCCCAAAGTGTGGATAAGAACAGTGAAGAGACGCAAACGTCTGTGCTTGGGGATATGGAACAGGGCGTCCACAAACACCTTGATGATGGGCTTGACTTCGAGCACAAGAGCAGCTTCGTCGTCATTGTTGGACTTTCTGCTTGAGACGACCAGAGGAGGCAGGATCTTTTCCAGTGTTTGTTGAATGACTTGGAAGCTGTAGTTGTCGTCTTGACGGAGCACATTGGCGCCCATGAAGGTAAAGACAGGCATAATGTTGTGCAGGACAGTTTCGGGGAACATGGAGGCAATGGTGGCCATCAGCAAGAGTGCTTGGTTGTGCGTTTGAGGGTTGCCTGTGATACGGATGCACTGCACCACAATATCAACACGGAGCGCAGATTCCTCGACGACAGTGCCCTTCTCTTCCGCATTGTGGATGATGCGAGTCAGGGCAGACATCAGCAGCTGGTTAATGTACTCGAGAGAGACGGGGGCGTCACGGAGATCAGCATTTACCATGGCTGTCAAGACCTCAAACAGAGATTTGACGAGGATGTGGTCCTTGGTGATGGTCTTGCTTTCAATCAGCTCGAGGACAGTGACCAGTTCGTAGAGATCGACATCAGCACTGTGCTGCACCTCGACAATAGCACGGCCACGCTTGGCAGCAGGAGCACCGCCGTTACTGGCAGCAGTGGGAGCACCCATGAGGTTTCTGGCAGCAGACAAGAGCACGTCGTCAAACATCTTGGCGTCAATGTCAATCTTGGCGAGCACCATCTTGGAGGCACGCACTTCGTTTTGAACGCCGTTGGTAGCAATATCAATCAGTGAAGTGAAGATGGCCTGTTGAGCAGCAGCGTTGGCTTGGGCAAAGAAGTCGGCCGTAATTTGCTCCAGAGCGAAATGGCGAGTAGACACTTGCCAGCCATCTTCATCGGATCCTTGCAGTGTGTCCTTGTTGGCGAGCAGACGAAGGAACAGAGGCAGGGTTTTGTCGCCCTTACCGCCCAAATTAGCAGCATTGCAAGGCAAGTAGGTGCGAATAAGGTAGGATACCAAAGCAGTGGACTTTTTGGTGCGCTTTTCGTTCAAGGTCTCCTCCAGGAGAGGGGCCAATAACTGCAGCTTGAGAGGGCTGTCGATGGAATCCAACATGGAAAGCATGCTGATCTTGAGCTCCAGAGTAGGCGCATCCTTGGCGTGGTTGAGCAAGAAGGTGAGCGTGTGGATCTTGCGTGCCTTGTGTTGCTTTTCCTTGGATTGCTCACACAATTCGAGATACTCCTTGAATAAACGCGTAATGTAGCTGCGATCTTTGCTGATTTCGTCGTGTCTGTACCATAAAAAGTCAACCAAATGGGCAGCCTCGTTGGACTTCATGGGTGTCACGGAGGCAGCTTCGTCATAGAAGGTGCTGTCAGGGAGGATGGTCAAGTTGGTAGCAGCCTTGACCTTTTGCAAGGTCTCGGTAGGGATCTTGGTGTCATACACCTTGTGGCCGCTGGGCAGACCTTGCGAGAGATAGATGGAACGAATGTTTTGCATACAGGCGAGGCCTTGCACACGGACAGATTGATGTGCATCACCCAATGTAGGGAACAGAGCAGGCACCAAATGTTGAAAGTCTACCTTGACATTCTCGGATGCAATGTAGTGGCCAAGATAGGCAGACGTGATTTGAAGGGCACGAGCACGCACAAGGTAGCTATTGTCACTGTTGGACCACACACTGGTAATGAAACGAAGTAAATCGTTTTCGAATTGAGCCTGGATGAGTTGAGGAATGGTCTTTTCAAAAGCAACAATGGAAGAGCCACTGACAAAGGTCTTGAAGAGCTTGCTGACTAAATTGATATAAGTAGCGTTGGCCGTGTTGCTTCGGTACCAGTCAATGGGTGTCTCAGGACGATGGATAGAGTGGGTCAAGGTGATCAGGACGAATTGGGCCAATTGGACATAGGTAGTAGCGGGCACATCTTCCACGTTTCTCAATTGCTTGATGACATCCTTGCAGGGCAAACCAGCAGCAGAAGCAGCAGACGAGCTCTCATCCAAGAAACCACCCTTTAATTCAGTAGAGTAGAACAAATCCAACTTGCTGTGGACAGCAACCAAAACAGCGTTGAGGGCATTCAAGCCCAAAGCATATTGCTCCTTCTCCTTGGTGACAAGAGAGACAGCCAGAGCAATGACCAGCATACCGAGAATGCTTTCACCCTTGGACTTGCTTTGCACCATCTCGATCCAGAAGGAAGCATACTCTGGCTTCTTGTTCTGCTTGATCAGATCAGCTTGCAATTTGATAAACTTGGTGGGCACTTGGAAGGTGTCTTCAGCCTTGGCAGCAGCCTTGAGATGATCAATCATGGCAGCCAAGACAGGGCTTTGCTTCAGTTGGACAGATCCCATGCGCTTCAATAGATTAGTGAGGTTGTTGCTGGAGGCAGAAAAGATAAAGACAGACAAGATACGGGCAACCTGGAAGTCTTGCTCGGGGTGCTTCTTGATGAAATCAGACAGCAAAAACTTGAGCACAGAAACAGCGTCCTTGGAGTTGAAAGCACCACGCTCTTCCAAAAGACGGACCATGGAGGTCAAGATCTTGTCAGCAGAGACGTAGTTCAACAAATGGTTGGGGACTTCTTCCACGGCGTAAGTGAATAGTGCGTTGAATTTGTCCAAACAGGCAGCCAAAGAGGACTCGAAAATATCAGGCGTTTGAGTCAAAGGGTTAGACTTGTCATTGATGATGGACACCAGCTTCTTCAAGGCCAAAAGACGGTTGTTGACGGCAGGGCTGTTCAGGCAAAGGTAAAGTGTGGTGTTGGCTTCAGGGACAACTTCGTGCAAAGTGCCCTTGAAAGCAGAAGAGGTGAATTCGTAGAGCTCCTGGTTGATGGCAGCACTGCTGTCCTTTGTCAAGGCTAATTGCGACTCCAAAACCACATCCAATTCTTCCACGTAGCGTTGAGAGATCATGGCCAAAAGGGATTGATACTGAGCAACAAACTCCTGCTTCTTCTCTTGATTGCCACCAGCCAAAGCGACATAGCTGTCCAAGATCGATTGACACAAACGAGAGATATTTTCGCTGGAAAGATAGCCTTGCAACACTAAGCTCTCCAACAACTTGATGCAGTTGACCTGGTGACTGATATCCTTCAAGAAACAAGCGAAAAAGCGATCTGTGGCGTACTTGTCAGTGATTTCTAGCATGGTTTGCTCGAAACGAGTGTTGTTGACCATGTTGTTGAGTGCGTTCTTGGAGACGGATTCAAAGCTTTCTTGTGTTTGACAGAGATGAACGACGGTGAGCAAGCAGTAGGCATAGCACGACTTTTTGTAGTGTCTCAGCATGGTGTCGGCAAGTGCTTCTACACCCTCCTTGCTGAAGGTGGCTTTGGAAGACAGTTGAGAGACGATCATGTAGGTGGCTAATTGCAATTCAGGCAACTTTTTGGCCTTGAGACCGTCAATCAAATGAGGCATGAGGGCGATGGTCATGTCGGCAGTGACGGAGGGTGCAAATTTGATGAAATCGGTCATGAGTGCTGCGTAGAACGAGTAGAGTGTTTGATAAGGCACCAAAGACTGAGTCACCATCTTACAGATAAAGTCGAACACATATCTGTCCTTCATCATCTTTTTGACTAAAAGAGATCGCTCGAGAGGAAGCATGCTCTTCTTGATGGGCTTCAAGAACTCCCAAGGTGATTTGTCACTACAAGAAAAAATGTGCGTGAGCATATGCGTTTAAGGCAGATCTCTCTAATGCTTACCCAATATTGAGGATGGAGATCATCTTGACAAATGACTTGGTTTCGTGGTAGGGCATGATGCATTTAAGAATGGATTCTACATTGAAATCCTGGATACGAAAACGACGGATGAGGTATTCCAACACCTTTCCAGAGGGCTTCAATAAGAAATAAGGCGAGAGTTGAGAGAGAAAAGCGTTGATGCTGGTATCGAGCTTCTCGTTCTCTTCTTTGGTCTGATCAGAAAGGAGGGGTCACCAGCGTTAGTATATCGGGCGGCATGTGGATTCAGCATCATCATCATCATTACCTGGAGGATTCTATCCACAGACTTCATGCCCTCAGAGAAGAGAGTCTTTTCGAAAGCAGAGAACTTTTCATCCAGGATTACAAGCTCCATGATACCATTGTAGGCAATAGAGTAGATGGTCTCTAAGTCTTGATCTGCGGCTTCACGGGCACTGAATAGAAAAGAGGCCTTGGTCTTTCTAGATGCCTCGCTTACATTGCGCAAGTCGAGGGTACCAATCTTCTTCAACTGCTGTTTCAATGAAGACATTTCCGAGTAGTTTGAAAAAAGAAGCTGAAGGCCAAAACTTTTCTGACATTTGCAAGCAAAGTAACGACAATGCAAATCAAGAAAGAGGAAATACGGTCCCTGGAAAGCCACCCTGATTTTAGGCAGATAAAATTTTTTTTCGACATGTCAAATAAATGGCAGTGCCAAAAGCGTAAATCTTTTGAATCCTTCTCTTTCTCCCAATCTTTTTTCGAGATCTTTAATAACTAGTCAAAATGGGTCGTATGTATACTTCTGGTAAGGGTATCTCTGGTAGTGCCCTCCCCTACCGTCGCACTCCCGCCTCTTGGGTCAAGACTACCCCCGAGGAGGTTGTTGAGCAAATCTGCAAGAACGCCAAGAAGGGTCTCTCTCCTGCCCAAATTGGTGTCCTCCTCCGTGATTCCAACGGTATTCCTCAAGTCAAGTCCATCACTGGTAACAAGATTCTCCGTATTCTCAAGTCCAACGGTCTTGCTCCTGAGGTCCCTGAGGATTTGTACCATCTTATCAAGAAGGCCGTCTCCATCCGTAAGCATTTGGAACGTAACAGAAAGGATAAGGACTCCAAGTACCGTTTGATTCTCATTGAGTCTCGTATCCACCGTCTTGCTCGTTACTACAAGACTGCTGGTCAACTCCCTCCTACCTGGAAATAGTATCCTTTTTTGTGTATTTTGTGTGTGTACTAACATGGATGTGTGTGATGGGATGGGGGAAACAATTCGATTACTGCCTATATTGGACATTATGTCAAGAGTCAACGTCTCATTTGCTTTCGAGTGAATTGAGCGAGCTCGGTAACTGTCTACCTTAACCCTCGTTTTTTCTTTCTAATAGTGAGTCTGCCACTGCTTCTGCTATGGTTGCCTAAATGCATCACTCTCCTGTGCTTGCGTGTGTTTCCTTTCTCAAGAAGGTTCTCGGTTTTCAACTTTCAAGAATGTCTCTCAACTGTATCTTTTTCCGTTAAAAGTATTCAAGAAAGTTATCATTA
Organism: Mucor lusitanicus; assembly: GCA_010203745.1. NCBI lineage: Eukaryota > Fungi > Mucoromycota > Mucoromycetes > Mucorales > Mucoraceae > Mucor > Mucor lusitanicus. Next base: position 1,215,299 of record JAAECE010000003.1, on the reverse strand, counting down.
AAACTACTTTTTTTTTTTTGCTTTGCAAAGAAATCTGGGTGTAGGGTGTCTGTTTTCTAGTGCGATACGTATACATTGCAACGGAACGGGGTGATGCAACATGCCATTCTGACATTTACAAGTTGTGCTCTGATTGATTTATACTGCCTGATGATGACACTGAATTATCAATTCATATTACTTGAACACATCGTGAGAGTTGTATTCACACTGGCTGAGGGTTGTATAAATCATAGCATTATGTTTGTGTTGAAAGAATGCAAGTTGGATCACTTTGCAAATGAATATCCGTAATGGAACTTCATTTTGTAACGTTGCAATTATAGTGGTATCTTTCTTTCTCTTTTTGTTCAATAAATCATGTGCTTGAATCATAAATTACTTTTGTTTTTGTATGTTGTGGTTGTCAAGAATGGTTGCCTCTTCTTTGGTGGCGGAGGCTTAGTTTATCCCTATTTTACAGTGGCTGCCAATCTTTCAAATATCCAGGTCTACAGTGTTGAAAGGCATCTGCCTGGTCAAATCACAGGCTTAGCTGGGTTTGAATCACAAAGCTTTTTGTGCTTCTCTGGAACCATCGTTTGGACATCTCAACACCTTTTTTGGGCAATTGCACAACAAGTTATTATATAAGCGACAGGTATTTCTTAACACTTATACATGCAAAAAAGACCAAAGAATCTAATGGTGCAAGTTTCAAAGCGATCTGTTCAATCTGTCTGGATTAATTTTCAAAAAACGTAAAACACGTTTTTTGGGGAAATGTTTACAAAACGCATAGTAAACCGACCAAAAGACAGTTTCACAGGATGCTTTGCACTTATACGGTTGTTTTGAGCTTAGGAACACCATAGTAGAAAACCTCGTTTTCAAGGTGAAAACTTCCATTCTTTGAAATCATCAAATTTTCCTGTACAAGTATAAGGCCAAAATGATCGAAAATCGATGATCAAAACTTTCCCCAAAAAAAATCGCTGGAAAGTGATCCTTGACCTAATTTGAGGTCGTAGAACACGATTGCACTTCTTCCAAGACTGAGATTGTGCTTTGCTGGTAAGGTACAAGCGATTTAAATTGTGATTTTTACAGTGTGAAATATATTTGAAGGCTGCTCACTTAGTAATGCGCTTATAAATATCAGATCTGATGGTATGTAGTTGTTGATTTAGCGGAATAGTGTAGTATCGAACTCTTTAATCAATCGAAAAATGCGAGATTTTAAGAGGGAGACGAATGATGCTTGACATTTCTTCCTCAACCCTCATAACACATCGGCCGGTGCTAGTTCGCTTCTTCTTGCGAGTGAGATGCTGTGAGAATGACTTCTCGTCTGAACGATGTTGGTTTTTGTCTCGGGAGAAGGAACAAAGAGCAGTGCAGTAGGATTATCTGTAGACGGATACATAATGGCACCTAATCCGTGGCCTGTAATACTTGGCATGGCTTTTTTCATACATACATACGATCCTTCTCGTCTCAAGTGCCAACATCTTTGCTTTCAGAGCCAATATTTACCCTGCTCAGTACCAAAGCCTCCATCAGTGATTAATTCGACTTTGTTGACTAAAAAGGTCTCTTGTACTCATAGCAGCTAGACAGCTACCTTATGAGCATTAGGTATCATGTGTGGCTACGCGCTTGCTACTAAAAGAAACCTCTTTTTCAAGTACATTAGATACGGCATTGTTAACCGAAAAGAGTTGATATACCCTGCTGGAGCATGTAGCTAGCCAGTAATTTAGGCTAGATGCATTTATTCACTCTTTAAACCTCAAAGCGCATGGTCGCAATTCTGTCTTCTGTATTAGCAGTTTGACGCGATTGTCAAGTATATAGGAATAAAAGGTAATTGGGTGAAATCAGTGTATATTTGACAGGGTCAAGTGAGCTACATGTCCAAAATACATTTGCTCCGTAAGCTACTCTCTGAATAGCTGTAGACTCAGATTCCTTCTCTGCCATTCTTCCTGTATAGCCATCGTCGTGCATTACTCTCAATGCTATCATTGTTGATTTAATGACTGTAGCATTACCGAGATTGCGGCTATTTTAAATCAAGAGCACCCAATGTTATCCATTTTTTCATGATATCTACTCAAATGTTAAATGCTCACGCTATCCAATTCTTCGTTACAACGAGACATCGTCAGGATGCTATAGTAAACACAATTAACCATAGTCGAAGAATCCAATGTCTTGTTTATTATATTTTTTTGTATAGAAAAGCAAATCATTTCAAAATTGCATTTAGACTTCAAAGTTGGAGGGGTTACGGCCTTCTTCTCTTTGAGCATCCCACTTCTCGATCTGTTCGTACATTTAGATGTTAATCCTTAATCCAAATATCCCATTTCTCTCTCTCTTTATAATCAACATACCCATTCGTTAGGACACAAAGAATGATAAGCTCTATAGAATTGCTTGCAGGGAGCAAAGTCTTCACCACGAGCGTTGATACACTTGAAGTAATCAACATAGTTTTGCCAGCAGCTATTCAATGATACATGTAAAACGTGAATAAAAATTTCCTAGTCATGATGGGATCGATCAATACGTACTGCTTGGTTTGGTTGGTGTTGGGGAAACTGTGCGTTAAATTAGAAAATGTTAGTCTAAACATGTCATATTTTTTGGTGATTCTCCATCTTCATCAAACAACACGTTACCGAGCATCGAAACCAGCTATGTAATGAAATTGATGAGACAAGATTTCAAGGCTTTCGTAATGACAGATTACTTACCGGTGGTCAACTTTTGTGTATCAGCAGCGTCAGACATTATAATTTCAAATAAATATAAGAGAGAAGGGAGTTAAGAAGAAAAAAAGCAAAAAAACGTATGGAGGCCTATCGTGGATTAAAGTGTGGGGAGGAGGAGGCCCATTTTACCACCAGGGTAATTGGATTTGAAGTGAGAATTGATGACGTTAATACCTTATTTGTAGGAAGAGATTTGCTTGAATAATTAACAGCTGATAAAGCTTTCCATCTTCGATCCTTGAAAGATTTGGCAAGGGCAGGGTTTAGCAATGAAGGCACCCATATGGCAGATTTAGATATAAGCACCCAATATTTTGAGGAAATAGCATCATTTCGACATTTTCTTGAGATGTAGCATATTAGCAATGTTGTGCCTTAATTCTGATACATCAAATCAACTCTTCTTATGAAATTAGTAGACACGGAGCTCGGCTATTCTTTGCCTTGATGCTTGGGCCATGAGTGAAATGAAGAAGATGGTCGAATGCGTACGAAGCATGATTGCATCGTACAAGATTAATACCAAAGGAGAAACTGACTTTGATACCAGCCATTACAAGCTTCGTTTCTGATTGCAAGCCATAGCAATCAGCAAACAAGGAAGATTTGATGAAGGCCGATATAGATTATTGTGAAAGCCTGTTTATGGATTCTTTGGTAGACAGATGCTTAATTAATTAAATCAAACTTTACCGTAAAACCTTATGATTTAAGCTTACTATGTAAACAACATTTACACACAAAGTCGCAAAGAACATGGAGATAGATCAAGGAATCATTGATGAGCAAATATAAACATCCTCTATGTTCGAAAAAGAGATAGTGTATCCATAATTGACGGCAATATGGCCAATGCTGCCTGATCATGGCTGTATAACATAAGTTCCTTCGTTCATCTAAATGTCCTCTCAATCAGCAATTCCTAAATTTTCGAACATATAATTCTGTGATTGCCTTGGGTTAGGAAGATATGCCATTTCTCACATTTTCTATGTCCAAGTTTTCTACTCTTAGCTCCTCACATTATAGTTAGAGGCTTTAATCCGCAAGCTCAGTACAGGCTTCTTTTATAAGTAATCCATATAATATATCGCATGTAACAAGCCACTATGCATTGGTTCAGCCAGCCTCAATATTCTTGTACAAAACAACGTACCGTTATAGCAATGTCACCAATAACAAGGCACGAGAGGCGATAGTTATTAATAAACGAATGATGCGTAAAGAAAAAGAGATATACATAGTAGATATACAAAGCTTCGTATAGTATATAGATAAATCTCAAAGATCTGCCTGGTGCCTGTTTTAGCAATTCAGGTTGATTTCCGCAATAAAAATTGATTGTTATGCAACTTCTTTCTCTCTGTCTCTTTCTTTTCTCTCTATAGCCACTATTCATCTTTTATATATCACATATATTGACAATGTCTAAAACATCTTTATTATCTGAAGAAATCTTGACTCTGATCATGTCCCACATTGGCTCGCTCTCTCAGTTGCAAGAATGCAGACTCGTGTGCAAGGCATGGTGCAATCCTGGCTTGATCATAATGCTGGGCCAAGAAATCACCTTGAAATCAGAGCTAGGTATCTTTCGATTATATGATTTGCTGGTGAAAGATCCATCAAGGGGATACTTGGTCAAGCATCTTGTGTTCAATATTGGAGACGAATGTTCCTTTGTTCTCAAGGAGTTGCTCTGTTTGATCTTGACACCCAATATCGAGACCATCAAAGGCGATGTCAGTAACGAAGGGTTCTACGTTGAATTCAACAAGGTCATCAAACGCTGGCCAACTAGATTTAGAAAAGTGCAACAGATGACAAGCTGCAGCGAGGTAACTCTTCCCTGCTTTGAAGCACTCAAGCATTTTACAAGCTCATTGTAATCTATGGTGTTCAACATTGGCGAGTATTCGGAAGAAGTTGCTTATCGTTGTGCCAAAGATCTTTCACAATTCGTGTGTTTGACGTCTCTCAAGATGGAAGGGTGGTATGAACATTTGTCGAGCTTGGAAGAAATACTGAAATATTGCCCTCATCTTCAAGAGTTATCACTCAATATCCATGAAGAAAGTGACGATGTCTTGGAACCACCTGCAGTAATGGACTGGGCCACCTCAACTATTGAAGAACGCCAATACAACTTGAAAAATCTCTCTATTCAAAGCAGCTGCCCTGCTGACTATTTGGAGTACCTCTTTTACAAGTATCCTAACATCGAGAGCATCAGCATTGACATTGAATTAGATGGTGATTACATTGAAATCAACATGGATCGTATCATGCGCTTGATCAAAGATGTCCCTCGCAAGCATATCAGCTTCACTGTTGCTGCCGAACTGGATTTCAGAGAGATTGTACAAGGTTTAAAGGCATACAGTTATAGTATCTTGATTGACAATGTTCTTGAGAATGGAGACTTTCAACTTATTTTAGCTCCAATGATGTGAAGTGCTAATGTTTATCCTCACTCATATACGTATTACATACACACATTTGCATAGTATACTACATTTACATACAGTAAAAAAGCTTGATACAGAATAAAAAAAACATTAAATATCATACTAGATATCATTAGTATTATCACTTCCTCAAAAATTTCATGCAGCAGAGGCGTCTTGTTCAGAAAAGCTATGTTAATACCATAAGCCTCCAGCATGTATCTAGTAAATTGAAAAGAGTAAGTGTGCGTGGGATCAAAGGAAAGGTATTAGCTAGTGCAGAGATCAATTAGAGGACTCGCAAGACATAAAAAACAACATCCTTTAAACCCTCAGTCTTTGATAAATCGTTCAGTTTTGTCATGAAATTACAACAAAGCATCGAATCGACATTGCAGACTACCACAAATTGTACCCTTTCTGGCAAATGCCAATGCATAGTCAGCAATTAGAAGCCATTTTCAAGTGCCAGACGATGTTGATGCTGTTTCAAATTTGGTAGAGTGCTTCAAATCCTTCTTGTGTAGTATAGTTATAAGCTTACCCTCTTACCCTTTAGCTTTTAGGCATTGTAAACGGCAACTATGACACATTCGGTGTCACCGATACCAATGTTTCAGTTTCTTTTCTCAAACGCTGGCTACGAGATTTATTAGAGCTCATTATCCCATTGGAAGCCTAATTTCCCAACAAAAGCTGGCAAAGTGTTATGATGAGTAGACACTATACAATGACATGAGAAGTCCGTCATTACACTTCTCGAAATGTGAGTCAGGGTAAGGGACATTGAGTTTGCCAGCCTGGCCCAGCAGTAGCTCACAGCAGCAGCAGCAGCAGCAGCAAAAAGGTTCAATTTCAGGTATTTTCCAACGTGCTCCAGATAGGTCAAATTGTGATTTTTTTTGACCTGATTCATCTAATTTGTCCAAAGTAATTATGAAAACTGCCTTATCGTCCCGTACTTCTTAATACATTTCTAGAGTGAATTTTGAGGCGCATCCGGCGATGTTATTTTTACGGAAGCTCCTGAATAAATATATCGAGTAATTTCACAAAATATAAAATAAGGTTTTCTGGGAAAATGTCGAGATTTCGCATATAAAGGTCTCACAAAAATGTATCCGGGGGTTGCGTTGCAGCAAGAGGAGCCATTTGATTTAAGATGTACCATAGTAAAAGTTGTCGTTTTTGCCTTCAAAAACGCAATCGTTTGATTTTCGACAAAAACCATGAGGTACCCCTCATGGAAAATGAGTGGATTTTGATGATCCCAAAAAAGTAGAGTCCAGAAAGTTACTGCTGGTCGAAAGAGATTGTTTGGTGCTTTTCTGGCGGCCTAGAGTAGCTTCTAACACGAGAAATTACGGCTCAAATGCACATAGATTCTGCTGTATTAAACACATTTTTGACCAGAAAAGGGTAATTTCAGTATGCTGCTTGCCCGTATATGAAATATCCACATCTAAACGGATGCAGAGCATTTCGTAAAAGTCTAATCCACAGAGGGTATAAAGGGTTCTACCGTAACAGTAGAAGGTTGAAATATAAAAAAGCATTGTTTCAGTGAGCAAAGGCAATCAGCAGCTTGAGCTGCCAATGCGTAGGCTCTTTCGTGCCGCCGAAGCAAAGAAAAGGCTCAGAACCATCCGAAGCGTACAAAATCATGCTTGCTCAAATAATGATCTTTTGATCCAAATCAAAGGCTCAGATCAACGTACTACTTCAATGATACCAGTCTGTGGCAGGCCTCAAAAACACGAAATTCATGCCGAGCGGATTGGTTGATTTTTTCGCGAATATAAACAGGCTGCCCTGAAGAGTAAAATTTTGATACTCTTTTTTTTCCCGTCTACACCACCGTATCTACGCGACCAAAATCTACTTGACAAAATCCACAAACATGTCTGATCCTTCCAACAGCCTACACGAAGGGAGCAACTTGGCAGATCAAGACAACCAGGTATGCTTTTGGTCATGTACTTGTTTTACAACTGAAAAAATAATAATGTATCTATTGTATATTGACATAGGAGATGGATGTGCAACTTCTGGATGTGCGAGAAGAAATCAATCAAATGCGAGAGTCTAATATCAGACTTTTCCGAGCAACAGCTCGTGAAATGGATATATTACGAAAAGAAAACCGCAACCTAACCAGCATACTATTGACACTGAAAGAAAATTTCGACTCGATAGTGCCCAATTTTCTTGAGCAGAGGGACAAAATTCGAGAGTTAGAGACATGGAGAATGAATATGGAGAATCATCAAATGCCTATTCATCAAAAAAATGTACAAAAGGACGCACAAGATGTCAATTATGAGGAGTTTCTTCAAGATCAAGATGAGAATGATGGAAACGAACAGACCCATAATAACGTCGAACAAGACAACGAGCAGAAGCAAGCCGATTCAAACAAAGAGGACGAAAGCAATGTACCAAGCACGCCAGCATCAATCATCAGTAAAATGCGTGAGGTCACTGAGCCTGTGGTTGTTTCAGCCGAGATCGAATCAGTCAAAGTTGAATCAGTGCTAGAGGCTGAATCAGTCGTAGTGAATGATTCTATGATCAACAATTCACGTTCAAAAGACACCACCCAAGAGAAATTCACTTCTGGAAACGAAGAATCCTCCATGGAATTGGACTCGGCCAAGACATATTGCATTGTACAAAGCTCAACAATAGAGGAGGCATCAACAATGGAAACCCCGGCAGAAAATGTATCAGCAGAGGCTGATTCAGCTGAAATGGACTCAAACGAAGAGGATGAAATGGAAAGCATTGCCATTAAAGAAGAGCTCACAGAAGAAGGCTTATTAGAGGAGAATGGATCGACAGACAATGAAGTTGCAAATCAAGAGTCAACATGCATCGAATCAACAAAACAAGTATTATTGAAGATTGAGCCAACTAAAGTTGATGGAGAAGAAGAAAAGATGATGGATGTTGCCATGACAGAGCTAGAAATTGCAAACAGCTCATCAGAGGAGATGGACTTGGCAAACAAGGAATCAAGTTTAGCAGAGGATAATTCAAAGGCGGAGAACTCAACTGAGATTAGCTCGAAACAAGGCGACGTGACAATGAGCAACCCTGTGGCAGAGGAAGAACCCATTGACAAGCAATTACCAAAGGCTGGTTTGGCAGAAGACGAGTTGGCAAGAACAGAAGGATCGAAAGAAGAGGATGAAGCAGTGGACAAGGAGCCAACTAACGATGTATCAACAAACCTCGAATCAAGCATGGAGGAAACGATTGAGCATGATTTCATCAAGCAAGAATCAATGGATCCCAATTCGAGACCAAAAGATCGTGTGGTAGAAGAATCAAAACCAAATCATGCAAATGTGGAGAACGCTTCAGACGCCTCAACACAGAAAGATGTACAGGAAACGATTGCAATGAAAAAGTCAACAGCAGTGAGCTTGAACGAGAAAGACTCAGCAGAGCAAGACTCAGCACTAACAGGGAGCATCAATCACATCACAAGTGCCCCTCTTAAACCATCATCAGTACCAGATCAAGTGGCTACTACTAGTACATCCACCTCAAAGCCCAAACGCAAATTCAAAAATCCCGTTGTTTTAATCAAGAAGAGACGAAAGACTAGCTCAAAGTCATTATAATGGCGAGTGCATACCAAGCTACAAACACACATGTATAAAGAAAAAAAAAAGTAGGCAGTTAGTTGGACGCACGCACTCGAATCACCATTACGAATAAATAGTTTTCATGACTTACTTTAGTACTAAATTCCAGCTTTGATCTCTTTTGAAATCTTGTAAATTCCTTGTTATCGTGCATCTTGACCAGTTCTTGCACAGGCATCAATACAAGAGGCCATGCAAAGCCCAAGAAATAAACAAACCACGGTATCTTGGATAGTTCAAATGGGCCATGCGCAAGTGAGACGGCACAGAAACAGAATTGCAATAGGATGCTACACAATAAGCGTGAGTCCACTTGTTGTTGATAAATAAAGGGAGTTTACCTCAAAAAGAAGGCACCGATCCAAATTCTGTTTCTGAATGGTATAAATTCAATCAAAGAAGATGTTCTATGTAAAAAGGAAGGCGAAATACAAGCTAGTGGAAGAGGGAGATGTATCAGTTACCAGGGCAACGACAATGGAGCATATTCAACTTACCTAGATACCAAACAAATGACAAAAGCATAAAGTTTTGAGCATAGGTCACTGCCCACTGCTCCTCTGTCGTCCAATGATACCAGCCGTTTGCACCGAATTTGCCAAATGCATCTGTCATGCTGATACCCAACGAGTAGATCAAGGTCCTATCCAGTTTCAAGGTGAGCGCCCCCCCTTTTTTATCTCTCTGCAAAGATCAGTTGTGGTCTACTTACATGGCATAGATGGCTACACACATGGTGATGACCAGAATAAACCGAAGCACAAAATAGCACATGAATCGCCAAAAGTCAGTCAAATGTTCAATATTTTTGCCTAAGAAACAAGAAAAAACGTCAAGTTGTGTGTGTTGATACCAAGGCATGATGGCTAGATGGTGAGCTTACCAGGCATGAGCAGCATGATCCCATCTTCGTGCGGTGTAAACAACATGGACATGGATAAAATCGGTAAAATGATCCACAAGACCCATAAAATCTGATATCCTGCAAAGATGGGAGGCAGCAGCAGACAGAAGCTCAAGAGCAACATGAGCGACATGGACATACAGCCAGCGGCATAGAATGCAAATCCCATTCGAACGCATGTCAGCAATCTTCTGGCATCACGTATCAGCTGTGTTACGGCGTATAGACTTGTCTCGTATTGCATGAATAATCCACATGGCAGGCTGCACAGGGAGGCTCCCACAGCCAAGGGAGGTTGACGATCATTCGTTGACAGGCGACCTTTGCTTTGGGCCCGTGTGTGCATGGGCTCCATGGCAATACTCACATCCGCCTGTATATCGTACTGCAGTGAGTGATGTGCCACGCTAATCCTAGTGTACTACTTACCAAAGCAAAAGATTCCGTATTCTTGGTGTTGAGAGCATTGCCAATACAGCAAACGACTTCCCCATTCTCTTGAAAGATGCGAATCATCTCTCTCATCGCTCTCGGCGTACATTCTGCAAACAAGGAGACGTGCAATGGGATATCATCGACGTCTTCCAGATGAGGGCGTATTTCATCTATGCCTCGAGGCAACTGGGCCTTGATATCGTGCGTCTGAAGGTATCCATTCCCACAATTCTCGTCGTCAGGGTTTGATAACAAGATGCAGCTGTTCCAGTCTGTTTCAAGACCAAGTCTTTCAGCAAACGCTATGGGTTCCTCAATGTCAGCTTTCCAATCGCACCGTGGATACAATTCAACCTACCTTTCGACTCTCTTTCAGCAGTGGTTGAGAAATACACAAAGCGTATACCAGCAAGCCCCAAGTCCTCAATGAAATCAACCACATTCTATCCATTGCACGTAGGTTGGTATATATATATATATATATACATCCTGAATGGACTTGCCACGCTTACCTGCTTTGGCTGATGACACATGGCTGTCATGCCCAAAAAGATTTGACCCTTTACCACCTCCTTGTAAAAAGTAGCTTCCTCCTGCTCATCCACAGGCTCATCTTCTTCAAACGAATAATCACTCGACCCTGTTTCGGACGACTCACTGCTGCCGCTGCTGTTGGTGGTGCTGGCGGTGGTGCTTCTGCTGATACTCGCTGTGGTTCCCTTGGAAGTTCTGCGGCTCTTGGGTGCATTTTCAATGTTGGCAGGCTGTTTACCATTGCTATGATGCAAAGAAGATTCAGAGGACGATTCACTGCTGCTATCTGAGCTATCCGAGCTGGGCGGTTTGTAAGGCAATACAACAAATGCACAGCCTGGGTCTTCATCTTCGTCGTCGGATGGGTTCAAGAAGGGAATGCGGCCATCGTTGACTGTGTTGATGGGGCGATAGGCATAGGCGATGCACTGCATATCATGGACAAGGGCGTTTTGGAAAAAGTCGTTGATCTTCTTTTCCATCTGTTCGCATTGTAAGCATATTAGTTATACAAATCAGCCGATAAAGGGCGGATGCTTACCGTCTCACTCATGGTTTGAAGCGAGTTTCCATCCCAATAATCAGAGCACTTGTCCATGACTAGAGAAGGATGTCCATCTGTGAGCAACTGGTAGCTTCCTACAGCAGGTGTGTAAGCATCGTGTCTGATCAATAAACTTGGTTACTTGCTACCTGACGTCCGTTCTTCAAACACAGTAGACAAGGCGTTGGGCACTTCAAACTGGTAGTATTTGCTGTACTTGTATCTTGGCGTGTTGAGTATCTCGTGGTATGGCGCAAATGTGTAGATTTCTGCTCTCAAAGCAAACGACTGTAATGCCTCTTCTCTGAACCCAATGCATTTACCAAGTCGGCAGAGACAAGCTAGATGAAGAAACAGCATGAGACAGAGATATCAACCGAGTCAAATCTCACCTTACATTGTCTCGCGGGTGCTGTTTTGCCATACACATGCAGCTTGGAACGTCTACGATGATACTCGGATCGCTTACGGCTTTGAATGACACCACAGTTGGTGTTGAGCATAAAGTTCAGTCCTAATGGTTTCAAGCACCTGCAGCACACACACACACACATCCTCAGTCAATAAGCCCATTAAAAGCACATACGCATAATGTCAACTCACGGTAAATACTGCTCCCAATCTTGATCTTCAAACTTGAGACCTGCCTCCTCATCCGAGTCTTCTTCCACGTCAAGGTAAGTAATGTCCTCTTCGTTGTTGGGAAACATGAGCTGCTCTACCGTAGGAAAGGGCTACAAGAAAGACACTAAGTATGGGCAAACACTCATAGACAGACGACATACATTGGCGATGGTTCCTTCTCTATCCAGACAACAGATGACGGTGGTGCTTCCCAGCGACTCTAGCAGGTTGGTGGATCGCGTCAGTGAGAGACGATCCCATTTGGTCAGCAGCGACAAGAACCTATCCCACACGGCATCTACACAGTCAAACAAGGGTCAATCAGTCAGTCTTTTTACATGACACGCCTGGAGCTAGATCGAACCGTACTTGGACTCAACTCCAGATCCTTTGTAGGGGGAGGCGCTTCTGCGTCAAACTCATCCACTTCGTCGTCGTCTTCGTATTCTGTCTTGGAGATTTGCAATGCTTCAAACAGAATCAGCAGCTGTGCATTGCCAAAACTGCGAGCAATGATCCACATGCTGGGGATACACAGGGGCAGCAATGGAATAATGGCATAGATGGACATGGTAAAGACCTCCTCAATGAGCTGATCCGCAGGAAAGTGGTTGATCCATGTGCTGCGTATGCCGTAGCGTAGAAAGTTGACGACAAGGGCAATGCCCAGGACAATCCAGATAATGTACCTGTAAAAGACACGGATGATAACATGGCTCTCGTGAAACATGACTGTATTGGGTCGCTTCTGGCTCAATGCTCGTCGCATGTTCTTTTCCAACGGGGATTCCAACAAGACGAACTGGTGACGCCCTCTGGATCGCATGTACTCCTCCATCAGGCCCGAAGGTGGTGGGATGCCAAAGAAGGAGGGCTTGAAGGACTGGTCCTTGGCAATGTAGTATTCTTTGGTGTTGAGTGGTGGCTCCATAGCACTGTCACTGCTGCTGCTGCTGCTGCTATGGTTGTGTGTGCTGCGTCTCTTTCTCTGCTTGACATCTGTCTCGTGGTTGGCATTGTATTCATTCAGACTCGAGGCTGGCACTGTCTTGTGCATGTACTTCATGCGTCCCGGGGCAATGTCTCCGTACAACATCTCGACAATATCGCCTTCCACCAATAGGTTGACGGGGAAAATGCGAACCACACCGTCTCGTACGACCTTGGCAACAGACATGGAGGGTATAAAAGGAATCTTGGTATCCTGCACCATGTTCATACCGCTTCTCTCCAGGGCGCCAATGATGGTGGATGCGCGGTCTGTCATTTCTCGGTACGCCAATACCTGCTCTCTATAGAATATGTATCCATTCCACGCTGTCATTGAAAGCAGCAGCAGGGCCTCCACCAGCAATCCAGTAACTCGGAACTGATAGGGCTCGCTCTTAAAGTAGCCTGCAACATAGAATGCCAGTAATGCAAGCCCGCTAATGCCGCTCAAAAGCATAGAAGGATTGAACAAAACCGTGCCAACATCTTTTTTTTTTTTTCTGTATCAGTCATCCGTTGCACTCTAAATACCACAACAGCTTACCAATAGTCTTGTCTATACGAGCTCGTTCCTCTGCGATGATGCTGTTTGCTAGATACAGTAATTTACTGAGGGCTTCCTCGCTGGATAATCCCGGATGTCTGTTGGATTGCAGGCTCTCTCTGCGACTCCACGACTGTGATTGCAGGTTGGTTTGCAGAACACGCTGTGTTCGTTTGTGCAGTCGACGGGGAATGGATCGTCGTCGGAATCCACTGGCATCATGGTGGTGGTTGTGTCTGCGGTAGTTTCGCTCATTGTGTCTCATCATGCGCTCGCGGTCGCCTCGAGGCATTTCGTCCACCAAATCGTCGTCTTCCTCCGTGTAGACAGTGACCATGGCTTTGCTGTTGGCCAAATGGTCTTTTCTGCTGCCAGACGCAGCCTTGCCGTTGCGGGAATGATGGTGCTTGTGGTGGTGGCGACGTCGAGGCGTGCGGTTGGCGTGATTAGCACGGCCCTCATAGTCAGGATCGGTCTGTGCAGTGTTGCTTGTGTCGTGTCTCGAGAGCGCATTTCGGTGCACCATGCCATCCTCCTCCTCCTCGTCATCCAGATCGTCGTCTCCGTCATTCTCGGCGGCTGACAAGTCCGTGTCCTGCTGGCTGCTGTGCATCGAAGACGCTTCCATCATGTTCAGGTGCGAGGATCCGCGGTCGACGTGCAGCGAGTTGAGCAGTCGTCGCTGCTGCTGGTGGTGGTGGTTACTGGCTGAATCGGCATCTGATTCTCTGCGGATGGGTGTGTAGCAAAATGCATAATCGCTTTCTGATTCCTCGTCGCCAGATCGCAGCAGGTGGGCAGCGCCGTTCTTCTCCAGACGGCGAGGAATCGAGCTGCCGTGGTCAATCACCACCTGTGCCGACACGCTGGAGCTGGACGAATCCGTGCTGCTCTTGGACGAATGGCTAGAGTCGCTCCTGTTGCCGTCCTCACCGCCTTCCTGCTCGTTGTCTGATCCCCTCTTCCGCCTGCTCTTTCTGGACTTGGGTTTGGCCGGCTCCTCGACATTGATGGGCTCTGCTTCGTTGGCCACGTCGAGTAGGAAGAACGTAGTGCCCTCCTCGTCTCGCACCGGCTCAGGAATGACGTTCAAGGGTGATTCTGAATTGTAAGAGACAGCAGAGGTGTGAGATGTCTCTGAGGTGGTGCGTTGCATCTCATTGCTATCCTTGTTTTCAGACATACAGGTTGACACTCGCGGAGATTTACTATTGTGTTGATATATAGGATAGTAGCAGAAAGAAAGTGTTTTTTATTCTGGCCATGATGAAACTAGTAGTAGTAGTACTAACGATGCAGCACTTTTTTAACCTAGTCACAAGATGGGCTCGTTCTGCAAAACGTCAAATGCTCCATGTTTAAAGGGTTCCTGAGATACTACTACTGCTACATTATTGACAGAAACAGCCTTCTAGCATGTGCCGCTATGATATATAACAAGCCAAAGCAAGTTTTGCACATCTATGTATATGCAAATGTCAGCGAGTAGTGATAGCTTGAATCTTGGGCAAGGTAGGGCTACATGTTGCAATGGGCAAACGTGTCAGTTGCATGGATGCTTATGCCAGTGGGGATGCTTTGCAAGGTACAGCCATTGTAAAGTGGACGGATCGACTGACATGCAAGCAGTTGCTATCATTGTACAGCAGCTGGCGAGGTGGTGAATACCATCCCATGTCGTAGATCTACCTGCCCACAGGAGCTCTTCTTTTTCAAATGTGCCACGCTATTTCGCATCCATAGCAGTGTTTCCATGTACAGCTTGTTACCTTGTACCTTCATGACTAGTGCCCTCGTCTCTCTACCACTCGATGCATGACACATGCCTCTCTCCTAATGTCTGCTTCATAAAAAAAGTGTGACACTCTCTTCAAATGGCGCACAAGCTATAAAGGAAAAAAATTGTTTCCCCGGCAATCAGGAAAGGCTTTTTTTTCTGCAATTTACACAATCAATGAATGGGGATATTTCAGAAGAATCATCAGGATATGACTTGTATGCAGCACTAGTCCTGTCCAACATGCTGGATACTGAACAAGACCTCATTGAAAAGAAGGAAAAGGAGCAGCAGCAGCAGCAAGAGCAAGAGGACGCTTCTCCTACATCATCATTGGAAGAGACGAACCACGATGTTATATGGTAGATACCACACAACAGAATGTCGCAAAGGGAGCCGTACTAACTAGTCTGCAATGGAAGGGTGCCAGCTGACAAACACCCAGAGATTGCCCCCAACGAATTTGCCAACTTTATCAAGACGCATGGCGCAAACACACCCACTCGAAGAGCCTCCAGCCTACACCGACGAAAATCCATCCTATCCCAGTCGCTGACCTCCAGCAGCAGCAGCCGATACCACCATGACGATGATCACCAAGACGACGAAGCTGAGCTCAACCGCACGCTGTCCGAGAAGAAGCGCATATTCTTGCAAAAAGTCATGACCGAAAACAAGCAATTAAAAGGTATCTTGTACGCCTAGACTAAAAATGAAAAAATTGTGTACACACACCTTATTAACACAAGATGATGACCCATTTTTAGACACAACGCTGAATACTCAAGTATTTGACCGCAATTCGACTTCGAATGATGATTCTCGCATCATTGCTCCCAGATCAGATAGATCGCTGCTGCGTCGATCCGCCTTCTCTGCTCGTGGTAGAAGCAGGAAAACACATGGCTCATTGGACGATAGACAACAGGCCGTCAAACGACGCTCTGTCTCGCAACGGAAACCCTCGTCGAGCACTGTATCAGGCACCCTGAATGACGATATGGCTTCGCTCAAGTCGCAGAGCACGGCTCGTTCCTGGGACAAGTCTGAAGGCATTAGCTTGTTTGACCAGCCGGTGAATATGAGTGAATGGATCGACTTGGGCAGTGCGAGTCTTGAGTCAGACGATTCTCAGAGGGGCATACTGACTCGTGTGCATGACGCGGAGTCGCAACTTCGGTCTCAATTGGATGTTGCTAGTAACGACAAGATGGATGAAAACGAGCATTTGCAACACCCACAGCAATTAGACGAGACCAAACAGGAAAATGTTGCTAAAGATACTGAATCGCCGCCGCTCACGGTCCAATCACCACCGCCCGCAAAGGAGATGGATCACACTGTCATGGAACCACAGCCTATTGATGCCAAACTTGAAATAGACGACAGTGCAAGCCCGCCATCAGCACCCCCCGCCGCTGTTGCTGCACCCAGACACAACAAGCTAGAAACACCAAAGCGGCCAGGCATCATTCGATCAGAGACGGAAACAAATAGGATTCCTACGACAGTGGTAGTAGCGACGAAGCCAGAGAAACGGTCGTCCTGGCTGGGTGGATTGTTCAATGACAAAAAGAACGGCAAAAGCAATGGCAAAAAAGAGCCTATATCCACTACAGTGATCAACAACAATACGTCGTCGCCACTATCAGGACTTGCATCGCTGTTCAGTCGATCGCTCTCCATGAAATCCAACTTGCAATCCAATACCAACTCCTCGCCCTCATCACAGGCGGGAAAACTCAAATCGAAAAGCAAGATCCACAATACCACTACTCCAACTACACCTAATAACACTATTAATGCAACACACCCTAATCTTAATACTAATGCCACTACTGCTATTAACGATACGACTAAACCCTCTATTACTACTACTATTACTACACCACCTACCATTATTACCAACAACAAAAAGAAACGATCCAGCAGGCTGGAAATTCCACCCCCCTCCGAACGTACTTTTTTCAATTCAAATCGACTGCCTCTGCATGTCGAAAGAGCCATCTACCGTTTATCGCACATGAAGCTCGCTGATCCTCGTCGACCCTTACAGCAGCAAGTGTTGATCTCGAATCTCATGTTTTGGTACCTATCCATTCAACAAAACGACTTTCAGCGTGCTGCTGAACAACGCATCGAAACCGAGTCGCCTCCCGTGCCTGATACACAGCAAAAGAAGGGCGGTAAAATGAGTCGGTTGATCCATTCTGCCAAAAAACGACGAAACGAGGTAGCTCAATTTGTGCAAGCCTATCCACTCTCGGGAACACACCATGATATCTCCAATTCGTCATCATCGGCATCGTCCATTTCGAGCACAACGTCAAATAATAGCACTCGTCCGTCTCTAAAGCAAAGCAATGTACAGTTCAGCTTACCACCAATACCAAGCCATCATCATACAATCAATGTGCACGGTAACGATAGCGATGATGAAGACGACGCTGAAGAAGAGGAAGAAGACGATTTGCCCCTTAGTCACTATAAGAGTTGAATAAATGGAATCCCTGATGTTTTGAGGCAGACCTCTGCTCTGGTTTTACGATACCGAGATTGATTAGTCCATGTACAACCATACACATATTTTAGTAGTATTTTTTTCGTGTGTCTGTGGGCAATGCATTGAGAGTTGCATGCGTGAAGCTAGTAAAATATTATATGCTGCCTGATGTCTACGGTATACTGGATATTGTACCTTAGTTTGTGTCGTAACTTGGACAATTCTTAGCATAAATTTGTCCAATGCAATTGCTGCTCTAAAATCACTTGAAGATATTACTGTGAGAAACGAGAAGACAATGTGCTACTACTACTGCTATTACTATTAGATGGTACACAAGGATCTTCAAAACAGCAAGAAGAAGAAAGACATGTGAGTATTACGTATTTGTATTTAACTCTTGATTTGGGAATACCAATATGAAGCGTAAGTGCAACTTCTTTTCGATGCTTTGGCTATACTACGCTACTGAAGACGTTGCATGAAATGCAAGTGTCCGTCGAAACAAGGCCTTTTAAATGTTTCGCATCTCTAACGCTTTGCTAGACGAGCAGTTTTGTTATATACAGACCACTTTTCTTGCCAGCTAAGCGATACTGTAAGAGCTTATATGTTGTCTATTTACTTCAATTATCTATAGTCAACATTTGGCCTACAGATGTGTCAGCAGCAGCCAAACATCAGTGGTAGTCCTCGGAAACTCAACTGATTTGGAGTAGAGTAGCAGGGTTTCTTGACAGACTGGTATGAAGTTGGGTCGATAAACGCAGTTTGTACATGATTTCTATCAGTTGATTCTTCCTAAAACATGTATTTCAGCAACTGGTGAGCAGCAATGAACCCTTCATTCTATACAGAAAGATAAAACAAAATGTCTATTTCTTCATCACAAATGCGATAATCCACCAGGTATAATACGCATTTCCACCAAACGCAGTCTTGAAAGGCAAAAATTAGTGAGGAACATGCTTAAAAACCGTCCTGGCTATTTCCCTTACAACCGAAGGCTATAAAAAGGCTCCATCGTTCCCAACCTTTTTCTCTTATTCTTTCTAGTGTCTCTTTTTTCTGTCTCTTTTAAATCTCTAACAATCGATTTTAAGCAATCGATGTAATGAGATTAATACGTTGCTATTATGCCAAATTTTACGAGAAAGACGATGGAGTTGTGATTGTATTTTAGATTGAATGAGTTGGTGTTGTTGATGGATAAATGATTTCCAAAACAAGCCTATTTTTGAGCACAGATGTTGTTGACAACAAGCAAGATTCATGAGAAGGAAAGCGGTTGAATACGAGTGTCTAGTAGTAACAGACTGATAAAGGGGATGTTGCATACCTTGTTCTAAAATGGCACGGGTAGAGCAATGTTTTGGGTGTTTGACAAAACAGAGCAAAAGCGTGTTTTCAGGCCTAATCTGACTATTATATATGAGAGAGCCCATAATGTCGACACCGCTGTATACCGGTACATATTTGGAGGGAGCTATAGCCATATGAACAAACATACATTGGCTACCTTAGTTGTTCGTTAATTAATTAATCGAGGAAAGTGAAAAAAAAGTATGTATGCAGTTTATTAGTGCTACGGTGATAAATTCTATCGATTTCAACTATCAGATCTATTCATTATTGTATAAAAGTAGTATCATCATACTATATGTAGCCCTAGCTCTAACTTTTAATCGAACTCACAAAGAGCTGAAATGCACAGCATATGACACTACTTAATCTCATCAATAGTCGGTAGCTCATTATAAGCCGCGTTGAGACATGGCATGATGTGAGAAATAATACTGATAATAATTCAGAATTGCTAAGGGGTTTTTAAAGTAAAGAATACATTATGTCTACATTATTTTCTGTCTGATGATATTTAGTATGTAGCCTCAAAAAATACTAATTGTTTGAGGTATCAATCAAGCCTGCAGCATCAGTTGCCGTGGATCCACAGGCCACAAAAGGTATAATTCCCAGCTAAAATGTCGAAATTCAACCATCAATATCTTGTCTTCTAAGCCCTTCTAGATGCTCAGAGTGGTGCCAAATGATTGCTTTCAATCACCATTTACATCCTAAACCTTTATTTTTACTTTTTTTGGATCGATCCAAATCGATGAAAATCCACGATTTTTCATGAGGTACCCCTCATGGTTTTTGTTAAAAATCGAACGATCGCAATTTTGGAGGCGAAAACGACACTTTTTACTATGATATATATTAAATCAAAATGACCGCACAGATGTAGGGTAACCTGTGAAACTGCTATTTTGAACGTTGTATATGCTAAATCTCGACTTTTCTTGGAAAAACTGCTTTTTATATTTTCTCAAAATTCTTTATCTTTTCATTCTAAAAGTACTTTAAAATTGACACCATTGAATGCGCCTTCAAATTCTCCCCTTAAGTTTATTAGAAAGTAGTATACGCTGAGCACACTTTCTATAGCTAATTTTAACAAAAATGTTTTCAAATGTCAAATTATATCGATTTTGATTCAAAAAAATCATCACAAAAAAATCATTTGGGTACAGTCACCACAGTGCAAAATGTTCAGTGTACACGTCATTCAAATTATGTGTGCTCAGCTTATTGGCTGCAGTCACCCTCAGCAACGCGTCTTTTTTTTTTTTTTTTTTTTTCTTTTCAGGCTCCCTTTCCACCCTGTTTTTGCACTGCACTTTTTCTATTAAACCATATACTTTTTATTACTTTTGATTGAATACAACACCACTTTCGCCAAAAGAAGCATACTTTTGCAACCACCAGTACCCAAGACGACATCTTTCAAGTTTGTTACAGTAAGTATCAGCCGATAGGGGTCACTTTTCGCGGTACAATATACAGTAATACTAATTATACAGTTTATTTCAGACCAGTTCGTTGCAATAT
This sequence comes from Mucor lusitanicus, assembly GCA_010203745.1. NCBI lineage: Eukaryota > Fungi > Mucoromycota > Mucoromycetes > Mucorales > Mucoraceae > Mucor > Mucor lusitanicus. The sequence goes on along the minus strand of JAAECE010000003.1, from coordinate 1,194,693 downwards.
ACTTATTCATTGTGTTTGGTTTGTATTTGGTTTGTATATTCCCCTTTTTTGGTTGCCGTGGATTGAGTTGTCATGGCTTTGGGTGTTGTGGGTTTGGTTGTCATGAATTACATTCATTCAACCTTTTACTATTTTCTTTCTCGTGATACTGCGCATTCGTTTGTTTGCTTTATTGCGATTTATTCTTTCCCCCTTTTCTGCACGCAACTATTTTTCTGTTGCTGTGCCATAGTGCTATGGTGTATCTTTTGATGCATTGTATCGCTGGCAGTGCTGCTCTATTGTGGAGTAGCCTTGCATTCTTTTTGTTCTTCTTCAAGTATTACATCTTCTGTAATACCGGTTGTATTAGTGTTCGTGCTTCGTATGAGGCAACCACGATACTTTTTTCTACCTTTTTTTTTTCTTGTACTCGTCATTTTGATGATATTCATTGCATGTTACCTCTTTGTATGTAACTGTATTGCAATGTTTCTGTTCTTCATCACATTCTAGTGATGCCCTCTTGTTGCTTTCCCTTCCTTTTTATGGTTCTTTGAATCATAACCCCTCTTTTTCGTTGTGTGGATGTGCCTATCGTTGAAGCACAACTAGATTTGATTCAGAGGCTGGGGGTAGATAGGCTGCCCACACTTGATTGGTATCACTTACTTGGTGCTAATTGAGAGTCTCAAGCGTTTGCACTATAAGCTGGGGTGTGTAGTAAGGCATATTCTGGCATTTTAGGGGATTTTGATGATAAGATTGCTAAATTACTGTATTTGGCAATGTTTAAAAGTCCGCCTAACCAAAAAACATAGGGAAACCCTCGCAAAAATTTTCTAGGGTCAGCGGCGTTTAAACTAGCTTTTTAAGCGATTTTATTGGCTCAAATTTGGAGACAGCTCAGAGAAATAAAGCATTGATATTGAAACTAAAAATGTAATTAAAATGCAAAAAGCAAGATGAAACATCCAAAATGCATGGTACAAATGGCTTAATGTAACTACACACGATACCACCATAAGTATTAGACATGATCAAATACATTTACTATCCTGGAAAAAGAAATTCAAGGATATAATAAACTAAAGATGCTGCCGTACCATTTAAGTTCACTTTAGCTTAGTATATACCACATAACACAAATACTATTATGGCAAGCCAGATATTGAACATGGACTTATGTGATCTCTCAAACAAAGCAACAAATCGATTTATATCTGATTATATGCATATTAGTCTAGCTGGGATGAATGGCAAGGTTTTGATACATTGCGAAACCTAGGTAGATGTTTACTAGTAAAGCAGCCTTCTTATTATTTCAGGTAGTAACAGCTTTCAGGCCCTAAATATCACATTGAAGATACAGTCTTGTGGTTATACCGGTACCGAGTTTCAGGCGGCTTTCCATGTCACTTTAATGGACGCCTTGGTAGGATGATGGAAGGGCCTGCAATGGGCACTCAGGTTTGGTTTTTTTTCCTTGGCCTAGCTATATTTTGATTTCTGTTTGACCGAAAAGTATATTATTGCAATTTGTTAACTTGAAGAGTTTTTTTATAGTAGTATCCCTCAATGTAATGTGGTTCAGTGTCTGGCTTTGACAGAAAAACTTACTAGTAACAACGAGGTCAGAACTGTTTCAAACGACATACTTGAATTCAATACATACGTGGTTTTGAAGCTAACATAGCAGTAATGCATGCAAGTATGAGTTATTGAAAGTATACGTGTAAGCTGTGGCGTATGCTTTCAGTATGTTTCTTTTGGCGTTAATACTGCACGCTACTATGCGATACAAGCCACTATTTATACACTCTTAGACTAGTCTATAGGGGAAGCTTATTTAACAACAAATTTGAATGTGAACCTGACGCATGACTTCAAATGCCTGCATCCTACTGATGTACGTTGATTTTCATGCTACTTGATTTACCGAAATGTCAATGCAAATAGTTTGGTCGAGACTTCATGAAAAGTAATAAAGTAGAATGCCATCAAGTCTTCAAGAGCATGCTACTAATTTTGCATGACTAACAGTACACAGGCAGTGTACAATTGTTTATCGCGTCTGCATAATGCTTTATAAGCATCAAAACATGGAACATTTGATTGTGTTTGCCTGGTACACTTCAACATTTGTGATACCAACATAAAACGCGAAACACTAGACCGTTTTGAGACACTTGTCGTACAAGAAATAAGCATTTACACCTCAAGTTTCTCCACTGTTGTGATTTTACGCCTCTCTCTTCTATTGCTTCTTTGATTTCCAAAACATCCATCCTCATGCCAACCCACTATCAGCAGCACAGTTTCGTCAAGTACTCCTTGAAGAGCAAACAGAGCAAAGAAACACTCAACGAAAGGCAACAGGATGCCAGCAAGATAATCGTCATACTCAAAAAGAGATTACAAGATCAACAGCATCGTCACATAGAGCCATCTACAAGGAAGAAACGACGAAGCAATCCTCCTGAGCATCTCACATGCAAATCACCACCCAAAAAGCACACATCAATCGATGATAACACAGCCAATTCTGCGTATGATGATCTACTCACCGAGCTTGAGTTCTCATATGACTGCCTAGCCACGATTAATGTTGTTTACACCAGTTTGCGCCATACCTATACTGAGAGCAAGTGGAGCATTGAGCAGCAAGGCCATGTCACTCGACTTTGCGACATGGAAAAGGAGCTTTTGATTGCCTACGACGATCTCAATCTTCAAATCAATCAGCTGGAAAAGAGCATCATCAAGATGGAACTAAAGCTGATACGATTGAAATCCATGTAGGCAAAGAAAGAGAGCATTGGGATCAGTGTCCTTATGCTTTTGTGCTGAACAGACGCCCCTTTTGTGACCTTTCTCTTGTCAAAATGTGCCACCAATGAAGATGAAAAAATTTCTCTCTCCCTCCACTACAAGCTATACCTTACTCTTTACTTTTTTTCCTTGGAAAACATCTACATAATAAACACTCTTTGAACCGAGTTTGTTCTAAAAAAAAGTATATATACTAGACACCACATAATAATCGCCACCATGAACAACACAGCATCCTTTGAAACAGCAGATGAAACTCGGTTTAATGAAGAGAAATCACACGCGCTTCATTATGGATGGGTTTTTTGGTTTATGCACCGTTCTCCAGGAGAGAAAATCACAAATTATGAGGGTGCCATGAAGAAGATTGCAACATTCAATACGGTAATTTCATGCATTACGTTAGTCTCGTTAGGTATTGATTTTTTGTTTCAAGATTGAGGAATTTTGGGCTGTGTATAGTCATCTTCGCCGCCCCAGTGAATTGCCTAATATCAGTGATTATCATTTATTCAAAGAAGGCGTTCGACCTGTTTGGGAGGTAAAGCAAGAGATGGATAGAGCGTCTGTGCGTGTCCGTCTTACTGAGCTGAACTGTAGGACAATGTAAATATCAATGGTGGAAAATGGATTGTTAGATTCAAAAAGGGATTGGCAAGCAGATATTGGGAGTCGTTAGTATTGGCCATCATTGGAGATCAGTTTGACGTGAAAGACGAGATTTGCGGCGCTGTCTTGTCCATCAGAGGATCAGAGGATATTATTTCGGTTTGGAACAAGACGTCCTCCAACGGAAAGATCAATCTCAAGATTAGGTAGGTTATGGAGAGGAGAGCGGCTCCAGGCTGAGGGTGTGTTTGGCTCATTCTTTTATGCAGAGATACAATCAAAAAGCACTTAAATCTACCATCAGAAACAACAATGGAATACAAAACCCACAACGATGCGCTTCGAGACAATAGCAGCTTCCGCAACACCGATGTGTTTCGATGAATGAATACCACTACCACCTTTTTTTCGCTTGTGTATATTTGCTACCTCAATAAAATGAACAACAGCGGACAACTGCTCTCACATGTACATATTTATACATGCAAATGTTGTCATTTGCAATAATTTAATCTAATTTGATTACTTGCTGATCTTCTCATTTTCAATAAATGTACAACCAGAGGCATGTTTTATCGTCGAATGTAGTAGGTGTATTCATTGTTACACGCAGCTAAATCAGCCTTGACGGAAATCTCTCTTCTGTTTGAAAACCCCCAACATCTCTCATAGAGCATGCTGCAGAGCAATTTATTTGGCGAGTGTACCTCGGCCAAAATGTCATTAAAAGATATGCTGCCCATCACACACACACATTCTCTTTTTCTCCACATGTTTGCTGATAAATGTGGGCATGCATCTGTTCAACACACTCGAATGAGCACTGTTTAACACGAAATTAAGGCACACTTTTATGGCCTCTCTCTCTTTTTTTTTTTCGCAATTTATTTTTACACATAAAATGTATTAATAGTAAATGATTGAGGTGCTGTTTTTGTACAGGGGCAAGTAACACCAAATATTAAATCAAATAAATGTATTTTTTGTTTAGGTTTTTTCGGCTGCTTTTTGGTTTGTCAGCATAGGCTTTCACATCAAAATGGGCCACACTGATCAATTGAATACGATGCAAGCTACAAGACGCTGATACCGAGCGCAAGCAACGGCCCTGTTCTGCCCATGGCGAGAGCTCTTTGCAGAGCAGCGAGGCCAAAAGGAGACATTGAAATTCAAACATGTCGCTATTCTGCAAGTCTCACAAAGAAATTATCATCATCAAAAAGTGAATTATCTACATTGTTGTACAGTTTTCCTTCTTTCTTCCTCTCTTTCTCTCTTTTTCTCTTTTCCCTTTCAGAAAAATGTTATTTGATCGATACAGAAAGAAGCCAAACTCGCCCAATGACAAAAAGAAATCAAGTTTAGCAAACAGCATCCTGAAGAGATTTCCAATCAACCTCACCTCCTCCAAGAAGCTCAAAAAGCAGGACGAAAATCCCAATGTTATAAATCAGCCAAGACCATCAGTGTCATTGCCAAACATTACGACTATTGAGCTACATGCTGATTCGCCTATCATCGCCCCCAAAGCACCACTTGAATCAGCTCATCCATTCCCCCCTCAAATTACCCCTTCAGCACCACACAAAGAAATTGCTTCCATGGCAAGACAAAGAAAGCGGCATTCAGCAGAGCAGCGCAAGAGGCGCCATCATCTGGTCTCTATGCAAGACGTTCACCGACACTCCTTTACATTTGGACATTTTCCATCCAGCAAATCCAATAAGCTCACAATGGCTGAACTGTCCTTAACCGCCGCTCAATTGGCGAAACTAGACAAATTGGTAGGGCTACAGGATAACACTGAGGCGTTGCTGGCTCAATTAGGCACAACGCAACCTCCTTTACTCGTCCCACATAGATCTATCAGCCACCAGCACTTGCAGATTCCTCTACAACAGCCGCACCAAAAACTCAATCGAACGCATTCCGAATCGCATGCCAAAACGAGGGAAAGAGAGGCTGATCCCATTGAACCAGACGAATTGATTGAGCTTTTGACTGCCGAACAGCAAGGCCAGGGCCCGTTAGTAACACTCATTGATGTTCGAAATATCATGGAATACCAAAAATGCCGTATCAGGGGCTCTTTGAACGTCAATTTACCTTCGTTGCTCATCAAACGATATCAACGAGGTACGGTTTCAAACTTTAACCTGGAAAACTTTATTACAACACCCGAAGGCCGAGACATGTATCTTTCCAAAAAGCATCAGGCATCTTCACCTAAATTCTCGACGATCCTCGAGCAAAAAGCCGTGGAGGCAGAGCAGAAGAAGAAGAGCAAGCCAGTCTGGGTCGTGTATGATTGTGAAATGTCAGAGGACGATCAAACATCGCAAGCTTGGACACTCCTCAACGTATTAGAGAGACTCATTGGAGCCGACAAGAAGAGTCCAGGCAAAGTGTATTATTTATGCGGCGGCTTTCAATCATTTCTTCAGTATCAAGAATGGCTCGAGTCTTCCCAGTGGCAACAATCTTCTTTACCCCCTAATATTCCCTCAACCAACAGTGCTGGCACTACCACTACAACAACATCAACAACAAAACAGAGCAATATACCGAGACGCTCTATCAGTTATACCATTGGAGAATCGAAAACAGATCTGCACAAAAGGACAAGCCTGTTCAGCCTAGATACACAAGCTGCTCGAGTGAATAATGCAAATGCGCTGGCGCGAAGAGCAAAAAGAAGATCACATCAACAAGCACAAGATACCACCTCATTGCAACATCATGCTGCCATCCATACTGCCACCTCATCGACGACCAACGGCGCTCATCTCAACACCAGCATGGTTGCTCCTTCAAGCAATAATCCCCTTCTGAATCGTGTGGCAGAGGACGATGAAGTCATGACAGCAGATTGCTCGCCACGTACTGAATCAGATTTCGGATTTGTCATTTCAGAGATCATTCCTGGATTCCTGTTTGTGGGCCCTGAAATTGAAACGCCAGAGCAAGCGGATCAACTAATTGAAGAACGTCATATCAAGCGTGTGCTCAACATGGCGGAAGAGTGTCAAGATCAAGGTTTGGGCCAGCGTTCAGTCCACTATCATAAAATAGCAGCTCGTGATACCTTGGAGATGAAGAATATTGAGCTTGTCATGATGGAAGCAGTTCAATTTATAGGTAAAGCAGATGTGTGTGCACAGCAAAACATCGATATACTAACGCGTTTCTCTTACGGTTGCTTCTAGAGGAGGCAAAGAAAAACCACGAGCCTATCTATGTGCATTGCAAGGCTGGTAAATCGCGTTCAATCACAGCCATCTTGGCCTACTTGGTCACCTCAGAGCGATGGACACTCAAGAGAGCATACCGTCATGTCATCAAAGCACGGCCCAACATGTCGCCCAACATTGGATTTATATCTGAGCTCATGAAAATGGAGGCTCAAGTGCATGGTCGTGTCAGCAGCTTTTTAGAGTCTGACTGGCAATCAACATCTTTACCGAGTCCTGAATATGCAAATGAATTGTTTCAATTAGAAAAGGCATGGCAAACTGCAGCACAAGTTTGATGGTTCGAAGGCAATGCCAGCATTCTGTAATAATTCTTTGATAAATCTATTCATTAAACAAACATGTTCCTAAAACTTGACTAGTCGTTTATTATTACTCTGCGGTAACTATCACTAATGTGTTCATCATCAGCAATACACGTTGTCAATCGCCTCGATCCATCTCATTGAAATGCTATACCAAATTTATTGAATATCTTACTAATGTAACTTTATCGACGGTGTAATAACATGTGAAGGCTCTCCATGGATGCACGTTTGGCTTCTCTGGAGCACCTCACACTTCTAAAGTATTACTGAGAACAATTCATCTAACGTGTAGGTAATAGCATACATGCATTGCCACTCACTACGTAAAGGTGTGCAAATCACAGGAGACGCTTTAATTAAAAAGCACAGGTTTATAGGCTTTGTTCCAACTGAGGTAAAGTTGCAGATCCTGGGTGTCGCTCTCAAATCAGCTGCTCCTTCTAGTTCGACGACGATGATGAATTGATAGACTGATTTGATGGCGCCCAATGTGCCATATTAAATGAGAAGAGAAAAAAAAACGGTAGTCTGCGCTATTTGCTATGAGAATTTCTATAACCACGATTCACGTCCTAAATTTTTCATTTCGTTTGTAATATAAAAAATGTTGCAAAACAAGAAGAATTGCAACAGACCCCACTCATCATCATATCCTTTGCTTGTTTCATGGCACAGCCCCAGATGGCTACAAATTGCATCCAGGCGCCCAGTTTTTGCTAAAATGGTCCATAGGCACAGTTCAAAGCTGCCGGCATCTCCAAATATACATAAATGTATCCAGTCACCTAGCTTTTGCTAAGAAGGGCCATGGAACTGATTAAAGCTACCGGCAATTCCAAATATGCGTTGCAGCAGTTCTGGCAACACCTCGAAAGGCAAGAGATATGAATTCAAAGAAAAGGTAAAGAATATCAAATCTCTATTGTGGTTATTTATATAAACAGTGACGTCCTGGGGTTGATGAAATAACATCTGATCTCTAAAAGCCTCCTGCCTTTCTTCCATTCACCCCCACATACCCATCCACAGATGTCTTATATTACTCAAGAAGCAACAGACCATATCTTTAGCTTGATTAAAGATGATGATTCTACTGAAATACTTTGGTCATGTTTTGTTAGTGAAGCGAAGCATTTCATCATAAACTCTTGGGACAAGTTTCCGAAAAACGATGCCTGTCGAGCCTATTGGCTAAGATTCTATCACAATCAAGTAGCAAAATTAGGTTGTGTTGCCAACACAGGCTATGACAATTGGTTCACCATTCAAAAACTGGTGAATTCTATAACCAATCAATCAACTGTACCCCTACAGACAATCCCATCATCTGCCTCAATGCCAGCATCTGCCTCAATGCCACCACCGCCCAAGTCATGCTCGCTTAAATCAGTAACAACAAGTTCCTCCAACTCAGCAACATCGTCGTCAAAGTCCAAATTAGGTACACTGTTATCTAACCAAAATCGTCAGATTGCTTTGGATTTATACAATCAAATGGAAGACACCAATAAATGGAAGTTGACATCTGGCCGATTTGTCGAAGATGTAATGCATAGTGTTCTATTATCGCAACCATTTGAGCAGTAAGTAGAGCAAATGTTGGGTTTGTTATGCGGACTAATGTCATGTTGGATAGTCCATCTCAGTATTGTATACTAGATATTGACGATGACAATTGGATTGATATTTTCACACCTGAAGAGAGACGAGAAATTACTCTTGCTATTCCTCCAATTGAATTACCCAGCATGCCATCTGACATGGTTAATTTTCTAATTGATATCCCAGACACTGAAGATTTGACAGTGATTTACAACCATTTGGAAAACACCCCGCTTGACTACAACAGTCAAAATCATTTATTATGGCTAAAACACAGCATCCAAAATGCAATTGAGTTGATTGATCAAAAATACTTGCCCATCACAACTCAACAAGAAGAAGACATTTGTTTTAGTGTGTGGAAATTTGTCAACGATGCCTTCAGATGTAGCAAATTGACAGCTAAACAACAAATTTCTTCGACAGCATCCAAAGAAGCCGTCTGCAAAAAGCGTAAAATTGCTATGACTGAGCCCATCCAACGACAGAAGCATGCACTGGTTCCTGACATCTCTATTCTATATGGTTCACAAACCTACGCCATCATTGAAGCTGCCAAAACAGAAAACGACACAAAGCAGCTTGTGGAAATCTTCAAGAAATGCCCAGAATTTATGTCAGAAATCTTGAATCAGCTAATCAAAGAAAACCCAACTGAACAGCGCGAAATCAAAGTGTATGCCTCAGTCTTGTCGAAAGCTACCTGTTGTTGTTTGATGCTGAGCAACCCATTTGGGTATGTAAAAGTCGTGTCTCGTAGTAAAAAGTTGGCCCATCCAGAGGTTAAAGATGCATTCAAACCAGATATGTGTACATTGCTTGATCACTTTTGGGGATTCAAGTTGGCCATTGAAGCTGTTGTAGATTCCTTGTCCAAAAGTAAATATGAAAATAGTCCATTCAAGCAAAAATAAAGGCTTAACTGTTCATGATTCTGATTGATATTTCCTGCTTGATTCACAAGTTACAATGTTTTTGGGTCTACTCAAGTTTAAATATTGGTTAATCACTTAATTAAATCAAAGCATCTTTATGCAACTATCGAGGAATATCTCATATGTGGGTATCCGGTTCGATTTTTGTTTCCAAATAGGTGTGAGCGGGTTGCAATGTTCGTGTTCGATATCCTGATGATGAGGTGTGGTCAGTATTCATTATGCAGTGTCCTCTTTTATTAGCTAAAGCTAGGGCAAAACACAACAGCCTGAGCTGGGATTGAATTTCAGAGCTTCATCAGGTCCTTTCAGATACTACATTTGGACATCTGAAAGCCTTCCAAGGGCAATTACACAAAATGTTATTATATAAGCGACAGGTATTTCTTAACCCTTATAAATGCAGAAAAGATCAAGGAATCCGATAGTACCAATATCAAAGCAATCCATTTAGTCTGTGCAGAGCAAATGCCAAAAAATGCAAAACACGTTTTTTGAGGAAATGTCTACAAAACGCATAGTAAACTGGTCTACAGACACTGTAACATGATGCTTTGCGTTCATACGGTTGATTTGAGCTTAGGAACACCATAGTAGAAAACCTCGTTTTTGAGGTGAAAACTCGCATTCTTTGAAATCATCAAATTTTCCTGTACTAGTATAAGGCCAAGATGCTCAAAAATCGATGATCAAAACTTTCCCCAAAAAATCGCTGGAAAGTGTCCCAAAGCCTAATGTCAGGTAGAACACGATTGCACTTGTTCCGAGGCCGAGATGACGCTTTGTTGGCAAGATATAAGCGATTGAAATTGTGATTTTTATAGTGGTAAACACATTTGAGGGCTGCTCACTCAACAATGTGCTTTCTAATACCTGATCTGTTGGTATACAATTGCTCATATAGCATAACAGCGTAGTATCGAATTATTGGCTCATCAAAAGGACAATGCAACTCCTGAAATTGCTTTTATAAGTCTTTTATACGTAAAATCTCAACATTTAGTAGAGTAAAGCTTCAAAAGTGCATTTTAGCGGCTATAAATACATCGATTGCCTTTCAAGATCCTAAGAATTCTCTTTTATTATAAACTATACAATCAATGCATGAAAGCATTGATTGACATATACAGCACGCTATGTGTGTGTGAAATCTGTGAAATGCATATCGCAACAAGATTTATCATTGCAAACACCACCGTTGCTTTCAGCACGACACAAGATTCCTGTTTTCTTGTGTCGCACATCCATACCGCTGGTAACACCAAGAGAGTCTAGTGCGGAGCGGTATGGTTGAAATGTTGAAGGTGTGTTTTGTTGCGGTGGCGGGTTTGTTGATGGACTTGTTTGTGGATGTGTGGATGATGCAGATGGTGTATTTGATGCTGACAATGAAGGATTGTCTGATAATTTCAATGATGAAGGAGGATTCTTTGGTATAGTAGATATTTGCGCTGAAACAGGCGTTGGCGTCGAGTTCTTTACAGGATCTTTTGGTGGTAAAGAAACAGATGCTTTTGATGCTTTGGCTTGTGGCAGTGGTTTGGACTTCTGAACGGCCATGGGCTTTTGAGGCATTGGCTTTGGAGGCATTGGCTTGCTCGAATTGGCTGGCTCTCGCCCACCAGGCAATATACTTCGTATAAAGCTGGTTTCAGTTGGAACGTACGTGATGGTTGTGATGGGTCTTGCACCCATTGCTCTAGAGGAGGGAGCGACCGAAACGCTCACAGAGTTCAGTGCAGCAGTAGAGTTATCAGAGACAAGTGGATTTTCAACAGTTGATGGCTCCGGCGAGGCAGTGCCGTTCTGTCTCAGCATCAAGGATTCTTCAAGTCGACGCTGAGCAAGGTAATAATCATGTCTGGTTCTTTCACCCATTGTCATTGGCTACAGCAGAGAATGTATCTTGTCAGTATTATCCTGTCAGTAATGGCATAAAATGACTTACGGTTGGAGGTGCAGCTCTGTTGACCGCTTCCCTGTATAGCGTGAGCAATCGATTGATCTTTCGCCTTCCCATATACATCATCAGCTCTTCCTTATCGATCAATTCACCCTCAGGACTCTACAAAAAGAAATTTACATCAGTCATCATTGGCTGTGCTCTCCGTCCTATCTTATACTTACAATCAAGCCCTCAAAATCAGGCAACGTAAGCTGGTTTGTATTCTTTAAGAGCAAGCTTCTGGCCTTGACTAATATACGAGGCGCTTCGATTTCCGAGCAAGTGAGAGCGTCCAAAAGCTTCTGTCTATCCACCTTGTAATTCTTGAAATTCAGCTTTTTGGGATGGCCATAAAACTCGTTGGGCAGCAGTCGACGCTTTTCAGGCTGTATCTTTTTCTCCAGCTTTTTGGCCTTCTTGGGTGTCGCCTTTCCTGGGATGTGGTCATCGCCAAAATGGTCGTACCGGGACACCTGTTTGACTAGCTCTTTGTAGTGCACTTTTTGAATTCTGGAGAGTTTGCCATCTTCCATGAACTTGTCGTAAAGATCACACAGAAACATCTTCATTTGGCCGACGGAAGTGTGGCCCAGTTGCTGGCTACGTCGGATGGCTTGTACGGTCTGCTTGTTTAGTTTGGAAAGATTCATACAGTTTGGTGGGTCGGATGCAGTCTTCTCTTCTTTTGCAGTCAATGCATCACGTTGTGTTTGAGGTTCATCTGTCTTCTTGGTCCCGCTCTTCTTTGCCTCCGCCTGAGCCTCCTTATCCTTTGCCGTCTCACCATTTGGCTTTACTCTGGCGGGCTCCTCCACAGGCAGCCTCTCTGGTCTTCCGCTTCCAGCGCCCACGATTGCTTTTGCTTTTCTAGGCGGCTGCTGTGTGTCCTCCTCCTCCTCTGAGTCGCTGTAGCTACGGTATTGCCCGTCAATGGGCGCCTTCTCCTTCCCTTTCTTTGATTTCGCTGGCGTGATTACTGCTTTTCTATTCTTCTGGATTGATTTGCGCACTTGGAACTCTAACTGTCGCACTCGGATTGCATCTAATTTGGCCTTCTTTTCCTCGAGTAAACGTGCAATTCTGTTCTCCTCGTTGGTGTGGCGTTCCAGTTCCTGGGCCAGTCTATCCCGCTCGCTTACAAGTTCAGTGATGATGTCTGGCGGCTGTCGTTGATCCATGTCCGTGTCCTGATCGTCGTCCAAAGTCAAATCAATAGGCGAGTTTGGTGCAGTATGAAAAGAGCTGATTGAGTCAGTGTCAGAGGCTCCATCTCGGATGGTAATAGGGGTCTGATGCTGTGCCACTTTGTCAACAAAGGTTGTCCAGCAATTGGTGATTGTGGTCAAACGCGATGAGCTGAACTCTGGGCCAGGCACAGCAGCTGGCGGTGGTTGCAGCTCTTGGGAGACCTGCGGCAGCTGATCCTGCTATGTCCACATCAGACTACGGTGAGTATATTTATCAGCAAAGAGCACAGCAAGCTACCTACATGAACCTGGGTTTGTGTGTGGTTGGGCAGAGATTGATACATGTGGAGGCCTTCGTCATCCGATGAAACATCCATGTCAGATCCGTCGTCCTCTGGCCTGACTCCGTACGAAATGCTGTTTGGTTTCGACATGTTTGAATTGAGTGAAGTGATTGAGCAAAGCATGTCTCTTGCTCGAATCTGTTGTTTGTACAGATTCCCCAATGTGACTGTAACAAGAGCAGGAGCACAGTGTGGTGAGAGAGCCGGAGAGCCAAACCAAAAGGGATCACTCGTCTTGGTGGTTACATGCATCAAGGAAGAATGTATTTCCCTTTTTCTTTTCTTTCTTTCTCTCATCACCTCTTTCATGTCACATCCACCACAGCCACCACATCCGTCCATGCAGTTTCCTGCCGCCAAGTGGATACAGAACGACAATGACGATAGCGACGGCGATCAAGTTGGCTTGGTTCCTCACAACAGAGGCTATAAACATATCCTTTTTTTTGCTTGAAATCAACCGCTGGTACTAACTGCCTACTAACCCTATCCATCATGTCTGCTATTACCTTGACCCTTTACATACTAAAGAGATGGGCAGCGTCAGATTCGCAATTTGGAGGAAACAAGTTACGTGCACCAAAGACACTTGCTGAAGAAACTGAGGTGAGAGAGATATCCATGTGAGCGCGAATCCAATAAACTAACAACGGCCTGTGTAAAAAAAAGTTTTCAAACGGTGGAAAGAAGAGAACCATTGTCAAGAGAAAGAGAAAGAGAGTAGAGGATGGCATTTCAGATGAAGAAGAGGATCCATACACACTGATCAACATTGAGGGTAAAGGAAAAAAGCAGAGAAGCGAGGCAGCACTACCCACAACTGACACTCTCTGTGTGCTTTACAGACATTCTAAGTCCTATCGAGTTACCAACAGACATTGTTCGCAGACCAGCTTTAAGAAGAATCCTTCTGTCTACTCAAATCGATGCCCTGGCAAAGACATCCATGGAGTTCATTGAAGGCGAGAAGAATTTCAACAAGATCTTGTGTCGTCTTTCAGCCATCATGCACCAAGACGACCCTCGCTACTTGGACTTGACATTTGACCGTACCGTGGAGCAGCGCCAAAAGTACAAGGAAGACGTCGAGGCTGCCAATGCGGCTGCATCGACCTTGACTGCGGCCGCTACCGGGGAAACAAGCAATGTGGTCGACGCCCTGGACCCCAAGGAACTAGATCAAGAAATTGAAGCCCAAATAAAGGAACGTGCGCCAGCAGCATCAGCGACAAAAGACCATGCTGATGAGGACCATGACATGCACAACGACGCTGACGACGAGGAAGAGAAACAAGAAGTCAAGCAAGACAGCGACGATGCACAGCCGCCACAGCAGGACCAAGACCATGACATGGATGCTGATGTCGAGGCCAGAGAAGTTGTGAAACGGGTCAAGGAGCTACTATTGGTAAGCCAGGCTAGGCAGAGGGAACCCTGTTTCTCACTCATATTACCGCATTTAGGAAAACATCAATTACAGCAACGAATACATCTCTCGTCTTCAGGGGGCTCGCAATAAATTATGTAAAGCAAGCATGCAAAAAGACACTTTGTGGAAAGAGTTGAAGGCCAATGCAAAAGAGGAAGATGTTAGAAACAAGGCAGCACCGGCTTATCATCATTGAACGATTTATTGAGTAATAAAATCAAAGATTTATTGCAATTGAGCCTTTACTTTTTCCTTGTATTTCTCTGCAGCTGATTGGAATTGCTGTTGATTTCGAATTGGACTCTGTAGCACAGCGATTGGCACCAGATCTTCGTCGTCCTCATCCTCGTCTGAGAATGTGTCAAGCAGAGACGACGGCGTGGTTGGGTAAGAAGGTCTTCGCATAACAGGCTGTGGTTGTGTGATAATCATGGGCGGAAAGTAGCCTGTAGCAGCCATGTATCTTGTTGGCGCAGGTGATGGCTGTCGAGCCTTCCATTGGTGTGGCATGTGCTGCTGCTGCTGATGCTGATATGGTATCACATATTGGCAGAGTGGAATATCGTCTTCTTCTAGAGGACGCTGCTGTTGATAGTTGTACTTGAACATGGCATATACTAATAGTGAACAAAGAAAGCAGCAATTCCTTGAATTCAGGCATTTTATATATTTAGAAGGCTCTTCTCCTCTCTTGATGAGGGTAATTATTATTGTTTTACTCCTTTGATATCCACTGTGGATAAAACACAAATAATTTACTTGTTATTTACACTTTATTTGAGAATAATCATTGTATGCATATTAATTGACCATATAGCGATACAATGAAATGTGTTTATACATGTGTGTGAAGAGTAAGAGAAAAGAGATGATTGAAATGAATGTACATGTATACATAAGATGAACTGCAAGCGACGCAAAAAGCAAGGAGCCAGAAAGAGAATAGAAATAAGGAGGTACTGTTGTATATGGGTGTATAATTAGTGGTTGCCTTGAGGTGTATGTGCAGCAAAATGTAAGAGCGATTTGATAGAGGGCAGACGGTATTCCATTGCCAACATGGTAGTGTCGTCCAGTGGCGGTAAGTAGATCTCTTGCGTGATACCGCTGAAATCCTGGAGCGATGGAGGGCTAGGCACATCCTCCTCTGAGCTACTTGTGTAGGTGGATGCTGGTGTGAAAGGAGTAGATGTTGCAGTGGTATCGACCATCTCCATGCTATCAATGTTACAGAATGATGTTATATTGTGCTGCTTTTGTAAATGCCGGGATAGCTGTCCTTTACGCCAGAATGATTTGAAGCATGTAGGCACCGGGCAATGGTTTAATTTGGTACTTGATGATTGTTTGTAAGGACTAGTACGACTTTTGTTTGTTGTTGTTGTTGTCTTGTTAGCATCAGAAATTGGATCAGTAGATAAAGCGGTGTCGATGGCACTGGGAGTAGCGGCGGCGGCGGCGGCGGCTGCAGCGGAAGGATGGATGAATCGTAAAATAGAGCAATGCTGCTGTTGCTTCAGATATGCTTCTTCGTCATCTTTTGATCTGGACTTGGTTTTCTGGAATCTACGGATCTTTCTACGTCGTTGCAGCAAGACAGTAGGCGGGGCACTGTGTACACGCATGTGTCTACTCAATTCGTCGGAACGAGCGAACCTCTTATCACATTGTGGAAAGGTACACATGTGGGGCTTCTCCCCAGTGTGGGTTCTGACATGACGTACTTTATGCTCCAATCTGTAGAATGATTTGAAGCAGAAGTCGCATTGGTATGGACGCTGAACTGCAATTAGAGAGTCCAATTTCTCTTGATTTGTGTTTTGAAGCATTTGAAGATAAAGAGAAGGGAGAAGAGAAAAAGACAAAGGGGATGTGGGGAAAAATATTAAGGCATTTATATACGCATATACATGGCATCTTTTTTTTTTTTATATATAAATATATGTGATTTTCGCTTCTATATAAAATCCGGAATTGCCCTTTAAAGTGATTTAATAAGCTTCCCGTCAAAACAAATTATGTGCAATCCTATTGTAAACTTTTTATATGTGATATTTAACCCCTTGAATCACAAACGATTGGGGGTAGTAGGGAAATTTAAAGTTGAATGTGAGTAATTACACACGCACCAGAACCACATGAAAACACTGATCCATACACTATATACTAGTTGGTTTTCCAATGTCATGTATCGAACCTGTTGGCTTGCATTTCATTTAAAAGATTGCAATCACCATGGCAACCTGCAATGCCGTTTTTTTCTTCTTGCTACGAAGAGTGCCTAGCAACGAAACGCTCGGATCAATACTGCAAATTCTCCGCAAAATCACCTTACTCGTATATACTCTTTCCTTTTTATCTTACCCCACTCATTGCTTACCATTAAAAGAACTGCTGGACAAGACAGGAAAATAAAAAAGCTTAAATCACGGGTCCTTTTACATTCATTCCATGGTTTACAATACTATCAAAAAAGTCAATCCCGATCAGTCTGTGTATCTTACACTCACAAATCACAGTGCTTTCTCTTACAAGTTTCATTATAAAGTACCATATATTTACTTTACAATAAAAACATCTTGTCATACAAGAAAACATCCCCTATTTTCGTTACCTGTAATGGAAATTACATTATTGCACATTGGCCATCTCTTGACTTGTTGGCTGAGATGCATTGTTTGAAATGTAGAATTGAAGCTAGACTTTTGTCCGGCATTTGAAGCGACATTTGGATAGGCCTCAACGTGTATCCTTGGCATACATTACAAGGTATACTTGTATACTTTTGCGTTTATACGATAACGCTTTGTTATGTTGCCATTTTGCTCGTATCTAGCCTATGGGTGCGTGAGAACTTATCTTGTGAAGCTTGCGAATGAGGTTCAATTATTTCACAATCAACCATTTTTGGTTTAAAAGAATCATCAAGGAAAATGTTGATAGTTTTGGTGATTCAACCAAAATCTCGAAGCTGAGGAATTGCAATACGTCTCTCTACGACAAATGTCCTATGCAAAATGTGTTTGATATGCGCTTTTGTTCTTGTTACACCTCCATTTCATAGAGTAGCGTGACCAGATGTGCAGTAATGTTAGGCTTTGAGCCGAGATATCATAGCTAGTAGGTAGCAAAATAGATAGAGACGCAGCCCAAGAGAGCAAGCAATAGGCTCAAGTGGTTGGCACAGATTGAGGTGTAAATTAGATATCTAGACTATTAGGTAATATCGAATCTCATCAACTGGTGGACGGTATGCTCATCATGCTGAATGTGAGTAAGGGTAATTTGTCCTTGCTCTTGTTTACCCCTTGATAATAATATGATACTTCTTCCAGTACTCTACATAGTATACACCCTTTCTCACATGCAAAGTATAGCCAAAAAGCACACGAACATTCAATGAACCATGACATGTAAACTTTTTTTTATATGTTTATTGAAATTGCGTATATAGATTTTTAGACATATTGAGAGATCCAGCGGAAACCATCACCATAACCTTGTCTCATGACAACGGAACACATGAAAACCTCGATAGGACGGATATCAGTCAAAGCAACCTTGCCCTATTTTTCAGCAGTTCAATCATTTGAAACACTCAAATCAACATTCCTCCTTCTTACCTTGCCAGTTGTTTGGAATAAACCTAATTCTTGTCTGAGGGTCTCCTCACTAACAGCGCCAGGTGCATCAATCTTGTTACCGAGAATCAAGAAAGGAACCTTGGAGAGTTGTTCAATAGCCAAAAGAGCCTAACACACATACATATTGAAATAAGACATACTGAGATGACCACAGAGCAGTTTCATTCACTTACATCCAACTCGGCCTTGGCCTCCGGGAAACGAGAGTGATCAGCACAATCAACTAAAAAGACAATGCCTCCAACTTCAGGGAAATAATCTCTCCACAATCTACGAGCTTGTTGATGGCCACCCAAATCATAGGTGGTGAACTTGACATTACCAATAGAAAGCTCTTCTGAGGCTAAATGGTTCATTTGCTACATTAACCATCTGCGAGATCCAACAACTTAACATAACCGTAAACTTACTAGGATGAAGAGTAGGTTGCAATGTGGCCAAACGGTCATTCTTCAACATGTGTAACAAGGTGGTTTTACCAGCGTTATCAAGACCCAAGAAGAGAATCTTTGCATTCTTGTTCATAAGACCTACAAGCACAAAAGAGAAAACGACGCGATATGGTCAGTCTCCTTGTATCGACCATCCAACGCTCTTTCTACGCAAATTTACCTAAAGATGACAAAACATCCCAAAACCAGTTGACGATAAACATTTTTGATAATGTGTTGTAGTAATTATTAAATGGTATTTATATAAAAAGAAAAAAAAAAACAACGAAGGAGAGAGCTTTGGAATCCCAAGTGGAAGACGCGGTGCTTTGTTGGTTGGTTGGCTGGCGGCACAGAGAAATTCCATCACAATCCACCACACCAACACAATGAGTCCGTCGATAAGGACGCAATTTAACTTCAGTTTTGCGAATTGTCGCCTAGTAATTGGCTCTTTTTGTTGAATGAAGCTCTTCTTAATTCAGATTCAATGTGTCGTAATGCGCCTTCAATACGGGATGTGCTTTGCTAGTGCTCAGGGCAGCAGTGCATCAAAGTAACAAAGAAATTCATCACCTGAGATCTGAAGTGTACAGCATGCATCCTCCCCAATTGGAAATAACAATGGACTGATTTATTGTAGAGATGCTCAAATTATCCACATGGAGAGCAACTTTCACATGTCTCAAGAGAACAGGAATCACCATTGGTTATCAGAGCAGTACGACCTCATAACAGATACACAAAGCATCCAGCACAGAGAACACAGGCTTCGTTCACATTGGTTGATTTCTAGACATTCAGCCATTTTATTGACTTCATAATGAACACTCGTATAACTGAGAGACTTTTGTATATATACATGACTCTCGAATACTGTACACAATGAATCTAAATAAGAAACTGTTATTGTCAAAGAAAATCCCATTCCTTGACTCGATTTCAGTGGAGGAAATCAGTCATTCAGTATCAACAAACGAATGATGAGGCTTGATTGGGATCAAACTTCTAAAATTCATTCATGCAATCAATCCTCGCCGTTTAGCAATCTCAAACTCCTGGAATTAATGAATTAAATGGACAGTTTTATTTGCGAAACGATATAGGCAATAGCGCAGAACAGGAAAGGAAAAGAGGGCGTGGTTAGTATGTTTTTGTATGAACCACAGAAGGACCAGATTCATTGTAATCCACTTTGCTAATATAATTCTTTGCATCGATGAACACAAGCTAAATCCGTGTTAATCACTCATTTTATAGCACACATTCACGCAGCTTTACCTTTGCAACAATTTCTGCTCCTAACCAAGTTGAATATTGCTGATATTGTTTGTCTTTGAGCACAGTAAAGTAGTCTGGTATTCTGAGAAAGTTCAATTGGCGAGGTTGTGTATCGCCTGCATTCTCCGAGTGAGGCAAGAACAGTTGCACTTCGGTCTTGATACGTTTTGTGATTCCTGCCGTCATACAACAGCCTCCAGCAACAGCGATATTCTCCCAGAGCTTAGGTCTGATCTCTGGAGGTTCGCAATTCATAGCGGATAATCGCATTGCCTCTGGAAGTGATGGAGTGTCTATTTTTAACAATTCAGGATTGAACAGAGGATCCATACAGTCGTGTCGGTAAGGGCCAATGTTGAATTTGTGGTTTTTGTATTCTATTTCAGCATTTTCAGGTACGTCGCCCACTTCCTCCTCTTCCACCTTCTTTGGGTTGTCTTCGTCTATTAATTCTTCGGTTGATTCTGTAGGTAGTTCCTCCATGGCATTTGATAATTCTGCTGCCAACATGTTGTCTGCTAATTCATGGCCAACAGAAACGTTGCAAACACCAGGCTGTTCACGAACAAATTTGGCGAATTCTACATCCAACTCTAAACCGGCATCTGTGAATTGTTGAACGAGTTTGCTATCTTTCTTCAACAGTTCCAGTAAGTATGCGTCAAAATGGTTGCCTCCAATGGGAACGGAAAAGTTGGATTGAGATTGGACATTGCTGTCAACGATGATATTGACATCTACATACCTAGAATTAATGATCTGGCTCTCTGTTCATTCAGACATTGTATCGTCTTACCGGTATTCTCACTTCCAATATCAACCACCATGCCAGATACAGATCCACAACCAAATAAGGTCAATAGAGGTTGAGGTGCAATGTATACACCAGGCACATTGAAATTTTCAAAGCAGATTTGAGTGATTCGCTCGTGCTCCAGCTTTGTCCATTGAACAGGAACAGCAATCAATACTGGACTCTCGTTACGTGATTTTTTGATGTTGAGTTCCTTGAAAAGAATGTGATGCCAACACTCTTCAAGGTCTTTCCAGTTGACAATGGCGTTGTTTTTGATAGGATAGTTGAAATCAGCCATATTAACCATCTAAGATCAATGTTAATCTATTGCACCATTGCACCAGACAACATGTCTTACCACTGTAGGAGGCTTGTTGGTATCGTGCATGCCAATGCCAGCTGTTGTAATGGTGGATCCAACATTGATAACGACAAAGTTTTCTTCTCGGAGTGCGATAGACATATTGCTATTGTTCTGGTTTACCTAAAACGCGTTCCAACAGAAAAAATCTCTTGTGCCAAGATGGGGGTTCGCTTTAAATAGTCACCCTGTGGTGTGTAGTTTGGATGGCAGGAGGAGCATTTGGCGCGGTAAATAGATGAACCGACGTTTTGTTTGGTTTTGCAGCGACCCACCCCAAAGTAATACATGAAAAACCTGTAGCGAAACTAAAACACTGTGATACCAGCTTTTTTTCTCTCTTTTTTTTCTCTCCACATCTTTTCATCTATTTCATAAAAATGTCGAATACAAAGAAAGAAAGCAGTGTAGTAGATGGTTTGGTGAATCCTCCAGACAAGGCCCAGATTATATCCTTTTTATCGTTTACGTAGATACCTGTTACTATGGCAACGCTTATAGTTGCCATGGTTACAACAACACATCAGTTTTCTCGTGTTATTTACTAACGATGTACCCTTAACTCTTTTTCTTTGTTCATACTGCTCTAAAGTAACGATTGTAGATGGCAAATCAAAGAAGCATGTGCTTGGCCTACTAGCCGCTATAGTTCATTCAGTGGATGAATCCTGGTAAAATCTGCATAAAGATGGCTAATGTTGTAAACAACTAATCTTGGTGTAGTTTGGTTTTGTTTGAAGAATCTCAAGCGCCATCCATGCCACCCATTGTGTTGAAAACCATTCCTATTTATTCAGACTTGAAGGTTGACATTGGTAAGATTGATGAGCAAATCATACCTTCCATTATACCCACTCCCTTACCACAGCTCAATCAAGCTCCCTCGAAAGCAACAAGTCAGGTTTGTGATATATTTCGTAACATGATTAAAGTTTCTATTGTTAATGCAAAGCATGAAGATCTTCTTGTTACATTTTCAGTTCAACAAGACTCCGCCAGCGTCATATTTCCAGAGAAAACCATCATGTCAGACATGTTGAGTCAAATTAAACAGCTGAAATCCAGTGCCAAAGTCGACTCCTCAAGCGAAAACAGCTACGAGTGGACAAAGCATTATTCCAAATATAGCGGTAATGACTACATGATTTCATATATTCCTGCTCTCTTGTGACACATTTGTTGTAGAGCAAAAGCCAAAGAAATTGCCACCTGCAAGAGCCAATTCCCTGCCAGCATCTGACGATTTAGGAAACAGTTCACTTCGTTATGTTTTACCTTTGCAAAGAGCAGAAACTATTGCCAAGATCAACCTGAAGCGTACTAGAACTGTAAATGAGCCAAGGGAGCGCAAAATTACATTTGAAGCCGCAAAAGATCACTGGATTAATGCACAATTGATGAAGAAGGAGGATGAGTTTGTCAGATGGCAAAGGACAAAGTATGTGCACTGATTTGGCTTTATGAATCAGATACTGAACTGTTTGTTTAGTGTTTTTGTTGGCACATGGAACGTGCATGGTAGCCTGCCTACAACTTCTTTAAAGACTTGGCTTCAAGGAACACTCAAGGCCGACGATGGCTCTTCATTTGACCCTGACTTTTACGTTATAGGGTAATTTGCAAAGATAAATAGCCTTTAAGCGTTTAACTAATACAATGAATAGCCTTCAAGAGATGGAGACAAATACCGAAGCATACATTCGGTACGATCCAGCAAAAGAGAATGCGTGGGTGAAAGCCATCATCGATTCATTGAAGGATGGTGGAAAAGACTACTACAAAGTTGAATCTAAACAGCTGGTTACCATGCTCATGATTGTGATTGCAAAGAAGAGCCATCGACCCTTCATTTCAGAAGTGACAAGCACCTACGCAGGAGTGGGACTAATGAACATGATGGTAAGCTCTGAAAGTACGTCCGTACAAAACCATGACTGACATGTCATATAGGGCAATAAGGGTGGTATCTCTGTCCGTTTACGGTTTCACGATAGCTATCTTTGCTTTGTCACAAGTCATTTAGCCGCATTCACCGACAAGACTGAAAAGAGAAACCAAGACTTTACCGAACTTTCCAAGCGACTTGTCTTCCCTCAAAGGTCAGATCCCCTGACTGAATATGTCTTTTACTCCTGGAATGACGGTGGCGATGAAGGCGTGTCTTTCTTGGAAGCTAACAATGTACTCAGAGATTGGAGAGCGGAGGCGTCTATCTTCCACAATGAGTAAGTATAACGTTTTGGCCAGTTATTGAGCTATTGGATTAACTAGTTTGATAGTTTTCTGGTTTGGTGCGGTGATCTGAACTATCGAGTCAATTTGAATGAGGCTGTTATCAAGAATTGGCTTCGACAGGAAAGATTAGATATATTGTTGGATTACGATCAACTGTCGATTGAACGGGATGCCGGCAGAACTTTCCAAATGTTTGATGAGGGACCGATCACCTTTGCACCAACCTACAAGTACGATGCTGGCACTAATCAGTATGATACCAGCGAAAAGCGTCGAGCTCCTTCCTGGACAGACCGTATCTTATGGAAAAAGGACAGAAAAGGAACGGCTGAACAAAGCTTGGAGTTGAAAAGCTATAAAGACTGCATGGAGATGATGATGAGTGATCATAAGCCTGTGAGAGCTTTGCTGGAAATGAATGTTCGCAAAATCGATAGTCGACTTCAAAAGCAAACTCAAGAGAAACTCGTCAAGCAACTCAAGGACAATCAAGACGATCAGCCTCGCGGTGAGATTTCGTCTTCCTATGTTGATTTTGGCAAAGTGCAGTTCATGGAGTACAAGGAGCAAAACGTCATCCTGACCAACACAGGCACTGTATTGACAGTATTCAAGTTTTTGCCAAAAGACGCAGATGGCACTATTCTGCCTCCTTGGTTGCAAGTGAGCCCTTTATCCGGTGTTGTGGCTCCTGGCGAAAAGGTGATTATTCGATTCGAAGTTACTATTGACCCTACCATCTCAGCGCCCTTGAATCGAGGAGAGGAGAATATGGATGACATTTTGATTCTGCGTTTAGAAAATAGCAAGGATTTCTTCATCTCTGTGTCTGGATACTATATACCTACTTGCTTTGGTGTACCCCTGGAGCAATTATCGGAAATGGTTGTACCCATCAGTGAAGCAGCTGCTAAGAATTTGCAAAGAAGTAAACCTGCCAACCCCAACAATCCTCAGCAACCACCTTCACCAGTACTGAACCAGATCGATTTGCCAAAGGAACTATGGAAGGTGATGAACTTTTTGTGGAATGCCAACATGTTCAGAATTGTAAATATCCTCTAGAGAGAAGCAGAAGCCGCTCGCCCTAATCCATTGTGTAGGAATCATTGTTTTTGGAGCACGGTGATCTAATCGTATCCACTTATATTAGAAAATGTTTGGATAACGGAGAGCAATTTGATACCAATGTGTTGCTTGGCGGTGAGCCTTCCACTAGTAACCATGCAGAACCTGTAGCAAGCCAGGAACCAGACGAGAGCGATGAACTGTTTGATGTCAAGAGCACTCTCTCGGAATTGAGTCTGGACAATGATAAGCTAGGAAAAGAAGCTATCAGTGCTAATTCGATGATTGACGTTTTGGTCGCCTTTTTGGAATGCTTACCGGAACCTATAATTACAACCAACATGTACGAACGGGCCTTGGAGGCATCTGAGTCGGTTGAGGCAATGAACATTGTAAGTAACTCGCTATGCCTACATACATCCTGTACTAACCGATATACCAGCTTAAGGAGTCTTTACCTCCTTTCCATCGAAACGTGCTGTTATACATTGGAATGTTTTTAAGACAAGCTATTGACAAAGCGCCTGCCTCAGTAAAGAAACAAAGAGAGAGCCGCATAAGTAAGTATGCAAACGTTTTACAATCGCAGTGATGCTTATTCTGATTGTTATGGTAGTTGAATTGTTTACTGTCTTGCTGAGACCTCCCATTGACTTCAAGGAACGTAATCCTGTTGTAGCAAAGGAAAAGCGTGAAAAGTTTATATCCCAATTGCTGAAATCACTTCAAACGTGAGACGGATGACACGGGTCTTTTGTATTTTTACCTCATCTCTATGGATAAAGACACCTATTATACAATGTCGTCTTGCGGTTTTTGTTTGATTTTACTGATAATGTTTGTTGAATGTTGACTTGCTTTAATTGTTTCCTGCGTCGCAACCGAAATTCATGTGTTGCGAGGAAATCAACAGATTTTGAAAACGGTTGAAATTTTGAACCTTTTAGACCAGACACTTCATTTAAATAAGAATTTGTAAATGGATGGTGCTCAAAAAAATGTAATATGACCATCTTCGACATCTTTTTTTTTCCTAGATTTGACGATAATCAACTTGATCATATAGTTGGGCATCTTCAAAAAGCATTTTATAGCCAGAAATTCTCAGAATACAACACTTTTTACATCGATCTTGAACGTATTATTGTTAAACTCTTTTTCTGAGATATTAAATCTATTTCATCATGTCTGATACTTATGACGGTATCGTGTGTAGCTTTCTAAAGCTATTTGTACTATAAATTTTGGATGCTTCATCTTGCTTTTCGCATTTTAATTACATTTTTAGTTTCAATATCAATGCTTTATTTCTCTGAGCTGACTGAAAATTTGAGCCAATAAAATCGCTTAAAAAGCTAGTTTAAACTCCGCTGACCCTAGAAAATTTTTGCGAGGGTTTCCCTATGTTTTTTGGTTAGGCGGACTTTTAATCATTGCCAAATACAGTAATTTAGCAATTCAATCATCAAAATCCCCTAAAATGCCAGAATATGCCTTACTACACACCCCAGCTTATAATGCAAACGCGCTTGAGACTCTCAATTAGCACCAAGTAAGTGATACAAATCAAGCGAGGGCAGCCTATCTACCCTCAGCCTCTGAATCAAATCTAGTTGTGCTTCAACGATAGGCTTATCCACACAACGAAAAACGAGGGTCATGGCTCAAAGAACCATAAAAAGGAAGGGAAAGTAACAAGAGGGCATCACTAGAATGTGATGAGGAACAGAAGCATCACAATACAGTTACATACAAAAAGGCAACACGCAATGTGTATCATCAAAGTGACGAGTTCAAGAAAAGTAATAAAAAAAAGGCATCGTGGTTGCCTCATACGATACGAAGCAAAAACACAAATACCACCACCAGTATTACAGAAAAGGTAATACTTGAAGAACAAAAATAATGCAAGGCCACTCCACCATAGAGCAGCACTACATACCAGCGATACAATGCATCAAAAGATACACCATAGCACTATGGTACAGCAACAAACAGAAAAATAGTTGCGTGCAGCAAAAAAAAAGGGTGAAAGAACAAATCGCAACAGAGCAAACTAAAGAAGAATGCACAGTATTACGAGAAAGAAAGTAATAAAAGGGTTGAATGAATGTAATCCATGACAACCAAAAAAGGGGAATATACAAACCATATACAAACCAAACACAATCAATATAATATTGCAACGAACAACTGGCCTGAAATAAACTGTGTAATTAGTATTACTGTATATTGTACCGCGAAAAGTGACCCCTATCGGCTGATACTTACTGTAACAAACTTGAAAGATGTCGTCTTGGGTACTGGTGGTTGCAAAAGTATGCTTCTTTTGGCGAAAGTGGTGTTGTATTCAATCAAAAGTAATAAAAAGTATATGGTTTAATAGAAAAAGTGAAGTGCAAAAACAGGGTGGAAAGGGAGCCTGAAAAGAAAAAAAAAAAAAAAAGACGCGTTGCTGAGGGTGACTGCAGCCAATAAGCTGAGCACACAGAATTTGAATGACGTGTACACTGAACATTTTGCACTGTGGTGACTGTACCCAAATGATTTTTTTGTGATGATTTTTTTGAATCAAAATCGATATAATTTGACATTTGAAAACATTTTTGTTAAAATTAGCTGTAGAAAGTGTGCTCAGCGTATACTACTTTCTAATAAACTTAAGGGGAGAATTTGAAGGCGCATTCAATGGTGTCAATTTTAAAGTACTTTTAGAATGAAAAGATAAAGAATTTTGAGAAAATATAAAAAGCAGTTTTTCCAAGAAAAGTCGAGATTTAGCATATACAACGTTCAAAATAGCAGTTTCACAGGTTACCCTACATCTGTGCGGTCATTTTGATTTAATATATATCATAGTAAAAAGTGTCGTTTTCGCCTCCAAAATTGCGATCGTTCGATTTTTAACAAAAACCATGAGGGGTACCTCATGAAAAATCGTGGATTTTCATCGATTTGGATCGATCCAAAAAAAAAGTAAAAATAAAGGTTTAGGATGTAAATGGTGATTGAAAGCAATCATTTGGCACCACTCTGAGCATCTAGAAGGGCTTAGAAGACAAGATATTGATGGTTGAATTTCGACATTTTAGCTGGGAATTATACCTTTTGTGGCCTGTGGATCCACGGCAACTGATGCTGCAGGCTTGATTGATACCTCAAACAATTAGTATTTTTTGAGGCTACATACTAAATATCATTAGACAGAAAATAATGTAGACATAATGTATTCTTTACTTTAAAAACCCCTTAGCAATTCTGAATTATTATCAGTATTATTTCTCACATCATGCCATGCCTCAACGCGGCTTATAATGAGCTACCGACTATTGATAAGATTAAGTAGTGTCATATGCTGTGCATTTCAGCTATTTGTGAATTCCATTAAAAGTTAGAGCTAGGGCTGCATATAGTATGAGGATGCTACTTTTATACAATGAATAGATCTGATGATGGTTGAAATCGATAGAATTTATTACCGTAGTACTACTAAACTGCATACTTTTTTTCACTTTCCTCGATTAATTAACAAACAACTAAGGTAGCCAATGGATGTTTGTTCATATGGCTATAGCTCCCTCCAAATATGTACCGGTATACAGCAGTGTCGACATTATGGGCTCTCTCATATATAATAGTCAGATTAGGCCTGAAAACACGCTTTTGCTCTGTTTTGTCAAACACCCAAAACATTGCTCTACCCCCGCCATTTTAGAACAAGGTATGCAACATCCCCTTTATCAGTCTGTTACTACTAGACACTCGTATTGAACGGCTTTCCTTCTCATGAATCTTGCTTGTTGTCAACAACATCTGTGTTCAAAAGTAGGCTTGTTTTGGAAATCATTTATCCATCTTCATCAACACATACCTCTTTGGGTGGTGAAGGAATTAGAAAGGAATCCATTGACATTCACGCGAACATGAGTGTTAGCAAACAAAGAGAGCAATGACGATGTGATGACAGTGGGCATATTAAAGGCCTGAAGAACAGCAGAGAGATAGTCCAAATTAACCCGGTCATAAGCTTTTTCTTGATCGAGTAATAAAGTAATGGCAGTAGACTGAGTGGCGGTGGCGAGTGCTTGGGCACAATGGAGCGTCATGGCCGGTTCACCGATGAACCGGTTTGGCATGAAGCCGGATTGCGATGTGGTGGTCAAACGCTTACCAAAATGAGACATGAGTTGGGCGTTTAAGAGGCGGGTAAAGACCTTGCCATGATGGGGCAAACCCCCCTTCCAACAAAGCGTCGGAATAGACTCGCAAAGCGATGACAGTGGTAGCAGGGTGGGACAGCATGAGATGGATGATGGCGTATGGGAGGGAATCAATGCCAGGGCTCGATTGTTTGGGAGCTCGCGCGGAAGCTTCCAGCAGATCATCCAAGCTAAACGGGGTACATGATGCTTGATGTTCAGAATCTAAGATACTACGGTTAGCGGGAGGAATGTGATTAGTAAACGAGCGGATAGCGGCTGAGTCCACCGGGTCTGCGGTGTAAAAAAGGTTCTCATAATAGTAAGACACAGCGGCTCCCTGTTTGGCCTCTGTTGATGTACAGTTGTTAATGGTGGGGTGGTTCAAAGTGGGGAGAGCCCGTTGCATGGATCGAACTGTAGTGAGACGCTTAAAAAACCCAGCGGATTTCTCCCCATGTTCACGCTATTTGACACCCGATTGCAATGCCTGTATATCTGCGAGTTCCTGTTGTAGATTGCCGATCATTGTCTCTATTTTGGGGAGGCGGTCATTGTGCACATTGGAGGCTTTGTACGCATGGAGGAGCTTGTTAGTTGCGCTTGCTTTGGAGTCTACGAAGTAGCCGTTGACACCATTCCGACTGACGCCGGCTGCAGGACTGAGCGAACTTGCGTGTGAGAACCTTGTTGAGTTAATCTCATATTACCTGAGGAGAGGGACGGACGGTGTCGGTTGCGAGCTGGGCATGATACTCATCCAGCTTGAGAAACAATCGCTGGCAGAAGCATTTGTTGGATGCTAGCTGTGGATTGGCGCGCCACAGACCCTTAGCTCGATCTGGGTGTGCAAAAGTCAATTGAGCAGACAGCAATGCGTGATCAGTCCAGTCCGAGTTGACAAAGTGGACGAAATGGTCAGTACAAAAATCCAGCAGTTCAGGGTTCAGGAACATGTAGTCAATTGTTGTGGAGAACGTTGTATGTCGCCGAAAAGTGGGAACAAGGGGATCATTCTGAAAGGCGTGAGTGCCCTCCTGATAAAAGTGGGTGATCATTGAGTGGAAAAGCCACTGATACTGCATACGAGACGTTTTTTCAGCAGGTGAAGGAGGGCGATAGTGGCGAAAGTTGTAATTAAAATCGCCTAATACAATGGAAGGTGCCTCCTCAGGGACGGTAAACAAGCAGTTGGATTGCAGGCCTTCCTCGGTAGACGACAGAGCAGTAGTAGTGAGTGTCTGGAAATATGGTTGTTGTAATAGGTGAGCATAAAACGAATATCGAGCGGAAGGGGTGGCTGGGGGGCATAAATGTTCATGATCTGTAGAGGAGGGAATAAATTAGTGCAGTGGGTAGCTTTGCAGTATATAACGCGGCCATCATCAGAAATGTATATGGGTTCAATGATAACGTTAGCATCCAGAGTTACTATCCCTCAGTGGGACGACCTGAGTGAATAGGATGATGCTTGTAGTTGTAGATTGATGAGGCGTTGTTGGACATCGGGGTCAGATGCGTAAGTTTCTTGGAGGCATAGGATGTGGCGTGGGGGATTATAGGATTGTCGTACGAACCTGCAGAAGGACTGGCTGGTGGATACTTGGGATGGTTTGGCTAAACTACGGCATTCGATACTTCAAATGATCAAGTTATTAGTTTGTTTAGTATTAGAAGATGAAGAAGATACCGGGTGGACAAAGACATTAGCAGAAGAAGCAGAACGAGGATTTATTGACTGTGATGGAGACTCACTCATTGAGAATTGTTATCGGTGGTGTCAATGTCATCGGATGCAGATTCATCATGGAACTCCTCAGTGATCTCCATAGCTTGGAATTCGACCACGTTACCATACAAGTCAAGAAGAGGGCGAGATTGAATATGAGTAGAGAAAGCGGGATCAAGCAATAATTGACCCACAGTAGAGTGTGGTCCTGGAGTGCGTTTGGCAGGTCTAGGGAGCAATTCGGTGAGGAGGGCTTGGCCAGTAGTGATAGGAATCCAATGTTGATCCATGAAGTACTTGAGGACACCGGGAACATTGTGCTTCTTGATGATGTAACGAACGGTACAGATGCATCTGTCAGTGTGCAAGGCGGCGGCAATACGGGCAAGTTGAGGTGCAGGCATATCAGCATACGCGGAATTAGCGACATGTTGGGTTCAACGGGGTTGGAATCCGGAAGGACTTGCAACTCGTTGTCCACCAAGCATTGCAGTACATGGGCTTGTTGGTAGTAGTCAGTGTGAATCAGTATGGAGCTCGTATTGCGTGCAGGGAAGGTAAATTCGGGGACTCGTTTACTATCAATATCATTGACGTTAAGAGTAGCACGGAGTTCGGCATGGGTCATGCGGTGAGAGCGGTGCAAGTGTAGGACGGTAAACTTAGGGGAGTCAGTGACAGGGCGTGGAGGACCAAGAGAGCAAGTGGCGGCTTCGCGGCGGCGCTTGTTTGATTCGGCAGATGGTTTTTTTTTTGAAGGATGGTCGTCCATTGAGGTGGCTTGGATTGAGAGGATGAGGCCCGAGTGGAGGATCCAGGTACCGAGACGGCAGCGGCTGTGGCATTGGGAGTCGCAGTCCTCATGAATCTTGTCTAGACCAGTGGTCAAAATTGGACTATTTTGAAAATCGCCCATCCATCAACGGCAACGCGTCTAGATGACCAAAGTCTGACCACACAATCGTGTTTCTTGCAAGATTTGGCATAGATACATGCTTATTATCTCATAACCCAGATGATTGACATTTGAAGACTTTGATTGATTTGATACCAAAATAATACAAAATTGTACTTTTGGATGTTATTGTTATGTCAAAATACAAGTATAAAATGAATCTGCCAAAGAATTACACTTTTATTGAGAATGCATCCAGAGGATGCATTTATATACTTTTCATTATGCTAGGGTTTATAGCATGATGATGAACTATCATACCATTAGGTTTACTATCTACTCAACAGTTGATTGTAAATCATGATTAGCATGATTTACACACGAAATCCTAAGAATAGACCCAGACTGGTAATTTGAGACCTTGACGGGATACTTGATATAACAGTTATGAACAGGCTTAGATTTATTCAAAATTCTTTTTTTCAGGATAGTCAACGTATTTGATCATGTCTAGTCCTTATGGTGGTATCGTGTGTAGTTACATTAAGCCATTTGTACCATGCATTTTGGATGTTTCATCTTGCTTTTCGCATTTTAATTACATTTTTAGTTTCAATACGAATGCTTTATTTCTCTGAGCTGTCTCCAAATTTGAGCCAATAAAGTCGCTTAAAAAGCTAGTTTAAACGCCGCTGACCCTAGAAAATTTTTGCGAGGGTTTCCCTATGTGTTTTGGTTAGGCGGACTTTTAATCATTGCCAAATACAGTAATTTTGCAATTTTATCATCAAAATCCCCTAAAATGCCAGAATATGCCTTACTACACACCCCAGCTTATAGTGCAAACGCTTGAGACTCTTAATTGGCACCAAGTAAGTGATGCAAATCAAGTGAGGGCAGCCTATCTACCCCCAGCCTCTGAATCAAATCTAGCTGTGCTTCAACGATAGGCTTATCCACACAACGAAAAACGAGGGTCATGGCTCAAAGAACCATAAAAAGGAAGGGAAAGTAACAAGAGGGCATCACTAGAATGTGGTGAAGAACAGAAACATCACAATACAGTTACATACAAAAAGGCAACACGCAATGTGTATCATCAAAATGACGAGTACAAGAAAACAAAAGGAGTCGAAAAAAAGTATCGTGGTTGCCTCATACAAAGCACGAACACCACCAATACCACCAGTATTACAGAAGAAGTAGTAATACTTGACGAACAAAAATAATGCAAGGCCACTCCACCATAGAGCAGCACTACATACCAGCGATACAATGCATCAAAAGATACACCATAGCACTATGGTACAGCAACAAACAGAAAAATAGTTGCGTGCAGCAAAAAAAAAGGGTGAAAGAACAAATCGCAACAGAGCAAACTAAAGAAGAATGCACAGTATTACGAGAAAGAAAGTAATAAAAGGGTTGAATGAATGTAATCCATGACAACCAAAAAAGGGGAATATACAAACCATATACAAACCAAACACAATCAATATAATATTGCAACGAACAACTGGCCTGAAATAAACTGTGTAATTAGTATTACTGTATAATGTACCACGAAAAGTGGCTTTTATCAGCTGATACCTACTGTAACAAACTTGAAAGGTGTCGTCTTGGGTACTGATGGTTGTAAAGGCAAGCTTCTTTTGGCAAAAGTGTCGTTGTATTCAATGAATAGTAATAAAAAGTATATGGTTTAATAGAAACAGTGCAGTGCAAAAATAGTGCGAGAAAAAATAAAATAAAATAAAAACGCGCTACTGAGGGTGACTTCAGCCAATAGGCTGCCGCAGCACAGAGCACGCGGAATCTGAATGACGTGTACAATGAACATTTTGCACTGTGGTGACTGTACCCAAATGATTTTTTTGTGATGATTTTTTTGAATCAATATCGATATAATTTGACATTTGAAAACATTTTTGTTAAAATTAGCTATATAAAGTGTGCTCAGCGTATATTACTTTCTAATAAACTTAAGGGGAGAAGTCGAAGGCGCATTCAATGGTGTTAATTTTAAAAGACTTTTAGACTGAACAGGTAAAGAATTTTGCGAAAATATAAAAAGCAGTTTTTCCAGTAAAAGTCCAGATTTAGCATATACAACGTTCAAAATAGCAGTTGCACAGGTTACCCTACATCTGTGCGGTCATTTTGATTTAATATATATCATAGTAAAAAGTGTCGTTTTCGCCTCCAAAATTGCGATCGTTTGATTTTTAACAAAAACCATGAGGGGTACCTCATGAAAAATCGTGGATTTTCATCGATTTGGATCGATCCAAAAAAAATAAAAATGAAGGTTCAGGATGTAAATGGTGATCGATAGCAATCATTTGGCACTATTCCCAGCATCTAGAACGGCTTAGCAGACAAGATATTGAGGGTTGAATTCGGACGATTTGGCTGGGAAAAGTACCTTTAATGCCCTGTATTTCTACTGCAACTGAAGCTACAGATATGATAAGTACCTGAAATGATAGGTAATTGCTGTGTCTATGCAATGAATACCACTGGATTGTAGTGAGATGAGTTTGCCATACTTACTCCAGATGAAAAACGCCATTTTTTTTCATTTGATCAGGTTTAGAGTCACTCATATGATTCAATCATGATGAAAGCTTAGTGTGTACCGCTACAAAAGCACACTCCATATAAAAAACGCATATTTGTCAAGATCGGACTGGCTGACAGCCCTTAATGTAAAATTCCATCCATACAAGTTGTGGTAATAATGCATTTTGCGTATAACGTTTTATCACATTACGACAAGGCTTAGATTTGTTTACAACGATCATAAGAAATGAGTAGGTTAAAGGTGAAAGAGCCCAATTCAGCACTATATAGACTTGGGCAAAACAGGCTCATTTGCCATAATTCAATGTCCCAAGCCATCAGCACAAAGAACCTGTGCTGACCATAAAGCTGAATTGACGATTTGCAGCTTCCGACGAAAATAGAGGCTGCCAAAAAGAAGGAGGAAAAAGAAAAATGGGAGGCAGGGAGGAATTTGACGTTTTTGACACTGAAAGAGAGTACAAGAATCACATGTAAACAAACTGTTGATGAGTGCTTAGTGTCTTACTTGCACCAAATGTCTGGCCTAAACAAATTGGATAATAGTAATTAGCAGACAGAGAGTTTACTAGTCATGTCTGACGAGTGTTTGCAAGCGAATTAGGGTTAGTTGTTAATGTCAAATCTAATCCTGCCTGCAACGCTGATCTCAATCACAGCCTTATTTTATCACAATGCCATTAGCCGTACTCCAAGTTGGATATGCTCATTTGCATGCCTTTGTTGTATTGAAAGTTGAGATTTTATTCATCGGCTTTGATATGTACATGGTATTTTTTAAATTATTCTATTCTCTTTTTCATCACGTTCTTTCACACCCATAGGTCGGATAGCACTTCCATCTGATACTCGAGGTTGCTCTCCGAGCACAACTGTACCAAAGCGTTAATAATCGTCCTCAAGTTAATCCTATCGTATCAATCATTACCTCTTTTATATAAAATCCATGAAGTAACAACCACAAATGGTGCTGAAACAATGATAGTTGCTAATCTGAATGTATGTATTAGCCATAGCCTTCACTCCAAAATGCAATAGACGACTACCTTCTTCCTGCAGGCGATAGCTTAATGGCCATGATGGTGTGTGTATTGTAATGAAATGCTGGAATCAAAGAACAAGGGATGGATGGATTTGAATTGGCAGGCATTACTTTTTGACTGGTTATTTTAGACATTGGCCTTACTAGATTCTGGACATATCTTCAAGGTAAATAGTGCTCTCGATTTCAAGCCATTTTCATTACAAGCATTTCAATTGAGTACACCAAATGTCAGGTAGTTCTTTCAACAAAGCAACATGCCTATCAAATTTTGATACCCTATACACTGAAAAACAGAATTGCCCATTGAGACCATAAATCAATCTTCAGGGACTTCTTCAACGAACTGGTCTCATTGGACTAATTAAACGCCTCTCTTTCACGAAAAAAAAAAAAAAAAACTTGGGAAAT
This sequence comes from Mucor lusitanicus, assembly GCA_010203745.1. Taxonomy (NCBI): domain Eukaryota; kingdom Fungi; phylum Mucoromycota; class Mucoromycetes; order Mucorales; family Mucoraceae; genus Mucor; species Mucor lusitanicus. The sequence goes on along the minus strand of JAAECE010000003.1, from coordinate 1,159,597 downwards.
CAGACAAACAATAGCGTTGCGCGTTTACAACGTACAATTAAACAAACATGGAACCTCAATTGCAACCACATCCTGCTGCTACCAAAGTGATTGATTTCCTGGATTGGTCTTGCAGTACTACTGAAAATCTAGAAATAAGCTTAGGTAAATAAGCCTTGTCCATTGTATACACAACCTGTATTAACACACATGCCAGTTCGTCCACAACATGGCGACAGTAATTCCAACGAACCTACAGCATCCACCACATTTCATCCTGAATTCACATATCCCATCTTTGGCGACCATGAAACAGCATTTGGATACAAAGATCTGTCCTTACAGGTACGTTGGAAACTGGTAAAATACTTACCACGAATTAATCAACCTTACAATGGTTAGCTGAAATACGCTTCAGGCTCATTACGACCTTTTATTTCAATGGAATATTCAGCAAAATATCAACCAGCAAGCGCTTCCTCCTCGGTGGAACAGGTCCAAGCGGATGATGTACTCAAGACATTAGAAGAGTATTTGCCTCAGGACTATTTGGCCAACCACAACGAGTTCATTGATGTAGTGAGAAACGACTACACTGCATTCAAGCCACTTGGAGAGAAGATCCTTGAATACACTCGAGAGAAGGACGATGGATCTGTGGAGACATTCGAGATCTTCAAGGTACAATGCTAGAAAAAAGAAAACAGTGTGGACGTCAAATCTGTTACTTACGTGCATCTGGTAGAATTCATTTTCAAATGCCAAGTTTAGAGAATATCACTCGCGCATGCAGTTGTTTGTCTTGTTATTTATTGAAGGATCTAGTTATATCGAAGACGATGATGAAAAATGGGAGATTTATACGAGGTACGGTTGGATACGATTGCAGAATGCCAGGCGAATGTTGACACTCCATGTTGATCCAGTTTCAAGCGTGAAAAGATAAACGAGACCGAAGACGCCTACCACTTTGTAGGTTATAGCACAACATATCCATTTTATTGCTGGCCAGAGAATACACGCATGAGAATCAGCCAATTCCTAGTTCTTCCACCCTACAAAAAGCAAGGCCATGGAAGCAAATTATATCAAACCATCTACGAGTTATTTAAATCAAGAGACGACATTTGCGAAATGACGGTGGAGGATCCCAATGAAGAGTTTTCAGACATGCGAGACAAGAACGATATTCGATATTTATTGGAGCATGGCGCATTTAAAGGCTTGAAAGCGCCTGTGTCTCAAGACAAGATCCAAGAACTGTGCGACACATACAAGCTGACCAATCGACAAACCCAACGCTGCATAGAAATGTATCTGTTGTCCAACGTGAACAAGCTGAATGCTGAAGAATACAAGGCATATCGATTGCAAGTCAAGCAACGATTGTATGCGTTTAATTTTGTAAGTCATCAAGTGATTTTGGTCATGTTCATCTCATTTATTGGATCATTAGGACGTGCTGAGGGAAATGGAGGAATCTGAAAGAAAGGAAAAGCTCCAGCAAACCTATCTTGGTGTGGAGGAAGACTACTATAGACTGTTGGAAATCATCTAATAAAGCCAAGAAATGAGGGGGAATATGTTGTGTATATCATAATTCATAAAGATATGGAAGTATTATAATAGATAGAGATAAGGGGAGTACGTATGTATACGGTAGATAATAATAAGAGTTAAAATTACATGAATATCATGGGTATTCGAATAAGAAGCTAAGATATAAGGGGTATATTAATAATAGTTGAATCTATGCGAGTGGATAGATTGCATAGAGAGGCTCTCAATGTTGGGATTACTGCCATCCACAGCGACCGGGATGGGTGTGCTGAGAGAGCTGGAAGGATTTTTCCCTGTGGCGAGTGTGTTAGTAATGAGATGAATGAGAGTCAGCATGATGATACGCACTGTCAAGAGGATAAAATCTCGCATTGTTGTAGTGATGCTGATGGTCATTATTGGTCATGACGGACGTGGATCCAATGCCAATCCTGGATGTGGGTGTAGGCAGATTGAATGAGGGATATGGGCCAAATGTATTGGATGAAGAAGACGAAGAAGACGTGCTGGAGGGAGCACCACCACCACTGCTTTGGTTGTGATGGAGCATAGTGTGGTTTTGATAGTGCTGTCCAGGCGGTATCAATGAGGTACTTCTCTGTCTGGAATAGCCTACAGGCACAAAGGTATTGGAGGCGACAAACTCTTGCTGTTGTTGCTGTTGTTGTTGCTGCATTGGATGTTGGGGCGGCATAGATTGATTGCTGCGTCCATATTGGTAAAATAGATTGTAAGAGTCTTGATTGTACAGGTTAGCAGAGCTGGTAGAGTAATTGGGTTTTAACTCGGGTCTAGGGTAATAGAATTGAGCTGATTTAGTAGATGGTATATTAGCCCGAGAAAAGCGTAATGGGTCATTCTATTTGTGCGCATATTACACAAAGTATTAGCATGCATAAATGTGCAATTATTGTGTATATATCCCTTACATGGAGGCTGGCAGAAGGAGAGGGTTTGCTGGCCCATACATTGAACTCGTCGCTGGCATTGGAAGTAGGTTTTTCTGGCTGCTGTTGTTGTTGCTGTTGTTGTGAGGGTCGATCATATCCGGTAGAGGCAGGTTTGCTACCATGACTCGTAGCAGGTGTAGGCGTAAAAAAGTCAATTGGAGATTGCTGTCTTAGCTTGGAAGGCAGTTTCTTGTTGGCAAAAAAGTGTTGTTGCTGTTGCTGTTGCTGTTGCTGCTGTTCATCTAGACATGGATTAGCATGCGGCTCGCTCGCAAGAAAAAAAAAGGGCACAATTCGACTTACATGACTCTGGATGATCGATATGATGCATGACGGAGGGACTGATATGACGCATGTCCTCTGGACTAGGCGATCCATTCAAGGCATTGTGGTGAAGCGTATCGTCGACAGGCACAAATCGACTGTTCATGAATGTATCAAACATTTGTCTCGCCTTGGGCAGTTGATTCTTTGTGTTGGCATCATAGCACAGCTTGAATGTCAAGACGCGGTAGTCGTAATACGCAACATGGGTGTTTCGACCTTCGATTCTGAACAGAGGGTCGTCTATCTCGTCCTCCTTTTCGATGGCCATGCTCGATGTCATGATGAGGCTATCGGGCAAGACCAAAAAGATGCTCGTTTTGGCGTACAGTTTCTGCTGCAGTTCTTCAATGTCGGCTGATTTCAAGATGTTTTCTAGTACGACGGAAGCAGGCACCTGAATGTCAATGTACTGCGGCAATAAGCTTTGTATCCTTAGCTGCATTTCTTCAATGTGAGACTGCGGACCAGTTACCAACACATGGTCTGTACCATTTCTTTCGGGCCATGTAATCTTGGAGTTGTACAATCTTCCTTTATCGCGCAGGTATTTACCATTGTGATATAGCAAGTTTCTTTGTGTAAAGTAGGGTACATATTCTGATCGAGACACATAATCTCGATCCTTTTGAAACGTAATAAACTCCATGACGGCAGACTTGAGCTTGAACAGGCTGTGCAGGTTCTTTTCCGGCGTTCTGGCAATCACATTGTGCTCGTTTTCAAAGTATCCGCCAAAGGTCGCCAATTCGTCGTTGCTCGAAAACTTGACATAGACGCCGTATTGCTTCATGACGCGCTGAATGTTCTTTCCTGCAACACCAATGATGCGACGGTGACATATTTCAGGCACAAAGAAGGATATTTCTGCGGGCAGTTCGTTCTGCAGTGAGTCTAGTCCGTCTTTTGCCTTGAAAAAGTCCTCGCTCTCGATGGTAATGATGAAATTGTAGTCGTTGAAGGTTTGGAAGCGAATGTCGGCGTCGCACGATTTCATAATCTTGTTGATTTTGCCATTCTTCTTTCCGCTGATGAATTCCCTTTGATCCAGTGCTAATTCAATGGAGAATATGACCGACTTGTGCTGTTCCTACGAGTTATTTATACATGTCAGGTTACACTGCAGTTGGCTCGACACGCATCGACGTACTTGGGATATGGGCAGACTTCTGATTATTTGAACGATGCATTGGATCTGCTCTTTGGAGCCTGTTATTTCCAATTGAGACACGTCTGTTCGATACAGGATCTGGGCGCCGGAATCCTGGGACAGACGGGCAATCATCTCTGCGGGCTGCACTGCATTCACACAGATGACGGCTTGAAAGATGTGGCTCGTCTATGCGTCATGGTAAAGGCATAAGCGCAATGAAAGAGCGGCACTGGATGAGGGCTTACCAGATAGTTGAGTGTTCTCAATGTCCTCTCGATATTGATGCTGTTCTCGGCAAACACCTGGATTTGACTCGAATCCTCGGAGCCAAAAGGAGGAAACTCTATAAACGAGCCTTCAAGCGAACAGAAGGTGAGTTGCACGCTTAATGAATATACATGATCTCCACTTACCATTATCTCGCATCAGTTTGGTCAACTCCTCTTTTTTATACAATAAGAGCCAATCCCTTTTTCGTGGGTTTAGTATAGACTGGGAGTTACACATTGTTTTAATCTATAAAAAAGATGACTCTCAGTTACGAACCATCTTTTGGTATTGGTGGTTTGTTTTCGTCTAAAATACCTTTTGAGGGAGTGATTTAGCAAGTAACATGGTCGCTCTCTGTACTGCTTCAGTTGTGTTACCCGTTACATGGATGATACTTTCGGATTCAGCAGTGGTGGTGGTAGCTGAAGCATTAGTGAACAGTGAGGATGGCTGAGTAGCATTCGTCGCTGATTTGGTCCAAGGAGATGGCAGATAAATGTGTGTACCCGTCTCTTCCATGATCGCCAAGATATTGGCATGTCTTCTGCTGCCAAGGATATTCAGGGTATACAGAGGCATGTTGAGGCTGCTGGCAGACAACCCCAGCTAATAATAAGACAGAGATGAGTATGGCTGCATTGTGCTGGTGTGTGCTTAAACATTACAAGATGGTCAAAGAACAGCAAGACATCAATACGCGCCAGCTCCACTCGATCGACAGGGCCAATCAGCCGAATCACAATCTGGTTGTAGTCTACTACGATCTGGATGTTGTTCTGGATGGCAATCAGCTTCAATTGCTCGTGCAGACTGTTTCTGGCCATGCTTCGGTAGGCGAGGCCAGGATACAGCGAGTGGATCGAGAGGGTTATCTATAAGGGTAATAGGCATGAGTCAGCTGCATGTGTGCAGTGCGTCTATCTGGTCTTGATTTTTTTTTACTTGGATGGCCTGTAATTTGATCAAATCGCTTTTGGCAGCTTGTATGTCACTATGGGTGCCTGAAATCGTGATGCAACTGTTTTGATTGCCATGGTTCAAGTAGACAGAATGCAGATTTGGGTGGAATGATTTGAGCTGGTCACGCAAAATGGCTGAATGAGTGTTTTCATCAAGACAGAACGAGTACGTCGTAAGATGAGGCATTTCTTGCAAGGGACAAGGTGTGTGTGTATACAAGAAAAAGAGGTGGGTGGAAAGAAGAAGGAAAAGCGAAAGAAAGAGAAGAGAAAAGAAAAGAGAGAGAAAATCCTTTATTTAAATGTTCCTGCTTATTAAATACACTGCTCTGTGGGTTGCAGTGGTGGAAGAATCCTTTTGGAGCAGCAGCAGCATCTCATCACACAAATCGCTCACTTTGGGCCTCCACCTCCTATTACAGCAGCATTTGAAAGCACGCTGTGGATTCCACATCAGTTGTGTGCCTTGTAACATGACGCAACTTGCCTCTTTTTCCCTTTTGCTTCCTTTTTTCGCTTGCTTGCCATATCAGAGAGTAAGTCCATGCCGTTTGTTCAGAGAGTGTCTAGTACATGCTTAGCCGTCCGATAGATGAATCAAGAGCTGCACTCGCTCGTAACCAAGTACAAGACTGCATGTCTGGAGCTGGAGGAAATACATGCAAAAGTCGAAACGGTCCAGTCGTCAGAACAAGCCATCGCGCACCGCCTGTCTGCCTCGACATCCACATCCACCCACTCCTCCAGCAGCCACAGCACTGCCGCCAAAAAGGAAGAGACCGACGAGAAGCTCAGTCAGATCATCAGCAAGCTCAAGAGCAACGTCGACACAGTGCTCTCCAAGCGGCTCGCCGAGACCACATCGGCCAAATCAGCAGTGCAGTCCTACATTGACACCACCGTCTGGTCTCTGTTCTCTCGAACCGAGCTGCAAAACAACACGCTGCTCTTCAACAACGACCAGAAGCGAAAGGACGACAAGAAGCGCCTCTACAAGCTGATAGCCACCCTGTTTGCATTGGATCAGGAACAGGTTGACAGCGAGGATTACAAGGCGCAGCTGCACGACTGGATAATCCACATCAGCACCATCTACCTGCGACTCGGCGGCACGATAGAAAAGCACAAGGTACTGGCCCTGTTGACCGCCACAGCCGACATTGGGTCGTGGGCCATGCCGCTGATCCACATCCAAGCAGACAAGCTGAGCCAGGCCGACGATGTGCTGCAGACGCTGGACGCCATCTTCATCCAGCCTGCGCCATGGACGTGGACAGAAGACGATTTTCTGGTGGCCCTGGATCAGCTGGCCATCGACTTTAGTTACAGTCGACTGATGGACGCTGTGGATCCAGATCAGCAAGTGTCGCTTGAGAGCGTCTTGAAGTTTAGTCGAGATTTAATAAATAAATTAATGCAAGCGATACAGCGCTCAGGAGAAGCAGCAGCCATGAACAGCCTCGTAAAGCGATTGGCTCAGACCGCTGTTCAGATATCCATATTACTGCTTGATGCAATCGCCGAGAAAGGATGGGAATGTCAAGATCAAGTGGATGACTTTATGCGTCAGCTGATATTCGGCTTCTACGACCTCAAAGAGAACGGCGGCTGGTTCTTTCTGCCCAATATACCCTTCAAGGCCCTGTCCATCCACGCACTATGGCTGGTCACTGTGCGCATGCTGCAGCTCAAAGAGTGTGATGCCGCCCCGCCCACCGCCCTCAGCGATGTGCTATACGACCGTCTGCCCAACATTACGCGCTTTCAGTATCAGCTCCATGACAACCAGACGCAAGGCTACTTTATGCTCAACTGCCTGACCAACATGGCCACCTGCATCCCCCCGGGCGTGGACGACATCAGCACAGTCAACGATCCTGAAAGCACGCTCTCTGCCTGCATCGTCGCCGTGATATCCTACACCCTGTTCACGGTCGCCTTTGTCGACAAGGACCTGAGAGAGGTCTTTTACAAGGATGTGCGTGATAACTTTGGCGCTATCTGCAGGTGCCACCCCTTTGTCATTTCGCTGCTGTTGCGCTGGACAGCTGAACACATGGCCATCATGGAGCGCATGGCCCTGTATCTGTTCCACTCGCTGAAACTGGACAATTGGAGCATACTCAAGGACGACCTGAAGCTGCTGCACAAGCTCATGTCGTCTTCCTCTAAAGCCGCCGCCAACGCCATGACTTCGCAGCAAAAGGCCCAGATGCAGCTGGCAAAGTACATTCTACAGCACCTCAACTACGGCTACCAGCACGACGCGGTGGACCCCAATGTCTCTAAAGCACAGCCATGGCACAGTCGGAAGTTGCCGTTCCTCAGCTACGACCTCCACGAGGAGATTGCCTTTATCCTGCTGGACGCATGCCAGCAATTCCAGCCTCTGCCTGACACTACTACCAACGAGAACAAGGGCGCCATTGAACTGGTTGGCACAGTGACTACCGCAGTGTCGACGTATCTACCCATTGCGGATCAGATCCAACTGCTCAAGTCTACCTATGACCAGACCACAAACAACAACAACACAGCCAGCAATGTCATCCAGTGGGCGTGGTCCGTGGCTGTCCAACTCAAGCTGTACGATTGCCCAGTCTCTCCTCGAGCCAGCGACATTGAGCAATCCATCACACTGCCGTTTTTAAAGCTGGTGCTCAACAGCTACAATAACGTGTCGTCGTCGCACAGCGCGCTGCTGGTCTACATCTCGTTTATGCTCTCTGTCACCAGCCGCCACTTCCTGCGCTTCGAGTGCAACGACGGGTGGATGAAGCTGCTGGTGATGCTAAAGAGAGGCAAGCCAGAAGCAGTGATACGCATCTTGAGTGACATGATACCCTCCTTTGTTTACATGCACGGCGACGATTTCTTCAATGATGAAAGTCTATCGGATTTTCTCAAGCACATGATTGAGCTCAAAACGGATCCAACGCTGATCAAAGCAGCCTCCAGGCTACACAAGGAATTGGATGGCTCAGGCATTGGACTCATGATTGGCTCGCATGTGTGGCATGCGCATCTGATTGACTCTGTGAGCGACCTCATGGACGACCAAGGCAAGGGCTTTTCGTACGTGGATTTGGTGGTGCATTCCTGGCTCAAGACCGTGTTTCGAAAGGCAGACTGGATGTGGCACAGCGGCTATGTCCACATGGTGGACCATCTGTGTAAATGTGCGTTTGTGCTGTATCGACATGGCATGGTCCGTCACATGCTGCTTGAGGAGCACAAGCGAATGGAAGCGGCCAAGGTGCAGCAATCAGCGAGCTCCCCGCGCTTAACACGCTTCATCAAGAACATGGTGGTATCCGACGGCGGCCCATACGCGTCGCTACTGAACGGCGAATGGTCCATGCTGAAGCCCGCTAAAGGCCCCGGCGTAGAGCAGCACCACCACTGGTTTGCATTCGAGGTGCTGGTCATGGAGACCATGCGTGAAGCCCCGTTTCGAGAAGAGCTGTGTGCCCTGATTACCAAGCAGCTGTGCACCCCGCTCGCCACTGACCAGCAGCAGCCCTCGATCGACCTGGCCTGCGTCTACAAGGCGAGCAGCCAAAAGAAGCCCGTGGACTACCTAGCCATCTATCGCTGGGTGCAGCACATCATGACGATGCCAGTCCACCACCCGCTGCTGCCACTCTACCTGCAAATGTTTTTCAGCTTGTACTATCTAAACATTCATGGCGAGGTGACACTGGGCTTTGTTTGCTTCCACAAAAGGGCGGATTGGACCACCAAGCTGCGAGACTACATTGCCAGCGTACAGACCTACTATGGACAAAAGATCACTACGGTGGAGGAGGATCATGATGCTAGCCAAGACATTGAGGACGGCTCGGGTCATACAGCAGTCAGTGCCGAGGTGCTACAACAGGCTTATTATGCCATGTGGCTATGGCTTGGCAATGCAGATCTCAACCGTGGTCTGGCGGAGGATGCTGTGGAGCAGCTGCCCTCGCATTACCTTGTCCACAGACTGAAGTCATGCTACGCAAACAAGACAGAGCTGGAGCAGCCGTGGCATCATACCGACGACTACTGGATGGATCTGGTCGATACCGAGCAACTGGAGCAGGCTTTTCTCGGCTTTCCCTGGGAGGGCTCAGAGAAGTTTAGAACAGAGGAGTCTTCTTCTGGTGCTGCTGCTGCTGCTTCCATCACAACGGCAGACGACCTGATATCGCTGTCAACCACCACACGTCGGCTAAGGCTGATTACAGACGAATCCACTATAGAGCCACTGCCCCCGCTGGTCATCAACACGCCGTCAACATCTACCAGCACTAGCTCTATCAAAAAGAAGATGAATTTGAAATAAATGCTTGTTGTTTGTAGACGCAGATGCTCATTTCTGAGCTGTAGTAGTACACTGAGTTGCAATCAACGACAATTGATTTCTTTGCTCTAGAAAATATTTTACCTTTTTTCTTCTTCTTTTCATCCCATCATCATCATGGAAAGCAGAAAACGTGTAGCAGCTTCACCCACCATCGGCAGCAAGGGCAAACAGCGAAAGACAGCACCCACACGGCCCCCCATCACTGCGACAAAGGCCTCCTTGGCTCGTGCAAAGGCTGTAAATGCGCAATTAACAGGCACCAAACCTGGAGCAGCCAGAAGGAAGAAGCCTGAAGAAGAGCCCAAGACGCTCGCAAGATCATTCAAGACGACAGCAGCAGGACTGAAAGAAAGACCGGCATGGGATCTCAGAGTAGGATCAGTGGACTTGAGCTGTTGACGCTTGTGTATTCATTCATTTCCAACAGGGCAAAGTGACGGATATGACCAACCTATACAAGATGAATATGCAACGATGTAGGTGACGACTTGACACGACACGCCAGAATCTAATAGAGATGTCTAGTGGAAGAGCTCCACGGGTTCAAACGAGAGCTAGAGATCACGAAAAGCGAAAAGGAATCGCAAGAAAAGGAGACACTACAGAAAGCAGCAGCGTTACGAACACAGCTCCAGGAAATGGAGAGGACACATACCATCGATATCGAAGAGCTGAATGCCAATCAGCGCATCGAGTATCAGCGGCTAGAGGACGACAACCTAAACTTCTCGAGACGGCTGACTACCATTGAAACCGAAGTAACTGACGCAAAGCGAAGACTGGAGGTGGAAGTGAAGCAGCTGGACCAGATAAAGCAGGACAATCAGGCATTGACAGCGTCCATTGGCACAACAACAGCAGCATTTGAAAAGCTGGATCACGAAAACAGACATCTCGAAAGCGACATGAAGGTAGATTCGAGTGGCAAGGCGTCCATATGGAGGGTGCGCTGATTATGGTTTTTTTGTAGAAATTGCAAGAATCGCTTCGATTGAAAGAAAAGGAGATTGAGGGCAAAGAGTCAAAATTAGCGCAGATTGATGTCTCTGTGCAGGCACTGGAATCCAAACTCGCAGACTCCAACGCAGATCGAGAAAGACTACTCAACAAAATCAAGGATTTGGAGGTCAAAAAGAAGCTGTAAGTGGGGGGACATTCGGTGCAACAAATGCAGGCAGATCACTTATACTCGTAGCAGCAGTAGCAAATCGAAAGGATAATTCGGGGCCCGGACCATCAAATCCCACAACATCATCATAGCATGAACCCGAGACTCCCTTTTTTCCTCTTTTTCTCTTTTTCATCTTACATGCAATTCAACGAAAAAGACATGCCATTTAAATAAACAGCCATGCATAAACCGTCGCTAAAGCATTATCATTTACCATCCAAATCGTCGCTATCCACTACTGCAACTTCATCCAAATCATGCAATTCGTCGCAAATACCGCTGTCCATCGATACCTCAAGAACGCATGCTGTCAATCGTGAATGCATTCTGTTTCCTACCTATGCATTCAGAGACCCCTCCAGTAAGACGAGATGGCTGATACCGCCCTCAATGGCACGTACTAACATGCTGTGCAGACAGTGAGCAGTGGATTGTCCGCACCAAGGGATGGGCATTATCCATGAAAAAGCCAGGTCCGAAACAGAGAGTCTTGAAAGGTGAAGCATCCAATTACACCAACCCAATGCTCTTCTCTGCGACTAAATCATAGACATTGGTCTCTTATAGGTATCACAAAAAGTGTCGCTGGAAAGGGCTCTGCAACGCACGAGCATGCCAACAAAATGTTTGAGAATCGCTTCAAGTATTTCATGGCTAAAGGTAAACGCAACAAGCGAATCGAAGTCGAGGCCATCGGAGCGGCTACCAATGCAGAATGGGTTCAGCTGGGCAAGCGCTCTGATAGTTTAGTACAGTCACCGCTGACACCACCGCCTTCATCCTCGCCCACTGTGTCAACACCACCACACGATGGCGAGAAGTCAGCGTCGGTGCAATGGCAAAGGATCTATGATGCAACCAAGAGGCACATGGACCATAATCATAATGACGATGATGATGTGAACCCCCTGCCCATCCTGCTTGATACACCTTATGCCCCTACATCGATGGCTTCCAATACCAACCACCATAATACGACCAGTAGTGATGAAGATGACGAAGAAGGGATGGACAGCAGTGGTGATGAAGCGACTTTACCTGTGCATGACAATGGCACGACACTCAAATCAGAAGGCACTGGTGTCTTTCAGGGTGAGTTTTGCATTTCAGACCAGCAAGTGGAGCAATGGATTCGGGATAGCAACCAGGCATCGCCTCAAGAACAAGATGAAGAGCGAATGATCAAGATTCGATCCTGCTCCAAAAAAGAGCATCATACTACTGCCAAGAAGGATTTCTTTTTTCCCCCTAGTTACGGCATTGTGCAACTCATTGAACCCTATGGCGTCTCTGTCATTAGCGATATCGATGATACCATCAAAGACACGCGCGTACTCTCAGGCGCACGCACGGTGCTGTCCAATACGTTTTTCAACCCAACACGTGCTATTCCAGGCATGGCAGATGCATATCTACAATGGGTAGGTATAGTAGGTAGATCATGCAATGTACAGGTATACTGACAAGACAGTCATTAGTACAACCTAGGCGCATCCTATCACTATGTCTCCAACAGCCCATTTCAATTGGTACACATGCTACATCAATTCATCCACAACCACCATTTCCCACCAGGCAGCTTTCACCTGCGTCCAAGCACAGGCATCATCTCCAAGCTGGTACAAGAATCAGGTCGCTCAAAACGAGAATCCATATGCAGGATTTTGCGGGACTTTCCACATCGTAAATTTGTGCTTGTAGGCGACTCGGGTGAAATCGATTTAGAGATCTATACAAGGATTGCAGCAGATTTTCCCGGCCAAATCATCAAGATATTCATCAGAGACATCACCACACACCAGCAGCAGCATCACCGCAAAGCACAAGATAAAAAGCAGCAGCGTCGTATTCATAACAAAAGAAGTGCGACGTTTCCTGCCTTCTTTAGCTCCAATTTCACTTCATCACAGCGAACAGAATCTACGCCGGATCTTTCATCGACGATACACCATCATGACCACAAGACACCCAACACAGACGATGAAGACGAAGGCTATAGTTATGACGATGAGGAGGAGGACGAGGAGGAGGAGGACGATGGTTTGCAGGATACGGCAACCAAGCTGGCAGAGCTCGTGCTGGAACCCTCTCTGACAGGCCATCAGCCATTACACCTAGCGACACATTTGCAAACAGCAACAGCAAATAATCTTTCAGAAGAGCAAAAGCATCATCATCATCATCATCATCATCAACACCAACAACCTCCTTCACAAAGCTTAATTCAATTATTCTCGAGACTCGCTATAGCAAGGAGATTGGTCAAAGGCATCGATGTGGTGTTGTTCAAGGAGTCTAAAGAGCTGTATCAAGACGAGCAAGTGAAGCAGGCTTTAGCTAAATACAAGAACTCAAAGCAGCCGCAACATTAATTACTACTACTATTACTCCTACTACTACTACTTTAATTGTACATTTACGTGGTTATTATACCAGGGTTACTTCCTTTCTTTTTAAACATTGAGTAAACAAATAATGACATCTGAAAAGACCTCGACCTACAAGTAATTTATATTTAGGGCAGTGGCTATGATATACTGCAACAAAAATTTATCATTTTGTACCTGTCATCATCTTGGAAAATGCTTTCAATGCTTGAAATATGTGTCGATGAGGCTGCAAAAAGCCATGTGATGGCGTCAATCACTGTCATTGCGTATCTTTTTCACAGTGGATATTCGAAATATCAACGTAATCCATCGTGTATACCACTTGCTGTTACTAAAGTATACTGCATTTAGCCTTTTTAGTACCTGATCATCGTGCAATTCATATTTAAAGATGACTTGCAACAGTGAATTTGACTTTTTGAGTATGTTCCACGTCTGCAGCAATGGAAATAATGTATACATGAACATGTCATAAGGGAGCATTCCCCAGTTAATGATCAAAACCATGCAAAACACAGCCAAAATTGGATGCAACCAAGTGCTAATAACTCACGTTAGAGACCGCTTTAAACCGCCAGAATTGCGCCAAGCATGTGTTCTCGACTAGTAGTTACATCCTGGCGCATTTGCTCCAATTTTTTTGGATCATCAAAAATGGACGAAAAAGCATGAGGTACCCCTCATGGTTTTTGTTGAAAATCAAACGATCGCGTTTTTGAAGGCAAAAACGAAGACTTTTACTAAGGTACATGTTAAATCAAAATGTTCCTCTCGACTTGATGCATCTCGGGAAACTTTGTTTTGTGAGACGTTTATATGTGAAATTTTGACATTTCTGCCGAAAACCGTATTTCATATTTTCCAGATTTACTCAAAAATGCCATTCAAAACATTTATTTTAAATAGCATCACTGGAAGCGCCTCAAAAAGTACTTGTAGAATGCATTAGGAACTACGAGGCGATCATCACATTTTATATAGTAGGTTGGGGGAAAATAGATCTTCGAAATTCATTCTGGACCAAAAATTTCCCATTTCGAGCGAGAATTTTTCCGGTGATTAAATTGATTTTTGGCGCGCAAAAGCGTGTTTGGCGACGCTAGGGAAGATGGTCAAACACGCAGCGCTTCAATCCCCCTTTCCAGTGACACTCTCTGTCTCTGCGTCTCTAATAGCTTTTGTAGCTGTGGTAAAGAGACAATCCTTCCCTACCTCGATGCCAAGATTAATTTATGACTAATTGCGGCACCTTTAGAACAGAATGAGCTATATCTTACGTTGAAATCGTCGGTGACGCTGGCTATAGCTATTTTATTTGTTTTCTTGGTTTTCTTAAAGACTAATGCCCAGCCATTCATGTAGCCTCGGCTTATCGCTTGTTTGTGAGACTGACAGAGCTCAGCATTATTTCGGCTTGCCTGCAAATAATGATTACATACAGACAAGCTAAATTAACCAAAGAAGATAAGGAGGGGAACATTTACATTATGCTCCAGTTTCCGCAATAATGTAAATGAAGTAGATCGTATACACGTAATCTATCAAATAAAAGATTCGTTTGTATTGATGAATCAATTCCAAACGTACTAGCACATCAATCTTTGCTTCTTCTTGATCTGGTTACAAATAATTTGCCTGGTAATTTGATGTAATGATATCAGAAATGTATTACAGAAATTGACACAAACTTTATAGGTAAAAATAGCACATGGCAAATCAATTTCACTTGGCAAAAAAGATCCAAAAATAAACAGATTATATGCTTATAGATCCACTGCAGTGATCTTATAGCTCATAAATTGAATAGATCGAAAATTCAGCATAAGGTTGCATATGATGAAATTCGATCCATGGCTTCATCAACCATCTTGGCTCAATACCAAATTGTTTGTCCGATAATCTAGGCCAGAGATTCAAAACGGTATTAGTTATTGACCTTCTCAATGGCACCAGCATAGTAACTGAATTAGATGTTGCCTGGAGAATGCCAGAATTTCAAAATTCCATGATTTCATCGCTCGTTTAAAAATCGCATCTTCTGGAGAATTCCAGCATGTGAGTCAAATCAAGCAGCACAATATTCTCATCCAGCGGGGTATCTTTTATATACCCCCCTCCCCCATCTCATATAGACATCTTCCTTCTTTCTTTTGCACTACAAAACAATCCACCAAAAGGGAAACATGACTACTTCAATCACCCTCCCCTCTGCTTCCGACTTCCATCTTCATCTTCGTCAAGGAGATATGATGCGCATGGTCACCCCCAAGGTTGAAGAAGGTGGTGTCTCTCTTGCTTATATTATGGTAAGGATGAGCATTTAAGCTATTGCGCCAAATCACTCAATACAATCCAATGACAGCCCAACCTGCAACCTCCCATCAAAAACACGGAGCAAGCTTTGGCATACAAGGCAGAGTTGGAGGCTCTTGCTCCCAATGTCACCTTCTACATGACTCTCTACTTGTCTCCTGAACTCACACCTGAGGAAGTCCGTAAAGCTGCCAAGGCCGGTGTCGCAGGTGTCAAATCATATCCTCGTGGTGTCACCACCAACAGTGACAATGGTATTGAAAACTATGAAGTGTACTACCCCGTTTTCAAGGCCATGGAGGAAGAGGGTCTTGTATTGAACTTGCATGGTGAGTGTCCTAGTGACAACAACAAGGACATTTGTGTCATGAACGCTGAGGAAAAGTTCTTGCCTGAGCTCGAAAAGCTCCATAATGCTTTCCCCAACCTGAAGATCGTCTTGGAACACGCTACCTCCAAGGCTGCTGTTGATATGGTCAAGCGCTTGGGTGATAATGTTGGCTGCAGTATCACTGTGCACCATCTTCAATTGATCGTGGATGACTGGGCCGGCCAAGCTCACCACTTTTGTAAGCCTGTTGCTAAATACCCTCATGATCGTGAAGCTTTAAGAGAGATTGTCAAATCAGGACATCCTCGTTTCTTCTTGGGTACTGACTCTGCTCCCCATCCTATCGCTGCCAAGGAAGGTGCTCGCTCCAATGCTGGCGTCTTTACTACACCTCTTGTTCTTCCTTACCTTGCCAAGATCTTTGAAGAGATTGGTTGTCTGGATCGTCTCGAAGACTTTGCCTGTCATTTTGGCAGAAAGTTCTATGGTCTCTCTCAAAAGCCTGGATTTGAGGATAGAAAGGTGACCTTGGTCAAGGAAGCCAACGTTGTTGTTCCTCAAGAGTACCAAATCTCTGCTACCAATGCTGAATTAGGTACTGTTGTGCCTTTCTATGCCAACAGAGATATCGGATGGAAGATTGCTACCAACTTTGTTTAAGTGCATGTATTAAATAAATCAGAAATCTTGTAAATGAACAGTGTATCCACCAGCATTTCAGCTTGTATTCATGCCAAATAATTTATTAGCATATAATCACACCGTCTAGAGTAGCAGGGTTCTCTTCTTTTTCAAATGAACACCCAGAGATTGGTCGTCCACTTCGTCTTCATGATCTTCCATACCATTGACCTCTTTTTTATGACTGTAGTACTTCATGAATGCATCCATATCCTGCTCAAAACGTTGGTCTTCGATACTCTTGCGAATAGAGGCCATAAACTTCTCCAGTTGATACACATTGTGGCTCATCAGTAGAAGAGGAGCCAGCATTTCGTGCGCATTAAGCAAATGATGGATATAGGCTTTAGTGTGAGGTCGAGAGCAGGCTTCACATCCACATGTTGTATCGAGAGGCTCAAAAGTATGAGCCAACTGGCTGTCCCAAAGGTTGATCGTCTTGGGTTGTTCTGTTGATCCAGCAGTGTCTTTGAGTTCCTCCCCAAATTTAAAGGAAATGGCACGACCCTTCTCTGTCACCTTGTATGCGTATGTTCCATCAAACAAATCGACTCCATTTGCAACACCCAGCAAGATGCTTTCAGGGGATGCTAAACCATATGCAATTCTGGGCTTATCCTTAGGTAGATTGTCGGTCGATGCCTTGATGTGTTTGCTCAATTGATCCTTCTCCAAGCCGAGTACATTTACAACGAAACCTGCGCTTTCTAGATGAATACATGTATCCATCTACATGAAGCAGTAAGCCTTCTTACCTTGTACATCTCTCTCAGCAGTTTCTTTGGCAGAGCGAGCGCGCTCTTCAACATCAGTGTGGCCCATCACAGGAGCGAATACTGGAATCTCTAATTCCTATGACGATTAATCTGTTAAAAAGAGAGATCAGATCAAAATGCATTCGTCGATGGTACCTTTGACTTTTTCAGATTTTCATCCAACCAACGTAATGACCTATCGACGGATTTCTTGATGCGCTTTGTCTTTGCATCCAAGTCAGTGATCGTATCAGCCATGGAGGCGACTACATCAGGGCGATAGACGCTCATAGCTTCAGCCCAGTTGTCAGGAGTCACTTGACGAACACCACCGTGTGTTTCGACAGAAAGATACTTGTCAGTGTTGAATGAGATGGGCGATAATCTCAGAGGATCACGAACATCGCAGTAGATCAAAGCCTCCTAATAGGTCAAACATCAATGATCTGGTAATCCTAGCACTGCAAGCAAGACGAGATTTACCTCGAGATTAATGTATTTGTGGATGCCATGAGGATATTTTAAAGAGGAGGGCTCTCTTTGTTCCAAACTAAACAACATTGGATTAAAAAAGGCGTCAAAATGAGTGTACATCCATAGTTACAATTGCTCTAAAGAGATTTGTACGAGTTCGATGGGTAATAAGGACAAATTGTCTTTGATGAGATGAGGCACTGAACCACGAAGTGTGTAAGTCATACATCCAGGTGTTTGGATCGTCTTATTTTTCTTTACAAATTGCAATGCTCCTCGACGGAGCAAGTTGCTTTCTGCCTGTAACTTGAAATTGACTGCACTGCTGGCCATCTTTTGCATACGTTTGGTAAGAAACAAGAAAAAAAATCTGTCAAGAGAAAGAGGTGGTGGCTTTTGGGAGAGTAGCGAAATTGAAAGAGTTGCCTGTAGGCTGAGTTCATATCAAAAGATCTCTCTGCCTGTAGATTTGACAGGTCCTCGCTTTTGATTGCCATGGCAACCATTCATTTATACATGTTTCAAAAATATGCCTTGATTTTATTTAACTTTCATATACATGTGGCAGATGAAACAAGACCATGTTACAGCATGTTGGATGTCAATGATTTTTTTGAGCGTCTTTTGCGTAATGTTCCATTTGCTACCTTCTCTTGTCGTGTCACTCTTCTTGACCGCATTTCAGCATGACGATTGCGATACGAATCCACAGCCCGTTGAATGAGACCTCTTCTTCCAAATAGCTGGTCCTTGTTGAGCCAGCAGAGTTTCCAGCCTAGTTGATTACAAGTAGTTTCGTAATCCCAGCGATTGCCATCATATTCAGATTTATCAACATTGGCTCTTGGGTAAATCTTTATCATCCGTTTAGTAATGATTGCATACGTATACACACAGCAGGCCGTCTTACCGCATTTTGAATTCGGAAATCCATGGTTATATCATCTATATTTACATTATCTACGTCCGTGCGTACAGTATACTCCTTGACCAGACGGTCATGCGAATACAGGAATGTAATGTATTCAATGCCATCAATGATCTTGGAGACAGGCTCGTGTGCTGTCAAACTAACGACAGAGGCAACAGAGGGATGTGAGGACGCTCTTCGGCCATACGTGCGCTGAGGGTGATGTGTGTCTGTTGTGGAGCTTCTGCGGCGAGTATCTTGATCAAATAGAGGCATCTTTTTAGAATTAGCAGGTAAACTATTGCGTGCTTGAAAGTAGTTTGACATTGGCGGTGTCACCAGCCCACTGTTTGGTGTAGATAAGGCTGTATTCACCATGGAAGGAGGCGCGGAATTGAAGCCGTTGGTGATGTCTGCAAAGTTACCTTGATATGGAAAGTTGTTCATTGGAATCAAATGGCTGTAGTTGCTGCTGTGCACTGGTGGCGTTTGAGGCATCATATTGATTGGAAAGTTGCCATTGCCGTTTCGATGATTGTTGTCATTGTTCAAAAAGGAGATGTCTTGAGGATACTGTAATGTGTGCGTTAATGGCTGTTGGCGTGGTGGTTGGTGTGGCTGCATCCCCATGTCCCACGGCTCCGTCTTGATTTGTGTTGTCATGTCATTGGAATTCCAATCACTCAACATGAGCGTGGAATCTAAAGGATGTGGAGTGGGAGCGGGTGGCGATGGCTCTCTTGAGTTGATTCCAGAGGTCGCAGTGCTGCTGGAGATGGTCGCCGTGGCAGCATTGGAGGCGAGAGGCCAGACGGCTGAATTCACAAGTGATTCGACATCTAAATCAGCAGCATCGGAAGCAGCAGACAGTGATTTATAGTCCATGATACTATCAGCATTTGAATTTCTTCGACTATTGTTGACACTTTGTGTGACATATGACTCTTCCAAAATATCAGAGGGTCTTCTCTGCTGCTGCTGTTGTAATACAATGGGATTCTCGGCATTGGAGAGAACAGACGCTTTCATTTTGAATGTTAGATTAAATAAAGAGGTCGAGAGCGAAAGCGAGAAGAGCGGAAAAGATCAAACCGTCAGACGGATTAAGCACCGCGTTGTGTTAAAAACAATGTCCCCAATATAAACCTGTTTTTTGATAAAATGTGAACCATTGAAACCGGAATTCAATTGTCATGAGACATGAGGTATTGATGTGCAATTCTATAGTCATTTACCTGGTCGTCTTTGGTACTCTCGCAATGCACCGAGCTTCTGACTCGGAGGAAATGCCAACATTTAGGTGCCTTTGAGCTTTCCATGTGAGATTCTTAAATGGCCATAAATGCAAATCATGTCATTGTCATTTCATAGTGCCATCAAAATTCGGAGTATATTCATTACAGACACCCAAATCTCGATGCTGCTGCTGCTGCTATCTATCGCTACACATTCGTCTACTTCCATGTTATAAATAGACGCTGCTTGTAAACATATACGCAGGCTAAAATGGGAAAACTTATACCACCTGCAGCGTGTGCCATCCCAACATGGCACTGCCACAAAATAGAGAGCAACTGACGATTGAGCCGTGGTACGTCATGAATTCTGGATCTCTCCCAAGAATAGATCATCCAATTCTAATTTTATACTTGTGTTCAAAATACATAACATTACAGCGGAGACGCTTACTACAGATGAAATATATATCGCCAAGAGACAAGGTGTAACGCAAAAATTTATTGCCGCTATAACGAAAAGGGTATAAATATCCACAAATGTACATTTAAATGGATCTTATATTCTTTCATTTCATTCATTTCTTCTACGCCGTGAAAGAGAATCAAAAAAGATGCAAATCAAGACATTCGCCCTTTCAGCTGCAATTGCACAAGTAGCTACTCTTGCCCTGGCCGATACCTCCTCCAACTACTGGCAATCATTCACTTCTCAAATTGATCCCAAGAACATCTCCATCCCCTCCATTGAGCAAACCTCATCCATCGACCCCACTCAAGAGTGCGTCTACTACACCCCTGATGCCTCCTTGTTCTCATTCAATGCCTCTGAATGGCCTTCTATCTGGGAAGTGGCTACTACCAATGGTATGAACGAGTCTGCCGAGTTCCTCAGTGTGTACAACTCGATTGACTGGACCAAGGCACCTAACATCTCTGTCCGCACGCTCACCGCCGAAGGCAATCTGGACACCACTGGCTATGATACTGCCACCGACCCTGATTGTTGGTGGACAGCCACCACATGTACCTCTCCCAAAATCTCTGATATCAATGACGATATCTCCAAGTGTCCTGAACCCGAGACCTGGGGTTTGACCTACGATGATGGGCCCAACTGTTCTCACAACGCCTTCTACGACTACCTTCAGGAGCAAAAGCTGAAGGCTTCCATGTTCTACATTGGTTCCAATGTCGTTGACTGGCCATACGGTGCCATGCGTGGTGTGGTGGATGGCCATCATATTGCATCTCACACATGGTCTCACCCTCAAATGACTACCAAGACCAACCAAGAGGTCCTTGCTGAATTCTACTATACTCAAAAGGCTATCAAGCTCGCTACCGGTTTGACCCCTCGTTACTGGCGTCCTCCTTATGGTGATATCGATGATCGTGTTCGTTGGATTGCTTCTCAATTAGGTTTAACTGCTGTTATTTGGAATCTCGATACCGATGATTGGTCTGCTGGCGTTACCACTACTGTCGAAGCTGTCGAGCAAAGTTATTCCGATTACATTGCTATGGGTACCAACGGTACTTTTGCCAACAGTGGCAATATTGTCTTGACCCATGAAATCAACAACACAACTATGAGCATGGCTGTCGAGAACTTGCCCAAGATCATTTCAGCCTACAAGCAAGTCATTGATGTCGCTACCTGTTACAACATTTCTCATCCCTATTTTGAAGACTATGAGTGGACCAACGTCTTGAACGGTTCTAGCTCTTCCTCTTCCTCCTCTTCCTCCGCGTCTGCCAGTGGAGCTGCTGCTAGCACTTCTGGAGGTGCCACTACTGCTGCTGCTAAAGTCAATGCTTCTACTAGCGGCGCCATGTCTGTCCTCCCCAACCTTGCCATGATCTCTGCCTTTATTGCTACCTTGTTACTTTAATCAAACATTGATTTATATCACATTTTCCCGTCATAATTTATAGTAATAAAATATTAGATTTTTCTATACATTCAATTAGCTTTCTATTGTCTTACCTTCCATAAGCGACCTATTTGTCTATATTTGATATTTTAAAGTTCTGGGTCCGTGTGCCCGTTCTCGCTCGTAGTCTTGGTTTTGCTCCTATCGCCATGAAATAAGATGTGTTCCGCATGTTTTTTAGCCTCCTTGAATCAACGCTGGGTTGATAAAAGTGGTTTAGTGTATGCCTTAATTTAGACTGTGTAGAAATTTAATACAGAAATAAGAAAAAGGCAGTATAAAGTTAATTGTTCCTAATTGAGGCATTATAATATCGAATTACACGTGGAATACGCTTTCCACTTGAACACTGATCGACAAGAAGGTCGAAAAGGGCCAACTACACGTGTAGACAGCTTATGCAAATCGCTGCTAAAAGATCTGCCAAGATATTACGTTACTCTCAAGCAATCTCCTAGAAATTATCGTTATTTTTAGATGAGAAGGGGTTTGTCATTCCTGTATGTGAAACAAACTAAACTTTAACAACTCCTATTGTTATACAACATGGACGATCTGGTGTTGTAAATGTAAGAATGAGGTGATCAGTGACAAGCTGGAAACTCAAATGAGACGGTATCCTGAGAAACTATCACACCAGAAGCGCATTTCGTCCATGGATGACATGCTAAATTTCAGGCACAATGTGAAGAAATGAATATTCCCAGCAGTTGAAATTGATTCATGTTATGTAAAAAGGTAATATTATTTATTCAGTGTAGTATTTAATCATGAGTAGCTGCTATAGGTGGAGCAATGTTGTTCAAGACAGGTAGGCTTTGTTGGACAGAATATATTGCTCCAAAGTTTCTGGGTCTCTGCCAATCAAAATGGGAATTCCTGTAGAGATGGAGGTAGTTGGAGGCACAGTTGGAATACTGGCCGACAGATTATAGGCAGCACCATGAGGGAACATGCCAGTTTTCATCAACTGGTCATACTTGCCGGAAGTGCTCACTCTTTGATAACGAATAGGGCGCTCCAGCACGCGAGAAGCAATAGAAGAGCGCTCATCCAAGGTAACAACATCCCCGATGAGCTCATACACCATGTCACCGTGCTTCTTGATATCCTCAGACAAAACGGCGGCAGCAACAGCACCAATATCGTTTGGTGAGATCCAACCTTGCGTCTCGCTGGCATCCACCGTATCATACATCACACCGTCAGGAGTAGGTCTCTCAAAAGTCAAAATATTGGACATGAATCTGCCAGGTCGAAGTACTACCAATGTACCACGATTAGGTATATTCAAGATGCCTTGTTCAGCATCGCGATGCATAGCGCCAATATAGCCTGATCTCCAAGACTCGCCAGCCGTAATAGACGAGATATCCAAGATTTGCTTGATTCCAGCAGCATAAGCGAGCTTTGCAATGGCCACCTTCTTCTCGATAAAGTCTTCAAAGTTGCTGTACAGCAAAAAGAGACGCGTATGGCCCTTCAAACCTTCTTTAAGAGGAGTCAGATCAGCGAGATCACCATGGATGACCTGAATCAGAGGGCTTTCAGAGAATAGTTCAGCCACCTTGGAGGGATTTCTTGCGTACAGAGTGACTGAGATGTTTCTTGAAACAAGATCCTGTACAGTTTTGGTTCCTGCATTTCCGGTTCCTCCAATGATAAAGATGCGCTCAGTAGTAGAAGAGTTGGTCATGGTTGAGTTGTTTTTGATTTTAGTCTGATAATTTGATGAAAATAAAAACCGGATCAGGATTTCAGCTTGATTTATATATGTATTCCGCAGGCAAAATGCAACGGATGAAATCAATGCACTACTTGCCGATGTCTGATCTACTGATATTGCACAAATGCTAAGGTAGTAGCACTGATGTAAACACAACGGATATTTACGATGCCGTGCACCCGTTTTTGTAACATGTGCCCTACCATAAAAGTCCAAGCAAATGAACACTATCTAATTTGCATTTATCCACCAAGCCAAGCGGTACTCAACATATCATGAGTCCC
Organism: Mucor lusitanicus; assembly: GCA_010203745.1. Classification (NCBI taxonomy): domain Eukaryota; kingdom Fungi; phylum Mucoromycota; class Mucoromycetes; order Mucorales; family Mucoraceae; genus Mucor; species Mucor lusitanicus. The sequence goes on along the minus strand of JAAECE010000003.1, from coordinate 1,135,850 downwards.
GTTATACTCTATCTGTTGTGGATTTTGATTAATTGAGTCTATCAGGCATTATTGATAGATGTAATATTTTGTGAAGCGACTCTCTATGGCAGTACACTAGAGTTTCTCTTTCATGCCAAGATGTATTGATATGAGCGCCCGAGCATTCCTTATCGCTCGCATATCTCAAAGTATAAGGCGACCTGTATATACGCAGTAAATCAGTTACATCAATGGGCGAGTGGCTATGGCATACTGAATGTTGTGCGACACATAAGTGAGGCTGACGACCGAAATGCAGATACACGTAAGTCCATGTAACAGCAAAGTAAAACGACCAAAAGAAGAAATATTCATCATACATACATACGTGAATGGCAGGTCTAGTACCAGCATACAATTTAGATGGACCAGGATTTCTAATACAAGCAACTTTAATATCAAATGACTTTATTTTAAACATGTTTGTCATGAAAATTAGGTATTTTAGCATTGCTAAGAAGGGATCTACCAATGCCCCGGACTTGGTGGTCCCCTAAGGAAATGTTTAGGTGGTCCGTATTAAACCTGGCCTTGAATATGGAAGCGGTTGGGCCTGAGAAGCAAATGATATGGCAGATGGAGAGTCTATATATATTCATGCCAATTGATCACTGATAGAACATTACTCGAAACCCATTCTATACTTACTTTAAAACATTCTTTTTGCTAGCGGTCATTCCCTTGCTCAAGAGATGATACGAAAACAAATCCAATGCGCCGGATAACGTTCTTGGTGTCAGGCTAACACTCAGTCTGTTTAACGTTGCTACTGAGAACAAGTTGTGCTCTCCTTTGAACTAAATACAAAAAATACATTTAAGTTCCTGCATCTTTAAGCGATAGAGCTCTAACACTTACAAATCGATAGACAGCTTTGTGGATTTCTTTTTTGAATAAGCCGGCGTTGGTGGTAGCGTTATCGTCTTCAACCTCATCAGCGGACAATGCGTCAGATGTATCGTCTGTGTCATTCATATCGGGTGTGGTAGTAGAGGGGTGAGATTCGGAAGTAGTCATCTTGGATACGCTGCTGGAATTCTCTGTAAATGTGATGTGGATCAAAGGCTTCTCCCTGGCACCCGTAGTCTTGCTTGAGGGCTTGTATCGCGATGTACAACGCTCCGTGGCAGCAATGCGATCATGCGCCTTCCTCTTCGTCAACTCCAGGCTTCATCTCTTCTTTACCATGCTGATGCTGTAGTAAGAAGCGCGTATAGACTCTTGACATTGAACGTGCTGGTTGTACATGTGTTGCAACTCATCAGCGGTGGCAGCTTGGGCAAGACTACAGCTACTGAGACGCTCCTCTGCTTGCATTGCCTGATGTCCAGCCGTTGTTCTTTCAGATTAAATACAGACTACCTAAACATTTCCTTAGGGACCATCAAGTCCGGGGCAAAATAATCAGCTACCACATTAGGGACCACCTAATGTAAGCTACCCAGACGTTAGAACCACTCGTCATATTGAATACTCAAAAAATCATTGAATTGAGGTGTTATAGTATACCTATCTGCGTTTCTTTGTTCAAGAAAGATAGAGAAAGAAAGCCGTCTATATCTTAAATCAGTGATTTTATCTGATTAAATAGTAGACTCTAAGCAGGTAGCTCATTCTTCAGGCGATCCGCACGTGAAAACTTGCTCCTTTCCTACGAAATAAATGGTTTTCACCAGAAAAAAAATAAGCAACAAGATCAACACTGTTCCTCTTCTGAAGAGATTGAGGGAGATCGCTCAGGAGATTGTCAAAAACACAAATTGAGACTACAAAAAGCGCAATTTGGGCTAGTCAAATGCGTAGGTTGGTATAGTCAAGAGCGCAAATTGAGTTCTATGAAAAGCTAGCACCAAATGAGAAGTTCAAAAGTGCAAGGTGTTTTTTAAAAGCGCCAATTGGCACTGGAGGCATTGTATCCTCTCTTTCTGCTCGAAAGTATGCGAAATACGGCCAAATTTGGATGAATTTAAGCGCTAATATCTTGCGTTAGAGGCCGTTTTAAACCGCCAGAATTGCGCCAAGCATGTGTTCTCGACTAGTACTTACTGCCTGGCGCCTTTGCTCCAATTTTTTTGGATCATCAAAAATTGACGAAAAAGCATGAGGTACCCCTCATGATTTTTTTCGAAAATCAAACGATCGCGTTTTTGAAGGCAAAAACGAAGACTTTTACTAAGGTACATGTTAAATCAAAATGTTCCTCTCGACTTGATGCATCTCGGGAAACTTTGTTTTGTGAGACGTTTATATGTGAAATTTTGACATTTCTGCCGAAAACCTTATTTCATATTTTTTGAATTTTCTCAAACTTCTTATAAACAACATATACTTTTAATGGTACCAATAGATTCACATTTAAAAATACTCTTACAAACCATTAGAAACTATAGGCTGATGATTACAATCTTCATAGTCGATGGAGGAAAAATAGATTCAGGAAGTCTCAAAATCGATCAAATTTCCCGTTTCTCAAAAAAAAAAATGCTAGTCGGATTTTGAAAATTTTGGCTGCTGCTGCTGCTGCTGCTACCATGAAAAATCAAATCATGGAAGCCTTAAAGCCTTTGATACCTTTAAAGTAAGGATGATAGATACAATAACTCTTTAAACTTGCTGCTCATCTTTACATTTAGCAGACTTACCAATTGCTCATTGTACACCCTATTGAATATTTTTTCTTTCGAGTATTATGAACCCTCAAAACAAGTACTACATTTGGATGTACAAGGATCCTTTGTTTGCATAATCAAATGCTATTAAAGTATTTATTGAGTGCAGTGATATTGAATAATGTGGGTTTATACATGTACAAAAATAGCCTTGATGATAATTGCATATGCCAATGGGTGGCGTAAGTTTCAGCTGCCCTGATTACCCTCTTCATCATGTACTAAATACATTGCCCCTTAATTTCCATAGTTTACCATGTTTACCATTCCTCTCTTTTTTCTTGCTCTTTCTTTTCTTTTATTCTCTTTCTCTCACATTTGTACACAAAGTATGGTCCCTCCATTCATTGAAATAATAGCCATCTATTTATTTGGAGGTGTTACCTTTATACCCATCACCTTTCTATTGATATATTTTGTGCTGCCCACCACTAGAACAGCAACACAGCAAGATCAGGCACCCACTACCCACCACAACAGCCCCACCATTACCACCAATGCATACGCACAAAATGGCAAGAAGGGATGGATTCGACTCACCAAGACATACAAGCCCAAGGAATCAGAATCCAATGTGGCAGTGCTCTTATCCTACGTGCAAGGCGTAGGCGTCAAACGTCAAAAGGAACATGTCTATGCTGAGCTCAAGTGTGGCGCCTTGTTCATCTACGAAACAAATCAAACAGAGGATGAATGCAAAATCATCATTCCAGTCCATAATTACAATGTCGCCATGTACAACCCTGATAAGCAGCAACAGCAAGATCATGACATGTTTAGTAAATCAACGTGGCTGAAATTAACGCCTAAAGCAGACGTGATTGACATGAACAGCAGCCAAGTGCTCATACCCCATCATGACGACGGCTCCTCCTCTTCCCCCTATCTGACCACGCATAATGAGCTCTTCATCACATGTGCTCGGCCTGTTGACAAGGAGGATTGGTACTTTGGACTACTGGCAGCCACTCAGATGATGGCAGACTCTTCTTCGCATGTCGAAATGATGGACATGACGCATTTCGACCCCAGTGCGATGCAGACACTGATTTCTACTGTGCAACAGGATGCTGCCTACCGTGAGGTGCAATGGCTGAATGCCATTTTGGGCAGGCTCTTCTTGGGACTCTACAAAACGGATGAGATGCGACGTTATTTACAGGACAAGATCAGCAAGAAGGCCAAGAAGATCAAGCGACCTGGTTTTCTAGGAGACATTGTGGTTCAGAGCGTGGATATTGGGGACTCGATTCCGTATGTGACACAGCCCAAGTTGCTTTCCTTGACGCCGGAGGGAGATCTTGAAGCGGAAGCTACGATCCATTATGCAGGTGGTCTCCGTGTAGTGATACAGACTGATTTCACGTGGACTTATTCGTCTCTGATGAAGCCAATTCGGGTTCCCTTGGTGCTGTCTGTCATGCTGAAAAAGATGTCTGGTAAATTCCTGGTCAAGGTCAAGCCGCCACCTACCAATCGCTGCTGGATTGGGTTCTATGAGATGCCAGACATGGAGTGGGAAATTCAGCCTATCGTCTCTGATAAGCAAATCCGTCTGTCCATGGTCACCAATGCGATTCAGTCAAAGATTCGCGAATTTATTGTGGAGAACATTGTCTTGCCCAACATGGATGATTTCCCATTCTGTCCTTCAGGCGGTCATGGCGGTATATTTGGAGAGCGCGTGCCAAAGCCAAGCTCACCCAAATCAGCCATACCCTCTACGCCCAGCAACAGAAACATGGATGTCGATATGCTAGGCAACAAGCTCAATAAGACTGTGGTGCCTCCCAAAGTAGTTGTAACACAGCAAATGGAGCAAGACAGCATTCTAACAGTGCCAACATTGACAAAGACGCCTGCACGCAGAGCAACAGTAGGCAACCTGGATGTGTCCAACAGTCTAAAGGCCGAGAACGTGCACAGCACCAGCAGAGCCAGAGGTTACTCCAACCCCAATATACGTCCAATGAGCAGTAGTAGCAGTAGCAGTAGCAGCAACCACAGTGAAGAAAGTATGCCTGAAGAGGCGCCATCACTTATGCTTGTGTCATCACCCATCATTGCTTCAGCCATGACAACAGGCCGAAGAATGGCGTCCAACATGGGGTTCAGAAAGAGACAACCTACAGCTAGTACAGCAACTATAGTAGCACCTTCTTTGGCATCTGTGCCATCTGAGGAAGAGGAACAAGCAGAGCATTCACCATCACATGTGGATGTCAGTGCGACCGCCATTGTCGAGAGCGTCAAGGAAGAATCAATCCTTGACACAGATGCGGTTTCTGTCGCTTCATCATCTGCTTCTTCCGCTGCGAAATCAGGCACCAATTTACTGTCCAAATTCAGCAGTGTCAGCAAGGCAGCCAAGCTCAACATCAATACCAACAAAAAACTATACACCATGGCAGGCAACCTGTTCAACAAGAAGAAGGTATCTCAAGAGATGCGTGATGAGCGTAATAGAGAGTTGCTGGAATCACACAATCGCAAAATGATGAACCTGTTTCTCAACAATGAGCCAGCGATTATCGCCGCCAAACAGCAGCAACCACCCCCTTTACCGCCTAGACCTGCTGTTATCAACAAGACATGCTCAAGTCCCTCATTCAGTTCTTCCTCATCAGAAGATGAAGCTGCCACCACCACACCTACATCCATAGAATATATACCAAAACAGGAGGATACGATAACAACCACATCCATCCTAATTCATGAATACCAATCATCAGTGCAATAAAAAAAAAGACATTTGCTTGACCAAAGGCATGTGGGCTGGGGACTGTTCCAAATGGGCAGCTATAAAACGCGACATTATGCCGCAGTACACTTACTTTCTCTTTTCCTCTTCTCTTCATCTCCTTTCCCACTATCCATATTGGGGGTTCTTAACAAGCTGAGCTCTGACCAAGTCTTGATGGACATGTTGATATATATCTGTATATCGGGTCTCATGAACCTGGGAAGACGCGTCTTCCTTTAGGAGTTTTCTTCGCCATTAGCACGCTTTTCTTATTTGCTTTTGCATGTTTGAAAAGGAATCCGCACAGTTTAAAGTTAGCCAGGACGCCCAAAGACCTGTGTCGGGAAGCGTTGCTGCACCTCTGTTGTACCCTAACCTGTGCGTGATTGACGTATAGCCAAGGCTTTACTAGAAGAAAACTGAGATTATTCTCACCAAGCTCGCAAGGAGGTGTCTTTTCTGCTAGAAGCCCACCTTTGCTTATTGCTTAACGAGATGCATGGACTTGAAGATACGTAATTGGTTCTGGTTTGTATAAAGTTCCGGGATTGCTGAAGCACTCTGCCACGCAATGGTGTAGTAAATTGTAGGCCACTGGTTCCCAGTTCCAGGTATGGAAGTGCAAGAAGTTTTTTGGGCTGCTTCATCTGGTCCATGGACAGTCCAAAGGCTTCGTCGTACCCTACTATGTGAAGGCTTTTGCGTGCAACTGGTTGGCAAAGGCTGGATCTGGTAGGTCAGGATATTGAGATTGGAGGTCATTTCTTGGGATCTGGGGGATGGAATCAGATGTATTTCGACCTGCTCGTTGGTTGATTCTGCTAATCATGATTGACATGAATCATGAGAACTAACAGAAATGCACTTTTTTGTTTCTTAATTCAATAAAAATATCGCTTGTATATTGCGTTGAAGGGTCTCTGATGATAGTAAAGCTTTATTTCACTGTGTTTCGAGGCATAGAAATGTGCGTTATCGCCATTGTGAAGCCAAAGAGTGTCTTAAATGCGTATTTGTCTCTTTAAATTAGGTGCCGCTTGAGGCGCTGGCCATGACATGGCATCCATTGGCATGTATCGCTTCGAGTACCATTGCTGATTGGGTTTTGGTGCTGATGTTGCAAGAGCTACAGGATGGTATACAAGTGGTGTGCATGGAGTTGTTGGCAGCGGCGGAGGTGGATGGTTGTGCTGCTCTTGTTCAAATTCGTTCAATGCTTGCTCAATCACAGAGCTCATGTCAATGGAGGGTATACTATACCGCTTGGATGATGTGCGAATGGCAGCCGCTTCCTTTTGGTATTGCGTTTGTAGTGTCTGCACACGATCCATGTGCGCTGCGTTCAATCGGGCAATGTGATCTGCATGGTCTCTTTGTAGCTGTTGACGAGTCGCTTGTTGCTGCTGAATGCATTGCTCTTTATGTTGCAATTCCCTTTGATATTGACCTAGTTTTCTTTTAAAATCATCTTCTCTTGACTATAGTACAACGATAGTAATGTAAGTATCATAGAAATGAAATCGCAATTCGTTAAATTACCTCGAGTTGTGATTGTAATTCCTTAATGGTGTCTGTGTACGACACTGCATGTTGGTCAAGCGTGGCCGTCTTTACATCAAGCGAGTCGACTACATTCATGCTGAGGCTCTGTTGAACAGTGGTGTTAGACAAAGCAGAGCTGATTCTTCTCGTCATGACATACCTCTATCTCTGCTGTGATGGCCTTGAGTTTACTCTGTAGCAGGGCCTTGCGTTGTCGTTCGTGCTGTATTTCTGTCTGTAGGGCTAATTGCTTCTTGAGCTTTGTGATGGCATGGCTTTGTTTCTGCACGAGCAGCTCGTCATCTAATTTCTGCACGTAACAATAAGTACTGATGATGAGCATCCATGTCTACTAGTAGCCTTTACCTTTTGCCTCCATGTTTCAAGGTCCTCCTTCAGTTGTGTGATGGGCGATTTGCGCATGTTTTTGTTCATTTTGTGGTTGTAGCTGCGGTTCGTAGTAAAGGAAGAAGGAAGAAGAAGAGGAGGAGGGGATTTTTTATGGCTGTGCTGTGATTTGATATATGGCTTATTATGGTTTTTCGCTTCCTGTGCCATACGAGAGCATGTTGTTGAAAACAAGCTACTTTTGTTGTTGTTTTTCTTTTGGTCCAATTTGGCAGGTGTCACCGCCGCTTTGTTCATCTCTTTGTTGTTGTTGTGTCGTTGCTGTGAGGTAATTGGCATCGGAATACGCGATTTGTTTTTGTTGTGAACAGACAACATTTTATTGTTAGAAAAGTAAAGAATGATGAAAAAGAGAGGTGAAAGAGAATTATTTATATTAAAGAATTGTTCTCAGGGACAACAGCAGGCAGGCTTAGATAATAGAAAGTATGCAGGCAGGAATGAGGAAGCAACAGGTATGTAGGTGTTCAGGAGTCGTCTATATGTCATGATCCAATGCTGCTGCTCCTTCTTGTTCAAGCATGGCCAAGGCTCCCAAATGCCCCAGCGCCGCAGATCGCTCAAACCACACAGCCGCCTCCTCTGTGGATGTCTCGCTGATGCCAATCTTGTGCTCCACGTACATGCCCACCAGGAAATAGGCCTTCGCAGTAGTCCATCTATCCGCCAATTGACACGATGCAGCCCTGCGTGCCCAGAGATAGGCTTCGCGGTTAGATTGCGGAAGAATGCCAGCGGATCCGGTCAAGTACCAGCTAGACAGTGCCAATGCTGCATCTGCATTGCCTTGCTCTGCAGCCCGTGTATACCAGTAAATAGACAGTGCATCATCCACCTGCACAAAGCCATGGCTGCCCATCTCGTACAGTTCGCCCAATTTGACCTGACTCGGAAGGTATTCCATGTGTGCTGATGTATGCAGCAGCTCCAAAGCGTACGAGCCATCTGCAATCCTATGCTCGGCAAACTCCTCAGAGAACTGGAGCATGGCTAACGCGTACATGGCATGTGGGTTTTGCGTGTTTGCTAGTGCTGCAGCGCGTTGCAACCACGTAAGCGCTTCCTTCATATTGATCGTCTGGCCACAGTAGCCTCGCATCAGGATGATGGCCAACTTGTACATGCTCGCCACATGGGATTGCGTAGCTGCTTTGCGATAAAACGACATGGCGCGACCGTAGTCCTTGCGTGTCCCGATGCCAATCTCGTAGCAGACACCCGCGCGATACGTGGATTCAATGTGGTTCTGTTTGGAGGCATGAATGTACAATGAGAAGGCTCTTTCTCTGTCCAAGGGGAGCCCCAGACCACCGACACCGTAGCAATTGGCAAGCAGAAATTGAGCATCGCCGTCTGTGCCGAGACCCATGCCGCCTCCACCCAGCGCAAGACGTTTCAGGATCTTTTGAGCTTCCAGCACCAGCACCTGGTCCAGCACAAGGTCCTTCTTTTTCAATCTGCGTAACTCTTGTTGTCTGTACCGCGTATTGACAGGCGGTGTACCTGGAATAGGCGATTCTGTCACATGCTCAGTCTCTTCATCGCGACAGGCTGCATCCATCAGGGTGCGACACAAATCAAGCTGCTTGCGTCTATCTCGGGTGGCTCTGGCTTGCTTTCTCAGTTGATGCACTTGCTCCACCGTGCGAGGTGATGGCCATGCGTCGCCTTGCTGCTCTTGTTGCTCAGGCTCTGGTGTGTCGATGGTGGATGATGTAATGGTGCTGCTACTGCCGCTACTAGTGGGTAGACTAGAACGATTTGATCTACTGCCGTGTCGTTGAGAAAATCGAAGCCTGAGAGACGGAGATTGGCTCGTATCCAAGATGGAGCTATGTGATGAAAGCAGCTTCTCGGTTATATGTTTAATATGCGTATCGGATGTGCGTGTCGTGTACTGCTGCAAACTGGGCATGCTCTGAAATCCCCATAGTCCAGGCGCATTTTGTCGATAAATGCCAGAGTATTCATCAAAGTACCATTGATGGCTCGTCAAGTTGGTGCGTTCGCGGTACTCCGTATTGACGGTATCCTCCAAATCTACCGTACGGTTGGGGTAGTCTTCTTCCAGACTGAGTCTTTCCTTGACTTCTTGATCATCCTTGGGAGGTGGAGAAGGCGGTGCCGACAGATTATCGTATTCAACGGGTGCCAGTGGTTTATCAAATCGAATCTGGCTCACGGCATGCATGAGCTCTTCTTCTTTTCGCAATCTATCTTCTTCCTGCTGAATGGCCTCCAAGACCTTTTCAATGAGTTCTGGCAATGGCTTTTCGTGGACATCCTTCAGAGGTGTTTCTGTCTCGACTACTACGGCTGCTGCTTTTGCTGATTTGGTCACTGCTAGGGCAGATGCTGGTGGAGGTGTTATGATGGGAGCCATGTTGGTGAGAGGAAACAAGCAAAAGATACATGCTCTCATACAAATCACAACATGCTACTGATGCAATGATGTGTATTTCCGTATTTGTTGCGATTTTGTTTGTTATGTGCAAAGTGGAACAATCTTGCATGAAATTACTTCCGTTCAATGTTTGTTGTTTGCCGTTGTTCTCTCAGGGAGCGCTGCTGCTGTTACCATGGATACCATGCTGTTGCCATGGATACCATGCTGTTGCCATGGATACCATGCTGTTGAGTGGAAAGTATACAGAGAAAGTGCTTATTAATGCAGCATCCATGTCGGAGGTCAACCCGCCTTGAGTGCAAGATCTTTCACAACGATAAAATATGAGTAATATAGCATCAAATGAAAAACTGTTGATGCTGCAGCCATGTACACACACACTCTCTGCTGATGCCACCAGATTTATTTTAAAGTTTATTTGATAAACGTTTTGCCTAAGCCTTTTTGTTTTTCGTTCTTCCCACGATGAAAGGGCAGAGAGATTCTTGTTACCCAAAAGAAACAATCCAATTGATAAGCACAATTTGGATAATCTTCACTTTCAGATTGTTTACTATATGCGGACAATGACGATAATCATATTTGATGATGAATCAACAAAAAACCAGTTGTACAAGCATGAAGACTTAGCAGCCATGACATGTGATGGAGTTCCGGTGATTCCCTAACTTACCCCGCATTTGCTTTTTCATTTAGCATGATTGGCTCCACAGAGCAGCCTGAACCTGTGTGTGAATCCCATCAGAACAAGCAAGTGCTGCTTTATAGCGGTGTTCAGATAGCATATGAAAATTAACAATTTCCTTTCATTCCCTTCATCCATATATAAATAAGCCTTACTCGAATCAATCTCTCCCTTTTCTCTTCTTCTTCTTGTTCTTTTTTTCTACTTTTTGAAAACTATACACATCTACTACAACACACAATGAGCAAAAACGGTGACGGCAAACAAAAGACTCCTCTTCTCACCCATCTCGTCGCAGGTGGTGCTGCCGGCTTTATGGAAGCATGTACTTGCCATCCTCTTGATACCATCAAGGTCAGAATGCAATTGGCAAAGAGTGCTGCCAGAAGTGCCAGTGTAAGTGGATCAGCGTGCTGGCGTGTGCGATACATGATGGCATAGATCAGAGATTAATCAATTCAACAGGGCAAGCCTCTTGGTTTCCTCGGTGTAGGTGCAAAGATCATCAGAAACGAATCATTCTGGGCCTTGTATAAGGGTCTTGGTGCCGTTGTTTCTGGTATCGTGCCAAAGATGGCTATTCGTTTTAGTTCTTTTGAATTGTACAAGGAATGGATGGCTGATGCCAACGGAAAGGTCAGCACCTCTGCCGTTTTCCTTGGTAAGCGATGCATTGATTGGAGCATTGGGAACAAGCAGATACTAACACTCACGACTAGCTGGTCTCGCTGCTGGTACCACTGAAGCCATCATGGTCGTTTCTCCTATGGATCTCATCAAGATTCGTCTCCAGGTATGTACATACTCGGTGCACCCACTTGTGTGATGATCTAATGTTTGTGTGATGATAGGCTCAAAGACATTCTATGGCTGATCCCATGGATATCCCCAAGTACCGTAACGCTCCTCATGCCGCTTACACTATTGTTCGCGAGGAAGGTGTTCGTGCCTTGTATAAGGGTGTAACCTTGACCGCTTTGAGACAAGGTATGTAAACAAGATGTTATGTAATTAGTGCAAGAAACCCCGTGACTCAACGAAACCCATTAGCTACCAACCAAGCTGCCAACTTTACTGCCTACCAGGAGTTCAAGAAGATGGCTCAAAAATACCAAAACTTGGACGAGCTTCCCTCTTACCAACATTTGATCCTTGGTGGTGTTTCTGGTGCCATGGGTAAGACATTTTCACATGCATGAAGGATCAGTTCAAGTTCTCACACGTGTCATATCAAACAGGTCCTCTTTCCAATGCTCCTATTGATACCATCAAGACTCGTATTCAAAAGTCTAGCGCTTCTGGATCTGGCTGGGAACGCTTCAAGTTTGTCACCTCTGAAATCATGACCAAGGAAGGTCCCAGAGCTTTCTATAAGGGTTTGACACCTAGATTATTGAGAGTTGCTCCTGGACAAGCTGTTACATTCATGGTCTATGAAAAGGTCAAATCATGGCTCGATGTCTTTCAAGAAAAGGTAAAGGATGGTGAAGTTACCGCTCTTGTTACTCCTGCAAAGAAGTAAAACCATTCAAAATCACTGCAAATCGTCCTGTAAACATATTCTCCCTCCACTCTCCTCCTCTCCTCTTTGGAATCGCTTAAATTAAACCCTTCCCTATGTATTCTTAGATATCACAAACACGCTCCTCACACACTCATACTCCATATGTATTATCACTCTTTTTTGATTTTTTTAATGTAAAAAGCGCATTGAAAATAAAAACTTCCTTCTCAAAGTTACACTGTGGTTTGAATTATTGGCTCATAATCTCTAACCCCACATTTTTATCGGGATTCAATAAAAGAGATGGCGAGATGACAGCAATAGCAAGCGTTGATCCGTTCCATAAAAAAAGGGGCACCCCAAAAACCTCAACCTCACGGAAGATTTCCCAAACCTATTCTCCCTATTTCAACCGTAAACCTTCTTCTCAAGTTTTTTCCGAGAGAACCAAATTTCTCAAAATTGAATGGGTTACAAGGTTGCACAAACAATTCGTATTACAGCAAGACAAATGGATTTAAGATTACTAAATACAGCAAATGATAAAAAAGATTAGATAACATGTAATCTTTAAATTGGTGTCACTTGTACCTTGAAATGAGGTATGCAATAAAAGCATGAGAACCCGAAAGGTCATCGTTTATTTAAGGCTTTCTTAATAACGTCTGTCACTTTGATACATTTGATATAATAATAATCCAAGGTTTGTGGCTCGTGTATGGTGCATTTCATCGCTGGATCAAGGATTTGTAATATGTACAAGAGAGCGTAGTGATTGGTTCATTTGCCGTATGTAAAATTCTGGGACACCACGATGTCGTAAGAATCTGATTCTGTCATACGATCTATAATAGCTATAGAAGAACACATTATACATAGTTATACACCGTATATCTTTGAGAGATATTAGAAATGGGTCAAAATTAGCAAATTCCTCTCAAATCAACGCATAGAACAATTTCATCAGCCCAGCGTCAAATGTATAATGTCGCAATATTCATTACAAAAATATCGCATACATTTGGTGACAAACGCTCATTTTAGCGTGAACTTAAGACCACCATAAGTTTGTACAACTTATAGAATGAGTACCTAGAGCCATCAACGCTTCAAAAAAAAAAACATTGAGACCTAATATTATTTGAATCACTAATCTCACAGGATTATTTCAGTTTTGACATGTTATACTAGTAGATATTCCCTTGACTTGCTAATCACTAGCAGATCAAAGATCTCAAACTCTTTTGTAAGTGCAGGACCAGATCATTTGTAGCATTTCTCAAAAGGCATCATCTAATGAATGGAACACTCTGACATCGAGAGGGTAATCACAACCTATATGAAGGATGCTTTGAAAGGTCATACTCGCCTATCCTTATTGTACGGCGGTTTTAGAGACTTTGCCCAGAAGAAGGTGCTGGCCATTGCAAAACTTGCCTACGTTGCAGGCATCAAGCAAATTCTTGACATTCCCGCTATACGTGCTAGTGGGAATTGAGGAGCTGGCTGTATTGGAGTTAATCATCGTAACGCTGAACAAGGAATTTTGAATATTATAATTCGAAGGGTGGTTCTACATCTTGCATTGGGATTCGGATTTGGAAGAGCATTCGCAGAAGATAAACAAATGCGACGTACATAATAGATGTAGCGTGCTCATAACATACCATGATACCATTCAGATTACAATCTCGTTTTCACTAGCTTCAGAAGCATCGACTGTCTCTCTAATACGCAAGGCATTACCACGTCTGCTAGCTAGGCAGCCGCCAAACTCGATTTCGGTTTTTTCATTTGCTTCCCTTAAAATGGCAAATTTTTAGTCTAGAATCAATTTCGAAATCTGTTTTGCCTTGTTTGGCTAAGTGAATTGTGATAACCAACTCATACTTTCTAATGAATTCTATGTAGGAGTACTTTTCAATACAATTCCAATAGTGTCAATGAAAACTGGCGTCTCAAATTGTCTTACAGAGCAAACTTGTAAAATATGAAAGGGGATTTTGGCAAAAATGTTGCACAAAAATAATTTTAGGAGGAGGTTACAATGGATTGAGAGGAACAATTTGATGTATATGCATGCAGCATGAGTTAGACCAATCTCTAAATTCATTACGACTATATAATGTATAGTATAATCGCTTGGTAACAAGCAGTAATTCACCAAAATCGCGTCAAAGACGGTAACATTGAAGGGGACTTTGAAGCAGTTACAGCGTGTTACAAACGCAGAGAAACAGCTCAAACCATTTCTCTGATCATGTAGATGCTTGCTGTACGCGTTTCTCGATTTTTTTTGGTCATTGATTTTTCATTGAAAATCGAGCTCAAATCCCTTGCTACCATGCATGATTTTTCATCAATTTTCTTTGAACGCATTTTAAAAGGCAAAGGAGCCATTTTTTATTAAGGCGTTCTTAAGCTCAAAATGCTGCAAATTCTTCAAACTTTTGTATGCAAGTCTTATTTGACATGTTTGGCTAGTAAAAACTTGTCTTATTTGGCAAAAACGTGATTATAGTTTTTTCGAAATTGCGCAACATTTTTGGTGTAATATATTTACGAAAATAGCATGGCTAGATAGAGAACTCTTTGGAAATGCTATCTCTGCTATAAACATACCTGAGTTAACTTAAGAAAATTTGAAGCAATTGACCAAAAAGTGATTTTGGGATTCCAAAACAGGTTTTGGAGCATCCTGCATCTGTAGTGCAAACCTGAGTTTGAATGGTTTTTTTTGCAGTAGGTGGATGCACCTTCAAGCAGGCGAATAGCTTACTGAAATAGCTGTGGGGAAGTTTGTGAGATCTATTCAGACACTTTGAGTTATATGATACCATTTTGAATACACCAGTCGTATACATGGATCTATCTGCTGTATGAATTCAAGTTGAACGGTAAAGAGCGAGGATTGGAATGGCTTGTAAAAGCCAGTAAAAGATGGGGCTGGAGTCAATTGCTAAGAGAATGTACAAGCCCTTGCTACTTTAAAAGCTGAAGCAAATGCATACTAAACATCCGTTTTTAAACTTGACATCATCCTATTTAACTAGTATGCATCAGATGAGCATTAGCTTCTCAGAGATGCCAGCAACTGCATTTAGCACTTGGATCAATACGCTTGGATCGTCAATCTTGTGGATGAAACTGTCAAGATGCGCCGCCATTGTCTCGGCTCACTTGATCTCCATCAAATGTTTGAAAGACCCATAATGAAGAAAGATACATTTATATGCCAGTGCGACAAGTCATGTTGAACTGGTAGCAGCCATTGCTACACTACAGCTAGCTGCGTATTTACAAATACGATTTGATGTAAACATCATACATCATTGCATGTAAGAAGGCGTCAGGAAGAGTCATTTGGGGACTGCCTTTAATGGGCTTTCGAGTACATTTTTTTTCCTGGATGTGAATGTTGTGAAGGAAGGGCATTGCTTGAAGCCGTTTTTTTTCTTTCACCTCTTTATACTTGGAAGAAATCTCAACATGTTCAAAAAGTAAATGCTATACACCGAAAACGCACACCCCCAATGTACTGATAGAATAATCGATCCTTAGGTTCAGTTTCTCTGAAAACATTGCTGGTCAATCCCAGCTCAAGTCTTCAGTTCAAAGAAACATTCGTACAAAGTTGAACGAGTTGTATCCCAAAATTGAAACTGTTTTGGAAGAGTTAATCCCCAAGAAGACACCCATCATTCAAATCAAGGGGTAACAAGCAAAGCCTGGACATTTGTCATGGACATTATAGCTAAACAGACTTCTTCTTTTCGCTTCTAGTCACGAACACATCACTTTCTTGTCTGTCAATGGCGAAATCCTCTTTTTCCAACATTTCGATGGGCCTTTCCTCCCTACACTTGCATTATTGCACAAATGTAAGCATTCTAAACAAGTAGCCATACAGTCATACAGCACACGAGATGAATAACAATACATGGTAGATCCCGACATGCTTCCCAAGTTACAAGTTGATCGCGGAGCCATCAAATTTGTCTTGTCAGGAGCCAACATTATGTGTCCTGGTTTGACATCCAAGGGTGCTCGTATGGACGAAGATTTACCTGCTGGTGCAGTTGCAGCCATTATGGCTGAGGGTAAGGAGAATGCTCTTGCCATTGGTTTGCTCAAAATGAGCACACAGGACATGTAAGTGATGCCAGTGGACGATAGGAAATTGCGAATCTAACAAACAGTGCGATACTAGTAAATTGGTCAATAAGGGCATTGGTGTGGACAATATTCACTATTTGACCGATCCTCTTTGGAGAGAGGTTATTCACATGTAAACTGATCGCAAATAAACAAATCGAGAGACACCAACGCAACACACACACACACATGCACACACGCACACATAAACATACACACCATTTGACGAAACCACTCAAAGGCATCCTTTTTACTTTTAGCAAATAAACACTCTTTTAAACAACCATGCTATTTCAAATTCAAATTGTTTACTATATAGGATGAAGCAAACAGGATAATTTATTCTAGTAAAGTTGTATATAAAGCAAGAATTTTCAATTGACACATTGACAGTTTACCTAAACCCTCATCTTATTTTCCAACAAATCAATCAAATGAAATTCCTTGCTATCTCTGCTGTTGTCGCCATTTGTGCTCACATGGTTCTTGCTGGTAAGAACGATTCATATGCTTTGGTCTATGAGGTCTAACCTTTATTTAACATACAGTTCCTACTGCCAACACTAATGCTGACGTTGTTGTTCAAAATGTGGGTGCTCGTGCTGGTATGGTTTCCGCATCTTCCTTCGATGTCAACAAGAAGAAGGATAAGGACGACGAATCCTCCGAAGATGATGAAGTCTCTGAGGCTGCTGAGGAGGCTGCTGAGGAGGCTGAGCGTGAGGAGAAGAAGGCCATGAAGAAGCAAGCCAAGGAAGAGAAGAAGCAAGCTAAGAAGGAAGGTAGATATCGCACATTCATAGAAATTATACATTCGAGATTATCACTAATTCATTAACATAGCTAAAGAATTGAAAGCTGCTGAAGAAGAGGCCGAGAAAGAAGGTAACATTTGTCGTTCATCATGCATTAAATGTTGAAACTCTAGTATTAACTGCTCTAATAGCTCAAGAACTCAAAGAGGCCGAAGAACAAGCTGAAAAAGAAGGTATGCATTGACATACTGTACATAGGGGGACATGCTATTAACCATCAAATTCAACAGCCAAAGAGTTAGAAGAAGAAAAGGAACGTGAAGGTAAGCTCCATTTCCATATGGCACACAAAGTTACAATATATTAATTATCATGGTATTAGCCAAGGAATTGGAGAAAGAGCAAGAACGTGAAGGTGAGTTTATACGCAACTGGCATACAATAAAACATTAAACTTACTCTTATTTTCTTAAGGTTGGCATCATTTCTAACTAGTACACGACACGGCAATTTATTAACCATCATAATTTTAGCTGAGAAAGAGGAAGAACGTCAACAAGAAGAGGCCGAACAGCTCGAGCGCGAAAAGGAATTGGAGCTTGAAGAAGCTGAACGTGAGAGAGAAGCTGAAGAGAAGGCACAAAAGGAAGCCGAAGATGCCGAGAAGGACACCACTGATGATAAGAACTAGAGAATACTCGTATTAGTTACTCAAATTATAATAAAGATATCGAAATTTTATATTAAATCAGTCGAATTTACTTGGAATACATAAATGAGCTACTTTGAGCTTTTCTATTTACCGCATATATTTATCTATTACACAGAGTATTAAATGGAGATCACTTGCCTATACCTCCTAATTATAGACACAAATTAATATGAAAAATAGTTCAAGTTACATAGCAAGCAATGGCATAAATTGATATTTTTTTTTTTATTAGACATTAAATTATTTACTGTTATATACTAAAAGAAGAGGGAATGTACAATGGAAGGTATGTGGAAGGGGAGGGGGGGAGGTTTAAAGCAAAGATTCAGATTCGTTTGATGGTGATGAGGAAAAGAATTGTATCAATAGTCGCCAGTAATACATGATAAAAATAGCAAGACTCGTCCAAATAGTATTTAATGCTGTACCACGCTCATTAGTAGCTGGCCGAGTTCCCATCTCTTCGTTATTAAGAGCATCGTGATCTTTTGCATTATTATTGTTTGCAAAAGTATCGACTATTGAATTCAAGATGGATTTCTTTGAGCTGGACTCGATGTTTCCGTCAAAAGTGAAAGAATGACTAATAGACCCATAGAACGAGGAGCAAACGGATGGCTGTTGTGGATGCATCAGGTCAGCAAGCGATTGATAAGACACAACGGACTCTATCGAACTCTGACTCTTGAACGACGAGGATCTTGTCACGGGGCTATTCATAGTGGGGATTTGTGCAACATCTTGCTGTCGATTCAATTCTTCACTAGTGGGAAATGTGGTATCATACAAGTTCATTAGATTATATGAGGATAATTCTTGCTGTTGGGGTAATAGCTGGTTTCTATCGTCAGCATCATCGATATCAGCATCGTTTTCAAAATCGTCCGTGGTGTTGAAAAAGGCGTCCAACTTTTCGCTGGTGATACTGCTGCAGACACTGTCGCTATCGCTTGGACTGTAGCTGTTGAGCAACTGTTCGTCGGATGAAGAGGAAGATGCCGAAGATGATGAGCTGGATTCCTCTTCAGGGGATGATGGTGAATCCAGTGTTTTATTTTGAGGTGGAATTTGGATGGTTAGTAGGTTTAGATTTGAAAGCGACTGAAATCCATTCAAGCTGACTGGTCGTCTCTCGTCATTCTCAATCCAAATATTGTCGTCTTGGCTCTCTTGCTGGTCGTAAAAGTACTGTTTTGCTGTAGTAGCAATAGTATGAGGAGAAGGAGGGGTTGTTTCAAAATATGAAAGGAGCGTTGTTGTAGCAGCAGCAGTTGACGATGGAGGATACGAGGAGCAGGAGAACAGCTCGCCAGCTTGATTAGATTCAGGGCACGGACTGAGATGGTAGAAATCCCAGTTGCCTTGGATGTCGTCTTCTTCATCCTCATCGCTGTATAACTCTTCTTCTTCTTCGTCTTCTTCTTGGATGAAGGGAGGTGTAAACATGAAATCGTCACCTGATAGTAGCACCGAAGGTTTAACGGGCGTAATGCCTAGTAATGTTTGTTGTGATTTGCTGTAAATACTGTGTAGATGCCAGTTTTCTAAAAATGAATAGGGAGGAGATCTACGTCTTGTTGATGTATCAGGACAAGCTTGTCTTGTGAACTTGTTGATTGTGGCATAGAAGGCGCGGTTGGCGATTTCAAAATTTGCATCGTAAGGCGGGTAGTCTTCTTGCTGTGGATTTGAATATGGACCATGTTCATCGTTACGGAAATTATTTATTTTGCTGAAACTATTTTCAGGCACCATATCTTGGGCATGGTTACTGTGATTTAATTGGACGGTAGATAACATACGGAAAGAGGAAAGAAATGTAAAAGATATGTGTATCGTGCGTATGACAAATTTATATCAAAATACTGTGGTTGGAAAAGGAAATCAAGGGGTAGCAAAAGCAAGCGAGAAAGAAGAGAGAGAAAAAGGGAAAAAAAGCAGCATTTAAATAGTCCAACAACAACAACAACAACAACAACAACAAATGACCTTATTTTTTTTACTGTTAAAATGTGGGAGAGCAGCAGCAGCAGAACAAAGTGTAACCATCTTAATTCAGAATATTAAAATTAATTTTTGTTTCCATCAAGACAATAATAACAAACCACCTTTTTGGTTGTTGCAAGCAAAATGGCACTCCATTTCATCTCCCGTGGCTCAATATACAAAATGTCCAAACAAACCAACATGTAGATCAAAACAATCTCTCGCTCCAAATGCTTTGTTTGTTGAGACCTGCATTTAGCCTCTCTTAAAAACTCGCCTCGCAAACAAACGTATTGGATCTTGATGCAACGTGTTACCACAACTTTAACCTAACAGAAGAAGCCCCGCCCAAATGTCTCGCTTCATTTTATTATGTCTTTACTACATCCGTTGTTTACATAAACAATGAGCAGCAAACGGATGCCACATACAGCACAGGATGTCAACTGGAGCGGCCTGTTTTCTTTGATATAAAATGTGCAAACAAGCCAATTCTGTGATCCAATGTGTAACATCAAAAAAAGATGACATGACAACACTATACCATTGGAGTCACACCCGCAAAAAACACAAACTACCCCTTCTTTGTTTCCCTTTACACCATTCCGTACACAATGCCCAGAGCAGTGACAATCTTGGCTGGCATCACGCTGGTAACGGCCTTGACATATCAATCACGTATCAACCTCATCGCAAATACCGCTCACGTACAAGCTCAACTGGATAAGGCAAAGGAAAAGGCTGATTTGATCACTCTCAAACACAATCAGCCTTTGGTTAGACTTTCATTACAACGACCAACTAGCTCTGTTGAACGACTAGTGGATGATACCAAAGCATATTATAAAGGCCGCCTTGTACCTTCAGGTAAAACAGATACATAACATGATTTTTTCTGGATTGTATGACCAACGCGATAAATTTGTATAGTCAAAGAATCATGGAATGCTCAGGTTGTATGTGCTACTTCAGCCATCATACAATCCGATCTGCCAGCCAAAATAGGGCAATTTGTAGCTACGAATGTGTTTGGTTGTAAAAACTGAATAAAGCCATCGCCTCACATTTATTCATCCTTTCGATTCTATTTGTCGTCAAGTACACACAGTTGTGTATCTGACTTGTTTATGACTATGGCAATTAAATCAACGCATGGATTAGTAAGGCAGAATTTTTTTTCTGTCGTGGATGAATCAAGATGTAAAAATCCCGTTTTTTGCCTTTTACAACCCACCATTTTATATTCAAAATGTTCTCTGCCATCTGCCTCTCAGACAAACAAACCTCGCCAGACTTTAAATACGGACTGGAAGAGAAGAAGCTCTCCTTGGATGCACCAAAGTCAGATGAAACAACCGTGCAAGTGCTTGCTGCCTCTTTGAATCATCGGTAAAGGCAAGACACACTCATGTTTCAAGAAATACTTACATCTCCAAAGTGACGTATATATCATGAAGGATCAGTTTATGGGTGTTACAACAGGAGGCGCCGTTTGGTCCGATGCAGTAGGCCTTGTTACTCAATGTGGTGATAATAGCACCTTTCAAGCAGGTGATAGAGTCTTGATCAATCCTGGTCGAGGTTGGGAAAAGGATGCTGAAGGTCCTGAGAATGCATTTGCCATGTTGGGATTGAATCCTTGTATTGGTAACTTTCACATACTAGACACATTTGATCACCTTCTAATGACAGTAATATAGGTGTTGCTGCTGAGAAAGCCCTCGTCGAGACAAATGAGATGTTCAAATGTCCGGAGCATTTGTCCAATCTGGAAGCTGCTGCTTTGCCTTTAGCAGGATTGACCGCATATCGGTAAGCTGGCACTACTATTGATTTTATCAAGGTAAATCTCACAACACAATCATGGTTACAGTGCTGTCTTCTCCAAGTGTGGCATCAAACAAGGCGATAATGTCTTGATCACTGGCATTGGTGGCGGTGTCGCTCTTTTTGCATTGCAATTTGCTGTGGCTGTTGGTGCTAATGTCTACGTAACATCTTCTAGCCCTGAGAAAATTAAAAGAGCAGTTGCATTGGGAGCCAAGGGAGGTGTTAATTACAAAGATGGTAAAACTCAATCATCAAGACAAAGCTTCTAATTAATTAACATGCTTCGTTAGCAAACTGTATGCAACAATTGAAAGCCATGTTGAACGGCGGTTTGATTCGTGCTATTGTTGATGGCGCTGGTGGCTCTTTGTATGGCCAATATCCTTCCGTGATGAAGCAAGGTGGTGTCATTGCCAACTATGGCCAAACATCCAACGAGCCAGTCGTTTTCTCCATGTATCAAGTAGCCCAAAACATTGATTTGCGTGGCTCAACTATGGGTTCTCGTCGGGAGTTCAAGGAAATGGTTGATTTTGTAGATCAATATAAAATCAAGCCTATTGTATCCAAAGTTTTTAAGGGCTTGTCTGTTGAGTCTATTCAAAATGCTGTTGATTTGATGGAGTAAGCTCTTTATTGATTCTGTTAGTACCAGTTAATTAATCGTATCTCATAGGTCTTCTTCTCAATTTGGTAAAATCGTTGTCGAAATTAATTAATTTGAACTGTTGAATAATGAATTTCCCATGGTGTACCACCGGTTTTAACTGGATCATTCGAATTCATCTCATTCAGTTGCATCACCACGTGAAGCATTTGCCATGAAACGTATCTGGCACTAATAATAAATACGTCAAACGATACTATACTAATGCATACAACATTTCTAATTGACAGCTTTCCTTATGGATCTAATCGAGATCAGTGCTTATTTTGAAAATCATTCATGCATCCACAGGAATTCATCCAATTCAAAATCCAAGTACGCCATTGTGTTCATCGCAAACTTTGAAATAAGTACGTACTGATTTTAATACTCTAACAGCAATTTTTTGCAAATGGATCTCGCATGATGATCTGACCCTGCATATTGAAATACGTGCATACAAGCAGGAATTAGTGTCAAGCACAAGGATACAATATGCAGCTTTGAATACAGTGTTGCCCAACGCCCCATCTGTCAGTCCGTTTGCACTAGACACTTGTATACGGTATAATAACTGCCTTCTTCATAAATTTTGTCTAGGCCAGTGCTCAAAATTGGATTATTTTGAAAATCGTCCATCCATCAACGGCAGCGCGTCCAGATGACAAAAGTCTAACCACAGAATCGTGTTCCCCCTCGCAAGATTTGGCATAGATACATGCTTATCTCATAAGCCTGATTATTGACATTTGAAGACTGTGATTGATTGGATACCAATATAGTGCATAATTGTACTTTTGGATGTTATGAATAGGCGTAGATTTATTCCAAAACTCTTTTTTTAGGGTAGTGAATGTATGTGATCATGTCTAATACTTATGGTGGTATTGTGTGTAGTTACATTAAGCCATTTGCACCATGGATTTTGTATGTTTCATCTTGCTTTTCTCATTTTAATTACATTTTCAGTTTCAATATCAATGCTTTATTTCTCTGATTTGACTCAAAATTTGAGCCAATAAAATCGCTTAAAAAGCTAGTTTAAACGCCGCTGACCCTAGAAAATTTTTGCGAGGGTTTCCCTATGTTTTTTGGTTAGGCGGACTTTTAAACATTGCCAAATACAGTAATTTAGCAATTTTATCATCAAAATCCCCTAAAATGCCAGAATATGCCTTACTACATACCCCAGCTTATAGTGCAAACGCTTGAGACTCTCAATTAGCACCAAGTAAGTGATACAAATCAAGTGAGGGCAGCCTATCTACCCCCAGCCTCTTAATCAAATCTAGTTGTGCTTCAACGATAGGCCTATCCACACAACAAAAAAGAGGGTTATGACTCAAAAAAGAACCATAAAAAGGAAGGGAAAAAAGTAACAAGAGGGCATCACTAGAATGTGAGGAAGAAGAACGGAAACATCGCAATCCAGTTACATACAAAAAGATAACATGCAATGTGTATCATCAAAATGACGCGTACAAGAAAAAAAAAAGTAATAGAAAAAAGCATAGTGTTTGCCTCATACGAAGCAAGAACACCAACAATACCACCAGTATTACAGAAGAAGTAGTAATACTTGACGAACAAAAATAATGCAAGGCCACTCCACCATAGAGCTGCACTACTACCAGCGATACAATGCATCGAAAGAAGCACCATAGCACTATGGTACAGCAACAAACAGAAAAATAGTTGCGTGCAGCAAAAAAAAAGGGTGAAAGAACAAATCGCAATAGAGCAAACTAAAGAAGAATGCACAGTATTACGAGAAAGAAAATAGTAAAAGGGTTGAATGAATGTAATCCATGGCAACCAAAGAAGAGGAATATACAAACCAAATACAAACCAAACACGATGAATATTATATTGCAACGAACTAGTCTGAAATAAACTGTATAATTAGTATTACTGTATATTGTACCGCGAAAAGTGGCTCCTATCGGCTGATACCTACTGTAACAAACTTGAAAGGTGTCGTCTCGGGTACTGGTGGTTGTAAAGGCATGCTTCTTTTGATAAGAGTGGTGTTGTATTCAATCAATAGTAATAAAAAGTATATGGTTTAATAGAAAAAGTGCAGTGCAAAAACAGTGCGAAGAAAAATAAAATAAAATAAAAACGCGTTGCTGAGGGTGACTGCAGTCAATAGGCTGCCGCAGCACAGAGCACGTGGAATTTGAATGACATTTACAATGAACAATTTGCACTGTGGTGACTGTACCCATATGTTTTTTTTCCGATGATTTTTTTGAATCAATATCCATATAATTTGACATTTGAAAACATTTTTGTTAAAATTAGCTATAGAAAGTGTGCTCAGCGTATACAACTTTCTAATAAACTTAAGGGGAGACTTTGAAAGCGCATTCAATGGTGTTAATTTTAAAGTACTTTTAAAATGAACAGATAAAGAATTTTGCGAAAATATGAAGAGTAGTTTTTCCAGGAGAAGTCGAGATTTAGCATATACAACGTTCAAAATAGCAGTTGCACAGGTAGTCCTACATCTTTGCGATCATTTTGATTTAATACATATTGGAGTAAAAAGTGTTATTCTTGCGTCCATAGATACGATTATTTGATTTAAAGGGTTTTTCCCTTGCCAGTACAGGCAGATTTTGGTCCAAATCTGGTGATTTTCCATGAACCCCTTTTTGACAATATCTCAACGAAAAATCATCGAATTGACATGAAACAAAAACGATTCCATAGCTGCACATTAGATCTATTATGATCCAACAGTTTTGGGAACCACATATGCATTCCCTTCATAAATCTACTCAAAATGCGAAATTTCGTGTCCCTCAAGCAGTGGGTTTGTGACAAAGGTCAAAACTTTTATATGACATCTATACCATCCGATAGAGAATTGAATGGCCAACAATAGTTAAGCTCTACACTACTTGGATTGACTTAGTAGAATTCCAGTGTAAACCCCTTCAAAAAGCACAAAAATCACGCATGTGCACCTTTTCTTGATAATTACTCGTTCAAATCATCAATTACGACCCTAAACTAAACACGCTCTAGTCAAAAACGTGCACCCCTTTCGATTGGGCTATAAAGCTTGGCCATTCATGCCATATTAAAAAACTTTTACTAGTAGCACATTCTAACCCTCCAAAAATATCTCAAATCTCTTGTTTCTCAGGTTATATCCTACCTACAAAAAAATGGTTTGCAGATTCGGAATCAGAGCAAAAAACTGTCCTAGAAACATGCTAGTCCCAAAGCTCTAGCTTGCATTTTTTAAAAATCGATGTCAGGATGCCATAAAACCCAAAACTCCAATTTCGAAATTCATTTTGTACATCATGGGTCGATGAGGTAAAAATTCCAGAATGTTTTGATACTTATTAAATACGAAAGATCTATGGGTCTTTAATCGCTCTCTGGAAAAAAAACAGTACAATGAAACTGATACGAGGTTATACTACTTCGAGTTGCAAAGTTTTCTTTAGTTTATTGCGCTCTCCAACCCTGTAATTTCAACATATAACTGGAATATGCTTCGCTAAACATAGATCTACATTGCATCCTTTTTTCTTTATGGAGTGTAACGTTTTAGATAGCAAATCCGGATAAATGGTTTACCCTATTCCTAGAATTTTGTTACTATGGCCTCTTTGTAGATGGTTATGGCCTCTATTGTGATTAGTTAGAGGATATTTAAAATTGTATTATGTAGAGTAAAATAAAATTGCAAAAAGTCATGGATGTCTGTTATAGTCTTCAAATTGCCATTATATTTGGACGCTTAGAGGCAGGAGAGATCATACCACGGATGTGGATAATTTAAGATTTTTACGACGCTATTGATATGACGAATTGACCCTAGTGGAAGGCAATTGTGATATTCAAAACGTCTGACGTTAATCAACCGTCGACTTTTTCAAGTAATTCAGTAGCACATGCCATTATCTTCTCACATTCAAAATCAAAATAGCCAGAACTACTGTATTTACAGTTTGGAATTTCAAAAAAAAACGTAGATTTCTGCTAGATACCGTATATCTTCCTTGCTGAGGGTACTGCTTTTGTTGAAGACAATGAGCTTTAATGATAGCACTATGTACAGTATACGGCAACGGAGAAGGAGTGTCTCGCGGTGGTCTGGTCCCTCAAACAATTTCATCCGTATCTATATGGTAGCAAGTTCAACATACCGTGATTAACAAAACTGTCCGAATGTTTAGCATTTTTGAATTCAATGCTTTATAGCAGAGTCACATGTCGTCCAATAACAATGATTTTAGTATCATTAGAAAGCTAAAACTGTTTTCTTTAAGATCCAATTTTAAAATTTTTATTTTAAAGGCGTAAATCAGAGCTGTCATTGGTCAAAATAGGTGGGTACATTGGGACAGTACTGTGAGAGTTTTCTCGAAAATACGTTTATTACTTTTATTCGGGATTAATACTTTGTCCAATATCCTTTAGCTCTAATAACAGCTTTGGTACGTCTAGGCATACTCTCTATAACTTTTTGGCACTCCTCTGGCTTCATTTGGTCGTACCAAACCTCAGTTACTCGCTCATAGAGTTCATTCATACCCTTTGTTGCTGTTTCGTACTGATTCAGGCGCCTTTTCAATAAAGCCCACATATTTTCAATGGGATTCAGATCGGGAGACTGTGAGGGCCACTGCATGACTTGATAGGACTGCTCTTGAAGGTATTCCTTGACCAATTTTGACGAATGCTTAGGGTCATTGTCTTGCTGGAAAATCACCTGTTCACGTCGGAAGCCCAATTTCTCGATAGCAAAAGCGATAGTTTGCTCCAATTCGTCCTCAAGAATCTCCTTATACAAGTTCTTGTCCATGTTGCCATCGATCTTGCACATCCAGCCGACACCAGCGTAGGTAATGGCACTCCAAAGCATGATATTTCCACCACCATGTTTTACGGTGAGCTTGACATGGTGGTTTTGGAGCTGCTCACCAGACCGGATCCAGGCCCATTGTCGTCCATCTGAGTTAAAACGGTTGATTTTGGTCTCATCTGTCCAAATGACTCGTTTCCAGTCGTCTACAGTCCAGTCCTTGTGCTGCTTACACCACGCGAGTCTCTTCTTGACATTGGCCTGACTAAGTAAAGGCTTAGTGGGCTTCTCAATAGCCCCCAAACCAGCAACGCGGAGTGCCCTGCGAACAGTTTCCGGGTTAACCTTGATTTTGAAGTCCTCCTCCAACAGTTTCGTAGTCTTGACGGCGCTTGAAATCCTCTCCTTGGTCGCTTTACGAACACAATAGCGTCTGTCAGCTTCCGACAATACCCGAGGACGGCCACCTTTCGAGTTCTGCACGCCGGGACAGTGCTTCAATTTGATTCGCCCAACAGTAGACTTACCCAGAGATAGCTTTGCAGCAACTTCCCGGATTGAAACACCGCTTTGAAGCATAGTAATGGCAGAGTTTACCTTGGAGACAGTAGTGGCTTTCATGGCTTGAGAATTTACCTACCTGAATAATGAAAGTCCGATTTGGATAATGGGAATCAATTGGGCCAATGAGGTCTTTATTATAAGAGACTTTCAAGAACATACCAAATTGTGGGTTTGATGTATGATGGATTTTCTGTTTTTCAGGAAGATCTCACAATATTGTCCCAATGTACCCACCTATTTTGACCAATGACAGCTCTGATTTACACCTTTAAAATAAAATTTTTAAAATTGGATCTTAAAGAAAACAGTTTTAGCTTTCTAATGATACTAAAATCATTGTTATTGGACGACATGTGACTCCGCTATAAAGCATTGAATTCAAAAATGCTAAACATTCGGACAGTTTTGTTAATCACGGTATACACAGATCATGCGGCACTCAAGAGCATTCTTAGCGTCAAGACACCTAAAGGAAGACTGGCCAGATGGATTATGGATCTTCAAGACTATCAACCGTACGAAGTCGTGCATAAGAAAGGTGTGCTCAACGTGGATGCAGACGCATTGTCAAGAATAGCGGATGTGAATGCTCAAGATTTCAGCATCCAGGATATTACGTTGGAGATGTTCCAAGATTTACAGAAGGTAGATCCTACGGTCAAGTTTATTAAGAGCCAAGGTGTGCAAAAGCCTTATGTCTGGCATCAAGGCCTGGTCTGTTTCCAGGAAGCTTACAAGTTGCTTCCATTTGTCCCGGTTGGTCTAATTGAACAGGTCTTGTTCCATGTGCACTCCAAGAGCACAGGTGGCCATTTCGGTGTGGACAAAACCCTATGTAAGGTTAAGGAGATTGGCTGGTGGTCACGAGTCAAGGAGGACGTAGAATGGTGGGTCAAGTCTTGCTAGGGATGTCAAAGGTACAAGGTTCGTAGTGACAACAAGCGTCCGCCCATGAAGCTAATTACTCAAAAATTTGTGGGGGAGGTATGGGCTACAGATATAGCGGTACTTCCGGAATCTCATGATGGTAAAAGATATCTCTTGGTGCTAATGAAGTATCTATCTAAATGGGTCGTGGCTGTTCCTCTGACAAGCTTTGAAACAAGCTCTATCGTGCAGGTTTTACTCTACGAGGTGGTTCTCAAGTTTAGTTTACCTACAAGACTTATCAGCGACAATGGTACAAACTACATCTCGGAGGCAATGAGCGTGGTATGCACTAGGTTAGGAATCTCAAGGTCTCTGACATCAGTCGAACACCCTCAGAGTGATGGGTTAGTAGAACGAATGAACCGCACCCTCAAGACTAGTCTCAGTATTGTCGTTGGAAATGACATGAGAACTTGGGCACAGCATCTTCCCTTCGTCGTGTTTGCCTACAGCACTGCAAAACAATCGAGTACCAAGTTCTCTCCATTTGAGGTCATGTTCGGGCGAAAGGCTGCTGTTCTTCCGATACTACCAAGTCAAGAGGTAGTGAATCCAAAGACGTATGCGGCACAGCAATGGAATGAATTTTTGAATGAAGAAATTCCGGTAATCCACTCCAAGGCATTGGAAAACATCAAGAAGGCGCAAGAACAACAACGCAACAAGCAATATGACAAGAAGACACGAAGTCTAAGCAGGTCTAAGGTTGGTCAACTGGTGCTCAGGAAGAATCATAAGATGATGTCCTTTCCGAAAGAACGTTGGACGGGTCCTTGAAAAATTCTGGAGGTTACTAACAAGGCTGGCACTGCGTACAAAATCGGCAAGGTTGAAGACCCCAAGGCTACGTCTACGGTTAATGTGGTTGATCTTAGGCTCTTCATTAGAAGGGGGAATGATGTAGTGTGTCCAGCTACTACAGACGGCGCCTCAACCATTGGTCTCGATTAGGAATATGCTGGAAGCTAGTAGAATGGCGTAGCAAGTGTCAAGGTATCCAATCCTATAGAGGATAGCAATGAAAATACTTCTAGTACCTTCACATTGCTATCCATTGGTACTTAGACATTTATAAGCAGCATTTACTACGCATTGCAATTTAGTATAAATAACAGTAGTTTTAACAATCAATAAATAAATCATTCAATTAAACTTTAATCTTGATGTATCACTTCCAAACCGGATCTCAAATTACTAGTAAAACATTCAGTTCAAGCACAGATCACATCAGATCATAAACTTTGACATGAAACTGGATTCAGTTACGATCCCAGTTATGGCATGTTCAGGATAATAGAATCAATCTATCATCCTATCACCCAGATCAACCCATCTAATACCTTATCCTCACATCAAATCCCTCAGTTCGAATAGTATATAAACCCTCTTATTTCCAATGTAATAAACGATATTCTTTACCTGATTAATTCTTTACCTTTTTTTAAATAATTTATTTTCTGATAAATCAAATCTAAATATATCTTAATTCAGATATTACAATAATGGTGTAGTACAGTAGTTGGAGTTTGGATTGTATGATGATTTGCAGTTAGTGAATGGACGATATTCGAAATGTGCCAGTAGTTTTGAGCACTGATGATCTTGACAAGATTTATAAGGAAAGCCGTTAATTACAAGTGTCTAGTAGTAGCAGGCTGATAGAGGGGATGTTGCGCAACACTTTATTTAAAACCGCTTGAATCTAGGATGCTTTGTTCGAGTGGCACAGGTTGAACACTGTTTTGTTCGGCGTTGGGCAAAATACGGCAAAGCGTGTTTTCATCATGCCGTATATGACTTTTGGAAAGTTCACATTGACATTGTTGTATACTTATTCTGAGGCGATTATAAGCATATAAACAAACTTCCAGTGGCTACGTTAAGTGTACATAAATTAAACGATTCTTGTAGTTCAACAGTGGAGTGTTCCTTTTACCTGATTCTAACCTCTAAATCCATCATCCTTTCTGTTATGTAGAGAACACTTTTACTGTACGCAACCACTACCCAAATTGTGTATTTGATATACAAAGAACCAAAATGCATAGCAGATTGCACTACTTTTTATAAGCATAGGTCATTAGTAAAAGCTGCATTGAAACACTATAAGCTGTGCTTTTGGTATTTCTGAGGGGTTTTCAAGCAAAGCATAGACAAAGCTCACTGTACTTTCTGTCTGATGGCAATCGGTGTGTAGTACAAAGAGACACCAATTGTTTGAGGCCCTAATCGAGTTTGTAGCATCAGTTCCCGGAGATCTACATGGCCCCAAAGGTACTTTTCCCAGCCAAATTGCCCGAATTCAACTCTCAATATCTTGTCTTCAAAGCCGTTCTAGATGCCGGAAATGGTGCCAAATGATTGCTATCGATCACCATTTACATCCTGAACCTTCATTTTTATTTTTTTTGGATCGATCCAAATCGTCGAAAATTCACGTTTTTTCATGAGGTACCCCTCATGGTTTTTGTTAAAAATCAAACGATCGCAATTTTGGAGGCGAAAACGACACTTTTTACTATGATATATATTGAATCAAAATGACCGCATAAATGTAGGGTAATCTGTACAACTGCTATTTTGTAGGTTGTGTATGCTAAATTTCGACTTTTCCTGGAAAAACTGTTTTTTAAATTTTCGTCTTTATCTTTTCATTCTTAAAGTATTTTAAAATTGACACCATTGAATGCGCCTTCAAATTCTCCCCTTAAGTTTGTTAGAAAGTAATATACGCTGAGCACACTTTATATAGCTAATTATAACAAAAATGTTTTCAAATGTCAAATTAAATCGATTTTGATTCAAAAAAATCATCACAAAAAAATCATTTGGATACAGCCACCACAGTGCGAAATGTTCAGTGTACACGTCATTCAGATTCCGCGTGCTCTGTGCTGCGGCAGCCTATTGACTGCAGTCACCCTCAGTAGCGCGTTTTTATTTTATTTTATTTTTCTTCGCACTGTTTTTGCACTGCACTTTTTCTATTAAACCATATACTTTTTATTACTATTGATTGAATACAACGACACTTTTGCCAAAAGAAACTTGCCTTTACAACCATCAGTACCCAAGACGACACCTTTGAAGTTTGTTACAGTAGGTATCAGCTGAAAAAAGCCACTTTTCGCGGTACATTATACAGTAATACTAATTATACAGTTTATTTCAGACCAGTTCGTTGCAATATAATATTCATCGTGTTTGGTTTGTATTTGGTTTGTATATTCCCTCTTTTTGGGTTGTCATGGATTACATTCATTCAACCCTTTTACTACTTTCTTTCTCGTGATACTGTGCATTCGTTAGTTTGCTCTATTGCGATTTATTCTTTCCCCCTTTTCTGCACGCAACTATTTTTCTGTTGCTGTACTATAGTGCTATGGTGTATCTTTTGATGCATTGTATCGCTGCTGGAAGTGCTGCTCTATATAGTAGAGTAGCCTTGCATTCTTTTTGTTCTTCAAGTATTACGTCTTCTTCTGTAATACTGGTGGTATTGGTGTTTTTGCTTCGTATGGGGCAACCACGATGCCTTTTTTTATTACTTTTCTTGTACTAGTCACTTTGATGAAGTACGTTGCATGTTACCTCTTTGTATGTAACTGTATTGGAATGTTTCTGTTCTTCATCACCTTCTAGTGATGCCCTCTTGTTACTTTCAATGGTTCTTTGAACCATGACCCTCTTTCTTCGTTGTGTGGATAAGCCTATCGTTGAAGCACAACTAGATTTGATTCAGAGGCTGGGGGTAGATAGGCTGCCTTCACTTGATTTGTACCACTTACTTGGTGCTAATTAAGAGTCTCAAGCGTTTGCACTATAAGCTGGGGTGTGTAGTAAGGCATATTTTGGCATTTTAGGGGATTTTGATGATGGAATTGCTAAATTACTGTATTTGGCAGTGCTTAAAACTCCGCCTAACCAAAAAAAACATAGGGAAACTCTCGCAAAAATTTTCTAAAGTCAGCGGCGTTTAAACTAGCTTTTTAAGCGATTTTATTGGCTCAAATTTTCCGTCAGCTCAGAGAAATAAAGCATTGATATCGAAACCAAACATGTTATTAATCGGTCAGTATTTTCTGTATTTCAAGTGCTTTCACAAGAAAACAAATGTCAAAGCCATACCTGTTTATTTAGAGTAGTGTGTTTAATATAATTCAATTTGACAAAAGCTTAAACTTAATGCTACAGGTTGGTCTTTTTAAAAGCAATTTGTACTATAAATTTTGAAAGTGTACTCTTGTTTTTCTTTTTATTGATAATAAAGAATAATTTGTGCCGTATCGTTCAATGCGCATTTCGATTTATACCAGCTTGCTAGCGATTTGGAATTGTGATTGCTGTAGAAAAGAATATTACGTTCGAGTGGTTCAAAGCTGTAAGTATGCGTTACACCGATTGAAACTCGCGGATTCAGGGATAGCCCGAGAAGCAATAATGCTTGTCCAGCCAAATGAGTCTAATGGTCAATCTTAAACTCGATGCGTGCCGCACCCTCTTTGACCATCTGCTACTTTTAACTTGGCGATGATCTATGCTTTTAAGACTGCATCACTGTAGTTTGCTTTCATTTGGTTTAGTAAAGCCTTCTAATAACTCAAGATTGTTTCATCGGTTAAACCGTTGAATTAGAGAAGTATGAGCTTTTTTGTTTTATCTTCTTTCAGCACAGATCTGCTGCTCATGGCGTCGGCAAAAATGATACTGTCAGCTTTATATATCATTAGCTAATCGTTGAACAGATTGGGGCCAGTATTAACTTTCCCATATGGAAATCAGCAGATCCTAAGTTCCATCCTTGGCAACTGTAATTTGAAGCTAACTTCGAGAAACGTGGTGGAATGTTGATAGGTAGCTGACGATGTAAGGCTTTTGATTATCTTTAATAATAATAAGATTATAGGCTTTTAATAAGACTTTTTAAAAGTATACCATGGAAGATAACCAATGTAAAGCACTGGCTTCGTTTAAGGTCATTTTTCAACTGAATTGTTTAATATTGCTTTTGCAGGATGCAAATGAATAATAGTGCTCATGCGCGAATCTGCATGACTTTGTACCTCGTAAAAGCGTTATTCATCAGTGTATACTGTATAATAGTCATTGATCGTAATCGGTCAAAGATTATCGTAATCAAAAGTAGAACAAGGAGTAAGCCAATTCTCTCCAAAACTCGATTTGGAACATTTAGAAGATCTATGTGTGATACAAGAATATCAAATTTTTGGGATTTCTGCTTATGAACAAACGGTTAAGCGTTTTATACCAAGAGCATCATACAAACTACTGAAAAGGGAACAGCAGCCTCGATTTTGTGAGCACTGAACCAATAATGTTCAACAAGCGCATGTAAATGCATATGTTTGTTTTGTCACATTGTCTTATCTGTATTATAAGACTAAACTTTTATAATCTGTGATACAACTCATTATGCCTCATACTACGTTTTTAACAACGCAGTAATGCCCAGTACGTGATGTCCTGACGGCAATCAAGGTCCCTGCAAACAAACGTAGTAGATGCCAGCTGGGAAACATATCTACAGCTTGTACCTGAAATCTCAAAGAGGCCGAATAGGGACAATTTACTCTTTTCAAACCAAGTACATCCATTGTCCTAAATGATATGAACTGCATCTCGCTCGAATCTAGCGCAATTTAAAGCGAAACCGCGTTTGACATTTGTCGACTGATTCTGTAAGCATGATCTATTATACAGGCACGTATTATTAGCGCCTGTGCTGGCAGTAAAGGATAGACTATGCTCTATATAACATGTTGGTTTGATATGAAGTATGTTTCCACGGTGGAATGACACTATCTGAAATATGGATATAAAAAGCAATTGTTATCAATGCAACCAAGATATACAGCATGATTCATGTAGAGAGGCAGTGTTTATCAGCACGTGTCGCACCTAGAATTGAAGCTTAAATAAAAAATACTCGGAGGATTTGGCTCGCACATACTCTTCTATAAAAGGGAACAAGAAAGATAAGAATATTATTATCGCTCATTCCGAAAATGTCGTATTTAAAGGGGTATGTAGCTTACTACATGCGTTCCGCATCATCATTTTATCGGATGTCCGAATCTACGTCTGATCCGTAATATAAAGTGCTTTTTTATACGGTTGATGCGCCTTGGAAATACATGAGCAGCATTAGCTAGAATGCCATCAAACCTCGTTGCCCTGAACATTTGATGCCCAAAATGACGTACAGGTTGGTTGATGTGAAGGCATCGGAAATGACCGGGTTACACTTCAGCTTACTGAAGCCTGGGGATTTAGACATCCAAAGAGCCAACTATCAGGATGTTGGTTGGAAAGAAGCTGCTCCAAAGCGGTAGGTGGCAGTAGCAGTAGGCCTGCCGTGTGAACATCTACTAGGCGTATGTGTATATATATTTAACTGGATGATATCCTACTCTATATTCCCAATTCAGGTCCATTGAAATAGATAAGTAATACGGCTGTCTTCAGTCACATGCGATAACTGGCATAACCAGAATCAACTAAAAAGGTAATTTGCGATTGCCATTCTATTTGACCAGCGATCCAGCTTCAGCCAACTCTATTATGATAACTTTATAGAAAGAGAGTGTAGCACACATAAGAAAAATGATCGCGTTTAAAGCAATTAATTATCTCCTTTCTTTTTCTCTCTTTCCAATCTTTTTCATCCACACAAGTTTTTGTGCATTGGCAAAAACAGACCCATCTGATTTGTATAGCACACACACATCCCGCATCCCATACTCAATTGAAAAGGAACAGCACTACCGAGCAGCCTATGGGCATCATTTTCTTTCGTATCTATAGTCATTTAATTCCACCACCATGTCGTTGATCAGCAACAACAAAACCAAAAAGCCAACCATCATGGATCAGCTACTGTCTGATTCCTTGTTTCCGCCCACTCGGCCTCGTCCTCCTCCTTCCAACAACAACAATGACATCCAGGCAACCGCAACTGCAACCGCAATTGACAGAGAGCAGCAGTCCGAAGACGAAAGCAAGAAGGATCCTTTGGCAAGCAGAGTGTGGCGCATGTACACAAAAGCAAAGGATACGCTACCAAATGGATCTCGCATGGAAAACCTCACCTGGAGAATGATGGCAATGACGCTGACCAAAAAGAAGCTGGCTGAACAAGAAGCAGCAGCCGCACTTGGGAGGGACGGAAAGGAACAGGTTGAAGCCATGGATGTTGATCAGCAAACCAACCCAACAACGCCTCCTGCTGCTGACGACACTACCGGTTTACTGTCTTCGTCTGCCCCACCTTACACTATGGTCGATTTTTTCAACACGAGTCAGCAACAGCAGCAGCATTCCCATCAAGATGACTATGGCTCCATGCATGAAAACAAAACCAACGTGCTCATCACTGGGAGCACAAGAGCAATCACTGGCAACTACAACGTCCCCAGGTTCACTGTAAGTCTGGCTTGTATTCCTTTATCGTTATGCCTACTAAGAGATCATCGTTTGAATATGTAGCCTGTCAAAAGAAGAGTAAATTACGACCAGAACAACAGCATCACTATACCGTCTTTGGACGAAGAAGTTGAAGAAGAGGAGGATAGTGGCACTGACGGCAAGAACAAACATGATAGTGTGGATCCTTATTCACTGGATGAAGAAGACTTTAATGCGTTTACTAGCAACAACAACCAACCAGTCTCTTCTACGTCGCAATCTTACTTCAATAGTGCTCAAAGCGACGGAAGCTACTCATTCAGCACCAACACGCCCTCATTACTTCAGCATCAGAACAGCCAGTATTCGCCGTCATCCCCTCCCGTCGCATCTAGCTCGTTCTACTTTGATACGCCTGCCCAAAACGTACTACTGCCAATGCAGTCTCCACCACTCGCATCTCTACAGCATCAGCAACAGCAGCAATCACTCAACACACATGCCGGAAGCTTAAGTTTTGAAGACATCTTGAATGTCTATTACAACCAGCCCAATGTACAAACACCAGATGCGTTTGATACATCGTCTACAGCTGGTATTATGCACTTGCAGTCTGTTCATCTTTCGTCATCTGTAGCAGGCGGTTCAGCATCAGCATCGCCTCCACCATCTGTGTCATCGCCGCACTCAATGTCAAGCTCAGACTACCATAGTCTCGAGGATGAAGACATGGATGAAGACGACAGCAGGAGACTGACGGGCAAGTACAAGAAGCCCAAGTCGATCAGTGGGCCCCGCCAGCAGCAACAGCAGCAAGCGTCCAGCAACAGCAAGCCTGGCCATGTTGCAGCCAAAACGCAATGCTCCAATTGCCAGACTACAACAACGCCACTTTGGCGTCGTGATCCTGAAGGTCATCCACTCTGCAATGCATGTGGATTATTTCTTAAATTGCACGGTGCAGTGAGACCCCTTAGTCTCAAAACAGATATTATTAAAAAGCGCAACCGTGGTAGTACCAGTGGAGCAGGCAATAACAGCAGCGGTGGTGGTGCAGTCGCGAGTAGCAATAATGCAAGCAGTAAATCCAACCACAAATCAATCAAGATGTACGGCAAAAAGCAACAGCAACAGCACCAACAGTCAATGGACGCTAGACCAGAGGAAAACAGCATCAACAAATCCCTGCTGGATAGACGAAACACAGTTCACATTGCACCCCATCAGCCGAATGCTGGTCACCACAGGCCAATGCTACCAGCAAGACCCATCAGCCTAACAGCAAAGAGACAGAGACGCACGTCGGATATGCTGCCTTCCAGCAATAGTCATCTGCTATCATCACCACCCACACCAATCACCAACAGCTTTCCTCTTCAACAGCAGCAGCAGCAGATCTCCCCTATTGCAACTCCCTTGACATACACATCCTCCCCGCCACTCACAGCACAAATACCCACAGCTGTGCCATTGACACAATCGATAGCAACCACACCCACTACCGAAACACCCGCCCCTCTGCCCGCTGCATCAGCAACCAATGCAGCAGTCTACGCCATATTGGAGTCGATTGGTATACATTTGAACAGTCTGCCTGTCGAACTGTTGCCACTGATTGCCTCAGCAGCCAATTACCATGCGGCCAACAAGCAGCGGATACAAGAGCAAGGGCAAAAGGCAAACGTGTCATCATTGTTGAGCAATGTTTTATATCAACAACAACAAGGCGGGCCATCCTCGCCGTCATCCTCGTCATCCAGTAGTCAAAACTTTTCTCAGTTTGCGCAACAGTTTCCGCAATTGCAACAGCTGCAGCAGCAACAGCAACAACAACGTGATTTTGATACCTTAAACAATCAACATTCACCCTGAACCATTTTATGACTCTTTCACACATATGCCCATCTATT
The DNA here is from genome assembly GCA_010203745.1 of Mucor lusitanicus. Classification (NCBI taxonomy): domain Eukaryota; kingdom Fungi; phylum Mucoromycota; class Mucoromycetes; order Mucorales; family Mucoraceae; genus Mucor; species Mucor lusitanicus. The sequence continues at coordinate 1,098,130 of JAAECE010000003.1, read as the reverse complement.
TCGTTTTTTTTCCTGCCCATCTTATGTACATGTCTTATATTTTCGCTATGTCCCTTATCTCTGTTTACTATAATTCTCTGCTGATCGTATCATATTATGAATAAATCAACCACATTTCTCGACTATTGTAAATATTTAAGACTCCTGTCTCGAGTTTCATTTTTGTAAAATTGACAGAAAAAGGCAAAAAATTCCCTTTAAAACAACTGGTTCGTCTCAGACATGAAAAAGGGGGGAAACTATGTCAATAACAAGGGGATGGCTATTGTTTGATAGATAATAGGAAACAAACAAACGCTGGTGTATTACAGGCACACTGTGTTTGTAACAGTCTGTGTATTGTATATTTATCAAAGAGATACAAGGATTTGCCTTGGCTTTATTGGATTTTGAGTCATGACGCATGGTACACTGGATGAACCATTCAACGGTGGATCACGCAATTGGAACTCAATTCCGAACAATTTTCTACCATATATAAATACGAGGCATGATTGCAACATCCCCCTCCTCTCATTTTATCTCTTTTCCTTTCTCTGACTCCCATACCATGGCCCCAAAGGATGTCTATGGCTCAATTGAAGCTACTCCACTCACACAAGACGACGCCGATCTGCTACAAGCCAGCAAACCTGGCTATGGCACAAGATCCGTTCTCGAAGTATCACTCAACATTGTAAATGCCACTGTGGGCTCTGGTGTTATCGGCTTGCCGTTTGCCTTGTTATTGGCTGGATTCACAACGGGTATTGCAATTTCGGTTTTTGTCAGCATCCTGACCTTCTTTGCCATCTACTCGCTGATCTTGTCTGGGCAAAAGAGCCAAATCTACGACTTCGCATCCCTGGCTAAACTGTCCATGGGTCAGTTCGGATTCCACATGCTGAACCTGATGTTGTTTATCCAGAGCGCTGGCAGTGTGATTAGTTACTTTATTTGTGAGTGTTTCTACAACATGTTGATGGAGATTTAAATTTCTACATGTTACATATATTAATACATCCTGATCCGTAGTGGTTGCTGATACGATTCCTGTGCTCCTGGGCCTCTATTTCCCTCAGTATCCCTTGCTGGCTGATAGACAGTTGATCACCATCCTGGTGTCCGTGTTTGTGGTAAGCAAACCTTACCAATAGAAGCATTTAGAATAATAATCGTCTAACCACTCTGTATAAATAGATTTTCCCTCTCAACTTATTTAGGTCTATCGGAGCTCTCGCAAGATGGTCCGCCTTCTCAGTCTTGCTCTTGCCTGTCATGATCCTGACTGTGTTGATTAGAGCACCGGTGTACGCAAAAGACCACGAGGCCCCCGTCTTATCGGTCGGCAGAGATCCTGTTGCCGCCATGGGTATCATGTCATTTGCCTTTGTCTGCTCTCAAGTCGCCTTCTCCAACTACCTGTCTCAAAAGAACCAATCGCTACCGTCATGGAAGTACTCTTCCGTCCTATCCTCCTTCATGAGCTGGGGCATTTCAATCTCATTCGCAGCTATCGGTTACCTCAGTTTCGGCCAAGATGTTACATCCAACATTTTCAGCAATTTCCCTGCTGATGATAATGTGATTAATGTTGGCAGATTGGCTCTAGGCCTTTCCATGGTCCTGACAGTGCCAATGGCATTTTACCCCGCAAGAGATGCTGTGCAAAAGACGATTGGATTTGAAACCGAGGATCGTCAGCCAAGTGCATTACAACATTATAGCGTCACTGTGGTACTATTCACACTCTTCTTGATTGCCGGTGTCAACATTCATTCGCTCGGTAAAGTGTACTCTGTCGTTGGTGGTATTGCTTCCTCTTTCTTGGCTTATATTATTCCTGCATTTGCTTACATTGCTGTCTTCCACCCCAATTGGATCAGAAGAAATGGACACGAGTCTGTGCCACTTGTACCTGCTACGGCATCTGACCTCAAGATCTTCGCAAAGCCAACTTGGTGGTTGGACATTGCTTCTATCGTACTGTTGGTGTTTGGTCTCTTTGTGATGACTTACACTGCTGTGCATGCCTTCAATTAGATTTCCACTCATTTACCCTTACATCTTTTATATATCTCATTCCCCTTTCTAGATACCCATTTCTTTTTATAATAAATTAGTTGATTATTCATACAACAAATATCGCCATATTGCCGGAAGGTTGCAGAATATCCTTGTGTACACGTCTTAACTTGATTTAGACGACGAGAGCAGTACTAAACGCATACAGTATTCAGAAGCATGGTGATATCTTTGTGATGGCTGACGCTGGCGCCCTCGTGATCCCAAGTAGCCTCGGAACGCTGTCGCTCATGGTTGATACTTTAAAAGTTCTGTACAAAATCAAGCACCACCATCAACAGCTCGCCGCAATCATGGACCCTGCACTTGAAGCGCACAAGGCAAGGAGTCAACTCAATAAGTTGCCATTCTATAAGCATGTTTGATAAATATTTCCGAATGGAGCGTCTTTAATGAACCATATATAGTCAAATGCGTAGATTGGCATAGTCAAAAGCGCAAATTGGGTTCTATGAAAAGCGCCAATTGGCACTGGAGTCACAGTATAATCTAGATTCATACATTTGATCTAACAATAGCAGTGGTTAATGCATGATTTATCTTCAGGAGCGTCGATCTGTAACATGTTGCTGGAAAATGTCGCGCATACAGCAAGATCTAATGGAAATCCGTAACCTATAGCACCCGCTTGCCGTTGTAATAGAGGATAAACAGTACAACTTTTATTCGTTGCCATAAAAATCGCAAGCTTTCAGATCAATGATTTTGCCATTTCATTTGAACTGAACTGGCATTTCTTGGCCATGGTGGCGCTATTTAAGCGACCTACAGCTATGACTGGAGTCTTACATACAATGTTCTACGATTGCATGAACGAGATCAGCTTGTAAGTGGGTAGATAGTATACTCGCATTAGCGACAACTGGTCCAAAGTATGAGAAACGCTCTGAAATTTAGATGTATTCAAGTCGTGTTTTCTCGTGTTAGAAGCCGTTCTAGGCCACCAGAATCATACCCCATAGTTGCTCTTGACTGGCACTAACATCTTGACACCTTTGCTCCACTTTTTTTGGATCATCAAAAACTGGTCAAAATCTATGAGGTACCCCTCATGCTTTTAATTGAAAAACAAACAATCGCGTTTTTGAACGTGAAATCGAAGACTTTTACTAAGGTACGTATTACATCAAAATGTTCCTCTCGATTCAGGGCAACCCTCAGAAGCTTTATTTGTGAGACCTTTATATGTAAAATCTCGACGTTTTTGCCATAATTCGTATTTCAATTTTTTTGGCTTTTCTCAAAACTCTTATTAAAGACTTCTGTTGAAATTGGCACCACTGTATCCGCCTCAAAAAATGCTTCAAGAATATCTTAGGAAGTATGGATCGGCTATAACTTTTTACATATACGATTAAGGCAAAATAGATGATCGAAATCAATTCTGGAACAAAAATTCGCCATTTCGAGTGAAAAGAAACCATCTGGAGTTTTAACCGATTTTTGCGGCGGCGGCGGCTCCACCAGCATAACGTTACCCATATTATGGACTCCTTTCTGTTATTGTTCACATCTACTAAAGAAAAAGCATATAGAATGTACAAATATTTGTTAGAAACTGAACTCTCGCTATTGACGATTTAAAGTAATTTATTGCGTTTGGCCAAAGCCCTTACTAATGCAGCAGTTAAAAGGGTTTGTTGTATAATTTGATTGGGCGCTCTCATTTCCAAAAAATTGTAGGCGTTTTACTTGATGTGTACAGAGATCGCTTTGCATTTGATAATTTTTGTGCAAATTGATCAATCGAAACTCGTTATCCCATACAGTTTTGGTGATATTGTGCACTTGTTTATTGGTCAATGCCAGTGCCAGTCTGCTTTTGACGTAGTTGCAAATGCGTTTTTAAGCTCTTCAGATAGAGATTGGGCAAAAGTAACCATAGCAATTGATAATTCGATGGCAATAAAAGAGAAGGAGGCAGCTTTTTCATAGTTTGGTGCCAACCCACTTCTCTATTTGTCCTCAAATACTCTCATACTGCTGGCCACTTGGGCATTTGTATCACCCAAATCATGAAACACTTACTCGACCTCTCTCTACAAACTTACTCCTTATATTTTCGAATCCTACCCTGAAAGCTTTCATTACTCTTTCTTCTTGCTTCTATTCAATTAGCACGTAGTCTAAAAGAGCAGCCGAATGCTCTAATATCAAGAAAAGTGGCCTACGATATTGCTCGAGTCTCGAAAGGTTGGTAACAAATAGGCATTCTCATTTTTCGTGTTTTGTTCTTGTAGGAAGTTGCTTGGGGGAAGTCTTCTTGTTTCTGCCTTAGTATCCTTACGGGTACCGCTCTCTACTCGTTTTCCATACTTGAGTTAACACTGGTTGAGATGTCGGGGCAGTCGTTAGCACCCAAGTGAACTTTTTCCAGGGTGGTTGACCACCATAGAATGAGTTGCTCATTCGCATTTTTTGGGGCTAGACTTGCTCTCACCTTCACGCGGTTAGCCTTGTCAGTATCGAATATTTTATTTTTTCGAGAAGCCAAGAAGAGCAACAACTTGAAGTGAATTTGTCTGGTAATTTCACTCTACATGTTGTCTGATTTAACATAAACTAACAGAGAGATATATGGAACATTTTCAAAAATAAAGATACACGCAAATTAGATAGTATTTATGAAGAAAGGTATCTTATTTCAAAGTAATTTCTGAAAAACGAGGCTAGAAGATATAAACGCTTTGACTTGAACACATTTTATTACTCCTAGAAAAGAATGAAAGTGGCATCTTGGTGAGCACCTGCTGTAGCCAAGATACATACATACCAGCAATGTGTAGTCTCTAAAAGGTGAAGCATGTAGTTTAGCCATGTAGTTTATCACTTGCTCTACCGGCAAAGCTCTTCTAATGAAAGGTTTATTTAGTCACCATGTTGATCTCCAGCATTGGTCAATGGCACTGATAGTATTATGCTAAGACTGACGTTTGCCATCAGCCTGTCTAATACTGCTGATTGTCTCGCTAGCCATCCTGATTGCTTCCAAGCATTGATCTCATCAAGCAGTAAGAACTGCTTTGGTTGATCAGGACCTGACGTAACCATTGTACGCAGATGTTGGCTCTCAATGTCCATCAGAGCTTTGCATGCCATGTTGATCCTTTCACATCACCAGAAGGCTAATTTAAATAACAGATCTGGTCATCATTGGGCGCCTGTTTGTGTCCCTCGAAAGTCTACTACTGCCACAGAGTACTATAATCCAACAAGCAGGCAGTAGGGAATAATACCCATTTCTCCACGTGAAAATGTATAAACAATTCTAATTCTTTTTCCCTTGACTCAACTTCCGCTTCTTTTTTTCTTTCATTTCACTTGTATTAATAATCTCCAAACTATGCCTTCAGCCGCAATAAAATACCACAATTTTACAGAAAAAAACTTCCAGGGCCTAGTTTATTGTGATTACTGTGAGAAACTGTTGTGGGGATTAGCAAGACAAGGGCTACAATGTACCGGTAATGCATCAAACCAGCACGCGCGTGCAACTCATCTTCTAATATGAAAGAACAATTCTAGAATGTGGTTATAACTGCCATACTGCTTGCAGTGATATGGTTATTCAGTGTAGACCTCCTCGACGCTGGAGTCCCGATTCTCTATCAGTAACAGACTCGGAAGCAGAATCAGTATCCAAATACTCTCTCCACTCACATACCAACAGAAACTCACTGAATTACAACACGGATGATAACAACAGCAATGCCAGCAGTAGCCGAAAACATAGAACATTATCCTCAGACATCTTACCACCTCCAAACAGCCTAACTCGCAGTTTATCGTCTTCGAAAATCGAAGAGCCTCTTAAATCACCCACATTCTCAGGAACAACATACAATGGCACAAGCAGCGATCAGTTACCCGGAAGTCAGCGAAGCAAGGCGACGCTGAATAAGTCCTACCGCAAATCCATCAAGCAGCAATTACAAAAGCAACAGCTACAAAAGAACAGTGATGTTGACTTGCTGAGCCCGCATGCAACAGCCAAAGCATTCACCAGACTGGTTGCGAGATCCAAAGCGTTCTTTTACCTTGGAAAGTCAATACATGATGTATACAGCTGGAAGAACAAGACGAATTCCACACTGGTCAGCTTATTCTGGATATGCTCATGTATGGATCAAAGTGTGATATATACCCTTAATAATTGCTTATACGGTTGTATATAGGTTTAAACTCAAAGACCGTGTTACTCATTCCACCCCTGCTGATCTGGTTGCTCTATAGCCAAACTGGCGTTGTGAACTCACAGCAAACTGCTGCTCAAGTCCTGTTCCCTCGTTTCGATGAGAGTACACCAGAATATTATACCAACTTGGAAAGCATGCAGTATGCCTTTATCTTTTTCATTCGACTCTACGACAACTTTGCATACCATTTACAGCACATCCACCTGAACGCAACGACATACAAGGTGTTGTTTGTTTCAAGTATCTGCATCTCTGTCATTTTTGCCTACATGGGCAAATGGCTGGTGATGGTGGCTGGCTTGATGATCTTGTTGAACAAGACCTGGTTCGGTACCTTCATCGAAGCTATATTGCAGTTCCTGATGGAGGTTGTACAAACAGCAGTGGATATCATTCAGAAATTCAAATCTTCCAAAAAGACGGCGGTGGAGAGGAAGCCTATCCTGGTGTCAGTCTATGAAAACCAGAGATGGTGGGCAGGGACAGGATACACATCTCAGGTAATTAAGAGCAGCAAGAGTAAGCCAACATCTGCCACTCACGATATATACTGCATCTAGCTATTACGGTCTGAAAGATCAGCCTGGTCCAACATTACAGGCTTGGAACCCCTTCCACCCAAGGAAGAAATGCCTTCACCGGCACATTATGCATGGGCTGATGACGATCCCGAATGGCATCTTGATACAACTGGTCCCTGGACAGATGATGCGCTTGAAATAGGTAACATTTGGGTGGCAATGTAGTGTATATGTGTGTGTACAGAATCTCACGCATTCTCTATTTTACTCTTTTGTAGTGGTAAACATCTCGTTTTTTGCATGTGTAACTATGAGGTTTATTAATTTTTCCCTTCTAGACTTTGATTGAGTGCGATGAAAATGGTTGGGTCTATACAGATCATCGCTGGACAAACCCTCGAGGCAGGCCCGAGATGGCCAAGAGCAGAGCTGCTGTGATTGCAAATGGCCATAGCAATGAGACGTCAAAAGCGCTGACCAGAAGAAGAAGATGGTATAGACAGGCCGTTCCTATCAAGGCGGATCCAGCAGAGAAAAAGAAGTCTGCTTGATAAACGTAGTAGTAGCTCGCTGGTCTTCAAACCAAATAAATGGCCATTTAATTAGTAGCTCTTTCTCTCTCTCTCCTTTCTTTTACTTCTTTTGCTGTCCTCGCATCGCTTTCTTTCATGGCCACCAACACGCTACCACTGCATAATGACAAAGGGAAGGGCTATGCAGCATCCATGGGCTCTCCCTTCATGTCACGCACCGTCAGACGTTTTGTGGCCTTTTGTATCATATTATTTATTGTAGTGTACTCATTTTCTACAACCACAACCACACAAAATGAATCCATGATATCACCCAAATCGGCACAGTACAACATCAACCCTCTCTATTGGGCACCCACACTGTCAGAAAGGATTGGAAAGAGCGCTTTTCCCAAGAGTTTCTTCACAACACAAGCACTAAGAGAAAACGAATTCAATCCAGTCTCTGCAGTTATCCTCAGAGTTACAGACGATGATCAAAGTATAGAGTACGCTGTAAAGAATCTGGTCAAATATCCGTTCATCAGCGATATCTACATTCACAACCTTGTCAAAAAGAGACCACTGACAGTAGAGGTAAGGTGCCACACTACGCTCGCATAGTCTGCTCCTTTGTTAAGCCAACCCCAAGAGCTTGAAATTAGATCCCAAACTGCGAGACAGTATCAGCATAGAGATAATGGAATCAGATGAAGATTTGGGCAGCATGGCTCGATTCACCACTTGCGCCACTGCCTCCAGATTATACTGCTACTTCCAGGACGACGCTTATTTGAACACTTACATGGATACCTTATATACCAACTTTTTGCGATTCCCTACTTTGATTCACGCCAATGCAAAACCATCACACTATGAAAACCAAATGAAGTGGAGATTCAGCAACAAAGAGCTGAAATTGCACACAGGTTATGCTGATTTTAGATACGGCGCTTTCGTGCCTCGCTGGAAGGTGCAGAGTTTCTTGACTCAATTGGGCAAATCTGGTCTCATTAAAGAAAGCATTCGTCAAGCTGATCACTACTTTGCTATTTGGATGAATCAATACCCTTGGTTGCTTAGCAACCCTCCCTATACTGCCAAAGGTGACAAGGCCACAGACAAGGACATTGTGTATCCAGAGACTTTGGATCGTTATACAGTAAGCGCTGGTATTGAGAATTCGACCTTTACAAAGACTAAATGTGCCTTTAGTACGACGCCATCCGCCATTTGCAAAGATCGTTGACTTTGGATCAATCAGAAGCACCACAGGACTATTTCGAAAGACAAGAGGAGGAGCCATCTCTCGAGCACCGTGATGTCCGTTCTTCCTGCGCCAATGATCGTTGTCTGTTTATGACCAACATGGATCCTTTTGTGCAGCCCTCGCAAGTAACCTTCGACTATCAAAACATCACTTCTATTCCCAAGCTCGAGAACATTTACGAAAGCATGTCGATTGTTTCACCTTCATTGGAATGGGATGAGCACTCGTACCATAGAGTAGTTGACAACGACCCCAATACATGCTGGAATACCATCAAGAGTAAGCGTGCCGCACTAGAACCTGTTGATTTTGAAAACTAAAGTGTGCATTTTCAGGTCCAAAGCAGGGCGATTATTTTGGTTTGATTTTGGTGGGCACATCAAAGACATCCAACCTCGTCATCCATACACCACAAGTGATAAATCACCCCGAAAGGCAATTGTCCGTTTCAGTTTTACAAAGTGGTGATAGCTGGATCAAATGTAAGGTGGCCGGTAAATCTACGCCAGAGAGCAGCCGCATTACTCTTGATGTCAATTGTCCCAATGTCAAGCTATTCAGGGCCATCAAGGTTACGTTTAAGAGGGATCAGAGCGAGCCTTTTGAAATCTGTGGGCTTTCCATTGATAACTTGTCGGTATAACTGTCAATAAAATTTAGATTTTGCAGTACTATACTATAACCTCCACGTGCACGCAGAAGCCTTGAATTTCATCAGGGCCGTCTACGGCTGACTTCATTTGGCAATTGAGAAATCAGATAGTTTCTTACGTAATGTTCGATTTTCCATGTATACATGGCTTTTGTAGCTGAGACGAACGGAAGAAGATTGCTGGCAAGAGTCATTGGCTATATTTTGCTTCATTTTAGTAAACTCTGGATTCTGTTACACATGATGTGAGTTTGACAAAATGATGAAAGCATTATCAAGCAATGACCAACAAGCTAGAAAAGTGGCATTTGGATTATCAGAGATAATCAGGCCGGGCCTCCTTTGCACAGCAAAAGCCAGATGTGCTTACTCAGCCATCAGTAGTGCCTCCTTTGAAACATGATTGTTGTAAAACGTCGTAAATTTTCATGCCGCGGTACCCTATTCAAGTATTACAAGGCCGTTCCTCTTCATTTTGGTGAGACGAAATGACAACAGGAAAGGATTACATGATTGATCATTAAATTTATTGAATTCTTTTTATATTACACTCATGAGATGAGACACACTATTCACACGGGAATAGTTCAAAAAAGGGGAGGATGGAATGAGAAAATGAGATTATGAAATTATACAAGTGTCAACTTAGAGTTGAGCATTGACTTCAGGAACGTAACCAAGCTTGGCAAAGTGAGCAATGACAGACTCGGCCTTGGCAACAGCGTTTTCAGCAGTAATGTCAAAGTGGGGATACAACTTGTCAATAGGACCAGAGGCACCGAAAGTGCGCATACCAATTTGACAGTGAGAGTAACGCTCCCAACCAAATGTACCAAGAGCTTCAATGGCAATAACGGGAACACCGAGAGGGAAAATCTCCTTCTTGTATTCGGCAGATTGCTCATCAAAGAGTTCGGAACAGGGCATAGAGACAACTTGAACAGCAATGTTCTTGTGCTTCAAGGTCTTTGCAGCCTCAACAGCAATAGAGACTTCAGAACCAGTGGCAACAAAGACGATTTGAGGGTTCTTGTCAGAAGAGAGGACATAGGCACCCTTGAGAACAGCTTCGATGGAAGAGCCTTCGAGTTGAGGCAAGTTTTGACGAGAGAGAGCAATGACGGAGGGACGAGTGAGGTTTTGGATGGCAGCCAAGTAGGTACCAGAGGTCTCATTACCATCAGCAGGACGGAAGGTAAGCATGTTGGGAGTGGCACGAGTCAAGGCCAAAGTCTCGATAGGTTGATGGGTGGGTCCATCTTCACCAAGACCAATAGAGTCGTGAGTCATGACATAGATGACACGCATGTGGCCCAAGGCAGAGAGACGAGCAGCACCCCAACCGTAGGTCAAGAAGTTCAAGAAGGTACCACCGTAGGGGACGATACCACCATAAGCAGACATACCGTTCATCATGGCAAACATGGCGTGTTCACGGATACCGTAACGGAAGTAGCGACCAGAGTAGTCGCCAAGACCGTTGGAAGCAGGTTGGAAATCAACAGCATTCTTCCAGCGAGTCAAGTTGGAGCCAGTCAAATCAGCAGAACCACCCAAGAGTTCAGGGAGTTCAGCCTCAATGGCAGACAAGACACCCTCAGACAACTTACGAGTAGCGACAGCAGGGTCAGAAGGAGTGAAGCGGGGAAGAGCCTTCTCCCAACCATTAGGCAAAATGTTGGAGAAACGACGCTCAATCTCGGCGGCTTCCTTGGGGTACTTTTCCTTGTAGGAAGCAAAGAGTTGGTTCCACTTTTCTTCGTATTCGGCGCCTTCTTGAGCACGCTTGTGGTACAAATCGTAGACATCTTGAGCGACAGTGAAGGTCTCCTCAGGGTTGAAACCAAACTTCTCCTTTAATTGCTTGATATCGTCGTCTATGCGAATGCGTGGTTAGTTTAGCTCAATCAAGGCAAGGTCTATACCACACTTACTGGAGAGGGGAGCACCGTGAACCTTCTCCTCACCTTGCATCAAGGAGCCATAGCCTAAACAAAGCGGAAAAAGAGAGTCAATATTTGTGTTATTGTTGCATAAAAGATGGTGTGACACATCAAAGGTTGAGGCGCCCAACAGACGCACACGCACACACACACACGCGATGATGGGAATAAGTTGAATACATACCAATAGTGGTTCTGACCTTGATGATGGAAGGCTTATCAGTGACCTTTTGGGCAGCCTTGATGGCTTCTTCAATGGAGGCATAGTCGCTATCACCGTTACCAACAGTTTGGACGTGCCAGTCATAGGCCTCGAAACGCTTGAGGACATCCTCAGTGAAGGAGACAGCAATGTCACCATCAATGGTGATGTGGTTGTCATCATAGAAGGCAATGAGCTTACCAAGCTTCAAGTGACCAGCAAGAGAGCAGGCCTCAGAGGCAACACCTTCTTGGAGACAGCCATCACCGAGGATGACATAGGTGTGGTTGTTGAAGATCTCGAAGCCAGGCTTGTTGTAGGTGGCAGCGAGTTGGGCTTCAGCAGCAGCCAAACCAACGGCATTGGAGATACCTTGACCAAGAGGACCGGTGGTGACCTCAACGCCTTCAGTATCAATACGTTCAGGATGGCCAGGAGTCCTTTGAAAAAAAGTGTTAGCATATGACGTATCCGTGATTTCAAAGAATCCAACGCGTATGCTTTTCTTATCTTGAACTTACTTTGAACCCAATTGACGGAAGTTCTTCAAATCATCCATTGTGACATTGTAGCCCAAGAGATGGAGAATGATGTATTGAAGAGCACAGGCATGGCCGTTGGAGAGGACGAAACGGTCGCGGTTCTTAAAGTAAGGGTTCTTGGGGTTGGCATGAAGGAACTTGGTGAACAAGGTGTGAGCGATAGGAGCGCAACCCATAGGAGCACCAGGATGGCCAGAGTTGGACTTGCGGACAATGTCAGCAGCAAGCACACGGATAGTATCGATAGCCTTTTGTTCAAGAGCGGTAGCCATTTTAAAGAGTTAAATTGAAGTTTGAGAAGAAAAAGAGAAAGAAGAAGCTGGCTGTTTGTTGCATACGTTGGGCCTCCTTTTATAATGCGAATGGGGCATTTGGAGCTATCAGCATTTGGTCGGCGCAAAGGTATCCGAGTAAGCGAAACTAAAAAAAAAAAAAACGTCATGGATGTTGTAGATACTAATTGGCCATGACCCAATATAACGAGAGACCCGATCAATGAAAATGTTCCACTTTGCTGACAAAAAAAGAGCCTTGATAAACCCTACGCATTCCAAGTAGAACTTTATGTAAGCAACGTGTAATATGAAGGGCACACAAGGATGGAAAGGCGGGTAAATAGCCAATGCATAGGTGATACAAGGCTGTTTAATGGAGAATTCAAAGGCTGGTTTTGACTAAATGATGACAAACAGGGTAATCATCAGAGGCGTTTATTTCCTCGGCAACCAAAACAACACGATAGTAGAAGGATAAATTATTTAATTTTTCATTAGAAAGCCAGGCTTTAAACTATATATATTGCTTGCTTAAGTAATCACCAACTCATGTATCCACACAGTTTCATAGTACATCACTTTTCAAAAGCGTTCAAAAGATGGTTTGATTGCGCTACGTAGCTGAAATTCAGAAAGTAATCTTGCATTTTAGCGTCGAGATTAGCACCGTCAATGGGTGATTCCTTGATGATTTCATTTGTGAATTCCTCGTCAAAGTTCTCGGCCAATGAAGGGTCGGTCTATACACGTTGAGCATCATTAGTCAGGCCCACAACTGCGTTTGCTCGAGTAAAATACATACCACAATAGGCTGAATGGGAGGTGTACCCGTACGCATCTTTAACTCCTTCCAATCAATCTTGCGAAAGAACCTATGGTTCTTGAGCTTCTCCATGCCATCATCCCCATGACCCAAACGCACATTGGGATTCTTGCGCAACAGTCTAATGAGCAGATCCTTGGCGTCTGACGAGATATAATATGGGATCTGCAGCTTCTTTTTGAGAATGGCATCCAGGGTCTTTTTCTTGTTACCACATCGGAAAGGGGTCTATATGTAATCAGTTCAGTATCTGGGACGACACATCGGCATTGAAACTCCATCTGCTTACATAACCGGTCAGCATTTCATACATCAGAATGCCAAATGTCCAGTAGTCGACACTCTTGTCATAGGGTAATTCCAGTAAAATCTCTGATAAAAAGAGCTGGTTAATCAGTGCCCCAATGTGCTGCTGTATAGTCGCCGTCCTTGTTTCGTACCAGGTGCCATGTATTCTGCAGTTCCACAAACGGTATTTGTTCGGCTTCCTTCGATGGATACTTTGGACAAACCAAAATCAGTCAAAAGCGCATGGCCGTTGCCGTCCAATAAGCAGTTTTCAGGCTTCAAATCTCTGTAAACGATGCCCAGTCCGTGCAAATGCTCCAAGGCCAATAACAGTTCTGCCAGGTAGAATCGTGCGACATCCTCTGTAAACATGTGCTCTGGATCACAAATGTCAGTGCATTTTGCAGATTAAACAGCCGCATCATGAAATCACATACCTGAAGCCATGTGTGTAAACAATTCGCCACCAGTTGCATATTCCAAGATGAGGTACAATCGATCGTTTGTTTGAAATGCATAAAAGAGCTGGACGATGAACGGATTGCGCACTTCCTCCAGGATCTGTCGCTCGGCCTTTGTGTGCTCCGCATTCTTTGCATGGACAAACAGGGAGGCCTTCTTCAACACCTTCATGGCATACAAGATCCCGCTTTCCTTATGACGACACAGCATGACTTTGCCATAGCTACAGCAATAGATCAGTTTGTATGCTCATCCACACACACCATATCAGCAACATCAACTTACGCTCCTCGGCCGAGTAGCTTTAGAATTTCGAAATCGTCCAAGCTAACTTTACGGCTGTTCTTTGTCAATGGGGTGGAGAGCGACGATGAGATGAAGTTCTCTGCCAGAGGCACTTCATACAGCTTCTCGTCCAAAGGGATGTGCGTTGGTTCAGTTGCATCGACTTCTGATGAGTATCCGCTTTCGCTGATGTCTTCCAGCGTTGCTGACGTTGATGCTTGAATGGATGGCAAATCATCAAATTCAAATACGGCACTCATTTAAGTCTTGTTTGTTTTTTTTTGTTTTGTTTTGTCTGTAATTTAGATATCAATGTAAGAGAAATGAGCAACCAAACCAAATTGTAAGAGTAATGATAATTCCATAGAGTAAATTGAACAAGGAAAACAGAAAAGAAGAAGAGAAATAGAAAATTTTTTAAATTATTTCCAATAAAGGGAAACATGGATGTTGGGTCCAGCACACAAAGATGTGGAGTAAGCCCAATCAAATCGTCTCCCTATTGTTGCCGTTGATCTTGATCTGAAATCAGCGAAATAAGGGGAGACAGGGTTGTGATGGTAACCCTGACAAGTGACTACATGCAGTGTATCTCTGGCACCAGTTCCCTTGCGATTTCTAGCGCTTCTACATAGCCCTGCCATCTTGTACCATGAGCCTAATAGGCAGGATCCATCACCATAGGTCTGTTGAAACTACTAGTACTAAATCTATGATGGTGAGCAGCAACAATTCCACTTTAAAGCAGATTCCTTGACAGCACCCATACTAGTCATCATCACATTTGACATGTATTTATTCAAATAAAGAGATTGTTAGAATGTTGATACGGCTACATATTTGCTATCGGTAACTAGTATTTTATCAAATTCGATAGCATATTCAATATATTACTCTCTGCAAGCATATCCTTTGTTGCATTCAGTGGTTTCTTAAGAATTGTTTGCGTGTACGATACTCCATTTCCTTGAGTTTAAGTTCCTTCAATTCAGCTCTCTTTGCTCCCATTGCCCAGGCTATTGCCTCGATCTGCCTGCTCTTGTATTCAAGTGCGCGCTTCCATTTCTCTTCCTCTCTTAACAGTTCATCCATACTGGTAGTTTGTTCAGAATCATCTCTGTCGTTATTTGGCGCTATGTGCATGGGAGAGCTTGGTGCGGTATGGAATGACTCGGTCGACTCGGTGTCTGAGGTATCATCTTGAATAACAATCGCATCGCGATGCCGTGTTACGCCAATGGTAGCATTATTGGTTGACACCCATTCAGACTGAAGGCTAGTTGATGAGAGATGCAATGGTTCTTGAATATTGTGGGCCTGATGCTGTCGCACTGTGTTCTCAGATGGCATCTGCTTAGTAGCATGACTCAATTAGTTCACCAATTAGTACACAATCGTACTAGTTACTTGCTTGCGCTTGCTGTTGAGGGTACTGCTTTGGATCTGACAGAAAGCCAGAAGCCTGTAGATCACTACCATTAGATGAAACATACGTAGTAGAGTTGGTTGCTAATGAAAACTGCTTTGATATTGTCATAATGTTGCGGCGTAAAACACGACTGAATAAGCAAGTTCAAAACTCGAAGCTATATAGTTGAATGGCCTTGATGTGACCGTGGGAGTGCTCTTGATGCTATGATATACAAATCACCAACATTTGCTTGCTTAAGAGAGTCATGGCTTATCCCAACGTATGAACAACGCTCCAAGCAGAAACGCTCCATAAATTGCAGATTCATGCTCTCAAGAATCTTCTCATCTTGGACTACTCAGAATTGGTTAGTACGCTAATAATATGAGACAAATTAACAGAGGCAGCACAGTTTTGAGACGTACAATCATATTGAAATGGATTGAGTGACAGCAATTTGCAAAAGCCTTCCATCTCGTGGTATGGTTATTTTTGTTTGCATAAATATGCATTAGAAACAAACGAGACATGTTTCATTGGCTTTAGCAAATAGATACATTTTTTGGATATAATGGCATGCTTGATGTGCAAATAGACGGTATAATTCTGTAGTTGGAGATCTTCATTTTGCCGCTAACTCATTAATTTCATCAATTAAATATATATTAGCCTCCTTATAAAACATACCATCCGATATACACTGGAATTAGCGCGGAGAGCCGAATAGACATTGTGTATCACCAGGATCACTGATTTCTTATGCAATACTCGCATTATTTAAATTAATGAGTATGCTTATCCATTTATAATGCACTAACATTCTGCGTAACCAACATCATTCCATTCTTGAATGTATATAAAGGGAGAGAGAGCTTTGGCTGCCCTCTATCCAACTCAATCTTCATCATGATTTTTTCTCGTTTACTACCTCTTGCAATTGTCGCTGTCTCTCAAGTAGCCTGTGTTTCTGTTCACAGCTGGTGGAACGTACCCAGTGGATTTGGCAACATCAAGGAGCTTGTGTCCTCTATTCGCGTACCTAAAGGCTCTGACCCTGTCAACACCTATTGGATGGCAAATGGCTTTACTGGAGGCTACATGGGATTCCAACATAATTCAGGTACAGAGCGTCGCATCTTGTTCTCTGTCTGGGATGATGGTAAAGGCAGCACTGTAGACGTTCTGAAGAAGGGCGATGGTGTTATCGCTAAAGGCTTTGGTGGCGAAGGTACTGGCTCACAATCCTACAAGGTGTACAACTGGAAGGCGCAAGACACTGTATACTTCAAGGTGACATCCGATGTGAATGAGGCCAAGAGCGAAACCACATTGTCTGGCTACTATAGCACAGATGGCGGCAAAACTTGGAACCTGATGGCTACTTTCTTGGCTCATAAGCAAAAAATCTACCTCTCTAGTCCATACGGCTTCTTGGAAAACTTTGGCAGCGATCAATCCACTTTGAAGGAGGGCTTTTATGGAAACCAAACCATTACTAGTACCAGCGGCAAAGTAGCTCATATCAGCAAGTTCTCTTTTACTCATACCACACCTGTGCGCAATGGCGAGTTGTATGAGCAAAAGCAAAGTCTGGGTCCTTCTAATGAAGTCTACATGAGAATTGATGGTAGCAGAAGCCAAGGCATTTACAACCCTCCCTCCAATCCTAAATAAACAATTAGAAGAACAACTAGTGAATCAAGTTACATATACCATGTTTTTATTACTAATAAAACAGTAATACGTAGTTTATGAATTGTGGGAGATGCGCCATCAGGATCTGTGATGGTTGCTAGGCTCCAGGACAGCAGCCTTAATGTTTAGAAAATTAAGCTTGTTGTTATGTTCATCTATATCGTAATTTAGGCTACCTAACGCTGTCAATTATAGATATTATCACATTAAAGCATGAAACTATTGGCGCTCAGTGGCAACGCTTAACAATCCGCTATTCCCTCCTTGTTAGGATCACAAACATTGATTATCTTCATTAGAAAGGCATTGGGGGCAGTTGCTATCGCCAAAATCGATTGAAACTCCGGATGGTTCTTTTTACTCGAAATGGCGAATTTTTGTTCCAGAATTGATTTCGATCATCTATTTTGCCTTAATCGTATATGTAAAAAGTTATAGCCGATCCATACTTCCTAAGATATTCTTGAAGCATTTTTTGAGGCGGATAAAGTGGTGTCAATTTTAACAGAACTCTTTAATAAGAATTTTGAGAAAAGCCAGAAAAACTGAAATACGAATTATGGCAAGAATGTCGAGATTTTACATATAAAGGTCTCACAAATAAAGTTTCAGAGGGTTGCCCTGAATCGATAGGAACATTTTGATGTAATACGTACCTTAGTAAAAGTCTTCGATTTCACGTTCAAAAACGCGATTGTTTGTTTTTCAATGAAAAGCATGAGGGGTACCTCATGGATTTTGACCAGTTTTTGATGATCCAAAAAAAGTGGAGCAAAGGCGTCAGACACTTACTGGTGGACGGGAGTAGTTGCTCGGTGCAATTCCCGCGGCCTAAAACGGCTTCCAACACGAGGAATCACGTCTCAAATGCGTCCAAATTATGCTGTGATTTGCCTACTCATAAGGAATAAGAGGTAAGACGAGTATGTTATCCGCTCGTATATGAATTGTTCCCATTGATACAGACGTGGAACATTCAAAAAGAGTCAGATCCATCATTATTAAAAGCTTTCACATGGTGGTATAAAGGCAGTATAGTAAGATATTTGATGGATTTTACAACTATGCCTTTACGAGTTGACTGAAGAAATTTTGGCCGCTATATCAGCTGCATCTCCATTTTGGCTCCACTTTGATAAGCACTCTTCGAGATATGATAGTGTCCCAGTAAGTGGACTTGATAGAGCTATGGTCTCACGCAAATCATATATATATACTTGCGAACATTACTATTCGACTAGTTGCTACGAAATAGGCTTTGGATAAGCATAAACATCCAGGTACCTCCTCTTTGCCTTTTCTCAAGTAGATCCATTAGCCAAACATGGCATGAGAGTCGCTTACTGGTCTCTGATGGTTCATTTGTATCACCCTCAGTGGGATGAACATTCGCATTGACAAACAAATAGTTACAGTCTATCATCAGGTGATCGTGTGCCAAAAAATGCCTGCCTTAATCCATGCGTGGTAAAATTAAACCTGGATATAAAGTTCGCTATCGTTATCACACAACAAAAAAGAAAACAACAATACACACATATAAAAACTCCCTTCCATTTCCCCCTTTTTTTCTTTCTTTCATGCAATAATGTTTCGACTTTCATCGCTTACCAAAAACATAAACCACCGCAGATCCACCACGACGCTACTCCGTCAAGGCGCAAGAAGATCCTACCACGATGATGGTGTCTACGGCTATCGCGTTGCCAAAGAGTTCAAACTCCCGGATTACACGGCTGAAGAGCTCTCTAATCGTATGAAATACGGCAGCCTTCTGCGCATGGTGCAAGCGTATCGTACTCACGGGCACGAAGGTGCGCATCTGGATCCATTGAACATTATGAAGAGAAAGGAGGTGCTTGCTTTGAAGCCAGAGCGTTATGGATTAGGCCAAGATGCGGCAGAAAGCTACAATTTGGCTGGTAAGTTATGCAGGGTGCGTGCGTGTGTCCAAATGCTGGACTGATGAAGCTGTGTATAGGTATTTTGCATGTCAACGATGCCATACAGGAAAAGAACCTAGGTAACGAGGCTGATTTTAAAACTATTTTGGATCATTTGCAAGCTGTTTATTGTGGGAAAATTGCATACGAGTTTATGCATTTACCAGTAAGTAGTGTTTGTTTTTCTCACGGCCCTGCATCAGGCATGAAATGAGTAACATTGGCTGTGTAGTCTGCGAGCGAGCGAAGATGGTGGTATCACGCAGTTGAGAGCTGGGAGAAGCCTCCATTGGATGTGGAGCAAAAGAAGCGCATCCACGAGATATTGTCCAAGTCAGAGGTATTTTGCGTCGTGTAGCACAACGTGTAGGCAGCATATAGCTAACTCTCCTGCGTATAGGCCTTTGATCAGTTTCTGGGCAAAAAATTCCCCAACCTCAAGCGATACGGCCTCGAGGGCGCTGAGAGTATGATGGTTGCTTTGGATCGCTTGTTTGAGCTTTCGGCAAAGAACAACATTCAGGACATTGTGATTGGTATGCCCCATCGTGGTCGTTTGAATCTGCTGTGCGATCTCTTGAAATACCCCTACGCAGCTCTGTTCCATAAGATGAAGGGCCATTCCGAGCTCCCTGAAGGCACCTTTGGATCCGGCGATGTCATTTCCCATCTGGTCAATAATCCTGATCTGACGTATGGAGGAAAGAAGGTCCACGTGTCTCTGTTAGCAAATCCATCTCACTTGGAAGCAATTAACCCTGTGGCCATGGGTAAGGCAAGAGCAAAGCAAACCGGTCTTTTGGCTTCCTCGGACGAAAGTTGCAACTTGGGTGATCGCGTAATGTGTGTTCAAATTCATGGAGATGCTGTAAGTTGACCGTCCTAGTACGTCCACTGAATGAATGAATGTTGACAAACAGCTATATATTAGGCATTTGCTGGTCAAGGCATTGTGATGGAGGGCTTAGGCATGAGCAATTTGGCTCACTATTCCTCGGGAGGTTCTGTTCATATTGTCGTCAATAACCAACTGGGGTACACTACACCTGCCCAAAATGCTCGCTCGTCTGCCTACTGTTCTGATATTGGTAAAATGATCAATGTGCCTGTTGTTCATGTCAATGGCGATTTCCCTGAAGATGTTGCTCGAGCTTTAGATATGGTATTCGAATATAGAAACAAGTTTAGAAAGGTAAGCGTTGCTGACACGTTGAAAAAGAAGAGAAGACGTGGTATACTAAAAACTACATACTAGGATATCATTCTTGATTTAATGTGCTATCGTCGCTGGGGCCACAACGAGTTGGACGAGCCTGCCTTCACCCAGCCCGTCATGTACAACAACATTCGCCATCGTACCTCTGTTCCCAAGCTCTATGAAAAGAAACTGATTGATGAAAAGACTCTCAGCTCTGCAGAAGAGGCTCAACAGGTGCGTGAAGGCCAAGTGAAGCAGCTAGAGCAAGGCCTTCAAGATGCAGAGAGCTTTGTGCCCGACGCTGAGCACTTTCATCTTGACAAGAACTGGAAGGGTCTTCGCCACATCACATCCGGCAGCGAAAGCGAGACGCCCGATACAGGCTGTGATGAAGCTGTGTTGGCAGAGATTGGCCAGCTCTCGGTCACCCCTCCTGATAACGTCAAGGTCCATTCTCGCTTGCAGAAATACCACATTGATCAGCGCACCAAGAAACTGAAGCAAGGCCATGGCTTGGACTGGGCAACTGCGGAGGCACTGGCATTTGGCTCACTCATTCAAGAAGGCTATGATGTGCGTATCTCTGGCCAAGATGTCGGTCGCGGTACCTTTTCTCAGCGTCATGCCATGTTTGTATGCCAAGATACTGAACGCGCAGTGATTCCCTTGAACCACATGCAATCGGACCAGAAGAACTTTCTGGAGGTAGCCAATAGTCCCTTGTCCGAGTTTGCTGTCTTGGGCTTTGAGTACGGCATGTCCATCGAGTCTCCTAAACGTCTCGTGTTATGGGAGGCGCAATTTGGCGATTTCTTTAATGGCGCACAAATCACCATTGACACGTTCTTGTCCAGTGGTGAGGAAAAGTGGCTGCGTCAAAGTGGCCTTGTGATGCTGCTTCCTCATGGCCAAGACGGTGCTGGCCCTGAGCATTCTTCCAGCAGAGTAGAGCGTTTCTTGCAGGTAAGTAGTTTGAAACATGCCATAGCAACGTCGTCCTTATTAAAACATCGTGTTGTTAGATGAGCAACGATGCCTTTGATGTCAACAAGATTCAAGATAAACCACCCAATTGGCACATTGTGAACTGTACGACACCAGCGCAGTATTTCCACGTGTTGCGAAGACAGGTAAGGTACACCGTAGCACAAATCGAATTGTGTTCTGAAAAGTTCTATATCAGATGCTTCGTAGCTACCGCAAACCACTCATTGTCATCTCACCTAAAAGCCTCTTGAAATCTCCCGTAAGTATATTAAAGTAAAAGAACGAGTTGAATGTCCAAATTAACTCAATTTTGAATTAGCTTGCTGTCAGTTCTTTAGCTGACATGGCTCCTGGAACCTGTTTCCAACCCGTCTTGAAGGATGCTTCCATCAAAAACGATGCTCAGGTAGAAAAGGTTGTCTTCTTGTCAGGTAAATTCTACTATGATCTCGTCAAGGAAAGACAGGCCCGCGGCCTCGACGACAAGGTGGCTCTGATTCGCATTGAAGAACTGAGCCCCTTCCCCAAGGATGCGCTTGCAAAGGAAATCCAAAAGTACGCCGGTGCACATGAGTTTGTATGGTGCCAAGAAGAGCCTCAAAATGCCGGAGCTTATGCTTTTATGGCACCACGATTGGCCCAATTGTTGCCTGAAAATAAGGTATTACCTGCTTGATATAAACATTTGGGATCTTTAGTGTAACCTGTTATTCTGTAGGGCATTCAATACGTTGGAAGAGAACCACTCTCTGCACCTGCTGTAGGCATCTCTTCCGTTTTCAAAAAGCAAGCACAGGAACTCTTGCAAGAGAGTATGACAATCAGTTAACAAGAAGTAGTACTAGTTTATTAAGTGTAAGATGTATTAAGAAGAGAATTAAATTTATGGCTTGATTTGTAAATCCATGCAAGATTTGTCTGCTTCGGTATGTTTGTAAATATATCCAACCCATTTCAATGCTATTGCTCTCTTTTGACGAGTCTTGCTGTCAACCTCCTTATCTTGGAGCACCTTATCACACACTTGACGTAATGTAGCTTCGACTTCAAATTTGGAGGTTTGCCATAATGCCTTGTAGGTCTAATTTCATCATGGTGAGGATCAGGGCTGCTCTCAATCAGCCAGAGATTAATCACACGCTTACCTTGGTCGTCACTTCTTCCTCCAACTTCATCTTGTCTGAGTCATCCATGCCCTTCTCTTCTGCCTTTGAGATCATCTCTGCAGCTTGTTGCACATCCATAGCAACCTTCACTGTAGTCCAAAGCTCCTTGACAATGTGCTTCTTTTGCTTGAACCCAAGGAAAATACTGGGCATGCCGCCGCCCTTGATGCCCAAATAATGCTTGGCTTTGAGAGAATACACACCGCCAATGGAGTGAAGCAGCTCGAGACCATAACTCTCATTTTTCAGCTTTTCAGCTTCATGTTTGATTTGATCTTGGAATGCAGTGATTGCCTGTTCGTCGCCTTCGCTCTCAGTGAACAGTGCCAATTTCAGCTTGAGTGTCTCTGCCAGTTTGTCGACACGTTCCTGCTGTTGCTTTTGCATCTTCTCCATTTGCTCCTTATTCATCTGCTTCTTTTCGCCATCTTCACTTCCCTCGGCAGTGGTGCCTTCTTTGTTGAGTTCGTCTTGTTGTGCATCGCTGAACATTTCACCAACAGCCAATTCACCAATGATGCCTAAAAACAGCACTCTGAGTAACCCGGTGTATATTTATACCTCTTACTGCGAGATTCACTTACTTCTAAATGCATCACCACCAAACATCTGCTGAAAGTACTCGCGAGGATCGGCAAATCCACCCTCTGGAGCGAGTTCCTTGTCTTTACCATACTTGTTGTATGCTGCACGCAATTGAGGATCTGATAATACTTGGTAAGCTTCTGAGATTTCTTTAAACTGCAAATGAATTGTGGGTAACAGATTCCAATGAAAATTTTTCCATCACTTGTTTACCTTCTCTTCAGCTCCTGGTTCCTTGTTCTTGTCTGGATGGTAAACCTATACAAGCGCAGTGTCAATACCATGTCTGTTACTCGAGGGCAATCAATCATGTACCATGGCAAGCTTTCTATCGTTCAAATGAGTACAGGATGAAAGGGGTTGTCGTAGCAGCATATCACATACCTGTAGGCCTTTTTGATTTGGATGGCCTCAGCATTAGTAGGAATGTTCAACAGCTCATAGTATGAGGTATCTATGGGGTTTTCGTCTGTGCCAAACTTGGACATGGTGTAGTGTTGTGAAAGAAGAAAAAGTCTAAATGTTTGTTTGAATAGAAAAAAGAAAAAGAGAAAAATCAAGGCAGAGCGGTTAAGCGGAAACTTTTTATTGTCTCAGACTGCAAAGCACGATTTGCCTCTCTCTTTGGGCAGATGATAACATCTGCTTGTGTACTCATTGGGTTTCAAACAGGGTATGCTGGGCCAATGATTGACAATGGATAGCCTGGATTTTATAGACAAAGGAGCCAGCTTGTCTTTTTCAGTTACCAAGTCTGTCATGAAGGGTAATCAGACAGAAAGGCCCCAAGATTCAGCAGACGGAAGACCACTAGATTAATGAAACTGGTTGCATTTCATGGCCTTGTGCCTGATTTTAAAAGATGGAAACCATCTCCATCCCTCATATGCATACCTAGTACTAGTAGGGAATGCCACGGGTGCAACGCTATACCTTGTTATGGTTGCTCACGTTTTTCATCGTTTATCTTGTTGCCATGGAAACGCAATTAAAATTTGGGCAGATCCTCCCAAATAAGATGCTCTCTCTCTCTCTCTCTCTCTTGAGGTGGATGTGAGAGATCTGCTGCCCAAGAGGGCTCTATTTTCATCAGGGCATCGTTATTTGAGCAGCAGCACTGACATTATTACAGGGATTTATGTAGCATTCAAAGGGTTCGCCCAACTGGAATCTGACAAAGGAATAGTAGTAGTCAAGACGATGTAATACAGGCATTATCAAGGCACCATGACCGATTCCAACATGACAACTATAGATTAAAACGCAAACAGAACAGAAGTGTTGGAGAGACATGTGTTTAAACTTTTATTGAAATAATGTAGCGAGTTGCTTAAACTCGATTAGAATGCTGTTGTTGATGGAAGGTGAGAGAACGTGGTATTTTTGATTTGCCGATGTCAATGAAGATCGCGAATCCATTAAATGTCATCCAAACTAGCATTGAATTCATCTAATTGAGCTTGCAATTCAAGGATCTTTGCCTTGAGCTCTTCATTCTTCTTTTCTTGATCAAAAGACAGGCTCTCCAACTGCTGCACCTTGCGCTCAAAATGCTCGGCCTTGACATCAGCTTCTCTGAAGCTACGGACAAAACATGAGTATCACAGTAGCGAGCTACACGTATACATAGCCTTACTTTTTGGTGGTTTCTCTGATGGTCAATTCAGAGTTCTCTAGTTCTTGTTCCAGCAATGTAATCTTTCTCTGAGCCGCGTCGTTTTCCTTTTTCAAGTCATCTTCATCATCTTCCAGCGACTTTAGTTGCCTGATTTTCTCTTGCGCCAACTCCAAATCCTCCTCCAAATGCTTGTTTTGATTTGTGAGTGAAATGATGTCGTGCTCTTGCTTCATTTGGATCTGCTCCAACTCCTTGTACTTTGCTTCGTATTCATCGGCTCTGGCATTGGCAGCATCAGCCTCAGCACGGATGGTTGCAATTTTCTGATGCAGCAGTGTCAGCACACGGTCTTTCTTTGCTCAAGCTGCCATCGTTCTTACCTCGCGAATCTTTTCCATATTTGTTTCTGTTGTATTTGCGCAAATCAGTAGAAAGAAAGAGAAAGAAAAGAGGAGAAAAAAAGAAACATGCTTGTGCAGCTTTATACTCGTCATGCCTCACGTGGTGGTGCCTGGATATGCTACAGCCAGCTTTTTGTATTCCCGGATGCCTTGTTTTTCTTGCTGTCTGTACTACTTGCACATATCGATGCTAATAATGGCGAGCCTTTTGCTACTTGCTATTGCAAGATCCACATGCCATTGAACGCAGCTTGAAGGCTTTACACATTGATGATGTGCTCATGTCGAGGCATTGCAAGCCGCGTTGATCCTCATCACTGCTCATCAGAGTACCTTGGTGTCGTCGCTTGAATCGCATCGGGATCAACGTGAGGATCAGCCTGCTTTGGGTATACTGACACGCACACTTGCTTTTCATTGTATTTCCGTAACTCAACTTGACACGTTTTGCCATGACAGCCATGTGTCCATGGTGATGCGAAGGAAAAATGGTTGCCAAATCCATACAATGTCCTCACAACACACATGCGCCGGGATCCACACATTCACACCCCAGTGTGGGGGGTATACAGTAAGCTTCCTGGGACTTGCGCAGTGAATCCTTGACATGGGTGGGTAAATTACAGAGTTTATTGGTGTTTGAAAGCGTATGAGGGGAATAGTAGCTGGTCAATGTATCCTCCTACACTGGCAGGCGCTCTGATCCGTCTCTGGCAGTGCTGAGGTCTTCCATGTCGGCATACATGATGTTCCTGATCGATGTCCTCAGTCCAATATCAACCACCAAATCATCATGATAGAACAAATCGTCCGAGGTAGATTCATCGCCACCATCTTCTCGAGGCGGCAGCATCAATGTGACGCTTTCGGCTCCTAAAGCAGTTGCCAATGCGGGAGGGACAGATAGCGTCGTAACCACTGTGCCGTTCAACAAGAGCTGCGAAGAAAGACTGGATGTGATGAGAACCCGCACAACCTGGAGAATGTATACAATGCAATCCAAGCATAGCAGTCTAAATGTGCTGGGTGGTTGTTCTGGTAGCAAGTGTTAGCAGCGCATGGATGGAGCAATCAAAGATACATTACGGTTGCCGATAAAGTCGATGATGATGCCTGGCTGACCAGGTTCAGTGGTGATGTGCATGAGTATACATATGAGCCAGCCTGCTGTCACTATGGCTAGAGCTGTGCGTAATGAACGGGTCAATGCTCGCGGTGATAGTAGTTGCTGCAAGTAGTAGATGCGTATCAGAATGTCTATCTTCCAGTGCGAGATTTGGCCCTCTTACCAGTTGTAGCAGGATGCGGAAGAACAGAACCAGCAAGCTTGTGTCGAGAAAGTACGTATACGCTATATGGCAGTATAAGAGATAGTCCAAGGACCTCAATACATCTCTCTTTCCATTAGAGCTCATTTGGTATCAAAGGTAGAGAGGGAAAAAAATATAAAATTGCCTGTGTTCCCAGTCTTTTTGTGGTGTGGCTCTAGTTGGCATGAATCTCTCTTGAATGCCGCATGGTGTGGATCTATCTGTAATATGCCATTGAAGCCGCAATCGCCTAATCCTTCATATGACTTGCTATGAACAAGTATTCGCACTGCATTTTGGATACGTGGGCGCTCACGCTAGCTTGGAATACTAACGATGGCATCCATTTTGGCCTTCTTTTCATAGTAAACGATGGCTTTCATCCTGTTGCAATGTACGCTAAAAATGACTGACACATGTAATCGAGCTATAACGCTTACAAGGGCCCCGTCAAGACTATCACAAATCGACCAAGGGCGGAGACACCTTGACTGACGATTAATAGCATGCACTCTGCCAAATGAACTCTTTGAGATAGAAGATCCGATTATGAACGACAGCGGTGACACGAACAATAAAATTGCCTTTTTTGCTGGCGTCCGAATGCGCGCACAGCCAATCATCGTTTGAATAGACATAGACATCTATTCAAAATTAAAGCAAAAAGGCTGTTATAACAGTAGAAATAAAGTAAAAAAAAGATAGATTGAGTGATATAGGTCATCCAAGTTAGTTTCAAGGTGTTTTTAAGCAATTATCTACGTCAAAATGGGGATTTACTTTGAAATCAAGGTAGGAGGCGGATCTACGGCGGGGCCACAGCTGCCATGTTTGGAATTTCGTTTGATTTCTTATATAAATAAGGGATCAAAATCGACCGGCAGCTCCAAAATTATATACAAATCAATCATTATCATGTCTAAAGAAGCTCCCCTTGCTAGCAGTATCTCTCATACAACTGACGAGATACAAGACAAGAAGGGCAAAAAGCCAAAGGCACCTAGTGTCTCTGTCTTTCGCTTGTTTCGATTTGCTACCTTCAAGGAGAGGCTCATGATTTGTATTGCCATCATTTGTTCAGCTGGTACCGGCGCACTGCAACCAGTATCTATCCTTATTTATGGCTCCTTCATTTCCACCTTGACAAGCTCGCTTGGTGATACATCTGACTTGGTGAATACGACACTGCCCCTCATTCACACTATGGTTTACATGGGCACAGCTTCTCTGGTTGCTGCTTATGTGTCCACTTGCTTATGGATCTTGACAGGAGAAAGCCAAACCCGAAGAATTCGATCCATGTATCTGAAATCTGTGCTGCACCAAGATATGTCCTGGTTTGATCAATCCAAAGAGGGCTCTTTAAACACTCGTTTGGCATCTGACACCCAGTTGATCCAGGATGGTATCAGTGAAAAGGCCGGCTTACTGATCTCTTTCTTTGCTCAATTTGTTGGAGGCTTTGTTATAGCATTCGTCAAAGGTAATTTGCATCAACTACTACCTATATACATTATTTGTATTAAATCTTTGTTATTTTAGGCTGGCAAATGGCCCTGGTTTTGCTCGTTGCTGTTCCTCTTCTGGGTGTCTCTGGTGCCATGATGGCCAAATTCCTCACCAAGTTTTCAAAGGAATCTCAAGATGCATTTGCAGAATCAGGCACTATTGCTGAGCAAGCCTTTCATTCTATCAGAACAGTCTACTCGTTCACTCTGCAGAAACGTTTCTCTGATCGCTACAATCATAAGCTAGAGGCGGCTTGTCGATCCGGTGTTAAAGGAGGTTACGCTCTTGGCATTGGCTTTGCGTTTTTTATGTTCTTCTTGTTTGGCACCTTTGGCTTATCTCTGTGGTTTGGCTCCAAACTCGTTACTGAAGGCCATATGACGGGCCCTTCTGTGTTTATTGTGTTTTTGGCCATGATGCTGGGCTGTATGAGTTTTGTCAAGTTGCCACCCAACCTGTCTGCCGTCTCCAGTGCTCGTGCTGCCGCTTACAATGTGTTTCAAGTCATTGATCGTGTCCCTGAAATCAATGTTGACTCTTCTGACGGACTGATGCCTGACACTATACAAGGATCACTTCAATTCAAGAATGTCTCTTTTAGCTACCCTACTCGTCCTGATCTCAAAATCATTCACGACCTCAATTTGCAAGTAGCCGCTGGCAGTACAGTCGCCTTTGTTGGTTCATCAGGCTCAGGCAAGTCGACCGTCATCCAACTCATCCAGCGTTTCTACGATGCTTCCTCGGGTGTCATCTCTTTGGATGGCCATGCTGTCAAGGACCTCAATGTCAAGTGGTTGCGCCAACAGATGGGCATCGTGAGCCAGCAGCCAACCTTATTCAACGCTACTATTCGCGAAAATGTCTTGATGGGTGTCGACAAGGAGGTCTCTGAACAGGACATTATTGCTGCGTGCAAAGAAGCCAACTGCCACACGTTCATCTCTCAGTTACCTCAAGGTTACAGTACGATCGTGGGCGACGATGGCGGCATGCTCTCTGGAGGTCAACGCCAACGAATTGCTATTGCTCGGGCTATTCTCAAGAACCCTTCCATCCTTTTGCTAGACGAGGTAAATATATAAGTTTGACTGTAATTGACGCACAACACGCTTACTCACATTATACATCTTTTTTTTTTTTCTGCAGGCAACATCAGCACTCGACACGCAATCGGAAAGACTGGTTCAAAACGCCCTGGACAAAGCATCCAAGAACCGTACTACTATTGTTGTAGCCCACAGGCTCTCCACAATTGTCAATGCCGATCTCATTGTTGTGCTGGACCATGGCTCTATCGTTGAAAAGGGTACACATCGTCAACTGATTGAACTAGGTGGCGCCTATGCTGACCTGGTTGAGAAGCAAGTGATTCATACTGACATGGCCAAAGAAGACACAAACGAAGAACTCTTGCTGCAAGAAAAGTCAGAGATCCAGCAACACATACACGAGAGCGACAAGTCATCTGCAGCCTTCCATCACCAAGATGACGACGATACCAAGCACCTCTCTATTGAATTGCACGACCATGCTGCCGTTGAAGATGCTCATACACTGGAATTGATCAAGCAGAAGCGCCTTGAAGCTGAATTGAGCAAGAAGAAGGCCCCCGTCTGGAGAGTGTTTTGGCACATGCGTCCTGAATGGAACTATCTGGCATTAGGCGTTATAGGCGCTGCTGTTTCCGGTTGCATCTTTCCCTTGTATGCCTACTCGTTCTCTCATGTGGTCTCTCTGCTGAGCATTCCTGGTCAAGACGTTCAACCAGCCCCATTAGGAGGAACTAATCTCTATGCCTTCATTTTCCTCATCATTGGTATTGGTGCTTTCCTTGGTAGTGGCTGTCAATTCATGGCATTTGAAATCTGTGGTCAAAAGTACTCGAAGCGTCTGCGTGGCCAAGTATTTGCTGCGTATCTTAAGCAAGAGGTCGCCTTCTTTGACGAGAACAGCATAGGTGCGCTGACGACTTCACTGGCTGTCAACGCTGGCAATGTGAACGAGATGATTACCAAGGTCTGGGGCGATGTATCAAACCTCTGCATCACTGTTATTGTGGCATTGATCGTTGCATTCACGCATAGTTGGGCTATTACTCTGGTTACCTTGTGCATGTCTCCTTTTCTTGTGGCATCCACCGCCTATGAATTCTATCTGCAACGTGGCTTTGAAGACAATACCAAGGTCGCTAATGCTCAAAGCAGCCAGGTTGCTGGTGAAGCCATCCGCCAGGTCAGAACAGTTGCTGCTCTCAACAAACAGCAGTACTTTCAGGATCGCTACTTTGAGGCTTCTGCTCACCCTCACAAGCTTGCTGTACGAAAGGCATATCTGTCCTCCATTGGCTCTGCTTGTAGCAAAGGTATTAGTATCTACACTAATGCAATTGCATTCTTTGCTGGCGTTCATTTCATCAAGAGCGGCATGATTACATTCCAAGATATGTTTACTAGTATGACTGTAAGTATACACCTCGTTTCTATGCAATAGATGCATGTTACTAATTTTTCTTTTCTAGGTCATTATGACAGCCTCAGAAGCAGCTGGTAGAAGCACTACTTTTGTAGCCACATTTACCAAAGCCAAAATGGCCGCGATTGCTTGCTTTGAAATCCTGGATCGACAAACAAAAATTGACCCTGAACTAGAAGGCTTTGAACCACCCAGACAAAATATCCAAGGTGATGTGGACTTCAAGAACATTGGTTTTGCTTATCCCACTCGTATGGATGCTCCTGTCTTTAATGGATCTTTCAACTTACATGGTAAAGCTGGTCAAAGTATTGCTCTCGTTGGACCCTCCGGATGCGGTAAATCTACAACAATCGGTATGCTCCAGCGCTGGTATGATCCCCTACAAGGTGCTGCTTGCTTAGATGAACAAGATGTCAAGAATTATTCTCTGTACAATCTTCGTAGTCATATGGCCATTGTAACGCAAGAACCTACGTTATTTGACCTGTCCATTGCTGATAATATTCGTTTCGGTGTTGATGAGAAAGAGTCCATCACGCAGGGCCAAATCGAGGACGCTTGCCGATCTGCAAATATACACGAATTCATCACAAGTCTTCCTGATGGCTATGATACATTTGTTGGTGCGAATGGGTCTCAACTCTCTGGTGGCCAAAAGCAAAGAATTGCTATTGCCCGTGCTTTGATTCGCCAGCCCAAGGTCTTATTGTTGGATGAAGCCACTTCGGCACTTGATAGTGATAGTGAACGCCTGGTACAAGAAGCCCTGGATAATGTATTACAAGAAGGAGGCAGAACTACAATCACAATTGCGCATCGTCTGTCCACTATACAAAATGCTGACATGATTTGCGTCATTGATGAAGGCAGAGTGGTGGAACAAGGCACGCATTATGAATTACTGGCATTGAACGGTCGTTACACTACACTGGTGAATGAGCAATCATTGACAATTCTTTAATAATGATATATGGTACTTTTTAATTTTATACTTATTGATAAATAACTCCTTTTTTATATATACTAAGGACAATTTTAATAAACACTACTACGCTTAACATCTTACCAATGAAAATTATTTTCGTAATGGCCCTACTACTAATATCAGCTAAGAACCTTCAAAAATGATCTGAAGATAGACTTTGGCTTTCTCAAGATAATCTGCGCTAGTACTCATCCAATGAATGGAAACACAAACAAATAAAGTGCTTGCGTTGCCTTCAACTACTTAAATACATGTCAAATACTCGTGGCCCATTTTTGGCAAGTGCACACAACGGTGATAAACCCGTGCCACTCTTGAACAAAGCATGCTAGATCCAAGCGGTTTTAAATAATGTGTTGCGCAGCATCCCCTCTATCAGCCTGCTACTACTAGACACTTGTAATTAACGGCTTTCCTTATAAATCTTGTCAAGATCATCAGTGCTCAAAACTACTGGCACATTTCGAATATCGTCCATTCACTAACTGCAACTCATCATCCAATCCAAACTCCAACTACTGTACTACACCATCGTCTCTCTCGCACGATTTGGCTTAAATGTTGTATACTAATCTCATTACATCTATTGCTCAAAATCGATTGTCAGAGATTTAAAAGAGACAGAAAAAAGAGACACTAGAAAGAATTAGAGAAAAAGATTTGCGAGCGATGATTCCAAGGTATAGGCCTTGCAACAGTGCTTTGTCGCTTGGCAAGTCATACAGGACTGTCTTGTAAACAGGGTTGTGGCAGTGAGTCCTGATTTGGGAGTTCAAAGCTCTTTCGTGTGCTCTTATGCGTGCAGCAAGCATTTATACTATGCACAAGTTTTAAAATTCGAGTTATTGCTTACTTTTTGGCAGGGAGGGCAAATAGAGTCATTTGATTGTCTTCTTCGCTTAGTACTCTTTTCACCGTTGGATTGGTTTTCTGATTGCTTTCTTTTATAGCTTTGCAACATCGATTCTGGTGGTCTGAAACGGCTTCTAGCACGAGATATTGCAGATCAAATGCAATCAAATCAAGGGGAAAGCACCGGAGAGAAGTCAGAACTTCGTCTGCACAGAGGGCTCTTCTGTAATAATGAGTGGATAAAAAGATAACATCAGTACAACTAGTCGATTTTTCTTCACAACAATGTTTGAATAGCATTTACAGAGATAATGAGTTGCCGCCCCATAAATTTGTGATAATGATTGCTGGAGCAAAGTAAATGTATAGAATCATTCAGAGAGCCCGGGGGTCCGAGCTTATGATAATGTTTGATTCATGAAGATGATAACATTGGTAATGTAGTACATCATTATAATAGCTCTGATGGCCCCACCGTACAAGGATTGTTGAGGTTAGCAAGACAACCTTGAATCTATTAGAAACAACACAATGAAGGCATCAAGAGCAGCGCCATCTACAATCTCCATCGAATCATTAGAGCGAGAGATGTTATGCATCTAACTCGGATCTGCATGGAAATGCAGGTCTGTATCTCGATTTCGAGTATCAGTTGACATAGAGGCATGTATTACTGCTTGTTGGTATACATTAGATAAAAAAGCTATTATACGTTTATGCTGCAGTGTGAAATGTACGTGAAAATCAACCAGATTTCCTCTTAAAGTTTGCATTTTTTGTGTAGCTTTGTAATACGAAAAGGGGTCATCTGTTTGTTACTCACGCAAACAGAGGCCCTGATCGCAGGTTACACGTTGTCACCTAATCGATTCGACTCGCCTCCATGAACGGAAAACCGGGTGGAAAGGGCAGCAGTGAGCAGCAATGTGACTGGAGCCAAGATCTTTCCATCTGATGAGCGATAAGCGGTTATCTAAAATACATGCCTTAGCATTGGTCAAATTCATGTCAAGTTGACTCACAATTTTTTTGACCAACATGTTGGCTAAATGAGTAACCAAAGGAATTTTATTTTCTTCCTTTTCTTTCTTTATAGATTTATAAAATTAAATTAGAATGGTGCGCACTTACACTTACAACAATTCGCCTGGACTTCCCTGGATCGTGCAAAAATTTGGTGGTACCAGTATTGGTAAATTCCTGGATAACATTGCCAATGAAGTGATCAAGTAAAGGGTCAAATGAACTTGCAAAGACATTGGAGGTCACTAACCTTATTTTTCTTTTTTTCGACATGTGCAGAGAGTATGTCAAGCAAAACCGCTTGGTTGTTGTCTGCTCTGCAAGAAGCGGAAAGGACAAGCAAACTGGTACTACAAACAGACTTATCCGTGCTGCCAATGATGCTTTGAAGCCTGGATCCAAGGAGTATCTGGACATTGTAGCTGCTCTCTTGGAAGATCATCTTGCAGTGGCTGTAGAAATGATCCACAACGACGAAATCAGACAGGAATTAGAGGACGATATCAGAACTGATTGCGAAAAGCTCAAATCCTTCTTGGAAGCTGCTCAGATCATCAATGAAATCTCTCCTAGATCCAAGGACATCATCATTGGTGTTGGCGAAAAGTTGTCCTGTAGAATCGTTGCTGCTGTGTTGCAAGACAGAGTAAGTGACACCGCTTGCGAGTGGCTGTGATCTGTCAGTGATTGATCCCTATGTGTTTGTAGGATGTGGATGCTCAATTTGTGTCTCTTGAGAGCATCATTGACCGTGATTTCGAAAAGTTGGATCAAGAATTCTACGACTACCTCTCCAAGAAGATGGCTCAGGCTGTTGAGCAATGTGGCAACAAGGTGCCCGTCGTTACTGGTAATTGGATACAGTGCACCGTCAATTGTAGAAAAACTTTTTTTTTTAACATATGTGCGGGGTGTTTTAACTAGGTTTCTTTGGCATTGTCCCTGGTAGTCTGTTGACTTCAGTAGGTCGTGGTTACACCGATCTCTGTGCTGCTCTTACTGCTGTCGGTTTATCTGCCGAAGAACTTCAGATTTGGAAGGAAGTCGATGGTATCTTCACAGCAGATCCTCGCAAGGTCAAGAGTGCTCGTCTTTTGCCCATCATTACACCCGAAGAAGCCTCTGAATTGACCTATTACGGTTCTGAAGTGATCCATCCCTTCACCATGGAACAAGTGATCCGCTCTCATATTCCTATCCGCATCAAGAATGTCGAAAATCCTCGTGGACAAGGCACCATCATTTTCCCCACTGATATTGTTACCAAAGACGGCACTGCTACCCCACCTCACTCACCCAAGGTGTTGGCTGAGAACGGCTACTCTATCGATTTATCTCGCAAATACCCTACAGCTGTTACCATCAAGGACCACGTCATTGTTCTCAACGTTCACTCAAATCGCAAGAGTGTCAGTCATGGTTTCTTTGCCAAAATCTTCTCTACCTTGGATCGTTATGGTGTCGTGGTGGATCTTATCTCTACATCTGAAGTCCATGTGTCCATGGCTCTTGGTGAAGACAATCTCGACAAGGATTTAGATCATGTCATTGCTGATTTGCGTGCTGTTGGACGAGTAAGTAATCTTTGGGACTTGAATGTTGTGTGCATTGATACTGACCTCGCTTTCATAGGTTGATGTTATCAAGGATTTAGCTATTCTCTCTCTTGTCGGCAAGCAAATGAAGAACATGGTGGGTATTGCTGGTATGATGTTCAGCACCTTGGCTTCTGCTGGTGTGAATATCGAAATGATCTCTCAGGGTTCTTCCGAAATCAACATTTCTTGCGTTATTGACGAACGCAGCGCCATCACAGCCATGAATGTCATTCATGACCAACTATTAAGCAAGCGTGGCAAACTCGTGTTGCCATCTGTTAGATTAGCCTTAGAGTAACTATTCTTTGCAATCTCTCTCTTTTTTTTCATACTACATTTTATATATATATATATGCAACATCTAAAATAAACTCTCATGTGTACCTTTTATTAGTACATTTTCATTCAAGGTGAAAGGTAACTTTTGAATAGGGAACATCCAGGACTTCAGTGGGTATATTGCTGCGACCTACAATGACTCCATTCTCGCTCACTGCACCAAACACGTCAGGAACAACGTTGGCCTCATCAGGAATCTTGACAGGCAATGCATCAATCGTGTAATCTTTGCCACTGACACCAAAGACAATCTCATTTTCCCCAATAGGGTCGCTGGATACGTTGCTGAACTCGAGATTCTTCTTTCTCATAAACTAATGTCAAGTCGGTCAATTGTCTGCCATTGTGTGATTGACCTCACATGGACAACTTACCTGAACAACTTGGCCCACTTGTAAATCTGCAGTTGTGTCAACAGACATGTTGCCTCTGCTGGGATCGCCACTGGTAATACGGCTAACGGTAGCATCCTGCTCAGCGTGCTCGTCCTTTCCAGGTGGATAGATGCCCAAATAGAACTCCTCGTCCTTTGACAGCTTTGGGCCACCTTGAATCAAACGCAACAGCAAACCAGTAGCGCCTCCTTCATCCAAATCCAGAATAATGTTACCACGGCAACGCGTAATCTTGCATGGATCGCCCATCTTTTCCATAGCAGCATGCGTTACCTTGACATTGTGTGCTGTCTCTGATTTGGTGTAAGACGCAAATCCAACAATGCCGGAGCCCATGATAGCGCCATCCGAGTTGAAAAGTGTATAAGGCTCTCCTGTCACAAAGGGTGTTGAGGCGCCAATGATACCCACCTTGGCCACATCCGGGTAATGATGATCCAACGTCTGCAAGAGTTGATCTGGCTCGTTATCGGAGACTGTAAAGACAAAGGAAGGCTTGTTCTCCAGACCTGGAGGTAACTGATATGCCTGTACTGGGGTGCTGACAGACCCAAAGTTTTCCAAGCCTACCTTGTCAATGTGCTCGCTTTGGTACTTGATTCTTTCTGTATCTTCAACACGACCCCATCGGCCTACAGATGTGCTGCGGATTTTGAGTCTGTCTTGACTATCATTGATGGTGAATGGCACAATGTCCTCGTCAAATCCAAGCAAGAGTGAAATACCATGGTTGACTTGGGGTACCCGATCAACGACACCGCCGATCAAGTACTTTGGCTCCAGCTTGGCGTGCAAATCTTGTGTCAGTTTGCGGTAGTGGCCAAGCGTGTAGGATTTGGAGGCCAAAACTACGCAAACATCGGGTTTTTTCTGATTGAGCGTATCCAGCGATGCTTGCACACATTCTTCAATGGTGGCTCCTGTGGTGGTTAGCTTGGTCCAGTACGAGCGTGAATGCTGTGGTGCTTTGGCGAGGCATTTTCGGGTGATGGCAGACAACATGAGTGATGTAATTGAAACTTTTGTTTAATGCAAGAGAGAAAAAAGAGAGTGATCGTATACAAACACATTGTACCTCGATTTTAATCAAACGAGAAAATTCATCTCAGCTGAATACAGCTGTCAAATTCATATGTCTAATGTTTTTTTATTTGATCTATGTACAAGTGTCATTCTATAAGGTTGTTTATTTTTTGCCATTGTTCTTCTTCTTCTTCTTTGTGGTAGGTCCCTCGAGCAGGCTAGATGCACTGGCAATGGCAAATTCGCCAGCATGATCAAAGTTTCTCTTCAAGGGATTGTTGATGTTCTTTCTGGGACCGGTAGGCTTCTCCTTGCCCTCAAACTTCTTCATACCAGGCATACGCTCATTCTTGGCATCCTTTCTCTTTTTGCCCTTGGTCTTTTCGTGGATATTCGATGGCGCTTCTCTCAGGGCAAATGATTTGGCTAAATGTCCCAAATGAAGTCGCTTGACGTGGAAAATATGCTTCTCTGCAGCAGGATGAGTGGCATACGCACGACACGTAGACCAAAAGGCTTTACGAGCCAACATGACATGCTAAAGAAAAACCGAGTGAATAACAATGCCTCGCAGCTAAAGTCTATTATCAGTAACTTACACTTTCATCCGACAGAATGTAGTTCTCCATGGTGTTTTGCAAATCTTGAGCAGGTGTCTGAAAGTCGTCTTGATGCTCTGCAATGTTCTTCAAGATGGTTTCCATGGTAACGGATTCAGGGAATAAATCTTGAGCCTTCAAGATATCAAGGTAATCCATCTCACTGGGCAACAAGAACAACATGGCTTCACCCGCCTTACCGAGACGAGCCGTACGACCAGCACGATGCACATAGTCTTTGAGATCAGTAGGCACATCATATTGAATAATGCGATCCACATTGGGTAAATCCAAACCACGAGCAGCGACATCCGTACAAAAGAGAACGCCGGATTTGGCTTTGCTAAACTCGGCAAATGTCTGAGAACGCACTTGCTGATTCAAATCACCATGGAGACGGAACACTGGCTTCTCCAACAGCAATGTACTGATCTGACTGGCTTCTTCCACCGCCTTTTTA
Source organism: Mucor lusitanicus (assembly GCA_010203745.1). NCBI lineage: Eukaryota > Fungi > Mucoromycota > Mucoromycetes > Mucorales > Mucoraceae > Mucor > Mucor lusitanicus. Next base: position 1,060,520 of record JAAECE010000003.1, on the reverse strand, counting down.
CCCTTCTTGTCATCTCGCTCGTCTGCTGCAGGCGCAACTTCGTCTGAACGGTTGCTCTTGAAGTTTTTGTTGTTTCCAGTCAGCTGCTTGGAGAACTTTTTGGCCTCGCCCTTGCCTACAATCTTGTCGAGAGCCTTCTTCATAATCTTGGTTTCGTCATCTTCATCGTCGTTTTCGTCGTCAGAATCCTCGTCCAAGATGGGCTTTCCAGCGTGAGCAAACAAATCGTAATGGAAATCCACAGAATCGCAGCATGAAAAGAAGACAATGACTTTGCTGTTGATGCTCTTCTTTTGACGCTTGTCGTAAAAGCAAGATCGAAGCAGTGCTAACAAGGTGATCAGACGTAGCTTTGCAGGTACAATGGTATATGATTGCTTCAATTGATTGGGTGTGGTAAACTTCATCTCTTCTGCTTCCTCGTGGTTGGCTTCTGTCATGGTGGTGTCGGTGCGCAACACGGCCGATGCATCTCGCTTAGAATCTGTGCCACTGACAAAGGCTGGGTTTTCCAAGGACCAACCAGCCAGCTCTTTGACATCGTCTCTCAATGTAGCTGAACACAAGACGGTTTGTCTCTTCTTTGGCCAGAATTTGGATGTCATCAATTGCTTGTATTTGGCAGATCCTCCCTGCTTTGTTCTCTCGTCAATGATGGTCATGATCTTTTTGAGTGTCTCCTCGAATCCAAGATCCAGCAAGCGATCCGCCTCGTCCAACACCAGCCACTTGAGATTGCTGATGTCAAAGCTCTTTGTGTTTTCCAAATGATCCAACAGTCGACCCGGTGTGCTGACCAAGACGTTGACGCCCTTTCTCAAGCGAGCCTTCTCCTTTGCCTTGGAATCACCGCCAATAACAATGCCAGGCACAATCCAATGCAATCGGCGCGCATTCTCATCTTTGGGTCGAGGCAGATTGACAAGCGTAGTCAAGACACCCAAGACCTGCTGAGCCAATTCACGAGTAGGTGTCAAAATGATGGCCACGGTGCCCACCATACGGTCGCCAAAGGGCTGCTCACTTTGCTTGATGGCATCCTTTGGTGCTGTTGAGGCTGAGATCAGACGATTGACAATAGGCAAAAGGTAGGTGAGCGTTTTTCCAGAGCCGGTTTCTGCTTGAACGACGACATCGACATCCTCTTTGTGAAGCGGTGAGGCAGGGCCCATCAAGACGGGGATGGCCTTGGCTTGGACATTGGTGGGTGTGGTGACATTGAACTTGTTGACGAGATGGTCAGCGAGATCAGACTGAATGCCAATGCCTGTGAATGTGCTGGAATCAGTGGGAGCATTACTGGCGCCTTCTCTGGTGCTGACGACTTTCTTGCGATAGGTTGTAGGGATGATTGGGTTGGAAGAAAAGAGAGAGGATGCGATCTGAGCTCTGCCGTGGAGCACCTTGGTACCAGGAGCGAGTCCACTTGCTGCTGCTGCTGCTGACTCTTCTTCTGTTGCGGGTGCTTCAGTAGATGGTGCGGCTGTCTCGCTGTTGACAGTTGCTGGCACGGCTGATTTGGCAGTGTGTGTCTTTGGAACGCCTCGGGTGTTTCCGTGCTTGACGGCAGGCGCTTTAGCTACCTTGGGAGTAGTGCTAAAGTTCAAGAGAATACCATCGTCGTCCATTTTTTGCTTTACTGAAAAAAAGATCGAGATCTAAAAGGTATGAAAATTTTTTTTTTATCAACTGAAGGGTGAAATGCCCCTCTTTTATAGAGAAATGTCTCGGGGTTGGGATTCAATCAAAAGCCTAAATTTGAAGCCTATAAAACCAAAGCATAGGGCAATTTATGCGTGGCATTCAAGACGATTACAGCACAGTGAAGTGAGTGGTGGCAGCTACATTCTATCAGGGCAATTCAGCTGTGCAATTTTGTGTGATTAAATCAAGCAAAAGCCTATACAGTCCTCTGGGCAATGCTTTATTAGTGATTCAAAATCCTGTTTTACCATAGTTGACTAGAATCCCGGATTGAGCACGGGTCGCTTGGTGTTCTCCCAGAACAAAGAGCGCAATCGCACACCCAACGAATGCAGCAGCAGAACCCGGCGACTGGGTGGGGGCACGATTCGCTGTATGCGATGTTCACCAATGTAGCCTTGCTGATCAAACTTGTAGATAAAGACGCCCTCGATGTTTCTTATCCGTGGCTCCGGCTGGAAGAATGTCGCGTTCTTTGTGCCCTGCAGCTTCCATCGTACCTCCAGTCGCTTCACAATGCCTCTTGCTCTAATGTCTTGCTCGGCCTGGTGGATGGAGGAGTAGGGTACCACAGACGATGAGGAAGACACATCGTCATAGTCGTCATAGTCGTCATCTATCTTGACATCGTCAGGCAGCACTCTCATTTTTGTAATTTCCAGCAAGATGTCGTCAAAGTACATGCTGGTGCTCCACTTTAGCATTTGTGCGATTCCCAAATACGCTGTGCGACCATGAATTGAAAGCTTTGTATAGTGTGGATCTGATAAAACAATGTCGGTCGAGTAGATGGAGTGCTCTGATAAGCCCTTTTGAAAGAAATGAGGGATGTCGTCCTGCAATGTGGCAATGGCTATATAAGCGCATGTGAGTCAAGCTGCTGCTGCTGTCAAGTGTCTGCATGCTATTCCATACCAAATCCCACCCGCAATTCGTACTCTTTTGGCCTTCTTTCTTGCTCTTCCAGTCTACTATACCTGGTGGAGTGGAACAGACATCTTGTCGTATACGCAAAAGGCAGGGTATGCTTCAACGGCAGAAGGGGTCGAATGGATTGCATGTTGATATGTGTATAATGCAAAACAGACAAATATTCGGAAACCAAAAGATGCGAAACAAAAATACAAATGTGAAAGGTGAGGGTCCTGTTTAGCACTGTGGAGCGTCACTGCTGCTGGTGCTATTATACTGACACTCTTTGAAGCACCGCGTTTTGGCACATGTGTGTTGCTGTTGAGATTTAGGCATAATCAATCATTCGTCGTTTGATGGGAATTGAGCCGAGCAGGGTCTTCGATTGGCAACATAACGCGTATCTTGATATTACAGTAATGCACTCTTTCCAAGTAGTAGACCACATCAGCTTATACTTATACCGTACATCTGTAAACTAGCCTATTAGAAGCAACACTCGAGTGAAATGGAGGCATGATTTGGCAGCAGTGTTGTTTAAATAGCCGCATGTAAATCTCCATTTTGCAAATGGGCGGTGACGGTGGTTGATTTGCTTTCTCTTTTCCCTCCCATTATCCACATATTTTCATGGCGAGTAGCTTAACCAAGTTCGACACAGGTCATGAGGATCTGATTCACGACATTTCATACGACTTTTACGGCAAACGACTAGTAACGTGCTCGTCGGATCAGCGCATCAAAGTCTGGGATTTCATCGAACGACCTGATGCTTCGGTATGGGAGCTCAACGATGCATGGAAGGCACACGACGCATCCATCCTCAAGGCCATTTGGGCGAGACCAGAGTACGGACAAGTGATTGCCAGCTGCTCGTTTGATCGACAAGTCAAAATCTGGGAAGAGCAGACCGTAGGTAAGACCATCTCTGAGGCATGTCGAGGGATCAAGCAGGGTGTCAACATTTTACACTAGAGCCGAGAAACAGCCAGAAGCGATGGGCAGAGCGCTTTCGCCTTGTAGAATCAAGAGGCGCCGTACTCGACATTGCATTTGCGCCCACACAAAACTCGCTTCGACTGGCCACTTGCTCCTCAGACGGCATTGTACGCATCTACGAGGCACTGGAGCCCACAAATCTCGCTCAATGGTCTCAGATGGAAGAATTCGAGATATCCAGTGCGTCGTATCAAAGTGCTGATTCAAAGCTGCAATCAGGCATTGGACAGCTTCAGCAGCAGCAGCAGCAACAGCAGCAACAGCAACTACAGCAGCAACAGCAGCAACAGCAACAGCAAAACCAACCGCAGCCCTTGTTGCAACAGCAGCTGCAATTACAACAGCAAAACCAACCATCACAGCAGCAAATCTCTCAGTATGGATTCCATCAGTCCAACGCACAAGGCTCCTATCAGCAGCAACCCCAAATTCCAATGGGGCATCCGTACGCTTCAGCGAATCAGTTGCCTCAGCATCCATTTGGACAGCAACCCGTTCATACCAACAGCACAAGCTCCAGCGGGAGCTCCATTGCCAGCCATGGACTATCGACGCCTGGAGTATCCGACATCCCCACCATGACGAGTACAGCCACTGCGGGTTATGTGCAAGGCGTGTCGCCAGGATCATCTGCTGGCATTGCGGGTGTACCTACTGCTGTTGTCAGCAACATCCATCGACCCATCGACGCTGATAGCGGGTATTGTATAGATTGGTGTCCTAATAGAACACCTGCGCCCATGATGGTAGTGGGCCTTGGTAAAGAAATCGGCGCAAGGGTGAGTGATGGGGTGCTTTTGTTGCGTCTATGCTGACTGATGCTGATCTCGTTTCTGGGCTAGATTTTCAAGCACGATGGCCATAATCGATGGATTCCGTCCGAGTTCTTACCGGGCCACACACAAGAAGTCCATGATGTGAGTTGGGCGCCTAGCATGGCGAGATCCTACCAATTGATTGCAACTGCGAGTAAAGACAACCTGGTGCGCATCTATAAACTGACAGAGCAGCTCATGCCTTTACAGCAGCAACAACAGCAGCAGCAACAGCAGCAGAGAGGCCGTATGCCCAATTCACCAGCTGGCACACCAACACAGTCTGGCAATCCTTCCAGTAAATCATACCACATTGAATTGATTGCCTCCTTTGACGATCATAAGGCTGAAGTGTGGAGAGTGGAGTGGAATATCACAGGAACCATCTTGTCTTCTTCTGGCGATGATGGCAAATTAAGGCTTTGGACTGCAGGCTATGATGGAAAATGGAGACAGATGGCCTCCATTACTGCAAATACACAAGTGCCTTCTGCTTCATAATACCAACTTTTCTATGTGTGAATAAACGAGGCATTCCGCACGCTCAGACATCCATTGAACGTGCCCTTTTGTGCTAGTGGATCAATAATGTCTATCCGTGGGTATTTGTGCTTTGGGTCTCGAACGTGCAAATGACAGCGGGGTTTCGTGAAAAAGCTTATATTATCACCAATAAACGCTTTCTCGTACCTTGATTCATAAAGAAAAGAGGGCGTAATACACAATGTATATACATTAAAGACGTTAAAAAGGCGAGGCTTTAAGCATTGTTTTATTGACATGATTAATTTTCTTGTTAGATTTTGCACTTGGTATATCATTCATCATACTGCAATTGTAAATTATCACTTTGAGATTGGAAAAGAGATATCAACACGCTATCGGTTTGTATACAAGCAGTAGAGATTACTCGGCAACAACCTTTCTGGGTCTTCCTCTGCCACGCTTGGGGGCTGCTGGATCAGCCTTCTTGGCTGCTGTTTTCTTTGTGCCATCGCTGTTCAGTTTTGCAGGTCTGCCACGCTTTCTCTTTACGACAGGCTGATGTGAAAATGTCCATGTTAATGATACATACATTTGTCATCTTACTTGATTTACCTCATCGTCGTCGCCTTGTTTCTGTTCGGAAACATCCAATTCCTTGACAGACTCTTCCTCCTCTTCCTTGTTACCTTTCTTGGGAGCTTTTTTAGCAGCATCCGTTTCAGCGGCATCAGCAGCAGCTTTCTTGGTGGGAGGTCTTCCTCTCTTGCGAGTGGCGGCGGGAGGAGGAGGAGGAGCATTGTGTTCTGTTGATGCGGATGCAGCGGTATCTGATTTCTTGACACTAGCAGTAGTGGTTTTTCTTGTACGTGGCATTTTGGATTAGAATACTGTGAGGCGATAATAAATACAGAAAAGAGGAAGGAAAGAGAGCGAAAATTTGGATGAAAAAGTGAGAGAGAGAAAAAGACTTTTTCCCTAAACTTTCATTGCAATTGGCCGTCCCCTATTGTAATCCCCTTCGTCTTGTAAAATCACATCTCCAAATATGTCGAAACTATATATACAAAGCGCAATAGTTTCCCTATTAGCATGATTTCTGGTAAAGTAGCTAAAACTTTTGGGTATAGCTGAGAGGAACAGAATGCCTGATAAAACAAAGTATGCAACAATAGCATAAAAAAAGCAGCGCTTCAAAGCAGATTTGAGTGATAGACAGTGACATGAAACGATGTCTCTTTTTAATGGGCAGATCACATGTGTTGCTCAACAAGAGACCCCACTCGAGTCTTCTACAAGACGCTCCCCATCCCTCAAACCCACAATGCAGCCTCTGCAATGTAGTGCAGCCACGTTGTATAAGCTCTATTGAAAGTAATACATAGTTGTTGTGGTTTATTAGTTTTGTCCAAAAAATCGTGTCATGACACTCAAATAATGAGAGTTGATTGTATCCTTGTCGTTTTGGTATAATGTCATCAATGTACCCATAGAAGCCATGAACAGAAGAATATCGCCATGGGGTATATTCTTGACTTGTCCGTTCTTGAGCAAGGTCTTCCATAAAGACTCTAATGCTCTTGGAAGACAGTACAATCCAAGTTCTATTGACATGGTGACATGTGAGTCTCCTCCTCTCTACTGTACGCTTGACAGACATTGTGCACTTACCTAATTGACGGCCAGGAGCTTCAATAAAGACCATACTACCAGCCACTGCACCCGTGGCAGCGTAGATCCAGGGCTTGTCTGTACCTGTCAATCGACGCAACCAGCAGGGCGTCGACAATCCCATCACGACATACATGGTCAGGAACAATGCGGATCTTAAACAGGAAATTGTAAATTTCTGCATTACTGTTTTAGGACTAGAGATTATCGAGATGAGTTACTTTGATCTTTTTCTAGATTCAAGTGATAACTTACTCGACGGTTAATTGTTTAGATCTAAATACAGCCAACATGATCTACCACCACCCCATATACAATTTAGTCATACACATCCTCCAAGCACGTTGATCACATATACATACGACATTGAGGGGAACATAGAGCTTGAGGGATCGCAATAGCTCGTCTTTGAACAGGCCGAATTTGTCTGTTGCACAATTGTCGTTCAAAGGATGCTGGATGGCGCACATGATGTATTTGTGGTTCATTTTGGGATGGATAGCACTGCCAATGTTGGGGCTGACAAACTGAGAGATAAAGTCGCGGCTGGACTGACCCTCGGGAATCTTTATATTGACCTGATCTTCGACCAAATGATTGACAGTGATACCTACGGCTTCAGCAATGCGAGCAGCCATACCGCCAAAGTTCTTTTTGAATCCAGAGTGTGTGAGAAGGAAGGCAAAGTAGGATCTAGGCAGCGTATCATTGTTGAACAAGAATGCATAAATGATCTGTGCGTTGGCAATCATCATGACACCGACACCCGAGAATCGCGCAATCCACTTGGCCAGATGATCGTCCCACTTCTTCTCCCCTGGATGGTCTTCGCTGCGCTTGAGTGCCCACTGCTTCATCAGCCACGCGCCGCTGAACTGAAGCGCTCTTGTGAACAGGTAGAGCATGATGGACTGTCTTCGTTGCTTGTCTCTGTCAAACGCAAGCGCTAAGCCAGCTAAACTGCCTGCGACGAATGCGTTCAATCGATCCGATTTTCTATCGCTAGTCTTTCTAAAGTGTCTCATTGCGCAGAGAATGCCTTTGTAGCTGCTGATAAAGGTACTGAGGAACAGTGCAAAGCTCGCTGTATCTCTGTCGTGGTTCACACACAAGAATTTAAGGTTAGTGCTTACATGTGGGGAAATCACACCACAATTTACCTTCCCGCCATTTGCTTTAGTACGCCAGGCCTATGATAATCATGCTGTGAGTATGAAATTATTGCATAATTGTGGATGCACAAACCTCTTTAGTATCTTTCCAGACAGCAAGGTGGGCAGAATGCCAATCAGGTATTTGACGACAAATGCCACTGTGAACGTCTTGATAAAGCCTCGGGTGCAATTTTGCGTGCATGTCTTCCCTTCATGGCGACATAAATTAGGTCTGGTTTTCTCGGCTGCTGTGATATCCAGGTTGAGTCTATTCAGGTTGTGGCTATGCATGCAACGAGGCAGTGAGATGCGTAGGCCTTGGTCGAGCGTGGCATCCATTCCGCTTACCTGCTCAGACGCTTCAATTTTTCTTGAAACGAGCGAATCGAGGATATAACAGTTTCAGTTTCTTGGTCAGTGAGTAGTTTGGAGACGATCTGCGCCAAACTCTCCAAAAAGTTTTCATAATAGGTGGATGGAATGGGCGGCATGCCACCACCACCAGCAGCACTAGCAATGAAGTCTGACATACAGAGGAAAAGTGTAAGGAAAGTGAATAAAAGAGATGAAGAATTGGAATTGATGCCAACCCCATAAATAAATCTTCATTTGGGATTTTCTCATCATGTGATACGACAAGTTTTTTGAATATGCTTGGACTATTTACTTTTGGACATTATCCACTTAGTCATTGAAAATGGAGTTGTAGCTGTTATATACATCCTTCATCATCAAGACATCAAGAAATGCTTGGTATGTCTGAAGGCTATGAGAGAGTATATTGCAAAGTAAATTCTGTCATTTTGGCAGAAATAGCAAGTTTTGTGCCTTTATTTGTTTTGTGCCGTTTGTATCATCTGCTGTGCTCGATTGATCGCGGATCCCGTAAATGCATAAAGCGTCTGTCTCTCCTGTCTCTGTTTTCAGAGTTAGTGCTAGTAGTATAGCCAGAGAAAAATCAATGATATACGACCTACAGTAACACAAGTTTTAAGAGTTATTTCGCGTAATGCGATATACTCACTTCTCGGTGCAATTGCAATTTCATAAGAAGCATTCGCTTGATGGTAACCCAAAAAAATTACTGTCTTGTTGAAAACAGATAGACACACTTTGTTATCGTATTTTCTTGTTTTGCTGGATTTCTTTCAAGTATACTATACTTGGCCTGTTATGAAGTTTGGATTGGCCAAAGCTGACAGAATCCATCTACAAACCTTAAAGCAGTATTGGTATTAAAACTTTATCGTAGATGGTCGCAAGCATTGCACGCTCTTGTCCCCTTCTCTGAACGATCCTCACACCGTTAAATGTAAATTGCCTTGGTAGCTGAGAAATATCTTTGGAATAGAGCAATATTGTGGAGTTGACTAAATCCATAAATTTCATTGCCATATAAGAAGCTTAACTGTCCACAACGCTTATTTACAGTTTTTGGATACTATCGTGGGCTTAATTGCCCACAAAATTTGGAAACGTGGACAGATCAGAGTTCAGAGCATGAATATAGATCAAGCAAATGGCTCAAACCTTGAGTCCATTTGTGTTCTCGTCAATAGACTAAATGACATTTAGGACTCATCTCGAGCTGCAAATAATGCAGAACAGTATCGTGCGTTGTAAGAATAAAATCGCAGAAGAGCTTTATGATAATGAGATATTGTTATTGATTTCCGCATATCAAATGCATCGAACGCCGGTTTTTTATATTATTGTAGTTGATATAGTCTCGCTGACTCCCTTTTCGGCTTCCGTTATGTAGCCTGCTACAATTGTATCCATAAACAACACTTTTAATATCTACAAGATCCATATTGAGGAGGAAAATAAGTATACAAGCTTTTGGTTGTACTGTAATTATTAGTCAAAAGTGAGCGAGTGCAGGAGGTACGATTCAGGCAGATTTCAAGCTAGATCTAACGCTTTCATTGTATTTTTTAACTTTTTTTGTTCACCATCCCCATCCACTGAAGAAACTCCCCAAAGTAATGTTTAGGCTCACCAATGTGTCAGTGTTTGTATACCAACAGTATCTGATCTGATAGCATTTTGCATGATTACAATTAATGAGCTATTGTTCTGTCTGGGATTGATAATCCTCCCTTGTGAATAGCCTCACTACTACTGCTTTTGTAGCTAGGGCTCTCGGACAATAGCTCTGATTTTTTTTATGATGTTATCCAATTTTTATGTCTGTAGCATCAGTTGCAGTAGATTTACAGGGCACCAAAGGTACTTTTCCCAGCCAAATCGTCCAAATTCAACTCTCAATATCTTGTCTTCAAAGCCGTTCTAGATGCTGCAAATAGTGCCAAATGATTGCTATCAATCACCATTTCCATCCTAGATCTTCATTTTTATTTTTTTTCGGATCGATCCAAATCGTCGAAAATTCACGTTTTTTCATGAGGTACCCCTCATGGTTTTTGTTGAAAATCAAACGATCGCAGTTTTGGAGGCGAAAACGACACTTTTTACTATGATATATATTAAATCAAAATGACCGCACAGATGTAGGGTAACCTGTGCAACTGCTATTTTGAACGTTGTATATGCTAAATCTCGACTTTTCTTGGAAAAACTGCTTTTTATATTTCCTCAAAATTCTTTATCTTTTCATTCTAAAAGTACTTTAAAATTGACACCATTGAATGCGCCTTCAAATTCTCCCCTTAAGTTTATTAGAAAGTAGTATACGCTGAGCACACTTTATATAGCTAATTTTAACAAAAATGTTTACAAATGTCAAATTATATCGATATTGATTCAAAAAAATCATCACAAAAAAATCATTTGGGTACAGTCACCACAGTGCAAAATGTTCAGTGTACACGTCACTCAAATTCTGTGTGCTCAGCTTATTGGCTGCAGTCACCCTCAGCAACGCGTCTTTTTTTTTTTTTTCACGCTCCCTTTCCACCCTGTTTTTGCACTGCATTTTTTTTTATTAAACCATATACTTTTTATTACTTTTGATTGAATACAACACCATTTTCGACAAAAGAAGCATACTTTTGCAACCACCAGTACCCAAGACGACATCTTTCAAGTTTGTTACAGTAAGTATCAGCCGATAGGGGCCACTTTTCGCGGTACAATATACAGTAATACTAATTATACAGTTTATTTCAGACCAGTTCGTTGCAATATACTTATTGATTGTGTTTGGTCAAAAGAAGCATACCTTTGCAACCACCAGTACTCAAGACGACACCTTTCAAGTTTGTTACTACAGTAGTTATCAGCTGATAAGAGCCACCTTTCGCGGTACAATATACAGTAATACTAATTACACGGTTTATTTTAGGCCAATTCGTTACGATACATTGTTGTTTGTGTTTGGTTTGTATTTGGTTTGTATATTCCTCTTCCTTGGTTGTCATGTATTTGGTTGCCATGGATTACATTCATTCAACCCTTTTACTACTTTCTTTCTCGTAATACTGTGCATTCGTTAGTTTGCTCTATTGCGATTTATTATTTCCCCTTTTCTGCACGCAACTATTTTTTTGTTGCTGTACTACTATAGTGCTACTATGGTGTATCTTTTGATGCATTGTATCGCTGGTAGTGCTGCTCTATTGTGGAGTAGCTTTGCATTCTTTTTGTTCTTCAAGTATTACTTCTTCTGTAATACTGGTGGTATTGTTGGTGTTCTTGCTTCGTATGAGGCAAACACTATGCTTTTTTCTACTACTTTTTTTTTTTCTTGTACTCGTCATGTTGATGATACACATTGCATGTTACCTCTTTGTATGTAACTGTATTGCGATATTTATGTTCTTCATCACATTCTAGTGATACCCTTTTGTTACTTTCTCTTCCTTTTTATGGTTCTGTGGGCCATAACCCTCTTTTTTCGTTGTGTGGATAAGCCTATCGTTGAAGCACAACTAGATTTGATTCAGAGGCTGGGGGGTAGATAGGCTGCCCTCACTTGATTTGTATCACTTACTTGGTGCTAATTGAGAGTCTCAAGCGTTTGCATTATAAGCTGGGGTGTGTAGTAAGGCATATTCTGGCATTTTAGGGGTTTTTGATGATAACGTAGCTTAATACTAGTGTATTCGGCTGTGTTTAAAAGTCCGCCTAACACAAAAACAAGGGAGAACTATGGCAAAATTTTTCAAAGTCCGCGGCGTTTAAAATAGCTCTTTAAGCGATTTTATTGGCTCAAATTTGGAGACAGCTCAGAGAAATAAAGCATTCGTATTGAAACTAAAAATGTAATTGAAATGAGAAAAGCACGATTAAACACTCAAAATGCATGGTACAAATGGCTTAAGGTAACTACACACGATACCACCATAAGTATTAGACATGATAAAGTACATTTACTATTCTGAGAGAAAAGAGCTTCAAATAAATCTACGCCTGTTCATAACACCCAAAAGTACAATTTTGCATTATATTGGCATCAAATCAAGCAAAGTCTTCAAATGTCAATCATCTTCTGGCTTACGAGATGAATAAGAGCACGACGGTGCAATAGTTTGATTTTTTGATGTGATGGGTGGTCTTCGGTCAATGGTTAGCTCCGGAAATGTGGCAATTTTGAGCACTAAGGTTGATCTGAAACTTATTGAAAGCTGTCAACAAGTGTTTGTTGTCGACATCGATTTCGGACCAAAAATTTCCATTTAAAGAGCGAATGTATACAGTATATCTGAGGTTAAGCTATTTTTTTTTGCCTGGCAAGGCTTTCTGATGATGGCCATTGACGTTTAGAATGCTACCAAGAAGAAGGGAATGGCAAGCCAAACGATTATATTTCTTAGATCGACCGCTTCTTACTCTTGATATTCCTGTGCATTGTTATGTATATATGCTAACGCTGACCCACGTTTCATATAATAAGGAGGGTATCCAGCGCATGCGTTACTCTATATTATGCTGCTTCTCAATCAAAATGAACGCTTCGCATTGATTATCATGCAATTTAGCATATTGCAGTGGCAGCCAAAAATTAGTGTATGATGATGTCTGTGCTAATTTATGTATTGAGATAAATAAAAATATATGGTACATTCATGTTGTATAGTAGGGAGAGAGAGAGAGAGAGAGAGAGAGAGAGAGAGAGAGAGAGAGAGAGAGAGAGAGAGACAGTGTACATCCTTTTGAATTAACTGCCATTCCAAAAGATGGTAATTTCACCATCTCCAGGGGCAGACATCACGCTGTCCGTAGGCTTGTTGTTTCTTGATCCCACAATGCTATTTGTATAGGATGTGGTAGGTGATGCAGCGGATGTTACTTTGTTCTTGTCGTCAAAAGGGTCGTCTTCTTCGGTGATTGTGATGGATGTTGCTTGCACTGCAGGTGAGGTTGCTGGTAACGGTGTGATGGCTCTTGAATGTGGTGTGATGGGAGTCGAAGCAGATGAACTGGTATTGTCAGGCTGTATTGTCTTTTTGAATGATCCACTGCGGGTAACGCCGTCCTGTACTTTGACTGTATTGACTCGCATGATTTGAGGTTTGGCTCGCATGACTTGGGTTGCCTGAACGACAGTAGCGACATGTTGACGACTCACGTTGGATTCAGTAGAGTCTCGTCTACTGTGGTAGTCCGTTGCCGTGGTTGTGGTGGTCATGATACTGTGGGCATTTGAGATGGGTCGATCACTGAATGGGTTTTCTAAATCATCTTCGTTCTGATTTGCAAAGGTGGCAAAGCTTCCATAGCGGGAGCGGGGCGTTTCTGCTTCTGATTCTGTATACATGCTGTTATGGCTGCTTGCTGTTGGAGGTATAAATGTTACTGGAATGACGCCAGATAAGACTTGGCGACTGGCTGGTTCTTGCATCTCTTCATTCACTGATGCGGTAGTGTTGTTGCTGTTATTGTTTCTCTGCTTGCTTCTAAAGGCCAAAGGTATAGTGTTCTTTTTCTTGATTCTGCGGCGAATCATCAAGAATATCAGCACACCCACAATCAAGCCTGCACCGAGTATGCCGCCCACAAGCCCACCAATGAGCCCAGCATTGGATGAACTGCCACTGTCGGTTGTATCTTCAATGTCAGGAAGGCCAATCGTTGATCTTGGCACACACTTTGGCACAGGACAAACACCACATGTTGTCATTGTTCCTACAGCACACACATTGTTGCCTGAGCAGCTCGGTGAGCAAGTAGACGAGCAGTCTGTTTTACAGTCTATGGCACAGAAAAAGGTTAGCATTTGATTGAGTGCTCCAACCGGCGTGAATCAATTTACTTTGTGCAAAACAGACGCTGATGGCATTTGTCAACAAATAAGCAAGCAAAACTTTATCGACAAACTTCATCTTATAGCCAGGCAAGTACAAAAAAAAAGGAAAGAGAAAGAGGAATTATGGAGCGAGAGAAAAGAAAATCCAGAACGAAATGGAGCAGTTACACATTTACAATAAAAAAAATGTAACACAACCTTGTACAATTGATTAAAAATATTCAAAGCGAGGCAAATCAATTTGAAATCAACTTAATTGAGGACTCCTTAGCAATAGATTCAGGCAGAATATACAGCATCACGCGAGAGGAATTTCAGGCTAAAGAAGCGTAGAAAGGGCGCCATCTGCTAGCTGCTCTGCTGCTCGCCATCTGATGAATAAGGGATGTTCTACATCGTGGTACGACATCAAAAAAGTTAATTTTCCATCTTCTCTTTATATATACAGAAAAATGAGCTCTATCAAGTGGATGCATGTGTACTGTCGACATTTGTCTTGAGGAAGGATTCCCATTCATTCCAGGTGACACCGCTTGGAACATCCCACAAAGGCACCTGGGAACTCAAGCTTGTCAGATCAAACTGTGCTGGCTGTGGTTGAGATATGGGCTCCATGTTATAGATGCCCAAGAACGTGTTGGCACTGTGCTGTTGTTGCTGGCATGCTGCTGTATAGTTGGATTCTGATGCTGTGTTTGCTGTGCTTGTAGAAGATGCTGTTGGATAGCGCTGGTGGTGCTGCTGGTGCTGCTGCTGTTGTTGTTGTTGCTGTGCATCGAGCGCGAGTGAGCATTGACCTTCTCCTAAGCAAGTAGAGCCTTGCTGGAGCCCTGCCATATTTGGACAGAGGAGGGGGTCAGCCATATCTGATCCATTTGCATTTTCAAATAGACAATTCTTTTCAAAATCCATATTCATGGATTGATCTTGTTGCTGCTGTTGTTGAATTTGCTGAGACATATCAGTTGGCTGCTGTTGCTGCTTGAATCGATTGTTTGCAAAGTTCATGGACAGGGATGAGTAAAACATGTCTTCTGGCCTGGTTCCACCCAAATGAGGGGCAGCAGCAAACGGATTGGGAATCGTAGGCGTGGTTTCACGATAACTACTCTCGCTTGAGCTTTTCGCGCTGCTTTGGCTTCCAGGGATTTGGCCGGTGGTTACGGTAAACGTGCTCACATGTTTTGCTTTAGGCGATGACTCCAATGTGTTGTATCGGTTTGAATCAATCATGGTCTTGACGAGAAACGAGTTGTGCTGAGCATCGTCGTTTTCGTCCGAGTCGTTGCGTTCTGCAGCTGCCCTGACGCTCGTGTTTGAATGCAAGACCGGCGAGTTGGTGGAGCTCTGGTAGCTGCTCGAGTCGTCCATTTGCACATCAAAGTTCATGACCAAGGACTGCAGCACCTTGACCACGCGCGTGTCTTTGAGATAGGGATCGCCCAGATAGACTTTGGAGCATCTCAGCAGATGCTGTCTGCCCTGTTCCTTGACAAACTCATTTTCACCTTTGGCATTGTGCAGAAACACAATCGCAGCCTGGAAGATGGAGCTGGATACAGGAGTGTTAAATTAAAAGATTATATTAAATTGCATAATTTGAACTTACTAAACTGACATGTTCCACGGTAGCGCAACAAAGTAATCGCGTTCCATCGCTTCGACGATACCCAATAAGTTGGTAGCAGTTGCTGTACAGATGCTGAGGGCTTTGAAAGCCAAATTGGTGTCGTCTGTCTCTGAATGGTTCCTGATAAAGGGCCTGTACAACAGCAACAGGACGCATCCATGCGCCATGTTGACGACGCCCGCTGCCGTGCTAAAGTAATGCGTGGGGTTGCTCAAATCAACCTGCAACTCTCGCGGCAAGGAGGCTTTCCATATGTTTAAGTTGCGCTCCAGAATATTGACAAGATCTAGACTGTTGTGGCGATTCTGCTTTGCTCTGGTTGAGTGAAGACCCACCAGTACTTGGCCGGCAATCTGCGACAAGGTTACCAGGTAAACAAATGACGAGTAGACTGGTTTGTTTTCTCGCAATGCTTCCTCGGCTTCCAATATCAAAATGGGCGTAAATTCTGACTTCTCTGCTTGTGCTGATGAGGATGTGTAGTTGAGTTCGTAGGGCGTAGGCAGCTCTGCGTCGAATTCGTTGTCAATGATGGAGATTGGCCGTCCCAGTTCAGCTGCCACCCATCGATCCATCAAATAAGCACCGTACCAGATGCGCTTTCGAAGCTCGATTTCGTAGTCTGGAATCAGCCATTTGGAGCAATCGCGATGAAGGCCCAAATCCTGCGCCATACGGATAGCCATGCCAGTGATGAACCAATGGCTGGTGTCTTCGTCGTCGTTTTCCCCGTGTCCCACAAACATACTCAGCAGCATCAGTGCCTGAACAGTGCTGATCATGGATCGCTTATAGACAATGCTCATCAATTTGTGTGCCTTGTTTTTTAGCGACTCTTCAATTTCGTCCAGCTGCTGATTTGACAGGTGGAACACTTTGGCATTGGTGATGTCTGTCTTGAAAATGGTGATGCCGATGAATGCAATGGCAAACAGCAAGTATCTGTCGGGCGGCGAGGGGCTGTGGTAGTAGTATTGTTCCAGGAATTGCACCTTGTTGATGACGGGGCAGTAGTTGTGAATGCGAGTAAAGTACCTAGCGCAGGGAATCTATATCAGGCTCCATGTCTACAACACTGCTGTCAATGACTCGTTGCTTACATGTGAACCAAGTAATCGACAAATTCTTGTGTTATATGCGGGGTATCTTCAAACAGCACAATGCGGTTGATTGTGCCGTCCTGTCCGGCGTTGAGTGTTGCCTGTAGCACTTCTTTGCTCTTGATAATGACATGCTCCTCTTCGTCCTTGTTGAGCTTCTGCACAAACCAGGAGGGCTCTTCGGGAATGCGGTGCTTCTTGTTGGTGCTGAACAGCTCTTGGTTCAGCAAATGCACACCGGAGCTTGCGCCGAGATAACGGGTGCGTTGGTAGTCTGTGATGGTAAGCTGCTGCATCTGCGTCTCGATGTCTTGGCAGTCCTTGTCTGATTCCAACGCGTGCTCTTTGGTGGGACATATGATGTTGGGAGAAGCAGCCTCGTCGTCGCTGTCATTGTTCAGGTGCTCAGAAAGCGTCTCTGAGTAGTGCTCGGCGTCGTCTGATCGTGGCGCTTGCAGAAAGCAAGTGTTCCCTATTCGCGAATGAGGGCCGGCACCCTCTCGGTCCATATTGGGTGAATTGTGCTCGTCTTCATCTGCCGTTTCCTGGTGCTTTTCTTTCGCAATGTTTTGCAGTAATTTTTCCATGCGCAATAATCTGTTCTCCAGCACTTCAACGTAGCTCCTACGACATTGTGTGGAGGCACATCAGCTACTACTGCAATGCTTGTCATAATCATCCAACATGTACAACTCTACACTACCCTGATGACGGCCCTCGTTTCTTTTGCTCGACGAGAAATTGACACTCTGTTTTCGCTAGTCGACACTTTGTGCAAGGTTGATTGACGTCGCTATCACATCGGGTCTTCTTCTTTCTGCACAAATCACAGCTGCGTTTGGCTCTTGTGCGTTTCTTTCTGTGTATGTCGCTTGGTTTTGATGCTGCGATTGGTGCTGCTGGTGCTATTGGAATCATTCCATTGTACATGGTAAGAGGTAGAAAGAGAGAGAGAGAGAGAGAGAGAGAGAAAGAGTAAAAAAGCAGAAAAAAAACCCTACCTTGTTTTCGTCCCTACTATGAGTTTCAAAATTAAACATTTGGTATACGGTAGAAGTATATCAAACCCCATCACAATTGTTTGGGTCAAATTAGAGTTGTCATTACGATGAAACAAAACTTGCTGAATCAGCCATTGTTGTGGTGTCTTTCAATTGAAGCGGAAGCTTGCTACCAGCGCTGCTATTCAATGCCTTGTGGTATCATGGAAAGAAATATTCATTGCTGTGTCAATTGAGTGCTAGATGTTTACTAATGGAAAAGAAACTGTTTTTCGGTTCAGTGGTATATTCGTGTAACCAAAAATGCTTACAAATGAAGGGCTATCTACTGCGGTTCTAGCAGGGCAGTCAGAGAATGAGATGTATATGATAGTAGTAGCTCCATGGCATAGTTGAATATACACTGCAAGAGCTCGTATAATCAAATAATGCCACTTGTATTAGGCATCAGATGCCTCGTAGTGCCTCGCTGGTGCTACTGGACGCTGTCGCTCGTGGCCGAAATGTCCATCTACAGCGGCTCCATGATCGCTGAGGGGAGATTGCCGGGCAGCTATGCATCTTGATTAGACGTGAGACAGTGCCGAGCAAACGATTCAAGCAGAGAAGCACAAGAGCAGCGGCAGAAACGGCAGATTCATTGGTTTAATTACTGCTGCTGCTACCTTCTACTGTATCCACCACCATTCTGATGGCAGACACGCGTCACGAACTCTATGTTCATTATTGGGTATTCTGCATTATCGACAATACTCTTTCTCTTGTATTGTTTTCATAGCGAGAGAAAGAGAGCAAACCCTGTATGATGAGCGCCATGGAAATCATCGACGAGTCGACACAAGCAGCACCCATCGTCTCCAATGTTCAGAGCAGCTCTGGCCTTTCCATCTCTGTGTAGGTGATGTGTATATCTACGTCTGCATCGAGTGCTAACATGGTCTACAGTCATCCTCTAGTCTTGTTGAATATCTCTGACCATTACACACGCACAAAACTACAGAACCCTACAGCGATCGAGAGTGGTAAATAAGGGTGATGGGGCTCAGTCGAGACAGCGTGTATTCACATGGCACATAGGCCGTATGTATGGTGCATTATTAGCTTCTCAGTCTGGCCGTGATGTCGACATCATCAACTCATTTGAGCTGCCATTATCAACCGAGCAAGACGGCAATACAGTGCTGGACAAGACGTTCTTGCTGTACAAGCTGGAGCAATGTAGGTGTTATCAGGCTGATACAGTGACACTGCATTACAGTACTGATAAATTTATATAGTAAAGCAGGTGTTCCCCAATCTCGACTTTATGGGCTGGTATACGCTCGGATCCGCCCCTTCCGAAGCCGACTTGAAGCTTCATGAGCAGGTAACGATACAGGGCACATGAGAGACAACGACAGCGATGGTAACCTTGCCTCCAGTTCCTGCAAGTGAGCGAGTCAGCCCTGTTTCTGCAGATGGATCCCATGGCATTGCAAGCAGCAGGAGCGGCCAAGGAATTCCCAGTCGACATTTACGAGTCCATCATTGACATTGTGGAAGGAAACACCAGATTAGTCTTTATTAAATCAACCTACAAGGTGGAAACTGGGGAAGCTGAATGTATTGCAGTCGATCATGTGGCCAAGCCCAGTTCGTCCAGCGCAGACACAGGCCTTGGGAATACACGTAAGTGCTTGCTTGCTTGGTGATTCACGGATGATAAGATGACTTATGAGAGAGCGCGCGCGCGCACATCAAGTGATTGCTCATTTGACCACACAGAGAAATGCGATTGCCATGCTGAACGCCAGAATCCAGTTCCTCCACCAATATCTTCAGGACACTCAATCTGGTGCCATACCCGTTGATCATGATATCATCCGTCAAATCTCTAGTATCTGCAGAAGATCCCCTATATTGGAGAAGTCAGCATTTGATGAGCAGTTCAAGACGGTAAGGATGGCAGGGCTTTTTTGAGGCGGCAGACCGTGGCACTGATATAGGTAGTTGAGTAGGAATACAACGATGTGTTATTAGTGGCCTATCTCGCTTCCATCACCAAAGGACTGAACACGGTCAATGATCTGGTTGATAAATTCAACTTGGTCAATGGAGGTCATGGTGCATCAAGCAATAAGCCCATCTCGGTCAGCAAAAAGGGAAGAGTAAGTTCCGATTATAGTCAATCAGCACACAGTAGGCACGCTGATTAACCTGTATTCAACCAATAGAGAATTCATATGGCAAGAAATTGAATTAAATAAAAAGTTTATTGATATATATATATGATAATCAAGGGAAGTAGGTGGGTGGAAGGGGGGATTTGTGGGCAAACAGGGGGAATATAGTCATAATTAGATGACAAGGGGGTGATGGAGGTGGTAGTAGTATGCTTGTGGTAATAGTTCTAGAGTAGAATGGAATATACAAAGGGGGGATATAAGTAATCTATGTGTGTGTGCGTTTAATTGAATGCTGAAGATAATGAAAGGAACATGACACCAAAGCCCCAGATGATAAGCAAGCCGGCTGCGATATCCAGGAACCACGTAGGCTTCAGTGATGCATACATGCCCAAGTCAGGCTCGTTGATTTCCTCGCCATCGACGGTAGCAACATCGTCATCGAAATTCAAGTGTCGTGCAGAGGAGGATGAGCATGATGCAGTGTCCCATGAGAAGGGTGCCTTCAGGTCATTTTCGTCAGGAGTCAAGGTGGTCGATCCAGTCAAGGTAGGGAATACACCAATGAAATTCTTGGGCTGTGAAGAATTCAGGATGGATTGTGAGCTCATATTCTTATAATAGACACTGCGGGTGACAAGATAAGAGGCTGCAGGCAGGATGTACGCAAGGGTGGTTGCCGAAAATCCACCGACAATGGAGTACACGGTGCCAAGAGATCGCACTGCGACCGAGAGGCCCAGAATGACGGCAAATAAGACGACGGTAACGGTGTAATGCTGCGTGTTGGTAGGCTGCTTGCTTGCAGTCTCGAACCCCAATGACTTTTGAATGGCCTCTCTGGTAGGAAAGATGCCCATACTAAAAATAAGAATGGTGCGTGTTTAATATATTGATAGCACGTTCTTTTCCTCCCCGTATGACACACTTACGGAATGGTCAAAATCATGCTCACACTGAGCGCAAATCGGCCGACGTTGATGAGCGGGTCGTCGCTAGCGAAATTCATAAATAGGTTGGACTGCACGTTGGTGCCAAAGCACAAGTAGCCGATAACAGCAAAGGTCATGGAGATCAGCCAGCTGATGCCGGTAGATAGGATGGTAGTGAGCTTCCAGCTGTGCGTGGACTGGTTCTCCAGGGTCAAGAAGTTGGGCAGTGCGACCTGATGGCAGGTGAATGCGAATGCCATGATACCCAATGCACCAAAGACATCAGGTCCGACCCATTCAAGAGGAATTCTCTCTTTGGGAGCATACGCAGGTGCTCTGATTAAAATCGTGAGAAGAATGATGGGCAGGCATGCCACTGAAATAATGGACCAACGAGCCAAGGAACCAATGGATCTTGACATATTTAATGGTAGCACCTGGTTAAAATTAAGGGAAAAAACGTGAGCGTGATGCTGATAAATTACACGCTATCAAATGAGGAGGGCCACTTACACAAGCGATGCCGACAAATATCAGGATAAATGTACGATCACCTAAAATGGGATACTGAGGAAGGTATCTCTGGAACAGCAAGGGCAGACTGTCGCCGAGCACTATGGGACGTTAAAAAAAGGAACTGGTGCATGAATGCAGGCAGACAACACTTACATATAAAGTAACTAACGGCACCTCCGCCTGCTTGCACGCAAATCATGAAATTGAGGAAATGATAGCCAGGTCTGCCCAACAGGTGCTCCACAAGTAATGCGTATTTATAGCTGCCCACTCGCTGTCCTGCAATGACCAGCATGTACAAGCCCATTTGAGCCAATACAGCGACGATGATGGAGGCAAAGATGCCGGTAAAGAAGCCAGCATGCGCAATGGCAAATGGCAGGCCAATGATGCCCGCCCCGACTGTAGCATTGACGAGATTGAAGGCGACTTCGACTCTTGTTCTCGATCCGTATCCAGGGCGGTCCGATTGTAGCAAGTCTCGCTCGGCTGTCGTCAGATGGTGCGTTTTTAATGGTGGTGATGAAGGTATAGACCCGTAATTGATGTTGGACATGTTGGAATGATGATGAAATTAAAAAAAGAAAAAAGAAGGAAAGAAAGAGGATCTCTTCAAAGAAATGATGAGATCTTTTATAGACAATCAGAATTGAAAAAGGGGTTAGTTGCCTTTTAAAGCAGTTTACTTGTAAAAGTGAACGCATGATTTTTGCCTATCAGTGTCATTGAAGATTCCATTTTTAAACATGACTCGATAGGAGAAGGGAGTGGAGTGAGACAAGGGATTACTGCTAGCTATGACAATCATGATAATATCTTCGGCATGATATGAGTCTGCTGCTTATGACAGAGACCTAGAGAGAGAGATTCAGGGAGCAAACATGTTGATCTAAATCAAGTAAGAAATTGAAAGGGACCTATCACAATATCAGAAGATTTCGACAAAGCAATTCCATCAAGAATTTGAATTGATTGGCTGTGAGCATTTTCTATCTATCTTTTGTCCATTACATAGTAATAAGAGATCACCCCTTTCCTTGCCTCACTCTCTCCATCCCTTCCTTGTTATACGATGATGATGCTGATGCTGATAGGTTCCTCCTAACTTGATATACTTATTATTGTTATACTTATACACCCATATATATAAAATGTGATAAGATACTACATTCCTCCTATACAAAATTTGATTGTTGTACTCACTCACTCCACTATGTGTGTATAAATATATCCAGAATTACTCTTTATTACAAATTTGTGTAATCACAAAAAGGTCTGAAATGTTTACCCATCTTTATATATTGATACATATGGGGCAACAAATAAACAATCGTAGTGGATCATCCTGCCTCTCCCCACTTGTTTCTGCCTTTTGAGAAGACAGCTGACAATAGTGTCTAGCCACCACCGCAGTTCAGTAGCCATCATCTTTTGCTACTAGAAATTCATTGTTCCGAATGACCCAATTCGATCATATATTTTGATAATGTTGCTTAATGAATGTCATGTTACCATCATCATCATTTTTACTTTACATCACGGCCGTATCTATTCCGTACTTCATATCTAGAGTACAGCATGGCCTAACAAAGTGTGCGTCTTTCGCAGGATCTCGTCATGTATACATGGACCATATCGGCCAATATAATGTGGAGTGCACTTTGCTCATTTGTACCAGATGATGCGAATTGGCTTGATCTCTTCCATTTGATTCGTCTAAAGCAATCTCATCCGTACCTGACATTGTTGCTGTGTAGCAGAGGGTGTTGAAAAAGCTCCATCTCCTTATATGACCAACTGATTTAGATACACCACAATCATGTAAGCGCCTCTGATGACATCGATCCAGCCTGTTATAAACGCGTAATCTATAAGCGCAAGAAAAAAGTTCTTGCTAATTTTAATAGTCAGTCAAAGGTCAAACCTACATACGTATTCTACAACGGACATCTTCTTTATCCTTTAACAATTAAACATATATCAAACATGAGTCTGAAGAAAGGAGAAGTTAACCTTGGTGTAAAGTAGAGAGATGCACTCATTCCACAGCAAGGCCCTGTACTAAACTTCTCCAATAGACTTCCATCATGGCAGTTGCCTTCAAAGATGGTGTAATTCTTGGTGCTGATTCACGTACAACCACTGGTGCTTACATTGCCAACAGAGTTACCGACAAACTGACCAAAGTACATGACACCATTTACTGTTGTCGCTCTGGTTCTGCTGCAGACACTCAAGCAGTGGCTGATATCGTTCACTACTACCTTCAAATGTATTCGTAAGTTGCGCCCAATTTAAAAAAAAGAGTAAAATGCAATCATGCTAAAGCATAATGTCAACCTGTAGTGTAAATGAAAACGAAGCTCCTTCTGTTCATACAGCTTCTGCTCTTTTCCAAGAAATGTGCTATCAAAACAAGGACAATTTATCTGCAGGTATCATTGTTGCTGGTTGGGACAAGACAGATGGTCCCTCTGTATATAATATTCCTCTGGGTGGTTCTTTACATAAGGCTCCTTTTGCCATTGGTGGTATGTATTGAATTTATATCCATGTTGTCGATGCTTCAACTGATCAATACTCTGCATGTATAGGTTCCGGATCAACTTATATCTACGGTTACTGTGATGCAAATTATAAGGATGATATGACTCGCGAAGAGTGTGAGACCTTTGTCAAGAATTGTAAGTGTGCTATAGACGAAGGATAGCTGTAGTCGTTACTGACATGCTGTATGAAATAGCTCTGTCATTAGCAATGTCTCGTGATGGTTCTTCAGGTGGTGTTATTCGTTTAGCTGTCATTACAAAAGATGGTGTCGAGAGATTGTTCATTCCTGGAAACGCCTTGCCTGGTAACTATTAGAATATACAGAGATAGTAAACTAATTTGCTAATTATTTTGTTTTTGTTTAATAGTTCATTGGGAAGGATAAGTTGATTTGAATCATTAAAATATAATAAACCATGGTAAAAAATTGTAAAGTAACCTACTGTGTCGCTAAGTTTATGTGGGATGCTGCTGAACAGATAATGTCATTGTGTGCGGGATAAGGGATTGTATTGACAGTACAATAGGCTTGATTTTCTTATTTGGACAAGATTCAAATTACTGTCGCTCCTGTGCAATTGCGAACCTCTCCCATGATTCAAAGTAGTATCGTAGTAATCAATGATTCTTGCACATCATTTTCTGCGAGTATATAAATATGATAATGACGTTCAATTGCTTTCAAATCATTATTCTCCACTCCTGAATCATTATTTTAGAACCCCAATGTTGATAATAATAATAAGATGTTACTCGTTAGCCGCTATAAGCTTTACCCTTATTTTGCTATCAGATCTGCTGTTGGGCATTGATCACTACCCGTCAAGCTTATGCAAAAGCTTCTCCGCTGTACAGTAGTAAGAGCTGGATGTTCCTGTCTACATCTTTTCCCCTTGATGGAACCTATTCATTGTCAAAGCCTACTACCAAAGGCTAAAATTTCACTTTTTGGTCTATCTTTATCGCTGGAAAAGTTTCCAAAACTCTGGATCTGACTCTTCTTGGGTGCTTTGGGTGTATATCAACGAGTGTAACTCACGTATATGGGCACTCAACATACTTGCATTAAGCTTTGCTATTAGAAATTATGCAAATCACAGCAAAATTGAAGGGTATTTGAGCCGTGTTTTCTCGTGTTATAAACCGTTTTAGACTGCCAGAGTGCCACCAAACCACTGCTCTCATCCTGCAGTAACTTTCTGGCACCTTTGCCCGACTTTTGTGGGATCATCAAAAATTGACGAAAAAGCATGAGGGGTACCTCATACTTTTCATCGAAATTTAAACGATCGCGTTTTTGGACGCAAAAATCAACACTTTTACTAAGGCACATATTAGATCAAGATGTTCCTCTCGACCCAAAGCAACTTTCTAAAATTAATTTTGTGGGACCTTTATATGTAAAATCTCGACATTTTCGCCTAAAACCGTATTTCGTTTTTTCTTAAATTTCTCAATAAACTTGAAGTAAATATATATCTTTACTTACACCATTGGATAGGCCGCCAAAAGTACTCTTAAAATGAATCAGAAAGTATGGGTTGATCATGACAATTTACATAGTCAAACGAGGCAAAATAGGTTTTCGAAATTGATTCTAGACCAAAATATTGCCATTTCTAGTAAAAGTGCAACGTCTGCATTTCAATCATTTTTGGCGCTGACAAGCATGATACGACACCTATTGTAAGGGTAATGGAGGCTGTTGGAAGCTCATTAAAGGAGGAATACGATTCCTAGAGACTGGTACTTACTATAGCGCCTTTATATCTGATAGATTTATTTGTAAATATTGAAAAATGGTCAAACCTCTAAAATGAAAAATTGCTTACTAGGATGCATTTGACATCTTTGAACAACATTTGGCACCGTCAACGGTGTTTTGAAGAGTCGACCGCATTTATACTTGTTTTATATTTGTAGAATTTTGTTATTTTCCCTATTCCAACTCTTTTGGAATGGTACGCATTATGAAAATGTCTTTTCAGCGATGAAGTATCTTTTGATACCATCCATCTATCTGCTGAGACGTGATGGATTAGCTTGATTGCATGCTAGATATAACCTACTAGCAAGCATTTCTACCTAATACATCTATCTGTACAGCACTCTCAAAGGTCGCCCTTGATGAAGCAAGACACTTTGCCAATGCAAGTATAGGACAAATGCTGACCCGTTATAGCTACATCAATCCAATGTTGTGGAGGATGGCAAGCATGCTTGAAGTGACTGTCCGAATAAAATTTTCTAGCAAACCCAAATGTTGAAACTCGACATCAAACCTATTTCTTTCTTTCAACACACTTCTTACACTATGCGTAGTTTGGAACTTTTGGGACAAAGATCCTCCAAGGTCACCAGTTCAGAAATCAAAGAGAGATCGTTCATTGCAACTGATCCCGAATCACTCACAGTTTACGTTGCTTTCGAAGATGAGCAATCCAACATCCGAGTGGCAGCCACCAATTTAGCCCCAGGCGATCCTAATGCCTTTGTGGAGCTCGGCCGTTGTCCTGCATCAGCTATCGTCAGCTTTACCTTCTTGGCCGATTTACAAGTGGTCTGTCTCTGTACCTATAATGGCGATATCATGCTTTTCAGTAAAGAGCGTTTCGAGAATGGAGATGAGGCAGTATGTATATACGATTTGACAGCTGGGAGCTGTATTGACATTGACACCCACTCATTAGATGGAAATCATGGGTTCTGTTGATTCTGGCATTCATGCCATGTGCTGGAGTCCAGACCAGGATCTTGTCGTTTTGGTCACAGGTAAGTTTTATGCAAAGCATGTTTTTCGATCGACTCCATCATAACCATAAGCGTACAGGTGAAAAGAAGGTGTTGGAGATGACACAGGATTTCGATACCATCACTGAATTCGACCTCCATATCGAAGATCAAGGAGAAGGTGTACAGCACAGTGTGGGATGGGGCAGCAAAGAGACTCAGTTCCACGGCTCAGCAGGAAAAGAAGCAGCCAAGCAAAAGGTGGATACCAGTAAATTCGGCACATCAGACGACGACGATGCCAGACCCCGTGTGTCATGGAGAGGCGATGGCAGTTTCTTTGTTGTATCCGACATTGATCCCAGTAGATCCGCCCGTGTCATTCGCATTTTCAACCGTGAAGGCACATTGCAAAACACCAGTGAACCTGTCGACAAATTGGAGCAAGCATTGGACTGGAGACCTTCTGGAAACCTGATCGTGTCCAGCCAGCGTTTGCCCCACCGTCATGATATTGTGTTTTTCGAGAGAAATGGCTTGAGACACGGCGAATTCACATTGAGAGAGACCAAGGATCAAACACAGCGAGTTTTGGAAGTGTCTTGGAACGCTGATTCCACTATTCTTGCCGTGTGGATCGAGTCAGTCAACGCAAACGGCAAGCTGCAAAAGACAGTGCAACTGTGGACATCCAAGAATTACCACTGGTACATGAAGCAGCACATTGTACTCGCAGAGGACAGAGACATTACTGGATTTGCTTGGGATGTCGAGAATGCATTGATTGCTCACGTCTTTGGCAGCTCTGGCGATTATCAACGACTCGCTTACACCTGGGACGTATACACCAGCACTTCCATTGACGAATCCAACTCGGGATACGTTGCAGTGATTGATGGATCTCAACTATTATTGACGCCCTTTAGCTACATGAATGTGCCTCCACCCATGAGCTCGCTGACAGTATCAACACAAAGCAACATCCAATACGTCGCTTTTGGACCTCAGGCCAACGGATTGAAGATTGCTGTGCTTACCAACCAAATGATCCAGTTGTTTGATTTGCCTGAGAG
Source organism: Mucor lusitanicus (assembly GCA_010203745.1). NCBI lineage: Eukaryota > Fungi > Mucoromycota > Mucoromycetes > Mucorales > Mucoraceae > Mucor > Mucor lusitanicus. Next base: position 1,032,874 of record JAAECE010000003.1, on the reverse strand, counting down.
AGGCCATGGTGATGCGCCTCTGATTGGGCAACTCGCTTTACCCGAGATCACTGCTGGAAACGAGACCTATGCAAAGAACCCCATCAGACAACTGTGCTGGATCAGCGAATCAAAGCTTGTCTACTGCCAATACGACGAGGAATTGCAAACCGACATGCTCTGCGTTGCTTCATTTACTTTGGGCAATGAAACCATGACTGTAACAGCCAACCCCTTGGATGGACACATTGGACGCATCTATTTCAATGCTACAACCTTGGACTTGATTGTAGAAGGAGTCGACGGATCTGTGTTTAATGTCGAATTAGACGAGGATATGCCGACTGTCAGCCGCATTGAGCAATTCCCTGATTTCTGTCCCTGGATTGCCACTGCTCGTGTCGGTGCCAGCAGCGAACAAGCTGAGCGTGCCATCATTGGTCTGACTGAACGCAGCAAGCTCTACATCAATGACAAGCTTATCTCGTCTGAAGCTACGTCCTTCTTCTTGCGCGGCACCTGGTTGGTGTTCTCCACTACGAGTCATTCAGCAAGATTCTTGGCCTTGGACAGCGCACCTCTGCAGGACTTGAAGCTGTCGGACGAAGCTGGCGATGCTTACGATGAAACCTCCCGACGTCTGGAACGTGGCTCCAAGATTGTGATGGCTACTCAGCACAAGCCTTCGCTCGTTCTTCAGATGCCCCGTGGCAACTTGGAAACCATCAGCCCTCGCGCCTTTGTTCTCGCCACCATCCGTGAAGACTTGAAGGCCCTCAATTTCCGCTCTGCCTTTGTTGCCTGTCGCAAAAACCGCATCGACCTCAACATTCTTTATGATGACAGCCCTGAACGCTTTGTGGAGAATATCCGAACCTTCATTGAGCAAGTGCCTGAAGTGGATTACCTCAACCTGTTCCTGTCTAATCTTCGCAATGAAGACACACTGGTCACCATGTACCGTCGCGGTGGTCGCACTGCTGACCAGCTCACTGCTGCTACTGGCGTCGAGAACAAGGTCAACAGCATCTGTGAAGCTGTCCGCAACGTCTTGATTGAACTTGGCCGTGAGCACTATATCCAATCCATTCTGTCCACCTATGTCAGAAGCTCGCCTCCTGATATCGAATCTGCCATGGCTCTGCTCTCTGAGCTCCGTGAATCCAACATGGCTGCTGCCGAAGATGCCTTAAAGTATACCATTTTCCTGTGTAAGGCTGCTTCCTTGTACGATGTCGCTTTGGGCATGTACAATTTCCCTCTTGTGCTCATGGTCGCCCAACAAGCACAAATGGATCCCAAGGAGTACCTCCCCTTCTTGCAAGAATTGAAGAACTTTGAAAAGTACTATCAACGCTACAAGATTGATGATCATTTGAAGCGTTACGAAAAGGCCATCAAGAATCTCAGTATGGCTGGTGATCAGCATTTCGACGAACTGCTCGACTACATGCAAAAGCACTCACTCTACCACGTGGCCATTGAGGAATACGCACACAGAAAGCAACAAAAGCTGGCTATTTTGCAAGTGTATGCTGCTCATCTTGATTTCACAAGCAACTTTGAAGAGGCCGGTATCGTCTACACTATGGCTGGCAACTCTGTCAAGGCGCTGGAATCTTACCGCATGGCCGGCTGCTGGAGAGAAGCATTCTCTATTGCAAAGCAGTTGAACTACACGGAAGAGGAGATTCACTCTCTGGCCTATGATATGATTGAATACTTGAAGGAGAAGCGTAGATTCCAAGAAGCAGCCATGGTTGCTCGTGATTACGCCAAGGATATCGAGGAAGTCGTTGATTGTCTGTTGAAGGGCAGCCTCTGGAAGGAGGCTGAACGCACCTCTTACACACACGATCGCCCTGATTTGATCGAAACTCACGTCAAGCCTGGACTTGTTGAAGGATACACACAGATGGATGACGATATTGATGAGATGCTGGCTCAATTCCACAAGCAAAGCGCACGTTTGGTCGAGCTGCGTACCAAGAAGCCTGAGATCAGCATTGAAAGTCCCATGGCAAACGATGAATCGCTGGACAATATCGACATGTTCTCCGATACAACCTCCATGTACAGTCAATTCACAAGATACACAAACGCATCATCAAGAGTGTCTTCAGTGTCGTCTCAAGGATCCAGTAAATCCAGAAAGACATCCAAGCTTAGAAAGAAGGAGGAGCGCAAGAGAGCCCGTGGAAAGAAGGGATCCGTGTTTGAGGAGGAATACATTGTCAACTCTATCAAGAAGCTTATAGAAAAGGCCAGCACTATGCAAAGTAAGTGCGCTGCTTAGAGAACTTTGCAACGCGTACTAAATTTTTACATTTAGATGACCTCGGTAACTTGATCCGCGCTTTGGTTCCATTTGAATATGTTGAGGAAGCAAGAGCCATCCAAGAAAAGTTTGAAAAGTTCATCAAGGAGCTCGAGGCATCCATAGCCACTGTTTTTGTGCCTTTGCAACTCACAGTCAGCTTGGTAAGTTGAATGAAAGATGCCCAGAGTTCATGCTCATATATTTCTTTTGGTATAGTATGCTACATTAGAGGAATACGAGGAAGCCAAGAACAACCCCAAGATCATTGACAAACCCGTCATTGCCAAGGTTGACTGGAAGCTCCAATTATTGTAAAATCTCGTCTAATACTACTGTCTGCATCTCCTTTATCTATGTGTATCATATAAGAAAAATTTAATAGAAATAAACGGGTTTGCAAAGATTAACTGTAATATTGCATCTTCTGACACTTGGCACGTTCTACTACTACATGAAACTAGTGCAAAGGCCCAAGATTTGTTTAGTACATTCTAAAGATTTTTATTATTTTACAAGAATAATCAAAGATTTCCTCTTGAGGAGAAAATGTTCTAAATTGATAAGAGGTGTTTACAAGCTTTGGAAAATGAAACAATGTAAGGTTTGAAATTAAATGTGAGTTGATGATGGGTAAAAAGGTAAAAACAACGAGTATGCTTTGGATGCGAATAATTTACAACCCCTTCTTCTTTTGAAGGCGTTTCTCTTCGGCTTGACGAGCACGGTAAGCACGGTACTTGGTATCAGTGCCAAGAAGGTAATCCCACCAACGGAAACTGGAAGCATAGTTACCAACAAAGGCCATATGATGGTAGTCATGGTGATCAGCACCAGCCCAGAAAGGGATAAAGTGGCGAGCAGACCAAGGGAAATCATAACCAGAATGACAATCAATGGCCTGGAAGAGACGGCAAGTGATCCAGAACAACATGGTGAACATATGAAGTTGCCAATCGCGATTACCATGGAAGTAGTGGGTCTCAACGAAATGGTAGATGAGAGGACCACCAATGGTACCAAAACCGAGAATTGAAGTTTCCAAAGGATGAGCGTATTCAGCGGCAATGCCGAAGGGAGCGGCGTATTCATGATGAACCTTGTGAATGGATTTGTAAAGAGGGGGCCAGTGCATGAGTCTGTGTACACAATAGTGGAAGGCATCTTCAAAGACAAAGAAGATGGCAATTTGAGGCCAAATGTATTTCCTGTAACCACAAAAAACAGATTAGACCCAGTTTCCTCACACTCGCACATGCACACTCTGATGTCTCCATCACAAAACAAACGAAAACATACCATTGAGGGAAAGGAGCAGAGATGTTCATACCCAAGTAGGTAGCAGCAGGATGGAAAAGGAAGATGAGAGGAGCCTCATAGAGGAAATGTTGGTAGAGAACCTCCTTGGTGCATTTCCAGTAATCAGCAGAAGTGTTGACCTTGTTTTGCTGGATCTTGTATTGCTTAAAGTAAGGAATGAAATCGCACAAGAGGAAAGGAAGGAAACGGCCAAAATAAACGAGTTCGTGCATGACAAAGGCAACAGTGCCAGTGACAAGCAAAGGATTGCGGCCCTCATAGAGCTGCTCCCATTGATTTTCCAGCCAGCTCAATTGATATGGCTCACCTGTAGCTGCCAAAGTAGAATTCATTATATGAATAAATAAGAATTAAATAAGGTTGTAAATTAAGCAGGAAGAGAAAAAGAGGATTGCAAGCAGAGAAAGGTTCAAATCAATCCTTGTTTAAATGCAATGTCCATTCGGTATGCCACACCGAAAATGACTGTTCTGCCTTCATAAATGTCAAATGGGGTGATGTTTTTCTGCGGATGTCTAATCACACACACTTGCTGCTTTACCTACACTGCACGCCTGTTGGCGTCTATTTGGACAATAAGCTTGTCTGAATTTTATCTGCATACATACATTACTTATAGTAGTATCCTTTAGTTGCAAATGCCTTGAGCATGGCGAGCAACGCTTTCCCTGACATTAACAATTGTGCCTGTACTCGGCCATTATCGATTGCTTTCCCTAGTTTTATCAATCAAATCATGTCCTGCTGCCATTCATTCCGGATCCAGAGATACCAAATTGAGATTAATGAATCAAAAAGGGGTGGAAAAAGCTTAAAACAATAGGGCATTTTTGCAAAATCTGCTTCACCAAGTCGAGTGTAACATCAGTGTAGCTTTGTAATACATCAAGTGGTTGCACATTAGCAATGCAGCCACTGAGATGGCTTATAAACTAAGGAGCCCATGTATATGCTTAATGCCGTCCTAGTAAAAGACGCCAAAAAACTTACAATACTTGATTATCTTTTCATTATCTGATTAATGTAAGACCCGAGTGCATTATTCGTGTCGTTTAGATACATTACTATTTGTTCACAATGAACGTTTTATACAAATGTGCGCAGCAGATTAATGTTGCCAAGGGGAAGCATTGGAATGATCTAGCTCTATTTATAGAGGCGTATATACGCTTGATCGAATGTTTTCTCACCGAGAATGAGGGTAATGTTTCTTAAACCTGACAATAACCTGCATTTGAATGTCTTACAATCATCCAATCGATTACTTATGCCTGAATCCACAATGTGTGCGTATCTGCGTTTTTTCCTCCACCATTGCGTATAATCGTGAAAAACTGGCATAATAGATTGCATCTGAAACGCATGTTTCTGCCAGCTTTTAGAGGTCCAATGTACTGCTTATAGCAAAGTAATCGACCTCAATATGTGCCTACACTTTAGAAAGTAACTTTGGTGGAACAGGTTAACTTTTTCATAGTAATCCATGATTTATTCAAAAAAAAATCTATATAAAATGAATGTTTGTTCTAAGGCCAAAACAAAAGAAAGAAAGAGCTGTAGAGGGGTATCGCTATTTGTTTGTTTCCTGTAAACGTCTATCTAACATCTAGAAGAATAGGGTTTGACAGAATTCCTCATTGGAGACATCATGCCAAAATGCCATTGCGCTCATCACACCAAAGTAATGAGCTAGCACTGCAATTGTAACACAAATATGGAAAATTTGATGTGAAGCGCCCTGATAATCGCGCACGTTAGACCATATAATCAACAAAACAACAGCACAAATACTTACAAAAATATTGAATTTACCAGGCATGACACGCTCAGGGAATCTGCAGCCATAGATCAAGGCACCAGCAATGTATGTAGTGGCCATGAGTGCCATATGACCCAAAGCAATAGTTTTGGTAGCATTATTCAACTAGGATCAAAAGAGCCATCAACACATGCACACTCTTTTTTTCAATCAATAGCAAACACACTTACACCATAAATCCAAATACCATGGAAGGTGGGAATCAAGCCAAACAAACCCAATGCCATGAAAAGCGAGGCACGAATCCATCTGTAGGCAGGTGTTCGGAAATGCTTCATCAATGTGACAGCAGCCTATCAAATCACTCAGCTACATACTCTCCTTATAAGCTCGGTATACTTACAGTGACAGATCCCAATGAAACAATAATTGACAGATAAACAACTGAACGGTACTCCAGTTAGCGTATGTTCACCATTACCATGAATCTAACTTCCATGCTTACCTTGCAAAATGTGATGGCAATGAAATCCATAGTAGATGACAGGGAAAAAGGAGCCACTGTACCAATAATCTGGAATTAGCATCGCATGCAAACCTTTATACAATGTCCACTTACACAATAAGACAAGTGATACCGGCATAATCACATCGATTCCATGTAGCAGCAACCTTTTCAGAGTGACATGAAAAACAGTGGAAGCTAGCACTGAAACCCAAACACAACAATGCGCCAGCAATGAACAGGAAGAAATAGGTGATGTCGAACGTGGTTAACGTCTCTTGAAAGGGCTGTGTCCACAGAAAATGAATTCCAAAACCAACAAACAGTATAAACGTCAACAAATGACTCCAGATGTTCACTGCAAATGCAACATTCAGTGCTCTCGCCTTTCCATATACCATCCCAATGTACGTACCACTCTCGTTATGCAGATAGCCCAAACTCTTGACACAATCCCAGTAATTGTTTGTTTGACGTCTATAACCACCAGTAATGTAGACATTGTCTTGCATCCATGCTGGAATCTCATTCCAGCTCAAAATAAGCTTTTCAGATTGATTGGGTAATAATCTGTCTGTATCTCGGCCTTGGCCATCATGTTGCTTTTGAATATCAGAATTGATAGCTTGGCTTGTATTACGCTGTTGAATTGCCATGATGCCTCGATAGAGTTTATGTTAAAGGTATATATTACGTCTTTTGATATATGACACCGGCTTGTATTTATACAAAAATTGAAAATTGCCCCCAATCTTTGGCAAAAGAGAAGATCTGTGACTCCAAAAGGGTTGTTTAAGGTCCCAATATAAAGCGTTTGCTCCAATTGGCCATGAGTTACTAGCATATGAAAATTTCGCATGTGGAACGCTCAACAAACGTTGGGCCAAAAGCTTTGATTTTCTGACATCAATTACTTGGTATTCTTGTCGAGTACAAGATGGCATTATAATACTTGTATTTGATGATCTAAATTGGGTTGCACATCGCAGCGGATCGTGCTTTTGGGATATCGTGCTTCAAACTGCTTTCTTGTCATACATTTCTGTGGAGATAAACGTCATTAACGTCTTATACATGGATCTAATTTCATGTGATTGATGTTGAAGAAGCAAGTAATCTCATTAGAGTCATTTCAAAGATGTTTCATGATATCATTGAATTTTGAGAAGAAATAAGTTTTTTTTATTGAATGCTCCAGTGGTTCCTGAGTTGCTCTACTATTTCAAAAGTCGAGTGTACTATTAAAGCACGATTTGTTGCAATTGAGTCAATGTTTGCACTATGCACCTTTTGTATACTCTCAATGTAGTTAGACATGACGCAAGAGATCTGATGGTGCAGTATTTTGCGCCCGTGATAAAAGCAATTGCTCTGCTTAGAGTTACATACTTGGTCTGACCGTGTTGCCAAGAGCATCTTATATACTAGGTGCATGTTCACAAGACCAAAATCAATGTCACTTATCTTCGCTTTTCTTATGAATTATTTCCAAGCCTAACTTGTAAAATTTTAGTTTCGAGTTCACTTGTGAGGTACCCTTACGAATTGGTGTGATGTGTTTGACATTTGATCATAATAACTTGTTTGTTAAGCGAAAATCTTATGCCGCTTAAACCCCTCAATATTAGTCACTCACCCATTTGGCTTTACGCATACGTTTACTAATGAAAAAGGCGAAAAACGATGTCGATCTTTAAGATTCGAGGCTACATTCTCCTAGTTTGTAATCTGCAGAAGCTTTGACAGCTGGGCTAACGCACTATGTTCATTATACATAATAACACGCTCAGATATAACGACCAGAATGGCAGGCTCCACTCTTCTTCTCTTTGCCGGATATGGCTTTGAGTCGCGAATCAGCTGCATAATTGCACCTTTGGATCCCATGAACATGCTATTTTTGATACTACAAAGCTGCATCAATCACCAAATTGAGATTCGTTTATATTTCGCTCTTCATGAGTGTAGTCTTGTCTGCAATGAAATAGCACCTATTCTAGCATCAGAGCAAACATTAAATCAAAACCCAGGAAGATCAAGGTTGATCCATCCAGGGACCAAACATAGGGAAAGCATAAGTAATTAAACAATAGCAAGTGTCCGTGGAAGCTTGTACTCCTGATCAAAGTATAATCTCTCACACTCATGTCGCATGCTAAAGTTGAGCAGTGCAAATCTATTCATAAATAAACATTGTTTAAATATGTATAAAGGAGGCAACTGTCCAAAGCAGATGCAATAACTCTCAATATGGCTAAACAAAGCAACTACCCAAAGCAGATACAATAATTTTAGATACAAACATTCTTGTTTATTTCCTAGCAAAAAGCTCAGTTAAAACTAGGATTCTGAGGGATCATGATCCTGTTTAAAACAATAGTATTGACGACTTCAAATATCAACATATCGAAATCTTAATTGCATTCCAAAGTGACAGAGTGCCCTCAATAGAAGACATTCTTTAATTAATTAAGCTGTAAAATAAGCATTCTCACTGTTTATTGAAGCTAATTTTGCAATTGATACAGATACTACTACATGCTCTCTTAAAGATCATGGATCCTACCTTCAGATTTTTTTAATCAATAAATCGTGAAAATATAGTAATTGTATTTTCTTTGGTTATCTTATCTTTCTTTCTCCCAAAATTATCTCAATTTATTCCAATCAGAAACTTGCAATAATTAACAGCTTTTCTCATGGATTCTGTCAAAATCAGGGCTAAATGGCTTATTTTGAACAGCGTCCCTCCATTAACGGCAAAGTGTCCAATCTGAAATCCAATTAGACGATTGTGCTATATACTCGCAAAATTTAGCATAGGCACATGCTCATCTTATAAGCCAAATGATTGACACTTGAAGACTTTGATTGATTTGATACCAAAACAATACAAAATTGTACTTTTAAATGTTATGAACAGGCTTAGATTTATTCAAAACTCTTTTTTTCAGGATAGTGAATGTATTTGATCATGTCTAATACTTATGGTGGTATCGTGTGTAGTTACATTAAGCCATTTGTACCATGGATTTTGGATGTTTCATCTTGCTTTTCGCATTTTAATTACATTTTTAGTTTCAATATCAATGCTTTATTTCTGTGAGCTGTCTTCAGATTTGATCCAATAAAATCGCTTAAAAGCTAGTTTTAAACGCCGCAGACTTTGAAAATTTTTGCGAGGGTTTCCCTCTGCTTTGACGTTAGGCGGAGTCTAAAGAACTGCCAAATACAGTAATTTAGCAATTCCATCATCGAAATTCCCTAAAATGCCAGAATATGCCTTACTACACACCCCAGCTTATAATGCAAACGCTTGAGACTCTCAATTAGCACCAAGTAAGTGGCACAAATCAAGTGAAGGCAGCCTATCTACCCCCAGCCTCTGAATCAAGTCTAGTTGTGCTTCAACGATAGGCTTATCCACACAACGAAAAAAGAGGGTTATGACTCAAAAAACCATAAAAAGGAAGGGAAGGTAACAAAAGGGCAGCACTAGAATGTGATGAAGAAGAACAGAAACGTCGCAATACAGTTACATACAAAAAGGCAACATGCAATGTGTATCATCAAAATGACGACGAGTACAAGAAAACAAAAGGATTATAAAAAAAAAGTATCGTGGTTGCCTCATATGAAGCACGAACACCACCAATACCACCAGTATTACAGAAGAAATAGTAATACTTGACCAACAAAAATAATGCAAGGCCACTCCACCATAGAGCAGCACTACCAGCGATACAATGCATCAAAAGATACACCATAGCACTATGTTACAGCAACAAACAGAAAAATAGTTGCGTGCAGCAGAAAAAAAGGGTGAAAGAATAAATCGCAATAGAGCAAACTGAAGAAGAATGCACAGTATCACGAGAAAGAAAGTAGTAAAAGGGTTGAATGAATGTAATCCATGGCAACCAAAGAAGGGGAAGAATATACAAACCAAATACAAACCAAACACAACCAATATAATATTGCAACGAACAACTGGCCTGAAATAAACTGTGTAATTAGTATTACTGTATAATGTACCGCGAAAAGTGGCTTTTTTCAGCTGATACCTACTGTAACAAACTTGATAGATGTCGTCTTGGGTACTGGTGGTTGTAAACGCAAGCTTCTTTTGGTAAAAGTGTCGTTGTATTCAATGAATAGTAATAAAAAGTATATGGTTTAATAGAAACAGTGCAGTGCAAAAATAGTGTGAGAAAAAATAAAATAAAATAAAAACGCGCTACTGAGGGTGACTGCAGTCAATAGGCTGCCACAGCACAGAGCACGCGGAATTTAAATGACGCGTACAATGAACATTTTGCACTGTGGTGACTGTACCCCAATGATTTTTTTTTGTAATGATTTTTTTGAATCAAAATCGATATAATTTGACATTTGAAAACATTTTTGTTAAAATTAGCTATATAAAGTGTGCTCAGCGTATACTACTTTCTAATAAACTTAAGCGGAGAATTTGAAGACGCATTCAATGGTGTCAATTTTAAAAAACTTTTAGAATGAAAAGATAAAGAATTCTGCGAAAATTTAAAAAGCAGTTTTTCCAGGAAAAGTCGAGATTCAGCATACACAACCTACAAAATAGCAGTTGTGCAGGTTACGCTACATCTGTGCGATCATTTTGATTTAATATATATCGTAGTAAAAAGTGTCGTTTTCGCCTCCAAAATTGCGATCGTTTGATTTTCAACAAAATCCATGAGGGGTACATCATGAAAAACGTGAATTTTCGACGATTTGGATCGATCCGAAAAAAATAAAAATGAAGATCTAGGATGTAAATGGTAATCGATAGCAATCATTTGGCACTATTTGCAGTATCTAGAACGGCTTTGAAGACAAGATATTGAGAGTTCAATTAGGACGATTTGGCTAGGAAAAGTACCTTTAGGGCCATGCAGATCTCCGGGAACTGATGCTACAAACTCGATTAGGGCTTTAAACAATTGGTGTCTCTTTGTACTACACACCGATTGCCATCAGACAGAAAGTACAGTGAGCTTTGTCTATGCTTTGCTTGAAAACCCCTCAGAAATACCAAAAGTACAGCTTATAGTGTGTCAATGCAGCTTCTACTGATGACCTATGCCTATAAAAAGTAGTGCAATCTGCTATGCATTTCAATTCTTTGTACAGTATATCAAATACACAATTTGGGCAGTGGTTGCGTACAGTAAAAGTGTTGTCTACATAACAGAAAGAGTGGATTTAGAGGTTGGAATCAGGTAAAATGAACACTCCACTGTTGAACTACAAGAATCGTTTAACTTATGTACACTTAACGTAGCCACTGAAAGTTTGTTTACATGCTTATAATCGCCTCAAAATAAGTATACAACAATTTTAATATAAACTTTCCAACACTCATATACGGCATGATAAAATCACGCTATTTTGTCCAACGCCCAAAACAGTGTTCAACCTGTGCCACTCTTGAACTAAGCATGCTAGTAGATCCAAGCAGCGGTTCTATATAAAGTGTTGCACATCATCACCTCTATCAGCCTCCTCCTACTGTAGATAAAAAGATATTAAAATAACAAAGACGACAAGAATGACATTGCTTCACTCCTTCATCTATATATTCCATTGAATTTCAAAAAGCAATGGTTTGAGGTGGCTGCATGAGTTACGACACTCATGATCTCACATCGAAAGCCTTGCTTCAATAAAAAATTTCTTCCTCTTCCTACTTTTTTATCATAAACAAACTTGTTAATTTACATAATAACAGTTATCAAGTGTGAACCAACAACAAGAAAATAATCGTGCTTCTTCATCCAGCAATGAAGGCAATGTCTCAACGTACCGTGATTAACAAAACTGTCCCAATGTTTAGCATTTTTGAATTCAATGCTTTATAGCGGAGTCACATGTCGTCCAATAACAATGATTTTAGTATCATTAGAAAGCTAAAACTGTTTTCTTTAAGATCCAATTTCAAAAATTTTATTTTAAAGGCGTAAATCAGAGCTGTCATTGGTCAAAATAGGTGGGTACATTGGGACAGTACTGTGAGAGTTTTCTCGAAAATACGTTTATTACTTTTATTCGGGATTAATACTTTGTCCAATATCCTTTAGCTCTAATAACAGCTTTGATACGTCTAGGCATACTCTCTATAACTTTTTGGCACTCCTCTGGCTTCATTTGGTCGTACCAAACCTCAGTTACTCGCTCATAGAGTTCATTCATACCCTTTGCTGCTGTTTCGTACTGATTCAGGCGCCTTTTCAATAAAGCCCACATATTTTCAGTGGGATTCAGATCGGGAGACTGTGGGGGCCACTGCATGACTTGATAGGACTGCTCTTGAAGGTATTCCTTGACCAATTTTGACGAATGCTTAGGGTCATTGTCTTGCTGGAAAATCACCTGTTCTGATGAATTCGTGTTAATAAAGTCGATTGAAACGATATGAATAATCAGTTGCCAACTGTATCTAAAACGAAAGCAAAGAGACTTCTTTATTGCAGGGCATCTCTTGATTGACATAGAGTGGATCCCTGGATATGACTACTACACTGAAGATGAATATCTGGGTGGAACGCGAGATTAATAAGTTCGGGTGTGGAATATCTGATGTAGAGCACACACATGAAGTGATGAGCGTGATGTATACGCATTGAGTGGATCTTGACAGTAAAGAGTTGGAGCATGTTGAGTTGGATGTTACCAGTGCACAGACGACGATCAACATGCAAACAAACAACATGTCGAGTGGCTAGAGCGAAAGTGAAAGTAACTTGTCTAGGCACACGCTGTGTGTCCACGTGGTTGTGTGTGTGGAGCCAGATGTGCATGTAGTCTTCAGGCACATGCTGGTGAACGTAGGCTTTGCATGCAACATGTTCACGTCGGAAGCCCAATTTCTCGATAGCAAAAGCGATAGTTTGCTCCAATTCGTCCTCAAGAATCTCCTTATACAAGGTCTTGTCCATGTTGCCATCGATCTTGCACATCCAACCGACACCAGCGTAGGTAATGGCACTCCAAAGCATGATATTTCCACCGTCATGTTTTACGGTGAGCTTGACATGGTGGTTTTGGAGCTGCTCACCAGACCGGATCCAGGCCCATTGTCGTCCATTTGAGTTAAAACGGTTGATTTTGGTCTCATCTGTCCAAATGACTCGTTTCCAGTCGTCTACAGTCCAGTCCTTGTGCTGCTTACACCACGCGAGTCTTTTCTTGACATTGGCCTGACTAAGTAAAGGCTTAGTGGGCTTCTCAATAGCCCCAAAACCAGCAACGCGGAGTGCCCTGCGAACAGTTTCCGGGTTAACCTTGATTTTGAAGTCCTCCTCCAACAGTTTCGTAATCTTGACGGCGCTTGAAATCCTCTCCTTGGTCGCTTTACGAACACAATAGCGTCTGTCAGCTTCCGACAATACCCGAGGACGGCCACCTTTCGAGTTCTGCACGCCGGGACAGTGCTCCAATTTGATTCGCCCAACAGTAGACTTACCCAGAGATAGCTTTGCAGCAACTTTCCGGATTGAAACACCGCTTCGAAGCATAGTAATGGCAGAGTTTACCTTGGAGACAGTAGTGGCTTTCATGGCTTGAGAATTTACCTACCTGAATAATGGAAGTCCGATTTGGATAATGGAAATCACTTGGGCCAATAAGGTCTTTATTATAAGAGACTTTCAAAGACATACCAAAATGTGGGTTTAATGTATGATGGATTTTCTGTTTTCCAGGAAGATCTCACAATATTGTCCCAATGTACCCACCTATTTTGACCAATGACAGCTCTGATTTACACCTTTAAAATAAAATTTTTAAAATTGGATCTTAAAGAAAACAGTTTTAGCTTTCTAATGATACTAAAATCATTGTTATTGGACGACATGTGACTCCGCTATAAAGCATTGAATTCAAAAATGCTAAACATTGGGACAGTTTTGTTAATCACGGTATATTCTTAGCAAATGTTAGAGATCGTTTGAATCTCATTACTGCGACATTTGCCAACTAATTTCATTTTTTTAGTCGTATAATCAAAGATATTACGAGCGAATACGTCAAGCAATTTAAGGCCTCTGTACTCAAGGACCTTTGCAATAAGAATGCCTTTGCTGATTATCAGCAAGAAACTCTGGTTGCCTTGGCAACGGAGACAATTGTCTTCGAAGTCATGAAGCTTCCAAGAACTGATCTTGAAGTTTATCAGCTTTGGTGCGAGCATCAATTGGACGGTGGTAGTTCCCTTGTTCACCGATCATTTGCAATCACTCCTGGAATACAAGACCACGATTGGCAAGAGAAAACGGTTTAGAAGCTTGATGACCAAGGCGAGAGGTCTTGCTCCTCACCGTGAATAAAATGTTTATGATTTTGCTGAAAAATACAAAATGCTGCTAATAGTCTGTATGTGTCTACCACTTGCTAATACATTTTAAGACTGGAAGTACTGTATATTGCTCATATAGCTGAAGTTTACATACAGTAGCATTTATATATTGAGACAAAGATTTATATACTACTCATATATTTGTAATAATATTTTTTATATCATTTTTATATTCATATATTATTTTAAATAAGCAACCTATATCGGTCGTCGACCCCAGATCTACACGGCTCATCCAGCCTATACTGCTAATGTTGGCTTAAATATTTGCTGGATTTATATATGCCGACTTGGGATGTTAGAATAATTGCCTGCCGATAGTTGTATAAATCACCTATTTGCCATCATCACTATATCTTCATTTTTTGTATCCTCCCCATTTTTTTTTTCTAAGAGCTCTAGTCGAAGAAGGATTTTTTTCTTTGGTGTGCTGTTTGAGCAGCTGAACTTGACTACTAAGGTTTGAATTCTAAATGAAAAATTCAGCTACAAGTCATCAAAGTACATACTCTTTGTAGCTTTGATCAGAAGAAGCATGATGTTTGAATAAGAAACATGCAAGATCTCAAGCGGCATTTGAGAATGTGCTCACGGGTCTGTTCTTATCATGCTTCTTTCTCGATAGCTGATTGATACAAACAGGTCCTAAGAACAAAAATTGAATTTAGACGCCACTTTGCGCTGACAGAATCAAATACAAAACGCTGACTATATTTGACTAAGCAAAAATAAGTTTCTGTATGCTGCTCGGTCGTATCTGGGCTACCAAGGTCCCTAAAAGTGTCTGAACTTTCATCAAACTTTGGTTGTTGATGCTGATATTTGATGCTGATATTTGATGCTGGTTGTTGATTTTGTGCAGGTCCTGTCCGTCAACATTTGCAGTATTTTCATCATTGTCGAGCAAATGGTTTTCGTAAGGATTATTTATACAGTACTTGTATGAATTCCAATGTAGTTTCAATTATTCTTCGCTTTGAAAATTTTGCTTTTTCCTTTAACCTCTTTTTTTTAGGGCAATGCTGGCTGGTGGCATTATTTGAAAAATTTGTCGGATTAAATGAATTTGTTCGACATGTTTAATCTGTGAGTAAGAACCTCCGAATCAGATCCAACAACAAAACCTGAAAACTGGAGTTCTTGCTGGAGAAACTATACAAAAATGAAGTAAAAATAAGAATAAAGATACTACTGTTTGAACCTTGCTATTTTTTGCTCTAAAGATGAAGACATTTACCATCAAGTATTATAACAAAAAGTATTCCTTTATTATACTTTTTTTCACTAGTAGTCTATCAATTACGGATGATGTTGCATGTTGACTAATAACGTTTCTTTGAAAATTTTATGGATAGTAAGAAAAAAAAAACCTGAATTCTTGCCGGATTTCAAGTACTCACCTTGTGAAGGACGACTACCAATTATTATTACTCAAGGTAGTGTTTTATCCTGAGCATTTAAGCTCTTCTTTGTGAATTCATGAGTATAAAGTTGATGGAATATTTATTACTGAGGGCAGTAGAAGGGCGTTTTATACAACAATATATTGATCTAGAAATAAACATTGATGAAATAGTAATATTATTCATTGTACAATACTGATAAAATGCAAAAATCACTTTTACAATCAAGTCTTTGAGCCCATCAGTATTAAATCAGGGCGGCAGTGAGCAGGAACGATATACTGCTGCTGTATAACATTAGCTGTTCAGCATCTATAACTATCAACAACATCTACTGCTTTTTTATTTCAGTGCAAATAAGAATACTCTGTTTAGAATAACGTAATATAAACAGAGAAAATACAATTAGAAATGAATATATTTATTAGGTTATTCCAAGATTAAATGAGGCTTCAAACTAGTGTAAAATGCGAATGTATTTATAGTTTTTGACATAGGATCTTGACCTTGCGTAGAGGGTAAATGTATAAGGCGTGCACCAATTAGCCAAGAGCTGTTGCGAGATCCGTCTTGAAGCACTAGTTAGGAATGACCAGCGATAAGAATCCCGTATCGAATGTTCTTCATAGTAGTATCTTTGATGGAAGAACATTGTCCAAATCGGAACCACTCCTCCCAGGGACGACTTCTCATAGGATATCACTCTTCTAGAAACCCAGACAAAGCTTAGCGATTTCCTGGCACCACTCATAGCCCTTTGATCTAATAAACTTCCATGCTTCTTTCCTGCTCAATCCTTATGATGTATTATACAGCGTATAATACATTATTCGCTCATAATTGATCTATATCCTAAACATACTCGAATGTCTACTTTAACTTGAAACATTTACTGTAATCAAACAACCCAAGTAACAGCTATCTAATTTTGACAGCAAGATGCACTAACACGGTAGGTATGCATTGATACTACCATGAAAGTTTCAAGCTTATAAGGCTTTTTACGAATGCTCTTGTTTCGAAGATGCTAATAGTTACTCCAGGATCCCTAGTGTAAGCTTAGCGGGCATTGAAAAATTGTATTTACAACTGATCCTTCATAGATCTTGAAATCTATGAATCTCAAATTTAGCGCATGGTTGATAGTAAACATCCCTTCTACCATATATGTTTTCTGTGCAGGATCAAGAGGAAAATTTAATGATGCCCATATCATGGGTCTTGGTCTGCATTATGTAACTGATTTTTGATAGTGTTGTTTTGAAGGTTTTTCTAGAATTTAAGGGTTTCTGTCATCTAAACTGTATTTTTTATTACATTCATAGTGTAGAGCAAAGAATTACCTTTTGAACGAGTCTTAGCCTGAAGCTTTAGCATAACTCTAGCCTGAGAAATCCAAAATTTTGTTGTGTTTCGAAAATATCACCAAAATTTTTGCCCTGCTATAGGGCAGGCAGATTTTGGTCCAAATCCGATGATTTTCCCTGAACCCCTTTTTGATGATATCTTGACGAAAAATCATTGTATTTACAAAGAACAAAAACGATTCGATAGCTGCACATTGGATCTATCATGATCCGACGACAGTTTGGAGTAACACATAGATATTCCTTTCATGAATCCACTCAAAATGTGAAATTTCGTGTCCCTCAAGCAGTGCATTTGAGACAAAAGTATAAATCCCTATATAAAATTGGTGCCATCCAATAGAGAATCAAATGGCCAAGAATAATTAAGCCCTACGCTACTTGGATTGACTTAGTAAAATTTGAGTGTAGACCTTTCAAAAAGCACGCAAAATTACGCATATGCACCTTTTTTTAATTGCTACTCGTTCAAATCATCTATTACAAACCTAGAGCAGACACCCCCTAGTAAAAAACGTGCACCCTATTGATTTGGCTATAAAGCTTGGGTATTTATGACATATTAAAAAACCTTTACTAGTAGCATAGGCCAAACCTCCAAAAATTTCACAAATATCACTTTTGTCAGGAACCATGATAGCTACAAATAAATGGTTTGCAGATTCGGAATTAGGGCAAAAAACTGCTATAGGAACATGCTAGGCTCAGAACTCTAGTGTGCGTATAAAAATCCTTGATCTTAGAATAACCCAAACAGCTGCAAAAGTCCAAGTCGAAAACTGATCCACAGTACATTTGGAACCAGATTGAGATATAACCGTACCAGCAGTACACAGGATAACAACAACAAGACGTATCTAATAGCAAAGTTATCATTGGAAGATATCCTGCAGAGCATTGACATCTGGTATCCATTTACTGCCGTATCTAATGATGGCGCCCCACCCACTAGTTCTTTTTACTATGCTCTGAATTTATCAGTATGAATGCCCATACCTTACCCATCATTATGAGCGGTACTTTTTTATTCTATTGTTGTTTCTAATACACCACCGTATACTCAATCCAAGACTATAATCATGGATCCACGCAATGGAACCTCCTACTAAAGTTACTGTATTAACATATGCAACGAATTAACAAATCTATTACTACAGAAGACTGATAAACCTACTAATGACTTTGGCAAGGGCTCTAAAGTGTCAAGACTGTGATGCTAGCGCGGCTCAGTATGACTATAAGCTGATTTCAGCAGTACTACATTAGACAAGGCTAATATGTGCTGAATGTGCTCGACAATCGTCGAAGCACACATGCTCTCGATGTAGCCTGTTGATGGCATAATTTGAGTGGAACTGACATGAATGGAAGGGCGCGCCAGTGCAAGTAGTTCAATACTGTTCGATTGTTGGCATGAAATGACAAGAATACACATTCATATCAATGTTAGCCAAGTGCTCTATTTTTTATAGATAAGCTTCATACTTATTAGCTTACTGCCTCTTGTTCTTCTTGATCTTGGCGTGATGCCATAGATGTGCTGTACGACTCTTTTTTTTTTTCGTTCTGAATGTTGATTTTGGAGCTTTCCAACCACTAGTAGAAAGCATTTGAGTTAGTTAGGCTGAAATCATTGAAGCATCACTTCTTTGATGCCTGGCATTATTAATGACTCTCTGCTTCTCAAGCAAAATGGCTTAGTAATCCCCTTCACCTATCGCATCATATCGTCCAATATGACTTGACTACCGTGATCACAAGCAGCTCTGCTCAGATCACAAGCTTATAAACGTCAATGCGCATTGATCATGTCCAAGCAAGGATCGGATTGTTGGATTCTGAGGTTGAATAAACTTGATGTCACCCAGCTATACAGAGCGAGCGAGAGAGGGAGAGAGAAAGAGTCGCGTTGGGTGCTGTCCACCACTGGCTGCAGAGGGTTTATTTGATATCTTTCAAGACGAGATCCAAATGAGAGCCCTTTCTTTCACACAACCTTTTACTTTTATACAACTCAATCATGCCGCCCAATTCTGGTGTGAGACAGCGCAACAACCTAAACGACATCAAATCACTTCGAGCTCAATACAGACAAGCACTGCCTTCATTAACTGAGCTGTTTCCGGATTGGAGCCATAATGATTTGCTGTTTGTAATGGACGAATGTCAAGGCGACTTGGATCTTGCCATCACACGCATCTCAGAGGGCCATGCAAATCAATGGGGCCAGGTCAAGTCAAAGAAACCAAAGCCCAAGCCAGCATCAGCGCAATCAAATCATAAAAAGTCAAATCAGAAAGCATCATCCAGCACCACTGCCACGCCCACATCGCCCTCGACTGCACATGCTTCAACGGATGATAAAGGTAAAAAAAAACCGCCACTTTCAATGCCAATGCGCAGCTTGCTGACCATCATAGACATTGTCGCCTTAGCGCGTGGAAACAGAGGCAAATCCAAGGGCAGTGGAAAGCACCGTATGTCTAGTATAGAGCGTGCAGCGATGCATAAACAACTCATCATGATAGCATCACATAGATAAATCAAAAAGAACTAGCAGCAGAAAAGACAAGGCCGAAAAGGAGCTTGCGGACAAGGAAGAGCAGGAAGAAAAGAAGCCTTCGTGGGCAAGCATTGCGAAAGGGCCAACAAAACCTGAAGTCGTGGTTCAACCCACCAAAGACACGGCTTCTGAAGCTCCACCCATCTCGACAGGACAGGAAGAGAAAGAGGAGGAAATTGATGATGCAGTGGTTGAGCAGCTAGTGGATCAGATTCAAGAAGATGTGGTAGAGCAAGTGTTGGATCAAATCACGGGTGAAGCTATCGAACAAGCCGTAGATCAGCTCAATACAGAAGAACCAGAGACTGTGGCAGTGGTGGTTGAGGAAGAATCGAATGTGGAGCCAGCAGTGATTACAGAGCCAGCAGTGATTACAGAGCCAGTAGTGATTGCAGAGCCAGTAGTGATTGCAGAACCCGTAGTGGCATCATCCACAACTACTATTACAGCGACGACGACAACTGTTCGAAAGCCCACAATCAGACGATTAAATCAGACAGAGCCAGTGATTCTGCCCAATAACCAACAAGCAGATTTGCCATCTGTCAATGTGCAGTTTGGTAGTCTGAATTTGACAAATGGAGAGGAAATGACTAGAGATGAGAACGAAGAAGCCGTGGAGGAAACAGCCATCATTGAAAATGCTGCCACACAAGCACCGCAACCACAACAGGAAGAGACCAAAGTGGATGTAGTAACGCCATCCCCATCACCAGCAGCAGCAGCTCCCGAGCCAGCTAAACCTAAAGAGACACCAATCGTAGCTGCTGCAACTCCAACCACATCATCCGTAGTGAGATCGAATGGCTTGGCATCTTTCCACAATACCAACAAGCCTCTTCCGGAACCATTCCATCCTCAACAACAACAACAGCCTGCACACATTCAGCCACCTCTTCAGCCCCAACCACAACATGTATATACCGAACCTTACTCCATGAACCCTTATGCCGCCTACGTTGCTAATATGCACAATTCGGCCGGAGGGTACAATGGCGGTATACCTACAGACTACTACAGTGCTGATCCCCAGAGAATGGTAGGTGTGAACGGAAGCTTGCCTCTCGATATCAACGGCTGACACAAACTATAGACTTATTATGATGCTTCTTTTTATGGTCAATCCCCTCTCATGAATGGTAGTGCAAATGGCCATTTGTTCACTCGTGACAGATACAACACACCACCACACCCACACCCACCTCATCCACCAATGGAAATGACGGGCCAGACACCTCCTCCACCTTCAGCACAGCAATATCCTCACCCACACGCTCATCCAGCACACCATCCTCCTCCTCATCATCATCCTCATCCTCCACAAGCACCCGCACCACAAGCTCAGAGCTATGGATACTATCCGTTATCCTACCAGCAGCAACAACAACAGCAACAGAATCAGCCTCCACCTCAACAGCCCTATGTAAATAAATCAATGTACAATGCTGCTATACCCATCAACAAATACGACTACAGTGCTTATGAAGACTACTATCAGCAACAACCAAACCATGAAATGGGGTACACCCACAACAGTACAGCAATGCATCCAGCAGCAGCAGCAGCACCTTCTGCCCCTCCAGCCCATCCTCCATTGTACCAAGCACAGCAACCACAACAGCCCTCTCGACAACCCTACTGGCATTAAGATCAGGTATTTCATTGGTTAGACCTACATTAGATTTTTACACCAGCACATTGCAATCAAGTCCAGGCCCCTCATTTTCATGTATATTTTTCCTACATGTGATACCACATTTAGCAGTAATAGTGTCGTTAAGGAGTAAAAAGAACGTTAGGAGATTTCAGATATTGCATTTTTATATAGCGAGCGTACCCACAATAAAGTTTATTAGCCATTTCTCGAGTCATACAGACATATCCAAAAGGGCCCCCATTTAAAGTGAGAGAGAGAGGGGGGCTAAATTCGGATTTCCTCTCTTTTTCTTTCCTCCTTCCATCACTTTTTCAATATGCTGATGCCCAAGGAAGACATCTGGAGACCGCTGCTCATTGCGCTGGTAGCAAGCATGACGCAGGCATTCGGCATCTCTCTGCAGCGAAAGTCGCATCTCGTCATTGATTCAGCCATACCACTGTACAAACGGCCTATGTGGGTATCTGGATTTCTGGTTTACACAATATCAAACTTAATAGGATCGACATGCACAATAGGCTACCTACCTATAGTGATACTGGCTCCCATCGGCGCCATCGGCCTCGTATTCAACGCTCTGTTTGCAAAGTGGATTCTGGGCGATCCGTTCACCAGGCGCACCGTGCTCGGCACTGGATTGATCGTACTGGGCGCTGCGCTCGTCGCTGGATTCGGCACCGTGCCAGAGCCCCAGCACACACTCAAGGACCTGATTGCGCTGTACAAGCGGCCCGCATTCATCGTCTACTTTTCGCTGGTGGAAGTCTTCACCTGCGTCGGCCTGTTCTCGACTCATGTGATTGAATACTTGATGAAAGTACGACCGAATCATTGGACACATCCCGATTTGAAAATGTGGTTGGGCATCAGCTACGGTGTGTTTGGAGCCAACATCAGCAGCCAGGCCATGCTGTTTGCCAAAAGCGGCCTGGAGCTGTTGATCCTGACAGTCTTCCAGCACGACAACCAGTTCATCTACCCTCTGACCTGGGTGATTGTGTTTGCATTGGTATTCACGGCTGTATTACAGGTAATCAAACTAACATGTGCGTTTTCTTGATTTTTTATATTAACACTCATTTTCTGCAGCTGTATTATTTAAATCGTGGTGTTCAATTGTGTGATACCATCATTTTGGTGCCACTCAACTTTTGCTCCTTCAACGTGTCCTGCCTGTTCAACGGCTTGGTGTACTACAATCAATGGGAGAGGCTGTTTTACTGGCAGGTGCTGGCTGTGCTCTTTGGCATTGTGCTGCTGGTGTATGGCGTCTTGGTGATATCGTTGCAACCCTCCGCCTTGACATCGACGTCAAGCGACTCCAACTCCACGCTGAGCATCACACCATCTGACTATTCGCAACCTTTTCTCAAGACAGACTCGCTCGATGAGGAGGACGGCATATGCGGAACGACGTGGTGGACTCGAATGAAGTTGATTTATAGAAAATCCGACTGTCAAAAACCTCATACCAGCAGTGAACCTGACGAGCACACAGGCTTATTAACTTCGATTTAAGGGAGACATAATATACCAAACTGTACATATACACAAACATCATGTAATAAACGCTTACACAAACCATTCAGTTCAACACTTCAACAGTAGTATTGAATCAGGAGAAGGAATGGCCTCACATGTCATCATGTGGGAACTGACAACTGATCTTTAGTAGCATTTTTACATGGAAATATTACACGGCTTTTGACGTGGGAGCGTTTGTATAGTTTGGCGTGTGCTGGATCAAAGGACCTTGTAGCTGCAACAATGCAAAACATGTAGATCTGATACCATGTGCGTGATACAAGACACAATGCTGCTGCTGGATAGCATAGCAGGAGAGATAGTGTTCCAGCAGTGCCCTACAAGCTTGATGATTGCAAGACCACACATTTGAATGGAAATAAACAAATCATTTAACTTTTTTAATTAAATAGTTTTTCACGTTCGAAATATACAAGTAAAAATGATATCATGGATGGTTTGATTGAATCTGTGTAACTAGGAAGGTGGAGGATATGATGAAATATAATATGTACATTTAATTAGCCAGGATGGCATGGGGAGAGGATGGCAGTGCTGGTGATGGTGTTGTTGACCACCAGTTTTCTGCGTGCTGGGTGTATCGCTTGCTGTTTTCTGAATCGAGTGCCAAGGCATACATGAAGGTTTCCTGAGTCCAGCTCAATCGAATCATAGTAGTATCATCTGCACAACATGTCAGAACACCAGTCAGATTATTAGGGAGAAGAGCAGTATCCTTACCTTGTTCTTCATTAAGAGATGCGCTCAATGCATGCTTCTCTGACATTTCTTGGTAATCGCTTAGACAGCAATGCACTGTATTGGATCGTCGTGCAGTAGTTGATGATTGCGTATTTTGATTTAATGACTTTTTGATGCGTTGTATCAATGGGCCAATGTTGGAGACGAAGCTCGACGGTCTCTTTCGTTTGTAATTGCTTAGATTCAGGTTGATTGACGTAGATAGTGTCAGTTTGCTGAGCATCATGTTGAGAAAGTAGTATAAGAAAGACAGAGGAATAAAGTAACCCATGAAAAAATTGCTTGTTTATATATGTGCTAATAGACTTCAAGTCTAGAATTCAAGGCATTTGCGGTCTAAATCATTTTAATATCACACTTTAGACTCCTCTCCTCTTCTTCACTTGAGCTTGCTTGACCTTCTTCTTTTTACCTCTTTAAAAGTAAGGATATCAGGATAAAGACCAATCTACAATTAACAACAGAAATAGACATTGAGGTATGTAGGCACATCTTTTGAACAATTTAACAATTAAATGTTAATTTTAGATGGCCTTGTCAAGGAGCCTTCTCATCTGCTCTCCTTGAAGGCTATCTTCTATTCATATGTAATCGGATCTCCGGCTTTCATTTAGTCAGCATGTGTGGATATTTGTACTATTTACTACCATCGTCAGTGGCGGGAGTTTGGAGCAGCATCCAAGACGATCAAGAGATGTCAAGTCAGGGTCATACCATCCAATTAGCGCCATTAAAAATAGATTGTGTGGGCCACCGTTGCCGAATATCCTGCTACACATGTTGTCTAGCTACTACGACATGAATTTACGTAGAGGGTGGGTGTATTACGACAGCATGGATGGCCCTGATGTCAATGCCACTCTTTTTTTTTGTCATACGATACCTCAAAATGATACGGCATATGCATTATGTAATGCACAACAATGCTCGCTCCCAAGTTGCTGATCCAGGTACATCATGTCGTAAGCCGTGTATCACTCAGAATTTGGACTTTCCCCAATAATGCTAAATATCCTTAATGTTTTATTGTATCTTTACAATTACTGTATCACGCCATGACAGAGTACTATTACTATACATTGCACATGAACTATACACAAGCAAATATCAGTGTATAATAACAAACCTCTTTTTTAGTAGCAACATTTTCCTTGCTGGCATATAAGAATCATTGGGATGGCTGATCATCTTTCTTGATATTTTATGCGTTGTGATTTTCATGGAGAAAGTATTTTGATTGTTTGATTTCCTTGGTGGGAGATGCGTTTCTGTTAGCTGCCTGCTGGTTGCCCAATTGGACTGAATGTCGCGTGCTGTTGTTGGGCGTGCTTGTGCAAACGATAGCGTCTTGAAAACTGGAACCAGCTTCAAAGGGACTACCATTGCCGAGTAACAGAGGAGAGTGTTCCCGTGGCGGATCATCATAAGAGCTATTGCATTGCTGTGGGTCCAAGTTGCTCGATGGTTTAGCGTTGGATTGATGTTCTTCAGCCTCTTTTCCAGAATCGTCTGCAATGTCGCTTTTGTTGGGGTTTTCATCCAAAGAAGCTCTGTTTGCCTGTGATCCTGATCCAGGGACAGTATGCTCTTTGGAGCTCTTGCTATGGCTGTCATCATGGAGCTGCAGTGTCATGGGTTTAGCGTTTGAGCTCTTTTCAGTGTGGGTGCTAACAGTGGTCTGAGGCTTTTCTCCTAATGTACTCTCGCTCAGAACATTCTTATATACACATGCAATGAATAGCAGGTTAATCTAACTTTCAGCTTGAGGATTGTAATATATACGTACCTTGAAAGCCGCTATACCACCGTCGCTTCCGTAAAGTAGCCAAGAAGAGAAATCCTTGCCACCATGATCATCGTCAAACATGAAGGCTTCCTCTTTGTCATATAGATCATGCTGCCAATTGCCATGTCCCGTTATGTTGTCATCCTCGCCATTGAACGTACTGCCAGCGATTCTTTGTATCTCTTCGGCTTCAACCAATTCAATCTCGTGGGGGTACACTGGGCGGTAGTTGAGGGGTGCATCTTCGTCCTTGAGAAGCTGCTCGTGTCTGGCTTGTTCGGTCTTTTGCTCACAGTCTGATGCACAGACGCCGTCGTTTTTGATTGAGCTGAAGGGAGGCTGCTGCGCATTGGATTGCATTACAGCATTCGCTAGAAACGATTCATCGGCTTGTCTGACTGATCTACACAACGCTTGCACAAAGCCAGAGCTATAGCTGGGATCAATGACACTAGCTGTGTGAAGTTCGTTTGCTGATAGCTGATTGTTGCAGACGATGTCTTCGCTGGAAGCTCCTCCCGAGAAACTGGTGTAGTAAGCAGGACACTCTTCAGGATCAGGGTTCTGATTGACAATCCAGTCATTTGTCATGTCCTCCTCTTCATCAATCGCATTGGGAAAGTAGACCTCTTCTTCAGACACATTCATGTACCCTTGGTCAAACTGGTTCAAATCAACAGAGGAATCGTCTACATCAGATGGAAGCGCATCAGTAAATTCACCTTCTTTAGCAGGAGAAGCCATGATGTCTAGTAGAGTCGAGTGTATGAATATAGAGGAAAACGAAAAGAAAAAGAAAAGAGGAGAGCATCTCAAAATGCAATTATTCGCTTTTTTTATATGTGATTTTTGTTGAATATTCATAATACAAAAGGAAAAAAGAGAGTTAAAATCTATATACGTGTAGAGCTGTTGACGATAGATCAGCTTATCGTCTTGGTCTAGGCTTGACCACGAATTGATTAGGTGTCTTTCTGGTCTTGCCACCCTTTGCCAATACACCCCAAGGAGATCTGGGGTCTTTGTTACCCTTCGATTTACCTCTACCACCACCGTGAGGATGGTCGCAAGCATTCATAGCCATACCACGAACTGTGGGACGGATGCCGAGCCATCTCGATCTACCGGCCTTACCGAGCATTTCATGCTGATGATCAGGGTTGCTGACAGCACCGATAGTGGCACAAGCATCCACAGGCACCAAACGGACTTCACCGCTGGACAAGCGAACTTGAGCATAGCCAGTTTCTCCAGTTTGGATCAGTTGAGCGTAAGCACCAGCTGCTCTAGCCATGACTGCAGGTCCGTTGCGCTTCAAGCCAATGTTGTGCAAAATGGTGCCGACGGGGATCATCTTCAAAGGCATGCAGTTACCAGCATCCACTGCAACTGTGCGGGTGATCACAGGATCCTCGGGGTTCTGCTCTTCTTGCTGCTGTTGTCTGTAGGATGTCACTTTGTCGCCAGCTTTGATGCCGTGAGGAGCAATGATGTAGCTCAGTTTTCCAGTAGTGTCGTTCTTTAATAAGGCGATCCATGCAGTACGTCCAGGGTCATGTTCCAGGCGCATCACAGTCTGTGAGCCTGCTTCTTGACGGTGCCAGTCCAACACACGAATACGTCTCTTGTGTCCTCCACCACGATGACGGATGGTGATGCGGCCTGTGTTGTTACGGCCACCAGAGCTGCGTTTAGCCACAGTCAAGCTACGAACTGCTTTACCCTTGTAGAGATGATCACGAGGCACACGCTTCAACCAACGTTTACCGGGTGTTGTGGGCTTCTTGGTCTTGAACTGGCTGGATGGCGAGGCAGAGGACTTGATGCTGCTCATGGCATTGCCTTGTGTGTTGAAACCTGTCAAAAAGCTGGGACTTTCCACAGGGGGTTTGTTGCTGCTGGTGTAAGTGCGCATTTGGCTGAAACGAGCGATCAATGAAGGCATGTTGCTGCTGCTGCTAGGCTGGCATACTCTGGGGCCAAACACAGTAGGTGCCTTACTGGTGGCATGTTGCAATACTCTTCCTAAACGAAACATTTACGCCAAAAAAAAAGTGTGTGTTGAAGAGAAGAGATGGCTTCCAGTCTTGTCCTCCAATGTTCACCCCCCACTCTGTGTTTTTTAGACAGGCCCCTTCCCTTCAAAATGGTGTGTGGATACATTGCCCCAGACGGTCACTTACACAGTCACCGGCATTCATGATCATTGTTGTAGAGAGATGTAATAGTCGTTGATTCATCTATGGTATAACTGGAGAGGAGCATATTCAAGTTAGTGGAGATGCCAGGCAACATGATGGATGAGTATCTGTTTGAGAGCAGAGGGTCTAAAGCGGTCAGAAGGCTTTGAACAGCATTCACAAATGTCAAGAAATGTGTGATTGAAGCTCCACCCCTTCTTCATCCCACATTTGGTGCCTGATACCTGGATTTCATGCGGTAAAATTCTACGGCAAGATGATCGCCTTGGTATTGATGTGGACAATAAGCATTTGAGCCAAGCTTATATAGTTACTTGGGCAAGAATCTCTTGCTATAAATTTAGACATCGCCCACTGAAATACATGCTAAAAGTTGACAACGATAGCCCAATGGCCCAAGCACAGGCATTTGCAGGGCAGGTATCTGCTGGAGGAACAAGAAGCATCGTATTTGCAGGTACTATTATACAAACTTTCATGTAACAAAGCCCTTGCCCTTGGTAGGGATGATGATGCCTGGGGAGAGGCGTTTCACCGCCAAATGTATGCATGTACACATCCGAACCAGTGTGAATTATCTCAAATAGTAGAAGCAAGTAATAATAAAACTAATATATTTGCTAGCCATCATTGGTGCCATGTAGATTACTCAATCATGAAGCGATATTGTACATGAAAATTGTAACGTAGCCAATCGATCCTGTCTGTATGGGTTACATGATTCTAAATTGAGTGATTTATGCTAAAATCAGACATTTCTATACCACGATTCTTGCAAGCCATTGGCTCGCTTCCTCTCGCTGCCCCATAAAAATAAATAATTTACTAAACGGATTTATTCGTCAATCAAAATTTCTTGCATCAAATGTGATCTATTGCGCTTTGCGCCGCGCACAAAAGCATCCTTTCTTCTGGGTAAAAATCCTCTTGGCTTCAGTGGACTCAGTAGTTTTCGCCCTCTCATCATGTTCAGTTCAGCGGAAATCATGCGCAGGTGGTCTGGATTGGATCTCGTATCTCTTGTATAGGTGTTGGTATCTGGGTTAAATCTCGGTTGCGTGGTTGCTTCTGATCTTCTCTTTTGAGATATCTTTCTGGGTGGTATAGGCATAGGGATTAACTTGCTGGTGGCTCGTTTCTTTTTGGCGGAAGGCGATGAGGGTGCGGGCACAGGTGGTGGTGTTGGAGGCGTTGGAGGTGATACAAATAAAGATCGCTTTAATTTAGCTAGTGTTTCTTTCCATAATTCATGATCCGTATTTGACAGGTGTGGTGGGGACGAGGACACTGCATAAGAGGCGGTTGTGGTGGATGAGGTGAAGGAGGATATCGAGTGTCGACGTAATAGATCCTTGTGTATTACAGAGCTTGACGACTTCCAGCTAGTGCCTAGTACCTGATCATCATCATCATCGCTCGCGCCATCGTACTCTTGTATTAGCTCTAGTGATAGTTGCGCATCATCGTGCAATTTTCGGCCCTCGCCTTGCTCCTCTTCCAGTCCAAATCGCTCGCTCAGAGAGGGCGGTGGCATGTGCAGTGGCAACACCTCTGTGAAAAAGTCTCCAGACAGAAAATTCCTGAAGGGTGATTGTACCTGATATCATGTAAGAAAGGTTAATTTTCCCATCACACTAAAAAAAGGCCTAGTTGAGCGTACCAGTTCTTCCTCATCGGGCAAGGATTCTTTGCTGTCGACGACAATCCAATCCTCGACATGCGACATTCTTCTCATAGGCTTGGCTCTGTCTGACGAGGCCGTGGATGTTGCTTTTGACGTAGGCGGGCTCTCTTTGTCCTTTTTGGGCTTCTTTTTCTTTTTCGACTTCATCATAGGGGGTATATCTCCATAGGGTTTCGCTGTGGTTTGTGCCAGTTGTTTGATAATCTCTCGATACGACATTTCAGTCTCCAGCGGCTGTCCTGGAATAGTGATGGGTTTTGAAGGCAGCATGAGCGTCGTGCTTGGCATTTATTAATGTTGCAATAAAACAAATCAAGGAGGTTAAGGAAAGCGGAAAGGGGTATTTGGCAAGAAAAAGGTTAAAAAAAAAAAAAAAAAAAAAAAGTGAGGAAAGAAAGAGAGAAAGAGAGGAAAATGCGGTAGGCCCATTGTGGACCCATTTTTTACCCTTTTCGCCATTCACGATAACTGGTTCCGGCTGCTTGCCACGGGGTTACATCATTGCTTTTCACTTGGCTGCTGTTCTCTTCTGAAGGTGTAGTAGTAGTAGTCGAGTTGGCTGGTGAGGGATGTGCTGTGGATGCTGCTGCTGCTGCCGATTCTTTTGCTGCCAATCTCCTCTTTTCATGAGGCAGCAGGACTTTGGAAGAGGATGCCTTGCCCTCATACGCATAAGCAAATGTCAAGGCAACCAATGCAAAGCCAAAAACGTAGCTTCTCTTTGTCCACAAATGTGTGTTGATTGGCTTGTGGTTGTAGTTGTGGTTCTTGATTTCTAATGCTTGCTGATGTTTATTGTTTGCCAGCATCTCATAAGCAACTGTGATTTCTGTAAAGTCCACCTTTTTATTCGCTGAGATGTCTGGATGGTACGTTTTACAAAGCTGTAGGTATCGTCTTCGGATTTCCTTTTGCGTCGTAAACCGGCCTACTCCTAGCACCTCGTATGGGCTCCTTTGTTGTGGTTGCTGTTCTTGTTGCATAGTGTGCACCAAAATACACAAATGTATCGGCTTGTTTATTTTTAAAATGAGATGACCCCGCGCGCACTCGTGGTTTTTGTGTAGAGGATGGGGGCACACAGCATCCAGTACGACAAAGTCACTTTTTAGCTGAGGGGGGGGGGGGATGTCCACGTGGAGGCCCAATGTGCTACTATAGTATAGACATGGGCACTGCGCTGTGCCTGACAACTGCTTTGGTGAATGATCGGGGACGCAAATCTATAGGCTGATCTGCCTTGGTAAGTAGCATTGTAGGTATAGTATTGTACGATCTGTACTAGGATGGATATGCAATGCTAATAGTCAATGTGCTCGCAAGAAGCGTTTATTGCGATAAAGTTTACAAAAAAAGCATCAGTTGATGCGGTTAATTAAGAGTAGTATGATGTATAGTAGTAGTAGTAGTAATGGCGCTTTACAAGTTGGAAATGGGGTAAATGTACAAATGATTCAAGCAATACATGCGCTGTGTTGGGTGTGTATCTTTTCAAGGTCTTGCTCCTCACTTTGCTTGGCAAATTCAATCTTTTCGCTCTTGCCCAGATCAGAGACATCAGCCAAGTCAGGGTTGTTCAAAATGTACAAATCAGGCATGTGCTTTTGCTCAAATGATCTGCGCCATTGGGTGCCCTTCAAGTAGCAGGCAATGATGAAGCCTCCGTTGAGAATGCCAATCACTGCCAAGATGGTAAACATGATGCCATTTCCCAAGCCATCCACAGCAGCGCTTGAAAACACAGTGGTGATGGCAGCAAAGATACAACGAACACAGCTGTTGACACCGACTGCAGTTGCTGAATAGCCTGGCAAAGATGAAAGCAGCATATCAGCAAAAGAACGCCTAATGTTTCAATTTAAATGTTACCTGGTTTAGCATCCACGAGATACACACTGGTAGGTGTAAAAGCCCACATTTGGCCCATTGCATCTACATGAATCAGGCAAAATAAACAGTCAGCACATGCACCATAAGGAGCCACATCTTAAGTATGTATGCTACTACTTACAAATGAAAAGACCAATCAGAGGGGCATAGACACCTACTTGCTTCTCTGTCGTCCAGCCGTAGATCAAATAGCCGGCAGGCATGAGAAAGAATGATGGCACTGCAGCCTGCAATCGCATTTCAGAAATGACCTTTTTGCCATCTGCATTCTTTCTGGCGAGTTGCTTCAGGACATAGTCAGAATGGCGTCCACTGACAATAGAGCCAATCATGAATCCAGCCCCGAGAGAGAGATAGCAGAGCCCAGTCTGCCATTCAGTGTAACCGTAGATCTGCTTGAATGTCTGAGTGATGGTAGGGTTCAAAATGTACAGACTGGCAAAGATGACACTGTTGAACAGCATCAAGAGAATGACATTGGGGTCGTATAGCATGGTGACCATTGGACGGAAGCTATGATACAGCGTTGTCAGCAGAGAAGACGACGAGGATTTGGACTTGACATGCACCGTCGTGCTGGTGGAAGACAAACTATCGTCCATTGGCTTTTCTGGGGCCGGTCTCTGCTTTCTCAGTGTCTCTGGTAAGAAGAAGGCTGTGAAAATGAGCAAAACACCGCACAAGATGGCAGTAAAGTAAAATGTAGATCTCCAACCCAAGTATTGGCATAGGAAACCGCCAATGGTAGGGCCTATGAATACGAATAGTCTTAGTGCTCTGTGGAGGACAAGATCAGCAGAATCGAGATGAAAACTTACCAATGACAGGACCTAATAAGGGGCCACTACAAGGAACATCACATTAGTCCGTGCCATTAAACACAGATCGAATTACCTACGTGTAGAATACGCCATAAGCTTTGCCTCTAGATTCAACAGGGATCATATCTGCAATAACACCAGCACCCAAAGTCAAGCCAGCATTTGAGCCAAAGGACTGCAAAGCACGAAATACGACCAACATGCCGATATTTGTAGAGTTGGCACCAATGACTGAGCTCACTACACTGATGATACCGCTGTAAATGTACATTGGCTTTCTACCGTACGTGTCACTCAAAGCGGCCCAAACCAGCGGCTGTGTAAATCAAACGAGTCAACACATGTGCATGCAAATGTGATCTGTGAAGGCTTACCGATATACCCATAAAGACCACAAAAGCAGAGATCGTGCCATTGACAGCAGATGTTGTTGTATGCAGATCCTCGACGACAGCCAAGATACCAGGCATGTACATCATGGAGGACATTGGTCCAGCAATGCCACTGAGGGCTACCAGCAGAATGATGACATTCTTTCGTCTCTCGGAATACAGATTGGGATCATCTGAAGCGTAGATATCGCCCATTATGAAGTGATACCAGGATGTGAGTCTATTGTTCTTTTGGCGGTTGCTGTTGTGTGTGGTGTGCATTGAGTCTGCTGCATCATCTTTGCATGTAATGACAGTGTCCCCTGCAGCGGCTGCATTGGTATT
Source organism: Mucor lusitanicus (assembly GCA_010203745.1). Classification (NCBI taxonomy): domain Eukaryota; kingdom Fungi; phylum Mucoromycota; class Mucoromycetes; order Mucorales; family Mucoraceae; genus Mucor; species Mucor lusitanicus. Next base: position 1,000,246 of record JAAECE010000003.1, on the reverse strand, counting down.
CCTTGATGCGTACATTGGATGTGTCATTGTGACAGTAGCATCGTTTTCTTCAATGATCTCTGCGGTGGGCAGATCAGTAGAATGCTTCATTTGAAAGATAAGTGTTGCTATGGAAACACGCTACTGGAAAAGAAGGGGATCGAGAACCTTTTTTTTGCTATTTATATGGCTTTTGTTCATGACATTGGATCTGGTAATTCTTCAGCGGAGACAACCGGATTGGTCCGCAGATACAAAACGTATCTCTTCGCTGTTCAATAACCTCCATGGCGGATCATGACTCATCAGAGCCTCATTTCTGCTAGTGATGCGTATCGTTAGAGTGATCTGCAGGCACATTAGATACTTCTTGGGCCAATTTTGAGTATTTAGTTACTCAATATCTTTGGTGTTCGAATGTGAGGTCCATATCTCTGTCGCAAAGGACCACAGTAGATGGAACAGACGGGGTAAAGTATGTCCCACACAATAAGGTTCTGTGTTTACAGAAGCATGCAGTCTCCGGTCGATCGGATCAACAAAGCGACACAACCAACCGGACATTTTACACGTTTCTCTCGACTAGACAACAATGGGCATGTATGCTGATCTGAATCAGATAAACAAGAAAAACTGTAGATCCAGCATCTCAAGCCCAAGTAGAGAGGCAACATTATATGCATTGGGTCAAGAATACCAAATGTACACTATTTTACCAAAAGGAAGGTCGAGAAGAGGCAATTGGGCCTTTTGAAAGTATCTCACGGAAAATTTCTTGATTTAGATCCAGAACCTGATTGTCAGACATAACACCATTTCATAGTTTTGTAACCTTGTAAAAGCAGGCAGGAGAGCATAAGATGAAAGTCATAAGGACATCATTCTAGTATGATGCTATTCTTATTCTTGAACTTTATCGCGATACAAGCATAGTCTCGACTCTTCCTTAAATTGCGCACATTCACAGAGAGCTGCTGGCTTGGTTTTATGTGAAAGATAAGCATAGTTAGCACTGGCCCTTATCCTTTTATAAATAAGTCCATGTCGATATTACAAATGAATTGAGCAGAATGCCTGTATTTGCTCTTTATTTCCTGTAATCAAATCAGATGTGTACTATCTATAGTCGTTTTGCGATTTATAACAACAGGTCCTCAAAGATGTGCAACGTGGATGTTCTGTATCACTTTAATCGTGTCTGATGTTTTGATTTCTAGGCAATTCAATTCTATGTGCCTTGTTTGGCATGAATGCGAATAGTACGTGCTAGTATCCGCATTTCCGGAGAAACATTTGACACAACTTTAAACTTGATGACACTATTCATGCAACAGGGCCCTTTAATACAAATCTCAAACTTGTCGAAACAGCTCAAAAGCGTCTATTTTTGATGATCTAATAAATCCTTCTTCAATGGTATTATTAGCACAACACAAGCAACTATTTCGATTTGAAGGTCCTGAATCCTGAATATACATGCTGAGATGTTTACTTTGATGTGTGTGATTAGTACATACGGCTTTAACCAATTATGGCTTACCCAACACGATTTGTTCGAAATATTCACATTTAAAGCATGCCAGAAAACATCAAGATTTGCACACGCTGCCATAAAGCAGAATGTCTAAGCCAGCGACACAAGTAGAGTAGGTATGTTTATCGAAGAAGAGAAACGACGGATCCTTCATTAACATGAAAAAACAGCCAAAGAATAAAGATTGCAAAGCTAAACGAAAGCGATCAAAACGTCAATCAAATGGTGAACAAAGCGCTAAGCAAAGAAGACAACTAGATGACTCTCTCTGCCCTCGATACCATAAGGTAAGCGATAATCCGAATTTTAAAGCTTGTACGTAGTAACAAATGTATGTTTCTACGCATAAGAACATACGAAACAACTTTATGGACTTCCAAATCAGGATTCCATCTCATTTCGCTGCCTTAGCCCTGTTTACAAGACAGCCCAGTAAGACTTGCCTAGCAACAGAGTTCTTCAGTAGAGGCTATAAAATGAAATCATCGCTCGCAAATCTTTTTCTCTTATTCTTCTTGGTGTCTCTTTTTTCTGTCTCTTTTAAATCTCTTTAACAATCGATTTTAAACAATCGATGTAATGAGATTAGCAGGTAGGTATGCCGAGTTTTGCGAGAAAAACGATGGTGTAAGACTGCAGTAGTTGGAATTTGGATTGGATGAGTTGCAGTTGGTGAATGGACGATATTCGAAATGTGGCAGTAGTTTTGAGCACTGATCTTGACGAGATCCATAAGGAAAGCTGTTAATTACGAGTGTCTAGCAGTAGTAGGCTGATAGAGGGGATGTTGCACAACACTTTATTTGAAACCGCTTGAATCTAGCATGCTTTGTTCAAGAGTGGCACAGTCTGAGCACTGTTTAGGGCGTTGGACAAAATACGACAAAGCGTGTTTTCATCATGCCGTACATGACTTTTGGAGAGTTCATATTAAAATTGTTGTATACTTATTTTTTTGAGGCGATTATAAGCATGTAAACAAACTTCCAGTTGCTACGTTAAGTGTACATAAGTTAAACGATTCTTGTAGTTCAACAGTGGAGTGTTCATTTTACCTGATTCCAACCTCTAGATCCATCCTTTCTGTTATGTAGAAAACACTTTTACTGTACGCAACCACTGCCCGAATTGGGTATTTGATATACAAAGAACCAAAATGCATAGCAGATTGCACTACTTTTTATAAGCATAGGTTATTAGTAGAAGCTGCATTGAAATACTATAAGCTGTGCTTTTGGTATCTCTGAGGGGTTTTCAAGCAAAGCATAGACAAAGCTCACTGTACTTTCGGTCTGATGGCAATCGGTGTGTAGTACAAAGAGACACCAATTGTTTGAGGCCCTAATCCAGTTTGTAGCATCAGTTCCCGGAGATCTACATGGCCCTAAAGGTACTTTTCCCAGCCAAATCGTCCGAATTCAACTCTCAATATCTTGTCTTTAAAGCCGTTCTAGATGCTGCAAATAGTGCCAAATGATTGCTATCAATCACCATTTACATCCTAGATCTTCATTTTTATTTTTTTCGGATCGATCCAAATCGTCGAAAATTCATGTTTTTTTCATGAGGTACCCCTCATGGTTTTTGTTGAAAATCAAACGATCGCAATTTTGGAGGCGAAAACGACACTTTTCACTATGATATATATTAAATCAAAATGACCGCACAGATGTAGGGTAACCTGCGCAACTGCTATTTTGTAGGTTGTGTATGCTAAATTTTGACTTTTCCTGGAAAAACTGCTTTTTAAATTTTCGCAAAATTCTTTATCTTTTCATTCTTAAAGTATTTTAAAATTGACACCATTGAATGCGCCTTCGAATTCTCTGCTTAAGTTTGTTAGAAAGTAATATACGCTGAGCACACTTTATATAGCTAATTATAACAAAAATGTTTTCAAATGTCAAATTATATCGATTTTGATTCAAAAAAATCATTGCAAAAAAATCATTTGAGTACAGTCACCACAGTGCAAAATGTTCAGTGTACACGTCACTCAAATTCTGTGTGCTCAGCTTATTGGCTGCAGTCACCCTCAGCAACGCGTCTTTTTTTTTTCAGGCTCCCTTTCCACGCTGTTTTTGCACTGCACTTTTTCTATTAAACCATATACTTTTTATTACTTTTGATTGAATATGTAAAGAGTACAATGGTCTTGTAGTGCTGAAGACGGATGGACTAAGGGTTGGGCCGTTGGTGTTACTATTTGCAGGTCCTTAACCCTTGGGCAATACTTACTATATAATATATGTGGATATTATTGGAACAAGCAGTATTAGGATTAAGTGGTTTTATTTAATGTGATAAATAATGAGAGGGAGCAATGACAGATATTTTCACTAACGTTCAATACCTGTCAAAGTGGAAGCTATTTATATACGGGAGAGATGATGATGTTTCAATGTGCATGAATGAAATATATGTAATGTGGATCATTACAGAATACAACACCACTTTCGACAAAAGAAGCATACTTTTGCAGCCACCAGTACCCAAGACGACATCTCTCAAGTTTGTTACAGTAAGTATCAGCCGATAGGGGCCATTTTTCGCGGTACAATATACAGTAATACTAATTATACAGTTTATTTTAGGCCAATTCGTTACGATACATTGTTGTTTATGTTTGGTTTGTATTTGGTTTGTATATTCCTCTTCCTTGGTTGCCATGAATTACATTCATTCAACCCTTTTACTACTTTCTTTCTCGTAATACTGTGCATTCTTCTCTAGTTTGCTCTATTGCAATTTATTCTTTCCCCTTTTTCTGCACGCAACTATGTTTCTGTTGCTGTACCATAGTGCTATGGTGTATCTTTTGATGCATTGTATTGCTGGCAATGCTGCTCTATCTTGGAGTAGCCTTGCATTCTTTTTGTTCTTAAAGTATTACTTCTTCTGTAATACTGGTGGTATTGGTGTTCGTGCTTCGTATGAGGCAATTACGATACTTTTTTCTACTGTCGGTTTTTTAGCCTATCATTAGATGTCAAGCCAATTCCATACCACTGACATTTAAATGGAATTGTAGTATAAATATGTTTTGAATCCAGGACACGATTGATCCTGGCTTCCTTTTATAAGAAACATAATAAAGACCCTACGTTCTACGTGATAGAATTACTACTGTCTTTATATTTTATAATTTGGAAATAATAGTGATTTCGTATTACTTAAATAACTCTCATTTTTTTCTATCAACGTTCTTGAACGATAAGCTCTTCAAATCAAACAAACAAAATTTTATTACGTTATAAACATGACCTCTAATAACCAAAAATCATATGCTCAAGCAGCAGCCGAACAAGGATCTGAGGATCTCGAGAATGATTCTCAACGTATTAATGACATCCCCTCGAGAAATGAAAATCAGGGTTCAGGTCAGGACGAGATCATTGACTACGAAGATGGTGAATTGGAGGACGTGATGGAAGTTGACGATGAAGCGGATGAATATCCAATTCCTCAATCATCCAAGTCGGCAGGCCCCCCTCACCTCTTTCCTCACCAACAGACTGATAATGAAATTGCGAAAAATCAATTTATGATCCAACCTGCCATTGGCGCTTTGAAAGAAACAGCCAGCGGGAATGATGGTATTGACCCAATGAAGGGGCAAGCAGGCAATGGCCAAGCTGCAGAGAGAGCCATGAACCTCGCAGCGCAACCTGTCGTAGGACACGCTGCCTTTACCACTGCGCGATCATCAACAATGGATTCCAAACACGCGCACATTACTATTAAAAGCTTGGAAGAAGAAGAAACCAAGCTGGAAAACCTCATCAGCAATCTGCAGAATCAAAGTGTGGATTTGTTGATATCAGCGAACACCCAAGGAGCTGTTGAAGAAGCTAAAGCTATCGACAGCAGAATCGAGATGCTAAGTAATGCATTGAAACGCACTCGAGAAAACTTGGCATACAAAAAGCAGCAAAACGATACTGCAAGCGTCGCGTCGCATCCAAGCCAAACAGTTGCACCAAAGAAATCCAAGTTCAAAGTACCATTGGACAAGATTCCTGGTTTCAACATTGAAGACTGCGATGACAGCACGCAAGCATATCAAATGAAGCTGACAAACACAAAAGGAGTTCAGACGTTCCCAACTGTCGAAGACTTCATTGATCGTTTTGAAAGCATCTTTAAGTTGAACGATACGGACATCAGTGTGCATTGGGAAATAGGGTTGAAGCAAGCTTTTGACACCTCGCTCGACAGCTCCCCTAAGCTCTGGTTGAAGTACGAGCTGAAGCAATTTCGCCAGCATTACCAAAGCTGGGAAGACATGAAAAAGAAGTTGCTGAAAAGGTTCATGGAGACCAATACCCAAGTAGCCTACATGTTCCAACTGCTGCGTATGCGCCAAAAGCCAGCTGAAAAGCTCATGCATTACATGCAACGGTATGTCATCTTGATGTCCAAAGCAAAAGTCTCAGACTCTCTGTTCATGGCTGTGCAATGCTACTCATCGTTAAAGCAGTACGTGCAGAACCACCTCAAGACTCAACTGCCTATTTATCGTGCAGAACAGCGTGAAGGAGCTCCCACTGTGGATGCAGACCCGATCCTGCCAACTGAGAATTTGGCCACCATCATCGAGTTGTTGGAATCACACTCGACAACCCTTCATCGAGAATTGGCCACCATTTACGAGGCTACGCTTGAGGAAAAGGAAGGCCCACCTCTTCAAGGGCGAAATAACAACAACAAGCGCACGCATGAGGACACGTTTGCTAACAAAACCACTGGCCAACAGAGCGGCAAGGCTCAAGGGGCCACCTACCGCCCCAACAAACGACACGAGCGCGCCAACGGGAATGAATCACCCGAGGATACCAGACCCTGGTGTCGCGACTGCAACAAAGTGCGTTACAGTTATGGCCATTCATGCCCTGAAGGTGAGGCTAGACGTCAACGCCAACGCGCCGAAAGAGAAGCTGAGGCTGCCCGTCGTTCTGGCAACCGCACTGGTACGTTCACAGTTAGACGTCGCTCTTTCACTGAACAGTTGCATAATGCTAATCGGGACACACCCTACACTATAGCACCCACACCGGCTCATACTAACGTGAACATGGTGTCTCGCCGTCGCAGACCTCCCATGCATCATCCCGTGGATGAAGATGCGTTCATCAACTTTGGAGCCTCGCTCACAAGCATCTTCAATAACATCAACAATCCTCCTACGGATCCCCAAGACATGATGGACATAGTTGACGAGAGCATGTCACTGGCCGAAAGCCAAACATCGCCTCCATCCAACGGTAAATATCCCAGCCTCTTGTGTAGCATGATCAAAACTACCAAGAAACGACAGATGTTGGATACCAATGACATACTGACGCAAAATCCTTATTCTCCACTGTCTCCATTCCTACTTTTGGGTGTTCACAGACATTTAGCGTTGATCGACTCGGGCTCTGATGTATCCTTGCTGTCTGAACACTTGTGTCAGCAACACAACATCCCATTTCATCCATGTCCTCATATAAAGATTACGTTAGCCAATAACCGTCTTGCACCATTGCTGGGCCAAACTGATAAAATTCACCTGAAATACAACGGTCGCGATGTTCATCACTCTTTTCTTGTGATGCATGAGTTGGGCGCTGCTAAACAAGCACTCTTTGGATGTGACATTTTCTCCAAGCTGGGCATATCCTTGACTGGAATCGCCTTTAACTGGGATGATAACAAAGTGTTGTATGATGATGCTATAGTGGATGAAAAATACGTTCCTAATATATCCAACGCGGGTACAGAACATGAACACGAACAATTGCTGAAAGCCCTCGAGCCAGCGATCCAACGAAACCAGGCCATTAATGTGCATGAGCTTTGTCCTCACCCGTTAGCTGAAATCTCACTGGATACCATTCCCAACAAGATTGCCAATCGACGACAGTATAAGATTGCTGAAAAAATGATGCCCATTTTTGATGACACTGTGAAAGAGTGGCTAGAGAACGGTGTGATTAAACGAGCACCTCCGAGTCCTTGGAATAGCCCTGTCACATTTGCTCCAAAAAAGAAAGGTGATGGCACCATGACATTTCGCACATGCTTGGACGTTCGCGAACTCAATAGTCTATTACTCCCCACAAGTATGGACAATTATAGCATTAAATTGCCTTCTGATATATTCAAGCAAGCGAACGGCGCATCCATCTATTCTTGTATTGATATTACGACCGCTTACCTTCGTCTACCCCTAAAATCATCAGACCAGGTCAAGACAACGTTCCAGCACCGCAATTCAGCTTACTGCTTCGTTTCCTGCCCGTACGGGATTACCTTTATTGGTAGTGCCTGGAGCCGCCTACTCGATGATATCCTGGGTGATCTCCCCTTCTGCCTGACATATATTGATGACGTTTATTGCGTTACAAAAGAGGATGACATGGAACTGCATGCCAAACAACTGCAAATCATCATTGACAGGTTGACAGACAACAAACTCATCCTTAACATGTCAAAGGCCCACATTGGCAAAACAGCCATCGTGGTATTGGGACAAACCATCAGTAAACAGGGCCGCAGCATCTGTGAAAAACGCCTGACCAATATCTGTGAAATTCCATATCCAGAACACCCCAAGGCCCTCAAATCCTGCCTGGGTATGTTCACCTACATGCGAGATCATTGTCCCAATGCCAGCGCGTTGACTTGGCGTCTTGATGCTTTACGCAACATTGGCGACACGGTACCCATACAATGGACACCTGAGTTGAAGCAGGATTTTGATCGGATTAAGCAAGTTCTTTCTACTCGCCTCGTCCTATCTCCTGTCAACCCCACTTTACCCTTAATTGTGGCGGTGGATGCCAGCGATCACGCATTGGGTACATGTTTATTCCAGGGATTAGTTCTTACTGAACCCAACCCAATTGAAGGAGAGACCCCTATCACCGTCACCAAGGTATCTCACATTGCCTTTCACAGCCGTAGCCTCTCCAAAAGCGAGCGCAATTGGCACGTACAACGCCGTGAACTGGCAGCCATCGCCATGGCTCTGAAACTGTACGATGATTTTCTGTTTGGACGGCATTTCACCCTCTACTCTGATCATCGCAGTCTGACCTTTTTGTTCACTCAACAACCTATCAATGAGCATTTCGTGGACTATTTTGACACATTGCTTCGTCATTCCTTTGACATCCATCACATTAGTGGCATTCAAAATGTATTGCCCGACTTCCTATCTCGACTCTATTATTTCGAAGATTCACCCACAGGGGGGGATGGGAGTGATGCACCAAAAGCATTCCAGCAACGCAAAGGATTCACATTGATAAACCCATCAGAAAGTGACGAAAGCTCATTCAGACCAAAAGATGTGCAGGCATATCAACCTACAGAGTCAGCAAAAGTGGTGGCATTTGTTCAAGCCACGCATAAATTCAGCGAGCAGAATTACGTGATAGTACCTGAATCGAAGCGCAAGCAAATCTTGAAAGAAACCCATATGGAAAGTGGCCATTTCGGCGCCGACAACATTGTAAAGTCGATCCGAAACCAAAATATGAATTGGCCTGGCCTTCTACAAAATGCAATCGATACAATGAGTACCTGTACCATCTGTGCAAAATTCAACATAAAAAAGAAAGGCTATTCGCCTACACGGTCCATTTACTGTTATCTACCCGGAGACGGATACGTCATGGATCTAGCGGGACCGTTCTCATCGGTATCAAACGTCTACACATATCTGCTAGTAATGGTAGATGTCTGTACTCGATTTGTGATATTGAAGCCTTTGGTTGACAAGACCGCGAAAACGGTGGCAGCACAAATGATTGACGCATTTGGTGTCGTTGGGCTTCCCCGCTTCTTCGTAGCATCAGACCATGGTGCCGAATGGGCAAATCAACTCCATACAATGTTATTCCAATCGATGGAGGTTGACAAAAGATACTCAACTCAGTATCACCCTCAAGGTAACGGCGTTTCAGAGCGATACGTAGGCACAGTTAAAAAGACACTAGCCAAACTGATCAATGGAAATATTGAGGATTGGCATAATTACCTTCCAATATGCGCATTATTGCTTAATAACAAAATCTCAAAGAAACTGCAAAGTTCCCCATTCTCGCTGATGTTTGCACGAAACATGAACGCTCCAATCAATTATTATGACAAAGAAGGCAACCCAAAGAGCAAACGCTACATGACAAACGAGGAAATGTTAAAACGCATTGACTATATGAGCCAATTGGTGTTCCCTGCAATTGCAGAACAGCACCAAAGGTACACAGATCGATTAAATGGAAAAATCGACGAAAATAACGTACAAGTCAACTTCAAACCAGGCACCTATGTCATGCACAAGATCTTAAACAAGACCAATGCCTTTGCGCCATCTTATGTCGGGCCATACCAAGTGATTCGACAAAATGCTGGTGGTGCCTATATTCTGCGTGATGAGGAGGGAACACTAATGTCCCGTAATTACGTCGCAACCGAACTAAAAGCAATTAATCAAGAGGAGATTATTCCAAAAAGCGAGCTTTTCGAAGTAGAGGCAATCATCCAAGATAACGGAAATCCACAAAACCAGGAATATCTTGTCAAATGGAAGAACTATAACAAAGAACACAACTCATGGGTTAAAGCCGCTGATTTTACAGACACAGAGTTCATCATTGATTACTGGAAGAAAGTAAAAAAGGATCACGCTGGTAGAACTGTCAATGTAAACAAAATTATCAGTGATAAACGCAAACAAGTGAAGAATCACTTAAAGAATGACTTTGCACCAAGCCAAATCTATGAAAGGTTGATCAACTCGCCTGAAGTTGACATTGACTCTCTTCTGGATAATGTGAATACCCAGAGTTCAGACTCTCATAAAAAAAGCTTCCCGTTGTCGGCTGATACACCCATCTCAAGCCCTAAATCCCGTCTCTCCTCTCAGCTCTCAAGGCCTTCTCCCGTTATATCAAGACCAATGCAGGCTCCCGACCGCTTTAGAAGAATTACCAGGCAAATGGCTCGCCAAAATCCTAAGCTGAGTCCACCCAACGCCGTTGAGATCCAACATGGTAAACGGAAGTTTGGGCCTCTTGCAAGAATCAGTAGCTCTGGCACACTTGAAAAGAAGCAACGATCTTAATGCTAGACTCAAGAACCTTGGAGATTAGTCAACTACAACTGCCGTTGAGTTTGAGTGGGGGAGAATGTCGGTTTTTTAGCCTATCATTAGATGTCAAGCCAATTCCATACCACTGACATTTAAATGGAATTGTAGTATAAATATGTTTTGAATCCAGGACACGATTGATCCTGGCTTCCTTTTATAAGAAACATAATAAAGACCCTACGTTCTACGTGATAGAATTACTACTGTCTTTATATTTTATAATTTGGAAATAATAGTGATTTCGTATTACTTAAATAACTCTCATCTACTACCTTTGTTTTCTTTTACTCGTCATTTTGATGATACACATTGCATGTTACCTCTTTGTATGTAACTGTATTACGATGTTTCTGTTCTTCATCACATTCTTGTGATGCCCTCTTGCTTGCTACTTTCCCTTCCTTTTTATGGTTCTTTGAGCCATCACCCTCTTTTTTCGTTGTGTGGATAAGCCTATCATTGAGGCACAACTAGGTTTGATTCAGAGGCTAGGGGGTAGATAGGCTGCCTTCACTTGATTTGTATCACTTACTTGGTGCTAATTGAGAGTCTCAAGCGTTTGCACTATAAGCTGGGGTGTGTAGTAAGGCATATTCTGGCATTTTAGGGGATTTTGATGATGGAATTGCTAAATTACAGTATTTGGCAGTGCTTAAAACTCCGCCTAACCAAAAAACATAGGGAAACTCTCGCAAAAATTTTCTAAAGTCAGCGGCGTTTAAATTGGCTTTTTAAGCGATTTTATTGGTTTAAATTTGGAGACAGCTCAGAGAAATAAAGCATTTATATGAAAACTAAAAGTGTAATTAAAATGAGAAAAGCAAGATTAAACATTCAAAATGCATGGTGCAAATGGCTTAAAGTAATTACACACGATACCAGCATAAGTATCAAACATGATCAAATACATTCACTATCCTGAAAAAAAAAAAGAGTTTTGAATAAATCTAAGTCTATTCATAACATCCAAAAGAACAATTTTGCATTACATTAGTATCAAATCAATCAAAGTCTTCAAATGTCAATTATCTGGCTTATGAGATAAATATGTACCTATACCAAATTTTGTGAGGGACACGATGGGATATCTGGATTTCAGGTTGGATGAGTTGCTGTTGATGGATAGATAAGTAATTTTCGAATTAAGCCAGTTTTGAGCACTGATCTTGACAGAATCCATACGAAAAGCTGTTGATTACACCACGTGTCTAGTAGTAGCAGATTGATAGAAGGGATGTTGGAAAACACTGTCTTTGATGCGATTTTGGTGAATGATTACGTATTATCAAGTGATTGTGCTATACATGCTATGGCTGTAATCAATGGAAAAGTTGACTTATTAGCTCAAACTGCTTGTCCTACATATCAACAGATTCAGAAACGATCAACGTTTTATTGTACAAAACTAATCTATAAAGCTATTTTACATGGCATCGCTTATCAGAGCAAACACATTCTTATATATATCCAACATGGCCTTGCATCTCTCCCTTTCTGAAGCTACTGCTGGATCCTCTTTTAGCAATTCATCGAATAGATCTTCTCGATACAGAGATGATACGAGTCGATTTTGGACATTTTCCTTGGTAAAGTTGACCAATAAATGCATGATGGCTTTTGGCACCAGGTCTTGGATTGATTTACGAATGATATTGAAATACGATGTGATCAAGTAACCTGCATATGAACGTGTTAGCACAACAAACAAGAGTTACGCCAAGAAACTTACGGATGAGCTCTACTTCTTTATCGTCTCTTTCTGTCGTCTTGATCTTGAGGTTGCCGTCTAACTCTGAGGAGAGCGCATCCATACTTTTAGAGAAATGCTGTTCCACATTCTCGCCTACAGATAAAAGCTGTGATAGTCCAGCAGCTGGTTTGGTGCTGTTATTGCCACTGCTGTTGCCAAAAAACATGTTCAAGAATGAGTCTTTGGGTGGAGTTGAAGTAGAAGTGGATGATGAAATGGAGGTGATTGACATGGATCGCGAGGATTTGTGATGGTGTGTCTCTGCTGCATTTGGGCCGAGCATCATTTGCTGACGAGCCTGCCTCTTTTTCTCTGCCTTCTCCTCTTCTTTGTGTCGTTTTTGCATCTCTAGCATAGCACCTGATGCACCGGGAAAGTCGGGATGGTTTGTGTTGATATAGGCGCATTCGACAGCGATCAGGCTTTGGATGTATTCGGACGATGGGCTCAATCTTTCCTGCAATAAATCTGATACGACTTCAACCAGCTTGGTGTGAAGCTTGGGAAAGCGAGTGATTTCCTTGTTGCCGCACGTGTGACATATTTTGGATAGTTCCTCGTAAGCTAAATCCACGCATCGTAAGCTAGGTGCTTCCAACAGTTTGATCTGAGGTCGTACGAGCAGATCAAAGGCGATTTCAGGTACAAATAAAGAGCAGCGGGGTCCCTTGGAATTTCTGATGGCTGTGCGGATATCGTCGTCGGTCAGATTGGTGCAAGGATAGATACCGTCTAGCGCATGTCCAAAGATTGAGTTGAATATAAAGTAGATGCGTGCTCCTCCAGACAGCTCCTTTGTTGAAATGGAGGAAGATGTGCCGTCAATGGAAGACACAAATTCAGAGGAATACATGGTCAGCAATTTCAGAATAAGCGATCCCTGAGGAATGGACATAAATAGTTAGATTTTTTTTCCGGCTTTGGTTTGACAGGTTGCATGCTTACACGATGCACTGATCCGGTAAAGGCAGGATCGCCGTATTGCGATAATTCATGCTGTGTTTGGCCTATCAGTGAGCTTGTCTTGGAGCGCAGATCAGGCAGCTTTTCTCGAATGTGATTGACCAGGATCTGATGCAGCTGTTTGCTTAAATACACGGATCCACATCGCTGCGATATGCTTCTGTAAGCAGGATGACTTTGAAAGAACAGCTTTTCTGATTGAATTGCATCTTGCATTGATTTGCTGGTAATGATATCTTGTTGGCTCCGATTCACGACACCAACAAACCCCATTTTCAGTGGAAAAGACTTGCCTGTCAGCACGTCCAAGGCGTTTGTGCCCGTGTCCATGAGATCCAACTTTGTCAGCACACCCATCGTTCTCTTTCCTGCCGGATCCACTTGTTTAGCAAGCTTCAGACTATCGGAGTTGGCTAAATCAGCGTTTGCAGGGGTCACCGCTAGAATAATGCTTTACACAAACGAGAGACATGTTGGCTACACTTGTTCACAAGACGCACCCTCCCACATGCTTTACCTGTTGACTTTGGAGATGTAGTCTAGCACCAGCTTTCTGATTTGGATATCGATGTCTTGTGGCTGATCCCCTAAAAAGCAACGCATGTGTTGAATATATGAACGGGCTGTACCAGCATGCAAAGTGGAGACATACCCATTGGAAACTACAGTGTTGTTGTGTCAATGACCCCCATCTCAGCCAGCAATGTGTGCCTGTTCAAAGCTTACCTTTGTGAGTCCCGGCAGATCAATCAATGTCAGGTTGAGCACGTTTTTCGAGTAGATTTTGAGGTGGATAGGCGATCGTGAAATGCCCTTGTTGTTCCCCGCAACACGATCCGTCTCATTCACAATCTCCTGTCGCACCTGATTGAAGTCGTATATCTTTTGGTTGGGCAGATGCAAGAATTCGGCATAGTCGTCCTGCTCGCCATTCCTGATGGTGACAAGCTGCAACACAAGCGGTCTTCTGGTGACAATGCCACTGCCTCGAGGCAGGAAATCGCGTTGGACAATGTGCTCCAAGACGGACGATTTTCCAGAGCTTTGCTCGCCTACCGTGATGATTTGAGGCAGATCCAAGCTCTCGTTGCCTCCAATGGTGATGAAGGCATCTTGAATTTTGTTGATGAGCAAGATACTTGTATCTGACATTTTGTTTGTGGCAAAAGGGAAAAAGAAGAAAGGACGAGGCGATTTAAGACCTTTTTTATACCTTTTTATTGTCTGGATTTGAATCACACGAAAGGTCATGATGAAATGCACAACACAACCATATATACTGCACTAATGATACACTTGTATATATTATAACCGCCAAATCAAGCACTTGCACCATCTTTATTATGGTCGCCACTCAGCAATCTGTGGAACTCGGAATGCGACTGATCCATTTCAAACAGCATTTGTCTCGCCTGCTCCTCTGTAATCTCATCACTGGCCTTCATGGAATGCAGCGTAATCAGCCATTGGCGCACCTTTTGCTTGCCCTCAAAATCGGCTGATAGTCCAGGCACATTGTTTAGCGATTGGATCAGATCGGCAAGAATGGGATGCAGCTCGTCCACGGCGTATCTGTTCAATCGCAGTGTGTCCATCAGTGTAATGAAATGCAGAACGCTCTCTGCAATGTATTTGGCCGACTTGGCAACGTCCTTTGTGTTGTCGCCAATAGCATGCTCGTATGTTGCAGGCACGCCAATCTTGAAGCGATTGACTGCCGCAGGACAGGACAGCTATCAGCAGGTGTGAGTCGTCTCCCGCTTCATGATCCTTTCCACAGCTTACCTTGTAGTCATTCATAAATGCCTCGAGATTGTCGACGGAATCAGAGAGAAAGTTCATGGTCGTCTTGTACTTTGCAATCAGGTTGGCGCACTGAGGTGTGTATTCGTCTGCTGTGATGGAGTCTCGGATAAATGCCTTCTCCAGGTGCTCCATCAAGACGATGATGGAATACAGGTCTGCCATGTTGTCGTACTTGTCTCTCTCCTTGTTGTTTGTAAAGAGCTTGACTTCCTAAGTACAGCCATTCATCAGTATCTCTCTTATGCTCCTCTCTACACATGTGCCGCAATTACTTCGTCCAGATTGAGGTCTAGCAATGCGCTTTGTATTAGAGTCATCGTGCCATCTCAGTCTCCTCGACACTTACTTGCTAGATTGTTGCGGTAGTTGGGGGCATACTGTGGCACTTGTGGGTTGGTTGGCGAGTCCATGCTGGTGGTCAAGGAAGAGGAAAAAAGATGCTAGAACACGTTATCAGGCAGCCAAGGTGGTATTTATGATGCTGGCATTGCAGATATCATTGGTCAGCTACCCAACGGTCATGAAAAGAAACTCCTCCCCTGTATCCTTAAAACTACTATATCAACCCTTCCAAACCTCTTTTTTTTTTTTTCGTAGCACACACACTTTATTGAAATATACCATGAATAGACCTTTGGGCAGTATGGGAGGCCAGCAAAACAGCGGCATGTCTCTTCAGGAACAGCAGACCATCAAAATGATGCAGGGCGCAATGGAATCCTGCGTTGTCAAGACTGCCATGTCAGGTGTAGCAGGTAAAGAAAAAAAAGCCGCCTACAGTCGTCCATCCACTGACACACACATATCTAGGCTTTGGTATGGGTGCAGCATTCGGTCTTTTCATGTCCTCTTTTGAATATGCTGGCCCAACAATGAACGAGGAAATGGTGAAACAGACGACAAAGCAGCAAATCAAGCATGCATTTAAAGATATGGGTACCAGATCATTGTCCATGGCAAAGAACTTTGGCATGGTGGGCATGATCTACTCTGGATCAGAATGCTGCATTGAATCAGTAAGTACATGCAAGCGAGAGCAAGCACTGTTAGCGGGTTCATTGATGCCTTGTCTCCTGTAGTATCGTGCCAAAAACGACTTGACAAACAGTGTGGCAGCAGGCGCTTTCACAGGTGGTTTATTGGCCGCTAAAGCAGGTCCTCAGGCCATGGCACTGGGTGCTGGTGGTTTTGCCCTGTTTTCGTTGGCCATTGACTGGTATATGCGTCGTGATTAGTTGTTGTGTAAAATATAGATTATCTAGATGTTGTAAATAAAGAAAAAAGCGGTTTATTTTAATCTTTATTCAACTCTTGACAGACGGCTAGGATGGCTTTTGCTACAGTCTCGAAATCAGACTCGTCGTTGTAGACCTGTGCGCTGAGACGAGTGTGCCAAATGCCATTATGCTTGTAGACAGGTGCCATGCAGTTGTGCTCATACAGCAACTTGTCGATGAAAATGCCAATGATCTGCGCATCCGAGAGCTTGGTATTTGTGAGCGGAATCTCGACATTGACCATGGCAATCTGGCCTGGATTACCCATCACTTGAGTGCCTAGGATGTTGGCTGCAATCTCGCCTCCCTTGGCAGCCAATTCGTGACAATATGTCATGATGGCATCCTCCCCGCCGATTGATTTTCTGAATTCCACCGCTACGAAACAGCAACCTTCAGAAAACAGCTGCATATCCTGTCTGTTTGAACCATTTACCTGCTTCAATACACATAAAGTTGGAGAAATCTGCTGTGCCTGGCCAGGCAAACTCATCTTGAAACGACACTGATTTATCGGCTGGATCACTGTGGTCTGCATAGGCTGAGTTGATGATGGCAGGGTGGATCATGCGTTGATTTCTGAAAGGCACGTACAGCACAGCACATCCTCTAGGCGCATAGAGCCATTTGTGACAATTGGTGATGAAGAAGTCAGGGTCCACTTGATGCAAATCCAAGGGAATCTGCCCAATGGCGTGCGCACCATCCACCAAACTGAGAATGTTGTGTTCACGCACCAGCTTCACAGCTGACTCGAATGGGAATCGCACAGCTGGTACAGACGAGATGGCGTCCATGAAGCACAACTTGATGTTACCATCGCCTTTACTGCTCTCACGCTCAATCGTCTCTTGCATCTTTGCCAACACCTCGCTATCATCCAAAGGGTACGCCAAGTCAATGCGGATCAGCTTGAGCTTTTCAGAGTTTTTGATGAATTTAATCGTGCTTTCCACTGAATTATAGGCTGTATTAAACTTGCATAAACGTGTGAGCCTCGTAACGAGCATATATATGTGTGTGTAATGAGGTATAGATACATACATAAAGGATCTTATCGCCTGCTTCCAAAGGCAGACTTCTTGCCACGGTGTTGATACCGGTCATGGCATTGAATACAAACACCAGTTCTTGAGGGTCGACATGCACAAGATCTGCTACCACTCGTTTGTTCTTTTCAATCACTGGAAACATTTCACGTCGCAACCATCGATCCGGGTTCACTTCAGACTTGAGACGAAGTTCATCCAGAACGGGCAACAGGGCTCTCGGGATAGAACCATAGGAGCCGTGATTCAACGAAGTGTATTGAGGCTCCAGCAAGAATTGAGAGCGTAGGCTTTTGCCAAACTGGGTGGTTCCTTGGGTCATGACGATAAATGTTGAGAAGAAGAAGAGCAAAAGTAGTGCGGCCAACTCCATTTTAGATTAAAACTCCCTTTTTAAAGTTTAGAGTGGTAATATGATGAAAATGAAAGAAGTGTGGAAGATTGACCTCGTCTATCGTGAAGTTACTTTTGATGCTTCTTGTCATGGATTGGATGTATATGTATTAATTAAAATGCGCTTCAAGGTGAATAAAAGGAAAAATGAAAAGCAAGGTAATGCTGATTCATGCAAAGTACTGTATTACTCGAATCTTTGATGAGTGTTTGTATACCAAACTGCCCATGGTAGCATATATCCTCGCGCTAATATGCAATATACGCTTTTTTGCATTGCCGCGTGCGATCTCTTACATGTAAACAATGACTTGAGGTGCGGATATGACCCTTCTACGATGTCTCGCACCTGTATCAACGAGAAAAACTGGTGTATGGACAGACAGCCTACTTACAATACCTCTAAACACTCGATAATAAGCAGAAAACTGCAAAATTTGGGTGCATTTGAGTCGTAATTTCTCGCGATAAAAGCTGTTTTAGACTGCCAAAACAACACCAAACCACTGCTCCCATCCAACATATACTTTCTGACACCTTTGCTCAAATTTTTTGGGATCATCAAAATTCAATCAAAATTCATGAGGTACCCCTCATGGAAAACATCAAGAAACCTAACAATCGCGTTTTTGAACACGAAAATGAAGACTTTTACTAAGGTACATATTAAATCAAACTGTTCCTCTTGAGCAAACGCAACTTCCTAAAGTTTTAAAAGTGAGACCTTTATATGTAATTTCTCGACTTTTTCGCTGAAAACCTTAATTGCTATTTCTCAACATTGCTCGACATATATAGTCAAAACACCCATATTAAATGACTCCATTAGATGCGCCTTAAAAAGTACTCTTTAAATGTATTAGAAACCATGGCATGTTCATGTCATCTTACGTAATCAAATTCTGCAAAATAGATCAAATCGACTCGAGATGAATCAAATCAGGTCGAGAAAAAAAAAACGGAGCTTTAACCATTTTGGTGGTGCTGGTGCTGGTGCTGGTGTATAGTTTTGGATGCAAATTCAGTATGATGAATGCGTAAATTAACATCGTATCTGTAAGCGTTTCCGTATTTGATCAAACCCTCAATTCATAAACCAATAGATATTTCATCAGCATGTCATTTATTTTGACAAATAAATAAATAAATAAGTAAATACAAGAAAAAAAAAAGTCTATCATGAGGAGGATGCTGGAGGTATCGATTTGAGGACCTGCTCATAAACCAAGAAATTAAGGGAATGAATAGGAAATGCACGAAGCAAAGTGACATTCAGTCCTCTGTAGAGGCCCTTGATGCCATTCTTCTTTGCCAGCGATATTGCACAGTCCATGAATCCATTGTATCTCGGTTTTGGCATCATGATATCCTTTTGTAAATTGGTCTTGATGGCATCGACAGGGAACACAATGAGCCAACTCATGATGCCACAGAATCCACCCGACATGAAATGCGTCAATGGTCCAGCTGCTGTCGTTGAGCCGTCTTTGGACAAGATGCGCTTCATGGATTCATATCCTCCAAAGTAGATGCCTGTACCTAAAGCGTCTCTTGCTATACATGAAAAAGGTGGAGGATGAATAAAAACGTCATTTGGATAGGCAGCAGCTCATTGCTTACCCGAATGACAAGTGACCCCGCTCCATAAGCCAAATACACCTTTGCGTTGTACGATTTGCTTTACGGCTCTCCATGATGAGGCTTCCACGACTTGGTTTGCGGCTACGTGGCCGGCTTCAATCTGATTTTTCAACATGACTTGCTCCAATTGTCGCTGGATCTTGACGAGTTCCAACGGACAGCTCAGTAATGCAATAAAGGCACCACTGACACCGCCACTCAGCGATGACACCTTCAACACATCGGATAAGGTGTCGTATTTGTATCCCTTGTCTTGTAACAGCGATCGCTTGGTGCCTTCATAGATGGAGAAAGAGACTGATTTGATGATGCTGACAGTGACGAGCGGCGGTATCATTCCTCGAAAGAAGCCTCTTGCTCCCTCTTCAGCATAAGTGATCTTGACACATGACAGAATCGATGGATAGTAGTGTGTTTGCATGCGAGTTTTGATAGAGTCAAACTGGGCTGAAATGAGTATTGATGTGCTACGGTAGTATGCCTGCTGGAAAGCTACTTACAGGAAAGCCTGCTAAAACAGAGATCCAGGCAGCACAGGAAGCTGCAATGATGGTTCTGTTTGCTAATAAACGAGTCATTAACAGCATGCTCAATCCAGCTTTGTCTGTTCCATCCTACATTGCAGTAATTTCTCTCTTGCTGTGAGATGGCTGTTGCTGTTTATCTCCACCTTTTCATCTCTAGTCAATGTATCAGCCAACAAGAAACCGCATTGCAAACCACAAACATCGCACCTGAAATCTTTGACAGACATGCTTTCACTGCTTGGAATACTACTTGAACCTGTTTTCTCGGCTCAAATGGGTTCAAATTAGGAAAAGAAGAAAGATATCAGTTGTGGAACAAAAAGATCTGATGAATAAAAAAAAGCAAGGCTTGCTGATAATGCTTGTCCGGCGGTGGTCCCCCAGTGCAGGGATTATACTTGAAAACTGAGTTGCTAATCAGCAGCAGAGCATTTCTTTCGCCTCTCTTTCTCTCATGACCACTGCTCACGTATTGCGGCAACAAGTCTTGGATCAGTTGTATCAGATACTCAAGGATCCTTTGCTGTACGGAAACAGCATCTTGCTCAACATTGTCAACGCACCCAAAGACGGCCTTGTGTCCCTCAAATTGGTGTACAGCCTGACATCGCAACTCAAGCCCTATCCATTAGAGTATGTCACATACTGTGTGCCACGCGATTTGGATCAACGGTTCCGCTGCAGCAGTGATTTTACCAGAGTAGGACTCAAGGACAATGCAAGATTCTACGAAACTAATGCGTTTGGGTTCATAGAGGAGGATCTTGATCACGTAGACACAAGCAAGCCCAGCCGTGTGCAGCCTGTCATTTACGATAACGGCAAGTTCTACATTGACGACGAGCACCATCGATCGCAAGGGCCCTCTCATGTGCGCTTCTACGAGTACGACGCATTGGATATACAGCCTTTAGGAAGAGACGCGCCTCTGAATGATTGCGGGTAAGTGCCAATACAGCCTCTCCGCATGATGTGATTAATTGTTGATTAATACAGGTTTGCGTGCTACAACTGCGGCAAGCGTGGGCATCATTTTCGAGACTGTCCTCGGCCCAAAGACTATTCCAAGATCAATAACCATGCAGATCGCTTATTTACACACGTGGAAAGAGACGCAATGAAGCCGGGTAGATTGTCACAGCAGCTAAAAGAAGCGCTAGGCATGGCATTGGAACAAGATGAGCCACCCTACTACAGTCGAATGCGATACTATGGATACCCTCCTGGATACATATCTTGCACTAGCAACAACTCATCAAGTACTACAGAGACACCGATGCTCAAAGTGTATGATGGGGATTACGTGATTCACACAAAGGATGGGGGATCGCAAGATACACGACTGCAGCCAACGCACACGTACACCGTCGACTATCCTGGGCTTTATAATAGTACCTATAATGAGATTCAGCCAACTGAAGCAGTGGATCAACCAGCATCTTATACCTCTGATCAGACACAAATGCTTCAGCAGCAGTGGGACGAATACTATTACAACCAATACCAGCAGTACTATCAACACATGTATTATACCACCTCAGAACCACCGCCACCACCACCTGGTACAGAATCCTCTGTACAAACATCTGTCAATGCAGACAATTTGACCACACTCATAGGCCACAGCAAACAAGCAAATGACGACAATAAAAGTGACGATATGGACATTTCCTCTGGAGACGAAGGCTGATGAATTCAAGGGCATCACCTGCATACTCAGAAGCAGTAGTAGATCATGAGCCAATAAAATCAAATGTAATGCAAGCGACGAGAGAAACGCTGCTCCGGGGCATGTTCCAGCTGCAACGCAGAAATATAAACCCACTTTTTTTTTTAAATGTTCCGCCTTTTCTTCTTCTTCTTCTTTTATTCAATCGACAAAACATGGCATCGACAGAGGGATATTCAGCTATTCCTCGAGAAGATGCTGACAGACAATCAGATACTGGCTCAGCAGCAGCTCAACAGTCTACGTCCGACCCCATTACGCCTTTGCCTGCTGCAAGCGAGGCGAGTCCTTTGGCTAAACTCAAGCGCTGGTGGATACAACATTGGGGAAGCAGCGAATCAGAGCATGCGCCCTTGATCAATCGACATCGCATGACATTGGAGGCGCCTCGAAAAAGTCCATTGCGAGTGGGTATCGAGATTACTGTGATTGTAGGTATATTCGTGCTGGTGGCGACGGCCATCCTGCTATCTGTAGGCACGTCAGACAATCCTCGAGGTGAGTAGTTTGGTAGTCTAGCATGTCCTCCCTTCGTCTCATTACTGACATGAGATAGGCTTCCCTACCAGAAAACTATCAGCAGCAGAGCAAATGATGCTGGATCTACCATCCGCCAAGCGACTCAAGAGCTATCTACGAAACTACACCTCTGAACCACACGTTGCTGGCACAGCATCCGACAAACGACAAGCAGAATGGACGCGTGAGAAGTTTAACGAATTTGGTATCCCCAACACCAAGATCGAGACGTATTGGCCCTTGCTCAACTATCCCATTTCACGTCGTTTGGCCATTGTATCTGGACCTGAATATCTTCGCTACAATGCATCACTCAAGGAAGAGCGTGTGGATGAAGACAAGTCAACTCATCATCCCGATATCGTTCCTTTATTTCATGGTAAGGCATATACACATTACCGCGGTAGAAGGAAAATAACAATGGGTGCGCACACAGGTTTCTCAAAGAATGGTACCGCAAAGGGTCCTGTGATTTATGCTAATTACGGCCGCTTGGAGGATTTTCAATTTCTGGTAGACCAAGGTGTACAAGTCAATGGCACGATTGCACTAGTGCGATACGGTACCACCATGCGTGGACTCAAGATTAGAGCAGCAGAGCAGTATGGATGTGTGGGCGTGCTGATCTACTCGGACCCCATTGACGATGGACCCATTGACAAGGACACGACCTTGAATCCACCTGAATCGTATCCGGATGGGCCATGGCGATCTCCTTCGTCTGCTCAGCGTGGCTCCGTGCAGTACTTGCCCTTTTATCCGGGCGATCCATTGACACCAGGCTATGCTGCCACTGAAAATGCCACGCGTATCAAGATGGAGGATGCTATTGTCTTGCCGCAAATCCCTTCCTTGCCGCTGTCGTGGAAGGATGCGCTCCCTTTGCTGAAAGCAACAGAGGGTCGCGGCGTGTTTGGCGAGTTTGATTGGGCAGGTGGATTAGAAGATGTGGATTACTTTAGTGGACCAACTGAGGGCATGGTGGAGTTGGAGAACATTGTGGATTACAAGGTGACGCCTGTGTGGAATGTCATTGGCCGTATTGAAGGTTCTGTTGAGCCCCATCGATCCATCATCTTGGGCAATCATCGCGACGCATGGGTATTTGGTGCTGTGGACCCCTCTTCTGGATCTGCTACACTGGTAAGTCGATACAAGTGTAATGCATGGCAATGACGTTTTGCTCACCCATGAACGGTCTAGTTGGAGATTGCTCGTGTGCTTGGACAGATGCTGCAAACTGGCTGGAGACCCAGGCGTACCATCATCCTGGCCTCTTGGGATGCTGAAGAATATGGCCTGATTGGCTCCACAGAGTGGGTAGAGGATAACAAGGAATGGCTGGCAAAGGAAGCAGCTGTCTATGTCAACTGCGATGTCGCTGTGGCTGGACCCTACTTTGAGACAGGCGCCTCTCCCTCCTTGAACCAGCTGTTGTATGAAGTGACCAGCATGGTGCAAGATCCCTTGACCAAGAAGACAGTGTACGAAGCATGGGGAGAAAGAAACAATGCCACCGGCATCCCTTCCGCCAAACCGCCCGTGGGTGTGCTGGGCTCTGGCTCTGATTTCACTGCCTTTATGGATCACTTGGGCGTCGCGAGCATCGACATGTCCTTCAACGGAGACTACGGTGTCTATCACAGTGTGTATGACTCGTTTCATTGGATGGAAAAGTACGGCGATCCTCAATTCCATTACCATCAAGCCATGGTCAAGATCTGGGGCTTGCTGGCACTGCGACTGGCAGACGACCTCATTCTGCCGATCCACCCTGTAGACTATGCGCACGAACTGCAGAAATACGTGCATCAACTGTACATTCACTCCTCGCCTCACACGTTCCCCACACTCAAGAAATCCGTCAGCTCACTGATCAAGGCCGCCTCGACATTTGAGACCAATCTGGTATCGATTCAAAAGAAACTTCGCAAATTTGGCGGTGATGACGACCAAAAGATGTCTGCCAAATGGGCCAAGCGTGTTGAAAAAATGAATGACAGGCTGACCTCGTTTGAGCGAGGCTTTATCGATCCTGAGGGCATGAAGGACCGGGAATGGTACAAGCATGTGGTGTATGCACCAGGGCTATGGACGGGCTACTCGGGCCAGGTGTTTCCTGCTATTTCAGAAGCCTATGATGCCAAAGACCTGCATTTAGCACGCCACGCAGAGAACAGAGCAGCCAAGTCGATGCAAAAGGCGCAAGACGCACTGCTTTAGTAGTGGTTGTAATTTATTATTATTAAAAGGTGTGTCAATATACTAGCTTGCTATTTACATGTGTGCAATTTCATCCGCCAATTCAAATTGCTGCTTGAGTTGCTGTCGCAAATCCCATGGCTCCGAAATGCCCATGATACGATGCGAGTCGTCATTGATGTTGCTTTCTTGCCAGTTGGAAATGAACTCGATGGACGTGTGTCCCTGAGCGAATCCTTCCTGCTGGTCCATGGACAGGTCAGAGATGCGCTTGATGTCGGGCGACTTTTTGTCGGATTCAAAGCGAGAGAGCTCTGACTGCATGGAGTTGTGTTTGAGCGTGAGGTCCTCCAGATCCAGCACCTGCTGATAACCGTAGAACAGCTCGTGCAAGTAAAAGGATTGCTCGCGGTCAGAGATGACGGAACTGCGTCGATTCTGCTGCTTTCGCTTACTGAGTCGATTGGCCGCTTTGGACATGCCGGCCGCAACAGTAGCAGCGGATTCGCGTCTTTCTTGCAGGAGCGATTTGGAGATGGTAGGCGGCTTTTTGTATTGGGAACGGGGTCGAGGAGATAGCTCTTTTGGGTAGTAGGAGAGCTCAGGTTCTGCTGGTATATTGATGCTGTGATGACCCACTTGCATGTCCATCATGGAAATATGGTCTGCGGGGTGGACGACGTCGCTTATGGTTTTGGACCGTGTATGGCCACTAGAAGCAGCATCACTACTACTGGGCACATTTTGACCACTTGGATTGCTCGCACTGTCTGTCTGTGACAATGGCTGCTCTAGGTTCAGTGGAGATCCAGGCAAGGCGTACTTTCCCTTGGCGTTTGTCAGTCGAGTCCAGCTGAACGACATGGATCTGCCTCGATTCAGCATCTTGCTGAGACCGATGCTGGGCTTGTTGCTGGACGGCGCGCTGTCTCTGCTTTCGAGCGGCGGCGATGTCTGTATGCTGGCAGACTTTACTGGCTTCTTGTTGACCCGGTTGCGCTGCAACGTGGCTACATTGATGGACGACACTCTTCGCAATGGAAACTCGGGCGACGTGCCTCCCTCTTTCAGACCTCTGGCGTATCGAGAATCACTCCCTCTGCGTAGGAAAAATATCTCGGGCATGGATCTCTTTCTTGCCATGCGGCCGGTGGTGGTGATGGTGGCGGTGGTGGATCCTTCTGGTGGAAACTGCACGGACGATGTAGAGCCTACATCGCGTTGCTGAGAGTAGAGCAAGGACGCAGCACTCTTGAGCTCGACGTCTGGATGGAAGCTGATCGAGTCGTTTCGGCGCATCAACTTGGGCGACTCTGGATCTGAGCCATCGGTGTAGTCGCGAAACGTTCTGCTAGGACCATCTGGACGTCTACCGGGTCTGGCAAAGAAATCACCATTGTCGCTGTCGTCGTCGTCGCTGTCGTCGTCGTCCGAATCATGGCGATGCGGTGGTTCTGCCTTGACTCTAAACACGTGGATCAGCAGCCAATGCACCATCCTTGCCATGACGGGAAACTTGTATGGCACAAGCGTCTCTACGCGTTCTGTGTGTTTCAAATATCTGTGCTGGTGGGGGCTGTAGTGGTGGTTCTTCCGGCTCATATTGACGCCCACATCGACCGTGTTGTCGACGCGGTGCATAGGGATGGTCTTTGCCCTGGCTGCAGATGGCCTGCGCTTGGTGTCCGCGGCAGCAGCAACTGCTTCATTGGGCGTGTAGGTGTGTCCATGGATGGATGTCGCATTCAACACGCTGTAGCGTCGTTCCTGTGGCGAATTCTCCCAGTCGGAAGCATGGTGTGCTGTTTGGATTGTGATGGTAGGCACGTCTGGCTTGTGCGATGGCGGTCTTGATTGGAACTGGGTGGGATCGATTGTGTGGTGGTCGAGCGGATCCAGCATGGACCTCTCTGTGCCGCCGCCGCCCTGTATCTCCAGGTCCTGGCTAAAGTAGCGATTTCTCACCTCTTGCACATATTCGGGCGTGCGGTCTATATCGTCGGTAACAGGCACAATCTTGAGTATCTTGGGGTAGTGTGATGCAGCCTGGACGCTGGGGTCTGTTCCTGGCTCGTACTTGATGCTGAAGTAGTCGTACACATAGCGCTGCTTGAGCTTATGAATAGACTCTTTGACGACTGCTCTGATGGCAGGATCCGTGAAATAGATGCAACTTATCATGAAGCCTAACGTTGAGGGTATTAGACGTCCTTGCTTTGCACGACACACACACACACACACACAGGCTTCACTTACCTAGTAAGCAGGAAAAGGCGCGGTCAATGACATAGATTGGATACGGGACAGACACTTTCTGAGTAGCTGCAATCTCAATGCCAATGCCCCACGACTTGGATATCAATGGTACTTGAGAGAAAAAAAGAGAACAAAAATATAAGGACTTTCTGCTAGATATGTCAATTCAGGTTTTTTTTTTCTCTTACCTATGGGATAGCAGATACACCGTCTGGCAATTTTCTGGAATACGTCCGTGTTGTCTACTGCGTACCGCTTGATGATGGCCATGGTGTGCAAGTCCTTTTGGTTCCGCTTGGTAAACATGTCCAGCGCACCGTTAAAGTTCTCCTGCTTCTTGACCACAAAGCGGATCGAGATGGCAGCGCACAGGGCCGCAAAGACAGAGGAAAACAGCAGCCAAGCATAGTACCACATCCAGTTGAATATGTTGTTTATGCGGCCATTAAAGTAGTAGTGATACCTAGTGCGAGGTCAGATCCAGCATATATACACACACACAGTGTAAGCACTTACCAGCACGATGCTTCCTCTCGCTTGTTTCGAGGGCCCTTGGGAGTCCCCACATAAAAGGGCACCAGACACACAATGACGCCCGATGCAGCCACAATCAGATAGTAGATGATCTCAATCTTGACGGACCGCGACACTTTGAGCACAAAGATCATGACCAGATTCAAGCCAACCATGGCCAGACACATGCAGGCCATGGTGTCTGCCGCAATCATGACATAGGCGATGGCTCGACATGCGCTGGACTGATTAGAAATGTCGTCAGTGACCAGCTGGCAAGCGCAGTACACCATGTTGAAGACGACAGAGACGACAATCATGCGCAGCGAGAGCCGATTGACAACAGCCGGACGGTACCAGGTCATGAAGGCATGCAGTATCAGCACACAGCCATTGGACACAAACGACACTGCTGCTGCTGCTTCGCCAGTGGCAATCAGCCCGAGCCATTGAGACGTTGTGAAATTCCACTGTTGTTCAGCCATGGATCCTATTGTGAAAGGCATTTTTATTCCCTGAAAAGGTGCCCGCGGAAAAATAAAAAGCGAGGAATTTTGCATTGACATGTATCATTTCGATCTCTCTATCTCGCTGTGTGTGTCTCTCACGCTAGAGTCCGCCATATCATGCAAAATGACAGCGTTTGTGTGTGCTTTGAGCAAGGTGCTGATCCCATCTCTGATATGGCTATTAGCAGCACACCCTATCAACAAGGCTTCCAAGCGATTGAGGCGTATAGCCAGCAAGTGCATTATCCATAGCCTATAGCTGGCTTGCTCACCCAAATAAAATGCACCACTTATACGGGGGATTATAATGACAAGTGGAAAAAGCCACAATTGAAAGGACAACATGTGACACAGATATACACCTTCTTTTGTGGGAGTATACACACACACATACTCTTTCAGCATACACATGGCACCATTGCGTCAGTTGGAATTTTACTCTGGTATTGGAGGCATGGTACGAGCTCGCACGACATGTGGGGCCACAAATGTCTCACTGTCTTTATTCCATAGCACTATGCTGCCAAACTGGCCGACTGGGATGTGGAGGTTGTCAAGGCATTTGACATCAATACCGTCGCCAACGAAGTAAGCACATGCCTCAGAAGCGCATACAGGTCAAACACCAGGCTGACTCCTCCCTGCTAGATCTACAGACACAACTTTGACCCCAAAACAGTAGGGCAGAATCTGATCGAGACACTGTCAGCAAAGCACTACGATACGCTGGCTGCCGACATCTGGACCATGTCGCCTCCCTGTCAGCCGTACACCCGCATCGGCCTGCAGCAGGGCAGCGTGGATGCTCGCGCCAAGAGCTTCTTGCACCTGCTCAACGTCCTGGGGGAAATGGAGCACAAGCCCAGGTACATTTTGGTCGAAAACGTCAAGGGATTCGAGGTAATCATAATGCAGCGCGCTGCTCCCTCCACCACTTGCACTGATGACTGACAGTCGTGATGGCACTATTAGGAATCTGACTCGAGAGACATGCTTGTGGACAGACTGACCCACTGCGACTATGCGTTCCAAGAGTTCCTCCTGACGCCTCTGCAGCTGGGCATCCCCAACTCGCGCATGCGCTACTATTTATTAGCCAAGCTCAAGCCATTGACCTTTGCAAAGCCTGTTACAGGCACCATCATTGGCTATATTCCACTATCCACACACATGTCGACTGAATTTGTGGATACACGCGGCATCACCGACGAAGAGAAGCTGGTGGATGAGTCTGTCACGCCTGTGGATCCCCTGTCAAAGTATCTGGAGCACGACAGCCATTACGAGCAGTATTTGGTGCCTGACAAGGTGCTGGCCAAGAACAGCCATGTGTTTGACATTGTCAAGCCAGACGGACATCGCAGCTGCTGCTTCACCAAGGGGTACTTTCACTATGCTCAGGGAACAGGGTCTATTCTGCAGATGAACCAAGATGCGAATGTAAGTCTGTGTATAGATACACAAGGGCAGCACAGAACAGCTGATCATCGTCCCACACACACATAGACGGCAGAGGTCTTTTCCAAAGCAATGGCATTCAAGGGCGTGGATGAGGACAGGCAATTAGAGCTGCTGCGTACGCTCAAGTTGAGATACTTCAGCCCAAGAGAGGTCTCTAATCTGATGGGCTTCCCCCAAGAGTTCACATTTCCAGACGCCAGCACCATCAAGCAGAAATACAGAACGCTGGGCAACAGTATCAATGTCAAGCTGGTGTCCGAGCTGATGCGCTATTTGATGAAGGAAGGAAACGCTGCCTCTTAGCAAGGTTGCATAGGACGACGGTATAGTAGTACAGCCGCCACCACCGCTTTTTCAGTTTGAGATTCAAAAATAAACCTGCTGTTGTTCTTTTTTCTTCCTTTCTTTTTACTTCTTCCTCCATCCTCTCTACACACTCTTGATGAATCGCTACATTAGCCACAAGAAGCCCTCTCTACCACAGCGCATCCTGAGCACATTCGGATTTGGAGCCTCGCCACAGAAAGTCAACTGCTGGTTCTGCTGTCAGGACTCGTATCTGCTCCCTGGATCCAAGAACACTGTCAATCATTGGTATTGCAATCTATGCGAAAGCACCAATATCAGAGACAAGGTAATGTGTGATTGCACCGCGGACACGCAGACCCAAGCGCACTCACCAGACACACCGTAGAACGGCGACATTGCTGACCCCACCGTATTCGAAGCATCGAGCACCAGACGTAATGCCATGACATAATGGACACTTTGCACAGACGCTCACTGACAGCTTTCCTTTTTTTTTTTGCAGAGATTCCGTCCATTCAGAGAACCGCAAGCACTATCCAGCAAAACGCATCCAAAACACTGTGTTCTGACTGTGTCGCCAACCAAGAAATCATCTATCGTTATTTGGCAGCCTACATCCCAGACGAATCCGTAAGTGGCCGGCTTATAGGCTCCCTGTGCAGGAGGACTGAACCACACGTATAGGACCCCACCTACCAAATCAAATACAACGACGTCGACGAGTACAAGGCCAAGCTGCATCAGCGCTACAAATTATGCAACGCCTGCCAGCAAAAGATTGCAGTGTTGAATGAGGAACAGCGAGAGAACATGAGAAGAATGCAGTTCAATGCTTCTGTGGCGGAAAGTACAAAGCCTCAGACACTGGTTCGACCATCGCGACATGCACATAGAGTGAGAGGCTTTGTTTGGGCACTTGTTCATGCGTGGACCATTCTGTTTGGCGCTTGTTGTAAGTCATCCTCATGGGCATTGGCGTGTTGGGCATGGCTAACACCCGAGTAGGCATTGTATACCCCCCGCAAGACACACGTCTCAGCGTATCGAGCAAACTGCTGCAATTCTACAAGCCTGACGTACTACAGGAATGGATCGACTATTTCTCGGACGCATACATGACTTTGCTTGACCCTGTGCGATGTGTGTTTTCGAGAACAGACGAGTTTTGTGATTGGGACGTGGGCTGTCAGCATCTGGTGATGTTAGTCTTGATGACAAGCATCTCATTTGCGGTTAGAAACTGGCACGAATTGCTGATCCAAGAAGCTACGGAAAAGCTAAAGAACTATGGTGTCTACAAGGTAAGGAGAGTTTGCTGGGATGTCTAGGAGCGAGCATCAGTGGTTGATGGACTTTGTGGTTAGAATGTTCAAAAGGGGTTGATCTTGTTACGATGGGTGCTTTTTGCGTTGATTGCAGTGGATACGAGTCGAACTGTGCAAGTGGTTGTCCTTTTTGTATATATGAGTGTAAGTTGTTTGGCTGTGGTGCTGTGATGTCGGTACTGATTCTGCTTGTAGCTGCTGGTTGTTTCCTACAGTGTCGTTAGATGTGCAATCTGGCCCTACTCTATTATCGGGAAAAGCAAAGGAGACGAGGTGCAGACGGAAGCAGAGGAGGAAAACACTGCCGAGCCAATGGATATTGTGCCTGATCATCCCTCGCCTCAACTCTCTCCTCCTCAGCAACAACAACAACATTACCAAAATTTATACTATCGCCCATCCTATCAGCAACAACATCAACAAGCCGATGCCGTTGAGTCGTTAGTGAATGGCTTGCATTCAATTGCTTTCTAGATCTCCCCTTTCTTTTAGACATATTACATTAATAAACTTGCTCTTTGTATGATATTATTAAATAGAATGAAGAAATTTTATTTATTATTGACTAGATGGGGGTATTTATAAAGGCTAAAAGTACAAGTAATCGCATAATAAGTGAGACGATGATATGTTTAAGCGGTCTTTTCGAAACCACGAACAATGTCTTCAAGCGAGCGACCCTTGGTTTCAGGAACCTTGAAGTAGGTAAAGACCAAGGCGAGAGCGGCCACACCAGCAAAGATGGCGAATGAATAGCCCTTGATACCGTCAAAGATCAGAGGGAAGCATTGGCCAATCAAAAAGTTCATGGCCCAGTTGACAGCAGTAGCAATGGCACCCACAGCAGATGAAGCATACACAGGAGTCAATTCGGAGGTCATCATCCAGGGAATGGGTCCAACACCAATGGCAAACGCAATCACATAGCCAAAGACAGAGACAATCAGCAGAGCACCCACATTGTAGACATAGCCAATGATCAAGAGAACAGAAAAGATACAGGCACCCACTTCAGCAATCATGAGCAAAGGACGACGGCCCATACGGTCAATCAAGATCAGAGACAAGATGGTAGAAGCAAAGTTGACAACAGTAGTGACAATGGCCATGTACTTTGACATTTCAGCATCGAAAGCCATGTTGAAGATGGTGGTGGAGTAGTACATGACGGCATTCATACCAATCAATTGTTGAGTAATGTGGAGAGCAATGACAGTAAGAGCAATTCTTCTGATAAGAGGGTCGACGAAGATCTGAATCATGCTCATAGGGGTGCGGCATCCTTCGTCTTGAGTAACAACGCCATCTTCAATTTGATCGTCAAAAGACTTTTTGTCTTCAACAGAGGCAGCATCAGTACCCACAATGGCTCTGGCAGCAGCAGTACCCAGTTGACCTTCGACCATACCATAGAATTCCTTGTCAATGTTGGAGTTGGGACGAAGTCTTTGGAGATTCT
Source organism: Mucor lusitanicus (assembly GCA_010203745.1). Taxonomy (NCBI): domain Eukaryota; kingdom Fungi; phylum Mucoromycota; class Mucoromycetes; order Mucorales; family Mucoraceae; genus Mucor; species Mucor lusitanicus. The sequence goes on along the minus strand of JAAECE010000003.1, from coordinate 967,906 downwards.
CCTTGGCTTCTTCGATACGGTTGATAGAGACGAGGTAACGAGGAGACTCAACACAGCCAGCCATCAAGAAGAATTGAGCAATAGCAGGAATAGCAACGATAGCATAGTTGATTCTCCAAAGAGGCACACTAGCAAGAGGAAGACCGATAACAGAGGCAAGCAAGATACCAATCACAATGGCAAATTGGTTACAGGTACCCATCGTACCACGAGCCTTGATAGTAGAGACTTCACCGACATAGGTAGGCGTGGAGAGAGAGCCAAGACCACAAGAAAGACCACAAAAGATACGGCCAATGATGAACATGGCAGGATTGACAGCGACACCGATCAACAGTGCACCAATGATCCAGCCAATGTTGTTAAAGATGATGGTCTTCTTGCGACCAAACTTAGTCTGGATAGCACCACCAAAGAGACCGCCGATCAGGCCACCTACACAAAAGGAGGCAACAGCAAAACCCCAGAGAGCATTGTTCATGGGAAGACAGTCAGGGAAGGCTTTACTAGCCACATGAGCAGCACCATTTTCGCAGGCATGAGTTACTTCACCAGGGACATTAGCAGAGCCAATCACCCAGCCGTTACTGAAGGAGCCGAGACAGGAGATGATTACACAGTACACCATGTAACCAGGCATTTTGAGTTCAGTAGAATCCATTGTAGCAGTAGTAGTAGTAGAAATGATATGAGTTTAATAAGAAATGCTGAAAGAGATGGTAGAGAAAAAGGGTTGGTTTGTTGTGTAAAATCAAAGAGTTGATATTGAATGATGAAAGGGGAAAGCTGTCAAATATCAGTTCTTTATATATACATGATTTATGCTGGCGGCGTGCTAGTACTTAGGTTTTCTAAAATGTGGACCCTTCATTTGCAGGAAAGCCAACATGTTTCTTATTTTCCATGTTTGGTTTTGAAAAGGCGAACATACGATTTTGCCAATGTTTCAGAGAATACATGCGGTGTCCTGAGCAAACGATTACCACAAGACATGTAATTAACAGAAAAATGGAATGCTTTGTAAATCTTGCTTTGCATAAACGATGAATTCAAGTTGTTCAACAATACCATATACATCAACGCCACATGGCAGCTGTCAAAATGCCATACATCTCTTTCTGTATCTGGAAATACCCAATGCCCTTTCATTGGTTTGGAAGGTTCAAATGATCAGCTCAGAGTAAGGGTACAATGAATGATTGGTGGGGAAAATGTGGGTTGTGGATGTAAGTCATTCGATCTCCCAAAATGTACTCCACAATAAATTACCTAATCCTGCAAGTTTTCTTTCGAATTTAAAGAAAAGAGCTAACTATGAACTGCGCGCTTGGCTTGTATACACTGCGGATTCAACCTCAAATGTATACACTGTCAGCAGCGCTTTTCCCTCAATCACATATTAGTGGGTATTAAACACATGAGACGTTGTACCTGTGTTCATTTATGTTTGGGAGCATTTGAAGCTAGTAGACTTAATCATTGATATCAGTGAGGTTACTTTCCAGGGGAGCAATACCAAGTATTGTATCGCAGTTTCTCAAGACAGCTCACATCTACTGGCCCGCCTAATTTTAAAAACATATCGCAGATGTCCCTAACCATCGTCCATTATTGGCTCCTTGTAATCCTGTGTCCTCGACCGCTGGTTATGGGATCCGCGCTGACAAGAACAAGCCATTGACAGTACCTGGCGTAATAGATCAAATGAATTGAATCACTTACTGATTGCTCGTACCTCAGAAGCTGAAGCTGTTCCAGGTATTCCCCAGTGCTCATATTAACTGGAACGTGTCCGATGGAGACATTTTGGGTCGCGATGATGAAAACAGCAGTGTGATAATGTGAAGGAATGCCTTAGCAACAGCCAAGATGACTATGAGGTTTCTGAAAGTTTCTGGATGATCGATTCTGCAATTCCTGAAAACTTTGGGCTCTGGGTATCCTCCAGTTACAGACATCTTATCCAGCAAGCACGCAATTCTTATCAAGTTTGTCCAGTCATTACATAGTAACATGGTTTGCATCATTAAATCACATTAAAAAGGTCAATGATCTGTTGGCTATATTATTACTTGCCCATGGTGCTGATTTTGGTAGTGTGCAACCTGATGACAGTCTTCACAGTCGATTGTCTGAATACACACTATCATTGGATAAGTCTTCTATTTGTTTGTTGTCAATATTAGAAACCCATTATTTGGTTCAAATGGAAAGATATGCTTCTATTTGGCCATCCAGATACAGTAACATGTGGAATGCTTGCATATAAATACGAAAAGAAGCGAATCTTTCTGTGGTGTTCTCTTTACTATACTACATCAAAATGGTTGCAAACGCCTATCTCATATTATCAGCACTAGCTTTACTTCTCTTGGTTCATCACACAGAGGCCTACTGGACTGTGAGAGAGAAATACGCACCAAGAAAAGATGGCACATTCTGGGCAGAGCTGACAAAGATTGAATTCAACGGGAAAGACTCGAGCGAGATCAAATGTCGCGTCAACACAAACCCATTTCAAGATAAAAACTCAATCATCTATGGAAAGAAATCAGGGTTTCATGGCTGTGATGGTGTCGAAAAAGTGTCTCTCCACGGAAGCAATCGAGTATTGCACTATCTCACTGTGCTGGATTCTGAGGAAGTTCTCAACTGCGCCTTGGCTGAGAAGACATCTGTCTACAAAGAGTACATTTGCGGCAATGCTATCCCTGCTGCATTGCCTGTCGGTGAAGTCCCTGTTTCCGGATCTGCAAGCAGTGCCTCCAGCACCACTAAAAGCGGCTTGACTGTGAGCACCACGACAGTTACTTATATCCCTTCATTCACTAATGGTGTCGCCTGTGTCTCTGGATACAGAGGAAAGAGAAACGGAGGTGGTGCAACAGGTGCCTGCTGCACTCACAGCGACGATTGTCAGGATACCTGTGTCCAAGGTGTATGTGGAATTACACCTTGATTTCTCAATAAACATATCATACACATTTAAACCAATGGATGCTTCTCGTAATCGTGTACCTGAAATTAGAGGGTGTGATTGCCTGATTTTTCACTCATGCTGCGAAATCCTTCCAATAAGAAAAGTTTTTCATACACCTTTTGAATAGTCAACTTATTCATTCATTAAGCTATTGTTTAAGAGCAATATAGTATACGACTCTACTGTGTGTCAATGCATTGAGGTATATATGCTGCATTACAGAGTATCATATTGAATTTTTCCATTTTTCAAGACATCTGTGGAGTGAATCTCATTCAAATAAAATCACCAAAAATGGTAATTGAAACATTATTGAACCAAAACATCGTATCATCGCTCCTTCAAAGATGTACATGGAAAATAAGAAACTTCCTGGAGAAATGAAGGGTCCACATTTTAGAAAACCTAAGTACTAGCACGCCGCCAGCATAAATCATGTATATATAAAGAACTGATATTTGACAGCTTTCCCCTTTCATCATTCAATATCAACTCTTTGATTTTACACAACAAACCAACCCTTTTTCTCTACCATCTCTTTCAGCATTTCTTATTAAACTCATATCATTTCTACTACTACTACTGCTACAATGGATTCTACTGAACTCAAAATGCCTGGTTACATGGTGTACTGTGTAATCATCTCCTGTCTCGGCTCCTTCAGTAACGGCTGGGTGATTGGCTCTGCTAATGTCCCTGGTGAAGTAACTCATGCCTGCGAAAATGGTGCTGCTCATGTGGCTAGTAAAGCCTTCCCTGACTGTCTTCCCATGAACAATGCTCTCTGGGGTTTTGCTGTTGCCTCCTTTTGTGTAGGTGGCCTGATCGGCGGTCTCTTTGGTGGTGCTATCCAGACTAAGTTTGGTCGCAAGAAGACCATCATCTTTAACAACATTGGCTGGATCATTGGTGCACTGTTGATCGGTGTCGCTGTCAATCCTGCCATGTTCATCATTGGCCGTATCTTTTGTGGTCTTTCTTGTGGTCTTGGCTCTCTCTCCACGCCTACCTATGTCGGTGAAGTCTCTACTATCAAGGCTCGTGGTACGATGGGTACCTGTAACCAATTTGCCATTGTGATTGGTATCTTGCTTGCCTCTGTTATCGGTCTTCCTCTTGCTAGTGTGCCTCTTTGGAGAATCAACTATGCTATCGTTGCTATTCCTGCTATTGCTCAATTCTTCTTGATGGCTGGCTGTGTTGAGTCTCCTCGTTACCTCGTCTCTATCAACCGTATCGAAGAAGCCAAGGAGAATCTCCAAAGACTTCGTCCCAACTCCAACATTGACAAGGAATTCTATGGTATGGTCGAAGGTCAACTGGGTACTGCTGCTGCCAGAGCCATTGTGGGTACTGATGCTGCCTCTGTTGAAGACAAAAAGTCTTTTGACGATCAAATTGAAGATGGCGTTGTTACTCAAGACGAAGGATGCCGCACCCCTATGAGCATGATTCAGATCTTCGTCGACCCTCTTATCAGAAGAATTGCTCTTACTGTCATTGCTCTCCACATTACTCAACAATTGATTGGTATGAATGCCGTCATGTACTACTCCACCACCATCTTCAACATGGCTTTCGATGCTGAAATGTCAAAGTACATGGCCATTGTCACTACTGTTGTCAACTTTGCTTCTACCATCTTGTCTCTGATCTTGATTGACCGTATGGGCCGTCGTCCTTTGCTCATGATTGCTGAAGTGGGTGCCTGTATCTTTTCTGTTCTCTTGATCATTGGCTATGTCTACAATGTGGGTGCTCTGCTGATTGTCTCTGTCTTTGGCTATGTGATTGCGTTTGCCATTGGTGTTGGACCCATTCCCTGGATGATGACCTCCGAATTGACTCCTGTGTATGCTTCATCTGCTGTGGGTGCCATTGCTACTGCTGTCAACTGGGCCATGAACTTTTTGATTGGCCAATGCTTCCCTCTGATCTTTGACGGTATCAAGGGCTATTCATTCGCCATCTTTGCTGGTGTGGCCGCTCTCGCCTTGGTCTTTACCTACTTCAAGGTTCCTGAAACCAAGGGTCGCTCGCTTGAAGACATTGTTCGTGGTTTCGAAAAGACCGCTTAATTTGATCTATCCTCAAAGCTTTAAATATCAATCCATCATACCCTTATCATCACTGTAATATTAGTAAATTTCAGCGACGTGTATTAATAAAAAGAATCGAATTTTCAAATCAATTCGATCTGATAAAGATATATGTGCTTTTTGTCAAACATCTTCAAGTAAAAGCTTCCCTTTGCAGACAGCGAGAAAAGTATTCATAGAAAAAAGAAGTCTTGCTCATATTATTTAGTACATCACTCAGTGAAAATTCTAAAAGTTTATGATCAAAGTGAAATCAAGTAAAATACTACTAATGAAGACATCAGCAAATGATACATTTGAATTCTAAATTTAGCTGATTGGCATCAGCGTCAAGGAACAAAACACTATTGAAATTACTGTGTAGTGCATCTGCTTTCTAGATGTTTAAATGCCAATTTTGTTCAAAAAATAATCAAGCCTACCTTCTTTCATATTTTCAGGTACATAATAGTCCTTTTTATAACCTTTTTAGTTAGGATGAGTAACAAATCAGTTTGCAAAGTGCAGAGGATAAGGATGATCCTTTATCTCAACTACTACATTTCTTCTATTATGCACACATTTGTATCTAAATTCCGTATCAGGTACACAACGACTTTGTCTGTAACATTTCAACTAGTATAGATATGAAATTAGTTTGAAAAACAATAAAGATTATCTTTTATTTCTTATTCTTTATTTTGAGTATAATACATTTATTGACTTATTCTTCTCTAAAACTAAATTAGAATCTATACAGTACTCGTAGCAAATTGTCGGATACACACATACTTTATGTGTAACCTTTTAGTTGGTATAAATATTAAATCGATTTGCAAAACAACAAAGATTAACATATTATTAAATAAAACAACAAAGATTAACATATTATTAAATAAAACAAAAAACACACTGTGGAAAATCGCCTTTTTTGGTTAGACTGAATGCCGTTTCGAGAGATTCAAGCAAATTCGCTCGACTTTGAAGAGCATTTCTTCACTCATATATTGAACGATTTGAAACAAATTTACATATTACAGTAGTTCATACTCTGGCGGATACTCGTATTATTTTTTCATAGTTTTTTGGGGCGTTTATATATTTTTCATGTGTTTTTGAAAATTGGGTGTTTCTATCTTAAAACGTGCGACCTCTCGAAAGCTAAATAACTGGAATGGAATTGCAAAAACAAAACCAAGCATTTGAAAATATAAACAAATTAATCTGGCTTGTTTAAGATGGCTAAGTCTTGTCTTTTATATCATTTATATTCTATTATATGCATTTGTCTACTCTCAATTACATCTCTACGCACTACAAAATGGAAAAATATTTACCCGTATACAAAGTATAAAAATGATTCTATCCGGGTTCGAACCGAAGACCTTCGCCGTGTAAAGGCGACGCGATAACCAACTACGCCACAGAACCGTTTTATGACTTGTCGTCTGAGGAGATGAATCCAATGGTAGAGTGTACAAATATTCAAGTATATAGTAAACTAAGACTAATGTTGAAAGCTGATCTTTATTGAATGTGTTGTTATTCGTATTTATACTTTTTCTGTTATCAATATCACTAATCTATGGAAGATTCGATTGTGCCAAGTATTGACATGTCGAACTTTCGAGCAAGTCAAATGCTTGATATGGCATTGATAATCGATCCGTTGTTTTACCTTAGTTTCCAGAACTTTCGAGCGCCTTCGAGCGCCTTTGGGTCGCTCTCTTCACATTTGGCTTAAACCTCATTTTGGGTACGACAGACTGTTACGATTGTAAATCAGTCTTGTGGTGCTAATGTTTGCTCCTTGAATTCTAGCCAATGAGAGGCCTGTTCCTGAACTGGAATTCAATTAGGATGCTCTTTACATTAGACGATGACCTTTATAACTGGATCTATCATATACATTTGAAATAAATTGAACCTTTCTTACGTTTAAATTTTTTGGTACATAACTTTATACACATTTTATCGCTGAGATAACCTTCCTATCAAGCTTATATCTACACATTTGGACTTTAAACAACATTAATTGTCTGATTTTGTCTCGGGATCAACAGTTACTGCAAGAAATTCCACCACAACTGCTACTACTGTACTGAGAATAATTGTTCGCGTGTTTTGCAATATTGCTATTATACGCTTGTGTATAGTTTCAAGATAGAGATATCGAAGTGATGGTTACATCATTTGAAAGAGCTACTTTCACGCTATTTAATGATGTATTCAAATGTCACGTGACTTTATTTTTCATTGAGTGATAGACGTCTGTAAAAGTATTTCAATAATTTGGGAATTTGGTTAAAGTGATTGTTTATTATTAATAGGGTGTAGGTCCACCTTTACTTTTAATTACAGCTTCTATTCTATTAGGCATACTATCTATGTACTTTAGGCAGTCTTCCTTCGTAAATTTGTCCCACTCCGTGGAGATTCTATCAGCCAACTCTTCCTTTGAAGTGGGGTGGGTACTATAAGCATCTAAACGACGCTTGAGTTCGGCCCAGACGTGCTCAATGGGGTTTAAGTCCGGGCTCTGAGCTGGCCAGTAGAGTATCTCATCAGTAGAGAAGCCATTCTCGTTGAACCACCTCTGTGTGACCGCTGATTTGTGAGGAGTGGCCTTGTCTTGTTGAAATCTGATGTCAGATACTTCCTTCCCATAGTATTCTAGTGTATCGAGGAGAGACGTTTGCAGAATTTCGATGTATTCCTCGGACTTTATAGTTCCTTCAAGTACTGTAGTACCATAACCAGGTCCATCGGCTGTTATGCAACCCCAAAACATAACCCCGCCACCATTATTTTGAACTTGGGTCTTGACTTCGTGAGGTCGCATAGTGCCAGACTTGTCAGACCAGTAGTAAGAGATGCCATCTGAGCCCCACATATTCACTCTAGTCTCGTCAGAGAATACCCACTTTTTCCAATCAGCTACCTGATAATGTCTATGAGCCTTAGCCCAAGCCAAGCTGAGTTTTCTGTTGTCAGCGCTGATCATATTGGTCTTGACTCTTCTTCTAGCCTTGAACCCTTTCTTTCGCAGCATCTTTTAACACCATCAATTGTCATGGAGATACCTTGAGAGGCCAAAAATTGGACAGCACCTTTAGGACCATCTATTTTGCCGTTTCGTATCCTATTGGCTATGTATTGCTGAGTTTGTACTGATACTTTTGGCTTTCTCCCGAGGCAAGTAGGTTTAGCACCACCAAAAAACTTCTTGTTATATTTGCTGATAGAGGTCTTTCCAACATTTGGGAGTTGTTTCATAATCTCACTGTATGGTGTTCTTTTTTGCAGCAAAATCTTTAATGAATCTTGAGTATCCTTAGAGAGAACCTTGGTCATAGTGTAAGAAGATAACAGAAGTAAAGAAGTAAAGATAAGGGGCAAAAGAAAAAAAAATAAGGCGGCTTTTTATATCTTTCAATTAATTTTCCAAATATTTACATACCTAGCAAATACCTCAGCAAATTTTGGAATTTTCCGACTTAAATTGCGGAAGATATTACAAGTTGAATTTACGATATACATTTCTCAGAAATCAGAAAATTTGGTATGTCTATGTTCATTGATCTACTATCAGCTCAAACATTATTCGTTTTGGCTTTTGAATACGTCATTCAAAAGGGTGAAACCTACGCTTTTCAATGATATATAGCACTAACAGTTTGGATAATTGAATCAATACCTATGCCGCTTAATATCGGTTTTTCTCAAACACGCGAACAATTATTCTCAGTACAGTACATTTCACAATCTCGCACCGCAGCGTATCATGACACCAATGTTTTGTGGTTAAACATAAGCACCGGCAGATTTTTTTTCTCCACTGCAACTGTCTGTAGTTATACTATAGCTTTACCTTTAGGTAAAACGCTGAATAAACCTTCAAGCGTTAAAAAATCAGTTTTTGCAAACCTGCAGCACGATGCAAACCTTTAATGGCTAAATGAATGTCGAGACGCCATCAAGTGCAATCTGGGACGACATAATAATACAATTTATTAACTGGGAATAATGGAAAAAAATATGACAGTATAGGTCGCTTAGATCACAAAAAAATTAAAAATATAGATTCAAGTTGAAAATGAGAAGCTGGAAGAGATTTTTTCTTACTCTTCTAAATGACTATTAAGCACCTGCTAAAACGGAATATGAGTACGTAAAAAGATTAAAATTGCCATAATTTTGGTGTAATGTAGTATAATGAATTGACTAATTATGTTTGGTAATACGTACCGTATGTATGCAAGGCCTTCTCTACAGTTACCATCAGAATTGATAACACTCACCATGTCGAAAACACTATTTTCCACATTCTCGAATCGTGCTCCTTTCACATCACTCTTGTCATGATTTGGTTAAAAAGGCATCAACTTCACTTGCCTTATGATTCTGATAATAAGCTAAACACGGACTGCCTCAACACTGGTTGTACACCCGTTGACTTTGATATCACCGCTCCTGTCCCTCTCGCCACTACCAGTATCGTAATACTACTGGTACCACTGCCTTGTCCATCGAGGTAGCTGATGAAGCATAGTTACGTTCCAATTTCAATACTCCAATAGCAATTTTTTGCAAACTGATCTCGCATGATGATTCGATGACCTGATCCTATCAGTGATCATCATCATTATTGGAGAGCATTGAACACACAGGGATACAAAGCAAGTACTGTAGTCGTTGAAAGAAGTGTTATTATCAGCAAGGTTGATATACGGTAGTTATAAGTAGATTCGATCGAATGTTCATCAATGCGAACTGGGGAAGAAGAAGAAGAAACAACACTATCAGACGTATTGTCATGAAGGATAGTCGCCAGTGTCATGGGCGCAACAACAGGTACGTGAGGAGGAGAAGGAGGAAATTCCATGTTGACAGGCTCGTGGAATTGACTCATAGTGATGGAGATGATGCTGGTTGCATTATCTACGCTGTGCGTATTCATTATCTGTTCACTCCATTCCACATTACCATTTTCTTCTTGTTCGTTCATAAATAAAACTTCTGCATCGTTCAACTATAAATGATGTATTTTGCTATTAATGTTGTTGTTTTTAATGTTGTTGTTTTTGTTCTCAGGCAACATAGAACCCAAGGAGTTATTGATCCAAAGTGGATTATTTCAATCATCAATCACCATCATTTTACTTTCATCTTATATGCTACAATTTGCGGGGAACGTGATGGGATAGTTAGATTTTGGATTGAATGGGCCTTTGTTGAAGGATGGATGATTTTTGCAATATGGCAATTTTGATCACTGTTATGACAATGTCCATAATAAAAGCTGTTAATTACGAGTGTCTACTGGTAACAGATTGATAGAGGAGGTGTTGCTGTTGTACAACACTGTAGTTATGACTACATGGCGTAGATCTGTGGTTGACACTGAATCCTGATTGCATTCAAGTATTTGGTTATCTAGTAGAATTAGACCATCCAATATTTGTTGTCAAAAATTTGACCTTAGAGTACTACAACTAGCACGTACCTATGCCAAATTTTGCCAGAAAAACAATGGTGTGATTGGATTTTAGATTGGACGACAAGTTGCCGTTGACGTATCGATGATTACTCTAAAAAAGCCCATTTTGAGCACTGATCTTGACAAGATTCATAAGGAAAGCTGTTAGTTGCGAGTGTCTAGTAGTAGCAGGCTGATAGAGGGGATGTTGCGCAACACTATATTTAAAACCGCTTTGATCTAGCATGCTCTGTTCAAGAGTGGCACAGGTTGAACACTGTTTAGGGCGTTGGATAAAATACGGCAAAGCGTGTTTTCACCATGCTGTATACAGAATGATTGTTGGAGAGCTCATATTGACATTATTGTATCCTTATTCTGAGGCGGCGGTTATAAGCATATAAACAAACTTCCAGTGGCTGCGTTAAGTGGACATAAATTAAGCGATTGTTGCAGTTTAACAGTGGAGTGTTGATTTTACCCGATTCCAACCTTTAGATCTATCCTTTCTGTTATGCAGAGAACACTTTTACCGTACGCAACCACTGCCCAAATTGTGTATTTGATATACAAAGAGTTGAAATGCATAGCAGATTGCATTACTTTCTATAAGCATAGGTCATTAGTAGAAGCCGTATTGAAACATAATAAGCGGTGCTTTTTTTGGTATTTCTGAGCGTTTCTAAAGTAAAATATACACAAAATTCCTATTGTTTTTTGTCTGATGGTAATCAGCGTGTAGTCCCATGAGATACCAATTGTTTGAAGTCTGGGTCAGATTTGTAGCGTTAGTTTCTGTAGATCTACATGGCACTAAAGGTACTTTTCCCTGCCAAATAGTCCGAATTCAACCCTCAATATCTTGTCTTTTAAGCCGTTCTAGATGCTGGGAATAGTGCCAAATGATTGCTATCAATCACCATTTACATCCTAAACTTTCATCTTGAATTTTTTTGGATCGATCCAAATCGTCGAAAATTCACGTTTTTTCATGAGGTACCCCTCATGGTTTTTGTTAAAAACCAAACGATCGCAATTTTGAAGGCGAAAACGACACTTTTTACTATGATATATATTAAATCAAAATGACCGCACAGATGTAGGGTAACCTGTGCAACTGCTCTTTTAAACGTTGTATATGCTAAATCTCGACTTTTCTTGGAAAAACTGCTTTTTATATTTTCTCAAAATTCTTTATCTGTTCATTCTACTGTACTGAGAATAATTGTTCGCGTGTTTGAGAAAAACCGATATTAAGCGGCATAGGTATTGATTCAATTATCCAAACTGTTAGTGCTATATATCATTGAAAAGCGTAGGTTTCACCCTTTTGAATGACGTATTCAAAAGCCAAAACGAATAATGTTTGAGCTGATAGTAGATCAATGAACATAGACATACCAAATTTTCTGATTTCTGAGAAATGTATATCGTAAATTCAACTTGTAATATCTTCCGCAATTTAAGTCGGAAAATTCCAAAATTTGCTGAGGTATTTGCTAGGTATGTAAATATTTGGAAAATTAATTGAAAGATATAAAAAGCCGCCTTATTTTTTTTTCTTTTGCCCCTTATCTTTACTTCTTTACTTCTGTTATCTTCTTACACTATGACCAAGGTTCTCTCTAAGGATACTCAAGATTCATTAAAGATTTTGCTGCAAAAAAGAACACCATACAGTGAGATTATGAAACAACTCCCAAATGTTGGAAAGACCTCTATCAGCAAATATAACAAGAAGTTTTTTGGTGGTGCTAAACCTACTTGCCTCGGGAGAAAGCCAAAAGTATCAGTACAAACTCAGCAATACATAGCCAATAGGATACGAAACGGCAAAATAGATGGTCCTAAAGGTGCTGTCCAATTTTTGGCCTCTCAAGGTATCTCCATGACAATTGATGGTGTTAAAAGATGCTGCGAAAGAAAGGGTTCAAGGCTAGAAGAAGAGTCAAGACCAATATGATCAGCGCTGACAACAGAAAACTCAGCTTGGCTTGGGCTAAGGCTCATAGACATTATCAGGTAGCTGATTGGAAAAAGTGGGTATTCTCTGACGAGACTAGAGTGAATATGTGGGGCTCAGATGGCATCTCTTACTACTGGTCTGACAAGTCTGGCACTATGCGACCTCACGAAGTCAAGACCCAAGTTCAAAATAATGGTGGCGGGGTTATGTTTTGGGGTTGCATAACAGCCGATGGACCTGGTTATGGTACTACAGTACTTGAAGGAACTATAAAGTCCGAGGAATACATCGAAATTCTGCAAACGTCTCTCCTCGATACACTAGAATACTATGGGAAGGAAGTATCTGACATCAGATTTCAACAAGACAAGGCCACTCCTCACAAATCAGCGGTCACACAGAGGTGGTTCAACGAGAATGGCTTCTCTACTGATGAGATACTCTACTGGCCAGCTCAGAGCCCGGACTTAAACCCCATTGAGCACGTCTGGGCCGAACTCAAGCGTCGTTTAGATGCTTATAGTACCCACCCCACTTCAAAGGAAGAGTTGGCTGATAGAATCTCCACGGAGTGGGACAAATTTACGAAGGAAGACTGCCTAAAGTACATAGATAGTATGCCTAATAGAATAGAAGCTGTAATTAAAAGTAAAGGTGGACCTACACCCTATTAATAATAAACAATCACTTTAACCAAATTCCCAAATTATTGAAATACTTTTACAGACGTCTATCACTCAATGAAAAATAAAGTCACGTGACATTTGAATACATCATTAAATAGCGTGAAAGTAGCTCTTTCAAATGATGTAACCATCATTTCGATATCTCTATCTTGAAACTATACACAAGCGTATAATAGCAATATTGCAAAACACGCGAACAATTATTCTCAGTACAGTAAAAGTACTTTAAAATTGACATCATTGAATGCGCCTTCAAATTGTCATCTTAAGTTTATTAGAAAGTAGTATACGCTGAGCACACTTTCTATAGCTAACTTTAACAAAAATGTTTACAAATGTCAAATTATATCGATTTTGATTCAAAAAAATCATCACAAAAAAATCATTTGGGTACAGTCACCACAGTGCAAAATGTTCAGTGTACACGTCACTCAAATTCTGTGTGCTCAGCTTATTGGCTGCAGTCACCCTCAGCAACGCGTCCTTTTTTTTTTTTTCACGCTCCCTTTCCACCCTGTTTTTGCACTGCACTTTTTTTTTATTAAACCATATACTTTTTATTACTTTTGATTGAATACAACACCATTTTCGACAAAAGAAGCATACTTTGCAACCACCAGTACCCAAGACGACATCTTTCAAGTTTATTACAGTAAGTATCAGCCGATAGGGGCCACTTTTCGCGGTACAATATACAGTAATACTAATTATACAGTTTATTTCAGACCAGTTCGTTGCAATATACTTATTCATTGTGTTTGGTCAAAAGAAGCATACCTTTGCAACCACCAGTACTCAAGACGACACCGTTCAAGTTTGTTACAGTAGGTATCAGCTGATAAGAGCCACCTTTCGCGGTACAATATACAGTAATACTAATTACACGGTTTATTTTAGGCGAATTTGTTACGATATATTGTTGTTTGTGTTTGGTTTGTATTTGGTTTGTATATTCCTCTTCCTTGGTTGTCATGTATGTGGTTGCCATGGATTACATTCATTCAACCCTTTCACTACTTTCTTTCTCGTAATACTGTGCATTCTTTAGTTTGCTCTATTGCGATTTATTCTTTCCCCCTTTTCTGCACGCAACTATTTTTTTGTTGCTGTACTATAGTGCTTTGGTGTATATTTTGATGCATTGTATCGCTGCTGGAAGTGCTGCTCTATAGTAGAGTAGCCTTGCAGTCTTTTTGTTCTTCAAGTATTACTTCTTCTGTAATACTGGTGGCGGTATTTGTGTTCTTGCTTCGTATGAGGCAACCACGATGCCTTTTTTTATTACTTTTCTTGAACTAGTCACTTTGATGATACACATTGCATGTTACCTTCTCGTATGTAACTGCAGTGCAGTGTTTTTGTTCATCATCATATTCTAGTGATGCCCACCTGTTACTTTTCCCACTCTTTATGGTTCTTTGAGCCATAACCCTCTTTCGTCGTTGTGTGGATAAGCCTATCGTTGAAGCACAACTAGATTTGATTCAGAGGCTGAGGGTAGATAGGCTGCCCTCACTTGATTTGTATCACTTACTTGGTACTAATTGAGAGTCTCAAGCGTTTGCACTATATGCTGGGGTGTGTAGTAAGGCATATTCTGGCATTTTAGGGGATTTTGATGATGAAATTGCTAAATTACTGTATTTGGCAATGTTTAAAAGTCCGCCTAACCAAAAAACATAGGGAAACCCTCGCAAAAATTTTCTAGGGTCAGCGGCGTTTAAACTAGCTTTTTAAGCGATTTTATTGGCTCAAATTTGGAGACAGCTCAGAGAAATAAAGCATTGATATTGAAACTAAAAATGCAATTAAAATGGGAAAAGCAACATTAAACATTTAAAATGCATGGTACAAATGGCTTAAGGTATTTACGCACGATACCAGCATGAGTATCAGACATGATCAAATACATTCACTATCCTGGAAAAAAGAATTTTGATTAAATCTAAGCCTCTTTATAACATCCAACAAGAGTACAGTTTTGCATTATTATATTGGTATCAAATCAATCAAACAAGTCTTCAAATGTCAATCATCTGGCTTATGAGATAAACGTGTACCGATGTCGTCAAATCTTGCTAGGAACACAGTTGTGTGGTCAGACTTTAGGCATCTGGATGCGTTGCCGCTGATGGATGAACGATTATCAAAATAATCTAATTTTTTGCACTAGTCTTCTACACAAGATTCATGAGGAAGGCGGATAATAATTACAAGTATCTAGTGTTAACGGATTGACAGGCGGGATGTTGTAAAACACTTTATTCAAAAGCTGCATACTGTATCTTTGTGCTCGACACTAAATCCTGCCTGTATGCAGGTACTGTATTTCCGGTATGCATGATCAGGTCATCATGCGAGATCCATTTGCAAAAAAATTGCTGTTAGAGTATTGAAATTGGCAGGTACCTATGCTAAATTTGTGGGGAACACGATGAGGTAGTTGAATTTTGGATTGAATGGGCTTTTGTTGATGGATAGATGATTTTCGCAACAAGCCAATTTTGAGCACTGATCGTGACAAAACCCATAAGGAAAGCGTTAATTACGAGTGCCCAGTCGAATCAGATGAATAGAGGGAGTGTTGCGCAACACTTTAGTCATGACTGCATAGTGTAGCTTTGCGCTTGCACCAAATCCCAGATATACAGGAGTTTTCTGTATGTCAAGGTTTTGATCATTCCAGATCCATTTCCAAAAAGATTGCTGTTACAATATTGAAATTAGCAAGTCTCTATGCCAAATTTTGCGAGAAACACGATGGTTTAATCGTATTTTAGATCGGACGAGTTACCGTTGATGTATGGATGGTTTTTGAAGTAAGCAAATTTAAACTTTGATCTTGACAAGATTCATATGAAAAGCTGTTACTTACGAGTGCCTAGTAGTGACAGATCTATAGAGGGGGGCGTTGAGCAACACTGTAGTTGAGACTGCATAACATAGCTCTGTACTTGCAACAAATTCTACTGTAGGCGTACATTAGTAGTATTTTACATTTCAAATTTCCACAATCCAAGATTGTTTTCATTCCAAAATATGAATGTCAGAATGTTTGGTGTTATGAATACAATTTTGGATGCTGTCACTTCAGATAAATTCAATAGTTTGACAGCACCGTTGTCTTTGCACTTGATTTGATCTGGAAGAGAAAGTGTTTAGATTTTATGCGGTAGAATAGTAGGAGAACAGTCTATCAACCAACTACTAGAGAAAACTTAATTGTGTTTATTAAAACTCTAAATGAATATAACATTGATTTTGAGAAGTTTTGCATATAATAATCCAATGCAATGGCAAGGCTATCGTGCCTTCTACTATATTAGATGTAGAGTAAAAAACATTTGGCAAGCGCATTGGATGCTACATCATACTTTACTTCAACGCTGATAGTAATAATAATGAGCTGCATGCTATCCTTCTTCAAGCCATCATTATGGAGTTGGTGTGTATCTGGTTATTCGTCATATTTCCGCGAATTCCCAAGCGGATAATGTTAGTAATGCTTTTTACTGTGAGTATCTTGTATTCCAGTGCCAAATGATTAAATAGAACTGCTTTTGGTAGTTGATTGATGACAATTCGTCGTAATCATAAATCCCTAATTGTTACAATGCCCATCTATAAGCGTTTAATCGTGCAATGTATTTTTAAATTATGGCGACTGCCTTAAATGTTCGTCATTATTAATGCAAGCAATAGAAAGCAGGCAAGAGGAAAATACGGGGAAGAGAAGGGATAGAAGAAGCCAAATGCGAAAAACGTACCCCAGATATTTGTATCCGCTGTAGCACAATTCGGTATTCCGGTTAACGTTGATAGAGCGTGTGTGCTACGGCAATAAAGCAGATGCCACACTAAAGCCCCCTTTTTTTATAAATCTACATGCGTTTTCATATGTTTCATGATTTTGAACGAAATAACTCAATGATTAAACACAAGACGTCGAAAATAGAATGTCGCGAAAAGGGCAAACGAGCATCAATTCGACGAAACACCCATGGAAAAATGGCTTAACTAGGCAATATTTGCAACATTGCAATCATATGCTCTGCAAGTATTGGTTTGCATTGGATTCTGATCCAGTCATTAGGTATATTTTTTTTTGAAAGAAGCGACTTCAACTGCGAGCTTCTCTAAATCGAGGACGTTCCTGTTAGCATTCTGTTCAACTGAGACATATAATAGATGGTGTAACACTTTCAGCCAAGACGCTGTGAGTTTTATGCAAAAAGCAAACCAGGTAGAGCTGTACTACTGTCGATGATTCCGCGCTTTAGGATTTTTATTCTTTACATTCCTCTCATCTTCATTGTAAAGAGAGATAGTACATACAGCTAAAGCAGCACTTGCTTCAATCACGGCCAGTATCATAGTTATTGCATTGTGTGTTTATGGCCCATTTTCTACTTTCATACACGCAACAATAATAGAAGCAACTCTGTTTCCATACAGTAGTATGTGCTAAATAGGAAAAGAGCGTTGTTGGTTGCTAAGACATTAGTAAATTTAGCAATTTAGTTTTTACTGGATCAGATTTTCTTCCCTAGTACGAAAAGACATCACTGAAAATGCCAGCGCTTAAAATTAATATGATCAGTGCTACTGCAGTGGCTGCTTGGCAGAGCATTCGTATCTGTATTCTGCCTGCCTAATGGTGCTTTTCACAGTTCTCTATGTGTATGTGAATCCCGAATCAAAAGAAAAGTAATAGCTAAATACCGTGCTTCTCCTTCATTCTTTCATAGAATTGTTAGTCTGTACGATGTTTCACAGCAACAATCAGATGAAGGTTTACTAAAGCTATTATAGTGGGCCAAATATCATAGCAGTTTGCATCTGTTGCATCATCTGAGCATATCTAACTCTCATCGCAAAGAGTTATTGACACAAACCAACGCTTTGTAGTGTTAGCATGATATGTAACTCTGATCCAAGTTTTTGCAATCGGGTGAGAACAAATCAAGAGAGCCAATAAATTCCCAAATCAAGCATTATTTCCAAACAACCCGTGTAACTCTGACCATGTACATACACCAAATCATGAGAAAGATGTGCGTGTGTGTTTTTTCCTCAAACAAAATGACAGTTTTTTTGTGGATGCAAACTCGTACCAGAAATCCTGTTTTCATCGATTTACTCATATATACATTTTTATTTATTTTCTGGATTTATTCTCAAGACAAAAATAATGACAAACTGATATTTCGTGCGAATCAAATTCTTGAATCTTTCCTTGTATAAATAAGGTGTATTTTGACATGCTTTCCTTTTTCTTCTGTATTCTATCAACACACGCAAACTCATATGAGCGAAAAAGTGGAAAAATCCAGCACAACATCATCTTCATTCGAAGAGAAGGGCCAAAATGATCACATCGAAGTAACCAATGTTCCATTTGTCAAATCTGATGTCGAGAAACGCTTGGTTAGAAAGTTGAATACAAGATTACTGCCACTTGCCGGTTTGATTATCTTTCTTCAGGTACACTTCGCATGATTCTATCAAGCACACGCATTCTAAAGAAGATTTTATAGTTTGTTGATAAAGCTGCCTTGAGTGTCGCTGCCGTTTTAGGTATCATTCAAGATACGAAGATGACGATGGATCAATACAGTTGGTTGGGCGCACTATTCTACTTGGGTTATTTTGTATGGCAGTTACCCAACACGTACCTTCTTCAGAAGTTTCCAATCGGCAAATACCTTGGCACTCTTTTGATTATCTGGGGCGCTATTACTATTGCTACTGCCTTTGGTAAGAACTTTGCTCAATTAGCGGTTTTGCGTGTTCTTCTTGGTGTCTTTGAAGCCGGTACCTATCCCGCATTGATTATGATCTTCAACACATTGTATCGCCGCAGCGAGCAATCTGCCTGCTTTGGTTTCTTGTATTTGAGCAATGGTCTTGGTAGTTGTGTTGGTTCTGCTGCTGCTGTTGGCATCGCCAAAATGGGCACACGAAATGGAATTACCGCATGGCAATGGTGAGTAGAATGCGACATTCACATATTCTGGACAGACAACACTAATGCTTTTCTTTTATCAAAGGGGTTATGTTATCTGGGGTAGCATCACGGTTGCAATTGGTATCATTACCGTCATTTTCTTGATCGATAGTCCTGAATCCTGGTTCTTGCAATTGACAGAGGAAGAGAAAGAAATTGTCAAATTGCGTACTCAAGATAACGCTGTTGTGCGTAAGCAAAAGGTCAAAGTCAGTCAATATTGGGAAGCCCTTAAAGAGCCTCGCTTATGGCTTCTTTTCATCACATCGCTCTCGCACAATCTTCAAAATGGCGGTTTGGTTACTTACAGTACCGTGTTGGTCCATGGCCTTGGATTCGATGCCTATGAATCTATTCTTTTGCAAATCCCTAGTGGTGCCTTTACTGTCATTTACATTGCCATTGCCGTTTACATCAATCGCAGATCAAAGCAAATCATCTACACTGCTCTTATTTGCTATACCGTCTCTGCTTTAGGCTGTTTACTTCTTGCTGTGTTGCCCAACACTGGCGTGAAACTTGTTGGCTATTATTTTACTTGGGCCCAAACTGGAAGTAAGTTTTTACTATCGACATTGCTCGACAATGTATGCTGATTAGAATTGGCTAGGTTATGTCATGCTCATCTCCATCATTGGCTCAACTGTATCTGGTTACTCAAAGAAGATCTTTTACAATGGTGCCAACATGTTGGCATACACCATTGGTAACTTTGCTGGTCCTCTTATGCTTGTCGATAGCACAAAGCCTTCCTACACACCCACAATGTGGGGTCTCTTTGGTGCTAATCTTCTCAACATGGTGTGTCTCTTACTGGTTCGTCTGATTTTGGCCCGTATCAACAAGAAGCGTGCAGCCGAAAGAACTGATGAGCCTACCGATGTATACCTTAACTTGACAGACAAGGAAGATAAGAACTATGTCTACAATCTTTAATTAATTCAACAATCTTACTATGTAACACTTATTAACATCCATATTACCATCACATCTACTCTTTATTCATCTTTATCACTCTTTAATAACTAATTTTTCTCACTGACTCAACAGCCATCCCTTTCTTCTTATTCATACGTATAATGCTAAATCAATAAATTACAGGCTTATTTATTGGCACTCATTCGAAACATTTGAGGCGCAAGGTAGCGTGATTGCAGTACTTGTCCAAGAATAAGTAGTACATAAGCATCCCTTTGATTATCAGCTCTTCGGAAAACTTAATTTATGCAAATTTAGGGTTTATTTTCGAGATATTTTGAAAATATCAAATTTGCTAGCGATAAAGCCATTAGTCTTTTTGGTCTCTGAGCTATTGCTCATGCTCTTGCTCCTGCTTCTTCTATTTGTTGTACTACTAGACGATGCAGTCGTTGATGCTGGCTCTTCTGACAGCCGATGATCATATCCGAATGGCAGATAGATGCGACAGAATGAATGTACAAGTTTAAACGTGGCAGAGTCTCGATTTCTCCGTTTAATTTGCGATAGCAATAAATTCACAACTAGCGCCTGTGACCTACTACGATTGTATGATTTGAGGTCGCCTAGATGAATTTGTTGTCTGATAAGCTATCATATATTGTTTTTGGGTAACTACATGACTTACTGCATTTGGATTCCATGATATCCCAAACTGGACTTGTTCTGAATTGATGGTAGCTCACATTCAAGAGTGAGAAGACATGCCTCTTGGCTGCTTCAAACTCTTTGCCAGTAGTTGTGTATTGGCTATTCAGTGCATTGGTCACTTGTCTGTAGATTCTATCCTCTAGGTTCACTTCCACATCTGAATGCCGGGTAAGGTACGTTTTGTAGATCTTGTTGGCAACTTGATATCGTTCATTGTAGCTGGAGAAATTGAAATGTTCATAATTGTCGACAGCTAAATAAAAAAACTAGTAGACGCAAATTCATAAGCTTCCTGCGCATGTGCTATTTGTGCCTAGATTTACCAAATTTTCGCTGCTGTATTCATTCAACAGGTGATATAAAAAGTAAGCTAGCGGCACAGTAGAGTGTAGTAATGCTCGTAGTCCCTCTCTTCTAATCTCTTTTGCCGATATTTCCAGCTTCACTTGCTCTCCAAAAAACTGAAAAGCTTTTTTATTGCTTTTGTCGTTTTTCTTTTTATAGATTTGGGCCTTATTCTCATCACTCAATATCACAAATGGCTGTGGGAGCGGTATCGACTGTTGCTGTTGCTGCTGCTGCTGACTAACCGAAATTATGCTGCCGATCGAGAGTGATCGACCTCTTTTGTAAATGACATTTGGGAAATCATCAGACGAGTTTGTTGTAGTTGTGGTAGTGCTTGTTGACATGGATTGGTCAAAGTAGTAAGAAAGGTCATAATTGCTGTTATTGTTGCCAGAGGATGACAAAGAGTTATTTCCATTTAGTAATTTCAGATCACTATCTTCAGCTAGTACTGTTTTATTATCTTTTAATGAAGTACAACAATCTGCCAATGTTGCTGTTGTTACTGCTTCTCCGATGGATGCTGCAGGTATGGTTCTTTCGCAACACCTGTTGCTGAAGCTTGGTTCATGTTGCTGATGGAGCGTTGCTGCTGACATTTAGCGGGTTGAGATGGTAAAATGACTGAAAAAGAAAGAGAAAAGGAAAGAGAGTTCCATATCCCAAAGAAATGTAATTTGTATCCGTGTTACTTGTGCCAGATGGCATGTGTACGACGGTGTACTACAAGAATCCTCATGTCTGTTCTCACAACGTCGACTTTTATTGGATTTGAGATATTAGATATACTATAAAGTTCGCCACTTATTAAAATGATCGATAATTGACCTCATACCTTGCGTGGTCCAGAAGCTCTGCTGCACAATTTTGGTTACATACGGCTGATGCAAGATGAGAATCATAGTGTTGAGCATCAGAATCCGTGGGTACACTTGAGATTCAGGGCCGACGATCGAGCATTCATTGTGTAAGCAAAATCGTTCTTTTGAAATCTACAAGACATCGATTACGTTTTTCAGCATCGAAGGCCAAGCAGCAATCGAAAAGTTGCTCAAACAATCTTGATGGGCCTCCTTGATCGTATAAGCTTGGGCAACGCTACAAATTTACATATTAGACACGAGCATGATGTTTAATGCATGATAAGCTTAATATTCCAAATGAAAAAGGTCAGATGGCCTATCCCCAAACTTGGTTGTTGCGTTGTTGCCATGTACTAACTGAATGATGGTTGATGAGAGTCGTCGCAAGGGGCAATAAGGATTTCGCAATAAAATACGCATTTTGAAGAGCAATTCGCAACAAATTCATCTTTCGAATAAAAAATTACATGAAAAAAGCAAAAGATGGTAGCCAAGCTATGCTATCCGTACCTTTCAATCTGCAATTCCTTTCTTATTGCATCTAAATCATAGATGATTTTCATCAGAAAAGCATTTTGCCAGCCACCAAAAACAAATTTAATCGCAGCGCAGAATTTTTTCTCAAAACAGCAAAAATTGTGTTCAAAATGGATCCCATCGATCTACTTTTCAGTACAATGTTATCTCAACACCCACTTCCTGAGTTGTGGACGCATGTAGTTCGCAACAACAAGAAAGGCAAACAACGGCAACAGCAACAGAATGTATCATTCAGTCCTGTTCTCATCACCCCTCCAGTTTCGTCTGCTGGTTCGTCTCAAAACGCATCCGCAGCAACCTCTACTCCCAAACCTATTGCAATGGTTCGCCCTTTCATGAATGGTATTGAAGAGGACTCTGTCTTTATCGACGTAACAGCGCTCAAGGACAGAGCTTTACTGGACAAGGCTCTCGTTAAGTTCAACGAAGAAGCCGAACAATCTGAATTGTACGAAGACTTTCTAGGCTACAGAAAGCAAACAAGACACTACCTTGGTCACCAGTTCCTGGAAACCCTTTGGCTGCCAAATGCTGAAGGCCGCAAGACTCTTATTGAACAAGGAATCACCTTAGAGGATGGGACTTTCCTCAAAGGCTTTCCTTCCTTTTCAGAGGATGCCCAGATTGTGCGTATTACAATGGAGAAGCTTCCTTTTCTTCCTGCTGTCCAGCTGAAGAGGGAAATGGCAGAGCGCTTCTCTTGTTTTGGTGAGGTCCTTGATCATGGTATCTTCAAGACTGAGAACGGCATCTTCCAAGGGGAAGGCTATGTCACTCTCAACCTCACGTTATCCAATGCTCCAGAGAACGAATGTATGGACTCCCATGAAGATGGCTCTCAATGCCAGGGAAAGCGACACTTGGAACCTCTCAAAAGAGTTATTATCTGGGACACTCTTTCCAGGGAAGAGGATCAACGTCAAATCCTATTGCAATGGGACCAAATGCCAGCATTTTGCCGTCAGTGCCAGAAGCCAGACCACTGCCGTGCTGACTGTCCTGATTACCACAAATGGGCAATCTGTTATCACTGCAACAAGCGAGGTCATGTTTCGAAGAATTGCAATCGAAACAACTCAGAATCGGTACCCTCCAAGGTACGCGCTGTAGAGAGAACCTCGGCTAAAACCAAGGAGCGCAAGGGAGCCAAGACCTCTGCTCAACCTTCCAAGCCCTCTGAAACCCAACGTCTTGCACAGGAAGCTGCCGCACAGGACCACCATATGGCCGAAGCTCTTCCATCTCGACCTGCCTCTCCCACAGTGGCTGCTCAGCACCACCAGGAGACGAGAGTAGAAGACGCCCATATGAACGAGACCACCGAGTCTCGCAGAATGTCAGATGCTGATGCCTTGACTTCTGTCTCCCGTGATGTGCCTAGATCCGCACCTGTTGACTTTGATCCAACTAAAGCTGCCAAAAAACTGACCCGCAAGGATGGGGCCTCTGACATTGGTGATGCCCGCTACCAGAGCTCTGACTCTTCCAACACCCACAGGGAAGTAGCAACCCATCCTACTTCTGAATTTGATAACTTTGAACGAAATACGACCCCACCTGGATATGAAGGCACCCCACCTGCCAACAATCAATAATTATGAATAATATCCATCATCAACTCAAAATCGCCACCCTCAACTGCCGTGGCTTAATCAAATCAGAAAATCCCAAAAAAAGACAACAATTCATCCGGTATCTTCGCACACTAGAATATGACATACTGGTGCTACAAGAAACCCACGCATCCAACTCTACATCAATTGACATACTCAACAATCACTTTAATAGCACAAATAGTCTTTGGACGCAACATTGCGGCATCATTGTACTCAATCAACATTTTACAATCAATCTGATATCCGAAGGCATTGATGAAGGACGCTATATTCTGGCCTCCATTCACCTAACTCGCGATATTCAGGAATCCACAACCACTACACCAATTGCAACTATTCTCAACATCTACGGTCGGGCGTCTCTACATTCGGCCAGATCAGCTTTATTTACGGAACTCCTTGGCATCCCTATCGTCAAGGATTCTATTATCAACACACAACACACAACATTTATTATGGGGGACTTTAATTATCAATACAAGGATCGCAGGCTGGATGGAACACTGGCTAGCGCACCTAAGGAATGGACGGATCTATTGGATGACTACTATATTGACATCTTTGGCGATGACAAGCAGATGACCTGGCATAGTGGTAGGAATTCGGGCATTTTGGACTATGTGTTTTGCAGCACAGACTCCCATCACCAAGTTACTAGCATCAACCAACATTATCCCTCTCCGGAGTGGACGGATCATGAACTATTGGGCTTTTCATTCAAGTATCAAGACATCAACGGGCGGGGACCTGGCAGCTGGAAGGCAAACCCGTATTTGGCTCGCAATCCTCAGTTTCGCAAGGAACTAGCGGAATTCCTTGTTGCTAACGAAGAACAGTTTGCACTCATCAAATCCTTTTCTACTCCTCAACAACAGTGGGATTGGATCAAGGGGGAAGTCAAGCTCTTCATCAAGTCATTTCAACTGGCAGATCTGAACTGGAGAAGGAAACAACTGCATCAGCTTCTGTCGAAACGAAACAAGATGATGAGACAACGGAAGAACCGAGGCTTGGTTTTTCAGGGTCTTGATTATGTGAATGATCAGATCAAACAGTTGCAGCACTCCTTGGCAGAAATTGAAATTCTCAAGGCAGGTAAATTCTGGAGGGAACATGGGGAGAAGTCTCCTGGGCATCTGAAACGCTCTGCGGTGTCAAGAGAGAACAAGCGCTCCATCACTGAATTGCGTGACCCTGAAACTGGAGATCTCTGTCGTGACCAAGAGAGTATCTCCACTATTGCAACCAGTTTCTATTCCACCCTCTTCACGCCGGATCCACCGGATTCCATTGCCCTCGGTACCGTGATCCGTTCCATCCCTGGCCATCTGAAAGTTACCAGCGAGCAGCAAGAGGCACTTATGTTCACCATTGACATTGAAGACTTACTGGAAGACAGCAAACACACTCGCCGCCTGAGTAGCCCAGGACCGGATGGTTTGCCCTATGAGATTCTGTACTTGATCATGAAGTATCCGCCCTTGCATCCACTCATCACCGTGGTGTACAATGAGGCATTACAGAAGGGTAAGTTCCCAGCATCCTGGAACGAAACTATCATGTGTCTGCTGTACAAAAAGGGCGATCCTGCAGAAATGCGGAACTATCGTCCTTTGTCACTTGCCAATTCCGATTATAAGCTCTTCACCAGGCTCATCAATCGTCGAATTATGGAAGTGTCTTCCCAGCTCATCAGCCGCCATCAACTCGGTTTTCTCCCTGGACGCTTCATCGCCGAAAATGGAATGATCTGTCAGTTGATTATGGAGGACGCGCAGCGCAAATGGACAGTGGCTGAACAATCTGACACTGACCCCTCGCTTAGCGAGCTCGATGTGGACATTGGCCTGCTTTTAGACCAGGAAAAGGCGTATGACCGAGTGAATCTGGATTACCTTGACCGGGTGCTGACCAAGTTCGGATTTCCTCGGCTACTCATCAAGTGCATCAAGAAGCTGATGGGAAACAACCTGATCCGCATCAATCTGAATGGACATCTGTCAACTGAAGTGGCCAAACTACGTGGACTGAAGCAGGGTGACCCCCTCTCCCCTATCTTGTATAACCTGGCCTTTGAACCTTTCTTGCTTGCCATCCTTCACGATCGCCAGTTCCAAGGGTATCTGATGGGTGCGGAACGGACTAAAGTGCTTTGTTACGCGGATGATGCCTTGGTTTTTGTGCATGATCCTTTAGATTTGTCCCGTCTTCAGCTCCATATGTCTCGTTACTGCCGTGCTTCCAATGCCAAGTTTAACTACGACAAGGTTGATGCGTTTTCTGTCTCTGGTCGAGATACCTGGGATGTCTGGGAGGCTCCCTTGTCTGCTGCCAATATCCAACACCTGCACTCTGTGGAAGATGACGAGCCATTGATCTACTTGGGCTTTCCTCTCGTTCAAAGTCGGGTTCAACGTGTGAATTATGTCGGTACGCTGGTAACCAAGATAAAGACTGCCATCCACATCCATTCTACTCGTTCATTGTCTGTTGTTGGCAAGACTACGGTTCTCAATTCTCTGCTGCTGTCTAAGCTTTGGTATGTCTTAAGGGTAACTCCTTTGACGCTCTCAGAACTGCAGCAGCTGCGCTCTTTGGCCATTCAGTTTTTGAGAAAGCGAATCTTCCCCGTCATTCCCTGGAAGATTTGGACCTTACTGAAAGATCAAGGAGGCCTAGGTGTGCTGGACATCCAAGTGCAAGCTTCTGCTATGTACTTTCGTTGGTTGCAACCGCTGTTGACTCAGGATCAGGCTATCCTCGACGCTCATCCCGTTTCTTGTCTGCTCAGCTATCACATTCGCAATGTCACAGGCTGTCAACACCACCAGATTTCTTTGCTGTTTCCCTCTGCTCGCTCCCAGGGGTTGATGAAGCAACGAGTTGGTACTATTGACATGCTCTATCGGGCAATTGACTATCTTCCGCGATCTCCTAGCTCAACCGGCATTAACACTGCCACGGCCATGGCCCTGCCTCTGCAAGCTGCCTTCTTTGTTCCTCCCTCCTCCTCGTTTGAGATCCCTTTGAGGGTGAAAGAAATGGTAGTTTCGGACGTATTCCAGTATGATGCTCGCCTCAACTTTGTGCATTGGAAAGACACCCGGGATCCATCGTTGCTCCAGTGGAAGCGTACTCCAAACACAATCTTCAGGGCACTTGCCTCTGGTAAGCTGCAGTTCCAACCATACTTTGTCCCAGTATGTAGTCCTGCTCCCCTGATTGATTCTACCGTCTCTTTTGCTCCTCTTGTTCAACAATTTCGCTTGGGGGATGGCCAGCCCCTGATCACGACTACGGCTTCGGCCAAAGCCTTTCGACTGACCGTCTTGGCTTCTGCCTCCACTCCTTTGCGTTTGCGCACTGTTTCTGCCGCCAACTGGAAGTTCTTTTGGTCCCTGTCACTTACCTACATTCAACGTAACGTGATATACCGCTACATCGTTGGGTGCATTCCCCACCGTCGATTCTTACATCGCATTATGCCTACGGTTTTCGAATCACCTCTGTGTCCTGTCTGCTTGTCTGTTGAAGATTCCCCTAGCCATCTCCTTTTCTATTGTCCATCCAAAGAGAGAGTTTGGCAGGGTGTCATCTTTGAGTTCCTCTGGCCAACGACAACGATCCACGATGTAGAAGAGGCTCTTCGGTTTTTGGATTTTTCCAATATTTGGTACTGCCAACTTAAAGGAATCAAACCATCCCGAATCCTCATAATTGCAATTTCCCAGCTCTGGCTCGCTCATATGCGCTTCATCTATGATAGCACCCCAATTGACCACACAGCGATATTGGCCAGCATCCGAAACAATGTTCGTCAGAACATTGAGGAAGATCAGTGCCATTCCCTCCTGTAAGTTTCCTTCTATATTTTTATTATTGTTTCCTTTTCTTAGCTTAGCTTTATATTTTATCTTATATTTTATCCATATGACATATCTAAATTGCACCCGCCTCTTCACTCGGACCTTATACTCCTTGTGTACGCGGCGCAATCAATAAACAAAATTTTTTAAAAAAAAAAAAATCTACTTTTCACTATTTGACTATACAGGTCGACTAATCCACCCTATACTTTCTAATAGATACTTGTAGAGATTTTTAAGGCGCATCAAATGGTACTAATTATAACAAATATTTTGATTGAATTCGTTAAGTAATTCTTGAAAATAAAAAATGAGGTTTTCGGTGAAAATGTTGACATTTTGCATATAAACGTCTCACAATCAAAACTTCAGAGCGTTCCTTTGGGTCGAGAGGGACATTTTGATCTAATATGTGCCTTAATAAAAGTCGACGTTTTCACGTTCAAAAACGCGATAGTTTAATTTTTGATCAAAAGCATGAGGGGTACCTCATGGAAAAATCAAGGATTTTGGTCAATTTTCGATGATCCCAAAAAAGT
This sequence comes from Mucor lusitanicus, assembly GCA_010203745.1. Classification (NCBI taxonomy): domain Eukaryota; kingdom Fungi; phylum Mucoromycota; class Mucoromycetes; order Mucorales; family Mucoraceae; genus Mucor; species Mucor lusitanicus. Next base: position 939,309 of record JAAECE010000003.1, on the reverse strand, counting down.
TGAGTAAAGGTATCAGGAAGTATCTGCTAGATCAGAGTAACTATTTGGTGCTATTCTGGCAGTCTAAAACGGCTTCTAACAAGAGAAATCTCTGCTCAAATGCATCTAAGTTTAGTTGTGTTTAGCATACTATTGGGCAGTAAAGGGCATTGTATGTATGCTGCCCGCCTTTGTATGAATTGTACCTATTGACACAAAACTGGAACATTGCAGGAAAGCCATATTTATATCCGCGATCGATATATGAAAGGTTCTCATGCGGTAGAACAAAGTCTAAAATATTAGGTATGCAGTAGAAATGAGCTCTTTATTACGGTAATGTATCTACACCCGACTAGTGTTGTTGCTGCCATCATCTATTTGAAACTCTTCTATACTTTCATCATCAAAATCGAGTTGCTCATTTTCATCGTCGTCGTCGTCTTCATTGTTTGAATCATTCAATAGGTTGTCAAATTCAAAAGCGTCCTCTTCAGTTGGCCGAGTATAACTCAACTGGGTTGTGCTCAGCATGTACTTTTTGACAATGAATGCTGTGCTAGCAACACTAGCAATCATGAACACAGAAACGATACCGTAAATCATGTAGGCTTTGCCCGGCTCCTCCACTTCATCTTGCTGGTCCATGAATGACTGATTATTTTGATGCTCATCCGATTCATCTGTACCTTGTTGATCTGTTTCGAAATCATCAACACCAATATTTGGTTTATCGTCTGCATTCTTCTTTGGTTTTGCTTGATATCCTTCCTTCGTTTCACCCCACAACGTCAGTTTCCAGTCGATAAATTGCCCCTTGTATTCAGGGTGCTTTCCATCCACGATGCGCAAAGTCCATTCGCCAACAGGATCCTCTTCCCAATGCTTTACAGTCATGAATGTCCAATCCTTCAATCCAGCATCACTTTTATCAAACTGTCGAGGTGATCCTAGTTGACTGACGACCCCATGTGGGCTTTCGAGCAATATCTCCAAATCACCGCGTCTTTCATGCTCGATATTTACTGTCGCTGTGACATGCTCCAAGCGATCCAAGCCCACACCGTCAAGCATATCTTGAGTAATCGTCAATGAAGTCGTAAATGCCTTTTCCTTTTCGATGGTTCCATTGAATGAGGTTGGCGGCGTCAAGTCAGGAATATCTTGCTTCTCGTTATCAGGGTCGATGACGGACAATACCTCCAAATTGGTTTGTGGGCGCACTGATTCAAACGTCTTTGCCAACTCGACAATGCGATAGGCGTCCAATACACCATAGCCATACTTGTGGTTGAACATTCGACCAGAGGGGAGTTCTGACCAGTCATCGTCAAACAGCGAGATGGGAACAGCTGATTGCACACACAAATGCTGCATATCACGCCATGTTAAATCGGGACGCACAGAGAGGACTAACGCAAAGACGCCTGCTGCCAAAGGAGCAGCGGCCGAGGTGCCGCCATGTCGATCAGAGCACTGATTGTCTCCTACATCGGACGTGTACTATAGCAATTGCGTTAGTCAGGGGGGAAAAAGACCTAGTAGCTGGTATCTAACAAGGAAAACTTACAATATAGCCACCACTGCCACTGGAATATGTGACCACAAGTTGCGCTGCACATCTTTCAGAGTAGTAAGGGTGATTGCCTGCTTTGTCAATGGCACCTACTGTAATTGTATACAGACTATTGGTGTAACCATCAAAGTTACAGTTATCGTCATGAGCACCACCGTTTCCAGAGGCAAATACAAAGATGGAACCAGTACCATTTCGACCATTCTTGATACCGTTCTTGATGGCATCCAGGATAATGCCTTGAGGAGCCTCAGCAACCTCGCCTGAATCAGCAGGGCCCCAACTGCAGGAATAGATAGCGTTGTCCTGGTAAGCATAGTTGAGTGCAGCCGCCTCATCGGCTTCTGTAATATCGCCTGACAAAATACGGATACCCGCCACCTTGGCATCATAGGCCACACCAATACCACACACATCATTCTTCACAGCTGCAATTTCACCAGCACAACGGGTGCCATGTGTATCATCACTGAGCCTAGGCTTGGGCTCCTCTGTGTGGTCGTTAAAGTCATATGAGCCTTTTGCAAACTAAAGACACTGGTTAGCATAAAAGCACAGGATGGACATGCGACGAATAGTTACATAATTCGCCTTTAGATCAGGATGATCCATCTGCAATCCGTCGTCCAAGATGGCCACAACTACGTCTTTGCCTGTGATGCCCTGACTCCATACGCCTGTTACATTCACATCATTTCCGCGGTCGTCTCTATTAATCTATGCAGGACACAAATAGTCAATGTAGGTGCCAGCACACATATTTTAATTTATACGTTACTAGATGCCACTGTTGATCAAATCCAGGATCTCGTATGGACAGCGCTTCTTTTATGAGCTGGTATCCATTAGCGTCGTCCAGCGAAGGTAGCGGTATCGTCTCGCCATTTAGCTTGTACTCCTCTCCCTTGTTTTCAATGATGGGCGGTGGGGCTCGCTTGTGTAAGCGTCGATTTGGGATTTGTGGTTGGATATCTGTCACCATGGCATCAAAATTTCTTTTATGCTTTTTGTAATGCTGTAGCACATCTTTGCTGCCTCTGGGTATGCTTAGCCAGTAGTAATGGCTTAGTTCGCCCACCTGGCCTTCTATTCTGCCTCCCATTTCATGCGCTACCAAGTCTGCAGAGGCTCTGTCGTTGGGCTGAAGGGTATGGATTGTGTAGTAGGAGCGTTTGTCGTAATCTCGCTTTTCGATGGCCCATGTTGACTGTATCAATAGCACTGCAAAGGCCAAAATGAATGAGGTTCTCATCTGATTTAATGTATGTACAAGAGAGGAAAGAGAAGAAGTGGAATTGTGAGAAGAGCTGTTGATCAAAGAACCCATTTCTGCATCTGGAGAATTGTCGTGGGTGTCTGTATCACAGCACACTCTTGCTGCCTCTCGCCACAGGTATCTCCGCCTGCGAATGCTTGTATTTACATTTGACATTGGGTCTCGCCCAGCAAATATACCTCACTGCGACATTTTGTCAGTCCATCTTTTGCAGCGCTTTCTTTCTGCAGCAGGACCCTCTTCATGCGAGGCATTTGACAGCTCTCTTGTCTTTTTCATTTCATTTCGGAAGCATTCAATGATCAGACGGAATGTTGCCTTCTGAAAGAAGAAGCAAGCTTCTGATTAGCTGGCCAGGCCTAGAATCACTTCCGCATTTAGTTATTGAGTGCGTTGTTAGGGATTTTTTCCTCTAAATGTTGGCTTCTTTCTTGAGATGATTGCTTATGATTGCTGCCGTATTAGCGTCAATTGGAGGTGTCGGTATCTGTGATTTTGGGTGATTGCAGTAGGTATTGACTAGCAGCACATTTGAATTTGAGCCAGCTGTTTTATTTAGTATCATGAAAGCACCCTGGTAGGTATTTAATGTAAGAAATTCCTAGGCAAAGGCGTATTCGCTATCGCATTTTAGGAATTGATCTACGCTACCGAGCAATGTGTCTCAATGACAGTGATAACTTATGAGAGCAGGCAGAGTACCACATCACCTGTCAATGCAGCTGCACTAAAATCCCTCCACCAGTGACTTGAATAAGGCAAAATGACATTGAAAGACGCGCTTTGGATTTCAAACGCGATGCAATTTTTTCTTTACATCTCAATCCACAACATATACACATCATGAGTCTCTGGGCCGACAAGTACAAGCCAAAGACATTAGATCAACTCTCATATCACAAGGATTTGTCGAATCATTTGAAGAGACTGGTAGAAACATCTCATGCTCATATCAAGCATACATGCTCATCCACATGTCTCATAGGCTGATTCTGACAATTTCCCTCACATGCTCTTTTATGGCCCTTCTGGTGCTGGTAAAAAGACTCGCTTAACTGCCGTGCTGAGAGAGATCTTTGGCCCTTCAGTCGACAAGGTGTGGATTATGTGCAATCTCTGTTGTACATTGGCTAACTTTCTCTGATATATATAGCTCAAAGTAGACCAGCGTCAATTTGTCACCACTTCCAACCGTAAAATGCTCTTTACTGTCGTCTCTAGCAACTTTCATTTGGAACTGAATCCTAGGTATGCTCAAGCACGCACGCACGCACGCACGCACGCATCATGCTTGATACTGACAGATTCAATTAGTGATTTGGGCATCTATGATCGTGTTATCGTTCAAGACGTGATCAAGGGCATTGCTCAAACTCAACAAATCGACTCCAATGCCAAGCATCAGTTCAAGGGTAAAAAAACGACAATGCGCGCCCAAAGAGAAAGAGAATTGTGGATACTTACTGTGTTGTTGTATATAGTTGTCATTATTGACCAAGCAGATGAATTGACCAGAGAAGCTCAGGCAGCACTGCGTCGTACTATGGAAAAATACACCTCCTCCATGAGACTCATTCTGTGCTGCAACAGTCTTAGTAAAATCATTGCGCCTGTTCGATCTCGTTGTTTGCTGATGCGTGTTGGACGACCAGAAACCACAGAAATTGTGCGCGTTTTGCAGGACGTTGCTCACAAGGAAGGATTCTCATTACCAAAGGAACTGGCTGTGAACATTGCTGAGCATGCCGAGAGAAACATGCGTGCTGCATTATTAGCACTGGAGAGCACGGCAGTTCGACAGTAAGTGTGAATAAGAGTCAAGCTAGATGTGCGTGTTACTCATATTGCTGCCGTTGTTAGCCCTGACTTGCACGCTATCAGTAAACCCGAGGATTTGGATTGGGAAAAGGCAATCGCTTCTGTGGCAGATGCCATCATCAAGGAGCAATCAGCCAGCAAATTGCTCCAGATTCGTACCCATCTTTATGATATTATCACCAAATGCATACAGCCCTCCATCATCTTGAAGAGATTGACCTTTTATCTGTTGGAAAGGGTGCCTGAACCAGTCAAGATCAAAATCATCCAACAAGCTGCTTTCCATGTAAGTACAAGCTCCTCTTGCTCAAGTAGAAGCAATACTTATTTTTGCATAGGAACATCGTTTACACATTGGAAGAAAGGATATCTTTCACTTGGAGGCATTTGTTGCCAATGTGATGAACATCTACAAGAGGTAAATAGCAAACACATTTACAATTGTCAATAGATCACTAATTGTATTGAATAGACATTTGAACAATATGTGATCAACTATATACAAGCGAAACTAATAAAAAAATAACTGTACATCTAATCTCGACAAAAATGAATAGACTACCACCACCTCTGCTTTTGTTAGATTACAGTGTCAAAAGGCAGTGTGTAGCTAGTAGTAGTATCTTTATTTGGCTATTGTTGTAGTATGGAAAAAGGAGAAGATCATCTGATACACTAAACCACCGTATTAAAATGGTCTTGTTCTACTACCAGATAAAGGTCTTGAATCATCATTCAAATCATCATCATCATCGTCCTCATTCATTTCATCGTAGCCAGCAAAATTCAGCTCTTCATCCACAGCAGCTGTCATCTTGGAATAGTGAGTTTTACCCATGGACACATAGTAGCATGTAATCGCATAAGCAAAATAAAGCTAAGAAAAGCTTCAGTTTTTCGTATTCGCACACCTTGGGTACATGAATTATCTTACATGAACGAGTCGAACGAGACACAAGATAACAATGCTGACAATGCTCTCAGCTTTGAATGAATCGTCGTGTTGTTGCTTTTCCTCAGGCTTGTCCTCTACATCTGGTAAACTGTGATCGGTATAAACAAACCATTGCACACTAAAGACAATGGTTGTGATGGTGCTAATCGTGAAATCAATCCAGTAAAATAGTGTGAACCATCGAATAAAGCTGTACTTGTCCTAATGCAATGGATAAATATACATGTCTTTCAAGGCTGATTGTCGAGCAAATGTTTACTTTGCTAATACTGTAGAGTCCAAAGCCAAATATAAACAATGCCAAGAGTGAGTACACATGGACGCACACTACAAACGGATTGCTGTAATCGAGTGAAATGAGTCCATAGAACCCTGAAAGTTTGTTGAGCTATGCTAATGTTAGACTGATTGATGAATGAATAGCTGCCTGCTGCTGTATTTACTAGACCGAATATTGTAATCAAATAGACACCTAAATTATCAAGCTCGGTCAACATTGTGTCCTTGCTCAGCGTCTCTGAAGGGCATTGCCTACCTGTTTTCAGCGGGATGAAAAAGCAGCAGTTCCTTGATTGTGAAAATACAGCCATGTTTTATCTATATATACTGATGATGTTTGGACTAAAATAAGAGAATTGAAGAAGGAGAAACAGCAGAATTCAGGTATCACTAGCAATAAATTGGGCCTCGGAGAACCGGCTATCTGGATACAGCTTCGCATCTTGCCCTTTTACATCGTCACAATTACACCTCTTCTTCTTCATCCTTTTGCTATTGGCAAAAGTTAGCATTTGAAAATTCTTTTCTTTTTCTTTTCCCATCTCTTTCTCGTTTCTATCCAATTTATGTTTAAATACACCAAGAGCCAGCAAAGAAACCAAGAGCAACAGCATGAAATCCTGAATACTAGACGACGAGCGTCAAAGACAGCCCATGTTCCGGCAGAAAGCATCACAGCAGCCAAGGAAATGTGCGACGGTGCTGCATGTCGATTACTTGATCTGCCTACCGAGCTCCTTCATCGCATCTTTGTCTATGCACAAAATCCAACATTAGCCATTGTCTGCAGACAGTTTTGGAGCCTGGGACAATCAGCCATGTTACGAGCCGACTATTTAATGCATCGATATGGTCCGACGGCTGTGCTAGGCGAGACAGCAATGCGGCGACATATTGTGTCACTACCAACGATTCATCAATTGCTCAGGCTCAACAGTGATCCCACCGCTGACGATAACTGGCTATTCACCAAGGCATGCGAATTGGATCAAGTGGACCTGTGTAGACGGATAGTGCAAGTGGGCCCTTGCAATGTACCTCATTTGATCAGCATAGCAGCAATGAAAGGCTCCATTGCAGTGGTTGATATGTTGGTGAATGAATTTGGAGCCAATGTACATCACGAGAGCGTACTGGCATTAGCCTGCAGAGAAAATCAAGTGAGGCTGATCAAACACCTGGCAAAAACTTACAGTATCAATGTGCATCATCATAGCGAACGCCATTTAAGGAATGCTTGCTTGCATGGGTTCTCAGAGCTAGTGAAATTCCTGCTGGATGGGGCCAATGTCCATGCTTACAACGATGCTGCCATACAAAATGCCTCTTACAAAGGGTTCAGCGACATTGTGGCGCTGCTCTTGGATGCTGGAGCTCATGCTGACACCAATCAAAACGTCTGTATACAGCATGCTATCAACAGTAACAACTTGGATATGGTCAAATGCTTGATTGAGAAAGGCGGTGTTGATCCAAGATGCAACCACGATTGGCCACTAAGGCACGCGTGTCGACAAGGATTCAATGATATTGTTGATTACCTCCACAATTGCATAGGCACCCTTGATATCGGAGATGGAATTCTGCTGGAATTGGCGCTGGTTCACGATCAATTCGACACGCTGAAGCTACTACTGGACAGTGGCGCCAATCCCAACTGCAATGGTGTTCTTCACGGCGTAAAGTACGCAATGAACCCCAAGAATAGATCAAGGCACAACAGGGAAATGATTCAATCGTTACTCGACGCAGGGTTCGAGATCAATCGACAAAATGAAGGCATTTTTATGATGTCAGACAACAAACTTGTACCCTCTTTATTATCATGAATTTGATTATTTTGTACATCTCGCATGCATTCATGTAAATACTACTCTTTCATCCAATATACCCACTCGCCACTCTTTTTGTCATTGCATCAATAAACAACATGAAGCACCAGCATCTTAATTTTTCAGGTACAAGAGGGGACCTGGTGTTCATGGGTCCTCTCTCGCTCACTTTGATTTGAAATCAAGTTTTAAAATGTAAAACCTTGCGAAACCACCAATCAGACGTGGTATAATTATGTCAAATTTGTAGGTGCAATTTCCCAATTTGCCAACAATGCCGATTTCGTATCACCGTCTATTCAGTTACGAAATCATGATTTTACATGTACAGCAGAATTACGTCTTTTGAACCCGCTCACGTACCTGATATGGATAGATGACACTGATTGAAGCCCAAAAATCACTAAACTGGCCTTTTAGAAAGGCACATTAGAAGGGCTTTCATCTCATCATGCTGATATCCATCTCAATGTTTCGCTCTCGTCTGGATAGATGCGCTTTACAGATTCATTGCGCAAGTAGAGCATAGATTGTAATCTGTGCACTGACATGGATTGTTTACATGTATAGTATCGATTCCAAGGGCAATCAAAATATAGAGATTATGTAAGCTTTAGCTGGTTTCGTTAATTGAATATTACACACAAATGACAGTAAAACATTTCATGTAGTTATAGCGTTTCACATTAGGAAGCAACATTTCTGCTTTTGTTGTGCTACTGTGTCTATAGATTGTTAACAATGCATATGATATGGCGCATCCAGAGCTGGAATGTCTGCTCTGATACGATGCACATGAGGTCATTCAATGTCTGTTAATCGCGGGTTTTCCGCGAGCCAATTCGCAGATGCCAAGCACGTTCGCATTTGGCCATAGGATGATGTCTGCAATCTTATTCTTGTGTGAAAAACGGCAATGAGAAACTCTAGGCTACCGACTGCAGTTGAATTGGTATTTCAACAAACTAGACATGTACAGTTTAAACATGCTCATTTGTGTGACAATCAGGCCCTCTTCTCTCTCTCAAGATTTTGATGGAAGAAGAGAAAACTCGGGCCAGAATATTAGGAAATATGAGAATGAGTGTATCTGTTATTTTTTGCACTAGTCTTTAAAGATTTGGATGATTGCGAACTTTCTGCTTAGCCTGGAGCCGTTTTGCTATATCGACTGATGGATGTCAAGCAATTTTAACTTTTTCTTAAAAAAAAGAACTCTATTATTGAAACATCTATAAAGTCGACTGCATGGTCCGGATTTCTACCTGACCAAGTTTCATTTCCTTAAGAGAAACGCATTTTACAATTAAGTTAATGAACTGCATGATTTTGCGTTGTTGGTCTCCATATCTCTTCCATTGAGATCGGCATCAAAAAAAGCTGTGCCTGGATGTTGAAGGCAGCAAATGTTGACATATCACATCATTTCAAAAGCAAAAGCCTGCAAAGAATAGTATATATACAAACGAACATTCCGTCATGCTATAATAATCATTCGATATATACGCAACTTTTTTTTTTTATATTATATATTACAAATCCTCATGTATCTTGGTTTCCTAAAACATCATAAACTAACTTTTGATCCATTTCAATCTAAAAGGTTTCACATTGAACTGTGGCAATTTTGCATGCTGTATTTCGGGGCAAAGATGCACACAGACACATGAATCATGTAATACGCTTTTTCATACTTGTGTGGACCGTTTAAGGTTCAGAAATGAAAATGGAAATATCATAATGATTGCCGCCCTCTTGATGTGCAAGAGCAGGGCTTTGTCAATTAAGCTTTTTCTTCTGTGGATTTCCTATCAAAATGGCGCAACCGCAGCTCGTTTTCATATCGAAGCTTCCATTCGAGGAGCAAGGCTATCTTTTGCGCTGTAGACCGAAAGGAGTATATCATCATTAATCCGTCAAAATAGGGCCGCAGTCAGTATCAACGATGGGTTCTTTTTGTATACAAGGGGTGGTTTTTTTATTGTGGTTGAAAAATGTACAGAACTAAAAGCTATAGTTGTTGATTGTGAAATGTTGTGCGTTTAAAATGATAATAGTAGTATAAATGAAAATGCTTTGAATAATAGTAACTAGTTGGAGGGAGGGGAGGGGAGGAAGATGCTTTTTCTTATCCCACAAGAAAGAAAGACGATCTGGATCTTTTTCCTCATGTGCGATTTCTTGAGAAAGATTCATGGCACGTAGAGATCTGTTGGCGGAAAGCATTGATTTGCGAGGTTGTATTGTTGCTGATAACAGCGGTTGGGGAGAGATTGCGTAAAGGTGGCAGCTTGATGGGATATGAGACTGAGCATGTTGGTGAAGTAGTGATACGGGTCATCAAGATGGGCTCTCTTACCACCGGCTCAGAGCAGAATTTGCCAAAGCCCTGCAGAGCCTCAAATTCGTCAGGAGTGATATCAATGCCATCAGCCTTGAAGCGAGATTGCAAGTAGGAAGGCATGCCGGCATGTCGAGTTGCTGAATCCACATCTTCGTCTGCTTCTTCGTCAGATGCTGTATCGGACGAGCTGGAGGAGGAGGAGGGTGTGCTGTAACTATGACCTAATTCTTGGATAGGAGTCGAAAGATCCACGTAGGACAAACGTCTTTTCAACATGGTGAGTGTGGTTTCACTGTGCATGGAGTTCTTGCGTGGTGGGTGTTGATGTTGGGTCTGATGGAAATAGTCGGGAGGTGTCACAGGAGCAAAGGCCTTGGGCTGCGCTACTGCACTGAGAGCAGCATTGGATGGTGGAGGAAGGGCATGCATCATGCTTGCGCTGTGGGAGGGAGATGTGGGGCTGCTATAGTACATTGGGCTCCATTGTCGCTGGTTTTGTTGGGACGAGGCGCTGGTAAACTCGGAGGACGACGATTGCTGAGGCGAGTAGCCATAGAACTGCTGCTTGTACCTGATAAAGTCCTTCTCAGAGGCGGGGGATGTGGGTTGGTGCTGTTGACTCTGATAGTATGATGCGAATTTTTCCTCATCGCTGAGCAAATGATGATGATTCTCCATCAAAATAGTGCTTGTAGCAGGAGAGCTTGGCAATGAAGGAACATGCATCATACTGTGATCTTCGGGAATGGACATGGGCGACAGCTTTCCTTCAGAAGCGTCCGAGGAGTCCTTCTTCTTTGGGCGGTTGTGGGTGTGGGTGTGCTGCATCATATTGTCAAATCTGCTAAACATGCGATCACAATTAGGCACAACACATCTGAATGGTTTCTGGAGGGAAAATCAAGCCAATTGACGTCAATGATCATCATTTCATCTAGCAATGTTTACAAATAGTCACCTCGCCTGTGTGCTTTCTGGCATGTCTGGCCAAATGTTCGCTTCTGGTAAAGACCATGTCGCAGTTGCCAAAGCCTGTGCACTTGAACAGCTTGGGCTCGGATCTGCGTCCTGGAGTTCGTTTCTTCTGTGGCATGTTGTGAGGAGCACTTGATGAAGAGGCGGCGGTGGATGGGTGGTGAAAGGAAGTCAGCGTGGATAGATTAAATACGGGTTAAATATTAAATAAGGGGTGTTGTCAATTCACAAGTGTCAAAATGGCAAAGAAGAGCAATGAATCGAAAAAGAGAAAGGGGAAGGGCGCAGGCTCCTATAAATTTATTCCTTTTTTTTTTCACTGGGACAGTGTTTTAATTATAGTTCTTTCTCTCTTTTTCTATCCTAAATGACAAAATGACACACCGTCATGCAATCGCACAGCGTTCGTCCAGGGCACAAGCTAAAATTTTTTATTTTTCAATCACCTTCTTGAGACATCTTTTTGTCTCAGTCAAAGCTAAAAGGAAAAAATGAGCAGCAGAGAACAAGATCTAGGTTCAATGAATGCGAATTGACGACGCTATGGATGTTTCAAACCGATCATCTCATGTTAATTTATCAGACTCCCCTTGTTCGTTTTTTTCCAGTCTTGTCAAAATGCTGACCGCACCCGCATATCTGTGGATGCGAAAAAGATTTTCGTTATTAGTGTCAGCCTCATTTCTTATTGTGTTTTGTGCACCCTACCGTGCGTTTTGACCATATCGCTGCGATGTGATACAAATGGCATCAGGACCCAATGAGCCGATTTGAGACCCAAACCGTGCCTATAAAATTACTGATTTTAGACCTCGGCTCTTTTTTCAGGTACACTCCGCTTTCCAGCTCAGCTCCTTCCTGCTGACACTTACTAATAGATTGCCATTTCGAATACACTCTAGTTGATGATTCTTTTTATACCACCATTGATACACTCGGCCGTTCTCTGGAATGGTCAATGCAAGAGGTGAGCAGACTCATACATTGGCTGTCCTGCAAAACACTCACCTTGCTCTGACATTGGCTCACCAACCCAAATCACATCATCTTTTCCCATCAGAATCGATTGACCTAAATGCCCTGCGTTTGTGCGACCTTCTATCAGACCCATCATTCCATGTTCCATAGCGAGATTCGGCACAACATTTCTTTTGATTACATGATGTTGCTGCATAATATTCCAATCATACAATCGCACAGTGCCCCCTTGCCAAAATGTCTGTAATTTTGACCTGGTTTCCTATTTGCAAGCAATCTTTAGTTATACATATATATTACAGTTGCTCCAACTTACTTCTGATGGACTTGCAATAGCTAGGGTATCTTGCCCTTCATTTGTAGCTAATACCCTATAAAAAAAGATACCAATTTCCTGTTAGTTTGTTTCTTGTTTTCCCATTCCATTGACCTTGTTCATTTGATCTCAGGTGAAACTGGGTGTGTGTGTGTGCTTTTAGTCTTTTGGGCCTTACTTTCCATATTGTTGAAATTCTTTGGTGCCAGTAATTGTCCACTTTAATGTGTAGGTGGATGTATCGAATGCATAGACTCTTCCAACACGCTGCATTTGGCCTACGGAATAACTAGGAGCGCTTATCAGAAGCGTGTCTTGAATGATGACTACGGACTCGCCAAAATGATCATAGGCATGTGCATCTGGATTTTCAATTACGAAATGGGGTTGCGTCAATTGGTTTTCATGATTGAGGTAGATGGATACCTTTCCTGCCTAGAGAAGCCCACTATTAGCTTGCTTCTCTCTTGCGTGTCAGCAACCTACCTGTGGTTGGTCCCCAACAGGACATAATGGACAGCCAATCACCAGGTCCTTGTAGCCGTCTTGATCCACATCGATCCCCGCTAAAACCGTTCCTTGCGATCCTTGGAATTGAAGCTGAATTCGGACACACCAAGACTCTGAAAGCCCCGTTTGAGCTTGTCCAAAATAGACATCCACTCTGTCATTGAACGGCGTTGCAATGGCCAAGTCATCGATCCCATCCTTATTTAAATCCAAGACCGCCATAGACCAACCAAATCGACCGTGGTGGGTGTCACCACGCAGGAATGTGTGAGAGACATTACGTATGTCCGTGTCTATATTTGCAGCACCAGGCTGCAAGTTGCCGTCCAACAGGAATACCGCTCCTGTCTGCAAGCCGTCCTTGGAGTAAAACGGTGCAGAGATGGCAATGTCCATCTGATCATCGCTACTGCTAGTACTCCTAAAATGGCCAGAGACAATTTGATGCCCCACCCGGGAAGATGACATTGGGATCGTCAATGTGATTTTGGACCTGGACTCTGGTTCTTGGTGAAGCGATAGACAGCGATGCTTGTTGAGGCCATTTGATGAAAATCCTGTCTTCACGTTGTCCGCATTTGTAATTGGGGTTGAATCCTCAAACACAGGGCGGCCAAACGGCTGTTGAATAGCACCAGCATGCTTTTTGTTGTGATTGTTGCTCAAGGTGGGTGACACAACCGTTGTGGTGATGCGAGGAAGCATATCATCATGCTTCGCCATACGTGTTTGTTTTGTTTTGTTGACAGTCAGTGTCAACACACCTGTCGTGGCATCATAATCTTGGTAAATCGTGTTTTCAGCGTTTTCCCCATTACTAGTAGTGCTGCGATACGGTGATTGAATGCCGTGGTTCAGACACCTTGCTCTTTTGTGGGCTGGCCCTGCTGTCTCTGCTGTTGCCGCGCTGAAAAAATAACTGGCACATAGCGTGTCTGGATGTTCATGTTTTGCGCCGTTTTCAAATGCATTGACGAGTTCTGGGTAGCAATCTGATACGCTGCCAGATAAATCTTCGATGCCTGTGCGTACGTTGTCAGAGATATGCTGTGTTGGTCATTGTCGTGCAATCATAATATATACCTCCCCTGTAGTAGTCGTACAGTTCCTCTATCAAAAATGGACTTTTCGCGCCATAGTAGCCAAACATCAATTGACCAAACTCGACATCTATTTTGGTCGCAGCAAATGCGGCGGCCATACAATACTGGATATGCGATGCGAGGGGTACTCGCTGCCCTGAGGATGCGTACAGTCTTTTGTAGATTTCGATAATGTCGTTTACTGGCACCTTCCATGTTTCATTCAAATAAGACAGCTTGCTTGAATGCCGTAATGTGAACTCTGCCCCTGCATCAGCCGCTATATGAGACTCCTCCGCATTGCCATGGAAATCCGATTTCGCCATGGCAACGATGAAATAATCTTGAAGACCGCTCAAGCTATGCCATTTCACATCAGCCATACCATGTGACATGATGGCAAATACAAACGATATCAGCCCCTAACTTGCGTGAGTATGGGGAAGTAGCTGATTTGATTCACTAAAACATGTACCTTTACATGCGTGTCTGTGTGGAATTGGGTTGCTGGATACACCTCTCGAATGTAATTTACAGCTGTCTTTATGAATGATGGCCAATGCGCTACCGGTGCCATGGATATTAGCAACAATGTGATTGACTAGTTTAGCGCATGCTTACCATCCTCTGATTGTTGATTGTTACCCAAGCATTGGTATCCCCTATATATACAGCAACAGATCAATGAATACAGGCTCGCTGATGGATGCGATTTGTTGAACAGCAGCAGTTGTACCTACCAATCTGGGAAAAACGATCCAGCTTGTGTATAGCTAGCAGAATCAAGTAGGTCATTCTTGTATAGCTGTTGCGTTGGTGTTGTAGGTGTAAAGTGCTCCAGGGACCGAAAAGTAACCTCGTTGTGAACGGCACTAGTAGACAAAACAGCTTATCAGTCAACTCGCTCGGCAAAACGCTCTATCAATACCAAACATACATCCCGCAAGCATTTGTCATGGATATAAAGAGCAGTAAAATGAAGCATCGTCTAAAGAAATACATGGATAGGTATATGCAAAAGAGCAACGAGAAAAACAATATTCGCAAAAGGGGGGAGGGGAGTCAAGTGCGAGAAAAAAAAAAAAAAAGAAAATCATACAAATTAAATCTTACTGGATATATCATTTTTCGGCTCGCTTTGACGTTAATCCATGTATAGAAAGACATCCTTACATCAGAAATCTCTATCAGTTATGAAGCTCTTGAATCGTACCTCTATTATTTTATGCTGCTCAGTTCATTTCATGTATTGGAACGTCTTCATCTATTAAGCAGCAGTGCTGCTGTTTGTTTCCATCTATTCTGTAGGGATTCATGCGCATGACGAAATATTAAGGTTCATTTGCTCGGGATTCAAGATCAGTCCTATTTAGCGGTAGATTGTGGGTTATCGACGCTTGGTAGGTTGATCTGTACGACAAGCAAGAGATTCAAAATGTCAAGCATGGCCTCTTTGCGGCGATATTGTGTAATTTAGTTATTGCTGTTTGAGTGCTCTGATCGAGAGATGGTAGATTTCGATCGCTCTGGTTACTCTTGGCCACGAAGAATCAGATGCCCCATGCGATCCAGACCGAGCTCACAACACTCTATTACTACTATCAGAGCTTTTTTCATCATCTATATCTATACGCTCGGTATTGCATCAAGCAAATCTTTCCAATCCGTGCATCTATCTCTATACAATGCGTAGAACGCAACGCGATCGTGATGGTCGAAATCCAAGATAACTTTAGTCATAGTTGACAAAGTAACAAACGCGTTTGTTATTGAAAGCGACCTTTTTTCTACTTTATCAGGCTAAATGAATGCAAAATCAAGGAGTGAAGCAGTTTCAATGAAAGAAATCCTCTCAAAATAGCATATTCAGGTCATAATCAACGTGTACCCAACTGCTGAATGCTTTGAAAAGCTCCTAGTACGAGCAAATACCAGCTAAACTTGCTGATTATCGCTGAAAAGGGGGTATAGTGAAGATCCTCAGTTGTAGATACGAGCACTTTGCTTAGCATCGCGCCCAATGATTCAACGTGAGAATATATGCATGAAACAAAGAAATCTGCACGCACAATCTCGAGATCACTGGCGGTAATATGAACCAAGGAGGTTGTTGACAGTCTTTCAGTCATCGAAATGATGGAGGGATCAGGAACACACACACACCCCAACGAATCAAACAGGAATCAGCTTTTGGCATATGAAAACCAGGCACAGACCATAACAGACGCTGCTAGTAAAGATTAGCCATCCAGTCTTATTCAACCACGATAAATGCAATTAAAAATGAAGCCTTGTGCAAGGTTACCCGTTCCCATCTCCTACTCTACAGTGCTGTATCGCATATTAAGGTTTAGTTGTCCGCCTCTATTCTGGGGAGAGAACGAGAGAGGGAGATGTAGAGAACGAGAAATTTATGCTAGACTGCAAATGTTGATTCCATGGGCTAGTTTGACTATATGGATTGGACTGATTCAGCTCATATTCTCCTGGCCAGTCGCTGCCGAGAGTATGCAGCCTGCCATGATGCTTTGCCTCTTGTCTGTTTAAGGTTAAACACATGTAGAGAAGAAGCAAAAGAAGTGAGCTTTAGTTGGCGGCTTCTAAATGCCATCACTACGCTTAAAACCAGTCCATTTACAATGGCTTATGATGTAGCATGGATACATCATTGATGGAGAGCAGACATTCTGGCTAGACTCAAACGAGTAGTCTGTATACCTTTTGGGCATGCAAGCTGTAACAAACGTGTATGTGCTACACCGTCAAATAGATGGGATCACAAATAGATGCAAATTGCTTAATAGCTAGTAGCCAATTGAGCGGAGCCAGGGACAGCCTTTCTTACAGATCCTCCCTGATGATTGGAAGAAGGAGAGGAAAAATTTTCAAACCAAAAAAAAAAAATCTTTGAATAAAAGGACCATTTGAACGCGCAAATCTTTGCTTCCACCCTCTTTTTTAACTCCAAAATCATGTCTACTAACAACTATAAGGTCGCTGATATCTCCCTTGGTAAGTTCATGCGCATTTGATTTGGGAGCATGTCATTAACCATGTACATTTGATAGCCGCTTTCGGTATGAAGGTAAAATTTCGCATCATTTGCATTTGATTGATCTTAGGAATTGCTGATAATTAACGCTCATGTATCTTTTTTTGATTTGGCATCTATCAGGAAATCGAGATTGCGTAAGTGATAACTACTCGGTTTATCTATGAAGGCTGTTTACTAACGCACGGTTCATTCTATAGCGAGAATGAAATGCCCGGTTTGATGGAAATCACCCGCAAGTATGGTCCCACTCAACCCCTCAAGGGTGCCAGAATTGCTGGTTGTTTGCACATGACCATCCAAACTGCTATCCTCATCCGTACCTTGATTGCTCTCGGTGCTGAGGTTACCTGGTCTTCTTGTAACATCTTCTCCACTCAAGACCACGCCGCCGCTGCCATCGCTGCTTCCGGTGTCCCCGTCTATGCCTGGAAGGGTGAGACTGATGAGGGTAAGTTTATCACTGAGCATATGTCATGCCCATGTATCTAATGTGTACTAGAATTCATCTGGTGTATCGAGCAAACCATCATGTTCCCCGATGGTCAACCTCTCAACATGATTTTGGATGATGGTGGTGATTTGACCAACATTGTTCACGAAAAGTACCCTCACTTGCTTCCTGGTATCAAGGGTCTCTCTGAGGAAACCACCACTGGTGTCCACAACTTGTACAAGATGTTCAAGAACGGTGAGCTCAAGCTCCCTGCCATCAACGTCAACGACTCTGTCACCAAGTCCAAGTTCGATAACCTCTACGGTTGCCGTGAGTCTCTTGTCGATGGTATCAAGCGTGCCACCGATGTCATGATTGCTGGTAAGGTTTCCGTTGTCGCTGGTTACGGTGATGTCGGTAAGGGTTGTGCTGCTGCTCTCCGTGCTTTCGGTTCTCGTGTCATCGTCACCGAAGTTGATCCCATCAACGCCCTCCAAGCCTCTATGGAAGGTTACGAAGTTACCACCATGGAGAAGGCTGTCACCGAAGCTCACATCTTTGTCACCACCACTGGTTGTCGTGATATCATTGTCGGCCGCCACTTTGAGAACATGAAGGATGATGCTATTGTCTGTAACATTGGTCACTTCGATATTGAAATCGATGTCGCATGGTTGAAGGCCAACGCCGCCTCCGTCTCCAACATCAAGCCTCAAGTTGATCGTTTCACCATGAAGAACGGTCGTCATGTCATTCTCCTTGCTGAGGGTCGTCTTGTCAACTTGGGTTGTGCTACTGGCCATCCTTCTTTCGTCATGTCCAACTCCTTCTCCAACCAAGTCTTGGCTCAAATTGCCTTGTGGACCGAACCCGAGAAGTGGACCGTTGGTGTCCATGTCCTCCCCAAGAAGTTGGATGAAGAGGTTGCTCGCTCTCACTTGGGTAAGCTCGATGTTGAGCTCACTGAACTCTCTCCCGTTCAATCTGAATACCTCGGTATTGCTGTTGAAGGTCCTTACAAGCCCGATCATTACCGTTACTAAGCGGCCCCACCTTGCATTTCTTTTTGTATATCATTAATATATGATGCCTCTTCATTCTTTCTATAAATACAAATGAAGTTGCATCCACTTTTATTGTAAAAAATGAACGTTTCAACATGTTCTCTTGTCAAGATATATATAATGCTGGTAGTGCACATAAAACCAAAAAATAACTGGCATTCAACATGTGAATAAACAAATTTTAAAACATTAATCTCTTGCTTTGCCCATGAAATTCTGTTGCTGAATAGTATCCAATGTCAAATCTTTTTGATGCGAAAGTACTTTATAGACAAATATGTGCCTGCAAAGTTGATGATTCACGCTTGTATCAATAGGATCAATTTATGGAAGGGGCAGACAGCATTTTATAAGTGCCTTTGATGCTCAAATCTATGAAGAGCATTGCTTGATCTGGCCGTGATTTTTCGGGACAGAAACTGCTTGAGGCTGCCAGAATAGAAGACTTGCAAGATGGATTAAGCAAATAACTTTGATCAATCATCAGCAAATGTCAGCCAACGCTTAGATGACTCAAACTGAGGCTTACATGATATACATTAGACATGCAATTGATGTCGTATAGAAGCCAGAATCACTTACTGCCATCGACACTTTTAAATTGTTTTACAAAGTTCAGTATGATCCCCTTTTCTTAAATACATGTCCAGCGAGTGCTCTTTTTCAGGCGTCGCAATGATTGATATTGACTGGACTCGCGAAAGAATCAAGTGCTGGAGACAAAGAGAGGAGGCAGGTATCAAGTAACCACTAATTAACGACCAATTAGTCGTAAGAAGGCTCATTTCATGGTCTTTGGCGTTTGCGTTTACTTTAACTTGTATGCTCCTAGTTGTTTGAATTATCTCAGCTATGGTGATGGGAAGGACTCATCTTGAGTTGCAAATGATGCAAACCAGAATTGTGTGTTGGAAAGACAAAATCGCAGAGGAGCTGTATTGAGATGTTACCATTGATTCCAACATATCGAATGCATCGAACGTCGAGTTTCTACATTGTATTTGATATACTTCCTGTAATGCCTTACTGATTTCCTTTTCGCCCTTGTTGATGTAGCTTGTTACGTACAGGAACAGCAGGTATATTCATAAACAATGCATGCAATGCATTGAAGATCCAGATCTGACGCTTTCATTGTATTTTTTTAACAATGCCCATCCCAACCAGCTAAAGAAACCCCTCGAAAGTAATGCTTGGGCTCTCCAAGTTATCAGCATTTGCATCCAACGATTTCAGATTTGGTAGTATTTTGCATGATTACAATGGAGCTGTCGTTCTGTCTAAAGTTGTTGTTTATTCTCTATGAAAAGCCTCACTACTACTCCAGTTTCTGCGGCTCAAATTCTCTATTGATAATTCTGATTGCTGTAATTTCCACTTTTACTGCATACTGGTCTCGTTACTCTCGTAGGCTGCTTCCCTCATTGTCACATTTATGACTCGGTTCAGTATTGGCTCCTAGCTGCTGCTTTTTCGCTCCCTGGATCTGAAAAATGCTTGTCAGACATCTCCCTTTACGATGTCTCTCGCCACATTTTTTCACAACATTAAATAATGGTTGATTTTTGTCCAAATTACACAAAATGCAAAAACAAAATGTGGGAATAGACGTATTGGAAAGGCCTGCTTCCTGTGGTAGTCGGCATGGAAAGTATCGTTTTCAAGCGGGGGAAAATGCGTACCTTAAATTGCAAAACGCTATGGAATTGAACAAAGCAAGCTACAGCTCTCAAAACTCGACAGGTGGTATAACTATGCGATATTTGAAAATTTGGTATTTACCATTGATCCTAAATCGATTCTGAAATCCATGAACCTCAAAATTGGATGATTGTTGATAGTAAACACCCCTTGTACTTTATATGTTTTCTCTACAGAATAAAGAGGAAAATTTAATGGTGCCCATATTAAGGGTCTTGATCTGCGTTATTTAGGTAATTTTTGAGGGTGTTGTTTTGAAGGTTTTTTTTTAGGAATAAACAATTTTCTATTATATTGACTACACCTTTAATTGCATTGGTCATATAGCGAAAAAATTACCCTTCGAATAATACTTGACTTAAAGCTCTAGCATAACTCTAGCATGAGAAATCAAAAGTTTTGTTGTGTTTTGAAAATACCACACAATTTTTTCCCTTGCTATATGACAGGCAGATTTTGGTCCAAATTGGATGTTTTTCCCTGGACCCCTTTTTGGCAATATCCCTACCAAAAATCATCGGATTGACATGAAACAAAGACGATTCAATAGCTGTACATTGGATCTACCATAATATGGCAATTTAAAGTACCAAATGTGCATAGCATATTGCACTACTTTCTATAAGCATAGGTCATTAGTAGAAGCTGCATTGATACACGATATGCGGTACTTTTGGTACTCTTGAGCGTTTTTAAAGTAAAGCATACACAAAATTTTCATCGTTTTTTGTCTGGTGGTAATCAGCGCGTAGTCCCAAAAGATACCAATTGTTTGAGGTCATTATCAAATCTGTAGCATCAGTTGCCGTAGATTTATAGAACACCAAAGGTGCTATTCTCAGCCAAATTGTTCAAATTTAGCCCTCAATATCTTGTCTTCCAAGCCGTTCTAGATGCTGGAAATAGTGCGAAATGATTGCTATCGATCACCATTTACATCCTAAACCTTCATTTTTATTTTTTTTTGGATCGATCCAAATCGTCGAAAATTCACGTTTTTCCATGAGGTACCCCTCATGGTTTTTGTTGAAAATCAAACGATCGCATTTTTGGAGGCAAAAACGACACTTTTTACTATGATATATATTAAACCAAAATGACCGCACAGATGTAGGGTAGCCTGTGCAACTGCTATTTCAAACGTTGTATATGCTAAATCTCGACTTTTTCTGGAAAAACTGCTTTTTATATTTTTTCAAAATTCTTTATCTTTTCATTCTAAAAGTATTTTAAAATTAATACCACTGAATGCGCCTTCAAATTCTCCCCTTAAGTTTATTAGAAAGCATTATACCCTGAGCACACTTTATATAGCTAATTTTAACAAAAAGGTTCACAAATGTCAAATTATATGGATATTGATTCAAAAAAATCATCGCAAAAAAATCATTTGGGTACAGTCACCACAGTGCAAAATGTTCATTGTACACGTCATTCAGATTCCGCGTGCTCTGTGCTGCGGCAGCCTATTGACTGCAGTCACCCTTAGCAACGCGTTTTTTTTTTATTTTTTTTTTCTCGCACTGTTTTTGCACTGCTCTGTTTCTATTAAACCATATACTTTTTATTACTTTTCATTGAATACAACGACACTTTTGACAAAAGAAGCTTGCCTTTACAACCATCAGTACCCAAGACGACACCTTTCAAGTTTGTTACAGTAGGTATCAGCCGATAAGAGCCATTTTTTGTGGTACAATATACAGTAATACTAATAATTACTACGTAGTTTATTTCAGGCCAGTTCGTTGCAATATATTGATTGTGTTCGGTTTGTATTTGGTTTGTATATTATCCCCCTTCTTTGGTTGCCATGGATTACATTCATTCAACCTTTTACTACTTTCTTTCTCGTGATACTGTGCATTCTTTTAGTTTGCTCTATTGCGATTTATTCTTTCCCCCTTTTCTGCACGCAACTATTTTTCTGTTGCTGTACCATAGTGCTATGGTGTATTCTTTGATACATTGTATCGCTGGCAGTGCTGCTCTATTGTGGAGTAGCTTTGCATTCTTTTTGTTCTTCAAGTATTATTACTTGTTCTGTATTACTGGTGGTATTGGTGTTCTTGCTTCGTATGAGGCAACCACGATACTTTTTTCGATTACTTTTGTTTTCTTGTACGCGTCATTTTGATGATACACATTGCTTGCTACTACGATTTTGTGCGTAAATGTATTGCAATGTTTCTGTTCTTCATCACATTCTAGTGATGCCCTCTTGTTACTTTCCCTTCCTTTTCATGGTTCTTTGAGCCATAATCCTCCTTTTTCGTTGTGTGGATAAGCCTATCGTTGAAGCACAACTAGGTTTGATTCAGAGGCTGAGGGTAGATAGGCTGCCCTCACTTGATTTGCATCACTTACTTGGTGCTAATTGAGAGTCTCAAGCGTTTGCACTATAAGCTGGGGTGTGTAGTAAGGCATATTCTGGCATTTTAGGGGATTTTGATGATAAAATTGCTAAATTACTGTATTTGGCAATGTTTAAAAGTCCGCCTAACCAAAAAAACATAGGGAAACCCTCGCAAAAATTTTCTAGGGCCAGCGGCGTTTAAACTAGCTTTTAAGCGATTTTATTGGCTCAAATTTGGAGAAATAAAGCATTCGTATTGAAACTAAAAATGTAATTGAAATGAGAAAAGCACGATTAAACACTCAAAATGCATGGTACAAATGGCTTAAGGTAACTACACACGATACCACCATAAGTATTAGACATGATTAAATAGATTTTCTACCCCGGAAAAGAATTAAGAACCAATTTTAAGCTTGTATATAAGATCCAAAGGTGCAAATATTATGCATTATATTGGTATCAGGTCAATAGAAGTTTCAAACCCTCAATAATCATATGATTTATGAGAAGAGCATGTAACATATCTATGGCTAATTTTGCGGAGAACACGATGGTATGACCAGATTTGGTATCGGATGAGTCGCAATTGAAGGACGAATGGTTTTTCTAAATAAGCAAATTTTGAGCATTGATCTTGACAGAACCCATAAGAACAACTGTTAGTAGTAGCTACAAGTGCCCAGTTAGGATGAATTAATGGAGGTAATGCTGCTGAACAGTGTATTCAGAATAACCGCTTACCTTTACGGTGCTTTGTCGTAGGCAGGCACAAGCTGAACACTGCTCTGGGCATTTCACGGAATGAACGGATCCGTGCTAACGATCCACTCTAGGCATCTCTCATCCCTTTCATTCTGCTTGTTATCCGCTTCAGTACTGTGTTCAGGTAGCAGTGCTCCTTTCTCGTTGATACGTTGGTTAGCCGATTGCATTGTAAACTTCTTGCTTATGCCAACAAGTGTTCCGATGCGGCCCATAGAGAATAAAATCGCCTTATGCAATCAATATACACTCCAGTTTTTTCTGTCATCACGCTTGCCATAGTGATTCTTGGCTGAAATTGACAATTTGGCGTTATTCATTTTAGAATTGATAGATGATGATTAAAGTAATTTTATTTAAAGGAGGTAAAGGTAGTGTGCCTTAAAATCTACATGATTTTGAGCATTCCGCTAATTGAGTTTACAAGACAAACTGATTTATCACCTTATGCCAGGTCGTAGAACCCAATAGCACCTGTTGCAAAGATCATATTATGCTTCTTTGCCAAGATACAGGCGACTAGAGCTCCTGTTTTCTACAGTGGTGATTATATTTAATAGCTGCTCGCTCAGCAATGTAATTTTTTATATTTGATTTGATGGTCTTAGTAGGTCATCCTACTTGGTCTTTTGCGTTTTGCTTCTATGATAGTCCTCTAGTATTTATGTTTTACCGTTGAAATAACCAAAGCACATCTGGCTAAGCTATGTTGACGTTGTGTATCCTCGGATATACTTACATCGTGCTGCATTTCACGTCTCATGGATCCTCGGTTCACTAAGCCGTCTATTTGTTTATATTCCTTTTCAAGGCAATTTTCAGCAACAAGTTTATTTTTAACGTTGAAAATGGTGATATTGATGCGAATGATATATAAGCAATTCACACGTGGCTTTTTCGTTTGTGCCAAGGCTTCCAGGATAGAGATCCTGTTTGGTTTGAAGAGAGTTGATTCTGTGTACAACAATAGAAAGCTATTTCGATTGCATAAGCCTGGATTTGTATCAGAGGAGCACCAAAGCGAAATACAAATAGGCACATTTAATTTGATGTACGAGCACACACCATATCCCTCCAAATTTTAGATTGCATCCATAAAGACGTATCATTTAATCGCGATATTGGTCTCGATAAGAATGCCTCTCATGTAAAACTTTTGAGTGTACTGTATCACACATGGCAGCTTTATTGTTGTTTTGATGATCTTCCGGTTGCTGCAGTTTTCTTATCAAAACAAGAAATCCGGATACACAAGAAAGATTCAAAAGGATGATCTTACCTTGATAATATATAAATATATGCACAATTGCTCGATGTTTATAGCGTTTTTTATTTCATTCAACTTGCTTTTGCTTTTAAAATGAAAGCTATCATCCTACTATTTCTCCTAACACTTTTCAATTCGACACAAGCTGACCAAATCTATTCATCCTCTATTAATATACAATTGCAACGTCCACGTCAATTCTTGATGGATATTTACACTCGGCCGAATAGAAAAGGCATGGTGCAACATATGAGATTAGAATCTGAAAGAGGTATATAATAAAAGACTTGTTGAAGAGCCCATTCGTGTACCAACAGTCTATACAGCATCTACACAACCCTGTTGGAATTTGCAGTCAAAACATGTTGGATCTGTAGCGTTAAATGACCCATTTGTTAAAGTGTCATTCTACAGGGTAACATATTTTGTAGTATCATATGCAAAACGCACATCGCTGATGGCCAGATTTGTTTATAGGCAGCTGATTGCAACGGATTTGCAATCAACACTTTTCACGGCTCTGATACTCTACCGAGAGGTGGCAAATACACCTCGATTATCAAGGCAAAGTCAGTTTCTATCACAAGGATAAGGCCCATTTTATTACGAGACACTGACCGATTTCACGATGCCTCTGTGTAATACTAAATAATCTTACTATGCGCTATCTCACAAACATGATGATAAACAAGTAATAATGAAACAATAAACTATTATAAAATTCTCAGTATGGTCAAGAGTGAGATCAATCCGTATTGCTCAATACTGTTTCTGCTGTTGTCCCCCTCAAGTTGTTTGTAGTATTTGTTACGCAATGTAAATTTCCCTGAAGGATTGATGATTTGATTGTTTTCAGCATAAACATCTGTATATTGTATAAAGAAGTCAGGGCAAATAACTGCTGATGTGTAAGCGTTAAATGACAAGTAAGACATACTTTTGTTGTGTTGTGCAAGCATGTTTTATAGGGATATATCTTGCATTGTCTTCGTTCAATGCCTCCTTTCATATTATGAGGGAGAAACACCTTTATAAGATATAAGTGTTTATATGCGTGAGTCAGATTGATGTTGGTTGTATAGCTCGAGTGCTCTTAACAGTTTATTGTCTTTTATCAATACAGCATCTTCATTCAGGGGTTTGTAGAAACTAGAAGCATTTCTTAATTAAACATTCGGTGAGGAAAGCTTTTATAGCTGTGCCACCACTACATACAAGCGTACAAAAAACTCGTTGAAAAGATACTCACCACAGACGGGGGCTCAGAGGAAATGCATACTCTATCTCTTGTATATACCGTATAAAATAGACTGCTGTATAAAGACGATATACCTCTGTTATCTTCTTTTTTTATCTAAACCAGCCTATTCTTCTTCTTGTTTTTTTAATTAATGCCTTTCAATGTATCTATGAAGAGGAGCAAGACAATAAAATCTTGAAATGGCAACCATTCAACGCAGTAACTGATGTCTCTACTCACATGGATCTTTTACTGCTTCTTCTTAGAAACCGAGGCTCTGTTTTAATTAAAGGAGAGCTTGTAGATGTATATAACGCCTCCTGAACAGGAGTGGCTTTATAAATGAATGTACAGTACAGAAAGAAAGAGATCTTCAATGAAAATGTAATTTAGCAGGAGTCGTGTTCAAAGTGATGCCTCTCCCTAACTTAAATTTCTGGAAAAAAACGTGAATGAATGTACCAAGACAGATATTGGGAGAGATGGTTGATTTGATATAAATACAGGTCAACTTTACAGCAAAGTTCTATATCTTTCATTCATATCTTTTTCATTTATACTATACGTTCCTTTTCAATTATATCTAAAATGAAGGTATACTACAGTCTTCCGTATCGTCTAACAAGAATGCAGCGTATTAACAAAGTGTTTTCTAGTTTTCTCTCCTTTCTGCCATATTTATCGGTTTTGCTGCCACCTTTGTTCTTGCAGAAGACGAGCCCCATTATTTCTTCTTTCCTGCCGAAAATGCTGAATTTTCTACCACTGACCAAATCACATTTGCCATGAACGGTATCACCAACGATGCTGATGAAACCATCATTGCCAAGTTGTTCAATGCCGAGGATGATAGCGAAGTCAAGCAAATTGGATCCTACACCGGTGATACCATTGTTCGCCCTGATGATGACGATGAATGGACTTTTACCTGGGTCATTGATGTTGAACCTGGAACCTACTATGTTCGTCTCTATGAGCAAGATGCCGATGGACAAATTGATGATGATGACGAATGGGACAACGAAATCATCAGTTATGATTTCCGTGTCAGAGACTACTCCTCCAAGAGAAAGAGAGCTGCTTTGAAGCGCTCTCAAAACATGAAGAAGAGAGCTGCCACAAAAGCTTTGAATAAGGCCAGCTTGTAAAACCACTCATTCCAACATGCTTCATTACTATACATCTTAAAGCAGCCTTCGAGCGTTCATCTGCTATCGCTCACAGTTTACACAATCTAGTCTTTCTTTTACACTAATTTATTTTCCATTACACTCGTTAAGTAATAAACTATCTATTATTTGTTACCACTTTAATTTAGTCTATGGATCCATCATCAATCAATGTACGGTACCTACGATTACATACGTCTAATAGTAGTAGTAGTAATTGGCTTCTCAAACACATTTGGCTTTCGTACGTTAATCTAATCTTCAACTCGGTTAATAAATAGAGTAAGATCAATAACCATCAAGTCTTATGAATGAAGCTATATGCATTTATTTAAAGCCTTGCGGTCGACATCTTTGTCAGCATTGGCTTCAGGTCTATCTGTGCCTTGGAATGCGGTACAAATCCCGCCTCTGGAGTCACAGTTGGATTGCAACAAATGAAGCTTTACTTTAATTCGAGATGAACGTGTCTTTTCCTACACATATAAATCATATAAAATGGTTCAAACCAACACAGTTGACCTTCATGCTTATGCCATCCCTCTCTTACACGCTGCAAAGTACCCCTCCTCTGATGTCTGTGGTGTTTTGTTGGGCAAAAACTCTGCAGATGGATTACTAGTCAACACAGCTATCCCCTTCTTTCACCACTGGACAACTGTAACTCCAATGCTCGAAATTGCTTTAAAGCAGGTACGATAAAAAAAAGACTCTAGATTGACCAACATTGTCTTAACATGTATTTAATTCAGGTAGATCTCTATGCCAAGAAGAATGACTTGAGCATTGTAGGATGGTATCATGGCAACGCTCGTAACGATGACAACGCATTACCAGAGCGAGCTATTAAAGTGACAGAAACCATTAAGCGAAACAATCAAGACAAGGCCATTATCTTTCTAATCAACAACAAACAATTTACACACTTGGAGGCAGATGAGTCTGCCATCACAGTAAGTCGTTGTAGAGCCATGTCGAGAGTGTATATCATCATACTCATCCTTTATAATACGAATAGCCTTTTGTGCATGCAGACAATCAATGGAGAAAGATCAAAGAACCCTTTACTAGCAGCAACACGGAAGCTACATTGAGCGAAAAAGATACATATTCCAAAGTTCGCGGCTTATTCAGCAGCAGTGCATACAATAGAATCTATGATTTCGATGAGCATGTAGATGATGTTTCATTGAATTGGTTGGAAATAAGCAAAATGGCTTTATAAATAAATAGTAATGTGTGCTTTTAAACAAATTTCTTGTCATTGCGTTCTACGCGCAATTTCCAGTAGAGATAAGCAGCGATACCAAACAGGAATTGGGCGACAAATGCGTAAAAGATGTACTTGAGCAAGCTGGACATGGTGCCTTTAGTCTCTGCTGAATGGAGATTGACTTCATTCATCTTTTTTTGCATCATGTTGGATTGGGAAAGTAAGCGTTTCTACAGTGATTTCAATATACACAAGCCTATTAGTGACATTGTTTGCTCTATTCAACACGCCAACTTACGTCCAGTACAGCTAAGGATGCCTCCAATCTTGCAATGGCTGTTTGAATATCCTCCATTTTGCGATTTTGTTCCAGCGTTAGTCTTTCGACTTGATCGGCTGTCTTTTTTGATTCAGATCGAACTTGATCTGTGATGCGAGACAGATCACTGGAAGGATGGACGATTCTGTCAACAAAAGGTGCCACTCGTACACTGCTATTATAACAACTTACATGTTACTGCTGCCTTTGCCACTGTCTCCTGCAGCACTACCGGCAGTCA
Source organism: Mucor lusitanicus (assembly GCA_010203745.1). Lineage (NCBI taxonomy): Eukaryota > Fungi > Mucoromycota > Mucoromycetes > Mucorales > Mucoraceae > Mucor > Mucor lusitanicus. The sequence goes on along the minus strand of JAAECE010000003.1, from coordinate 910,566 downwards.
ATTTGCTCAGGTCAATCTTTTCATATTGACCTGTAATGGCATCATCTGGACTGGGTGCTCCCAAGGCTTCAATCTGTAACTGGACAATTTGAATGTGCTCAATGGCTCTTCTCTGCGTATCGTAAATGGCAGCCTGATTCGCAATGTCAGCACAACAGTTTCACGTAATTACACACAGCATCCACTTACCAAACTAACAGCAGTTTCTCCCTGGAAATCGTCAGCATTTGCTTGATCTCTCAGTTTTCTCATCTGGAACTCGGCTTCCTCGATTTTCTTTTTCTGTTCCTCATCTATGCCAGTGAATTCCTCTCCTCTCTTCTTCTTTTCTTCCTCCAATGGACGTTTGGGATGCTATCCAAAGGCGTGTGCGTCAGTCGGCAAGTCTACAGTCTTTAGCCCAAGATTTTTTACCTCTAATTTCTGAGGAGGGTTCAACTGCTTTGTCTCGAAAGAATAAATGTCATGGTCATCTACAGCAACAGTGGTCAATCGATTTAATTAGTACATTTAAGTGTATACAAATAAAGCTGTTATACAAACCAGCGGGTGTGTGTGACGAAGCCTAAAGAGCAACATAATGTACGTGTCAGAATTTAATCTAAACCAGAGAGTATATAAACGCTTTAGACTTACAGAAACACCAAAGTAGTAGCCTGCGGGCAGTTTGATGCCTGACTTTTGAACACAGATACGGTAATCTTTGGCGCCAGATCCATTATCCATGGAAACCTAAACCGAATTTTTTAATTAAGGGAGATCAGCATCATGTACAAAAAAGGTGTACAAAGGAGATCTAAAGGGGGGAAGAGCAGCAAAAGGCCAAAACAAATAACAAGAGGTACTTACGCTAAGTGTGTTGTCCTTGTAAGACACCTTGAGGTAAGCGGGAGATTCTGTGTTTCTGTAACTGATGGAGCATGAGCCTAGCATGTGTTTTGTGGGATCTGTGCCCGCAGCGAATGCCATGGTGCCGTCGTTCAGCAAGACCATGGTGCTTGGTTTGTGTGTCTAATCAATTGGTTCAGATTCGTGTCAATTGGGCTGTGCTGGTGTCTTACCACTGGATTGGCAGAATCAAGCCAGACGCTCAGTCCATCCCACTGATCCTTGGAGCCAAACACAGGACCTGCTTCCTCCCTGTCCTTGGTATACCAAAACGCTAGACCACGGCCGCCATGCATGTTGTTGCCTGTAACCTTGAACGCAATCTCGACTTCCCAGGCGTCGTAGGGATTAGGGATTTCCGACCAGATGAAGCCCTTTGTGTTTGGCACAGAAGGCGACAAACGGATGAAATCGTCGGATTTGAACACATCTACAGCCCGTGTTGGTCTATGCTATACATGGCGAGCAAACAGCACACAACTTACCGCCGCCCATTGACCAGAATGGCACAGTGCCGTTGTAGTAAAAGTTCTTTTTGAACGAGAGCTTGTAGTCGAATTTGGATGTGGGAGCAAACGGCAGGTTTTCTTCTGCTACGATGGGGTCGACCTTGCTGCTTCCCCAGAGGCCAGCAGAGCAGGTTTCCAGCAGCAATAATGACGACACAGCAACGATACCAAAGACCTTCATTGGAATCGAAAAAACACGTTGAAAGATGTTAGTTTGGAGGAAAGAAAGAGGGAAACTCAGGGGGGCTGAAATGCAATGAAATGTATAGATAAATTTGCTTTTTTTTTTTTTTACTATTCAAACTTTAATTTTGTAAAGCAGCGATACAACAGCTGCCAGCATGAGAAACTCCTATTAGGTAATTCGCGTGTGGTGCATGTGGTCATGTTTTTAAATGTCATACAGCGGTTTAAACAAGAGCTATCAAAGCTCGTATCGTTTATTGAGAAAGGGGAATATGCTTTGTGTGTAGGATCAAGACGATGTCGAGTTGCCGCTTGAAGAAGGCGTAGGGCTCTGATCAAACAAATGCATTGGTGTCTGCAATGAGGAAGAGGATGTTGCCTGTTCCTGATTTTGCTGCTGCTGCTGCTCTTTGCTCTTTTTCAAGGCCTCTTTTCTATCGTTCTCCTCTTGCTCAGCAAGAGATAGTCTTATTGCCTCCATCACCATCCAGTCCTCCAGATCCATATTGACATCTCGCATATTGGTTAAATGCTGATGATACTCGGTGGCTGCGGCGGATGATGCGGATCTGCCTGGTCTTGTCAACAGCGATGTGACACCGGCCGCTCTCAATAGGTTGTTATGGCGAGACCCGCCACTGCTAGCGTTGGAGGCAGAGTTTCTTCTCGAGACAGCTCGTGCGGGATTTGGTGCAGGTGTTGTTGTTTTGTCCCAATTAGGTCTGATGTGATCTACAAGAGCGCGCGCGCATGGTTGATTAATTGGCCCATAATATCGCCTTCATGAGCACTTACCAATCAACACAACGTCAGGGTTCTTGTGGTCTACGCTTTCGCGACGAGGCCCGTCTGATCCCCCCACACCCGACGTTGTATGCCGAGTGCCTGTCATGGTGCTGTGCGAGCCACTGCGAGAACGAGCCTGGAATTTCTCGCTCCATGCAGGCGATTCATACAAAATGCCGTAATTCTCCTCCATACAAAACGGACATGTAGCAGGCACCGAAGGCGTCTCGACAGGGCGATGAATCTGAACAAAGCATTCGGTGCAAATAGGCTGATCACAGCAGCGAGAGTAGTTGATATTGGCAGGGTAATACTAACAGCGAGACAAAACATGAGATAGCCATCCGCATGATGGACGGCCAGCATGGACTTACCAGGAAGCAAATGGGACACTCGACAGCGTCATTGTACAGCATCTTCTCTCTCTGCTTCATCTTTTCAAGATATGCCTTCTTTCGCTCGACATAGGGGTCATAGGAAGCGTCTCTTTGCGAAGCACTGCGAGGCCTGGTTTTGGGTTTGCTGTCTATTGCTGCTGCTGTGGATGGTGCTGATACGGAGAGGGAGGATGATGTTGTTATATTTGCGTTTGTCGCCGCAGATGAAGAGGTGGATATAGTGGACAAGGAGGAGGAGGATTGTGGTATGGGCAAGGTGGGAGATGGCGTTGCTGCTGCTGCTGTCACTGTCTCTGGGGCATCTGGCAAGCCTACATTCATGTATGAGTATCAGGGTGGCATGGCACAGCCCATAGCAAAAACGTACCTTTGTAGAACGGTGCAATCTTTCTCTGCACAATCAGCTTTTGCAGAATACGAGGGTCGTAGTCCTGCTCTGTGGTTGGATACAGGCCGTTTGGAAACACAGCACCAAGGTCAACCAGGTCTTCAATCTTTTGCTGCGGTATACGGCCAGGTTTTGCGCTTTTGCTGCTGCTGCTGCTGCCAGACTGCTTAGACGCGTTAGCACCCATTGTTTATATGATGTTGTTGCAAGGAAATGGGAAAAAGAAAAAAGGAAAAAAAGAGCCCTGTTGGTTGCTTCCCCCCTCTTAAAGCATTGGTTTATTAATTTTTCAAACGGTAAAATGTACAAAGCGCCCTAAACCTAAATGATGCCTTTGAATGGGCCACACACACACATTCAAACTCACTGTCTCTGTCTTCCATGACAGACAGAGAGAATGCAGTATCTATGCTGTGCTTGTGGCGGAGGCTATGGGCTGTACGTCGATAATGGCATTGGCAGGCGCATGGCCCTGGTTCTCGGTCAGTGCGCCATCGAGGACGTAGGTGTATGGGCCTAGCTTTCGATGCTCGTTCATCTCGTACGCAATCACTAATTGACATCCTACGCAATCGAGTCAGTTACTGCCGGCCCACCAGCGCAAACATGGCAGCTTACGAGGACAGTGGTATCTGAATTGCTTCTCGTATCCATCGCGTCTAGATCAGCAGGAGACATTTAGAGTTACAGCCTAAAACATTACTTCATGGATCAAACCTTTTCAGCAGCACGCATTCGCCTGCTTCTGCGGTAAGCTTGTATGTGCGTCTGGCGTTGGAAACGATGATGGCATTGTCTGTTCTGCGTCGCGGCAGCTGTCGAAGATCCGCATCAATCACCAGTGCGAATTCTGAGCAGAGGCAGTAGTAGACATGCAGCGATTTTGGCTGGTCCTCGGGCCTTGTGGCATGATCTGAAGACGAGACGACTGACGACGATACGATTTTAGGCATAATGTGGGCTGTGGAAAGACGGATACACGGCTCTTTTTTTCAAAAAAGTCTTTCCACTGTCGAAGCGCCTGTGACTCTGGAGGCATTGGGCCAATGTGAGCACCATGATATCATGAATACAACAAAGCCATGCCTCTCCGATTAAACCTATTACAAGCACAATGGTAATTTTATACGTCATTTGCGCCTCTTTTTTTTTTCTGCCCTGATCAGAAATCAATAAAAGGCCCAAGTTTCAGTTCATTTCATTTTCGCCATCTTTTTTTCTCTTTTATTCTTCACACTTCACAGCCATGGATTTCACGCCAAAGCAGCTACACTATTTCAAGCGAGAGCTGATTACGGAGCAGTTGATCCACGAAATCAACACACTGATCAAGAGCCCTGACATTGCGTCCATCATTGATAAGGAGGACAGCGAGACATCGCCGTTTCTTCGCTACATTTTCCAGAATATGATCATTGAATTTCCACTGCTCAAACACACATGCGACGAGGACTTCTGGCCCAAGTGCAAGGTGTTCCTGAACGAATTCAACAAGGTGAATCTGGATTCCTACTACACACCTCGCAGCAGCGACGCCCGCAAACAACGAAAGATGATCCAGCACAAGATCCAGAAATCGCTGGTCTTTGCCTTCTGTGCCAGCATCAAGACATTGCAGGGCCAGGAAGAGAGCATTCGTGTCAACCCGCAAGAGGCGTCTGCCGCCATCACAGCACCCTTATCGCCCGTATCAGCAGCAGCCGTTGCCGCAGAGCAGAACGACATGTTTCGAGTGAATATTGTTACAGTGCGCCAAATCAAGGAAAAAAAGACATTGCGAGAAGTTTCACATGCCGAGTTCTTGATCGAAACCTGGTTTCCACATCAATCAGAACCTGTTTACGTGGGCCGTCGTCATGGCGAGTTTCGACGTCTCCGGGATCAGCTCAAGCATCATTTCAAGAACATGGATATACCTCTTGTGCCGTCCAAATCAACAAACACATCGCATCAGCAAGGCTTTCGTGAGAATGATAGACTCCTATTGCGTGCCTTTCTCTACCATTTGACGGGCGATCCTTGTAGCACCTCCATGCCTTCCAAGCATCAACAGCAGATCCAGAAGAGTCACATTCTCCGCAAGTTTCTAACAGACTCACCCATCCTGTTCACGGTCGAGGAAGAGAAGGATACACTGCTGAGAGAGGCTGCCGACAAGCACCGTCTTCAGGAACAGCAGCAGTTTCAGCAGGAATTGGACAAGCGTGTGCTAGAACTGAATGAAACATTGGAGGATCTCAAGAAGGATATACTGCAACCGGGTGGTTTAACAGGTGTATTTGACGTTATCAAAAGGACGCCCCAGATGGAAGATTTGCCAGAATCACTCAAGAAAGCATTTGAATGGGGCCGCATCAAGTAAGTAGTGATACAGAGTAGTTTAGTATAAAAAAAGGCTGATCATCTCCCTCCTCTACTCTCCTGATAGTTTTGCATTTGCTCTGCATCGTCAGTTTTTAACATCAGATACAGCTACGGAAAACCTAAACAATCTGCGCAGAACGCATGGACTCATGCCCTATCGCACCATGTCTGTGATTCTTCGATTCTCTAATCCCATGTCCATGGTAAAGAGCATCATGGATCTGTTCTTGGCTCAGCCATTTGGTGGAAGAAGTTTATTTCAGAGGTATGTAATTCATGCACCTTGGCTCGGCGTTTTATTTTCATATCAACTCATCCCACCCAATGACAGGATAATCATCTCCAACATGAACGAAGAATCAAAGGTGTTTGAAAAGGACATCAAGATTTTGCAAGACAAGATTCAAGACAAGGTGATATGTCAGAAAGTGTACAATGCTGTCAGAACACCGTTGCCCGAAAACTCCAACTTTAGAGGTATACATCTCACCCCCATTGATTCAAATTAACATGATAGAATCTCACCCATTCTTGCTTAGATTACGATTCCCGCACCATGGAAATCCTGGCGTTGCTTGGCAACGATGAAATCGAGCCATTACTGTCTGCAGAGCAAATTACAATGCTTGCTACATTTGATCAAACACACGAGACTAAAAAGCGGGTCAAGCACATTGCACAATTATGGGAACTGTACGCACGTCAGTATGAGCAAGAGCTCATGATGAATTTAGTATTCCAAGGTGTCACTGGCGAGCTACTAAAAGAGTTTATATCTGTGTTCTATCAACCCTTGGCACAAGTATACAAGGCTGCTGATATTAGTACTACCATACGTCACGTTGCCTCCTTCTTGGATGATTTACTGCAAGTCATTGACGAGTTGCCAGCAGATCTTGATGTTACGGATACGATACAGCTATTCGTTGATCTTGTGCAACGCCACGAACAGCATTTCTACGAGTTTGTCCATAATGTGCATAGTCAGGAGGCATCCAAGGTTTTTGATGAGCTGATCCAATACCTGGATAAGCTATTCACATTTGTGGCGCAAGGCATTCCTGGCAAAATCGACATTTGGCACAGCGTGGAAAAAGTGGTGAGCAAAGAGGAGCTGCCCGCCCTGGAACAGGAGATTGATGCTATCTGCCAATATCGATATCAGCAAAAGATGTATCACTTTGAAAGACAACGCAGAAAGTTGATGATTCATCACCATGGCAACGGTATCCATGGTGGCACTACGGAGGGATTGGCCAAGATTGCAGCTGATGCAGACCAAGAACGTCAAAATGACATCTTTCAATACATTCCTCAACGAAAAGAACTGGTGGGCGCCATGGGTGATTTTGAAGAATTCCAATATGAGGATGATGCGCTTCATAGCCCAAGCATTAGCAGCAGCAGCGATGAGGATGATATAGACGACGGCCAATCCAGCGGTTCTTCATTAGAGTCAAGAAGAAGTAGCAAGAGCAGCTCTAGTCATATATCCCATGTTGGCATTGAAAAGCCCGCGTTGAAACTGATACCCAAAATTGTGCCTTATTTCGTGCAAGATGTAGTAGACATGATGAAGAAGAGCAACCCCATTAATAACTGTACCTAATTTTTATTTTTCTTTATTCATATCCTATTGATAATAATAATAAATCCATTGAAAGAAAAAAGAAAAAGACTACCATCCTTGAGTTCCAGACTTGTTTGCGCCACGGATCAATAAGCTTCGTAAAACTTCCCATCGCTTTTCACATCCATCGGCGCTGTGTTTACCACGCAATTTTGCTTCAGCTTCTTTCCATCGACATCCGCTCAATCTTGTCAATACATGAGCCATCAGTATCTTGTCGTCGTCCATGGTCCATGTCTCATATCCGCGAATGAATTCATGCTCTTGTTTGGGTGAGATGGATGGCTCGCTGACAGGTGGAGACAGTATTGATCTGGTATCGTTAGTTGCCTTTATTTGTTTATCACTACAGTTTGAATCACGTGGTGGTGTAGGAGGTCTCCACTTTTCTTGCTCTTCATGTTTCACGAATACCTAATAAGAAGTTTTAATAAATACATTACAATTATCCCAAGTAATTTATATATAAATACATTCTTCTCTGGCTGTTGTGCTTTGCTCAAGACGTAGGCTATTAAATCTTTGGCGGAAGGTCTTCTGGCTCTGATCTTTTCTTTCAGAGGAGAGTCAGTGGGTGTAGTAGATGATGTAGACTATAGTACATGCGTAAAGAATGAGTCGAACTGTGAAAAAGTAGCGGTACTAGATACTTTACGGCAAGATCAGTGTTCTCCTCTTCCCCATCACTATCAATCAAATTTCCCTCTCCATCATATTCTAGAAAAGGTTTGGATTTTTCTAATCGATGGATCATTTAGCTATCAATCGCCGCATTTACAAGCCAAACTAGCCAAACCTTTTGGTGTTAAGCCTCTTGGCAAAGTAGGTGATCCTGTCTTTTTGAAATTGAGAATAGTACGGCGAACACTTTGTTGATTGATTCCACACATGCGTGCAATTTGTTTTTCATTTGCTCCTGCTTGATATGCGCCAATGATGAGCCATCGTTTTGCATCTCTCTCATCTCGACTTGTCGTTGACGCTGTTAATGATTTTGCTGATGATTTGATCTTTTTGTAAGGCATGTTTGTTGTTAAAGGGAAAAAGAAAAGAGAAGGTAAAAGGGGAAAAAGGAGAGAGAGATGTTTTGTTGCCGATTGAAAAATCCACCCAACGCATGACGTATTGAGCCAATCGCATCGAGATATTGGAGCATTGCATTAACTGTAAAAAGAAGGGCCTGGTACCTCATGTCGCTCATGTTTATAACCTGTTAAAAAGCCATCATGTACATGTAGATCCATAATACTGGATTAAACGGTTTTCTGTCTGTGCTGATTGTAAATACTGCGTGTGATTGATGTACTAGCATGGTTCATTCTTGGATCCGACTATGGCATTTTTCAAGAAGGGCGATAAAGAGTTTCCTCATGCAAACATGATGGTTTCCCTGTAGGTATGCTATCCTATGTAATGCTCTGAATTAGAATCATTGGAGCAGTCGTCATGAAGTCTCGACAGCGTTTGCTTGCCGTGTGTTGTGTTCGCTTTGCTTGTAATAATTGCAGTATTGGCATTGCGTATGCTTACCATCCATGATCTCTTACAGTTGCGTGATTCTGGGTGTCTTGGTTTCTGTTTTCAGCGATTCATCTTGGATTTGAGTTTAGTAAACAGCAATGAGGACACCAATGCTTCTTTATGATACCTTAAGTTGGCTCATTGATTGTTTGCTGTGCGGATCAGTGTAAGCTTATCAATGAACAGCATCTCATTATTAAAACATATATAAAAGGGCATTTTTCTTTTAGCTGCTGATTAGATTTATGATTTATGACAACATGCTCCCATACATTCTACTTTTAATACCCTTTCTTTTGGTTGCAATCAAGCAATTCTCAAATGCGAACATTCTTACCAAGATGTCTCAGCGTAAGTTGAAAGATGCATTTGAATTGCTGTCAGCTAACGGTATATTCATGTGTTTTCAGAATTCAACTGCAAAATGTTCTTACGGTTGATACACGGTATGTTATTCTGACAATTTGATGGCTCTAATGCTCACATTACTTTAATATTATTAGACCCAACAGAGAGTTTTTGGTCTCCAAGGAGTGTAAAGACCCCAAATGAAGAGGTACGTTTGAAAAGAATTCTTTTGTCGGCATCAGCTAACGATTGACATTCACTCTTAGGCCAGCAAATTGGAAATTGAGCAATCTGTACCCAATGTAGACCCGCTTATACGCTTTGCTAATTCTGTTCGGAACAGATTAGACGTTTTAGAAGACGTACTCTGTAGCAGCCAAAAGTCTTTAACTGAATTTCAAGCAATCGCAAAGATCAATGACCTTGTAGATGCAACACAAAATATGAAGGCAACGCTTACAAATCTACAAGAAAAGTACATTGATTTGCAGGCCAAACAAAACAGCTACAAAACAATCATCACCAATATGAATCGTGTCAAGAAGAATCAGCAGCTCCTTGGATCGAGATTAGATATGCTGGAAAAGAAGGGAAAGCAAGACGATGGCAATGATAATGGCGATGCTGACCTGTCTTTGGCATCTCGAATCAATCTTTTGGAAGAAGCTTTATTCAGTGTACAAGCCTTTGAACCCAACACACAGCTGACAAAAGAAATGAAGGAGCTATCCGAAAAGAACAAGGCTTTAGAAATCAAGGTCAAGGTCCTGCAAAAGAAGCTGGCTGATACTTATGCAAACCAAATCGTTCTGCGTGTAGATTTAGACAATTTGGACCGCAGAACCTCATCCAAACGAAAGGACCTTGATAGCAAGGGCAATAAAGCGACAACAAGAGTCTTATCTTCCAAAGAGAAGGCTGTAGCCGTTATTCCTGATAAAGAAGATGACAACCAAGAACAGAGCGCCACGAAAGGCCCAGCATCACCCACGCAATCATCTGAAAAATAGTTAATAGCATACTAATTTCTTTCTTAAAACATTCTCAAAATAAACTTGAACCTTGCATCAGATATACATTTACTAATACCGTGAACGAAATGAACTTCTGCACTTGTTTATGCGCTTCTAAACAGCATCAATCCCCTTCACAATAAGCATAGTATTACTACTGGCATCACATTTAGCAGCCCAGCCAAAACATTCAATCTCAGTTCTTACACCTGCTCCAGATTGGCCAGATTTTGATGTTTTCGGATTCAATTTTATTCATTTTGCTGAAAGCAACTAGTAAAATGTAATGCTATTTCTATATGTCCTTAAGCTTTCTAAGAGTGCTTTTTAAGGCGCATCTAATGGTGTAAATAAAAGTAGATACTTTGATCAAAAATTTTGAGTAATTTTCTAAAATGTGAAATTCCGTTTTTGGCCGAAATGTCAACATTTTACATATAAAGGTCTCACAAAACAAAGCTTTAGGGGATGCCCTGGATTGATAGCAACATTTTGATTTAATATGTGCCATAGTAAAAGTCGTCGTTTTCGTGTCCAAAAACGCGATCGTTTGATTTTCGATGAAAACCATGAGGGGTACCTCATGCTTTTTCGTCGAATTTTGATGACCCCAAAAAAGTGGAGCAAAGGTGTCAGCAAGGTACTGTTAGACGAAAGCATTTATTTGGTGTTATTCCTGCGGCTCGAAACGACTTTTAACGTGAGAAAACACGGCTCAAATGCACCCAAATTTTGCTGGGATTTGCACACTTTAGCGTAGTGAGAAGTAATGGAAGTATGCTATCCAAGCTGATATCAATTATTTCTGTTGATAGAGACAAGGGGCATCATAGATAATCATTTTTATGGCTACAGATCGATCATGAAGCGTTCTGTGCCGTGATAAACTAAATTCATAGTGTGAAATCTCAATACACATTAGCAAAATATTAGAATTTATTAAGAGTTTTTTTGTCTGATGAAGTAAGGACATCCCTCTTTTTTGAGGAGAATAGAATAAAATAGAGAGATAATAGTACAAAGGTAATTATAATAACATAATTAAAGATAAGTTTACAAGGGGATAGAAGAAAGATTGATTGCTAAGCTTAAGCTGAAGACTTTTCCTCGTAGTCGTATTCAACTTCTTCATTTTGCTTTTGGTCATGACGACCGATGGCATCATCTGCAACATCAGTGGCATCGTTTTTACCGTGGCAATAGTAGAAAAGAGGAGCACAGATACCCATAGCGATAGAGATACCGGCATACATCCACTTGAGCTTGGGGTTATAGGCAACAGAGACAAGAGCAAAGCCAAGAACGGAACCAAGACAGTTCATGAACAAGAACAAGGCCATGACCAAAGACTTCATCTTCTCGGGAGCCTTCTTGTAGGCATACTCAAGACCAGTGATGGAAGCAAAGATTTCTGAAATACCAATCAAGATATAAGCAGGGACAATGTAACCAGCAGAGACATCGTTCTTGTTGGTACCACTTGGGTTGTCATAGTAAGGGCCGGAGCTATAGATAAGAGCTTGAATGCCTGCAGCATAGGCCATAGCAAGAGCAGCAAAGATGAAACCACAAGTAATACGCATAATGGGACGGAAGGGAATACCAATTCTACGGAGACCAGGATAGACAAACTTATCCATGATGGGGATGAAGAGGACAAGAGTCAAAGGATTGATGTTTTGCATAATATCGTTGGGAACATTGCCAGTTTGCATAGTAGCGGCCATGGAAACCATGTTACTAGTCATTTGAGAGTAACACAACCAGTAGATGGGATACCAGCAAAATACAAGGCAGGCTCTGAACGTTCTTTTAAGTTCATCAATAAAGACATCATCCCAAGTAGCCTTGGCAGCAAGTTCAGGGTGGGAGACAGCCAAGTTACTGGGCTTACAACCGTCAAGGCCGTTCTTGAAAGAGAGCTTGATAATCTTGAAGACTTCCACAAAGATGGAACCACGAGGAGGATTGCGAACGTAGAATTTCTTACCCAAAAGCACAACACAGATACAAGGAATAAAGACAAGAGTAGGCAAAAGGAAAGCAGCCCAGAAACCAACCTGTTGCTCAATGACAATGGTGGTGATGGCGATAAGACTACCAACATTGATACCTATTAGAGTGAATGATATTTAGTTCATATACACGCTTGCTTGGTTTTTCTTCGCTTAAAATACATACCCCAATAAAAGTAGTTGAAAAGCTTTTGATATGTAGCTTGAGGGGAGACAATGACGCGAGTTTCAGTACCGGAGGCGGCAGCAACGGTTTGACCATGGGCAGGCATATCACCTTCATCAGCAGTATATTTGGAAGAGTTCTTAGGCTTGATGGTTCTAATGAAAGGCTTGGTATTCTTGTATTGCTCAGCAACGAGGGGGGATACGTTGGCCTTAATACCGCCAGCAGCAAGACCGATAACAATGATGGCAACGATGAAGCCAGGGAAAGTAGCACCAGCTGAGATGGCAGCAGGCATGGCAGTCAATGTCAAGATGAGCAGACCGAGGAAGTAAAGACCAGAGAAGACGAGAATGGTCTTGTATTTGCCCCAGTATTGATCAGCAACGATGGCGCCGATGATGGGAGTAACATAACACCAGAACTGGAAAAAGGTGTTTAATGCAGTAGCAGTTTGTTGACCTCTGCCCATAGCACCAGGCAATTCAGCGGGATCTAGTAAGCAAGGGCGGCGGGTCAATCATTGGTCTTCTACATTCAACATTTAATAATCAACTTACATGATCCAGGATCAGGATTTTGGATATAGTTCTGGAATGGACCTGTTAAGCCATAGAATGTGAATCGCTCACAGAATTCAATGAGGATGACGAGGTAAGCGGCTTTAGGGATATGGTCAGCGACTTCTCTCAAGTGCTTGTAGTCTTCTTCGGTAGGTTCGATGAGGATTTCACCCGTTTCAGACACTTCGAAACCACCTTCGTGCTCTTGCACGACGACTTCTTGCTTTTCTTTTTCGCTCATAGAAGGATTATAATAAAATATAGCTAAAAGAAAGCTGATGGACCGAAGGATGCAGGCGCTTTATATACACGGATCAAAGAATGGTTTGATTCGGAGTTACCCTGATAAGAAGATGGATGGAAAAGGTGAATTCATCTTTTTCCATTGTCAAACCCTCCTCGTACGCTTCCTCAAGTTCTATTTTCCATTTAAGAGCAAGAAATTCCATGGTCATCGAACGAGTAGCCGTGTGTGGTAAAATTGGAGATGAATCCTGGGAATTATCTCTTCTATCTACTGTATTTTAGAAATGCGAGCGAGTGACGGATAGCAGAAGATGAAGATTGCAAGCAATTAAGGTTTTCGATCTGTCCAATGTATCGACTTTGAAATAGCCTTGTTGCGGATCAGATACATTCTTGCCCAGAGGCTATTCGCAGCACACTCCTGTATACAGCGGCCAGATGTAATTTACCAAGAAGCCATCTTAGAATGTCGTAGTACAGTTGTAACCATATAATCTTAGATCTGGGTGGCCTTAAAGTCAAATCTTTGGTAATGGTGGTGTACGAAATATACCTGTATTACAAATAATACCTCAATTTGTACTGAATCTTGAGTAGAATTTTGATTATTTATTTAATTGAAAAAGGAAAGAAAGCACAAATAGAGTAAGGACAACGCCCAAGCACTGTGCATTTCTCTCTCACATACACACACGCAATGCATTCATCAAAATGCATTGCAGCTCGGTGCTTGAGGGCGATATGAATATGCCTAAATATAAGCCGCATTACTTGCTATATGCTGCAGTTGCTGCGATGAGGCACATTTTTCTTTTCGTGTTGCTATATGCTGGTTTTCTTGCCAAGTTTCACCAGCAAGCTCTTTTTTTTTTCATCTGGTTTCTCGACGTTCCAAACCAAATCTAATATAAAAGAGCATCAAGGAAAGAAGGGAAGGAATGATTCACCAATGAAAGATTGGAAAATTTTGTATTACTGATGATACAAAAGCTGATCATTTTATTACATGAAAAGCAATCATTATTAAATTGTAACCTTAATCCAAGCTTCTGCTGTCTTGAAAGGCATTATACACGATTTGGCTCATTGCATATCTGCGCATCGTGAAATTTCTTTGATAGAAAATCGGCTGTTTAATGGGAAACATTGTGCAATGACAAATGAAATTGCGTGAAAAGCTAATATTTCCTTGTGACAGATGAACCGTTTATTACTAAATACTACAATCCTTATTGGCATGGGTCACGCACCATGTTACTAGAATAGCAGCACCGAGTAAATGGAGAGAGAAATCGGAGAAAACCCTTAAAAGGTACACAGATACACATGATTTTTACCACGAACCCTCGCGTTGAACATGTCGATTTTCTCACATTCAACGACTCTCGCTATGCGATCTCAACATCCCACATCATGGAATGGCTACAACACGGGCGATAAACTATATACATTTTGATTTTTTTCCATGTTCTGATTCATGTTTCAAATTTTTTTAAAAAAATCTTACGATGGTGGTTGTAGTATGAAGTGTTGTTCTTGATTTTTTTATTGAAAAACACTGCAATTATGTATAAAGGTATATATTACAAAAAGGTCAAACAGATTAGATTATGTATGATAAGAGATAGGCTTCTTCTAAACAGCAGGCTTGAATTCAGCTTCATATTCAGCGAAAACTTCGGCCTTTTCAGCTTCTTGGTCATGATCGCCTCTGACACCAATTGCATCTTCGGCAACATCCGACTTGTCGTTCTTTCCATGACAATAGTAAAAGAGAGGAGCACAGATAAACATGGCAATGGCAATACCAGCGTACATCCACTTGAGCTTGGGATCAACAGCAACCGAGACGAGTGCGAAGCCAAGAATGGATCCAAAGCAGTTAGTCAGCAAGAAAAGGGCCATCACCAAAGACTTCATCTTCTCGGGAGCCTTTCTGTAGGCGTATTCAAGACCAGTAATGGAAGCGAAAATTTCAGAGATAGCAACCAAAACGTAGGCAGGGACGATCAAACCAGCAGACACATCGTTTTTGCCATTGCCAGTAGGATGATCATAGTAAGGACCTTGCATGTAGATGTAGGCTTGGATACCAGAGGCATAAGCCATGGCAAAAGAAGCAAACAAGAAGCCGGTAGTGATACGAGCCATAGGACGGAAGTTGATGTTCATACGACGGAGGGCAGGGTAGAACACTCTGTCCATGATGGGAATAAGAATGACAAGAGCCAGAGGATTGATGTTTTGCATAATATCGTTGGGAACATTGCCGGTTTGCATGGTAGCAGCCATGGAGACCATGTTGTTTGTCATTTGAGAGTAACAGAGCCAGTAGATGGGATACCAGCAAAAGACGATGCAGGCTTTGAACGTTCGTTTTAATTCATCCACGAAAATGTCATCCCAGGTAGCCTTAGCAGCAATTTCAGGGTGCTCGCTTCTCAGCACAGAGGGCTTACATCCCTCAAAGCCGTACTTGAAAGAAAGACGAATGACCTTGAAGGCTTCAAAGAAGATGGAACCGCGAGGAGGGTTTCTCACATAGTACTTTTTACCGGCGAGAACAATCAAGATACCAGGAATGAAAACAAGAGTAGGCAAGAGGAAAGCAGGCCAGAAGCCAACGTTCTTCTCCAAGATAACGGTGGTAATGGAAGCCAAGGAACCGCAGTTGATACCTATTGGTGAAAGCGTGCGCCGCGTCTCGATGAGTAAAAATTTTTCTCGGTTCCTGCCGCTTTATGATATATACATACCCCAATAAAAGTAGTTGAAAAGTTTTTGATATGTTGCTTGAGGAGAGACAATGACACGAGTTTCAGTGCCACTGTTAGCAGCAGTATGAGTAGGCAAATCACCTTCATCAGCAGTGTATTTGGAGGACTTCTTGGGCTTTAATGTCTTGACATAGGGTGTTGTGTTCTTGTATTGCTCAGCAACCAAAGGAGATACGTTGGACTTGATGCCGCCAGTAGCGAAACCAATGATGATGATTGCGACGATAAAGCCGGGGAAAGTGGCGCCCGAGGCGATGGCAGCTGGAATGGATGTCAAGGTCAAGATGACCAGGCCAACGAAATAGACACAGGCAAAGATGAGGATGGTCTTGTACTTGCCCCAGTACTGGTCAGCAACGACGGCACCAATGATGGGCGTGATGTAGCACCAGAACTGGAAGAAGGTAGTCAAGGCAGTAGCCGTTTGCTGTCCCTTGCCCATGGCACCAGGCAGTTCTGCAGGGTCTGCGAGATGACAATGGTATGAGTTTAAATGAACGTGGGAATATGAACGTGAGAAAAAACATTGCAAACTTACAGGATGGAGGGTTAGGGTTCTGGATATAATTCTGGAAGGGACCGGTCAGACCTATTGCACATTTGACAGGCATGGTCAGCATACGTGCGTCAATGGCATGTGTGTACTCTCTTACCATAGTAGGTGAATCGCTCGCAGAACTCGACAAGGATGACAAGGTAGGCAGCCTTGGGAATGTCATCAGCGACTTCTCTCAAGGTTTTCCAATCTTCTTCGGTGGGCTCTGGGCGAATCTCACCATAGTCATCCACTTGATAGTCTTGCTCCTCATGCTCTTTCACAACAATGTCATGTTTTGCGTCTTTGTGATCTTCAGGATTACTGCTCATTGCAAGATTTTTTTTTCTGAAAATTGCAAGATGTGAAAAAAAGAAGAAAATATTCCTTTAAACACAACATTATCGATTTATATATCCAAATCACACTCGATTTGATTGAGTTTCGGATGTTTAAGACCACCTAAACGAGACAAATATCCTCCTCTCTCCAATGTTTATTTATAAATAGAAAGTTCTTCGTTTCCTGGGTCATTTCCTTTTTGTAATTACTAAATGCGGTAAAAAGCGACATTGGTGGGTCATGGAGTCGAAAGAGTCAATGGAGGATATACTATTAAACGAGAACTCTCTTCTTATTTGGCATGTTGCTTTCTCTTGCGGTCCTCTTCTTCGTAGAACTTTATGACCGCTTCATGTGCTTTCACGACCTTCCTGGAGAAATTCATGACTTGAAGACTATCCATGCTTCTGGCCCGAGACAATGCAACATAGGCGTGGCCGTAATCAAAGCTACTTTTCAGATCAATTCGCAGGCAGTCAATTGTTTGGCCCTGCGATTTGTGGATGGACAGCGCCCAAGCTAGAATCAATGGAATCTGCGTTCTTGTTGCTGCTGCGTAGCCTATTTTTCATAAAGGGAATGAGTAATCATGATGCATGCTGTGGATAAATTCAGCCCAAATTTTACCGTGATAGTCGTATGTAAAGCTATACGGGGTTATCAGCAACTCCTTGCCATTTGCGAATGTCACGACAGGATATAAATTGCCGTCATCATATAGCCTGAAGTCAGAAACGACGCCTCTGGATCCATTGACCAATGCAGGCGACAAATTCTTGGTGAGCATCACTTGCGCATCGACTTTGAGTGTAATCTCTGCAGGTGCCGTGCAGTTTTTCAACAGGTATTCATTGCCAGAGTCTATTGCTTTGTATGTGATGGACTCTCCGCTCAAAGCTGCCAGTTTTCCGTAATTTGCCGCTTCCAGTTCTTTTCTAAGGGGATATCTTGAGGCAGAAAAAAAATTATTCTCGTGATTCCATTTAACCATTAAGGTGGACTTACAATTCGGTTGGTTCGATGCCATGATGGCTTGGGAGTGGTCGATCCAGGCTTTGGAGCTCCTCTAGAGTTTGATCCGAAACTACACCTCGTTTCAATTCGTTCAGGATGCTTGTAAAATCTGCATTGTTTCAGACGCAGTTTATTAGCGATTTTCGGGTCTGATAAGCCAATGCTGTCAAGCTCAAACTTACGTTGATCTGTTTGTCTGAAGGCTTTTGTCAAGGCCATCGTTTCCTGGATAACCGCACGCCAGCAGTTGGCTTGAAAGGCATAGCTCACAACGCTGCTTCCTCGATTGATGGGCGGCAGCTGGTAGAAATCGCCACACACGATCACTTGAATTCCTCCAAACGGCTCCCCTTCCCTTTTCCTTATCCTTTGAGCGAGATCATGAATCAAGTCAAACAGGCTTGCATTGATCATGGATATTTCATCTATAACAAGAGCTTGCATCCCGACGATTTTGCTGTAAATTTTTCCTTGCTTTCCAATCGCATCGATGTAGGTATTCACATCCTTGTCCCCTACACCAATGCCCATTTCACTGTGTAATGTCGCTCCTCCAATATGGCACGCAGCAAGACCTGTAGACGCTGTTACTGCAACTCTGTCTATTCCATGTTTCTGTTGAAGTCCTTTGATGATGGCCTTTAGCACAACTGATTTTCCTGTACCAGCTGTTCCTGTAAGGTAGATGCTCTTGCCCAAACGAACAGCGCTATCATAGACGGCCAGTTGCTCGGGTGACAGAGGAAGACTCTCCGGGCTGCTTGGGCTTTGGACATTGCCAGCTGACCTTTTGGACCAGTTGCTTTCTACAGGCAGTGCTGGGATAATACGACTTGGGGAAGAGGTCGAAGCATTATCCAAAATAGAAAAGTCATTTGATGATGAAGATGCTTGACGTGCTTGATATGATGGAAAAGTAGGTTGCTGTCTGCGTTGAGTTGATTGCTGATTGTGTTGAGGAGGTTGGTTGAATCGAGAATTATGATTATAAGCAAGGCGGTTGTCTTGCTGAGCAGCACGGCTACGCAGAGAACTGTTGTTTGGTTGAGCAGGAGGGTTTCGAGGAGGCAATATTCTTGGAACCTTTCGTGCAAAGGTTGCAGGGCTTTGTTTGCTGCAGTTCCCTGGATATGTCTCTTGCTGTATCTGCTCACTCGGCCTAGATATATTCAGATCATGAACTTGCAGTGGACGTTGTGTCTTTGCAGGTGCCTGAGAATAGTCGTTTTGTACAGTGGGGGTCTTTCTTTTGGCAGGTATCGTAAATGGCCTTGTGTTTGTAATTCTCTTGCCCAGCATCTTATCCAGAGCCAGAATAGATGAAGAAGCAGTGATGATCAGACCATTGAGCCCACTAGCAGGGTGGAAATAGGTATTCTCATCCACAGAGTAGCCTTGCTCGTCTTCTTGTTCTTGTAAGGTTTTTGTCATGATGATGAGAAAAAAAAAATGCAATCAAAAAGCTCGAGAATGCAATGAGCTTTGGTTTTGTTGCATGTCCGCCCCTCAAGAGATGAGACCGCGTCGCCGGACGCGTACATTTGAGTGTCCTGATTACTAGCCAATCTGAGGTGCTATTAGGTGATTACTGCTGTCATCTTGTGTGACCAGAATTCAGGGATATGATGCCATTTAGAAGCGTAAAAGATGCAGTGATATAGCTACTACTAGTACACAACTAATAGTAAATGATGTTGGTTGAATATCCTATAAGTACAATGCCATATAGCTACATTTAATACTATTCACAAGGTTCATTTACAACTGCGAGATACTAGTATACTCATCGTCCCACCAGGCCATCATTTCATATAAATCCAGCTCATACATGCATGAGTCGATATGTGCGAGATAAGCTGGATAAATCATATAGATTTGGTCTCGAATAATAGAGGTTGTATATGAAGAAACAAAACATATTGTCTTCCATACATAAGCTGCATGTATATCTTAATTAAATGTATGAGGCCTCCAAATCAACGTTCTGTCAGAAATTTCATCATATAAAACTGTCAAGCCACTCTGTCTCATATGTCTTACATTCGAGAAATCAATCCCATTGAACTTGAGTGAAGTCTACATACATTAGACTGACAATATGGGCAACAACCCTAACCATATTTACTCAAATTTCGACGTCTATAATGTCTTTTACTACACGAAAGATCGCTGCTGGCGCAAAACACAGCCTGTGCGGGAATTGAATTTTGGAGCTTCCTCCAATCCTCAGGATTTCGGGTTTGGACATCCAAAACCCTTTCAGGCCCAATTACACGAAATGTTATTATGTAAGCAACAGGTATTCGCTAAGCTCATTACATGTAAAACTGAACAAGGAATCCAATGGTACCACTTTTGAAGCGATTGCTTTGCTCTGTGTTGATCAACTTCCAAAAAATGCAAAATACGTTTTTTGACAAAATGTTTACAAAACGCATAGTAAACTGACCAAATCACAGTTCCACATGGTCCTCTGCTTCTTTGCGGTTGATTTGAGCTTAGGAACGCCATAGTAGAAAACTTCATTTTTGAGGTGAAAACGTCCATTCTTTGAAATCATTCAATTTTCCCTTGCTAGTACAAGGCCAAAATCATCAAAAATCGATGATCAAATTATTCCCCAAAATATCGCTGAAAAGTGATCCAAAGCCTAATGCCAGGTCGTAGAACACGATTGCACTTCTTCCGGGGCCGAGATTATGCTTTGTTGGCTTAGATACAAGCGATTTAAATCCTTATTTTTACAGTTGTGAATACATTTGAAGGCTGCTCACTCATCAATGCGCTTATTAAAATCTAATCTGATGTCTTGTGGCTGTTCATTTAGCAGAATAGTGTAGTGTCAAACTTTTAATCCATCAGAAAAGACGAGATTTCAGGTTTTCAACCAGCCAAATTGAAGTTTTACCAAGTAAAAATACGTTTTTTCGTAATAAAAGCTTGGCAAAGTCTATTAGGAACTTGTTTCTCCAAAATAAATTTAGGTCGTGGTATGTCTGTAGCCATTTCACAGTTAGATTCTTATATCCATCATGCAACCCAGATTTAGCTTTGAGCGATCGTTTTTGCACGAATTTGCAGTGAAATGCATGTTTCTGAGTAGTTTCAGATCATTCAGGCATACCGTCTGCCCGTAAATGATTCCACCTCATTGATAGAGATTTAAAGCACCCAAACGGAGCCAAATCCACTCTATTAGAGGCTTCTCATGTGACAGTAGACAAGCAGAAAAGTTTTCTTTGCTGTTGATTTGATGAAGCTCATTTTCATTTGATGAGATTGATTGAATGGTCGTCAGTACAAACAGCCAATGCCTAAAAAGCTTGGTCTCATCAAGGCAGAGCCAAGGCAGAGAGTCAATCTAAAGAGCAGAAGCAGCCATCATTTATAGAAAGTGGAGTTTATCTACAGTGGCAATCATTCAGAGTGAGAGTTAATGTACTTTTAGTGGAATCAAAGAATATTTGAGAAAATGAATACAGTAAATCGTGGCGAATGTGTCTAAATCGTCTAAAATTAGGGGGAGGCTAACCCATAATTTAGTTGCAGGCACCGCAATGTCGTAATGTGGCGAGTGTTGTGTATTGAAACACAACCAGTTGGTGTCGCATCAATGTTTTGGCTTTCAAATATTTGAATCGGATATAGATTTTGTACCAGGTACGAACGATGGATCCGATAGAATGCAAAATGCATTTATTCATTGCTTTACCTTTGACTTCTTGCATTATAACAATGTGTAATGGTATCAACAACACTCTATAGCTACAGTAAAAGCCACTAGAACAGACTCAAGGACTACGTTTGCTCTGTGACGATATGCACAAGCCGCCAAAAAAAGTATAAATAGGCCAGCATTTTGCCCTTCTTTTAAGTTTTTTTCTTCTTTTCCTTAGGCTCCCTTACCGTAGAAGATGGAATGTTGTCGTAGCTCCTTCTCTGTGAGGTTTTTACTGAGAGAAGTTCGGGGGTAGCTCTATCAGGAAGTTGGAGGTTTGATGAGGGCGGGTGTTCTAGTAGTGGGCGATCGTGTACCATCTAGTTCTACCCAAAGGGGCAAACGGGCCGCCTTTAAATATTGCAATGTAAATGAAAAATTTCTTGAATCAAACACAAATACATGACTATATTATAGTATTACTTTTAAATATAATGATTGGAAGCTTGATCATTATTCTCAACATGTGCAGTGCACTCGTTGGAACATAGGGGAACCATTTCGAGTTACAAAAGAGCTATTACCTGGAGTTGAATTCATTTTAGGTGGTGGCCTGACTGTGGAGGCAGGTGAAAATGCATGAATTTTCGAGCAATTTCGACAAATGAAATCATCAGATTTGGTCAAACAAGAAAATTCGAGCACATTCCCTTCAAAAGGTATAAAAAGAAGCTGCCTTCTTACAACAAGAATCATTTTTCATCATCTAACTATTCAAACAAAAAATCAAGCATGTCTTATTCACTCACAAACCGCTTATTTTCTGACGCTCTCCGTGATATGCAACGAGCTATGGCTGCATTCGAGCAGCCCTCCTTGTTTGCTGTTCCCGCAGGTTCTTTGATGGGTCCATCTGCTAATGCTCCTTCCATGCCACGCTCTACTCATGGTGCTTTTTATCCTACCACAGATATGATCGAGACACCTGATGCCTATGAGTTACATGCTGAGTTGCCCGGTTATGACAAGAAGAACATCAAGATTGAGATGCCTGATAGCAATACCTTGGTTATCAGTGGCAACGTAGCCAAGGAGTACAAGTCTCAAGGTCCTTCGGATGAAGATACTACTGGTGCTGCAACTACTGGCGAAGCTTCTACTAGCAAGGAAAGTCAACAAATGACTGCCACCGCAAAGGATCAGGATAATAAGCAAGTTGGTAAGCACTCTGCTGGCCACAAATGGTTGGTTCAGGAGCGTACATCTGGCTCATTTGTACGAACATTTACTTTACCAATTGCTGTCAAGTCTGAGACTATTAAAGCTTCTTATAACAATGGCGTCCTCAAGGTTGTTATTCCTAAGGCTGAGAACAAGCAAACCAACAATCAAATCAACATTGAGTAAATTGCCATCCCCTTCATCTCATTGCATTGCCACCCTATACCATTGGTCTTTCTAGGTATACATATCGTACTATCTTTTCTAGTTTCTTGCCAATTCATATATCAAATAAAATCAAACATTCCATTCCCTTAAAATACATGCCCTTTCGATCGATATGCTGCTGCGTGGAGTAAATAAGAGTTTGGCGATGCCAATCAGCCTACTATAGCTTATTTCTCTTTTTTTACACTACATTTTATTTAGACTGATGTCTCCATATATATATACCATGGT
Organism: Mucor lusitanicus; assembly: GCA_010203745.1. Classification (NCBI taxonomy): domain Eukaryota; kingdom Fungi; phylum Mucoromycota; class Mucoromycetes; order Mucorales; family Mucoraceae; genus Mucor; species Mucor lusitanicus. The sequence continues at coordinate 887,539 of JAAECE010000003.1, read as the reverse complement.
TCAATATACGCAATGATGCATCAAAGAGAATAACACGAAAAAAAGAAAAAAAAAGGTCTACCATTGTTCCATCATGTGCTCAATGTCGCGAAGATGAAAGTATGTCTTTGCAAATTCAGAGCAATTGACAGAGACATCCCATTGCAAGTAGGTCAAGAAGACGCGCTCAATGTTGTTGCTATTCGTGCAATAACGAAAGATAAGTACAATAAACACGACTGTCTCGAAGCGTGCTATATACTTACATGACATCCAAGCTTAATTCTGGAAAGATCATGGCAAAATCAGCATTGAAGATAGCACAGTCATCCCACACTTTAACCGCTGTGAGCAGTGCTGACATGATGATCATTCTCCAGCTGAAATCCCAGAGCTTTTGCTTTGATCGTTCCAGCATACGTTTCACGTAAATCAAGGTGATGATGGCATGTTCGGCGGTCAGCTAGTACATGTTGTTAGTCATCACTGTCCATAGAGATGCTTGGCCTATATAGTGTTACCTCGCCGCAATCAAACACATAAGCCAATTGATCGTACACATCGTTCCACTCTGTCAAGGGCTCATCTTGGCTGTAAGGCTCAAAATCTTCCATGTTGGATTCATTTTCATCGAAAATCACATCACATTCAAACTCATGCAGACTATGGTTTCGCTTGATGATGCAGTAAAAGGCCCATGAAACACTATGAGGGTCCCAGTGTGAGTACCATGCCCTCCTGTCTTGACTGAGTGCTTACCTCTTTAGTGTATTGGCCACTTTGTCTCTGCTCTTTTGCTCTTCATGGAACGATTGCTGCCATTCGATATCGTAATCCTTGACATTGGAGTACACCGAAGTCGACTTTTTGTACGCCTTGACATCCTCAATATCCAACAGGAGTTTCTTGTTGACGGGCCGAGGAATATGGCTCGTGCGTTGATTCGGTTGCTGCTTACCGACACACACATAGGGGACACTGTCCTGAATGCTGTTCATGTTGCCCTCTGTCTGGCTTGCCCGCACAATGGCGGTTTTCTCCTTTAGGGTATCGTTCATGGAAGGCGACCACACCTCATGCTTGTAATCAAGGTACGGGTAGGCTTGCTTTGACACTCTTTTTGACAGCAGTTCGTTTTCTTGAGCAGCAAAATAGTCTTGATACTCCTGCGACCGCTCCCAGATATCGTCCAACAGCTTGTCGAATTGCTGTGATTGTGTGGAATCACCATCCCAGTACGACGAGTTGACGGCGCGACTGAAGCTGTCGTGGGACGGCATGAACTGAATATCGTCAATGCCTTGCGAGCTGATGGTTGTCAGACTGTGTGCTGCTTGGCTGTTGTTGCTGTATACATGCTCTGCTCTCACAAGAGGCGATGCAACCATGGAAGACGATGCTTCTGCCGGGTTGCTATGCTCGACTGTGGCTGGAGTCAAGGATGAGAATGAGCGATGTACTGCCTAAAAAGTCCCAAGTCAATCACTGCACCTTGACACCATGTAAACCAGACTTACTTTCTCGGTAAATGTAGAGGTTTGTTCCTTGCTCAGGGATAAATGCTGCTGAACAGAAAACGTCTTTTTGAGTTGACTGATGGACGATGATTGCGCCTTCTTTTTAAAGGCCTTCTTGACAGAGTTACCCAGTTGCGTGAATATCGTCGAAATACTGCTTCCAATCGACTTGGCGTCTTTAGAGGATGCAATTGTGGCAACCACACTATGGCTGTGGTGGATATCGGATGACGTTCTCAGCGTGTTGCTGCTCTCGTCCACAACAGCTAACGACGGACTGGTTGCTAAGTGGTTGTGGCCCTCAAAGAAGGTAGATGTCAGCGGTGTGAGCGACTCTTCAATCAACGACAAGGTGCTGGTGTCTGGTATCAGAGGTGGGGTATCTAGTAGGTCGATCATGCTTTTGAGCGACACGGGCAACTGAGCGTACGGATGCTTGGAAGCAGTAGCAGATGTGGGAGCGTCTGCTGCAGGGTCGATCAGTGGCGTATACAAGGAATCATCATCATCGCTGTCGTCGTCGTCTTGCTCGCCATTGCTGGAGAGCGTGGATTGCGAGGAATTTGCCAAAGAGGGTGGCGATGAAGGCGCTGTCTGTTGCTGCTGGATTTTATCGGGAATTTCGGGTAGTTGCATAGGTGTTACTATCGGTTTTGGTTTCAATAAGAATGAACGAGTGGCCCAAGAACGAAGAGTTGTTTTATTAGTGTTGGATGGACATGGAAGCTTGCTGCTGTTATTCTGCGCAATGCGCGAGGAAACAATCCAGGCAGAGATCATAGTAAGCATTAAATGTTTGGCATGGTCAGGTAAAATTTGGCTTAAAGCTGCATCCATGTCAGGCACAGCGTTCTCCATGGTGGCGAGCATCTCGAAAGGAATGATGGGGTATGTGGTGGTATCTACATGGTGCTGCTCTTCATTGATTGCAGAACTCGTCTTTGATCGAGTCAGAAACATGGTGTCAAGGAGTGTGAGGGGGTGCAAGCAAGCAAGCAGAACAACAACGAGAAGAAGGGGAGAAATGCGAAGAAATACAGAGAATGTTTGTGTATAAATATACAAGGTCATGGTGTGGAATTTATATATTAAGGTGTGGACCGACTAAACTTAGAGATACACATAGCGAGGCTTCTTTTGGCTGTCATCATCGTCTTTATCGCTGGCTTTACTGAGGGCCTCAAACGAGCGTTTCTAATCAACCGAAATGTGAGCAATTAAAATCATGCCTGACGACAGCGGCGGCCGTATAGTACCTTGGCTTGCTCCTCCTCCTTGGTCAGTGATTTGATGCCAATGCCCATCTTGTCCAATGCCTCTTTGGAGAGCGCCGTTCCTGGAGCAAAGGTCAACAAACATGGCTAGATAAACTTTCTGGCTGCAACTTACTCGGCGAGTCCTCCTTGATGCCTTTGATTTTTCGGATCATTTCAGCACCGGGATCTCTTCTGCCCTTTAAAAATTCCCTACAAATTCTACATGTTAGGACATACAGCAGGATTTAGGAAATTTAATAGAGAAAGGTACGCTAATTCTTGCTTTTCTGCTGCTGTGGCTTCCTTTTTGGACGGTGCTGTCTTTTGGATCAAGCTGCCATCGACGGCGACAAGGCCCTTTCCCTTGAGATAGTACGCCTCCTTGTCTCTGCCGGCCCTGGCTGTGTTGGCGAACAGCTTTGCTATGGGATCCACTCGCTTTTCCCTCTTGGATTCGTACAGGATGGATCCATCAGACTGTCTCTTTTGCGTTGCCCATCGAATATCAAATCCACTGTCCCTACACGCGAGTATGTGTGTGTGTGCATGCTCATCAGTATCAGCTGGCTCGTACAATGTGCTCCATCATCGACTCACCCTCCTGCTAGCTCCATTCGGCCGTTTTTTGAATAATTGCACACGCGTTCCAGATGCTTATCGCAATAATCGCCAGATCGACTAATCGCGCAATGTCAGTGCGCATCCTTCAAATATACATTGCAACGCAAGAGCTTACATATCGGTCCATTCTGCGCATCGAACATCCTTTCTCACATAGCTACTGCACTGGGCCAGATCCATGCTCTGTCCTATCACCCACATTTGCTGCAAGTGATCCACGTGCAGCCCAATGGAATGGTGTGTTTCTGTTGGCCTTAGCAGAAAGGGCCTCTTGATGGCAATGATGGACCCCATTCCAATGTGATTCTGATTCTGAGAGAATGCTTTGCCGGTGATGTAGACATTGGAGAATGAGCCTCGCATGTCTGTTATCCGAGTAACGCAGAAATCGGACAGAGACACGCATCGATCAACGACGCCAATCGTGCCCCAGTCTTTGGAGGGTTTGACGCCAACATGGATTGAAAAATAGCGCTTGGTCCGGGTTTCTACATTCTGAATAGGCACGAATTCTACGTTCTGAAGGCCTGTTTTGCACTTGGATGCTGACACGATGCGTCGTCTATTGTTTGCCATTAGAATCGCATCCAATGTTTCTATTGAGTTCGGCCTACTTGACTCGCAATCCAGAGTACTCTTCTACATCCATTGTTGATAAAAGTGGGTTTGCTTTGCGTCTTGGCGTCGATTCCTTGCTGTGTGTTGGAAGCACAGAGTTCTGCTCCTTTTGTATCTCTGCTCTGAGTTCATCTAAAACGACGGATGAATCATTCCATGCTTATACAGGCTTGATACCAGAGCCAAACCTTCTGAATTTGACATGCTGAAAATAAGTGTATTACTGCAAAAGGGAGTGTTGCTGTGCCGTTTTAATTTCAACGTCGCGTAAACATCCCAGTCCGTTGACCAAAATTTCCCTTGTACGCGCCGCATTGGAGTTTGTAATCATCGTGCTAATGCATAGAAGTGACAAGCTTGATGCAGCCTTTATTATAAACAGTTGTATTATGTACGATTATTACAGATTTACTCGTCGTCGAGTTTGATGACTGGATACATGTCATCTTGTCCTAGGTCATAGTCATCGTCATCCTCCTCCTCCTCCTTTAAAGCATTGAGTACATCATATGCTTCCTCACAGAGAGCGACCGACAATGCGGGTGATGGTGAATCCAGTGGGAATGATTCGTCGGCCTCGATTTTGACAGTGTAGTCCTCGCCTTTGACGGTGTCGTCCTCATCTTTAACAGTGCCATCCTCATCCTTAACAGTGTCCTCCTCATCCTTGACAGTGTCTTCCTCTTTCTCCACCTTGCTACGATCCGTAGGAATAGCCAGTGCTTCCACTTTTGCCAACTCGTCCAAATCATAGTCATCCCACGTATCCTCTGCTTCGTCATGCTTGTCATCGTCTGAATGTGTCTGGTACTGTACATCATCTGTTAGGTCTTCGGGCATGATGGTGGGCCAAAGATAGGTGTCTATGTAAAAAGCGTAAACAAGTCAGCTCAACTTTCATGATGATGCGTCTTGGGATTACCTAGTGTTTCTGGCGCAATCAAGTATTTGATGATCAACGGTGTCTTTCTATCAGCAAACTAACAAGATGGTCAGGTCTCGCATTGACCACCGTCTGTGATTGCATACACGTACCTGAAAGTAAGACTCAACCTCCTGTAGCTTTTCTCTGGTTTTGGGCAAATCAATCATGACCACAATATCCACTGCACTCAAACAGATATTGAGGTCTTCCAATTTCATGTCCACAAACACAAACTGCTCTGTATAACTGGTGTTGTATCTGCCCACATTGTCGTATAAATCTTGAAAATTGTTCAGTTCAACATACTTCATCTACAAAAAAAGACCTGCTGAGTAAGCGCACACGCATACATGATGAACGCCCTATCGTACCTTTTTCTTGGCCATGGATTCCTTGATTTGAAGCAAAGTGGTTTCATCAAAGTAGGCTATCGCAATCTTGGGCCGTTTGTACGTGAAAAACACATATTCCATAAACTCGTAAATGGCATCTTTCTTGGCGTCGTTTGTCAGTTTGAGCTGTCGTGTATATATGTTCCGTCAGGACACAGGCACTCGCAACATCATATCCACGCGACTTACCAAGCTGTGTTCCTTGACATAGTCGTCAAAGTCGTGTTCGCCCGATTGCAGCGCCAAAAAATGCACATGAAAGTCTCGCTTTTCCTGCGTCTTGATAGTTACCACAATCTTGTCTCGGATGGCATCCCTGTACTCTGACTTCATATCCACAGCTCGAGGGCAATACCAGATCTTCCTGTCCATGAAAAAGTTGAATTCCTCCACGTTGGATCGGCCATTGACTGTCCAGCCAAACACTGTACTTTTGGGGTTGCAGTAACGCTGTGTGTATGCATCCACATCCTTGTGCAAGTTCTCGTCAATAGTGTCAATCAGCATGTACAGATCAATGGGCAGTGAAAAGATGGCCGTGTCGGATAGAATGATGGCTCGTGGTGTCCTCTTTAACAATGCACACAGATTCTTGGGTAAATTTTGCTACAACACGTCAAGTGTCAGATGATGCACAGACCACACACTCTGCTTGTACTCACGTCTTTGGATTTCAGATAATGGCCAGCATCACAGATTATCACTTTAAACCGCTGATCCGCAATCTTGGTCTTGTTGTTGGAGATCTTTTTATGGCTTGCAACGTAGTACTTTACAGGCTTCCGGTTCAGAATGTCGTACACATCGCTGTCATCCACGCCCTCGCCGTCCTCATCCTCATCGCTTTCATAGTCTGGATTCTCCATGCGCATTTTCATTCTCAGTGCATACGACTGTCTCACGCGTGGCGTTGTCACTCTCTTTCGCTTGGTCACGACTGGATTCTCTCTAAACAGTCCGTTCAGCACATTGTCCAGAATGCACACCTCTTCGTCCTCCAAATCCAAGAAATTCTGAATCTCCTCTTTCCACGTACTGCATAGGATGCCAGGACAGGTGAGCAGCACGGGCCCCTCGCTCTCATAGACATTGGCCAATGCCAGCGCTTGCTCCTTCATGCCGATGCCATGCTCGTTGCCCATTAAAATGCGTCCTCGTCTCTCTACGCCTAGTCGCACTGCTTCTTGCTGGAATGTGTTGAGTCGAGATCGCATGGGCGATTCCACAAATTCAGTCCACTTGAGCTCGGGCTCGTTTATCAGGTCAGGGTTGTCCGCTGCTTCGTCTGGGTGCAGCAGCTCAATCAAGGAGCGGGGGATGGGCTCAATGTCGAGATGGATGTTGGGCAGATCTGTGGGCAGGGATCGCATGGCATCGTTGTAGATGCGCATGGAGGTGGGGATGGTCCACAGCTGGCGCTCTGGGTCCCACTGCACGCCGTTGATCTTTTTGATGAGTGGATCAATCGTCAGGTTCTTTTGCGCCTTGATCGTGATGCAGTGGGCAGAGGCCAGACTAAACACGACCTTGACGGTGGTACGTGTGAGTGTGATTTCCTTGCTGGGCGTTCTGTAGTAGTATGGAATCGTGGCTGGACGTCTGGCAAGGCTGCCTAGTGTGTTGGCTGCTGCGTAGGCTTCTGTTGGATGTCGAATGAAGGGCATGGCTGAATTGTCCCACTTGAAGAACCGGCAGGTGCTTGTTGAACACTAACAGCAAGAATGTGAAAAAGGTGATATATTGATTGTGTGCCTGGATGCTTACCTTCCAATACCAGCGGCCTCTGTTCTCTCCCGGTGTCTTGACTTCTAAGCAGGATGAGGGCAGGCCACAGCGACAGTTTTCTCTGGGCATGTTGTTGTTGTTGAAAGTTGAAAGGAGAGGAAAGAAATGCTCGTGAAGGAGAGAAATGTCAAAATCCATTTTTATACAAGAGTGCAGGTTGAATGGCCGACACTTGATTAATCTTTCTCTCCCTCTCTTTCGCTCGCTCTCCAAACAGGTCAACATCATGCCAGATATGGACCAAGGCAGATCAAGGCAGAGAGGTGATATGGCTGATTAGATATGCTCTGAAACCAAGCACATGGATTCCATGTGAGATGATGGAGCGTGTGTGCCTTGAAAACAGCATGATTCTGCCTTGAGGCTTGTGACTGGAAAGCCCATCAAGTACGGTATATAATATTGCATGTTTCTCTCTCTCTCTCTTTTCTCCCTCTCTTTGTTCTCTCTCTCTCTCTGTTGTAAAAATGTCATTATCGTCCATCTCAAACTTTGGTAAGCAAAAGGAGGGTCAGAAAGAGTGGTACACTGTGACTTATGGCCATGACTAGAGGAGGATGCTTTCTGTTATTTGATAGCCAACCTAGACCCTCGCACTGACAGGGACACATTGTGGCGAGTGCTTGGTGCATTTGGCACCATCATTCAGCTTGAAATCAAACTGGATCAAGTGAGCAAAGCAGCCATCATTTTCAAGTAAGCTTGTGGGGGGGGGGAGACCCTATACGCTCCATCTGCGGCTGACATGTTCTCTCGCAGCTCACAGCCATCCGAGCATCTCTTTACACAAAAGATCTACATTATGGATCGACTGGTTGCTGTACACCCACTGCCGATATCAGAGTACATTGCCGACTTCAGCAGAGCGATACCTGCCAGCAGGCTGTCGCTGGGCGGGCTAGAGACGCCACGCTTGTTCATTGAAGAGTGGTCCACCGACCAGTACGTTGCGTTCGACCTCAACCTAAACGATCAGTACATTGATATATTCTTTCAGCATGTGGACGGCTACTATCGATTGCGCATTGTGTACGACGACAACTTGCGAGACAATGTCATCTTGCAGAGACACGACAGCAAGACATCGCTGACGCTCAGCGGCAAATACCCAGCCTATTTCTGGAAATCCAAGCTGCCCATGGAGGAGCTGGGCGACACCTACCATTTAACAGACTGGGAGCGAGTGACAGAGATCCCGTTGGACGAATTCTCTCGAGATATGATCCGCCAAAAGGCAGCCGCCGCCAAAGGGCCCATCCTGCCGGGCGGACAGCATCCCAACCACAACATGAAGCTCAGCATGTGGACCGTGTACCGCTTGGAATTTGACATCCCATTGAGCAGTAGCAGCATCAGCAGCAGTAGCAGCAGCAGCAAAAAGGGCCCAGCATCCCATGTGACGCATGAGGCTATCGAGCACAAGTTGAGACGAGCCATTGGCGGACATCAGCCCCCGTGGGCCGAGCAAATCCTGGTCAGATCATCGACCAAGACCATCGACTTTGAACGGCAGATGGCAGACATGGCATTTGAGGTCCAGTTTATGATGGAGCACGCATTTCGACTCAAGATCTTGCGAGAATACAACGTGGATCTGGACTTTTTCGAAAAGATGCGGGAACTACCGCCCCAAGTGAGCTGTGTCTTTCTGACCTTGCTGTCAGCCCCACAGCAGCGCGTATACACTCCGGACACCATGATTAACTACATTTACCGATTATGCAAAGACCAGATTGGCTTTCAAATACCCATACCCGACGACTGTACCTGGACTCGACGTGTGCTAGTGACGCCCACGTCCGTATATCCAACGCAGCCGACTGTGGAGCCCATGACCCATGTGCAGTATCACTTTCGAGAGCACGCCGATCGCTTCTTGTATGTGCAGTTTACGGACGAAGACTTGAACCCAATAGCGCCTCAGGAGGACGAAGAAGAGACGTCTCAAAACGCAAAGCTGTTTGACCGTATCTACACCATTTTGCGTCGTGGGCTGCGCATTGCAGGAAGAACGTATGAATTTCTGGGCACCAGCATACAGGATTTACGCGCGCATGGCTGCTGGTTTTTTGCCCCTACGCCGCAAGTGAGTCGCAGCCAGATCATGGCATGGCTGGGTGATTTCTCAGAGATCAAGTTTATATCGACATTTATCAATTGCTCAGGGCAGGCAAGTACATTATGTCTTACATGACCAGACACTATGCTCACGGACAGGCTATATGCACATGTATAGTCATTGACCCCTCGATTGATGCATTTGGAAATCAATGGCCAAGACATTGAGGAAGTGGAAGACTACACGTACAATCAGCACATCTTCACAACAGACTGCGGTAAAATGTCGCCCCAGATTGCCAGAGAAGTCGCCAAGCAGCTAGACCTGGACTACACACCCTCCGTGATCAAGTTCAACCTCAACGGTGCCAGAGGCATTCTCTTGCTGTCCAACTTTTTGACCAAACGCAGAATTCAGCTGAGATCCAGCCAGATCCGCTTTGAAAGCACACAGCTGTTCCTGGAGGTCATCAAGTACGCCAAACCCAACAAGCTCTATCTGGATGAAAAGTCCATTTTGCTGCTGACGTCCCTTGGCGTCAAGAACTACATTTTCAACGAGCTGTTGGACGAAAACATGGACTATTGCGAAAAATACCCCAACGTGGACATGATGGATGTGCACTACTCCAATGGACGCATGGACCATTTCAGACAGATTCTCGACTGCAAATTTCAAGACAAGCACGACCCCTTCATCACCAACCTAGTGTCCAGCTATCAGAACCATGTGCTTGGCTATCTGCAACAGTGTCGGCTCTACATTCACCAGGGCGTGAAAGTGTTTGCTGCCATGGACGAGACGGGAACACTGCAGCCCGGTGAAGTCTTTTTGCAAATCACGGATCCTTCCGGTTTAGCTGCCAACAGAAAAGTGATTGAGGGCCCTGTCGTGATCTACCGAGACTCCTCGTGCTTTCCGGGCGATGTGCGTGTGATGGCTGCCATCAACTATGCTGAGCTAAGGCACTATACCAACGTCTTGATCTTTTCGTCCATTGATCGATGTGATCTCCCCAGCCTCTGCTCCAACGATGACCCTGATGAAGACAATGTCAAGTAAGTGGTTCGATGCTGAAAGCATGCGACATGGCTTCTTACAGTGCAATTTCTAGCGTTATTTGGGATACGCGTCTTTTACCTGTCGAATGCAACGTGGCCACACGAAGTTATCAGACGGCAATGACGCCTCATCAGTCCAGAAAGATTTCATTCCGAGAAGCAGCCAAGTTCTTTACCACCTACATATCCAGAGACATGTCTAGAAAGCTGTATGAAGCGTTCATCGCCATGGCAGACCGGCACAAGGATGGTGTTTTTAATGGCGACTGCATCTATCTGTCGCTGCAAATGTCCAGAGCGTTGGGTAAGCATGCACTGTAAAGGGTGTTTATATAGACGTGGACTGACTGATGATATCCTGCTAGACTTTGCTAAAACCGGCATGTACGCAACTATCAACAACGACCTCATACAATACCCATACCCAGACTTTATGAGACAACGACCTCTCAAGACGTACACATCGTCCACGCCAGTGGGCTCCATTTACCGCACCACCAAAAGCATGTACGAAAGACCGCTTTCCAACACCCACTGCTACTACGATACCCGACTGTACGTGCAAGACATGTACAAGTACATTCTTGAAGCACGCAAAATGAAGGCCAAATACGACCACAGCTTGCGCATCTTGCTTGGCCAGTATTCCGTCAAGACAGAAATTGAGTTCATCTCGGGTCATATCACTGGATGGCCAAAGTATCTCAATGAACAATACCGTCCCCAGTTCCTGGAGCGCATCAAGGCGGCCTATATCCGTTTCAGAAAGTACTGGAAACACGTTTTTGATTCTCAATGGGCCAATGACACCAACGGACAGCCATCCAGCAACGCAGAGGATCGCTCCGCCGAAATCGAAGCAAAAGCAGCCGCATGGTACTATGTTACCTACCATCCCTCTGAATTCAAGAGCGACACGGTTTACAACAAGACATTGCAAAGATACATGAGCTTTCCTTGGGTGGTCGAAAGTTACCTGATCTACATTGCTCACAAAAACGACAGTCGACCCAACTTGGCCGAGTACAGTCAGCCCATCCCAGCGGAAAAGATTGAACATCATGCTCGATTGCATCGAGGACCTCAAGCTGAAATCATTTTTGCAGAATCCGATGATGAGTCGGATGAGGAAGAGAGCGATACAGATGATGAAGACCCACCGCGTAATCATCAGTACACTAATTCGTATGGTCTTGATTTGCCGCGTCATCCACAAGAGATGGATCATCGCGAAGACGTGGATGAGGTGCCCGTGGTCACTGTGAAGCTTGCAGATTTGTTGAATTTAAAGTGATAATAAAACGATTTGCTTTGATATGCTCCAAGATGTCAATGATGCTGCAACACCGCCATCATCATCAGTGATATGTTGCTATTATGCTTCATAAACATTGCAAAGTCTGGTTGGTTTACATTGTAAATTATGGTGCAAAAAAGGAGGGATCTATGATAGAGTGTAGTTTGCAGGGCGAGACCGCTATGAATTGAACGTAGCTAAATCGATTAGACCTCTACAGTAGTGTTTTTTACACTAGAAGATCACTGCTGGCGCAAAACACCAGCCTTTGCGGGAATTGAATTTTGGAGCTTCCTCCAATCCTCAGGATTTCGGGTTTGGACATCCAAAACCCTTTCAGGCCCAATTACACGAAATGTTATTATGTAAGCAACAGGTATTCGCTAAGCTCATTACATGTAAAACTGAACAAGGAATCCAATGGTACCACTTTTGAAGCGATTGCTTTGCTCTGTGTTGATCAACTTCCAAAAAATGCAAAATACGTTTTTTGACAAAATGTTTACAAAACGCATAGCAAACTGACCAAATCACAGTTCCACATGGTCCTCTGCTTCTTTGCGGTTGATTTGAGCTTAGGAACGCCATAGTAGAAAACTTCATTTTTGAGGTGAAAACGTCCATTCTTTGAAATCATTCAATTTTCCCTTGCTAGTACAAGGCCAAAATCATCAAAAATCGATGATCAAATTATTCCCCAAAATATCGCTGAAAAGTGATCCAAAGCCTAATGCCAGGTTGTAGAACACGATTGCACTTCTTCCGGGGCCGAGATTATGCTTTGTTGGCTTAGATACAAGCGATTTAAATCCTTATTTTTACAGTTGTGAATACATTTGAAGGCTGCTTACTCGTCAATGTGCTTATTAATATCTGATGTGATGGTCTGTAGCTGTTTATTTAGCAGAAGAGTGTAATATCAAACTTTTAATTCGTTGAAAAAGACGAGATTTCAAAAGTACTTTCGCGTAGATTTACTAGTATATTTTCGTAATTTAGCGGCATTTGACGTCTAGTTCATGGATTTATACTTCCAATACAGCTTATATCCTATAGCATAGACATATAAAACTTATAGTATGCTACTGTATATAAACATACAATTTGGACTTTCATTTTTTAACATAGGACGTAGAAGAAGTCTTCATTTTTGATGTCATAATATACGCGATGATCTTTTGATTTTCGATGAAATCCATGAGAGGCATTTCATGCTTTTTCCTCGAATTACCTCGAAAAAGTTGAGCAAAGGTATCAGAAAGTAAGTTCTGGGAGAGGGCAATCTTTTGGTGCTGCTGTGGTGGTCCAAAATAGCTGCTAGAGCAAGAAATCACGGCTCAAATGCATTGAAATACTACTGTGTTTTATATTCTTTTGAGCTGTCAGAGGCAATGCAAGTATGCTTTCAATCCATAAATGTGGTTTTTATTAATACAAACTTGTAGCATCGTAGCTGATTCAAATTCAAGCTTGTAAAGAGCTCTCACGCGATAGCTAGTAGTCAAGAATCAAAGAACTTTGCATTATTAGGTAGTAGTAGGGTACAAAGAACTTTGCATTTTTAGGTAGTAGGTAGTAGGGTACAAGGGAGTTCGCTATACCGTATATTGGATGAGATTGGTGAAGGAGGGCCTCCACCGACTAATTTGGCTATCACTAAAGCCAGGCAGGAGTAGGGGGCCATCCAAAATTTATAGATACTACTCATGCATTGACAATGTTTTCAAATCTTTCAACAATCCCTGAAGTCATCGCATTCATGCTTACATACCAAAGGCCGCACATCTTTTTGCAAAATGTATTTGAAGCGGCTACAGTAAATTGGTCCAGTGATGTTTCCGCTGCAGGAAAAAGTAAAGATGAATCATCACCATTCCCCCATAACGATCAGACAAAAGCAGACAGTTTTTGATAACAAAAGCCATAGATCGAAGATATGGGCGCATTTTGATTAGCTTGAACATACCTGCCTCAGTGGCAATACAATACATGAGAATGCGCAAACGTGTAGATGGAAAATTAGTTCATTTTCCTTTCAGAGCGGTAAATATTTTATCATGGTGCATTAAAAGTGTGTATCTCGTAAATGACTCAAAATCCAAGAAAGACGCAACCTTACTTTAGCACATGAGCTTGTCATTGTGTGTTTATGTGAGCTTTGCTGCCAGTGCATTGATGTTTCCTCGCAGACCTACATACCTGAAAGGCTTTTAGTAAGTTGCATGCGATTTCAAATAAGGCACAAACAAAATCCCCACGGTCTTCCAGTGATTTGATGAGAGCTCCATGAAATGGAAGCCAACTCAGCGATTTAGATCCCCTTCGAAAGGGCCGTGTAACCATGGTAGAGAACAGTGGATTATCCGTTGGCATGAGGATAAGCAACATGGAAAATTCGAAGAAACTGTCATCAATTTTGCCAATGATGGGAATTGAAAGGGGCAAATCGTAAAAGTTCGCAGCACAGGGCAGGGCAGGGCTGCGCAATGTCCTTTTATAACCTTGATTTCCAAACTCAAATGTTGCTTGTTGAGGAGGACCCCATGCTCAAGCGAGATGATGGATGGAAAGAAAAAAAGAAAGCACTCAATTCATTTGCTGATATGCAATTAAAGACATTGCAGTTCCTTTGCTGCTTTCAAAATCATTTAAAAATATTCAAACAAGGATAACATTTAAGGATTCCATCTTTAAAAGGTAAATTGTAACAAGGAAAATGAGATTTGCTAGCATATTCTAGCACAAAGCTACAGGACGAGATTGGCTGCCGTTAGGATCCCCGCCTGTCCCTTAGTGCAAGTGAACTGAACCTTTCGAAAATCGAAAGAATCGGGACGAATGAGAAAGAATATTTAGACTGTCTCTTTAAGCCCAACCCCGGCAAAAGTTTTTCGTAAGGTACCTGGCATATAAAGCACCCTTCAGATTTCTGCCCTTTTTACGTCTTTTTTTCCCTTTCTCCACCTTTTCTATATTCCAAATTATACAAATGTACAACTTGTCAAAGGTTGCCCACCAACGTCTTTTCCCTACCTTGGCCCGTAATGTAAGTTGCGAGACAATCAGATCTCACGAGATTTGACATGCGAAGCAATGGATCAAACTAACATGCGTTTGCATTTACAGACCGGTGTCCTCTCTACCGCTTCTCGTGCCTACAGCCAAGCCGTGAACGGCCCTGTTATTGGTATCGATTTGGGTACTACCAACTCTTGTGTTTCCGTCATGGAAGGCAAGAACCCCAGAGTCATTGAAAATGCCGAAGGTGCTCGTACCACTCCCTCTGTTGTTGCATTCACCAAGGATGGTGAATTATTGGTCGGTCAAGCCGCTAAGCGTCAGGTAAATACAATGAACAATTGGGAAGGGGGAAATGGGGTCCATCGAAGCGAGTTGCTACTTCCGATGGCCCATTTTCGACTATGAGTCATATAGGGGCATTGGCATTAATCTGACATGTTTTTCTATTTCAGGCCGTCGTCAACTCTCAAAACACCGTCTATGCTACCAAGCGTTTAATTGGTCGTCAATTCAAGGATCCCGCAGTCCAAGCTGATATCCCTGCCGTCTCTTACAAGATTGTCGCCCACAACAACGGCGATGCCTGGGTCGAGGCCAACGGTAAGAAGTACTCTCCCTCTCAAATGGGTGCCTTTGTTTTGGGTAAGATGAAGGAGACTGCTGAAGGCTACCTCAGCAAGAAGGTCAAGCACGCTGTCATCACCGTCCCTGCCTACTTCAACGATGCTCAACGTCAAGCTACCAAGGATGCCGGTAAGATTGCCGGTCTTGATGTGATGCGTGTTATCAACGAACCTACTGCCGCTGCTTTGGCTTACGGTCTCGATAAGACTGGTGATTCTACCATCGCTGTCTACGATTTGGGAGGTGGTACCTTTGATATCTCTATCCTCGAAATCCAAAACGGTGTCTTTGAAGTAAAGTCTACCAACGGTGACACTGCTCTCGGTGGTGAAGATTTCGACTCTCACCTCGTCCGTCATGTTGTCAAGGAGTTCAAGGACGAATCCGGCATCGATCTCTCTACTGACCGTATGGCCATTCAACGTATCCGTGAAGCCTGTGAGAAGGCCAAGATTGAATTGTCCTCCACTGTCCAAACCGACATCAACTTGCCTTACATCACTGCCGATGCCTCTGGTCCCAAGCACATCAACTCCAAGTTGACCCGTGCCAAGTACGAGACTCTCGTCGGTGACCTCATCCACCGCACTATCTCTCCCTGTGAGAAGGCCATGAAGGATGCTGGCATTGCCAACAAGGATGTCAACGACGTTATTTTGGTTGGTGGTATGTCTCGTATGCCCAAGGTTGTCGAGACTGTCAAGTCTGTCTTTGGCAGAGAGCCCTCCAAGTCTGTCAACCCTGACGAGGCTGTTGCCATCGGTGCTGCCATCCAAGGTGGTGTCCTCGCTGGTTCCGTCACTGACATCTTGTTGCTCGATGTCACCCCCCTCTCTTTGGGTATTGAAACCCTCGGTGGTGTCTTCACTCGTTTGATCAACCGTAACACTACCATTCCTACCAAGAAGTCTCAAGTTTTCTCCACCGCCGCTGACGGTCAAACTCAAGTCTCCGTTCGTGTCTTCCAAGGTGAGCGTGAACTCTGTCGCGACAACAAGCTTTTGGGTGATTTCAACTTGACCGGTATTCCTCCTGCCCCCAAGGGTGTCCCTCAAATTCAAGTTGAATTTGATATTGATGCTGATGGTATTGTCAACGTCAGTGCCAAGGACAAGGCCACCAACCGTGATCAATCCATGACCATTGCTGCCTCTTCCGGCTTGAGCAACGATGAAATCGAGAACATGATCCAACAAGCTGAGGCCAACGCTGAGGCTGATAAGGCTCGTCGTGACACTATTGAAATGGCCAACCGTGCTGACTCTGTCATGAGCGAAACCGAGAAGGCTATGGATGACTTCAAGGAGCAACTCGATAGCGCCGAGGCTGACAAGCTCAAGGAAAAGATTACTGCTCTCCGTGGTGAAGCCTTGAAGGCTCAATCTGGCGATGCTGCCGTCAACCCTGAGGACCTCAAGGCCAAGATTGATGACCTCCAATCTAGCTCTTTGAAGCTCTTCGAGATGGTCTACAAGAACCGTGCCAGTCAAAACGAAGGTGCTGCACCTGAGAACAACAACAACAACGGTGGTGCCAACCCTCAATAAATTACCATCAACTAATTCCCTTATTACCTTTACAACACCACAAACACAACATTACATGTAAACACGTTTCTCTCACCCTCCTCCTCCAAACCCCCCATATCTGTAGATTATTTATAGGATGATTTCTTATTAAAAAAAACATATTGTAGACACTTTTTTATACACTAAACTTTTGGCCTTTTTTTGACATTTTGTTGCATTATTTACGTCAGTTACGATGATGACAAAAGTTGATGCTTAATTTGGTCAGTTTTTTTGTGTGCCAAGGCCACGGAATGATTGGTGAGAGAGCTCGAAAAACCATTTAAGCGCACTGATGCTTAAAGAGGTGACGCTGATAAAAATAGCCACTACAATTTCTCGGAACTGTTTCACTAAAATTGCACTAAATCATTGAATTAAGGGTGAGGTATAGCCGGCACTATGGTAATGGCTTTTCCCTGGCTACGGATGCCATCTATGACATCCTGAAAAGACATCTATATAACATTTTGTTTATATCAAGAAGATTACATCAACAATGCTAAATAAAAAATCCATGAAATCGATGATGTAACATGGAAAATTGCCTAGATTGGCAGGTTTTGTTCGAAAGGTCTGGAATTCAACACTGCAAAACCATTGGACTCATGCTGAAAGTTCATGATTTCATGTACATGACACGGCAGAAAAGGCAGCAATTGCATAGCAATCAATGTACTATAGCTACCCGGATTACAGCAATCATTCATTCTAATTCGAACGACCCCAGTCTCTGGCTAAAAGGTAAAATCAAGCTACGGAATCATGAAACGGGCAAAGTTAGAAAGAATAAGCGGAGATGAGGCAAGAAAAGGCTACATTCTCGAAAGAGTGCCTAAACTATGCGTTTGTATTGGTTACGAGTCAGTAAGCAAAAGAAAAAAAAACTTGCGTCTGTATAAAAGCAAGCAATTTCAAATGTTTGCCAAATGTTTCCCCTTCAATTCTATTTACTACTATGTCCTTTACTTCCAAATTTACAGAGAGATTTGATATCGATCCATCTCAATCCATGATGCAAGAGCTATCCACCACGCCACACTCAAATTCATCGTCATCTGTGTACTCTACACCGTCGTTGACGCTGTCAGATCCCGTCTTGACGACTGATCAATCAACTACGGCAACCAGTCGTCCCATTGCAATTCCAAAGAAGAACAACGCCAAAACTAGAAGCATGTCAACCTCCCCTCAGCAAGAACATTGTGCAAATTCCAAAGATCATGCAGGCTCCAAATTCAAGCATTTCCTGAGCACCTTGTCCAGAAAGCGTGATAGATCCTCTGTGTCATCCTCCTCTTTATCCAGAGCCATCTCAACCAAATACTAGATACTATATACCATTTTTATTAAGCAATCTCGCTTTTTTCCTCTGTATATTACAAATCCCCACTGTAAATCACCTTGTATATTACCATCTGCCAATATTTCTACTAATTAAAGCCCGTGTATCATTCTTTTGTATCTTCTTTTTCCGTTTAGCATGACAAGGAAAGAAAAAAGATTGCCTTGCTTCTTAGAAAAGCTTAATTCTTCTACGCAGAGTCCAGTAATAGATGACATCTGTGTCACATCGAGAAATTTCATCAATTCTACGTCTTAGCGTGAGTCTACCAAGGCAAATGCCGTGTGGAATTCAACTAACAGTATTTTGAACTGCTACTTTCACGAAATAGTGCTTTAAAGATGAATTTTGAAGGGATGTCGTGGTAACTAAGTGCAATCCTGTGATGCCCATTCGTTGACTACTACGATATTGTAGCTCAATGCACATCGTAGAGTACTACTAGTGAGCTTTATATTTCAGTCATTGGGATTTTAGAAAGTAATTCCAATGAACTGTACAGTCAGCCTTCCTGAATAAAGATAGCTAGAGTTTGTTATAGGCAGTAGTCTTGATTCAACATGAAGCTTTGTGAGCAGCATATAATGGAGCTTAATAATATTTAGCTATCCTGCCATTTCTGTTCGACTAAGCATCCATTGCACTGACATTTGGAGTCACAACACGTGCGGCACCTCCCCTTATTATACTTTACTTCTCTCGAGCTTACAACAGATGAATCTTCATTCCTGTTTATTATCATCATGTCTATTGTAACATTATTTGTTGATACCTCTGACGAGAAGGTCAGCTCCGAGAGACGCTTTGACAAAAGCTTGACCATCTCGCAACTCAAGGTAAGAGGGGAAATCATCAAGTGTGTTCTGTTGCTGACAAATTTCCACAACAAACTAGTACAAGCTGGAGCCTATCACTGGTATTCCCTATTCTACACAAAAAATCGACCTCTATCAAGGCAACAACCTCCAAGGGCCACTGGATGATGAGAGCAAAATGTTGGGAGCATACCCCGTTGAGGACTACATGAGAATCCATGTTACTGATACGAACCCGCACCGTGTCAAAAACCAATACACAGATGTTTCACTTGTTGAAAAGTTTGAGCTGACAGAAGACGAATACGAAAAGAGAACAGGTAGGCAGACACACTTGAAACGATAGAGTGTAGGTTGAAACTAATCTGTGCCTAAAAGACACTGTCAGAGCATTTAAAGAACGTAACAAGTTGGGCAGATTCTCGGCTGAGGCCGCTGCCAAAGAAGAAGCCATTGAAACAGCATACGAAAACGCAGCTAAACAGATCAAGATCGGTGATCGATGCGAAGTTTTAGGAGATGATTACACTGCGCAGCGACTTGGCACTGTCAAATATGTGGGAGAGACAAAGTTTCAACCAGGATTATGGGTTGGCATTCAGTATGATGAGCCATTAGGCAAGAATGATGGTAGCGTACAGGGAGAGAGATACTTTGAGTGCCCTCCAAAGTATGGCGGTTTCGTGCGTCCTACAAAAGTTAATGTTGGTGATTTCCCTGAAGAAGAGCTGCTTCTAACAGACGATGAACTCGAGGAGATGTAAAACATACATGTTTAGAAATAAATATTGGCCAGCTTTGCATAACATAAAAGATCTTCTAATGATATGAATCCATGATTGATCAGACAAGCAACTACTCGACTTATTCATGGCCAGGAAACGCATCATTACTGAATAGCACTGCGCTTCAAAAAACTGTGAGCTGGATCAGCGAAGCAAAAATGTCAGCAAGTCTGCTCCATTCCCATGATTCAGTTCCATATCTAGTCATTCAATAGAAAGATCATTTATTCGGCTAAATGACTTCCTAACATGTGTGCCTGTCCAGACGTTAGTGTATGGTAACCAATCCAGCAATGAGAACCGAGCTCAATAATCCAAATTCATGCTGTCAAATTGCTCTGACAGTCACTGACATGATAAAATAAAAACTTTTTATCAGATGTTTGGAAACCTTTGCTTCCTCTTGATCGATTCTTTATAGCTACCATGTCTGATGAATTAAAGGTACCGAGAAAAACAAGGTTGAATAGTAGCGCAGGTACTGACATTGTCGAATTGGCATAACATCAGCCTGTAGAGAACACTGTGACCACAGCTAATGAAGAAGAGCGAGAATCACTTCATGGGGATGTCAGTAGAAGAAGGTATGGACTCCTTCGAATCTTACCCTAAATCATTCTAAATTCCTCTGTTCCATTAGATCATTAGTTTCAGAAGATGAAGATGAAGAACTAGATGAATTCGGAAGAGTGAAACGTCGCAGAGAAAAGTTCAAGAGAGAGAGATCCGAAGAGAATGAAGTGGATCGAGATGACCAATCTGAGAGTGATCGTGGCAGAAGAGAAGACAAATACCAGCATAGACGCCATCGCCGCAGATCTTCTTCTGGCTCACGCTCACCAAGACGTTCGCACCGTCGTCGATACTCAGACCCTGACAGCGACTATGAGCACCACCGCAGTGACAGTAGAAATCGACACCGTCGCAATGATGGCTACAGAGGATATAGAGGTCATCACGGTCATAGAGGTGGCTCGGACGTAAGTAGGTATTTTGATACTCTGCAATTGATATTGAAGCAAAATCCTACTTGTAGCCATACTCTGAAGCAGCGCAATACATCGACACTGAATTTTATCCTACCAAAGTTTATATCGGTGGTCTCGAAAACGTTGATGAAAGTCAGATTAAATCTGTATTTTCACGTTTTGGGCCATTAGAGAGTGTCAAGCTTGTGGAAGGGAAAGAGTAAGAATTAGCGCAACAAAATCGACGCTTTTCTTTTGCTAATCACTTTGTCATGGTAGTTATGGATTCATTACGTTTGAGAAAAAGGAAGCCGCATTATCTGCTATTCAAAGCATGCATGGTGCACTGTTGGGGGCCAGACGGATTAAAGGTTGGTTTATGGATTGATTAGGTAGAATGCTCTGCTAAATTGATGTTCTTGTAGTAAATCGCGCCAAGATTCCCGAGAGAAACAAGGTTGGATTCGGCAATGTACCTTGGCAAGATGAGGATGGGTTGATGGCAAAGGAAGCATCATTTGATAACTACGTTAGAAGACGTTCATCCACGATAAGACTGGGCTTGGATGACCCAAGTTACCCTTCAATGGACCCTGCTACTGCTGCTATACCTCACCGAGTGCTAACAAGCTACGATGATCTCTAACTAAAATTGTCACCTATCGCCAATCAATTGTATTTTTCCTGTAAATTCATGTATACTTAAATCTCGTAATTATATAATAAAAGTTCCACCAAACATTTTTACATTCATAGAGCACGTACATCGACATCATGCTGCATTTTTGGCACTGATATTGACAAGATTCATAAGGAAAGCTGTTGATTACAATTGTCTAGTAGTAGCAGGCTGATAGAGGGGATGTTCCGCAGCACTTTATTTAAAGCCGCTTGGATCTAGCATGCTTTGTTCAAGAGTGGCACAGGTTGAACACTGTTTTGGGCGTTGGGCAAAATACGGCAAAGCGTGGTGTTTTCATCATGCCGTATACAGTATGACTGTTGGAGAGTTCATATTAGCATTATTGTCGTATAATTATTCTGAGGCGGCGGTTATAAACATACAAACAAACTCCCAGTGGCTACGTTAAGTGGACATAAATTAAATAATTGTTGTAGTAGTTTGACAGTAAAGTGTTGAATTTATCCGATTCCAACCAACCTCTAGACTTATTATTCTTTCTACTATGTAGAGAGCACTTTTACTGTACGCAACCACTGCCCAAATTGTGTGTTTGATATACAAAGAGTTGAAATGCATAGCAGATTGCACTACTTTCTATAGGCATAGGTCATTAATAGAAGCTGCTGCATTGATACACGATAAGCGGTTCTTTTTGTATTTCTGAGCGTTTTTAAAGTAAAGCATACACAAAGTTTCTATCGCTTTTTGTCTGATAAAAATCAGTGTGTAGTCCCAAAAGATACCAATTGTTTGAGGTCATTATCAAATCTGTAGGATCAATTGCCGTGGATTTATAGAACACCAAAGGTGCTATTCTCAGCCAAATTGTCCAAATTTAACCCTCAATATCTTGTCTTCTAAGCCGTTCTAGATGCTGGGAATAGTGACAAATGATTGCTATTGATCACCATTTACATCCTAAACCTTCATTTTTATTTTTTTTGGATCGATCCAAATCGTCGAAATTTCACGTTTTTTCATGAGGTACCCCTCATGGTTTTTGTTAAAAATCAAACAATCGCAATTTTGGACGCAAAAACGACACTTTTTACTATGATATATATTAAATCAAAATAAGCGCACAGATGTAGGGTAACCTGTGCAACTGCTATTTCGAACGTTGTATATGCTAAATCTCGACTTTTTCTGGAAAAACTGCTTTTTATATTTTCTCAAAATTCTTTATCTTTTCATTCTAAAAGCATTTTAAAATTGATACCACTGAATGCGCCTTCAAATTTTCCCCTTAAGTTTATTAGAAAGTATTATACCCTGAGCACACTTTATATAGCTAATTTTAACAAAAAGGTTCACAAATGCCAAATTATATCGATATTGATTCAAAAAAATCATCGCAAAAAAAATCATTTGGGTACAGTCACCACAGTGCAAAATGTTCATTATACACGTCATTCAGATTCCGCGTGCTCTGTGCTGCGGCAGCCTATTAATTGCAGTCACCCTCAGTAGCGCGTTTTTTTTTTTTTTTTTTTTTTTTTTGCACTATTTTTGCACTGCACTTTTTTTATTAAACCATATACTTTTTATTACTATTAATTGAATACAACACCACTTTCGCCAAAAGAAGCATGTCTTTGCAACCACCAGTACCCAAGACGACATCTCTCAAGTTTGTTACAGTAGGTATCAGCTGATAAAAGCCACTTTTCGCGGTACAATATACAGTAATACTAATTACACAGTTTATTTCAGGCTAGTTGTTCGTTGCAATATTATATTGATTGTGTTTGGTTTGTATATGGTTTGTATATTCCCCTTTTTTGGTTGCCATAAATTTGGTTGTCATGGATTACATTCATTCAACCTTTTATTACTTTCTTTCTCGTAATACTGTGCATTCTTTAGTTTGCTCTATTGCGATTTATTCTTTCCCCCTTTTCTGCACGCAACTATTTTTCTGTTGCTGTACCATAGTGCTATGGTGTATCTTTTGATACATTGTATCGCTGGCAGTGCTGCTCTATTGTGGAGTAGCCTTGCATTCTTTTTGTTCTTCAAGTATTACTACTTGTTCTGTAATACTGGTGGTATTGGTGTTCTTGCTTCGTATGAGGCAACCACGATACTTTTTTCGATTACTTTTGTTTTCTTGTACGCGTCATTTTGATGATACACATTGCTTGCTACTACGTTTTTGTGCGTAACTGTATTGCAATGTTTCTGTTCTTCATCACATTCTAGTGATGCCCTCTTGTTACTTTCCCTTCTTTTTTATGGTTTTTTGAGCCATAACAACCCTCTTTTTTTGTTGTGTGGATAAGCCTATCGTTGAAGCACAACTAGGTTTGATTCAGAGGCTGGGGGTAGATAGGCTGCCCTCACTTGATTAGTATTACTTACTTGGTGCTGATTGAGAGTCTCAAGCGTTTGTATTATAAGCTGGGGTGTGTAGTAAGGCATATTCTGGCATTTTAGGGGATTTTGACGATAGAATTGCTAAATTACTTTATTTGGCAATACTTAAAAGTCCGCCTAACAAAAAAACATAGGGAAACCCTCGCAAAAATTTTCTGGGGTCAGCGGCGTTTAAACTAGCTTTTTAAGCGATTTTATTGGCTCAAATTTGGAGACAGCTCAGAGAAATAAAGTATTCGTATTGAAACTAAAATGTAATTGAAATGAGAAAAGCAAGACTAAACATTCAAAATGCATGGTACAAATGGCTTACGGTAATTACTCACGATACCGCCATAAGTATTAGACATGATAAGATAGATTACGGAAATGACACCTCACTTTTAGTATATAATTGATAGCCTTTTTATTAAAACCACATGAGCGTATCTACATTGTTTAAAGCCTGCAATATGTTACCTCTTGAAACAAAAGGGCTGCTGCTTTATTGTTCGTTAGTTATCCTCACCTGAAACGTAATGAAATTCTGTGAATCATGGCTGCTAGATTAATACTACATAGCATAAAAAAACATTTCTGGCACACAAAAGCGTGATCCAGATTTTATTTAGCCGTATAGATCACTTTTATGATCTATAGACGTCGTTTGGATTGAACCTGAGTGCCCTGATGATGAGACGAATTGAAACCAGGCACCAGTTTTACCCATCAGAATGAAACTAGTAGATGTTGAATAAGAGGCATCTCCGTCTAAATTGGATAGAATAATGCATGATACTGACTTGACGCTAGAAAAATGAAGTAGTTGGATATAATGCTTTTGGATCGTATGATGTCAAAGTCAAAGAGGTACTTTTACCTTTTATATAGGTATTTGTGTGATGATATACACATGAAAGCCACAGAATGCTGTGAGCTGGGGCGAAATCAAGGTTTATTAGACCGCGCAGTCAATTTCTCTCTTATTTCTCTCTCCAGGAAGGTTTTATAGTCTCTCCCTAACTGTGTCTTTCTCTTTCTTTAACAATAAGGTGTCTCTTCTAGGCTTTGCTTTCTTGTCACTGTGCCCAATAGCTGGTAGCTGGGACGGGTCTGCGGTTGCCGAGTTACTGGGGGCTTTTCATCTCGCTAAAATGGACGTCTTTGTAAGATGGGCGGTCAAGGAGGCTATTTGATTGCTATGGTTTTCTACGGAGGATTAGAAGGAACATCCAGGTTGGTTGGTTAAGTTGAGCATAGCCTTTCATTAGCATTAGTTTGCCATGCTATTGATTGCATAGTATCTTGGCAAAAGACACAATCACTATATAGTTTCTAGGCACTTTTCAAGAGGGTGTGGTATCTCTCCTTCTCTCTCATTCCAGGGCCCTCGCTTGCTCAAAATAAATGTTGTGCTGTTAGTTGGTAACAAATTCTTGTCAAAGCTCATACTCTTTTTATAAGAGGAATCTTGCTATTTTGGCTATTCTATTCAATACATAAAACCTCTTTATGTTGTTTGCCTCTTTTTCAACTATGGATAAGGCTCTCCAAATGCCATAAAGACATGCGAGTTGCATCAAATATCACCATCATACCACCGTCATAACTACTGCAGCTTCCATTTCCCTTGGTTGTTGCTAGATCAAGACACATAATGATCAAAGACTTTTCATGTCAACGAATGCAGATCACTATTATCCTGTGATTGACTCAGAGTAGTCTCTAGATAAACACATAGTCTTGTCTTATAATATTTACTCTTGCCAATACAGAATAACACTATACATTGCGCAAGATCTATTAACATTTTCGAAGCATACACATTGCTTGACTGAGCCACATCTTAATACGTGTAGATCATGCTTTGAAAATCTGATATTCCTTCATACTGAAAGAAGCGTAATCACGCACCCATCCAATGCTCAAAGGTACATTGATGACAAGAATGACCAGATCAATGATTATGTATTAAAAGCCAAGGGCGACAAACACTTTGGGACTCATTGGTTTCAAATGTTTGAAAGCCCAACTCAGCTCCCACTTTTTACTTCCATGTGGTTCGATGATCCCAAAGGATTCCGTTCTCAGAGCAAAACAAAATCGAGATTCCTCCGAGCAAAAAGCAGTTAGTAGGACAGTTGACAAAATCATGAAAAAAGACCAAGAGAACCAAGCAGCAAAGAGCCATTCCAAGGCCCCCCTGAATGCGCAAGATCTCGTTACTTCTCTGCATCCAAGCGTCGGGAAAGCGCAGAATGACCCGAGAGCGAGAGAGAATTTTTATAGTCACTTTAACCCAATCATAGCGGACGAAAGGATTTGTTAAACAACATGTTGAAAACTTTTTCATCCTTGAGCAAACAAAAGCCATCCAAAAATTTGGTGCTAGTTTTCCTTCTTCTTCTTCTTCTTTCTCTTCACTGTCTTTGCTTTTTCCTTTTTGTAGTTTTTTTCAACAAAAATCCTCTTACAAGAAAGAATACTGGTCGTTTTTGATTGAACGTCGCAGTGAATAGCCCAACATCTCTCTAGAAGCCGTTGATACAAGTTTTCCTCTCTCGCCTTTTGTACTCGAAGCAGTACAGATAATACCTTTTCGACCTCCGTAATACACAATCCATACTCTTTATCCAATTTATGGTCAATTTATCCAGCAACGCAACTACTACTACGACTCCTACTGCCGGCGAGAATTACTCTGCCCAAGAGGGTGCTTTTGAAGGTCCCGAAAAGCTCTTAGAAATCTGGTTTTCACCTTCGCCCGAACGATTGAAGGATCACCAAAACTTGTCCTCTGACGAATCGGAGGATGATGTCAATTGTGTTCGCAGCCAGAGAAGAAGAAGCCATGCTCCCGTTGAAGGCAAGACCGGTTTGCGTGTCATTCCAAGACCCGTGTTCGATAAAATGTTGGCATTGGTGAAATGTACTGTTTTGAATGTGATTTCCAACAAGGATGTGGATGCGTATTTGTTGAGGTAAGAGATCAAGGGCCGGGAAAGCGAAAAAGAGAGGGAGATCAAGGAATTACTGTTTATTTATACTGTCGTGTTAGTGAATCATCCATGTTTGTGTACCCTCACAAAATGATCTTGAAAACATGTGGTACTACCACGCTGCTTTTGGCAGTATCTAGACTCTTGGAGATTGCCAAGAATTATTGTGGGTTCGAAAAGGTGTGGAGAGTGTTCTACTCTAGAAAGGCCTTCATGTTTCCTGAACGTCAAATTGGCCCTCATCGCTCGTGGGATGATGAAGTCAAGTTTTTGGACAAGTACTTTGGTAAGTTGGCAGTGCGTGTAGTAGTAGTGGCATAGTATGCTGACTCTGAAGCAGACGCTGGGTCTTCCTACATTGTTGGCAAGGAGCGTCAGGATCAATGGCATCTCTACATGACCAAGCCCTCTGATGATGTCTTGCACCACCCCTCGTCCCGCCCTCTGCCACCTCATTTGCGCGGTGTAATGCAGGAACATGAGATTGCAAGTGGCGCTTCCACTCCGGTCACTTCAGACAGTGAAGATCCTTCTCCATTTGGTAACGCCGGTCATTTTCATCCAGACCAGACGATTGAGATCCACATGACAGGCCTCAATCAGGAAAAGATGAAAAAGTTCTACCACGATGCCTCGCAGACAGAGAGCGGTATACCCGGGGGTAAGTGGGTCGATCAGCAAACCGGTATCGACAAGCTGTATCCAATGGCCACGCTGGACAGCTACCTGTTTGAGCCTTGCGGTTACTCCAGCAACGCTATCTGGGACGACATGTACTTCAACTTCCATGTCACCCCCGAGGAGGAATGCTCGTACGCTTCATTCGAGACGAATATACCTGTCGAGAAGTCTCATGCCAACTCGGGCGAGCAGAGTCCGGTGGAAGCATTGATTACGCAAGTCTTGGATGTGTTTGATCCCTCCCAGTTCACTGTCACCTACTTTACATCGCACCACAAGGAGCATCATAGCCACAGCCATATGGTGCGCTCCATGAGTGCGTTGCATGGCTACAAGCGCACCAACCGCATCCTGTATGAGTTTGAGGGCTACGACCTGGTCTATGGCCACTATGCGAAATAAAGTCATCATGATGTGTATAACAATCCAATTTATTCTGTTTGTGGTACAAGATTACGTTCAATTTAACTAGTCTATTGGGAACCTGATTTATAGGATTGTGCGACAGCAGCGCCTTGTTGTTGCAAGAAGAAGGGGGGTCATAGTAGAGTATAAATTTCTGATTTGTGCCTTTTTGTTTCCTGCCTTCTTTTCCTTCCTGTATTCTACACAACAATTAGCATTTTCTCCTTTCCTTAAATAGACTCAAGATGCGCTTGGAATCCAAAGTCAAGGTCTCTCGACTGGCGAAATATGCCATTCTGGTGTACGTGATGATCTCGATATGCTACACAACCAGCCATTACTTTTCATCCCACTATGTAAATAGCAATGTAAACAGACACAATAGCATGGAGGCATTGGCTGTGGATCAGCAGCAAGACGTCCTGATGCAATCAGACGCATCCTCTCCTTCCTCCTCCTCCGCCTCTTCATCGACTACCTACTATACCAAGCCAAAACTGCAACATCCAGGCAGCAAGGAAGACGCAGAAGATGTTGAATATACCAATCAAGTGACATGGCCCGGTTCAAAAGGTAAGGATGCGTTCGTTTTGTTACAAAAGATGCTAACCACCACCACAGGCAGCGACATCAACCACAAATTGTCAGAGGAAATCATGAAATCCAAAATCTTCTCCAGCAGCATGGGATTAGACAATGTTACACCTTATTATTTCAAAGCCTCGCACATTGGCAACGCACAAGACATCACACTGGCCACTCTGGTCACTCGCAACCGATTCCACGTACTTTCTCGACTAGCAACAAACTACAAAGGTGAGTGGGGGGGGGGGAGCGGGGAGACATGCTTGCGGGAAAACTTTTCGTGTAGCAGCTAAACAACATGGATGATTTGCAGGTCCAATCTCAGCTGCTATCCATGTTCTAGACGACGCAGACAAGGTGGCCACCATCAAGGAGCTGGGCAAGATCTACAGCTCCAATCCCGACATGCAAAAGTACGTCGACATCCACTTGATCATCGACAAGTTTGACCGACAGTTCAACATGTGGCGAAACACGGCCAAGCTGTTCACCCGCACCGACTATTTGATGATGCTCGATGTGGATTTCCATCTCTGTACGGATTTCCGAAAGACCATCTTTGGTAACCCCACAATTAGCAACATGCTGGCTGCAGGCAAAACTGCTATTGTTGTACCTGCATTTGAGTACCTGAATCAGAAGGATGGCATGGACTACAAGACGTTCCCTACCAAGAAGGCCCAAGTCGTGCAGCAGGTGCAGGCCATGAAGCTCGATAGCTTCCACAGCTCCTGGGTGAGTGGGCATGGTGCAACCAACTACTCTCATTGGTACACGGCCACCGAGATGTATCCTGTCACTGAGTACGAATTCAGCTACGAGCCTTACGTTATTTACAAGAAGGAGGGCACTCCTTGGTGTGACGAGCGCTTCATTGGATACGGTGCTAATAAGGCTGCCTGTCTCTTTGAGATCTTTATCTCTGGCGTGGACTACTATGTCTTGCCCGACGACTTTTTGATCCACCAATCGCACAAGTATGCCAACCATGACCGCACACGAGAGGTAAGACACCCTTCAACATGGCCATAGACAGCAGACTCATCAACCCCCCCTCTAGCGTACACACAATCGAGTCTTGTACGAGAATTTCAGAACCGAAATCTGTCTCCGTTATTCCCGCAAGTATGTCATTGAAGAGACTTGGTACACGCCTGCTGCCAAGAACATGAAGCAGGTGTGCACAGATATCCCCAAATGGAAGTATTTATCAGGCATCTCCAAGGAGCAGCGACTCAAGGATCTGGAGGAAGAGGCCGCCTTGAAAGCACAACAAGAGCAAGAAGACAACACTCAACAACACACCTCATTAGACGTTGACACTGTACAGTTACCTGAACAAGAAGAAGACGAAGACGAAGAAGCAGAGATCATTGCCACTATATAAAAGACTCGAGAATTCGGAAAAATAAAATAAAAATCAATTTGCATATGTACCTATAGCTTGTAGTATAGCATAAAGATTGTTTGACGACGACGATGATGCCAATGATTTGCACGTGAATGTCCATTTAGCTGTTCAGGCAGATAAAGCTATTTTTTTTCTTTGATTCTAATTTTCATTATTCTCTTTTTCTTTTCTCTTTCATCTTTTTCACTAGAGCTCAATTATATAAATACATGACCAAGCCAAAGGAAACATCCACTCGATTATGGCCAAATGTAGGTTTACTAGCAGCACACACTGGCAGTTGCGCTGATACGAATGATCTCCCCATTTCTAATGCAGATTTACGACCGCATTGTGTCCACTAGCAGCAGCAGCAGCGTCAGCAACAGCAGCCACTCCAAATCCTACTATGAGCATCTCCTCAAGACAGCAACCAACTACGACGCATGGTGTGAAGCCGCTACCAAATTAGACGAAATTGATGGTTTGGATCATTGGAAAAGAGAAGTGGCATCTCCTGACTATGATCATGAACTTATAAAAACTAGGCTGGATCAATTGAGACAGATCAGAAAGGCCAACAAGGGCCAGTCAGCCATGATCTTTGCTCTGCGAACAAGCCTAGCGAGAAACTTGGGTGATATGGGCAATCCAAAGGTACGCACGCAACCCAATGTTT
This sequence comes from Mucor lusitanicus, assembly GCA_010203745.1. NCBI lineage: Eukaryota > Fungi > Mucoromycota > Mucoromycetes > Mucorales > Mucoraceae > Mucor > Mucor lusitanicus. The sequence goes on along the minus strand of JAAECE010000003.1, from coordinate 857,124 downwards.
GTTTATGTATGATGGAGAGGGATTTTCTTATTATTATTTTGTTTGGTGAACATCGCATACAGCTCTACTCGTATTCACGTGTGGGCACAAAGGACCTGACCTGCGAATACATTGACGAGGTCGTCAAGCAGCTCAATTGGATATGCGATGAGCCTGCAGATCCTGACGACGATCCCCATCTGGACCTGAAGGCCAAGCATGATTTCTTCATGAACATCCGTCAGAGCTTTGGACGCACTGCACTGCTGCTGAGTGGTGGAGGCACATTAGGTATGTCTTTTGTGGTGTTTCATGTGCAAATGTCATGACATAACAATCATATGAATTTGTGTGTGTGCGTCGATTATATAGGGCTGAATCATATAGGCGTTATCAAGTGTCTGCATGAGGCTCAATTGCTACCTCGCATCATCTCAGGGGCCTCCAGTGGCAGTATTATGGCATCACTGGTATGCACAAAGACCAGCGACGAGCTGCCTTCCATGTTTGATCCCTCGTTGGTTCGTCTGGTAAGCCTTTTATGGTTGCTTTCACGGCCCCTCTATAGATGCCAACATGTGTACATTATTAGGATGTGTTTGCCAGAGACGGTGTGCCCGACACCCCGTACGCCCGTCTCCATCGTCTGATGATACAAAACCAGCTGTTTGACGTCGAGATCCTCAAAGAAGCCATGCGAGCCAACTTGGGTGACATGACATTTCAGGAGGCATTCAACAGAACTCGCTTCATTTTGAACATTACTGTCAGCTCATCCACCTTGTATGACATGCCTCGACTTTTGAACTACATTACGGCACCCGATGTGGTATGTGATCAGCGTGCTTTGACGAGTGTACCTACTAATTTTTCCCCTGTTTATAGCTTATTTGGTCTGCAGTGTAAGTTTGAATCGCAATATCTTTAGCAGCCTTGTTTTGACGCTAAACACAGTGCTGCTTCGTGCGCTGTGCCTGTATTCTATGGATCCACGCCTTTGTTTGCCAAAGATAAGAACGGAAACGTTGTGCCATGGAACCCAAATGGTGAGTGTGTATATATAAAAGAGACCATCTACACATATTAACACATGATGTATAATACTAGATCAACTGTACATCGATGGCTCTGTCGAAAAGTAAAGAGAGGCTAAATATCACATGAAATACACACACACACAAACACTCACCGCCTATCTTTTTTTTTCACATGCTATTACAGTGATTTGCCAATGAACAAGCTTTCAGAGCTTTTCAACGTGAACCATTTTATCGTCTGTCAAGTCAACCCACATGTCATTCCCTTTCTACAAAAGGCAAATACCCCTTCCAAATTAAGACAGGCTGCCAATTTTTGCATGCACATGGCTAAAACAGAAGCACAGCATCGTTGCACACAGGTACAGTGGACCTTTATGCCAGCCAAATCAACTCACTACTAAATCGGGCTCGCATGTATATAGCTGACAGAGCTTGGTATACTACCTTCGTTCTTTTACAAAATTCAATCTGTCATGTCTCAGAAATACTCTGGCGATATTACCATTGTCCCTGATATTGGCTATTCAGACTTCCTCAAGGTGCTCTCCAATCCAACGCCTGAATACGCCATGGAATGCCTCTATCGTGGCGAACGAGCGACATGGCCCAGTAAGTTGCTGTTTCGTGCAAGTAAGCTTTGACTCACTCTCTCCAAAACTGCCAGAACTATCCGTGATCAAAAACCACTTGCAAATAGAGCTCTCCATTGATCAAATCCTGTATCGCTTGCGTCTATTGAGGCTGAATGAATTGCCCAACAAGAAGCTCTTGATAGCCAACAACACTCTGCTCACAAAGCACTACCACAACAGACCGACGCTGGAAACACGCTCCACATCGCAGCTTAACGTACGCAATACGTGCATGTCTCCCATCGATGAAAACGATGAGATAACGCCTCGCAAACGCACAGAAATGATAGATTCCATAACTGACACGCTACTCAATATACCAGAACCATTCACGGTTCAATCGTCGCAAAGCACACCCATGATCGTTGCCTTGTCTGATCAAATACAGCTTATCCACGGCGCCAAAAAGCCGAGTAACGGCAAACATGATGCTAGTAAGAAGCAGCAGGAGAAGGAGTTACGCAGGGAGCGACATCAAACGAAACGAGGCCTCTTAATGACCAAGCCAGAATAACTCTCATGTATAGCCCGCCGTGTACAACACTCTCTCGTTTTATCGTCTATTATGATTCAACTCTATCTCTATATATATGCCATGTATAATTATGCATCCACCTATGCCCTGATTTATTTATTTGTACTCTACAGTAAACCGTATGATTTCAACAAACTGTGTCGTAGATGTTTATTGTTCGAGAGCTATCATTATACAGTCAACGAATGGGTATGGAAATAGGGGCAGAAGAGGGATTTGGGTATAATGCATGATCATTCAATGATGGCTTTTGTTGCTCTTGCTGTTGTTGTTGTTGGGCATGCTTGACGCTATCACAGTAATCACAGCATTCAGGCAGCTCCAAATCATCATTTGTGGAATCCCCGAAACCAAAATGAGACTCTGTTGAGGACAAGGAGGAAGCTGTGTACATGGATTTAGTCAACGGGGGCAGATGATTGCTGCATTCTTGCTTTTTTCTGCGCAACAATGATTTTGGCTTGAGAAACGACAAGAATTTGGTGGGATTTATCTGGCTTTTCGTATCCAACAAGAAGCAATTGACTGAGCAATACAATGCGTCCTACATGTGTGTATAAATGATTAGCTGCTTGAATCGTTACTATGACAACCATACAGCAAACAACATACAGATTCACATGAGATGGCTTTTTCACAAACAGGACACCAGTTCAAATCACACATGGCAAAGAGTATAGTTATAGAGATGAAGAAAGGGGACAAGGGAATGAATCAGGTTGAATTTATATAAATTTTTATTGGCTTTTTTGGTTTCAATTGTTTGATATCCTCATTTCGTACCTAGCATCATGCTGATCTTTTTTAATAAAATTTCTGGCATAAATTTCTAATGCAAAAATTTTGTGACCTGCTGCTTAAATTTAATCTTGCATCTGAACATCTCCATCATCGTTGTTCGAGTTCTCGGCATTGGATCCTTGCTGAGTCGTGCTCGTGGCATCAGTGGTGGCATCTGCTGTCTCTGTAGCTGTCGCTGAAGAGGCCTCTTTGTCGTCTAAGGCAGCGCTCGAGTTGTTGGCTTGTTGCTCATCATCACCAGCAGCAGTGGCAGCAGTGGCAGATGTAGGTGCGGCTGTTGCTGCTGTGCTATCATTCAACGTGGATCCAGGGGTCGTAGGCGCCGTATTTGCTGCTACACTGGATGCTTGGCTTTCATCTTCATTTTTGGATTTAGCATCCAACAGCATTTCATCATGAGCAGGTTGTTGTACTGTGTGCTCTTCATGGTGATGGTGGGGTTGAGGGTTATAAATGTTGCTTGCCATCTGCCATACTTGAACAATGTTATCATCAGCGGTGCTTGATAGTACCCAAGGATCTGCAGGATTCCAACCAAAGTCAGAGATTTTGTTTGTATGACCACCGTGCATGAACTGTTTACAAGCATCAGACGCTGTTCCCAAGACAACACGAGTATATTTCTTACCAAGAGCTCGGGTGGGCCATCTTCTGCTTCTTCGGGAAGTTGGGGAGCATCAATCTTGGAGAGATCCCACACTAGGATTCTTCTGTCGCTGCTGGCTGTGGCTAAAACAGCATCGTGGTGTGGTGACCATGCCAATTGAAGAATCTCGGATTGATGAGCTCTTAGGCTGTGAATTGATTGTTTTAGGTTACGCAGATCCCATAAGGCAGCGGTCTGTTCATATTAATGGTGAGTACAGACACACAGACATGATTCATCGTTATTTCAGCTACCTTATCTCCAGAACCAGTAGCGAGCACCCACTCACTTCCAGGGGCAAATGCTACACAGTTGATTTCGGCGTCGTGTGCTTGAATGTTGTGAATTGGCTTGTTGGCGTCGTTTCTAGCGTCCCAGCTATACAATATCAATCGTTAATACCTTCGTTTGGCTGCACTAGAGCTATACCCACATCATGAGTCGAGCATCGTCGCCGACCGAGGCGAATATGGATTCAAATTTCGTGTGCCATGCAACATCCTATAGTGTGTCAATGGGCTGTTGGCGCAAACACTGTCATCATGCTTACTTCTACACCAGTTGTATGGGCTGTATATGTACGCACAGGCTCCAATTCACGATTTTCTTTTGACGTTCCTGCAACATCCCATTGACAAATCTTTGAATCAAAGCCAGCACTGAGCAAATGAGTCGAGTTTCCCTTGTGAGGGCTCCAAGCTAGACCATAACTACACAATGCCAAATGGGTGTCAGTGCCATACACGTCGACGACGGAGCCCGTCTTACCCCTCCTTGTCGTGTCCAGTCAGTCTGAGCGTGGGATTGAATTTCTCGCCTTCCTTGGGCATTGGATCAAAAGTGGTGCGATCAAACACATACACATCGCCAGTTCTGGATTTTGTGGCAATGATGTCAGGATTTTCGAGTTGATAACGAGCACGGTTCACCTCGCCGTCGTGGAGGATCTTTTGCGTGATTTTGATGAACGTCTCATTGTCTTTTTCATCTATGCAACCAAGGGAATTCTGCATTGGTATCTCAGTCTAATCTCTCGTTCTATACAGCCAGCTTACCCTCGTTAGCATCCTCCATGACTGTGTCCTCAGATTTCTTGATGTCGTTGGGGAGTCTTACAGATGCAATCTGCAGATAGTTAGGCTCATTATCATTGGTGTGCGTTCCCAAAAGCAGGTTCTGGATCTTGTAATTCTTGTCAGGCACTCTATAGGGCATGTTAGCTTCCTGGTTGCTCTGCAAGCATCTCTACATACTCTTCTACAGTAGGAAACCATTGACAAGTCAGACTGGGCCACTCAAGCGCGTGTGTGACAACAAGGTCATATAGAAAGGGCGAGTTCTTCTTCCACATTTTATACTCCTCGTTGATGAGCTTTTCGTTCTCTTCTTCAGTCTTGTTCTCTAGTTCTTTGTAGGTGCAGTCAGTCAGTCAGTCTTTGTCATCAGGCGTGTTCAGTAGCCATGTGCGCTTACCGTAATCCATGATGTAAACTTTGTTGGTAAAAAGAGAGAAAGAAAAGCCAACAATCAAGTTGGTGTTTCCAAGGTCATTGCTCATCCATTCAACAGTCCCAAAGTCACATTTGCCTGCAATGCTCCTGCCATGAAGGGCTGATGAGAGACACTTTATATATATTTACCATAGCCACCATGACCAAGCGTCCATCATCTCAGGATTTACAAGAGCCTGAATCCAAAATCCAGCGCACAGACAACATCTTTGGCAACATGAGACTAAGAAGAATTGTCAAGGAGAATCATGGACATGACATCTCTCAACTGTCCTTCTTTTTCAAGGACGATGACAGCGAGAGATCAGCACAGCGAATCGATACAAGCAATGTACTCGCTTCAGTAGGAGGATGCCAGGTATAAAAGCATGCAGCAAAGCACATATTATTGTAGCAGCGATTGACATATACACAAGCTCAGTGTGTACGATAATGAGCATTGTGGAGATCATCTAGACATCATGTCAAACTTTGATATCACGCCATCGCATCAAAAGCAGGAAGCCAAATACAAGCTAAAGACAGCATGCTGGTTTTACAAAGAGAGCGGCGATGCACTGATAGCGACAGCAGGTGCTGACTCTATGATACATGTATTGAGCTTGGCCAACTCGGAGGAGATGATTCTTTTAAAAGGACATACAAGTATGGCCATCGCATGTAAATGTGTACCTTGAATCTAACGGGGCTTTTTACAGGCACAATAACTGACCTTCAATCGCACCCATTGAACAACCATCATCTACTGTCCACGTCCAAGGACGGTACTGCGAGATTATGGGATCTTGATCAAGAAAAGTGTCTTGTTGTATTTGAGGCAAAGACTGCGCTGACTGTCTCTGTGAGTGTACTTGGATGTTTGCTTGTGGCAATCTGTTCTAATGATGCTAGTGCTTTCATCCTTCAGGCAACACATTTATTACTGGAGGCGAGCATGGTGACATGTGCGAGTGGACTATCCCATCTCTCGACAGCTCCATTAGCAATGACACGCCCTTGAAAGTATTTAAAAAAGAGGCGCGCATGCTCAACAAAGTACACGGCAGCAAGTACGTGGACTGTATCCGCTATGCTAATGGCAATTTACTGACAAAATCAGTCGACAATCGGTTGCATTACTGGAGACCCGATACGCAAAATATCATACGCTCTTTTTCCATCACATCCCAAAAGAGCAACCATTCGAGATTTGACGTAAGCAGAGACGGGAAATATGTGTGCATAGGGTCACAGCACGGCTCTGTGTATGTGTACGATATACATAAAGGCAATCTGCTGGCAGAGCTATGTCATAAGAAGGCAACAAAGGCTGTACGATGTTGTGTCTTTACTCGAAACTGCAGGTAAGATCACTACTGGCAGCCTACTTGATTATCAGATGTTGATGTTATAAAAAGACAAATTGTAGTCGCTGGTGAAGATGCATACATCATGAGATATGATTATGTTGATAGCAAGACCTTGGACGAATGGGCCAAGTGGAAGAAATCTGAGTGAGCATCATGACTTTGCATCACATGGATAAAATAAATGCTTTATTTCACAGCTACCTTTTTATTTTGTCAGCTTCAGAAGCATCTATTGTTTCCTTCATGGCTATTATAGAGAGGCACTGAGTTTACCAGCAGGCTTCATTAGCCAAAATCATCTCAAATTCAAGTTTCTATACGGTCATATATTAATTTTTTGGAACTATCTTGTGAGATTCGACTAATTCATTAAAACCTGAATAGCCTTTATACACCAGCATACAGTTTTATGTGACGAATCAGTGAAAAGCGTAGTGTATAGGTCCATGCTTTGTAGTGAGTCAACCTCAAGTACTGAACAAAGAAGCACTAAAATATGAAGTGAGGTCTTTAGCAAGGTCGTTGAGATTTCGTAGATACAAGTTTCATAAAAAGTGATTTCCGTAACTGCCCCGAATCGACGGCAACGTTTTGATGGAATAAACTAGGCACCTGTTATAAAAGCTTTTCTTCACGATCTTGTCAAGATTACTAAAGCTCAACATTGACTCATTTCCAAAATCATCCATCGATCGACAACATCTCCAAAGTTCAACTAATTACCCGATCGAGTTCCCAGCAAAATTTAGCATAGGTACGTGCCAATTTCAATACTCTAACAGCAATTTTTTGCAAATGGATATCGCATGATGACCTGATCCTGCATACCGGAAATACCTGCATACAAGCAGGATATAGTATCGAGCACAAAGACACAGTATGCAGCTTTAAATAAGGTGTTTTCCAACAGCCCACCAGTCAATACGTTAACACTATACACTTGTAATTATCCGACTATCTTATGAATCTTGCCTAGACCAGTGCTCAAAATTTGATTATTTCGAAAATCGTCCATCCATCAACAGCAACGCGTCCAGATGACTAAAGTTTGACCACACAATCGTGTTCCTCGCAAAATTTGGCATTGGTACATGTCTATCTCATAAGCCAGATGATTGACATTCGAAGACTTTGCTTGATGATTTGATATCAATATGAAAATGCAAAATTATGATGGATATTATGAAAAGGCGTAGATTTACTCCAAAAATGCCTTTTCTAGGATAATAAATGTATTTGATCATGTCTAATACTTATGATCGTATCGTGTGTAGCTAGCGTAAGCCATTTGTACCATCAATTTTGAATGTTTAATCTTGCTTTTCTTATTTTTCATTACATTTTTAGTTTCAATACGAATGCTTTATTTCTCTGAGCTGTCTCCAAATTTGAGTCAATCACAACGCTTTATTTGCACTACAGACACCCCAGGCCAGAAAAAAAAATTGCGAGGGTTTCCCTCTGTTTTGACGTTAGGCGGAGTTTTAAGTATTACTAAATCCCTTAATTTAGTAATTCCATCATCAAAATCCCCTAAAATGCCAGAATATGCCTTACTACACACCCCAGCTTATAGTACAAACGCTTGAGACTCTCAATTAGCACCAAATAAGTGATACAAATCAAGTGAGGGCAGCCTATCTACCCCCAGCCTCTAAATCAAGTCCAGTTGTGCTTCAACGATAGGCTTATCCACACAACAAAAAAAGAGGGTTACCGCTCAAAGAACCATAAAAAGGAAGGGAAAGTAACAAGAGGGCATCACTAGAATGTGATGAAGAACGGAAACATTGCAATACAGTTACGCACAAAATCGTAGTAGCAAGCAATGTGTATCATCAAAATGACGCGTACAAGAAAACAAAAGTAATCGAAAAAAGTATCGTGGTTGCCTCATACGAAGCAAGAACACCAATACCACCAGTATTACAGAACAAGTAATAATACTTGAAGAACAAAAAGAATGCAAGGCTACTCCACAATAGAGCAGCACTGCCAGCGATACAATGTATCAAAGAATACACCATAGCACTATGGTACAGCAACAGAAAAATAGTTGCGTGCAGAAAAGGGGGAAAGAATAAATCGCAATAGAGCAAACTAAAGAATGCACAGTATTACGAGAAAGAAAGTAATAAAAGGTTGAATGAATGTAATCCATAACAACCAAATCCATGGCAACCAAAAAAGGGGAATATACAAACCAAATACAAACCAAACACAAACAATATATATATCGTAACGAACGAACTGGCCTGAAATAAACTGCGCAATTAGTATTACTGTATATTGTACCGCGAAAGGTGGCTCTTATCGGTTGATACCTACTGTAACAAGCTTGAGAGATGTCGTCTTCGGTACTGGTGGTTGCAAAGACATGCTTCTTTTGGCAAAAGTGGTGTTGTATTCAATTAATAGTAATAAAAAGTATATGGTTTAATAGAAACAGTGCAGTGCAAAAATAGTGCGAGAAAAAATAAATAAAAAAAAAACGCGCTACTGAGGGTGACTGCAGTCAATAGGCTGCCGCAGCACAGAGCACGCGGAATCTGAATGACGTGTATAATGAACATTTTGCACTGTGGTGACTGTACCCAAATGATTTTTTTGCGATGATTTTTTTGAATCAAAATCGATATAATTTGACATTTGAAAACCTTTTTGCTAAAATTAGCTATATAAAGTGTGCTCAGCGTATACTGCCTTCTAATAAACTTAAGGGGAGAATTTAAAGGCGCTTTCAATGGTGTCAATTTTAAAATACTTTTAGAATGAAAAGATAAAGAATTTTGAGAAAATATAAAAAGCAGTTTTTCCAGGAAAAGTCGAGATTTAGCATATACAACGTTCAAAATAGCAGTTGCATAGGTTACCCTACATCTGTGCGGTCATTTTGATTTAATATATATCATAGTAAAAAGTGTCGTTTTTGCGTCCAAAATTGCGATTGTTTGATTTTTAACAAAAACCATGAGGGGTACCTCATGAAAAAACGTGAATTTTCAACGATTTGGATCGATCCGAAAAAAATAAAAATGAAGATCTAGGATGTAAATGGTGATTGATAGCAATCATTTGGCACTATTTGCAGCATCTAGAACGGCTTTGAAGACAAGATATTGAGAGTTGAATTTGGGCGATTTGGCTGGGAAAAGTACCTTTAGGGCCATGTAGATCTCCGGAAACTGATGCTACAAACTCGATTAGGGCCTCAAACAATTGATGTCTCTTTGCACTACACACCGATTGCCATCAGACCGAAAGTGCAGTGAGCTTTGTCTGTGCTTTACTTGAAAACCCCTGAGAAATACCAAAAGTACAGCTTATAGTGTATCAATGCAGCTTCTACTAATGGCCTATGCTTATAAAAAGTAGTGCAATCTGCTATGCATTTCAACTCTTTGTATATCAAATACACAATTTGGACAGTGGTTGCGTACAGTAAAAGTGTTTTTTACATAACAGAAAGGATGGATTTAGAGGTTAGAATCAGGTACTGTAAAAGAAACACTCCACTGTTGAACTACAAGAATCGTTTAATTTATGTACACTTAACGTAGCCACTGAAAGTTTGTTTATATTGTGGAATAGATCCACCAGGATCTGTTCATTCATTTCCTTATTTAATATGAACTACGGACAACATGTTGATTGCCAAGAGATTCATACTATACAAGATACTGTATAAGCTACAGATGCCGCCATTAAGATGGATGGCGCTATAGACTTATACTCGTATCCCGACATAGATTAATAGACATTTACCAGTTAATAACGATTAATGCTATAGATCCATGCTATACAAAATATAGGCTAAAGATGCCGCCATTAGAACGGATGGCGCTATAGACTTATACTCGTATCCCGACATCAACTACGGATGTTTGCCATATTTGGAAAAATGCCAAGATTGATGCCATATAAGCTTTATGCTTCAGATGTGCACTTTATGATCCACACTATAAGACATATTTTTATATCCGTGATACTAGCTACAGATACATTACGTGCTACAGACTTGTACTATATATGTTATGCTTCAGATGTGCACTTTATAATCCATGCTATAAGATATATCATATATCCCGATACATGCTAAGATGTATACGACTCAACGATATACACTCAGACATGTACTATTGATATAGACTAGATAGACTGTACCTATCGGATACTTGCTAATAGATTGATATCAATGGTCCTTGTACTAAGGACAAGATCAGGGTACTTCGGAAAGAGTCTTATTATTCATCCAGACGATGCTAAGTAGTGGTTAGCATAGCTGAGATGGCGGTTAGCATGAATTTATATGTTAATTGATCTGAATTGACTTATATGGCAATTCTCGATAGTCGAACTTTTATCCATCTTCAAAGTATATAAGAAGAACCATCTACCTGGCCAGTAGAGGATCTTCAGTTTGCTTTTACACCTGTCAGTTTGATAATAAACCATACCTTTATCAAATTGACTTTGTTTTGTTTTATCTTTTTTTATTTTCAGTGAATTGCTTGTATTTTATATCATCAATGACACATATATGCTTATAATCGCCTCGTTCTGCCAGAATAATAGTGGGTAGCTTAGGAAGCTCATCTTCAATTGGAGATTGAAGTAGATGTTTGAAATACAGTTGGAAGAATAAAGTCTTTGTTTCAAATCAGGAAATTAAGTACAGTATTGTGTGGCATTGTAGTATTACAAGTGAGCTGTCAAGTTTAGAGACCCAGAGATTGTATCTGGTAAGAGCGATACAATCTGTCAAATAGAAATAAGTTCAATCAATTAGCTAATCACGCCTATCGATCAAATCAATCGTCCCAAAGAAATTTATGTCCTTTAGAATTAGTATAAATAGCAGATGTAAATTGAAGTGTTCAATAAAGTAACTTTAGTTTTCGTATCTCGTAATTTCTACCGGTTTCTTTTTTTATTGTTATAATTACAAGAATCCAACATTTTGCTTTTATATAGTAGTACTGTATATTGCATTAGAGTATGAGCTAATGGCATATTTAGGTGGTTGGAAGAGAAAGTCGTAGCAAGAGGAAGAGGGACAATGATGGAGAGCCGGCTCCTCCTCGTGTTATCCAATTTGCGACTTTGAGTCAATATGGTGCTGCCTTGGTTTATTTGTGGGAACGTCAACGCCAGATGAAGATTAACTCAAACAGCCATCCAAGGGAAACGTTTGCTCCTCTACTCGAAAGAGTTAAAAGAGAAGAAGAGGAAGTAAAGAAGGCCAACTTTGAGGACAGAGGTGTTGGTACCGTCATGGATGGATATACAACCACTGACCAGATAGCAGATATTACAGCCTTCTATTTCGGGGAAAAGTCTGTGAAAGATTTTCGTAATAATCTATCGTTTCTGTTGTCCCATTTCTGTTTACTACGAGGTGAATCTGCTCGCAAAGCAGAGCTCCCGGATTTGCAACTAGTTGACATCGAGAACGAAGGATCTGGTGCGTGTCCTGCTATGGTCCTGGTGATGAGGCAAGGCAAAACAAACAAGTACGGAAGATTAGAAATTGGAGCTTGTTTACGAAACGCAAGGGTCGAAATCTGTCCATTTATGATGCTTGGTGCCTACTTCTTTTCCAGATTCCACATTGAAGGCGAACCGTTCCCCACTTTTGCCCGCTCAAGGAATTGGTTTAATATCAAGATCTTGAAGCACACACAAGATCCCTCCACGGAATGGACTTACAACAGCCATCTGGCCGCCATAGATAAGGCATTCAAGGCATGCAAGATCACATCCTCCAAGAAGACGCATGTCAACCGTGGTGCCGCAGCTAGAATGGCAGACCTGCAAGGTGTAGATGAATCAGATATCCGTCGAATGGGTCGCTGGAACAACTCTTCGATAAACGGCGCTTACTTGACTGGCCTACCAAGAGGAATCATGCGCAGCTTGGCTGGTTTTCCTCAACAAGGTACCTTCTTTCTTCCGCGCAATACCACCATTCCATCAAAAAGCCTACAAGCAAAGGTATTTCCCGAAGCTAGTCTGTGGTTGAGCAAGATTCACGAGGGCCACGCTGAGCAAACCGTATCTGCCGAAGGTTTCTTGAAACTGATGCTCACCATAAGGATCACATTTTTGCAAGACTCTGTCTTTATGCAACAAAAATTTCCCAATCATTTCATTTGGCAGCATGAGTTGTTTTAAGATGAAGAGTATCTATCATTCAAAAGGTAAGAAAGAACAAAAACGTTCAGCTTAATAATCTTTGGTATTAACTTGAACTTTATAGACAATTGATAGCATCTTCTCAGGCCGAGGAGAATCAAGAAACCACAATGTTACAGCGAGTCATTCCTTTGGTTGAACGAAAGCTTGCAAATATTGAAGATGCTAGTCGTATCGCGTATGAGTCTCTCTCCCGTCAGATCGGATCGATTTTCGAGAAGATATCAGACAACATTTCAACTGGAAGAGCCCCCCTCCAAATTAATATCGAATGGCCACAAGGTGGAAGTGACTTAAGACCACTGGTTAGTACCACGGCCCTGACAGCATCAACATCGACAAGCGCTCAAGAATCTTCTGCAAGCCTTGGTCAGCCCTCCTCTACGCCAAACAATGCCGCCGTTGAGCAGAACACACCAAGTCTTGCTCCTACAACTTACCGAATGAGTACTGGCGTTCATACTGTGACAGATCTATACAGGGAGTGGACCGAAGGCCTTGGTGGCAATTATTCCGTCCAATATATGAATGCCAATTACACTGGATGGTATTCCAAGCAGAAAAGCTTTTACATGCGTAGAAGAAAAATCATCAAAGCTTGTGAAAAATACGCTGCCGTTGAAGGATGGACAATTGACGACGCTGTACGAAGAGCAGAAACTCTTCGTGTTAGAAATAAGAAATCTTTAGATTACGTCTTATGTTGTATGCAAAGCCTACGTTCACCAGCATGTGCCTGAAGACTACATGCACATCTGGCTCCACACACACAAACACATGGACACACAGCGTGTGCCTGGACAAGTTACATTCACTTTCGCTCTAGCCACTCGACATCATGTTGTTTGTTTACATGTTGATCATCGTCTGTGCACTGGTAACACCCAACTCAACGTGCTCCAAACTCTTTACTGTCAAGATCCACTCAATGTGTATACACCACGCTCATCACTTCATGTGTGTACTCTACATCAGATATTCCACACCCGAACATATTAATCTCGCGTTCCACCCATATATTCATCTCCAGTGTAGTAGTCATATCCAGGGATCTACTTTATTTCAATCAAGAGATGCCCTGTAATAAAGAGGTCTCTTGGCTTTCGTTTTAGATACAGTTGACAACTGATTACTCACATCGTTTTCACTCGACTGTATTAATACGAATTCATCAGTCATGCTTAATCGATTTTGAGCAATCGATGCAATGAAGAGATTAGTAAATATTTAAGAAGCCAAATTGTGCTAGAAAAGAGACGACGGTATAATTGGATTTTGGATTGGACTACTTGCTGATAATGATGGATGGTTGCTTTTTTTTTGAAATTAGCCCATTTTGAGCACTGATTATGACAATGTCCATAATAAAAGCTGTTAAATACGAGTTTCTGCTGGTAACAGGTCGATAGAGGAGGTGTTGCGCAACACTGCACTTATGGCTGCATAGTGTAGCTGTTGTGTGATTGATACTACTACATCCTACTGTAGCTGTATGCAGGTATTTGGGTATCCAGGAGGATCAAAACGTCCAAGGTTTCATTTCAAAATCTCGATTCCAGAGTAATATAATTAGCACATACCTATGCCAAATTTTGCGAGAAACACGATAGTGCAGTTGGATTTTAGATTGGATGACGAGTTGCCGTTGATGTATGGATGATTGCTCAAAATAAGCCCATTTCGAGCACTGATTATGACAAGATCCATAAGGAAAGCAGTTAATTATTACGAGTGTCTAGTAGTAGCAGGCTGATAGAGGGGATGTTGCACAACAATTCACCTAAAGCCGTTTTAGATAAAGTAGAATGCTTTGTTCAAGAGTGGCACAGGTTGAACACTGTTTTGGGCGTTGGACAAAATACAGCAAAGCGTGTTTTCATCATGCCATATATGACTGTTGGAGAGTTCATATCAACACTGTTGTATACTTATTCTGAGGCGGTTATAAGCATATAAACAAACTTTCGGTGGTGGCTACGTTAAGTGTAGTACATAAACTATTATACGATTCTTATAGCTCAACAGTGGAGTGCTATTTATATCCGATTCCAACCTCTAGGTCCATCATTTCTATCATTATATAGAGAGCACTTTTACTGTACGCAACAACTGCCCAAACTGTGTATTTGATATACAAAGAATTGAAATGCATGGCAGACTGCACTACTTTCTATAGGTATAGGCCATTAGTAAAAGCTGCATTGAAACACTATAAGCGGTGCTTTTGGTATATCTGAGCGTTTTTAAAGTAAAATATACACAAACTTTCCGTCGTTCTTTGTCTGATGGTAATCAGCGTGTAGTACCAAAAGATACAAATGGTCTAAAGTCTGGATCAGATTTGTAACATTAGTTTTTGTAGATCTACATGGCACTAAAGGTACTTTTTCCAGCCAAATCGTCCGAATTCAACCCTCAATATCTTGTCTTCTAAGCCGTTCTAGATGCTGGGAATAGTGCCAAATGATTGCTATCGATCACCATTCACTTCTTGGACCTTTATCTTGATTTTTTTTGGATCAATTCAAATCGATGAAAATTCACGTTTTTTCATGAGGTACCCCTCATGGTTTTTGTCAAAAATCAAACGATCGCAATTTTGGACGCAAAAACGACACTTTTTACTATGATATATATAAAATTAAAATGACCGCACAGATGTAGGGTAACCTGTGCAACTGCTATTTGGAACGTTGTATATGCTAAATCTCGACTTTTCCTAGAAAAACTGCTTTTTATATTTTCGTAAAATTCTTTATCTTTTCATTCTAAAAGTATTTTAAAATTGACACCATTGAAAGCGCCTTTAAATTCTCCCCTTAAGTTTATTAGAAAGCAGTATACGCTGAGCACACTTTATATAGCTAATTTTAGCAAAAAGGTTTTCAAATGTCAAATTATATCGATTTTGATTCAAAAAAATCATCGCAAAAAAATCATTTGGGTACAGTCACCACAGTGCAAAATGTTCATTATACACGTCATTCAGATTCCGCGTGCTCTGTGCTGCGGCAGCCTATTGACTGCAGTCACCCTCAGTAGCGCGTTTTTTTTTTTATTTATTTTTTCTCGCACTATTTTTGCACTGCACTGTTTCTATTAAACCATATACTTTTTATTACTATTAATTGAATACAACACCACTTTTGCCAAAAGAAGCATGTCTTTGCAACCACCAGTACCGAAGACGACATCTCTCAAGCTTGTTACAGTAGGTATCAACCGATAAGAGCCACCTTTCGCGGTACAATATACAGTAATACTAATTGCGCAGTTTATTTCAGGCCAGTTCGTTCGTTACGATATATATATTGTTTGTGTTTGGTTTGTATTTGGTTTGTATATTCCCCTTTTTTGGTTGCCATGGATTTGGTTGTTATGGATTACATTCATTCAACCTTTTATTACTTTCTTTCTCGTAATACTGTGCATTCTTTAGTTTGCTCTATTGCGATTTATTCTTTCCCCCTTTTCTGCACGCAACTATTTTTCTGTTGCTGTACCATAGTGCTATGGTGTATTCTTTGATACATTGTATCGCTGGCAGTGCTGCTCTATTGTGGAGTAGCCTTGCATTCTTTTTGTTCTTCAAGTATTATTACTTGTTCTGTAATACTGGTGGTATTGGTGTTCTTGCTTCGTATGAGGCAACCACGATACTTTTTTCGATTACTTTTGTTTTCTTGTACGCGTCATTTTGATGATACACATTGCTTGCTACTACGATTTTGTGCGTAACTGTATTGCAATGTTTCCGTTCTTCATCACATTCTAGTGATGCCCTCTTGTTACTTTCCCTTCCTTTTTATGGTTCTTTGAGCGGTAACCCTCTTTTTTTGTTGTGTGGATAAGCCTATCGTTGAAGCACAACTGGACTTGATTTAGAGGCTGGGGGTAGATAGGCTGCCCTCACTTGATTTGTATCACTTATTTGGTGCTAATTGAGAGTCTCAAGCGTTTGTACTATAAGCTGGGGTGTGTAGTAAGGCATATTCTGGCATTTTAGGGGATTTTGATGATGAAATTGCTAAATTACTTTATTTGGCAATACTTAAAAGTCCACCTAACAAAAAAACATAGGGAAACCCTCGCAAAATTTTTCTGGGGTCAGCGGCGTTTAAACTAGTTTTTTAAGCGATTTTATTGGCTCAAATTTGCAGTCAGCTCATAGAAATAAAGCATTGATGTTGAAACTAAAAATGTAATGAAAAATAAGAAAAGCAAGATTAAACATTCAAAGTTCTAATACAAATAGCTTAATAACATTATACAATATACCACCAAAAGTATCGAACATGATTCGATAGAATTGCTTTTTTGAAAAAGAGTTTTAAGGATAATTCCAATACTGATATAAAAGGTCTAGTTATTATGAATATTTATACAAGACCTACTCTAAAGGTGATAATGCTGTATTAGTTAAATTCATATTAGTCCTAGCTTAGCATATGCTGTATAGCACAAGCTATGAAGGTTTTATCATGCTGCATATTTGACGGGAAACCACGCTTTGCCCTTTTTTCTGAATTGTGCAAAATGTTAGTAAGCCTTTGTCATTCTACAATAAAGCATACTAAAACCAAGCGGATTTGAATAAAGCCAAGCCCAGCATCTCCTCTACTGATTTATTACTACCGGATACTTGCAATTATTAGGCTTTACTTTGAGTATATTCAAATTTTGGCTTTTCAATAATAGTTTAAGCGTACCATTACCCGCAGTAACAATGGTTTATAGCTTTTTTTCATAAGTTTGTATAGCAATTTGAAATACAGATCTACTTGGTGATGCTATTGTTGTTGGTGTTCTCATAACTTGTTTTCAGGAAAGCAGTTCTCCGGTGTTTGGCTGGTATCTGACAAAAACTATCTCACAAGCCTACACAGATGTACTTGGGACACTCTTCATTGCTTAAACGTATTTTTTAAGAGTTAAACGGGAGCTGTAATATGACTTTATATCCTGAATCATGCATAGGTTTGCGCCTTCTGAGGGAACATCTCTCGACATTTTCATTTGCTTGTCTTTACAGACAAAAAATCATCACAGAAAAGGCTTGTCCAATTCAGACATAAGATTAAAGATATTTCGTCATTTAACTTTTCTTTAAAGGCGCCAATACATGCTCAAAGAGCTACTACATATTAATCAAATACTTCCTTGTTTGATAGTAGACGGCGAATGGACATGTATAATGGTACTCTTTTAGCAGCAATGATTCCGGTAGAAGCAAAAAGCTATCCTTAATGTGATTCTGGATACGATGATACACACAGTCGTGTTTGACTAGCTCAGCATTGAAGTGTTTCGTTTGCATTTGATGTCATCATCACTAATACATGCCCTCTATAGAGAAGTGACATGTGCTGTCATGAGAGGTGATAAAACACACACTGTACTTTCTAGCAAGTGTCTTTTTCATATGTGCGTATTTATCAGCACTGCTATGGCAACGTTCAGATGGAAACAAATGGCCAAATGCAAAGTGATACGCATAGTAGCCAAGAAATTCACTTCAAACATTATTACTATTAGTAGCTGCTCTACATCTTTAGAGTAAATCATACGTTTTTGACGGCCAAAAGATCAACATTTGAGCAAGACATCATGCCGACAACACAAACAGATGGCTCCTTGATCGCAAGTGAGCAACATCACTTAATTAACAGGCTCAAAACATGATCATCATTGCTAGGTGCATGGACTAAATGGCTCAGCAGCATACCTTCTGTGACTAGAAAAAACGCTTTTAAAAGTGCTGAAGGATAACAAATCCAAGGAACAATGAGGGTTTTCTCTACAACAACACAATCAAACAACAAATGGCTAAAGAACGGAAACCTATTGCTACACGCACGAGAAATCGCACCAAATCTCAAGACGACAGCAGCAGTAGTGCACCTCTTCCCATTGCTCCCATTTCTCCTGCGGAATCATCGCCAAATGTTGAAAATCCATCCAATGTCAAACATAAAAAGGTCGATAAAAAGTCGAAAAAGAAAAAGAGTCGAAAGCATAAAGGCAAGGGCAAGAGCAAAGACAAAAACTACAAAAAGGATCCTGGTAAGCCCGTACACACTGTGCAGGTAGCATGAGAGATGGCTAATCATCCCATCGCAACAGAATTTAGAGAGCTGCAATACGAGTTGCCCTATTTACCGAAATCTAATCTCGACATCTATCTGCAAGAATTACAACAACTACCATCATCCTTTATGCGAGGCACCACAGCCGAAAAGAGACGAGAAATTCTTAGAAACGACCAAGACCCATATTATGATAAAAGCCGCTTTAATCCAGTGGATGATTCTGAAGAGGGGCTACGCTTTTTGACAAAAGATGACATGACTCTTGACAAAAAGAACAAAAAATACTCTGTCTGTTTACATCGAGCCTTTATTAAGAAGCGATATTTGTCGGATCAAGAGTGCATGCATCTGGCTCAGTATGTTGACTGCGACTTTTACGTGAAATCACATCAAGAACTGGCAATGCTCATCAAAGACGAATTGTACATGTATCGCATTGACTTTACTCAACGACAACTTCACCACATACGCACAATGAACATAACGGAAGAAGCCTTTTTGAGCAATGAAAAGGGCCTTGAAAAGGTTCTGGAACAACAGGTAAACATGGCTTGCTCTTGTGATGCTACAAAACTAACGCTGCGTTTAGCTGAACGAGGACTACCTACAGTATTTCTGGGGCAGCTGGATTGCTCATCCCTTTGTTGATCCAGTGTCGTTCTTTTCAATCAGAGGAAATAAAGACTTGCTTGCCAAATTGACAGCTAAAACACTGATAGAGCATTTGAAGTACTTTTTTAATATCATTACGCCAAAAAAACTGAACGAAGAGCTAAAGAAGATGGACAAGATTTCTATAGACATCACTCTTCCTCCGCCTCCGCCTCCTCCATCACCTTCCCCTTGATAGACATCATGTTGCTGAAACCTTTGTGCGGCGGTGGCTTGACATTCATTCTCTGCAGCAAACTTATCAATCTGTATTCCATTCGACGCAACTAGCCTCTTTTTGTAAATAAATAAAAAAATCATCTTGTAAACATGGCAAACTTACAATCAATGCTGCTTTATTGTCGCCTTCCTCTGTAACCACTCTTCTGGTCCAGATGGTCAAATTGCCGTTTCGGTTGCCAAACAAGACATCAGTCAGTATACGGTCGCCCACAAAGGCAGTTTGATCTGCTGGAATAGGATCCAATTTCTCCTTGAGGCACTGCCCACCTGATGGCTTCTTTTCATCATGTCGCAAAACTGCCACGCCCAAGGATTCTTCCAGTTTCTGAGCCTCCTTGTAGTCTACATCATCTTTTGTACCAGCAGAGTTGGAGACAATCAGCACATTGTCTCTTGAAAACGTCTCTACGCAGTCTTTCCATGCTTCTTTGAAAGGAGGATGTATAGTAGAGACATATGGCGCTGTCAGACAATTGTCTTTATCAAATCCAATTGCCTTGATGTTGGCATGTTGCTTGAGTTGTCTGAAGTTGATGTGTCGAATGTCATCTACAATCATGTGCGGCATGGCAAGGCTAGGATTCAGTAGCACTCGAAACGCATTTGCTACGCCTGACAAGTTCAAACTCTGTACCATGCTGTATTCAAGGCGTAGGCGAAAAAAGAACGGTTTGAAAGTGGTGCGTATAAAAGTCTAATTTGGATTTTACAAGTCAGTGGTGTCCCTTTCTTTCTTAATTAACCCCTTTCTTTATTACAAAATGGGTTTTCCAAGCTGGGCATCAGTCATTGTCGCTCTGGGAGCTGCCACTGTGCTTGCTATTGCAGGAGATTTCATCTATAGTAAATTGACTCGCGTTCCATTCAAAGCAGCCGGGAAACATTGCTTTATTACTGGCGGGAGCACTGGTTTAGGAAAGTCTTTGGCTGTTCAATTAGTCAAGGAGGGTGCCGATGTTTGTATTGTCGCAAGAAGAGTGTCAGAATTGGAAGCTGCCGTAGAAGAGATCAAGGTATGAGTCATATTACAGGAGCTTCATCCTCGCGCATTAGCTCATCGCTGTGACAATAGGCAAGCTGTTTAAACGAGAATCAAAAAGTCATCTACATCAGTGCAGATGTGACCAACCAAAAGGATGTGGTGCGCGCCTTTGACGAGGCCAAGGTCAAGATGGGCCGTAACCCTGATTTCGTCTGTGCCTGTGCTGGTGCTTCATATCCCAAATTCTTTTTGGATCACACAATGGAGGATTTCGAGAAATTAACAACCTTAAACTACCTTGGCCAAGCCTATGTTGCACATGTAAGTCTACAGTTGTCAATCTAGGCGTGATCACTAAGCAAATCCGATACAGCAAGCTGCGCAACGCATGAGAGATTCCAACATCAAGGATGGCAAAATTGTCTTTGTTTCATCCTTGCTGGGTATGATTAGTTTTGCTGGATGGGCTACCTATTCGCCTACCAAATACGCTGTTCGTGGATTAGCCGATACCTTGCGCAACGAGCTCAAGAGATACAACATTGGTGTTCACATCTTCTTTCCCGGTGGCATCGAATCTCCTGGATTCGAGACTGAAAATCTGACCAAGCCCGAAGTAACCAAGATTATTGAAGGAGCCAACACACCACAAACGGGTGCCGAGTGTGCCAAATCCTTGATGAAGGGTCTGCACCAAGGCCAATACATGATTGTCACTGATGCTCTCAGCGAGGTGCTGCGCTGTGTAGTCAGAGGTGTAGGCCCAACCAACAACTTGGTTCTCGATTACATTTTAGCTGCTATCGGACAGGTAAGAGGAAGATTACGTTGGTATTGTTTATTTTACTGATGAGATACATTCTATAGCCTCTCGGATCCGCATTTGCATTGTATGCAGATTATGTTGTCAAGAGTGCAAAATACGACAAATAAAGGCTATGCTTCTTCTTTCACTGTTGAATTGGGCGGCTTCTCTTGCTTGCTCTTGTGCAAATCAGCGAACCCGAGGTTTCCCATGTCGTCTTTGTCCATTAAACCACTAATACAAGTACATTCAGCAAGAGTGTCAGTACTGAATGCATGCAAATCCTTACTTGTCCATGCGACATTGCAAGTAGGCCTCTGAGAATTGACGGCATAATCCATTGTTATTTTTGTTTTCTTTCAAGCACTTGACATAATCTTTCATGAAGGTTTTGCATTCACCTAAAGAAGTCTATTAGCGAGTAATAGCATGCTCGTTGGATTCAGCACAGTACCGTCATGATCTAGAGGGAAACTGCCTCTTAATGGTGCTTTTCCTGGTGACGATTCGATATTTGGAGGTCTGCCAAAACTCATATTTATAATTTAAACAAGGGGTGAGAGCAAGTTTGAAAGAAAGAGGATTTGAATTTCAAAACTATCTGGTTCCAAATACGGCCGTGCTGTACAGTTGTTCTAATTTACTGGTTGGTCTTGAGCGACATCTGGCTCCAAAATCTATCGATGCTATTGCTTTAATACATGTACTTGTGTGATAGATCTTATTCAATATGTGGCTCACCATAGCAAATTGCCACTTAACATTTGATACAGCCATACGATACGAGACATTTACCCTCTTGGCCCAAGCTTTTATTCTTTATTGCTGTATGTACACATGATGAACTCAGGAATCGTTCTTTGTATCTGTTACTATTGGGTTTTCAGCAAGAGTAAACGACTTCTTCTTCCTCAGGATCACTGTTGTAGTTGATGTTGGAAAAGATTTGTTATCCACCTGAATTTCGATGTTAGTTCAAGTAGCACAAGCGTTTGGTAATGCAATACTTTACAGCATGATTTCCGCTTGATAGTTGATTCTCAAGAGGCTTCTTTTTATTGCTGATGGATCTCTTCAAATCTTCTTGCGATAGATGTCTTACTGCGATGGGTTTTGACTGATCTCTTAGTTCGTTTAGCACTACATATAGCTTGTAGGAAGCCTAGCATCACATTTTCAGTATTGGCCCATTTAGCGTAAGCGTAACATCACTTACATAAGCATCCAGGGCGGCGTATTTGATCTGTGTGTCTGATAGATCTGGCCGGCTCCAGTTACTGAGTCTCACCTTCCCCTTGGCCATGTTTTGATCCAACTATAGTCAGCAACAGGATGAGATATTTAAACAAGAAGATTTGGATGGTTGTCACTCACGAAAATGCCGGTTAATGCGCGCAATGATCGTAGGTGAGATATCTTGAGTTTGGGCGATTTCACTGATTCTGCGACGTCTTTAAGCTCCACGAGTCCATTTGTTTTGATGCCAAAATCACGGTACAGCTTGAGTCCATCAGCGCCAATGTTAACGCCACTCTTCAACACTTGTTTATCTTCAAAAAATCGTTTCAATTCACTAGGAAACCCTTCATTTTGCCAAAAGAAACTGGTTAGATTTCCAACTTTTGTGCTGTTGAAACCCAATCTTTACCTTGCATTCGGCCAAGTTGAAGCAGCAATATGTTGTTTGCTGAACATATCTGAACCAGTGATGTCTTCTTTTCAGATTGCCCTTTGATAAATGTGGGTGGCCACTCCAAATCAACTCCAAATATCTTTTCAGTCTTTGTCATTTGACGCAGACGCTTGTTTGCTTCATCCATGTTACCAATGCAGTCCACTTGATAGAAGTTGGGGTAAATTAGAGTAGGCAGAGAGTCCAGATATGCATTGAAGCGAAGGTTGCTCGCTCTCTTTTCTTCTGCTGCCTTTTGTCTTTCCAACTTTAACCGTTCTTTTTCCAAGGCCTTCTGATCTAATTGTGTGCTAGTTGCTTGCCCTGGGTATGGTTTTGTGTTGGCCGACGATGATGCGCTTATAGTTTTCTTTGTGCTTGAGCTGAGAGTGCTATTTGATTCATTTTAGCCATCAAGACAACAAACGTCAGCAATCCACCTTGTGTCAATTTTACCTTGTTGACATGTCGACTTTCAAGGCAGTAATAGAGACGAGTTGGATACAAGATTTGGACAAATGATATCTATTACACTGGCTGATGATTCTATTAGACAGTGATATCATAGTCTTGAAAGAAAGAGAAATAGAAGTGGAAAGGAGGGGAAAGGGAGTATCGAACTTTATATTTGGGCAAAGAATCAAATTTTAACCCTGAATTCTGTGACAGCTTACATCAAGCCATTTCGTAAATGATGGCTTCAATGCATTGACTCTTAGCGATCCATGCGTGCTCTGTCAATGGACACATGTAGGCAAAAACTCTTTGTAAATGTATTTTTTTATTGAAACGATTACTTTAAGTCAACAAAGAATGCCCATCTACCTTCCTGTAAGCCCTTGGCAGTGTCTTCCAGCAAGATTTCTCTCCTCTGCTTGACATAGACAGTTTTATCCAGAACGGCCTGTCTCAACTCTGAAATCTTCTCGGGGTCCAATGGCTTCTCCAATAGCTCTGATAGCTGCTCAGTTGCCATTTCCAAATCACGTTGATTATCCTACAAACCACAAACGTCAGGCTCAAGCTGACATGGTCCGTGCAGCACGCAACTTACCTCGAATAGCTCTGTTTGATTGGTTCTGTCAAGATAAAAGGCAAATGCGTATGTCCATTTCAAAGTAGTTCTGCTTTGTACTGTTACATCTACCGCTTTTTTGAGGAATTGGACTTCGATCCATGAAAGATCACTTGTTTGCTGCATCTCCTCCATCTTCTTTTCAGTCTTTTGATATAGATCTTGATCTAATTTAGCGGATTGCTCATGATTTGCATAACGATTATAATACTACGCAGCATCAGTTAGTATGTGTGCCTAGTATGTGTCTGGCTAGCATGTGTGCATTCTTACATGGAGGTATCTTTCTAAACTGGCTCTGGATTGTGTTTGATTGTCTCTTGCTTCTTCGCTGCTCTTTTCATCGTATCTGTTACAAGTGTACCAGGAGGTTCCGTGCTCTGACCAAGGACCTACAGACGCAGTATTAGCACATTTGCCCAAGGCTGATGCTCTCGTATACTGTACCCATGCAGACCCAACAGAATTCATATCTACATTTTCTGCATGTCATATGGTTACAACCACCATTCTTTTCAATCGTAGAATGACACTTGGGACATTCTTTTGTATGAGCCGATATCCAATTAGCCGTCTCTGAGTCATCCTCGCACTTTTGCAGCCACTTTTTGACCAACACACAAATACAAGGTTGATGGTCGTCCAGCCCACAGCCAAAGCAGAAGCGACATGAACATTTGCATTCTACAGTTGGCACAATGGACGTTAAACTGGTGCTTGGCACACTACATTCGACAGCATATTCACAGTCAGGAGCTGGGCACCATCTCAGAAAGTCGTTGTCATCCACAAATGTTCTGTTGAGCAGCTCGCGGTATTTGAGGTTTGTGTCATGGTCAACCAGCAGTTCGACGGTCTTTTCGTCCACTATAACGGCACAGTCGCTTTCAGGACACTGGATTCTTCGACTTTCGCCTTCTTCTCTGATTTTTTGAACAACGTAGTGTGTGTAACATGTTCTGCAAAATCGATGTCCACATGAGACACTGATCGTTTCCATGTCAGGAGAGTCATCGCAGCAAATATCGCACATGAAATCGACACCAAGGTCTTTGGCCAGCACGATGGCATGCTTTAAATCGGACACAGACGATACACCTGCCAGTCGCAGTACCTTTTCAGACGAATCCATGTACTGCTCAAACAGCTTTTCCTTGTTCCAGCGAAAGTATCGCAGTAAAGTGGCAGCATCTTCTGTTGATAATCCTGTTCAAAGAGGCAATCATGTTGAGCTTAGGAATTAAAAGCAGGCTGCGGATTGAAAATCAATTTACCTAAAATAAGAGACACCTGCGATACTTCTTTGTCTTGCTTGCTCTTCAAGTGCAGCGAGCCCAGGACGTTGTAGTCCACTTGATAAGCTTTCTTGTGCTGCTTCTCCACAAACACATCGTCGTTCACGTCGTCGTTGCTATTGTAGCCCTCGCTCTCTAATATTCACAAAGCCGCCGTAAGTATCTCACCCCGTATTTCAAAAGTATCTATAAATTCCGTCAGCATCTCTGGGCAATTTGCATAGCAACAAATATTTACATACCATTTCACATTTACCACTCATGGAACTGGCAAAGTCAGAGTCATCTTCGTACTATTTTTGGTTTATTTTGGGAATATGTCCAGTCAGTAAGCTGTGACAAGATCAAATTTCATGACTGTACCATGCATTCGTCTTCGAAATCACTTTCAGAGCCCATATTTGATTTGTGTTTATTATGCTTGTGTGGTTTTCTTTCAAGAGGAAAAAAAAGAATAAAAAAGAAAAGAAAGGAAAGGGAAAAAACAAGTCCTTAAGTTTTAAAATGCGTTTCGACATCAAGCAGCAAAAGAAGGGAGGAGGAGGAGTTGTTGTTGTTGTTGTTTAGCTGTGTGTGTAATCATGTAGTGCGATTTATGGACCAATAGACTCTAGGAATTTGCCTCTGGAAAGAGTTAGTATCCACATTACTAATTGTGCGTGTATACCGTATCGTTGGGGAATGCTTTTCTGCATCGAATACACACATGCCATCCTCCATGTCTTGATTACCCGTTAAGGGGCTCTTTTTTTTGTTATTCGGACGGTACAGGGAGTGGGTTGTGCCATTAATTGCGTTGTTTACGTAAGATCTGCTTGTCGAATGAGCGACCAGCGTACAAGCAAGCAGTTTATCGATTCAAGCTGCCATGGTGCCTGTAAATCTGATGTTCTTCCTCCAGAAATCTTCATCTTTACCTTCTGCCATGAGTTTTTTTATTGGATCAACTGTAAAGTACCAAAATAACGAAAACGTAGATGGAATAAACTACATCTTGCTGCAAGCAAATGCCATTCCTCCTCATCGAAATTTCCATCAAGTGCTACTTGTGCTCAGACATACATAATCTAGCAAAATTGGAAGAAATGCTCTAACAAGCTTGCTTAGGATAAGCTCTCCTTGCTCCAGTAACTGTCAAATAGGTCGCTCTGATATGTGCAAGTTGCGTTGTATTAAATACCTTTGGTCATCTAAATATAAAGCTGATATAATAAGATATAGTCTGCCGGGAGTCTATGTACTATGGTAGTCGATATCAGTTGCAGAGCGTCTGTTTTAAACTTATTACACTGAGAATACATCATACGGAAAGAGCATATTGGTGATATCCAAAGCTACCTACTACTACTGACGATTTATGCACTAATCATCTAAAAATTCCTCATAAAATACTACGCATCAGTCCGTTGCAATACATTTGATGCTACAAAAACACTGTAAATAACGCATATCACTCTGGATTTAACTTTCGTACAACACAACACATCTGGACCATTAATTACAGCCTGCTTACATTCAGCATTTTGGAGATAAAGCCTCTCGCTATACTCAAAATTAAGCAAAATGCAACGAAACCTGAGTACATTTGACTCGTGATTTCTCGTGTTTAAAGCGTTTTCTAACCACCAAAATCGCGCCAAACAATTACTTTCATCTATGAGTAGCTGTCTGACCACTTTGTTCAGCTTTTGTGGGATCATCAAAATCCGAAGAAAAAACATGAGGTACCCCTCATGGTTTTCGTCGAAAATCAAACGATCGCGTTTTTGAACAGGAAAACGACGACTTTTACTATGGCACGTATTAGATCAAAACGTTCCTTTTGGTCCAACGCAACCTCTGAAAGTGTTTTTGTGAGACCTTACTTTGCAAAATCTCAACATTTTTGCCGAAAACGTCATTTCAGATTTTAACAAATTTGTCCAAAATTTGATTCAAAACATCCATATTTAATAGCACCATCAGATGCGCCTTAAAAAGCACTTTTAAAAAGCTTAAGGGTGTATGGGATTATATCGTACTTTACATAATCAATTCTAGCAAAAATATGTCAACGGATTTCATTTTTCAACGAAAAGTTGCGTTTCGAGAAAAATTTCGTCGATTCGGAATTTGGATGCTTTGGCTGCTGCTGCTTGCTGCTGCTGCCGTGGCCCACAAACCATCTAATACTAGAGATTGTTAGATACCTTTTAATGAAGGGAACGAATGTTTTGAAGTTAGCAAGTTAAAGGTTGCAAGACGCAAGGTATTAAGAATTGTATAAAGTAATTTGTTACGTATTTTTTTGACAGGTTTACATATAAATATTGAAAATTGCATGCCTAAACCTGTGGGCTGAGTGGGAATACTCAGACCAGCTCAGGCCGTCAGCTCAAAGCACAAATCCTGATGCGAATTACAAAATTAACACCAATAGGCAACAAGCAAGTCGAGAGATACTGCTGTTGATAAATAGATGGACATTGATACAGACAATGAGAAAGCCCTGCCATTATTTTCCCTACAGAAAAGGGGTTTACAAGTGTCACTTTGAAGGCATCTCCAAAGCCAGCATGCTGTGCTGCATGATGTCTCAAAAATGAAATTGGTCCCAATTCAGTGGATAAATGTTTAGCATCTCTTTGTTGGCTGTATATCCTTACCCATGACCAGGCATTGAAATGAAAACGATAAGCAACGGGTTTTCGTGCAAACACAATGCTTGATGTTTAATGTCTGATCGTTTATCGACGGAATGACGTTTTTTTTTTATTATTGGCAACCACCAAAGGGCTTGCACTATAGGCCAGGAATGACTGGAGATCTTCAAGGTAGATCCTGAGACCCAAAGAAACTTTTCTGGGGATTATTTACATACAGACTTGCCAAATTGGACCTTTTTGGTCTGAGCAAAGATCTAATTTAGTCTAGTTTCCCAGGCTAAACCTTGCTAGCAACAACAAGGGACACTGGATCACACATTAAAATTCAAGCAATCATGTCAAGAACAAGAAAAAGAGCAGTTTTATTTTTTAAATTAATACCATCAGACTTGTTGAAAAGAGGATGGTAACTGGAAATAATGACAAAAGCAAGGGAGGAGGAAAGATTTACATGAGGGATAGGAGTTATAAGAGGAGAAACTGACAAAAGGGGGAGGATACAATGAGCCTGCTCATACGAATTTGGGTGGAATAGGGTTTCTTTAGTTTCAAAGAGGTATTGTTGTGGCGGTGGTGGATCGAAGTTAATTGAGCATGCAACCGTATTCTTCACGCAAATTGTAGAAATGGAAGGATCCAATGTAATGGAACTATGAGAAGGAACAAAAGTCAGTATATCTGCGGCAGGTCAATTCAATTGAGATGATCAAAAACTTACAAAGATTCCTAAGCAAACAAATACATGCCAGATGGCATGGCTTGTCATACCTGCAGCGTCAAATCTACCGGGGAAAAACTTTTCAGGGAAACGTTTGCCATAGACAATGACACCGCAAATGTACATGAGAGCACCAAGTAACGCAGGCTTGAGGAAGGCTCCCGTGGCGATGGTACCCTTGACTGTAGTTAAATGCAGTAGAGGGACAACGCTGGAAAATGCCATGGCAACAAAAAGCCCGATACGGAGGGGTCTGTATCTTTTAGTGTCAAAAAAGCGAAAGAAGGGCAAGATGACACCGATACTTCCAATCAGGCAGCTGAATAACATGTAGCGTGAACGAGGGATAGGATCGCAGTAGAAGCCAAAGTGCACAACCATGGAGATGGAGGCAGTGATGAGAAATGTGATGCCAATGTAGTCCAATGTCGCTGTAAAGCTCTTGATGTGATGAGCCGAATGGCAAACAAAGGTGTGGTAAATCGATGAGCACAAGAGACATGTCAACGAAGCCAAGCAAAAGGCTGTGAACATGACCAGATCTGGCGTAGAAGCATCAGGGAACTTTCTCTGTAAAATTACTGTCAGTAACGAGCTTCTGCAAAGAAAGTTGAGATGAAGGAAAGCCTACCTGGAACACATTGACTGACAGATACAAAAAGAAAAAGAAACCAAGCAAATGGCTCCAAATGTTCATCGTTTCGTTGTGCAAAGTGAATAAAGATCGCAGGCAATCCTTGCTGTTGCGATAGAAACGGTAGCCAGACAAAACATATTGGTTTTCTTGTCGATCCTTGGGCAACTCTTCAATCAAGAGCAGACGCTTTGAGCCGAGCATCAGTGCCTTTGCTGTGTCCCATGTCTCATGGATCTGGCCGTCCATGTACTCCAGAAACGAGGGGTCGTCGTACTCGTCCTTTGTCTTCAACTTGTTGTTGACGGTGGCCAAAATCTGAGCTGCCAACGAAGAGCCTGGAACAACAGATGTCGAAAATGAACGTCCACGGGTGTAGGGAACTGTGATGCTGTCCTGTGCTGAAGAGGCAGAGATAACATGGGATTGTGAGTATCGACGCAAGTGCAGGTTGCTTTGATCTGATAGTAGATCATCACCTAAAAGAGGTTGTTCTGCCATCTGTGGAGGTGCCATGCTGCTTCAGGATTTTTCTGCTTGTGTATATAAATTCTCGGGAAGGAAAGCTGTTGAATCAAGGGATTGAAGTTCGATTCTACAGAGATAGTTATATACACACTTGTTGTCAGTTTCGAGAAACAATCCTCAAGTGAAACAAAAAAAAAAGAGTTGAAATAGAAGGAAGGAAGAGAAAAGAAAAACTCAAGCTGATTAGGCTTGTTTATATACCAACGAGAGACCAGGAGAGAAAGATGACCAGTGAGGTACCTTCTTTCACAGGATTTCCCCCAAACGGTGTTGTATGTTGGCCAATCGGATACTGACGCAGAACTGGTAAGGTACCACTCTTTTGTTTATGTTTGCTCCTTAACTCGCTTGATTAGATCCAGTCACCGTCAAGGGTCTGTAATTGTATACAGTGCCAGTTATGGGATATCGCTTTGAAATTCATTATTCTCGATGTTTATGGTGATGATGTTAATATTCATTGTCTGTTTGAATGAAAGATGTAGTGAGCCCAAGGCGGCTAGGGGTTATTTCGCTTCTTTCTTTCTTTCTCTTCACATTTCTCATTGATTATTTGCAACATGATTACTCCTTCCTCATCATCTTCGACTGCTACAGCTACAGCAACAGCAGCAGCAGCAGCAGCAGCAGCTTCGACATCAGAAGCAGATGGTTCATCTCCGACTACCAGGTAATGAGAGCCCTACAGCCGGAATCCTATAGTGAAACAGAACACTAAGAAATGTGCAATGTAGTGTTGTGCTGAAGATGGGTATTATTGGCGATGCGCAGATAGGCAAGACCAGCTTGATGATAAAATACGCTGAGGGAGCGTATGATACAGAGTACACACAAACATTGGGTGTTAATTTCATGGAAAAAACGATTCTCATCCGGCAAGCAGAAATCACGTTTAGTATATGGGATTTAGGAGGTAATATAGTGTGTGGATGTGTGTTACCATGGCAAATATAAATTAACATGCGTAACTAGGTCAAAAGGAGTTTGCTAGCATGCTGCCACTCGTGTGTAGTGATGCGGTTGCTATTCTATTTACATTTGATTTATCAAGAAAGTCTACTTTAAATAGCTTAAGGGAGTGGTATAGACAAGCTAGAGGTTTAAATAAGGTAGGCCGCATGTTTTCCAATTAACATGTCGTGTTGCTAATACAGCACCTCATGGACAGAGCGCTGTACCTTTGCTAGTGGGCACGAAATACGATGAATTTGTCAATTTGTCAGACGCTGATCAGGAGGAGATTACTCGGCAAGCAAGAAAATACGCAAAAGTGATGAAGGCGCCTCTCGTTTTCTGCTCGACAGCAGAGTCCATCAATGTACAAAAGATATACAAGATTGTGTTGGCAAAAGTGTTTGACTTGAACTGTACTTTGGCCGAGATTTCAGACATTGGAGGACCCATTCTCGAATACAAGCATTGCTAAATAAGCATTTTATTTTTATAACAATTTCAATCAAATAAATCATACATGTCTATTCATGAGATATTTATAGAGAAATTAAAGGGGTGGGGATCTGTCAAGCTATATGAAAAGAGTGGCGTGTGCAATGAGATGTGGAAAGGGAGATGTAGTTTTATACAAAAGTTGAAGCGAAACCAGCCGCATAAATGTATAAAACACAACTTTAAATAGACCATGAAATAGGGACACGACCGTCGCTGAGCTTTGCAATCTTTGCAAATGCGGCTCTACTCATATCAACATCGCCCTTTTTACATCCAGGACAGGTGTCGACAATCTTCAGTTTGACTGATCCATGCTTGCCTTTAACAGTAATGTATTTGCCGCAATGAGAGCTCTTCTTTGAGCCGGAGCCCATCAATTCACCAGAAATCGCTGCTACAAGATCGCTATCCGAGTTGGAGCCTCCACAGGAGCCGGATCCCACAGAGTAGAATGTAGCATCTCCAGACATTGAGCTACGAGCTTGAAGAGTAGGAGCTGCGTGCGAGGGCAAGAGCAACGCTGAGGCTACAAGCATGGAAATGACGGTAGATGATAAAAGCTGCATAGTCAATGTATTGTATAAAAGACAGACGGCCGGCGCGAGGTACAAGTTGGAGTAAAGATAGAGAGCAGGAAAAAGAAGAAGAAAAGACGATAAATGTCAAATTACCAGGCAATTTATATACCCCAATTACCTGTGAGATGTACCCTTGAAGTGGAAATGACTCCAGCAGCAGTACGAGACGCATTACAGACAGAGAAGCATTATGATTTAGGGGCGTGAAGGGGTTCTGGAACTTGATATGAACTGTTCTCTTTTGTGATTTAGTCAATAATCAAACGGAACGGAGTTGCTGTCAATAGCGTTGTGTAATGCTGTATATAGTCTGCCCATCTTCTATCTTGCCTTTCAATGAAGGATGCGTTTTTAAGAGTTTCTGCCTTTCGAGATGTGCATGTATCGTCAATGCTTAATTCACAATAGAGTTCCAACTTCAGGGACAATGATTATTGTCACAAAAATCATCAAAGCTTGAACAGCACTATCATATTTAGAAAGGCTACATCTATTCATAGTGATTTTGTTTTATTGTTTAATAAACTGCTAATACTTAGCGCCATGAGGAGATACAACTTATGGCAGGATGTACGTGTTACACCTGAAATATTCTGTCACTGAGCGAAATGTAGGTATATCATAATGCGAAAACAAAACAGAAATGTACAATCCTCACATCTTGTCCTCTCCAAGTATTTTGCTTTTGGTTGGATATCACTATACCTCCCATTTAAGCAAAATTTCTCCAATCTGGGGTAGTTTAATCAAGTGTTGTGTTAAGTTATAACACAATATGGGAAAAGCATCTCACACGCACTCTAGCATAGTACATTAGAGGACGCACATCGGCTCCGAAAAGAACAAGTACCACATGTCGAGCCTTTTATCTCTTCACCATCATCATCATGTCATCCAATACGAGTTCTAAAAGGAGTGCTTTTCCATGAAAGCAGGCATTGTTTACATTTGGTCATTTTAGTACATACAGAAGATCAATAACATGGAAAAGGTACAGAGCTAATGATAGTATTCATACAGACAGTGCTGCCGCTTTATCGATAGGAAAAGGCAATCCTACAAATACCTATTAGGTGATCTATATTTCAGTCTTGTTTTTTTCCCACTGGATAAAAGAACAGGCAACAAAACATTTGTTGATAAGTATGTATTGCATTCAGTAATCTTAGCAATCCTGCATCAAGAAGATGAATCAGGAACGACAAACCCACATTTATCAACTCAGCGTACATGCTCACGCACTGCCTTTCCCCATAACAACCTGTGTGCTTGTTGTCTAGATCATAAAACTGAAGAGAAGCTCATATATCGGTAGATCGCTTAATTGCATATGATAACGGTACAGATAACAAAAGACGACATCAACTTTCAATAACCAAATTAAGGCGATTTCATTACATAAGGCTTTGAGAGTATGAAAATGGTGTGCACCAGCACATTCATCTGCAACAAGATGCTCAAGTGTGTGTGTTTGTTTGGCACATGAAAGTCAAA
Source organism: Mucor lusitanicus (assembly GCA_010203745.1). NCBI lineage: Eukaryota > Fungi > Mucoromycota > Mucoromycetes > Mucorales > Mucoraceae > Mucor > Mucor lusitanicus. The sequence continues at coordinate 823,578 of JAAECE010000003.1, read as the reverse complement.
TTTCCTTGTTAAAGACATTAGGAATCGATTCAGTTGCAAGCAGCGAACCAAAATGGCCTATCATTTCATATCTGTGTAACTGCACAGCATCTCGCAATAATTTCATATGTAAGAGGCATATGAATATTGGCATTCACGTGTCAGACTTATAAAACCAAGCAGCTATATATTTGAAATCTTTTTTTCTTTCTTCTTGCTACATCATTTTTCTTCTTCTCCCTACAAAAAACATACATGTCAATCAATTGAATATAACAATCAATTCAATGGTCGATTTTACAAAAGAATTTTACGATTCTGATCCATTGCCTCGAACGAGCTGGAAGCCATTTTCACCAACATCTTCATATGATTCCTGTATAACAGACGAAGGCTATCACACCGATGAAAAGCCATCATACCAAAACAACCATCATCATCACCAACAGCATAACAAACACGACAACGAAATACCCATCCTAAAAAGTAACCGCACCATGTATGTATGAACCGTCAATAAGCGTCGCTAGAGTACTAACAGCTTCCGTCTAGTCAAATATCCTATTCACCATTGACTTATACCCTCACATTATCCATCATCGTACTATCTATTCATACTATTTTGCTACAGCCGTTTCCATGGGGACACACATTTCCGCCCATCTTTGTCTTGTTCCATTTACTGTTCCATGTTGCACACTTATCAGCACATTTGTTTAGCTGGCTTCAGCTGGAGCGCCACTGTGTTGTTTATGGTACATGGCTGTACTGGACTGGCTGGCTACTGGGCGTCTTGCTGTTTTCTGAGCGTTTGGCTGTGAATGTCAGTCATCATGCTTCAACAACAATTCTATTTTGGCTCCTCATGTTGGAAAGAAGAAATGCTTGGGGCATCATTGTTTGGGAGTTTGTTAGTAGATTAGATCAAAATCTAAACTCCTCGTCCTCTACTGGTAGCAATCTGGAAACAACAAGGCCTCTCAAGCTGTGGGAACTCGGCAGCTTTCGTCTCCTGGTCTTTCGCATATGGTGCTTACTAGGCACCGGTAGCTTCTGGGGTTTATCCTATATCGGTCTAGCCAAATTAGATGGCTATGCCTTTAAATATCTGTTGCAAATTCATCACATTATGAAGTTGTTGCTGGTCAGCACAATGGGTGGATTCATGATGATCATCTTTTGGAGCTTCTGGACGTTTCAATACAAGGGCGTCTTGTGGCAGAAGGAACTAAGGAAAGGTATCATTGTCTGGTACAGCGAAGGTGTTGCTCATGCTGCCGAAGTTTTGTAATTAATTGAATCTTGTACTGTAAATAATAAAAATGTTTGGGTTCATTGGGAATCTTGCTACTACTATTGCTGCTGCCTAATTATTGGTGTAACTCGTACATAAAACCTTTGTTCTCGATCTTGTGAAGATTAGACATTTGCTTTGTCATATCGTAATTCTTCCGATTCGAGGATGAGATAATACTATTGTCCTCGTACCTGGATCACAAAAGGGATTATTGTAGCTACTTCTTATTGACGATTCAAGCTGATTCTTTGATGGGCAAAAACATGCTTAATAATGAGACATTCTTGATCTGTATGTTGAAAAAATAGGCATTTTAGTTTTTCATTAGTGCAACAATAGTTTAATGAAATGTGCACAGCCATTTGAATTTTGAAAGCTCAAGTTTTGTGCTCTAACCAAAAGGCCATTCACTGAATGCATATGGATGGGGTTGCTCTGCTTGCATATGCTTTTTTGCCGCCCAAATCGCACCTACTGGGAAGCTCAGCCATGTTCAACCATCTAATTCTTGACACCTCTCACTTGATAAGCAACCCCAAAAAAATGGAACAAAAAATAAGCTTTTGATCTGCTCCAAACCTGTAAACCAGATGACTAAATGCGCCCCTGACAAAAACGTAGACATTCAAATGGTAAGATTGAAATTATGTCTATATCCGCCACACTCAAATCATTAGTTTTCGTTGCAATAACAAGTATAACTCTTGGTTGTTTTTAGAGGTTTCTGCTAAAGCAAATATCTTTAAATACGACGACAAGAAATGGTAGCTATACATATTATATAAGCAATAAAGGAAAAAATATATCGCATGATTTCATTAGAAAGAGTTTCTCAAGTTTATCGATGCCACGAATGAATTATATTTGATGCAGGCAGCTAGTTTGTAGATGTGGGCTATTGCATCAAGTCTTTATGCTTACCATACGTCGACCTTGTAAACAGAGTGGAATATGATATTGTGGCGGTTATTGATGATAATTGCAATGGCATTCATCAAGATGTTAACTTTTGTGATGAAAAGCCCGTGCCAAATGTTGCAAGATTCGCTATCAGACAAAGCATCATCAAACTTCCTTGACTTTAATAACATTGGACACCAAAAATCAAGCGTTGAGTAGCTTGACTGATACTATGAAGCTTATGGCCAAGCTGCCTTGTGCTTTAGTGTATTCCTTTTTAAACACTCAATAGTGCTTAATCATGATAGAACATTATGTGAAGTCCTAATGTTGATGTGCTATGAGAGCATGAAGCTGTGATGGACGCTGAGAAGAGCTGCTGTATCAATGATAGTAACGTATATTCTGCCTCTGTAGCCCGAGACAAAGTTCAAGTCTAAACAAATCATGCCCCTGAGGCGCCATTAGTAGGTCAAACAAAATCTGGTATGATTCCTTCAGCATGAAATGTTTCTTTGATACTGGCAAATCAAGCAGCATTAGACGCATATATTTATTATGTAAGCGATTAATGGGAGCCCAAATGACACCACGATAAGGCTCAAATACAGGCTTTTTTTTTGCCAAGCTTACAACATCAGATCAATTTGTTAATTAAATTGTTGATTGCACTATGTAAACTTTAGAAATAAGAGCACATGGTCACTCCAATAAGAAAAACGGCTGAGTTACAGTAGGGGGTAAATGGAAGAGGATACGAGATGAGCAATACGCTTTCTTTTTTCTCTCTTCACATATACCCCCCTTTTGTAACCCGAGAAATAACAGGATGAGTTTTCTAAACTTTAGGTAAAAACCCGTGCAAGCTGCAGTAGTTGGGTTGTATTAAATAATGGAACAGTTTAGGTGGAAAAAAGAACAAATTATCGAAATCAAAAGGGTCAACCGCCTTTCCCAATGCTGATACGAAACCACTATTCCTGACCAATCCATATGTAACTCACATGTTGGTCAAGGGCAGCTTCAAGACAATCACCGAGCTACCAAAATACATTGATGTAAACGAATGGCTTGCGTTCAACAGTGAGTATTTTATCAATTTGGTGTAGGAGATGCTCACATGTCGTCCTAGCGTTTGAATTCTTCAATCATATCAACATGTTTTACGGCTCAATTACTGATTTTTGTACGCCACAGATGTGCCCCTCCATGTCTGCTGGGCCAGGGTGAGTTGACGACGGCAGTGGTGTAGAGTGTGTGGTATTAAATGTACATGCGCAGAGTTGAGTATACCTGGGTGGATGCGTCCTCCAAAAAGATCAAACTTTCAGCACCGCAATACATTGACTACATGGCATCCAGCATACAGAACATGATGGGAGACGAGACACTATTCCCCACAAAAGCAGGCCGAGACTTTCCACGAGAATTCCCTCAGCTCGTTCGACGCATTTTTGGACAGCTGTTTCGATTATTTGCACATATATACCACCACCATTACGACAAGATCCTGTCTTTACATGAGGAGCCTCATTTGAACTCGCTGTTTGCACATTTCATATCGTTCGCCAAAGAGTTTGACTTATTAGAGAAGAAGGAAATTCAGCCATTGCAGGAGCTGATTGATGTGATGATGAAGGATGGGATTATCTCGTAGAAGCAGTAGTGTTTGTTTGATCTATAACCTCTCCACACTTGAAACGGATTAATATTACATAAAAAAAAGTGTTACACTCACCATAATAAAAATGCTCTCTTTTGCTCTCCCTAAACCACATCCCTTAATCCCTTCTTCTTTCTCTCTTATCACATAATCACACAACCTCATTCTTTCCTCTTTTTTTCTTCCAAAGCAACCACTGCTACTACTACTACAACATCAACAGCCCATTTAAACTCCTTCTTGTTTCTATTGTGTCAACCCTAAACAAAACCACATCGAAAACAAGTAATCATTCTTTCCTTTTTTCTCTGTAAACATATACTCTCTTTTTCTCTTCTTTGCTGCATTATTCCTTAAACATTGGATCACACCACATGGTAGACCCACCGACAAAAGACGACATTCGGACACTTTTGGGAGATGCGACAGTGGATACATGGAATCAGGAAAAAGTGACACAATGGCTTGAAGAGAAGGGTTGGGGCCAGTTCGCGTCCACGTTTGAAAGTGAGTGCAGAGCATACAAGCACATTTGAAATGCTACTAAATGCCCATCATTTCATGTAGAGCATGGGATCTGTCGAGAAAGATTCTTTCAAATTACTCTAGCTGAATTAGTCGAATATTTACCAAGGTATTAAACTAAAAGGAACTCTACCAGCCAACATCTAGCATGAATTTACCCACTAAATAATCAGCTTAGGACCATGACAACTTATTATGAAAGACGGAGACTTTTAGGCGAGATCAGATCATTAATCCCTACAACGCCTGGGCAACAGCAAAAGCACACCCCGAGCACACCCACCAATGTAATGCAATCTAGACTTGCGTTGAATGAGAAAACTTTACATAATTAACCTTTTTGTATAGATTTCAATTAATACAAATTTACATGAATATACGAGATTAGGAGAGCAAGATGGAAAAGGGGGAGACAGAGCTAAAAATACTCGAGCATCTCATAGTCCACAGAGTGCCATTGCAGATCATACAACTACCAGAGATAGCGGTATTGGCTATTTATCTCATTACTCTGCTGGTTCTTCCTCGCCTTCACCTTCGCCTTCAGCTTCACCGTCTTCTGACCATCTGATTGCGCCTTTTTCAAAGAAATACAGCAGCAACTCACCGACACGGTCTTCGTATTCGCCCAAGGCTGCCTTCCACAAGATCAAAAACACATTTCGATCACATGCTGCTCCGTTAAATCAAATGCAAGCGACTACTACCCATTTTAACCCTCAACAACAACAACAACATCCACCACAGCAAAACTCAGCATCTTCAAGTCCGCGTTCTGCACGGCATGAATCGGGCGATGATGACCGAGGTAGGCGTACATCGCCAGCTATACCTGCACGTGTGTCATCGACACCAGACAAGATCACAAAGTTTTGGGCTACTTATTCAAACTGGCATTCCTCATCACCGTCCTCCAATCACAAGAGACCCTCGCCGTCCTCATATACCCATGAATACCAGCCATCACAGTTGAAGAAGCCGACAGATCAACGCATCCAAATCACGGGCGATAAAGAGACTTGGTACAGTCTCAATGTGACCAACATGAGAGACCCAGTGGCCATCAAGCAGCACATTCTGAGACGCATGCAATTCGGTGGAGATTGTGATCAGTATCAGTATTTCCATGAAAATGGCGCTGATCCAGGTAATAACATCATTGCCATCTTGACCAAAACAAATACTAAAATATCTCCTTTGCGAGCAGAGAGGCCAATGGACCCACAAGAGCTCATGTATCTATGCTCCATTGCCGATCGCTCGGCTTCACAGCGCATTCTGGTCAAACCCGTTGTTCCACATACTCAGGCCTTTAGCGATTTTGTATTCGCGCTATCCACACCAGAGCTAGGCAAATCACCTACAGATATACCCTCAAATCAGAGGTAAGAGTAGCGCTTGCCAAGCAGGTAGCCTCGCTCACACGTACGTATCTCTCCTTCATGTAGCCCTTCGAGCACAGGCAACAAAGGCTCGCCAACCTTCAAACCACTATGTCGAAAAGCAGCTAGAAGACCCCCTCAGCAGCAGCAGCAATATCAACAGCCACAACGTGTTGGTATCCAATTATCCGATCCACCACAACTGGAGAGATGTAGGACGGGTAGTGAGCCATTTATCGTACCACCTACAGCACAAACATTATGGCGTCGATCCGAGCCTGAGATGGAAAAGATGGTGGAAACCAATCATCACCATGGCAACAACAACAATGGTGCCAGTTTGTGGGCTGTGCCTCCCACTCAGCAGCAACAGCAGCAGCAGTTATGGGCTGTTACACCTCATACTACTAGCAACACGATCCCCAGCAATCATGACATATCCAATGATCTAGGCCAACTGCAGATCAGTCCCTCTAGGAAGCCACCAGCAGTAAATAAGCCGTTGCCCACACCACCCCTTAAAAAAACGAGTGGAGCCGTGTTTTGGGGAGAGAGACCTCCTGCAGAAGTTGTCTTTCAACATATGGAGCAGTTCTTTGATAGCAAGGATTTAGACAAAGAGGTCGTAGTCGAGCCCATCAAGCGACACACCAAATCCATCCGATTAGTAGCACGTGAAGCCAGTCGAAAGTACAAGAATAACAAGATGGTGCGTCGCAAAAGCACCAAAGTATGGGGCCAGCGTGTGGTCGAGCTCAAGAACCGCAGCCAGAACGTCATGGCGCGCTTGCCGTCCGTCAGCGAGCATATGCGTCTCTCGCATGGCCAGAGTAGCACCAAGGACGAAGGCACTGACGATACAATGCAGTGGATTCGAGGTAAACTGATTGGTAAAGGCTCCTTTGGACGAGTGTACCTGGCCTTCAATGTGGGCACTGGTGAAGTGATTGCTGTGAAACAAGTGGAAATTCCAAAAACTGCATCTGATCTACTCAACGAGGAACAGCATGATATGGTGGAAGCCCTGTACCAAGAAATCATGACTTTGCGAGATCTAGACCATGAGAACATTGTGCAGTATCTTGGCTATGGTCAGGACAATGCAGAGGGTGTCATCAACATCTTTTTAGAATACGTCTCTGGTGGAAGCGTAGCGAGTCGATTGGCACTGCATGGCGCATTTGACGAGGCCCTGACAAGGTACTTTACGAGACAAATATGCTCGGGTCTGGCCTATCTTCATTCAAGGCACATTTTGCACAGAGTAAGTTTTCAAGCAAGAACCAAACATTAGAGGAGTGTTTGACTGACCTGGATACACAACAGGATATCAAGGCTGCCAACATCTTGGTAGAGGTAGATGGTGTTTGCAAAATCTCTGACTTTGGTTTATCCAAGAAAAACGACTACGATGAAGTGTACGATCAGAATTCAAGAATGTCACTGCGTGGCTCCATTTACTGGATGGCTCCTGAGGTGGTGAAAAATGAACCCTATAGCGCCAAGGTGGATATCTGGAGTCTAGGGTGCACCATGATTGAAATGCTGACAGGACAACGACCTTGGATTGCCCTGAGTCAAATTGCTGCCTTGTACAACGTAAGTGTTTGATGGCTGTTGTGTGTGCGATTCATGCGTGTCTAATGTCTTTTGTACAGCTGGGTAGACTAAATACACCAACTATACCCGAAAATATATCTGAATGCGCAAAAAGTTTCCTGCGACAATGCTTTATCATGTAAGTCGCTCGATACATTGTTGAACCAAATACTAACTGCTATTATCCATAGTGATCCATTGAAAAGGCCTACAGCTACTGATCTTCTAGCGCACGAGTTTTTGAGCACAGACACTTCATTCCAGTTTAAAGATTACGTGGACAGAGGAAAAATCTGATATTTTCTTGCATATTGTACATTCTATCATTTCTTATATACATAAAGCATACAATGACTACGGAGACGACTTTTGCAGGAACGTTAATTGCTATGCTCATGATGAAAAGAGCATTATCATATTGAATTTAGCCTAGTTTTATACAGAAATACTCTCAATTCGCAAACAAGTTAAAGCTGTAGATCTGTATTTGCTAGCTATGACAATCTAGGATTGTGAGAGTGGTTCCAAGGGATACACTGCTGGCGATAGCACACTCGCATCACTTCTTGCTACCCAAAATTAGATAATCCTTGGCCAAATCTGGCTATTCTCAACAACAAATATCTTGCCTTCTAAGCGCTCATAGATGCTCGGAATAGTGCCAAACGATTGCTATTGATCACCATTTACATCCTGAACCTTTATTTCTATTTTTTTTTGGATCGATCCAAATCGTTGAAAATTCACGATTTTTCATGAGGTACCCCCTCATGGTTTTTGTTGAAAATCAAACGATCGCACTTTTGGAGGCGAAAACGGCACTTTTTACTATGATATATATTAAATCAAAATGACCGCACAGATGTAAGGTAACATGCGCAATTGCTATTTTGAAGGTTGTATATGCTAAATCTCGCCTTTTTCTGGAAAAACTGCTTTTTGCATTTTCGCAAAATTCTTTATCTTTTCATTTTAAAAGTATTTTAAAATGGACACCGTTGAATGCGCCTTCAAATTCTCCCCTTAAGTTTATTAGAAAGTAGTATACGCGGAGCACACTTTATATAGCTAATTTTAACAAAAATGTTTTCAAATGTCAAATTATATCGATATTGAATCAAAAAAATCATCGCAAAAAAATCATTTGGGTACAGTCACCACACTGCAAAATGTTCATTGTACACGTCATTCAGATTCCGCGTGCTCTGTGCTGCGGCAGCCTATTGACTGCAGTCACCCTCAGTAACGCGTTTTTTTTTATTTTATTTTTTCTCGCACTGTTTTTGCACAGCACTTTTTCTATTAAACCATATACTTTTTATTACTATTGATTGAATACAACACCACTTTTGCCGAAAGAAGCATGCCTTTACAACCACCAGTATACAAGACGAAACCTTTGAAGTTTGTTACAGTAGGTATCAGCCGATAAGAACCACCTTTCGCGTTATAATATACGGTAATACTAATTACACAATTTATTTCAGGCCAGTTTGCTACAATATATTGTTGTTTGTGTTTGGTTTGTATTTGGTTTGTATGTTCCCCTTCTTTGGTTGCCATGGGTTTGGTTGTCATGGATTTGGTTGCCATGAATTACATTCATTCAACCTTTTACTACTTTCCTTCTCGTGATACTGTGCATTCGTTAGTTTGCTCTATTGCGATTTATTCTTTCCCCCTTTTCTGCACGCAACTATTTTTCTGTTGCTGTACTATACTGTTATGGTGTATCGTTTGATGCATTGCATCGCTGGTAGTGCTGCTCTATTGTGGAGTAGCCTTGCATTCTTTTTGTTCTTCAAGTATCACTTCTGAAGTAATACTGGTGGTATTGTTGGTGTTCTCACTGCGCATGAGGCAACCACGATACTTTTTTCTACCACTTTTGTTTTCTTGTACTCGTCATTTTGATGATACACATTGCATGTTACCTCTTTGTATGTAACTGTATTGCAATGTTTCTGTTCCTCATCACATTCTAGTGATGCCCTTTTGTTACTTTCACTTCCTTTTATGGTTCTAGGAGCTATTACACTCTTTTTTCGTTGTGTGGATAAGCCTATCGTTGAAGCACAACTTGATTTGATTCAGAGGCTGGGGGTAGATAGGCTGCCCTCACTTGATTGGGATCACTTACTTGGTGCTAATTGAGAGTCTCTAGCGTTTGTATTATAAGCTGGGGTGTGTAGTAAGGCATGTTCTGGCATTTTAGGGGATTTTGATGATAGAATTGTTAAATTACTTTATTTGGCAGTTCTTAAAACTCCCCCTAACGTCAAAACAGAGGGAAACCCTCGCAAAAATTTTCAAAGTCCGCGGTGTTTAAACTAGCTTTTTAAGCGATTTTATTGGCTCAAATTTGGGGACAGCTCAGAGAAATAAAGCATTGATATTGAAACTGAAAATGTGATTAAAATGTGAAAAGCAAGAGTAAAGATTCACAATTCATGATAAAAATGGCATAAGGTAGCTACACACGATACCACTATAAGAATGAGATAGGATTAAATACATTCACTATCCTAAATAATAGAGTTTTGAATAAACCTAAGTCTGTTCATTGTTGTATGCAAAGCCTACGTTCACCAGCATGTGCCTGAAGACTACATGCACATCTGGCTCCAGACACACAAACACATGGACACACAGTGTGTGCCTGAACAAGTTACATTCACTTTCGCTCTAGCCACTCGACATGTTGTTTGTTTACATGTTGATCATCTATCGTCTGTGCACTGGTAATACCCAACTCAACGTGGTCCAAACTTTTTACTGTCAAGACCCACTCAATGCGTATACATCAGGCTCATCACTTCATGTGTGTACTCTACATCAGATATTCCACACCGGAACATATTAATCTCGCGATCCACCCATATATTCATCTTCAGTGTAGTAGTCATATCCAGGGATCTACTCTATTTCAATTAAGAGATGCCCTGTAATAGAGAAGTCTGTTTGCTTTCGTTTAAATACAGTTGACAACTGATTACTCATATCGTTTCAATCGACTTTATTAACACGAATTCATCATTCATAACATCCAAAAGTACAATTTTGCATTATATTATTGGTACCAAATCAATCAGAGTCTTCAAATCTCAATCATCTGGCTTATGAAATAAACATGTACCTATGTCAAATTTTGCGAGGAACACGATTGTGTGTTCAGACTTTAGTCATCCGAACGCGTTGCCGTTGATAGATGGACGATTTTCAGAATAATCCAATCTTGAGCACTGGTCTAGTCAAGATTCATGAGGAAGGCGGTTAATTACAAGTGTCTAGAGCTAACAGATTGACCGATGATGATGGATTATTGGAAAACGCTCTATTGAAAGCTGCATACTATATCTTTGTGCTTGACACTAAATCTTGCTTGTATGCAGGTTTTTTTATTATGCAGGATCAGGTCATCATCATGCGAGATTTATTTGCGAAAAATTGCTGTTAGAGTATTCAAATTGACACGTACCTAACCTAAATTTTGCGAATAAAAAGATGGGGTAGCTGTAATTCAGATTGGATGAGTTGTTGTTCATGCATAAATGATACTGTGACATTTCTTAATTTTGAGCATTAACTCTGACAAGATCTACGACCAAACCCGTAAATTCTGCATTATACAGGTGATTTTTAGGGGTGTTGTTTTGAAGGTTTTTCAAGAATTAACAAGTTTCTATCATATTGACTATACCTTTAATTGCGTTGGTCATATAGAGCAAAAAATTACCTTTCGAATCGTACCTGGCTTGAAGCTCTAGCATAACTCTAGCATGAGAAATCAAAAATTTTGTCGTGTTTTGAAAATACCACACAATTTTTTCCCTTGCTAGGACAGGCAGATTTTGGTCCAAATCTGGTGATTTTCCGTGAACCCCTTTTTTGACAATATCTCAACGAAAAATCATCGGATTGACATGAAACAAAAACGATTCGATAGCTGCACATTGGATCTATTATGATCCAACAGTTTTGGGTGCCACATATGCATTCCCTTCATAAATCTACTCAAAATGTGAAATTTTGTGTCGCTCAAGCAGTGGGTTTGTGACAAAGGTCAAAACTTTTATATGACATCTATACCATCCGATAGAGAATTAAATGACCAACAATAGTTAAGCTCTACGCTACTTGGATTGACTTAGTAAAATTCCAGTGTAGACCCCTTCAAAAAGCAGAAAAATCACGCATGTGCACCTTTTCTTGATAATTACTCGTTCAAATCATCAATTACAACCCTAAACTAAACACGCTCTAGTCAAAAAAGTGCACCCCTTTCGATTGGGCTATAAAGCTTGGTCATTCATGCCATATTAAAAAACTTTTACTAGTAGCACATTCTAACCCTCCAAAAATATCTCAAATCTCTTGTTCCTCAGGTTGTATCCTATCTACAACAAAATGGGTTGCAGATTCGGAATCAGCTCAAAAAACTGTCCTAGGAACATGCTAGTCTCAAAGCTCTAGCTTGCGTTTTTCAGGAATCGATGTCAGGATGCCATAAGACCCAAAACTCCAATTTCAAAATTCATTTTGTACATCATGGGTCGATGAGGTAAAAATTCCAGAATGTCTTGATACTTAAATACGAAAGATGTATGGGTCTTTGATCGCTCTCTGGAAATAAACAGTACAATGAGACTGAGACGAGGGTATACTACTTCGAGTTGCAAAGTTTTCTTCATTTTATTGCGCTCTCTAACCCTGTAATTTCAACATATAACTGGAATATGCTTCGGTCAACATAGATCTACATTGCATCCTTTTTTCTTTATGGAGTGTAACGTTTTAGATAGCAAATCCGAATAAATGGTTTACCCTATTCCGAGAATTTTGTTACTATGGCCTCTTTGTAGATGGTTATGGCTGCTATTGTGATCAGTTAGAGGATATTTAAAATTATATTATGTAGAGTAATAAAAATGCAAAAAGCCATGGATGTCTGTTACAGTCTTCAAATTGCCATTATATTTGGACGTTTAGAGGCAGGAGAGATAATACTACGGATGTAGATCATTTAAGAACTCTACGACGCTATTGATATGATGACGAATTGACCCTAGTGGAACGCAATTGTGATATTCAAAACGTCTGACGTTAATCAACTGTCGACTTGCTTTTAAGTAATTCAGTAGTAGCACATGCCATTATCTTCTCACATTCAAAATCCAAATAGCCAGAACTACTGTATTTACAGTTTGGAATTTCAAAAAAAAGTAGATTTCTGCTAGATACCGTATATCTTCCTTGCTGCTGGTACTGCTTTTTTTTTGTTAAAGACAATGAGCTTTAATGATAGCACTATGTATCTTCCAGTGCCAGTATAAGTGAGATGGCGACGTTTTAGAGCAAGTTTGCGAATCTCATATTATACTATCGGTAATCTTGAAGGATAGATAAATATATTCATCGACTTAACACATAAAAAAAGGAACAGTGTATTATGTCATAGCTCTCAGTGTTCATTACTGTATATCCTAAACCAAGCTCATGTTCATGGATCAAGATTTTTTATGGTGTCTAATTATACCATATCAAACACTATCTCGGTGTTTAGGTGGTAAGTCCTTATCATCCGTTTTCAGGATTGGTAGCAGCTGCTAATTACTAATCATCAGTAAGGAAGGTTATGAAGTAATTATTAGTCATCATCATCGCCTCAGTCTTTACGTCATGACAAGTTTTATGCAACCTTATACACGGTATTAGGTCAATTCACTATCAATGCCAAGTATCTGTTAATGTCAGATCCATGCAATTATAACTTATGTTTCAGTTTACAAATATTCACGTTCATCCTTGTCTGATTTGATGTCTCAACGCTCATGCCCGGGCGTTTAAAATATAAATATCATGCTCCTTTCTGCTTCCAAATTTCTCATTGTCCGTTATTTGGTTTATCTGTCTTTCACTACTACGCCAGACCTTCTCTACTTTGGTACTAGCAGCGAAAGAAACGATAAATCTGTTCTTTCTGCCCTGGTTTTCACTCATCATTGTCTACCTTCAAACAACGCATTGAAGACACAAAGCTCTCTTTATCCAACTGCTATAAAAAACTAAAAAGGTAGCGCCGCTCTTTCTCTATCTTTTGAATTACTGTTTTGCTTACTCTGCATATACTGTATATTGCAAATATTCTAGTCTGGTTCACTTTTTTGCCTTTACTACTCTGACTGCTATTGTTATACTTTGACAGACATCTCATGAGTGTATGTTTATGGCATTATCAACTTTACATGTTCATCTTCTGCTTACTGTTCGACAATGCGATACGCTGAACTTTCTTATATCGTTGTCTCTTTTTTAATGTCTTCGAAGCCTCATTTCAATGATAAAAATACAATTCTCTTAAGGTACCAGAGGTGTTGATTATAGTTACATTATTAGAAATGATACAGTATAAGCATCAGACATGATCAAATACATTCACTATCCTAAAAAAGAGTTTTGAATCAATTTAAGCCTGTTCATAATAACATCCAAAAATACAATTTTGCATTATAATGGTATCAAATCAATCAAAGTCTTCAAATGTCAATTATCTGGCTTATGAGATAAGCATGCTTCTATGCCAAATCTTGCGAGGAACACGATTGTACGGTCAGACTTTAGTCATCTGGACGCTTTGCCGCTGATCGATGGACAATTTTTAAAATAATGAATTTTTTTTAGCACTGGTCTAGACAAGATTTATGAGGAAAGCGAATAATGACAAGTGTCTAGTGATAATGGATTAACAGGTGGGGTATTGGAAAACAGTTTATTTAAAGCTGCATACTGTATCTTTGTGCTGGACACTAAATCTTGTTTGTATGCAGGTTTTTTTTAGTATGCAGGATCAGGTCATCGTCATGCGAGATCAATTCGCAAAAAAATTGCTGTTAGAGTATTGAAATTGGCACGTACTTATGCCCAATTTTGCGGGGAACACAATGTAATAATAGTTGAATTTTGGATTGGATGAGCTTTTGTGGACGGATGGATGTTCTTTTGTTGATGGATGGATGATGATTTTTGCAATAAGCCAACTTTGGGCACTGATCTTGACAAAATCCATAATTACGAGTTTTCAGTAGTAACAGATTAACAGAGAGGGCGCTGTGCGACACTGTAGTCAGAATTGTATAGCGTAGCTCTATGCTTGACTCTAAATCCTGCTTTCATGCAGGTATTTTTTTTAGTAAGCAGGGTCAGGTCATCATGCGTGATCGGTTTTGAGCAATCGATGTAATGAGATTAGTAGATAATATTCAAGGCAAATTTATGTGAGAAAGACGATGGTATAATTGGATTTAGGATTGGATGAGTTGCTGTTCACGGAGGATGCTTTATTTTTATTTTTTGAAATCGGCCCATTTTGAGCACTGATCTTGACAAGATCCATAAAAAAAGCTGTTAATTACGGGTTTCTAGTATTAGTAGTAGGCTAACATAAGGGATGTTGCGCAACACTGCATTTAAAACCGCTTGGATTTAGCATGCTTTGTTCAAGAGTGGCACAGATTGAACACTGTTTTGGGCGTTGGACAAAATACGGCAAAGCGTGTTTCATCATTCCGTAAATAACTGTTGGAGAGTTTATATTAACATTCTTGTATAATTGTTCTGAGGCAATTATAATAAGCATATAAACAAAGTTCCAGTGTCTACGTTAAGTGTACATAAATTAAACGACTCTTGTAGTTCAACAGGGGAGTAGTGTTGATCATCCATACCAGATTCCAATCTCTAGATCCATCCTTCTTATTATGTGAAGAGCACTTTTACTGTACGCAGCGACTACCCAAATTGTGTATTTAATATACAAAGAATTGAAATGCATAGCAGATTGCACTACTTCTTTCCATAGGCATAGGTCATTAGTAGAAGCTGCATTGAAAAACGATAAGCGGTGCTTTTGGTATTTCTGAGCGTTTTTAAAGTAAAACATACACAAATTTGCTATCGTTCTTTGTCTGATGGTAATCAGCGTGTAGTCCTAACAGATATCAATTGTTTGAAGCCTGGATCAGATCTGTAGCATTAGTTTTTGTAGATCTACATGGCACTAAAGGTAGTTTTCCAAGCCAAATCGTCCGAATTCAACCCTCACTATCTTGTCTTCCAAGCCTTTCTAGATGCTGGAAATAGTGCCAAATGATTGCTATCAATCACCATTTACATCCTAAATCTTTATTTTTTTTTTTTTGGATCGATCCAAATCGATGAAAATCCACGATTTTTCATGAGGTACCCCTCATAGTTTTTGTCAAAAATCAAACGATCGCACTTTTGGAGGCGAAAACGACACTTTTTACTATGATATATATTAAATCAAAATGACCGCACAGATGTAGGGTAACCTGTGCAACTGCTATTTTGAACGTTGTATATGCTAAATCTCGACTTTTACTGGAAAAACTGCTTTTTATATTCTCGCAAAATTCTTTATCTGTTCATTCTAAAAGTATTTTAAAATTGACACCATTGAATGCGCCTTCGAATTCTCCCCTTATGTTTATTAGACAGTAGTATACGCTGAGCACACTTTATATAGCTAATTTTAACAAGAATGTTTACAAATGTCAAATTATATCGATATTGGTTAAAAAAAAGCATCGCAAAAAAATCATTTAGGTACAGTCACCACAGTACAAAATGTTCAGTGTACACGTCACTCAAATTCTGTGTGCTCAGCTTATTGGCTGCAGTCATCCTCAGCAACGCGTCTTTTTTTTTTATTTTCAGGCTCCCTTTCCACCCTGTTTTTGCACTGCACTTTTTCTATTAAACCATATACTTTTTATTACTTTTGATTGAATACAACACCACTTTCGACAAAAGAAGCATACTTTTGCAACCACCAGTACCCAAGACGACATCTTTCAAGTTTGTTACAGTAAGTATCAGCCGATAGGGGCCACTTTTCGCGGTACAATATACAGTAATACTAATTACACAGTTTATTTTAGGCCAGTTTGCTACAATATATCGTTGTTTGTGTTTGGTTTGTATTTGGTTTGTATATTCCCCTTCTTTGGTTGCCATGGATTACATTCATTCAACCCTTTTACTACTTTCTTTCTCGTAATACTGTGCATTCTTCTCTAGTTTGCTCTATTGCGATTTATTCTTTCAGCTGCACGCAACTATTTTTCTGTTGCTGTATCATAGTGCTATGGTGTATCTTTTGATGCATTGTATCGCTGGCAGTGCTGCTCTATTCTGGAGTAACCTTGCATTCTTTTTTGTTCTTCAAGTATTACTTCTTCTGTAATACTGGTAGTATTGGTGTTTTTGCTTTGTATGAGGCAACCACGCTGATACTTTTTTCTACTACTTTTTTTTCTTTCTTGTACTCGTCATTTTGATGATACACATTGCATGTTACTTCTTTGTATGTAACTGTATTGCGATGCTTATGTTCTTCGTCACATTCTAGTGAAGCCCTTTTGTTGCTTTCCCTTCCTTTTTATGGTTCTTTGAGCGGTAACCCTCTTTTTTCGTTGTGTGGATAAGCCTATCGTTGAAGCACAACTGGACTTGATTTAGAGGCTGGGGGTAGATAGGCTGCCCTCACTTGATTTGTATCACTTATTTGGTGCTAATTGAGAGTCTCAAGCGTTTGCGCTATAAGCTGGCGTGTGTAGTAAGGCATATTCTGGCATTTTAGGGGATTTTGATGATAAAATTGCTAAATTACTGTATTTGGCAATGTTTAAAAGTCCGCCTAACCAAAAACATAGGGAAACCCTCGCAAAAATTTTCTAGGATCAGCGGCGTTTAAACTAGCTTTTTAAGCGATTTTATTGGCTCAAATTTGGAGACAGCTCAGAAAAATAAAGCATTGATATTGAAACAAAAACTGTAATTAAACATACGAAAAGCAAGATTAAACATTCAAAATGATGGTTCAAATGGCCTAAGGTGACCACACACGATACCACCATAAGTATTAGACATGATTAAATACATTTATTATCCTAGAAAAAACAGTTTTGGAATAAATCTACGCCTGTTTTTTATAGCATCCAAAAGCACAAGTTTGCATTATATTGGTATCATGTCAATCAGAGTCGTCAAATGTCAACTATCTAGCTTATGAGATAAGCATGTATCTATGCCAAATTTTGCGAGAAACACAATGGGGTAGTTGGATTTTAGATTGGATGAGTTGCTGTTGATGTACGGATGATTACCTGAAATTTGCTAATTTGGGGCACTCATCTTGACGAGATCCATAATAAAATCCGTTAATTACGAATGCCTACTAGTAAAGGATCGCTAGAGGAGGTGTTGCGCAACATTGTCGTTCTAATTGCATAGTGTAGCTGTGCGGTTGACACTAAATCCTGATTGTATGCCTGTATTTAGGTATTTGGGTATCCAGGATCAAATCATCTAAGGTTCGGCTTCAAAATCTTGATCCTAGAGGATTAAAATTAGTATGTTCCTATGCCAAATTTTGCAAAAAAGACGATGGTGTGGTTGGATTTCAGATTGGATGAGTCGCCATTGATGGAAGGATGATTACACGAAATTTGTCAATTTTTTGCTCTCATCTTGACAAGATCCATAAGAAAAGCGGTTGATTACCAATGTCTAATGGTAACAGATGAATAAAGGCGATGTTGCGCAACACTGCATTTAAAACCGCTTGGTTATACTGTAGCATGCTTTTCGCCCAAGGAAATACTGTGAATACTAAAACACCACCGTTTGGCTACTTGACAACAAGACACGCCGTCAAAGCCAAGCCGTGTTAGATGCAGTGCTGCGCAAAATCCCCCCTACCGAATTGTTACTAGTAGAAAGTCGTAATTAACGGTTTTAGTTATGGATCATGTCAGGATGAGTGCGAAAAATTAGCAAATCTTGAATAATCATCCGTACATCAAATAGCAACTTATCCACCAATTCAAAATAATACAACTATCCCATCGTCTTTCTCACAAAATTTGGCATAAGTATGTGCTAATTTTAATACTCTACTGACAGCAACTTTTTGCAAACGGATCTCGCATGATGACCTGATCCTGTATCATCATACCGACGAAAATACCTTCATACAACAAGCAGGATTTAGTATCAAGCACACGTCTACACTATACAATCTTGAATTCAGTGTTGCGCAACACCTCCTCTATCGATCTGTTACTAGTAGTAGACAGTCATAATTAACAGCTTTCCTTGTGGATTTTGTCAATATTATTATTATCATCAGTGCCGAAAATTGACTTATTATTAAAAAAAATCATCCATCTATCAACACCAACTCATCTAATTCAAAATCCAACTACACCATCGTCCTCTTTCTCACAACAACATTGGGCATTTCTACTACGTGCTAATCTCATTACATCGATTGCTCAAAATCGATTGTTATTGTTATATTATTATTGATCAGGCATGATGATAAGACGGGTGTTTAGTATTACCTAGAGTTTTTCGAAGAAAACATATACTAATTTTACGTCAATTTCTAATTGATGGTATTCAACGTAGAGTTCCAGGAAAAATTCAAATGCTTGAAGTCTCGATGAGGTCTCTGTCAGCTGTTTTTGTCGATCAACAGGACAGAAAAGGTACTGTATTTCTTCCAGCCAAATTGTTCAAATTCAACCCTTAATAACTCATCCTCCAGACCCTCCCTGATGCTCGCAATAGCGCCAAATGATTGCTGTCAATTACCATCTTTATCCTTAACCTTTATCTTGAATCTTTTTGGATCGATCCAAATCGTCGAAAATTCATGTTTTTTCATGAGGTACCCCTCATGGTTTTTGTTGAAAATCAAACGATCGCAATTTTGGAGGCGAAAACGACACTTTTTACTATGATATATATTAAATCAAAATGACCGCTCAGATGTAGGTTAACCTGTGCAACTGCTATTTTGAACGTTGTATATGCTAAATCTCGACTTTTACTGGAAAAACTGCTTTTTATATTCTCGCAAAATTCTTTATTTGTTCATTCTAAAAGTATTTTAAAATTGACACCATTGAATGCGCCTTCGAATTCTCCCCTTATGTTTATTAGACAGTAGTATACGCTGAGCACACTTTATATAGCTAATTTTAACAAGAATGTTTACAAATGTCAAATTATATCGATATTGGTTAAAAAAAAGCATCGCAAAAAAATCATTTAGGTACAGTCACCACAGTCAAAAATGTTCATTGTACACGTCATTCAGATTCCGCGTGCTCTGTGCTGCGGCAGCCTATTGACTGCAGTCACCCATAGCAACGCCTTTTTATTTTATTTTATTTTTTCTCGCACTATTTTTGCACTGCACTGTTTCTATTAAACCATATACTTTTTATTACTTTTGATTGAATACAACACCACTTTCGACAAAAGAAGCATACTTTTGCAACCACCAGTACCCAAGACGACACCTTTCAAGTTTGTTACAGTAGGTATCAGCTGAAAAAAGCCACTTTTCGCGGTATATTATACAGTAATACTAATTACACAGTTTATTTCAGGCCAGTTGTTCGTTGCAATATTATATTGATTGTATTTGGTTTGTATTTGGTTTGTATATTCCCCTTTTTTGGTTGCCATGGGTTTGGGTGTCATGGATTACATTCATTCAACCTTTTACTACTTTCTTTCTCGTGATACTATGCATTTGTTAGTTTGCTCTATTGCGATTTATTCTTTTCCCTTTTTCTGCACGCAACTATTTTTTTGTTGCTGTACTATAGTGCTATGGTGCATCTTTTGATGCATTGTATCGCTGCTGGAAGTGCTGCTCTATAGTAGAGTAGCCTTGCATTCTTTTTGTTCTTCAAGTATTACTTCTTCTGTAATACTAGTGGTGGTGTTGGTGTTCTTGCTTCGTATGAGGCAACCACGATGCCTTTTTTTATTACTTTTCTTGAACTCGTCACTTTCGTGATACACATTGCATGCTACCTTCTCGTATGTAACTGCAGTGCAGTGTTTTTGTTCATCATCTTATTCTAGTGATGCCCACCTGTTACTTTTCCCACTTTTTATGGTTCTTTGAGCCATAACCCTCTTTTTTTGTTGTGTGGATAAGCCTATCGTTGAAGCACAACTGGACTTGATTTAGAGGCTGGGGGTAGATAGGCTGCCCTCACTTGATTTGTATCACTTACTTGGTGCTAATTGAGAGTCTCAAGCGTTTGCACTATAAGCTGGCGTGTGTAGTAAGGCATATTCTGGCATTTTAGGGGATTTTGATGATAAAATTGCTAAGTTACTGTATTTGGCAATGTTTAAAAGTCCGCCTAACCAAAAACATAGGGAAACCCTCGCAAAAATTTTCTAGGATCAGCGGCGTTTAAACCAGCTTTTTAAGCGATTTTATTGGCTCAAATTTGGAGTCAGCTCAAAGAAATAAAGCATTGATGTTGAAACTAAAAATGTGATTAAAATGAGAAAAACAAGACTAAACATTCAAAATGCATGGTACAAGTTGTTTAGGATATAGATCAAATACTAGCAAGAATAAAGCATTATGCTCTGTATAATATGTTATGATGATGGATCAAGGATGCGGCGTAGTCCTTTATTATTACTACACTGAGATGTGGATGGTGCCAAGCGATGGCTAATCTATGTCCTGGATCCTACAGAGTGGTAACGTATGAGAAGGCGTCCTTCAAAGTGGGGCTCAGTTTTGCCGAATGTTCTTCTACCAAAAGCTATTACGAAGAACATTCTGCGCTGGATCCTGATCCTTGGTCACTTGTAAGTGGTTATCTATGATGATCTATCGTGAAGCAAGTCTCTATTGTCTATCTCCTTGCAGCAAGTCCTTGCTAACTGGTGCAAGCCTTTTACATTTATCCTGTCGTCCTCAAGATCTAGGCCCTGCATCCTGCTGCGGTTTTGCCAAAAAAAAAACTATAAATACCTTTGAGGTTTCCACTAGTTTGAATCCTCATTCAATCTTGGAATCTCCTAATAAATATATTCAGTTCTTATTGTATTTCCTCGGTCTATATTTCGTTATTATTCTAAACACTTGTGCGCATTTGGCTTTTAATTCTGCTCATACAAACCACTGGGGATGCTAGTAGGTTGGATTCTTATGCTAGTACATTAGATCCAAATGATCCAACCTACTAGATCTCCCCCCCCCTGAAACTCTACGTGAGACGTGAAATCTCAACATCTTCGCCGAAAACTAGCATTTCATAATTTGCAAAATTGCCCGTCAAGTGTATTAAACGCATATGCTTTAATTGTGTTTATTTCGCGCACCCTGAGAATCACTCTTCAAATGCATCAAGAAGTATGCCATGATCGCCACAGCTTATAGCCCAAAATTCAACTGATTTTGGCTGGCGAGATCGATTCTCATGCACAATGTCATGGGTAAACAATGCTTGCAAAGCTGATATGAAGAAAGCCGTGAACAGGATATACTATGCTTTACTCAAACTAACTGCCGCTGCTTTCAAATCTTTGAAAAGATGTGTAGCCTACTGATACAATGAAATCATCCCCTCGCCCAATGCGTGCGTTCGCAATACAAACTCATTCAGCCACATTCAATGACCATTATGGAAAGCCAAGATGATTACTAGTTGAAATGAGCCTCGTTCGAGTCACATAAGCCAATAAGGCTATTTGATTTAATTAGCCTATTTGGATGTAGTTTATTTTTAGTAGTGCCTCTCTCTCCATCTCTCTTGCTTTCTTCCTTTTTTTTCTTTTCCTCCCTCTACTTCGTTATCAGTTCTTAAAGACGAAAATGGGATTTAGAAAGCTCACCAACGAGCCAGAAGACATCACCAATCAATATGCAAATGATCTAGAAGAAGTCGTACCTTTAACCACCACCACCAACAAATCATCAAATGAAAAACCACAGCAAAATATCATTGACGATGTGCCTGCGCATTTGGAACCGTATCTCCAGACACAACCGACATTTGGATTGACAGACGACCAGGTGCATGAAAGAATGCAACGATTTGGTAGAAACGAATTGGCGGAAAAGAAGAGAAACAAATTACTGCACTTTCTGTCGTTTTGTAAGTTGTCTGTCATGGACTGTTTCGTCGTCCCTGAAAAAAAAGGAACCAAGCATTAAACCCATCATCCATAGTTACTGGAGCCATTTCCTATTTGATGATACTATCGCTGATACTGACAGCGGTCACCGCAGATTGGCTCGATTTTGGCATTATTGCTGGCATGTTGATCATCAATGCAGTCATTGGTTATGTAGAAGAAGCTCGCGCAGAATCATCCATTGCATCACTCAAGAACAGCCTCGCATTGCACTGCAAATGTTGGAGAAACGGCCGACTGATCGAAGTGAATTCTGCGGATATTGTGGTGGGTGATATCATTGTATTGAGACTGGGTGATATTGTACCTGCAGATGCCCGCTTACTGGGTATTGGCGCATCGGGTGAAGCCATTGAAACAGATATTCAGATCGACCAAAGCTCATTGACAGGCGAATCCCTGCCATCCAAAAAGAAGCCTGGAAGCGTTGTGTTTTCGTCGTGTGTAGTCAAGCAAGGTCAGCAGCAAGCCATCGTCGTTCGCACTGGACCTGATACGTTTATTGGCAAGACTGCGAGCTTGATCTCGGTGACAACAGGATCTGGACGATTTCAAAAGGTGATCAACTACATTGGCAACTTTCTCATCATCATCTCGGTGCTGCTTGTGCTCATTATCTTTATCCATGAATTGGTGGAGGAGAAGGTGGCGACTGGCGCAGTGACACAGGGCCAGGTGTTGTCCGCATTAAACCAGATGGTAGTATTGACCATTGCAGCGTAAGGGGTGGATAGCTTGTTGAAACAGTAAAGCGTGCGATTTTAACGCGTTGGCATAGTATTCCCGTAGGCTTGCCTACCGTCATGTCCGTCACCATGGCCATTGGCGCCAAACAACTAGCTAAGAAGCAAGTGATTGTCAAGAGACTGACTGCTGTTGAAGAGTTTGCATCTGTCTCCATTCTCTGCAGCGATAAAACGGGCACACTCACCAAAAACGAACTCACATTTGACGAGCCCTACTTGTCTGGATCCTACGATAAAAACGACATCTTGCTCTACTCTTACTTGGCTGCAGAAGTCGCCACAGACGACCCTATTGAATTTGCTGTGCGCACAGCCGCAGAAAAGCACCATCCGCAAGTGAACAATGACGGCAGCCACTCTGTGCAAGGTTACAAGGTGCTGTCCTTCAAGCCCTTTAATCCCTCCGACAAGACCGCTGAGGCTACTGTGCAGGAACTCGCTACGGATACTAAATTTCGTGTAGCCAAAGGTGCTCCTCAAGTGATTTTGAGTTTGGTGGGCGGTAATAAGCAGGCTGAGGACACAGTGGAAGCGTTTGCTGCTCGCGGTCTCCGCTCATTGGGTGTGGCAAGAACTGTGAAAGGTTTAGATCAATGGGAGCTGGTGGGATTGCTTAGTTTGATTGATCCTCCCAGAGATGACTCTGCAGAAACGTTGGCTGAGTGCAACCAATACGGCATCACTGTCAAGATGATTACAGGCGATCAAGGCGTCATTGCTAAAGAAGTGGCTGGCAGACTGGGCATGGGAAAGAACATTTTGGACGTAGATGAGCTTGTGGATCCTACAAAATCAGAGCAAGAGCTGTCAGACGCTGTTTTGTTTTCGGATGGCTTTTCTCGCGTGGTGCCTGGTAAGTGTTTGACCTGTAGATTTAAAGCATTATTAACGCAATTACACGTTAGAGCACAAATACCGAGTGGTGGAGTTGTTGCAAGAAAGAGGCTACTTTGTTGCCATGACGGGCGATGGTGTCAATGATGCACCGGCATTGAAAAAGGCCAATGTGGGTATTGCTGTAGCAGGAGCCACTGATGCAGCTCGCTCGGCATCCGACATTGTCTTGCTGGCACCAGGTTTGTCTGCCATCATTGACGGTATCAAAGTGTCAAGAATCATCTTCCAGCGTCTTCAATCGTACGCCTTGTACCGCATCACATCGACGATCCACTTTTTGATCTTTTTCTTTGTCATCACACTGGCTGAAGACTGGAAGATGCCGCCTGTGTTCCTCATTTTGATTTCTCTACTGAACGATGCAGCCACCTTGATCATGGCAGTCGACAGTGTCAGCATCTCGCACTCACCCAACATGTGGCGTCTCCGTCTGTTGATTGTGCTTTCTTGCGTCCTCGCTGTTGTCTTGTCCGGGTTCTCCTTTGCACACTTTTACATCTTCCGTGATGTATTGCATGTTTCGCCTGGAGAACTGTCCTCCATCATGTATCTTCATATTTCATCTGGTAAGTTGTCTGTGTCATGGTGCCGTAAGGCTTTGCACTAACACGATATTATTATCAGCCCCTCATTTCGTCATTTTCTCAACGCGTACAAACTCGTTTTGGTGGACGAGTATGCCCTCGCTTGTGTTCACTGCCATTGTGCTGGGCACACAAGTCATTGCACTAGTGTTATCAGTATACGGTGCCTTTGGAGCAGATCCCAACATTGCCAGCATTGGGTGGGTTTATGGTATGATTATCATTGCCATTTCTCTCGGAACCTTCTTCATCATTGATGTGATCAAGGTGCTCACTATTTTCATCTGGGACAAGTTTGCCAACAAATCGAGACACGAGTTTTCGACTGTGCCCGCTTTTGCCAAGAGCAAAAAGGACACTAGCAAAGCAGCTAAATTCATCCAAAAGCAACATCAACAACCATCTCGTTTTGGCTACGATAGAGCACAAAGACGCGAGTCTGTGAGCTCAGTCAAGTCGTATTAAATCCTGTATATATATTATTATTATCTATTCCCTCCGTTTTATGATGTAAATCAACTATTATTATTATTATATTCCAACAAGAAGCATATAAATCAAATTGTTTATTGCGATACTATGTGATGATGATTCGAAAAAAAATTGGTATGATATATAGAAAGTATAGATATGTGTAGATATTTAATAGATAGTGGCATGATTGTCAGGTCTGTCTTGCTCTGCTTCATTGCGGTTGTTGTTGGCATGAGATTCCGTAGCCATCTTGAGCAAGACCTCATATTCACCCGACTTTTCACACATGGATTTGAAGATACCAGTACCCGTGTTCTTGGCAATCAAGTTGTAAGGTGTATCGTACTCTGCTACATGGCCTTGATCAAGGACCAAGATACGATCATAATCAATGACGGTGCGAAGGCGATGGGCGATACACAGCAAAGTAGAGTTGGTGAATTCCTCGCGGATGGTGGTTTGAATCTTGGTGTCTGTGTCGAAATCCACACTGGCAGTAGCTTCGTCCATGATGATCAGCTTACTATTCTTGAGCAGAGCACGAGCCAGGCACAGCAGTTGACGCTGGCCTTGAGAAAAGTTGCTGCCACCATCACTGACTTGTTGGTTCAGACTGGTGATGGGAGAGATGCGGTTTTCATCATCATTGACGGTGTGTGTACTGGTAGCACTCTTGGGCGTCACAGCACCAGAACCATAGCCTTGCACCTTTCTCAGTCTGTCGGATGCCTTGGAGAGATGGGCACGTTCCAATGACTCCCACACGGCTTCATCGGAATGCTCTTCAAATGGATCAATGTTGGAGCGAATCGTACCAGAGAACAAGACGGCATCTTGAGGAATAATGGTGATTTGAGAACGCAAGTCTTGGATACCGATGGTAGAGATGTCAATGCCGTCAATAGAGATAGAGCCACTGCTTGCTTCCAGGAAACGGAAGAAACTCAACGCCATGGTACTCTTGCCAGAGCCAGTGCGGCCCACAATACCAATCTTTTCATGTGCTCTGGTAGAGAATGAAATACCGTGCAAGACGGGGTCCAGTTCAGGGGCATAACGAATGACCAAATCCTTGACGTCAATAGCAGCCGTGGTAGGCCAGGCAGCGGGAGGTCTGTGACCCTCAATAGTGGCAGGAGGCTCTTGGTCCAGTTCCAAGTATTCTTGAACACGCTCCACCGAGTTGAGGTTCATCTCCACAGTGGTGTATTGACGGATAAACCAGTAAATGTACTCCAGGAAGCTACGGGCGTAGAACAAGGAGATACCAGCCATACCAGCGTCGATATGATCAATGTTCAAGATCAAAAAGATACCAGTAAAGAAGGTGACGAAGGCACCGGTGAATTCAATACGACAGTAGAGCCAGCGATTACTCATCCACAGGAAATAGAAGGGCGCGACAAAGGCATCGATCTTTTCATAGACAGTGCGCATAAACTGCTCCTCCACGCCGTAGGCTCTGATCGTAGTGACGCCAATCAGAGACTCTGTAAAGTGGGAGTAGATAGGAGAACGGCTGACAGAGTTGAGACGCTTCAGTTCACGAGAGATGCGCAAGTAGAACAAACCAATGACAAAGTACAGACAACTGATAGCCACAGCCACGACAAAGAACTGAGGTGTGATGATGGAGATGACGATAGTAGAGGCAATAACACCTGTGACGCATTCAATCAGGAAACTGGCGGAACGAGCAATTTGCATATCAATGGTAGACACATCCTTGCCAAATCTGTTCAAGATACGGCCCACAGGAGTGGTATCAAAGAAGCGCATAGGAGCATGGATGATGCGGTCGAGCAACGAGTCAAACAGCGTACGAGCACCGCGAATAGAGCCCCAGTAAATCAGCATGTTTCTGCAAGCGTCAAAGAGGATGTAGGTGGTACAGATGGCAATGTAGATGCCAATGTAGTAGTCTACGTTCACAGGAGCCTTTTCTTCAAATACCCAGGTTCTAAACATGTTTTGCTTTTGGATAGCAGCACCCATGGTATCAAACATGCCTTGAATCACAGGCGTCTTGTGGCTGACAACCGCAGGCGACACAGCAGAGAGAGCAGAGAGTGTGACATTGCCAGGGGCGTGTGTCTCGTAAGATGCGGCCCAAATTCTGAGCCACCAGTTTTCACCAAAAGTCAGGAATCGGGCAAACACATAGGAGCACAGCAAAGCGACCCAGAAGAACCAGCCACCGCAAGCAGCTAGATACTTTACATAGACCTTGAGCTTGACTTGGCCCTTTTCCGAGGTTTCTTCTTTAACGAGCTTGGCAGCCTCCGTCTTGTTGTCGAGATCGACGTCGGCATCGGCATTATCATTGTCAACAAGGTCCTCAATCTCTTCTTCGTCTTCCTCTGCTTGTTCTTCCTTGGACTCGTCTGCACCCAGCAGCTTTTGCAGCTCACCATTGGCCTTCAAGTTTTCCACCGAATCACAGCCCAAGACATGGCCATTTTCAATCTTGACAAAGAAGCTAGCACCGGGCAGACAGAGTCTGACTTGATGTGTCACCAAAATCACAGTACGTCCCAACAACAGGTCGCCCATAAAGCACTTTTTGTAAATGTGCTTGGACGTGTGTGCATCCACAGCACTAAGACAGTCATCCAAAAGCACAGTTTTCGCATTGGAGTAGACAGCACGCGCCAGAGAGACACGCTGCTTTTGACCACCCGAGAGCGAGATGCCCTTTTCACCAATTTCAGTGCGGTCTCCGTCAGGCAAAATGGTCAGATCCTTAATCAAGGCACATTGGTAGAGTGTCTTTTTGTAGCGATCAGCGTCAAAGGGAAGACCAAACAAGATATTGTCGCGGATAGAGGCGTGTCTCAAGAAGGGTTGTTGGGCCACGTAAGCGACCTTGTCCAGGTACAAGTTCTCAAAGTTGGGGTCAATCTTGGATACGTTCTCAGCAGCAAGGACCACTTTGGAGGGCAAATAGACACGGCCAGAGATGATGTCCATCTCACCCAGTAAGGCATTGAGGAAACTGGACTTACCGCTGCCAGTAGGACCACACACCAAACTCAATTTGCCAGTGGGGAAGTTGAACTTGGGCACGTTCAGTTGAAAGGTACGACGAACAGCAGCAGTGACACTCAACGTGGAGGAGGTGGAGCTAGCAGAGATGAGATGTTGCTCTTCATCTGGTATGGTAGCGGCAGCAGCAGCAGCGGGAGCCTTGGAAGCCTTTTCAGGTACTTCCTTTTCAATGTGCCATTGGAATATGGATTGCTCAAAACCGACACGAGCCAATACAATTTGAGGATTCACGTTTTCAGGGCAATCGACAGGTGTCTTGTTGACATTTTCCTCGACTTCAGGTTCCTCCAAGTAGTTGGCAATACGGACCAAACTGACATAGGCTTCTGTACAGGTATTGATGGTCTCTGGGATAAAGATGAGGGGTCCGCGCAGCATTTCAAACAGGGTGATACTGACAAAAGCGACACTGGCGGTGAGTTCGTTACCAGCGACCTTGGTGTACCAGATAAAGGACGTTGCTGTCACCAAGACTGGTACAGTCAAGAAGATGAGGTTGACCAAGACATCAATCACAATGGTGCGAATCAGCTTTTTGATCTCATCGCGACGTGCTTCATAGACCTTTTCCTTCCAGTTGTCCTCCCAGGCAAAATACTTGATCATACGGATGCCTTGCAGCAGCTCATTGACCAGATCATTGCGGCGATCTTTGGCTGTTGTGAGAGCAGTGTAGCTGGCAGACATCTTTTGAGTCAGAACGCCAGTGATGGGGAAACACAGAATCATGACGACGAGACCCACCAGGGCTGCGTTGCCTAGCAGACTGTACAAGTAGACGATGGCAATAGTGACATCAACAGGCGCAGTGTACATCATCTATGCAGAAAGACGGTGAGTGAGCGAAAGCTTCTTTTTTTCGCGTCAACCACAACATGAACTTACAAAGACATAACTAGGCACATCAGACAGCTTGTCCGCATCCACGCTCATCAGGTTTGTAATCTTGCCCACGTTACTAAAGGTCTCTTCCTCGTCCTCCTTGGCGTCCTTCTTTTTGGTATCCTTCTTGCCATCCTTCTTGCCATCGGCTTCCTCTTCGGCTGCTTCGGCCGCCTTGGAGAGCTTTCCAGACATGTCCTTTCGCTTCAAGGTCTTTGCAAAGATTTCGGAATCCAACATGATCAACGTACGAATGTTCCAACGACGACCCATCCACAATTGAACTGAATTGCACAGGAGCTTGACGATACCGACCAAAAACAAGCCCAACACGTACAGGTAAGCAGTTTGGATGGACGATCTCTCCTCGTACTTTTCAATGTACTCGAGGAACTTTTGCTGGAAGAAGGGGCTGAGGTAGGCGACACCACAGGCAGCCATGGCAAAGATGAATTGGAACCAAATCGTGCTTCTGTTGGCTCTGTAGATGCGGCCCAGGACTCTAGCGCGGGC
This sequence comes from Mucor lusitanicus, assembly GCA_010203745.1. Classification (NCBI taxonomy): domain Eukaryota; kingdom Fungi; phylum Mucoromycota; class Mucoromycetes; order Mucorales; family Mucoraceae; genus Mucor; species Mucor lusitanicus. The sequence goes on along the minus strand of JAAECE010000003.1, from coordinate 794,041 downwards.
CATAAACTGCTTTGTGTCTACGAAATCGGCATAGGCGGTGCGCGACAAGTGCTGGAATGTCATGCCGTAGATGTTTTCACGAGTGACCACGTTGTGGAAGCCAAAGACGACCAAAGGGTTCATCTAAATGCCCATCCTTCTGTTAGTCATCCTCTGCTCTGCACACATTTCCTTCGCCCAACATACCCATTGGAAAGCAGACCATGAAAAGATACTGGCTGTGGCTTCTGGACTCAGGACAAGGTTCTATTGTGTGATACCAGATCAGTATACGGTCATACAGGGAGGGGAACACAAACTTACATTGCGATACACGGAGCCATCTCTGATCTCTAAATTTTCATAGCTGGCAGCTTGCAAATCTCTAGGATGATAGGGCTGCTGTGTGGTACCTGCAATGCCAAACAGGGCAAAGCTGATGACACTGTAGACGAGGCTGCTTTGTTGTACGGCGTCTGTCGACAGTAAACGGTACACGGAATCCAGTGACAAGTAGCAAAATACAAAGGTAAAGACATAGTTGTAAGCACGTTCCTTGTAGTGGTTCAGTTTGGGTGATGCACATGCCAAAACAAACAGTGTCAACTAGAGAGGTTTCATTGTTAAAAACACACACACACACAGCCCTTGTCTACAGACGCTGTAATAATACGTTACCCAGGTGATAAACAGTGACACCAAAGATAAGGAGTTTGTCAAAGTGTGATGCTGCGATGCTAGTGCGTATTGGATGAATTGATACAGCCAGCTTGCTGTTTGGATGCCTGTGAGCAGTATCAATGCCACCTTTCTCTTTTGCAGCGAGATGGTGATCGACTCTATTTCAGCAAACGTGGCATACTTGGAGCCGTATCGTTTGCAAGACAGAAACAGGACGCTTGATCCTGTCACCACAAGCGGCGATAGTGCGTATGCAAGTCTAAATGTCCTGAATTCAGCATGCCATCTTGTGTGGAATTGGCTGCTGCCCTGAATTTTTTTTCTTTTTACCTGTAATAATCGACATTGCTATGTGTTTCGTGTTGTTCCTGAAGCAGAATTGAGCATGAGTAAATGTGTGTATAGTGCAGACAACTGATCTAATGGCTATTACCATAAGTTCACAACAGATCCAATTTCTCAATCGATTGAAAAAAAGAAAAGAAAAGAAAAAGAAGAGATAAAACGGAGCATTCTTTTCCTCGCTTGGACTCCATCGCTTGCTATTTATTCAAATGGGTCCAAGTTGCACGAAATATGATTCTCGTCCTCATTTAGTAATTCTTTCCATAAAGCGATCAAACGACATGCGAAAAATATCCGCAGCAGCTCATTATCGCAAATAAAGAGATAAACTGCGGTTTTCCTGTAATCAAGGGTGCAAAATACAGTGTAACGCTGATCAAATAAGCACCGTATCCTATTCAAGAAATATTTCCTGCATTTAGCTCGATGCAGGACACACTCGTCTCTTGGCGCAGCCTGTGCTTGTGTGCCTATATTCCAGCCTGCTGGTTTGAAGCTAGTCCGGATAGTAAGTATAGAGGCAGAACGAACACCAGTGAAATGCCTGACAATGCTACCATATCCAGGACATACAAAACTGATCCGTGGAATCAAATGTGTCACATGGAGTCATTGCCATGGCCGAGGTATTCAAGTCATACACGCAATTCGTGATGTATAGTGTCTAATTCAGTCTATTTGGGACATGTTTTATTTAGTATACTTGCTACCATCCACCGCCATCAAAGCCCGCAAATCCTGCTAATAAAAACACGGGAAAATATGGCTTTTGCTCGATTTGCGAGCACCCTACACAAAGAGTCAGCGATTGCTAGATCCAGCAGATGCAACATGATCCACTTACAGTTCCACGCAGATGTCAGTCTACCGTCAATACAGCTACCCGCATCGTAAAAGTTATCAGCACCAGATCCGTCAAATGCAAAGCGGAAAAAGTCAGCTAATGACACATGCTGGGTGAGTCGACGCTGTATATGTCTCTATCAAATCAACTTACTCAAGATGGTCTTTTTGCAGAGATCCAGACTGCCAAACTTGCTCTCGATAAACTGGCGGATGCCTTGGTCCTTTGCCAAGTCGTCCATGATGTTAATGGTGATACAAATAGGGCTCAGAATACGAGCGACTTGGTTATACTGCAGCATGTGAGTAGCGGGCCAAGCGTGGTACATGTCAGTTGCTTACCTTGTCAATAAACATCAGTGCGTTTGGCACATTTTTATCGCCCAAGTGGATCACACTACTGCCAATCCAGGTGCCTGCCTTCTTTTGTGCCTTGAATAACGTTCGGTGCATCTCTCGAGACACAGCAGGGCAGGGCTGAACACGGTGCAGACCTTGGCCCGTCTGAGATAAGGTATAAGGGTTTGAGGTAGACAACATGTCTTGGTCCGCCAACGTCCACAGCTTGAACATGTCGTTCAAGATCTCTCGCCACAGCTGCAGTGTTTGGTTGACATAAATGTACTGTGTTTCGTGATCGTGACTCAAACGATGGCCTTGAGATCCAGATGCAATCGACAACGAGTACTCGGAATCGTCGCCATCGTCAGGGCTAAAGTATTTCTCGAGCGATTTGATCATCTTTTCACAAGGATCACTATAGGATGAAAGGCAGCATCAGTACCTAGCCATGCTTAGCACAATGACAACATACCGATTGGCTCTCAAATAGGCATTGTTGTCTCCAATACTGTACAGGCAATGGCGGATTTCATCAGCAGAAATGTATTTGGACTGGTACTTTCGACTCAACTGCTCAATGCTCTTCTCTTTGCGCCTGATTTCTGCTTGGATCTGAGGTCTCGTCTTTCTGTCCGGTATAATCTCCATGGTAGCCAACAAAACAATCTCTTCGTGCAAGACGCCCAGGCAATGTCTCTCCTCCAAAAAGGTGTATACAGTCTGGATAGGCACAACACAATCAAATCCAAGCATTTCCTTGACCTCGGGAATCATGGAATCCTAGCAACAGCCTCATCTAAGTAAGCCATCCCAGAAGGCTACAGCGTATCAGAGGTACTTACAGACAAGAGATACATCAGTTTGCCATAGGCACTTCGCATCTTCTCGGGGTTCATGATCTTGTGTCGACGTCCAATTTCAAAGATTTTCTGGAAAAAGTCCTCGTTTTCCTCATAGCTTCTCTCTGCAAACAGCTCCTGGCCACGTTTGTAATCACATCCAAGCACAATGCCTGTCAAAATGGCACACAGTTCCTTGATTTGGTTGACAACCCGTTTTGCTTTTCCAGTGCTGCTTTCATTGTCGATCTTTTCAGTGTATTCTGTCACATTGAGTGCTGCCTCCAACCTGTACACCATTGCCGTCAGTATCCTAATACTGAGATTCCACACTTCAGCCTTACATTCTCAAGTATTTTCTCTCTTCCAGCTGGAGTCGCAGTGGGATGAATTTGGCTCTGTCCTCCATGATTTCTCTAAACTTGGCTTGCTTGGATTTCTCAGAGAGAGGCTCTACTTTCTCCTCCACCTTGGCCTGCTTGAATACGCATTAGATAACACGAGCAATCGTTCAAAAAGACATCCGCTCACATGATCATGGTCCACGAGTGTCTCATTGTCTTGGTCTTTCTCGGTTGTGTCGAGTGCTGCTTGAGTCGAAGTGGAGTATTCTTTGCTCGTGTGCAGTTTGCGCTTGCCAGTTCTGTGGATCATGCCTGCAAGAGAGAGCACACTTGTCAATTACTATTATCGGCCAGTATATATCCATCGTTTTACCGTAGCACACTTCGCAAAAGGGCTCGTTGCATTGGATACAGAAAGTATCTGCAGCCTGGTCTTTGCATTCCACGCAGAAGCCTTCCTTGACTTGCTCATCCACAACTGCTGGAGCTGCTTCAAATGACAGATCCTCTGTATCCATGATGGACACATTGTCTGATAGAATGTCTTCTAATTGATGCTTCTTGTTCTCGTCTGCTGGCATAATGGGATGGATTTCACGTAAACCCGTAAATGACTCTGGTTGCATTTGGAGTCTAATCCGCACATTTCACTTGCAATCTGTTGGTGGCGTATACTCGAGATGGAGAAAGGTAATCAGTCACTTTTTTTCTGTCAAATAAAGGGTAAAAAAGGTTTTCAAAAAGAGCTGATCTAATGCTGCTTTTTCCTGTAATTATATACAAACATGTCACCTGCAAAGATTGAAAAGGTAATGGCTTGATCCTGAGGCCAATGTGAGCTGATATTAACACTACTGGCTTAGGCTGAGAAGAGAAAGAGAGACGAGGACGTTGCTGTCAGCAAAAAGAGCAAAAAGGAAAAGAAGGAGAAAAAGGACAAGAAGAAGGATAAGAAGGAAAAGAAGAAGGATGCTAAGCCTGTCGAAGAAAAGATGGACGTCGATGCCGCTCCTGCTCCTGCTGCTGCTGCTGCTGCTGAGCCCAAGAAGGCCATCAAAAAGAACGTCGAAATCCTTGCATCATACAAATATCAACAAGACGAGGAACTCTCTGCTTTGCCTCAAAGCACCATCGACGAATTTTACAAGAAGCACACCATTGAAATCACTGGCGACCTCAAGCTTCGTCCCATTCTTGAATTCAAGCAAGCAGGTCTTCCTGATAACATTTTGGAAGTGGTAAAGAACTTCTCCAACCCTACACCTATTCAAGCTGCTACATGGCCCATCACACTCTCTGGCCGTGATATCGTTGGTATTGCCGAGACTGGTTCTGGTAAGACACTTGCTTTCACTATCCCTGGTTTAGTGCATATTGCTGCCAAGCTGAAGAAGGGTAAGAAGAGCGGAAAGCCTTCCATGTTGGTCGTGTCCCCTACTCGTGAGTTGGCTATGCAAAGTGCTGAGCAAGCTGAAGCTGCTGGTAAGGCTGTGGGTGTTACTTCCATCTGTGTCTATGGTGGTGTGGACAAGCAACCTCAACGCAGAGCCTTCCAAAGAGGTGTCGATATCGTTGTTGCTACTCCCGGTCGTTTAATTGATCTCATCAATGAAGGTACCTGTGATTTGACCGAGGTTTCGTTCATGGTGTTGGATGAAGCTGATCGTATGTTGGATGACGGTTTTGAAAACGACATCCGTTCTATCATGAGCTACTCTCCCAAGGATCGCCAAACACTCATGTTCTCTGCTACATGGCCCGAGAGCATCCGTAAGCTTGCCAGCGATTTCTTGAACAACCCTATGCGTGTCACCATCGGTTCTCCTGATCTTGCCGCCTCTCAAAATGTGCAACAAATCGTCAAAGTCATTGAAAACCCCAGAGACAAGGAGCGTCATTTATTGGATTTACTGAAGAAGGTGCACAAATCTCGTACCAACCGTGTATTGATTTTCGCACTTTACAAGAAGGAAGCCATTCGTGTGGAGAGATCTTTGGAATACCACGGTTATAAGGTTGTCGGTATCCATGGTGATAAGAACCAACAGCAACGAACTGAAGCATTGAGCTCTTTCAAGGACGGTTCCTACCCCTTGATGATTGCCACTGATGTTGCTGCTCGTGGTCTCGATATTCCTGATGTCGAGTATGTCATCAACCTTACCTTCCCTCTCACTATCGAAGCTTATGTTCATCGTATTGGTCGTACCGGTCGTGGTGGTAAGAAGGGTGTCGCTTACACTTTCTTCACTCCTGAAGACAAGTCGCATTCCGGTGAATTGATCAACGTCTTGAAGCAAGCCAATATGGAAGTTCCTGAAGAATTAATGGCTTTCGGTACTACTGTCAAGAAGAAGACTCACAGTGCTTATGGTGCCTTTTACAAGGATACTGGAGGAGAAGTCAAGAAGGCCACCAAGATTGTTTTCGATTAACTTCATTTCCCAGTTCCCCTTTTCTTTTTGCTATTAGACTTTTTATTATTCTCCTTGTTGACTACCGTGCAACAAAATCTCTTCACACCCACATCTCCATTTTATACTTTTTTTTTGCATGTAATTTCATTTTATCCTTTGAATAAAATATTTGATTTATCGTTTTGACCTATATATCTGCGAGTTTGTAATATACATGCTTTGAAGATCAACTACAGTATACGATTGGAAGTACGCCAATCAACAAAGCGTGTTGTTTAACAATGAGTGCCAGTCTACAGTAAGACATTCAGGCCAAAGATCTATCTGAGTACATTTAAGAAAATGTTAAGAGAATACCACATAGTACGATATGTACTGACAATATTATTTAAAGACATAGCATATACTTATACGCCAAGAGAGTATGCACTTGATGATAGTAGGCAGCTTGCTTAAGCTTTTGTCATACTTAACAGCATAGTATCACAAAGTCTGGAAATCTTGCATCAAGAGCGTTTTTGATGGATCACAAACCGGAAATATCGCGTGTAATCCGAATAATGCTTTAAAGAAAGGCAACGATGAAACGGACAAGCACCACCAAGAGCAGGAATTCCAATCGTTTTGCATTATCGTATTTGTGGATGATATAATGAATGTTTAATATGTTTTATGTTGAGAAAAAAGAAGAACAAGTATAGCATTGATTGCTTTGAACGAAAATTGCTACCGAACGCACAATTAAGGAGGTAGGTAAAACTCTATTTGACTCTCGTAAAAGACAATGAGCTAACGATAGGACGTCAGCGGCTAATAATCATTACGTTTGCTAGTATTACACTTACTTGTTGGGGACAGTATTTCTTTATGATTCTGGTTGGAATATAGGTGTTTCGCTTGCCATTCTTCCACTTGACTTCAGCAAAGACGGTAGCGGGTTCACTATGGAATACATTCACGATAGCTTCGACATCGGACCAGACAAGTCCAGAAGGAGGAGCAGTGGAAATCTGCGATGATTTGATTTCTTGAGCTAGCTGCTTTCGATCGACTTTTGTTGCCTGCGATGTAGCTGGACGCTTTTTTGGTATACTAGAATCTGTTTCATGAGCGTTCTTTCGGAATGTAGCAAGACTGTAGGGTTGCGTAGACCAGTAGTTATTGATCAAGCCTTTGGAATAGCTAGCGAGAAATGGATGGTCAGCGTAGAGCAATAAACGTAGGCTTGAATAAAAGTTACACGTTGCGTTCCTTCTCCCAGGTGTTATATTCAGGAGCATAGTCTTTCCATTTGATGAGGTACTCAATCATACCCTAATTCAAGGCATTACGATTAAAAGTTTACTCTTAGCATTGCAATCGACGCGCAAAAACAGACGGGAGATTTACTTGGTTTTTTTCAGAGCGTCGATGACCGACAATTTGCTCAACTTCATAGATGGCATCCTCCTCTTCCTCCTGCGCTTTTTTGTTTTGTTTAGGCGACATCTCCACTTGAGCAGCTAATGATATAAGAAGTAAAGAAAGCTAGTTCCACTAATTCTTGTAGGATGGCAAACATGCAATCCTGTTTAAAACGTCACGCAATCAGCACTAGTAGTAACTTGATTCGCAAGTACATCCGCTTTTCCTTGTTCTCATCCGCTCTTCATCATGTATCCAACACTGACGCCTGTAGGAAAGAGCTCGCATTGGTATGCTGAAAAGCAAACTATCCGAGAAAAGGCACAAGAAATAACTGAACTGGAAGAAAAGATGGAAGCAAAAAGATTGAATGATATCCAGGTGGGCATTCCGATCTTGATTCGTGGTCAACCTATCCAGCCCTCAAAGATTCTGAGCATTAATGGAGACAATGATGAGGAAGAGGATGGGCCTATGGAAGAAGAGATGGTCGATGACGATGACGGCTTATACGAGACGGAGCCTTCAGGATCCCATCTCGCAACTGACGATGATTTCCACAACCACATGTATGATCAACGGCAGCAGCAGCCTCAAGACGATGACGAAGACGACATGATGCAACCGCAAACATTTGATCACGCAAGATATGACTCGGATGGTTCTCTTTGATACATAACTTGTGCCAACGACGATTATACCCTTCCTGCTGAAACAGATAATAAACGATTCATCCTTTTGATCCGGCACACTATCGTTTGCGATAGATTGCAGAGAACCTGGCAAATGCACCAACTAGTAAGAGGGCTTGGAGAACAGGGCAATCCAGCTTTGTCGGGTCTAGGAAGAAGAGTAGTGAGCATGAAGAGCTTTTCAAAGATTTGACATTTCCACTCATTCAATATGGATGTCCAATCACTGTACGTACGTCATCATAGACACTGAGATGAATTGATGTAGTGGATGAGAGAAGGCGAGCCCCACACCCCCCAAGCGGGAGCGAAAACAAGAGCTTGGATTGTTTTGTTTTTGTGTTTTTTGTTCTTTAGCCCTTTCTTATAATAACAACATCTCAAAAATCATGTCTACTCCAACTGCAGTTGCTCACCGTTTGCATGTTCAATCACTCTATAAGCGCTCATTGAAGCTTTCGCTCGATTGGTATATTCAACGTGATTTATGGAGACAAAAAGCTCTTCAAATCAGAGCTCAATTTGAGCAAAATAAGCATGTAACCAGCCCCAAGGAAATCCAAGCTCTTGTCCAAAAAGCAGAGAAAGAACTCCAAGATTGGGCCCATCCTGATCCTTACAAATGTAAAGCCGAACAGCATGATTAGATTCTGGACATATACTAATATATCCACCTTTCAAATTTGTAGTGCCTATGGGTCCCGAGGGTACCAAGTGGGAGCGTAACCTTCCCCCTATTGTCGTAAGTGATTTGGATCAAGTAGTTAGTATGCGTGGGCTATTAACCGTTTTAATCCTGTAGAACGATCCTGCTGCCCACCACCACTAATTCGAAAGATTGATTTTATACACAACAAATGTTTTGAGCATACAATCCCGTCTCTTGCTTATCCCTCTTTTTTCTTTTTTTTCACTCATATTGGTCGAGGAAATACAAAATTATGCTTGTTAGGAGATGGCAAACAGATAGAAATAAAAAGCTGATATTTATTAAAAGTGATTTACATTGGGATTGACAAAAAAATGGTAGATGAGCTTCTGAAGAAGGGATGTTTTTGATAGGTCATGTGCGGTGATTTCAGGTTCGCTTGTTCAAGGATTGCCAACTATAAAAGATTAGAAAATTATACCTACTATCTTGTTTCTTTTCTTCTTTTCTCTTTATCATGTCTGTTGCTTCTTCCCGTCTTGAAACTGTCAAAGATCACTTAAAGGTTTGAAATCAATTCAGTGTATATAACAATCTGGATGCAGCTAAATACAAATCATTATTAGCCTACAATGTCAGCACACAAGAGCCCCATTACTTGCCATGTTCTCATCGCTTCTTTGGGCACTCCTGGCCAAAACATCGATGTAAAGATCGAAAAGTTGGATCAATCCGGTGCCTTTGCCACACTCTCTACCTCGTAAGTACTCTAGCGTTGTTGGGCAGAGCATGACGAGATATTCATGCCTTTTTGAACAGTCAAACCAACAGCGATGGTCGTTGCCCTACCTTGTTGCCTGAAGGTTATAAGGCTGAAGAGGGTATCTACCGTGTTACCTTTGAGACTAAGGCTTTCTTTTCCAAGATTGGTCAAGAATGTTTCTACCCCTATGTCCAAGTAAGTATCTAGTGTTTTTAGTTATAAGATTCAAGTGCTTAAGGTTTTAACATGCTCTCTTTTATAGATTGTCTTTGAATTGGCCAACCCTGAACAACACTATCATATTCCCTTGTTGATCAGTCCCTATTCTTACACTACCTATCGTGGTAGTTAAATTATTCGAATATACTGCTGTAATAAAATTGTATGATATTGGTATATTTTCGTCGGTGTAACAATATTAAGAGTTCAAGAGTCTGGGGAATGTCTGACCATTGATGAACGAGAGTTCGGATTTCTCTGCTAGCATGCGCTGAACCTTCCGTAAGATGCCTGGATGTTGAATACAGAAAGGTTTATAGCTTTTTGTTTGCTATTCATGCGATTGATGCAATACCCCCCCCCCCCCGACTCGATAATTGAAGAACAAATCCCAAAAATGCTGCAACGTTATAAACTTACAGATCGTACATAGTTAAGATTTTCTGATTGCAAGTACAGCAGCATAAATGCAATACATTACGTCTTTGTAGTCATCTACGTCGTCGTAGCAAAGAAAATCTATCCGTTGGCTGATAATCATAGATACACCAAACCATGATTTCGAGTGGTCAATATCTTCAACAAAACCACTTTTAACACCAGGATTTCGTTTGAATTATTGAATGGAGCACCACAGAAGTCAGATATATACATAGTAAATCTTTGTTGAACAAATCATTTTTTGACTAGAACTAGGTACGGAAAAGCGAGAAAAGCTACTATGAAGTGAGGAACATGGTACTTTACAGCGTGAGGATTCTCTAATATCTAAAACTTGAATGCTTATTATTGAAACTGAACAGAACAAGCTGCAGTACTCGATTCTTCAAAGCAGCTCTCAGCAAAATGCCAATTAATTATTCGTTACTCTAAATGAACAATTTGCAAAGAAAATTAAGGCATATAGCAAGGTCAAGTTCGGCCATTGTATCACTCAAACGTAACATTTCCAATAGCCTCCATCATTTCCATTTCATAGTTAATTTTTACAGAATGAAACTACACATGTGGCAATATTACTTCGGTTAACCGTTCATCTTCGCAAAGTTTTGGCTTCAATGGGCTTTGAGAGTCTTTGATACATATCATGGATCCAGCAATATAGGTATACTCTGTAAATTCAAAACGTACCACGCTGTTACTCATAGCGAATGAAATTAAGTAAAAAAATCCGGGAGCAACATTAAACATTACAGTTTTTTTCAACGAATAGCTAAAAATATTCAACAAACTAAACGGCATTCTGAAGCCCAATAACAGCCAACATAATATGATGCCGCGAAATTGGTAGGTTTTATAAACGCGTTCTCTATATAAACTCATTTGAAATCATGATTTCAGCAAAACTGTTTAACCAGATCTGCTAAGTACGTACCTATTCGTTAAACAAACTAACCTAATTAACTGCCTTACCGCCTAATTTACAATCTAAACAACCGTAGATAACTAAACTAACCTCTAATTTTTACTTATATTAATAACCATTACTCAACAGGTTTGAGTAATACCACATAGGCATTCCCTACATAGATTCACTGAAAATGATGTGAAAATTCGTGTACCTCAAGCGGGGGGTTCAGGATAAAAGTCAAAGTTTCTATATGGAACTTATACCATCCAATAGAGAATTGAATGGCCAACAATAGTTAAGCTCTACGCTACTTGGATTGACTTGGTAAAATTCGAGTGTAGACCCCTTCAAAAAACACGCATGTGCACCTTTTTTTATTATTACTTGTGCAAATCATCTATTACGACCCTAACTACAGCACGTCTTAGTCAAAAACGTGCACCCCTATCGATTTGGCTATAAAGCTTGGCTATTCATACCATATTAAAAACTTTTACTAGTAGCATAGGCTACACTCCCAAAAATCTCACAAATGTCACTTTTGTCGGGAAATATGGTAGCTACAAAAAAATGATTTGCAGATGCATGATCAAGGCAAAAAACTGCCATAGGAACATACTAGTGTCAAAGCTCTAGCATGCATATAAAAAAACTCGATGTCAGGATGGCATAAAACCCAAAACTCCAAATTCGAAATTCATTTTGTACATCATGGGTCGATGAGGTGAAAATTCCAAAATGTTCTGATACTTAAATATATTGTAAAAGAATAGAAATGGACCAACTTTTAAGGTGGAACATGATATTGGAAAGGCCTGGTTTCTAACGTATTCGAAATGCAAAATGTCATTTTTAAGCGGGGAAAATGCGTACCTTAAATTGCGAAACGCCATGGAATCGAACAAAGCAAGCTGCAGCTCTCAAAACTCGACAGGTGGTGCATTGACATGTCAGGTATCCATGGATACCTTGAAAACTGCACGTTAATATGACATGTTGCTACCACTCTACTCTCCAAAATGTCCTATGAAATTCATAAGGTCTGTAATATAACTATGCGGTATTTGAAAATTTGGTATTTCCAATTGACCCTCCATCGATCCTGAAATCTATAAACCTCAAAATTGGATGATAGTTGATAGTAAACACCGCTTATACCTTATATATTTCCTGTACAGAATTTAAAGGAGAATTCAGTGGTACCAATATCAATTGTTTTGATCTTTGTTATTCAGGTGATTTTTGATGGTATTGTTTTGAAAGTTTTTCAAGGATTAACAAGTTTCTGTCATATAGATTATACCTTTCATTGTGTTGTTCATATAGAGCAATAAATTGCCCTTCGAATGGTAACTGGCTTAAAGCTCTAGCATGACTCTAGCATGAGAAATCAAAAATTTTGTCGTGTTTTGAAAATAGCATCCAATTTTTTCCCTTGCTGTGGTACAGGCAGATTTTGAACCAAATTCGATGATTTTCCATGGACCCCTTTTTGTCGATACCTCCACCAAAATCCATCGGATTGACACGAAACAAAAACGATTCGGCAGCTGTACATTGGCCTTATGGTGATCCAACAGGTTTGAGTACCACATAGACATTCCCTTCATAAATCCAATCAAAATGTTAAGTTTCGTGTCCCTCAGGCAGTAGGTTACAGACAAAAGTATGAATCTTTGTATAATACTTATACCATTCGATGGAGATTTGAATGGCAAACAATATTTAAGGTCTACGCTACTTGGATTCGTGTAGTGAGATTCGAGTGTAGAGCCCTTCAAAAATCACGCATGTGCACCTTTTTTGATTATTACTTGTGTAAATCATCTATTACAACCCTAACGATAACACGTCCTGGTCAAAAACGTGCCCCCTATATAAACTTTAGGCATTTCTATCAAATTAAAAGACTTTTACTACAGTAGTAGCACTGCCTAAATTCCCAATATATCACAAATCTCACTTTGTCAGAAGGTATGGTATCTGCAAAAAAATAAATTGCACATTCGAATTTAGAGCAAATAACTGCCATAATAAAAACATGCTAGTCCCAAAGCTCTAGAGTGCATAAAGAATTTCAAATGTAGGATGATATCCCAATACGAGCAAGGACAACTCACCTCATCTCGATTACAGTTACACCATCATGTTCATTCAAGAATGTATCATCATAGGTAAGTGCTACTTTTAGATATATACCATCAACATATCTGTTTAGAATAACGTAATATAGATAGAGAAAATACAATTAGAAATGAATACATTTATCATGTTATTCCAAGGTTTAATGAGGCTTCAAACTAGTATAAAACTCAAAAGTATTTATAGTTTTCTGACAAAACCGCAGCAGGATGTAGAACTTTGATCTTGAGGACGGGATAAATGTATAATGCTTGAACCTGTTATTAAAAGGGCTTGCTGCGAGATAGACCATAGAGACTTGCTGCGCGATAGATCATAATATACAACCAGTTACCAGCCACCAAGGATCAGGATCCAGTGTAGAAGGTTCTTCGTAGTAGCTTTTGGTAGAAGAACATTCAGCAAAATTGACCCCCACTTTGAAAGACACCGTCTCATACGTTACCGCTCTCTAGGATCCAGGACATAGATTAGCCATCGCTCGGCACCATTCACATCTCATTGTACTGTAGTAGTAATAATAAAGTGCTACTACGCCGCATTCTTGATCAATCATCATAAAATATTATACAGAGCATAATGCTTTATTCTTTCAGTATTTGATCTATATCCTAAACAACAACTTGCACCATGCATTTTGAGTGTTTAGTCTTGCTTTTCTCATTTTAATCACATTTTTAGTTTCAACATCAATGCTTTACTTCTTTGAGCTGTCTCCAAATTTGAGCCAATAAAATCGTTTAAAAAGCTAGTTTAAACGCCGCTGATCCTAGAAAATTTTTGCGAGGGTTTCCCTATGTTTTTTTGTTAGGCGGACTTTTAAACATTGCCAAATACAGTAATTTAGCAATTTTATCATCAAAATCCCCTAAAATGCCAGATTATGCCTTACTACACACCCCAGCTTATAGTGCAAACGCTTGAGACTCTTAATTAACACCAAGTAAGTGATACAAATCAAGTGAGGGCAGCCTATCTACCCCCAGCCTCTGAATCAAATCTAGCTGTGCTTCAACGATAGGCTTATCCACACAACGAAAAAGGAGGGTCATGGCTCAAAGAACCATGAAAAAGTGGGAAAAGTAACAAAAGGGCATCACTAGAATGTGACGAAGAACATAAACATCGCAATACAGTTACATACAAAAAGATAGTAGCAACAAGCAATGTGTATCATCAAACTGACGAGTACAAGAAAATAAAAGTAGTAGAAAAAAGCATCATCGTGGTTGCCTCATACGAAGCAAAAACACCAACACCACCACTAGTATTACTGAAGAAGTAATACTTGAAGAACAAAAAGAATGCAAGGTTACTCCAGAATAGAGCAGCACTGCCGCCAGCGATACAATGCATCAAAAGATAATACACCATAGCACTGCCAGTGATACAATGCATCAAAGATAATACACCATAGCACTATGATGCAGCAACAGAAAAATAGTTGCGTGCAGAAAAGGGGGAAAGAATAAATCGCAATAGAGCAAACTAGAGAAGAATGCACAGTATTACGAGAAAGAAAGTAGTAAAAGGGTTGAATGAATGTAATCCATGGCAACCAAAGAAGGGGAATATACAAACCAAATACAAACCAAACACAAACAACAATATATTGTAGCAAACTGGCCTAAAATAAACTGTGTAATTAGTATTACTGTATATTGTAACGCGAAAGGTGATTCTTATCGGCTGATACCTACTGTAACAAACTTGAAAGATGTCGTCTTGGGTACTGGTGGTTGTAAAGGCATGCTTTTTCTGGCGAAAGTGGTGTTGTATTCAATCAATAGTAATAAAAAGTGTATGGTTTAATAGAAAAAGAGCAGTGCAAAAACAGTGGAAACGGGGGCGAGAAAAAAATAAAATAAAAAAAAACGTGTTGCTGAGGGTGACTGCAGTCAATAGGCTGCCGCAGCACAAAGCACACGGAATTTGAATGACGTGTACAATGAACATTTTGCAATGCGGTGACTGTATCTAAATGATTTTTTTGCAATGAATTTTTTTGTTCAATTTCGACATGATTTGACATTTCGTAAACGGTTTTGCTAAAATTAGCTATATGAAGTGTGCTCAAGGTATACTACTTTCTAATGAACTTAAGGAGAGAATTTGAAGGCGCATTCAATTGTGCCAATTTTAAACTACTTTTAGAATGAAAAGATAAAGAATTTTGAGAAAATATAAAAAGCAGTTTTTCCAGGAAAAGTCGAGATTTAGCATATAAAACCTTCAAAATAACAGGTGCACAGGTTACCCTACATCTGTGCGGTCATTTTGGTTTAATATATATCATAGTAAAAAGTGTCGTTTTCGCCTCCAAAATTGCGATCGTTTGATTTTCAACAAAAACCATGAGGGGTACCTCATGAAAAATCGTGAATTTTCATCGATTTGGATCGATCCAAAAAAAATAAAAATAAAGATTTAGTATGTAAATTGTGATTGATAGCAATTATTTGGCACTATTCCCAGCATGTAGAACGGCTTAGAAGACAAGATATTGAGGGTTGAATTTGGACGATTTGGCTGGGAAAAGTACCTTTAGTACCATAAGGGTGTTCAGACCTATTTGAGCCAAAAAGTTCAAATTCTCGTTTATCCAATAAAAATGATATTGGTGTGAACTACCCCAAACGGTTAAAGAGTTTAAACTTTAGTCCAAATATAGAATTTGGCGTGGATGTTTGCACGATATGACCGATGTGATGATGTCTCGCTTCATGATATGACCGATGCAACAATGTCTCGTTTGATGATATATAAGTAGCCTTTGAAGAATAGTGGAACCCTATTACCCGTCCACTTTCTTCTAAAGAATAACATTATTGAAAATTACCATGGCGAAATCAGGCGTTACCAAAAAGTCAACCGGATCTGTGAAGAAAATCGCACCTCGTTCAACTGCCAAACAAGCAAAAGCGTCTTCTCAAAGCAAGAAAGGAAAAGGTAAAGAGAAGGAAGCCAACCAGGAGGCCACCAAATACATCAATTGGAATCAAAAGGATCAAGGGACGGATGGATTGACACCTATGGAAAGAATCGTGCGCTTCCTTATTATCAGAGAAGGCCAGTACACTAACATGTACCACGGATGCAAGAGAGATGGCACAGTTGTCCCTGGTTCGAAAGTTGGTGTTATCAATGCAGCTGTTGCTCATTTCAAGGATAAGGGCGTGGCGGTCAAGACTTCTGTCATCAAGCAAAGATTGCACCTGATCTTCACGGAATTCTATCCAAAGGCATATGAGATGTGCATGGGCACTGGAGGTGGTGCTAAGGGTCACTCAGACAAACCAGGAAATCAGGAATTTGAAGGTACAGTCATAGGTCTATAAACATGAAGTTACGTCAAATGTACTGATCCATGAGTACATAGATGATCTGAACGAAGTGTGCCCTCGCTTTCGGGAGATGAAGGAGATCATGGGCAGCCGCAAGACTGGAAACCCTTTTGTCGTCAACAGCAACAGACCCAGTGAGGAATTCAATAATGCTTTGCTTGAGGATAGTGAAAATGAAGTCGAACGAAGACAGCAACTACAACATCAAGATAACTCAACTGACTACGGCACCACAGGCGACGAAAGACAAGACAGCCCTGCCTCGACATCGCATGCCGGCGACAATGGAGACGGTGATGATCCCAGCGCCAATCCTTCCATCGGCAATGTAAACGACATTTCTTTGACAAGCGCAGCATCAAGTACTAAGCGCAAGAGAGTCTATAGCAACGTGGATGAAGCCATTAGAGAAGAGGCACGCCAAAGCAATCGTGAGTTCATGGCAATCTTGACAGGCGAACGCAAGAAAGAGGTTGCACTTTCCGAACGGTATTCCCGCCTTGATTTCAACTACAGGAGGAACAAGAACATATGCCAGATGCATGTTGACGCGTATTTGAAGAGCATCGAAGGCAAAGAGGTGCCAGATGAAGAACGAATGGCCTTCATTGACAAGCTCCAAACGAAGTACCTTTTTGATTATGACATTGAATCTGCAATGATGCCAGATAATTACATCGCCCAATAAACAAATCATCACATTTTATTCTTCTTCATCAAAATCAGCATCATCATCTTCAGCATCTATCAAATGTGCTTTTCCATTGTACTCCAGAACAGTTTGCCTAATTCGCTTGTATTTTTCTTTACCACTTTCAAGTACTGGTATTCTGCTGCTGTCTGCTGAACCGTTATTGCCACTGTTATCTGGCACGCCTTCTGCTGCTATCTTCCTCATTTCCTGGTCTTCTCTTCGGTCCCATTCTTCCTTCATTCGTCTGGTAGTGGTATCATCCGTTTGTTCGATGAGGAAGTTGTTCAGAATGATGCACACTAGAATCCAGTCGGTTGCCTTCTTCAGGGCCTTTTTGTTGTTTATACGTGTTGGCAACAGCTTCAGGGACTGGAATCTCTCTTTGAGAATTCCAAATGCATGCTCAATCTTGATCCTCATCATTGCAATGTACTGATTGAACTTTTCGTTGCATTTTGGCATGGGCTTCCTTGGCGGTTTCTTGCTAACAGGAACAAGGAAATGGAAAGGCTTGTACCCACCATCACCAAGAACGTATTGCTCACCTGAGATAAAGCGTGCTGTTTCCAGGAACAGATCGCACTCTCTCAAACAACGCATGTCGTGAGAGCTGCCGAGGAATCCTGTTGCGAGGTATCAGATCTTGCGGCTGTCATCACAAACACCAACGGTGTTGATGCTGTAGTGCCCACTCCTGTTGTAGAATTCATTCTTTTTGTAACGAGGAGCATACTGCAGGTCGATCTGTGTGCCGTCGATAAAGCCAACCAGGTTGGGAAATCCATATTGTTCCTGGTTTCGCTCGGCAATCTTCGTTCGCTCGTACTCACCAGGCCAATACAGGTAGTCAGTACCCATCGTTTCCAATATGACACTGATGAAACGTGAGGTGAACTCAGTAACCAATCCTCCTATTGAAAGAGTGTAAGTTTGGATTGATCATTTGATGCATTAATACTACATACTTGAAATACCAGTTCGTCTGGCCAGACGTCCGAAAGAAACACCATTACCAAACGACCCCAATCTTTCAAGGACTACTGCCATTTGCAGCCTTACATCTGTCATTCTGCTCATGCTTGTTTTTCGGTATCTTGGGTGATCCTTGACCAAGAGATAGATCTTGCTAAATGACTCTCTGGTCATTCTGATTTCCTCAAGAAAGTCATCTTCGTCAAGTGTCGCCAAGAAGCGTAATCGTCTTGCTTTCGAAAGAAGCTTCGTCTTCTTGTTCTTCCCCTTTCCCAATACATACCTGGTCTTGCGCAATGCTCTTCTCATGTTTTTGGCAATCAATTCGAGGACTATGTCCGAATGAATTTAACCCAATATCCGAAGAGACAGTTGGCCAGTTGTGCTACATCTTTTCTTTATTAAAATACCGAAAGTTAAAAAAAATTGAATAAATTGATCTAGTAAATGACAGATGAAACAATATCAAATAAACAAGAAAGGGAGGGAGGGTGGGCACAACTGGCCAACTGTCTCTTCGGATAATGGGTTAAATTTATTCGGACATAGTCCTCGAATTGATTGCCATTATCCTTCATTCGCCAGTTGGCCAGTTGTGTTTCCTCAAGAGACCACCGGTCAAAGTTGTGTTGTAAGGTTTCGCTCCTAGTTACCCTTGAATTTCCCACGCAAGTAGGGTCCAGCTGCTGTTGGCCTGTAGTGGAGAGCCTAGGCCGCTCTCGGAGACTAAGGTGGTGCGATCGAGCTGGATAGGCGACTCTATCGCCAGTTGCGAGACAAGCGGGTACCATATGGCGCTCGGCCAGTTGGGCGTGATGATCACCGCCAGGCATTTTTCCAGGCGAACCTTGTGGACGACCGGCAGCAGGAGGTTCCATGGCGGGCAAAGGTACAGTGTGCCCAGGCGGGCCCAATTCAAGGACAGAGCATCCGTTCCCAAGGCATGCGGGTCCCACGTCCATGACATATAACGAGGCAGCTTGTGATTGCTCGCCGATGCGAAGCAATCCACTTCGAGTGGTCCCCAAAGTTGATTCAATGAACTGAAAGTAGCTGGAGACAGCGCCCACTCTAGCTGACGAATTTGATTCCGTGATGGCGGGTCGGCCGGGTTGAGAGCTGACGGAATGTAAGTCAGGACCAGACGAGTACCAGTTGCAAAGCAATGTCGCCAGATTTGGGCCGCCAGATCCATCAGCTTGTCTGATCGAGTGCCCCCGTAGTGCTTTACATAAGCTATAGATGTCGTATTGTCGCAATAGATGCGGAGAACCTTGCCGCGTAATTCCGGAATTTGCAATACCTTCCAAATAGTCAATAATTCCAGGTAGTTGATGGAAGCAGAACCCAGCACAGTCTTGTCCCATTGCTGCGAGATACTGGTGTTGTTCCAGACAATGCCATAGCCGGTGAGCGAAGAGTCGGTAAAAATTTCCTCTTGAGCGACTTCTGGCAAGAAGGAGAGACCGTTCCATGATCTCAGATGTGCAATCCACCAACGGAGCTCCAGTTTGGCGTTGGCTGTCAAGGACACGGGAGCATTCCAATCCTTGTTCGAGCTGGACAACACTCGATTTTTGGTCTGTAGCAGGTACCGTGTGTGCAGTCGTGCTGGCTAAACAGCCAGAGATGTAGCCAGAGTTCTTAGCGGCATGGAGGCTCGATGGAGAAGACGAGACGCTTGACGGAGGTCGCGCACTTTTGATACTGGTACCGAGAGAGTCATGCGTTGTGAATTGATGGAGAAACCTAAGTGCTGAATTTCGCGACTGGGAGTCAGGGATGACTTGGCCATATTGATCATCAGACCCAACGATCGTAGCTTCCGCATTAGCAATCGCACTTGAGTCGACGCGAGTCGTGCTGTCTTGGCAATGAGGATGAAATCGTCGAGATAGGCAGATAGCTTGATACCCTGTTGGCGAGCCCAGCGAAGAGCAACCTTGGTTAATTTGGTCCAGACCAGAGGACTCAGCTTTATACCGAAACACAGTACTCGGAAGCGGTAGACCTTTCCGTTGTGCGTAAACTGCAAGAACTTGCGTGAGGACCGATGGATTAAACAGTGGAAGAAGGCATCGGACAGGTCGATGCTGACCATATAGTCGTTCTTGTCGATCAAAGCACATACTTGCTGAATGGTTTCCATTCGGAAATGCTGTGGTGGGATGTAAGCATTGAGTGGCTTCAAGTTGAGCACTGGACACAGCTCGCCTGTCTTTTTCGGGATGGTGAACAGGTGAGATTGGAAACCGGGTCCAGAGGTTTCTTCTATTGCGCGTTTCTTGAGCAACTCCAAGATTTCCGATTCCATAGCGGTGGATTCTCTGATCGAGACCTTGGATAAGCGTTTGGCAGCTGGTCGGAGCGGAGGAACTTGGGTAAATGGGATACGAAAACCATGTCGGACGGTGTCGAGCACCCACTTTTCGTCGGTTAGCAGAGACCATGCTTTGGTGAAACGAGCAAGACGACCACCCACAGGTAAAGCAGCCAGCGTGGAAGAACCTGTGGTGGTTTCGGCCAACCCTATGCCTTGGGTTGGTAGCGGGGACCCTTGCGAAAAACCTGACGAGGTCTAGGATTCGGCGACTCAGATGACGATGGAGCAGGTGGTGCTGGAACCTGGGTGTCAGAGTCATGCGATGGCAAGGGTTTTGAAGATCCATTTCTCTTTCTGGATCTTGGACGGCTCTGCGACGAGATGTCAGATAATGATTGACATAGTTTAGTCTGTTCAATGATATGAGGAGCATCCAACAGAAGGCCAGGATCACGTTGAGGGGGAACCAATGGGACAGAAGGAAGACCGTTATCATTACAGACGTTGTCAGAGCGCAGCTGGGTGATGTGAGAGGCCACATCGGCCAGCATTTCATGAATACAGATGGCGAATTCTTTGACGACTGGTGCTGGAACTGACTCAGAGTTGTTCCGAAACAAATCATACAAAAACGAATCAATTGGACGAGTGACCCCGGAGAGACGGAATTGTACATTGGACAGGTGGCCATCGAAGCGTGTTGTGAGGCTACCAATCTTGATTGAGTTAGTGACAGGTGGGTCATACTGACGCAAAACATTGCGCGGGTAAGCCTGCAAGAATTGGCGCCTATCCACCTCATCCAGAGGACGACGAAAGAAATCTTCGCCCATCTGGGGGAAGAACTGAACGAACTCTTCGGGAGGATGGAGATCCGTAAGAGTGGGACGTGCCACAATGGCAGGATCGTCGAGGTCAGTGCGAGAAGTATCCATTGGAGCAGAGGTAGGCAGGTTAGCCAGGTGAGCCTCCATGGCGGCCAATCGCTCCAAAATAGCTTGGATAGGTGAGGTTGAAGAAGATTCATTGGAATTCATAGAAACTAGACCACAAAACTTTGAACGGTAGAGTACCAAAGGACGAAAGAAAAGATGATATTGTTTCATCTGTCATTTACTAGATCAATTTATTCAATTTTTTTTAACTTTCGGTATTTTAATAAAGAAAAGATGTAACACAACTGGCCAACTGGCGAATGAAGGATAATGGCAAAAACACCATGCTTCAGGTAAAGCTTGCAGATTCTAATCATGCTCTTGTAGAAGTCTGCCATGTAGTCATCGCCAGCCATGGCAGTACGCATGATATCCATGTTTCATTCAACTTGGACCTTGGTAGTTTGATATGATTTTGTGAGCTCTTTGTTCAATCTCGCTCTTATGAATACTCGAGGCATGCATGCTATAACTTGTGAATGAATAGATAGTTATGAATGTGTATATAGGTGGAAGAAAATGAATGTAATTGCTCTTGACTCACCGCATGTTGTTTAACATTACATGCTGTTTAACATTTCATCATATTATGCGCTTTTTTGGATCTGACATTTGGACGGTTTATTAGGGATTTGATCCACAAAATTGTGGTCAGAATTTTCAAAAAGTCCAAATAGTTTCTGGCCAATCATGTTACTTAAAAAATTTGATCTTTTTCGCACAAATAGGTCTGAACACCCCTCATGTAGATCTACAAAAACTAGTGCTACAGATCTGATCCAGACTTCAAACAGTTGGTATCTTTTGGGACTACACATTGATTACCATCAGACAAAGAACGATCGAAATTTTTGTTGTAAATGGTGGAAATAACTCTGATCAGTACGTGAGAATGGATGTGGTTTATTCAAGTAAAGATCAGATGAGGAACTATGGATGGAGTGAATGTCTACTGCTATTTATATTGTATGATTTATGGATTGCTTACACACCCGTCTAGAATGGTGTTCTCATGCTAAAGTTTTAGTGTCAATCCTCACTTATGCTAATGATAATTATTTCAGATATAGATGATCAGTCTAAGTATCTTTAGTTGCTCTTGGCAACATTAATTACTTATATTCCTTATTTGTTATCTATTGACATATAAAGAATAGCTTACTGGAACTTAGCTTATGTGAATATCATGGTTATCGTTTACATGTCAATAAAGTTTATTTACATATGCTTCTAGTGTGCAATGTTTATTACTAAATTTAAACTACGAGATTGGGAATCCAGGTACAGTTACTGTGTGAATACAACAATTTTGTCTATGTTTTACTTTAAAAACGTTCAACAATACCAAAAGCACCGCTTATCCTGTTTTAATACAGCTTCTACTAATGACCTATGCCTATAGAAAGTAGTGCAGTCTGCTATGCATTTGAATTTTTTGTATATCAAATACATAATTTGGGCAGTCGTTGCGTACAGTAAAAGTGCTCTTTACATAATAGAAAAAAGGGATGGATCTAGAGGCTGAAATCGGGTATAATTAACATTCCACTGTTGAACTACAAGAATCGTTTAATTTATGTACACTTGACGTAGCCACTGGAAGTTTGTTTGTATGCTTATAACCGCCTCAGAATACGTATACAACAACAATGTTAACATGAACTCTTCAACAGTCATATAGGGTATGATGGAAACAAGCTTTGCCGTATTTTGTCCAACGTCCAAAACAGTGTTCAACCTCTGCCACTCTTGAACAAAGCATGGTGAATCCAAGCAATTTTAAACAAAGTGTTGCGCAGCATCTCTTCTATCAGCTTGCTGCTACTAGACACTCGTAATTATCAGCTTTTCTTATGGATGATCTTGTCAAGATCAGTGCTCAAAATGCGCTGATTTTTTTTTAACAACCATACATCAACAGCAACCGGTCCAATTCAAAATCTAATTATACCATCGTCTTTCTCACATAAATTTGGCTTAAATATCTACTACTGATCTTATTACATCGATTGCTCAAGATCGATCATGCATGATGATGACCTGATCCTGCTGCATACTGAAAATACCTGCATACAAGCAGAATTTAGAGTCAAGCACAGAGCTACGCTATTCAATTTTGACTAAAGTGTTCCACAGCACCGCCTGTATTAATTTGTTACTACTGGAAACTCGTAATTATGGATTTTGTCAAGATCAATGCCCAAAATTGGCTTATGGCAAAGAACATTATCCATCCATCCATCCACAAAAGCTCATCCAATCCAAAATTCAACTACCCCGTCGTGTTCCTCGCAAAATTTAGCATACGTACGTGCCAATTTCAATACTCTAACAGCAAATTTTTGCAAATGGATCTCGCATGATGACCTGATCCTGCTTACCGAAAATACCTGCATACAAGCAGCAGGTTTTAGCGTCAAGCTCAAAGATACAGTATGCAGCTTTGAATACAGTGTTGTCCAATACCCCACATGTCAATCCGTTAACACTAAACACTTGTCATTATTCGTCGCCTTCCTCATGAGTCTTGTTTAGACCAGTGCTCAAAATTTGATTATTTTGAAAATAGACCATCCATCAATGACAACGCGTCCAGATGACTAAAGTCTGACCACAAAATCGTGTTCCTCGCAAGATTTGGCATAGATACCGTGATTAACAAAACTGTCCCAATGTTTAGCATTTTGGAATTCAATGCTTTATAGCGGAGTCACATGTCGTCCAATAACAATGATTTTAGTATCATTAGAAAGCTAAAACTGTTTTCTTTAAGATCAAATTTTAAAAATTTTATTTTAAAGGCGTAAATTAGGGCTGTCATTGGTCAAAGTAGGCGGATACATTGGGACAGTATTGTGAGATCTTCCTGGGAAACAGAAAATCCATCATACATCAAACCCACAATTTGGTATGTCCTTGGAAGTCTCTTATAATAAAGGCCTTATTGGCCCAAGTGATTTCCATTATCCAAATCGGACTTCTATTATTCAGGTATGTAAATTCTCAAGCCATGAAAGCCACTACTGTCTCCAAGGTAAACTCTGCCATTACTATGCTTCGAAGCGGTGTTTCAATCCGGGAATTTGCCGCAAAGCTATCTCTGGGCAAGTCTACTGTTGGGCGAATCAAATTGGAGCACTGTACCGGCGTGCAGAACTCGAAAGGTGGCCGTCCTCGGGTATTGTCCGAAGCTGACAGACGCTATTGTGTTCGTAAAGCGACCAAGGAGAGAATTTCAAGCGCCGTCAAGATTACGAAACTGTTGGAGGAGGACTTCAAAGTCAAGGTTAACCCGGAAACTGTTCGCAGGGCACTCCGCGTTGCTGGTTTGGGCGCTATTGAGAAGCCCGCTAAGCCTTTACTTAGTCAGGCCAATGTCAAGAAGAGACTCGCGTGGTGTAAGCAGCACAAGGACTGGACTGTAGACGACTGGAAACGAGTCATTTGGACAGATGAGACCAAAATCAACCGTTTTAACTCAGATGGACGACAATGGGCCTGGATCCGGTCTGGTGAGCAGCTCCAATACCACCATGTCAAGCTCACCGTAAAACATGGTGGTGGAAATATCATGCTTTGGAGTGCCATTACCTACGCTGGTGTCGGCTGGATGTGCAAGATCGATGGCAACATGGACAAGACCTTGTATAAGGAGATTCTGGAGGACGAATTGGAGCAAACTATCGCTTTTGCTATCGAGAAATTGGGCTTCCGACGTGAACAGGTGATTTTCCAGCAAGACAATGACCCTAAGCATTCGTCAAAATTGGTCAAGGAATACCTTCAAGAGCAGTCCTATCAAGTCATGCAGTGGCCCCCACAGTCTCCCGACCTGAATCCCATTAAAAATATGTGGGCTTTATTGAAAAGGCGCCTGAATCAGTACGAAACAGCAACAAAGGGTATGAATGAACTCTATGAGCGAGTAACTGAGGTTTGGTACGACCAAATGAAGCCAGAAGAGTGCCAAAAAGTTATAGAAAGTATGCCTAGACGTATCAAAGCTATTATTAGAGCTAAAGGATATTGGACAAAGTATTAATCCCGAATAAAAGTAATAAACGTATTTTCGAGAAAACTCTCACAGTACCGTCCCAATGTACCCACCTACTTTGACCAATGACAGCTCTAATTTACGCCTTTAAAATAAAATTTTTAAAATTTGATCTTAAAGAAAACAGTTTTAGCTTTCTAATGATACTAAAATCATTGTTATTGGACGACATGTGACTCCGCTATAAAGCATTGAATTCCAAAATGCTAAACATTGGGACAGTTTTGTTAATCACGGTACATGCTTATCTCATAAGCCATATGATTGACATTTGAAGACTTTGATTGATTTGATACCAATATAATGCAAAATTGTACTTTTGGATGTTATGACATGGCTCTTTCCGTTAAAAAACAGAAAACCAGCTCAGCCACCGAAAGTAGCAGCTCCAAAGCTGCGAATACGGTTGTTGACGCATCCTGGGTCAACGTAACGAAAGGCATCAAGCACACCACGATGACATTCAATCATACGATTGTAGAGACACCTATCACTCCTCAATCCGACAAGAATTTATCAAATCAGTCCCTAATGACTGAGGAAACCGCAACCAGCGAAAGTGTCGAGATGGTTCGTCCCTTCCTCAAAGGCATCGAAGACAGCTCAGTTCTGATCGACATTACTGGACTACCTAATCAACAACTCCTACGGGATGCTCTGCAGGCCTTCAACAAGAATGCCCATCTCTACAAGGGATACAATGACTACATTGGCAGAGTACCTCGTAACCGCAAATACATGAATCGGGAAATCATGGAGACATGCTGGATTCACGACAGTCCAGGTCACCAAGCTATCCTCAAAGGCTTCAAGTTGAAGGATGGCACCTTCGTCAAGGGGTTCACCTCACTACCAGCCAACGACACCATCGTCAACGTCCACCTCGACAGGCTGCCCATGGAGCCAGTTCCAGTGTTGAAAACATTGATTCGGGATAGACTGTCACATTTTGGAGAGGTTCTGGATTATGGCATCTCCTTTACTCAGGGCGACTATGTAGGACAGGGATATGCTACCCTCAACATCACTCCCAAGCCCAACGAACCCGCCTATGAAGCCTTGGATCGTATCATCTACTTTCGACTGGAAAATGGCGTTAACCGTCAGGTGCTCCTGAAATGGCAAGACATGCCTGATTTTTGCAGACTGTGTCAAAAACCAGATCATTGTAAGGCCGATTGCCCTGACGCCCGAAAGTACATGCAATGCTTCAACTGCAATCAACATGGCCACAAGAGCCGCAACTGCCCTCGCCAGGACGATGCGGACACACCCAACAAGAAGCCTGCGACATTACCCAAAAAGGAACGTAAGACCCCTTCTTCTGCTACCGTTGTTCTTCAAGATCAAAACCCCCCAATTGGTCCCAGAACAGTAGCCCGCAAGAATCAGGAAACCACAGACACTGATTCAGCCAACCAGCAACAACAGAGCTCCCTCGATCACCCCCAGTCAAAACCAGCTGGTCACGACGACGTTATGGAGCTTGATCCTGCAACAACCGAGGATGCCGATCATGTCAGCGATGGTGCCACAGATGCAGGTACTAGCCACGCACAGACCGCACAGGTACAACAACAAACAAAGGAAGCCGATACCGATCTCCGCTCTCATTTGACGAACGAGGAGATTATTCAACAGCTCATCCCGGATGAGACCATGAATGAGCCACTCACTACCGAGCGTCCCGAAGCTGCGGACTCCCATGGGGGCAAGAAGCTACGCAAACAACAGG
Organism: Mucor lusitanicus; assembly: GCA_010203745.1. NCBI lineage: Eukaryota > Fungi > Mucoromycota > Mucoromycetes > Mucorales > Mucoraceae > Mucor > Mucor lusitanicus. The sequence continues at coordinate 766,974 of JAAECE010000003.1, read as the reverse complement.
ACGAGAGCGACGTCTCAACGACACGCCGGCCTAGAGGAAGCCGCGCCAGCAAGTAAAGCACACCGACACAACCACAACAGGACAACAGCGTGGATCTCAACACCACTACCGAGCAGGCAACCACAGACACTGCTCAGTCCAACGCCAAACAATTAGAATAATATGATGATTAGTGCACCTAATCATCGACTACGAATCGCGACTCTCAACTGTCGTGGTTTGACACACAAAAAAACAAAAAACGCAGAAAAAAAATTCATAAAATACTTAAAAACATCAGAAATTGACATTCTCGCCTTACAGGAATCTCATTCTGACAAAAAAGAGACACAAGAATCGTTGGATATGCAATTCTCCAGCCAATCTAGCACATACACACAGCATTGCGGAATCATATCCCTCAGCAACAAGTACATTATTACGCCCATCGACACTGGCATCGAGGGCAGATTTATCTTAGCACACATCCATTATGCGACGGAAGAAGAGCCAAGTTCTTTCAACTCAATCGCAACAATTCTCAATATTTACGGCAAAGCCAACAGCAAGAAGGACAACGTGGAATTTTACACTGAATTGATGCAGCACACCTTCCTCATTCACAAGATTACCACCATCCGTAACAACATGATCGTTCTAGGCGACTTCAATTACAAATATGAATCTCGCAGAGTAGATGGCTCAGTCGAAGCCACCACTGTTGAATGGACATCCTTACTAGACGAACATTTCATAGATTGCTTCTGGGAGAACAAACAACCCACATTTCATGGCCCTCTTCGTAACAACTACATCCTGGATTACATCTTTTGCAACACAGCCTCATATGTCGATGTGCGAGACTGCAATCAGGAGTATCTCAACAAGAATTGGACCGACCATGAAATGCTCATTATTACACTACAACTGCAAAAGGACACCAGTCAGGGACCGGGAGCGTACAAATGCAACCCCTTTCTGGCCAAGAACCATAAGTTTCGTCGAGATTTGGTGACATTTCTGCAAGGATTGCAACCTCAGGTCGAGATCAGGCAAGCAGATGACTCTCCTCAAGAAGTCTAGGAATGGATCAAGGGCGAATTTAAAGAGTACGTCCGGAAATACCAACTGGCTGAACTGAACTGGCGACGACAAGCACTGAAGAAGCTACAAGCAAAGCGAAATTGGTGGATGCGAGCGAAGAAACACCGGGGACTAATATTTCAAGGGCTGGACACCATCAACCTACTCATTGGTGAATTACAAGCATCCATTGCCGAAATAGAAGTCCTCAAACTAGGGAAGTATTGGAGAGAAAATGGAGAAAAAAATGCGGGATTCTTGAAAAAACTCACTGTATCTCGACAGAATAAGCGTCAGCTGAAACAACTGAGGCATCCAGTTACGCAGACACTACATTCTGATCAAGACACAATGAGTGAGATAGCCGGGAGCTTTTACACCAACCTCTACACGCCCACAGCGCCTGATGCCAGATCACAGCGGCTGCTGCTGTCTCAGATCACACATGATATGCAACTCAACCAAGAGCAGCAATCACTCCTGGAACTTCCCATCGACATGGATGATTTGCTTTTTGAGTGTAAAAGATCTCCCCGCTTCTCGTCTCCTGGCAGTGATGGTATTCCCTACCAACTCCTACGCCTAATCCTGCTATTTCCTCCTCTACAACCGCTTATTGAGCAAGTCTATAATGACGCACTGTCCAAAGGCATCTTTCCTGCGTCTTGGAACATCTCGCTTATGACCATACTGTACAAGAAGAATGATCCTAACGACATGGCCAACTATAGACCGATATCCCTATGCAACACGGACTACAAGCTTCTGACTCGCATCCTAAATCAACGCATGATGGCCGTAGCTGACCAGCTTATCAATGAGACCCAAGCAGGCTTTGTGCCAGGACGTTTCATTGCCCAAAATGACATGCGATTCCAAGTCATAATGGAAGACGCGGAGCGAGCAATGCACCTGGCCCACAAGCAAAGCCCTCCCACCATTCCAGCGCCCAAAGCCATCGGACTAAGTCTCGACCAAGAAAAGGCCTATGATCGGGTCAACCTCTCATATTTACAGAGTGCTCTCCAGCGCTACGGATTCCCTCCAAATCTTGTCCGCTGCCTTATGAATATGATGGGACAGAACCTTCTCCGTATCAACATCAATGGCTACTTCACAGACGACATTCCCAAGCTGAGGGGACTCAAGCAAGGGGATCCTATCTCGTCCATCTTATACAACCTTGCCATTGAACCATTTCTGCGCTCAATTCTGAATGACCCGCTCTACAAAGGATACCAAATGCGATACGCTCCGGACCACCCGCTGTATACGGTTGAAAACCCAGAGATCCATCAAACCAAGATCCTTTGCTACGCTGATGATGCCCTTGCCTTTATCCAAGACCTTCCTGACCTCGAACGATTGGACTACCACCTCAACGTATATTGTAAGGCTACTAACGCCAAGATCAACTACAATAAGGTTGAGGCCGTCTCTCTGTCTGGACAGAATACTTGGCCCTACTGGCGCGCACGCTTGCTTCACATGAATATTACCAAGTTTACCTCTAACCTGGATACGAACCCGGTCATCTACCTTGGATTTCCCCTCGTACAAGCATACCAACAGCGTGAAGTGTTTCTTGGTGCTCTTCTGAACACCCTCAGGAATTACGTAAAGCTCCTCTTGCAGCGAAATCTCTCCGTGGTAGGCAAAGCTACTGTCCTCAACAGCCTCCTACTGGCCAAATGCTGGTATGTGCTGCGCGTAACACCCCTCCCACAACGCAGCCTTCGCGACATTCAGTCCATCTGTAACCAATTCCTGCAAAAGGGTATTTTTCCACGCATCCCTTGGGAAACCTGGATCAAGCCAAAAACCTTGGGGGGATTAGGCGTCTTAGATCTTTCCCAGCAACAGGCCGCCTTATACTTTAGATGGCTTCAACCAGTTTTGCAACCCTCTGACTCGCCCAACATCCTCGATCGCATGCTAGTCATGCTCGTGAACAAACAGAATCAGAGTGCTCATGCGCAATTGCCTCTACTGTTTCCCGCAACAAGGTCCACTGGTTTATCCAAGCTTCGTACCAACACTGTCACCATGCTCTACAAGTCCGCGGATAGGATCCACCGTGATTTTGACAACGTCCACCTCAACATCCAAACTGCTATGATCCTGCCCATCCGAGCTGTCCTTCAACCGTCTACCACTAATGTCAAACTGCCTATTAAGGCCGCTCAGATGCAAGTTGGTGATCTCTATCGTCCAAACCCTGATCAACCATTGCAACTTGAAGCCCGAACAGCAGCGTCCATCCCATACGACATTCGACGTGCTCGAACCAAAATCCTGAAGCAGATCACCACTAGCAAAGTCCAGGTCCAACTGGTCTTTTTTCTGGTCGCTCTCACTGACACTTGTCCAGCGCAATGTCATATATCGATTCATCACTAAGACCATCCCGGCCAGACGGCTGCTCCACTACTTCAACATGACCGACACACCATCCTGCTCTATCTGTGGCACTGAAGAAAATGCTGCCCACTTGCTTTTCCTCTGCCCAGACAAGGTCTCGATCTGGAGGGCCATCATCTTTGAATTTCTGTGGCCAACCGTGGCTGTCGATGACATTATTCAAGCATGCACCACGCTCGACTTCACCAACATCCGGTATGTGTCCAAAGCTTACACAACAGCCCCCAAGGTTGTCATTGTAACGCTCGCTAACATCTGGAGGGCCCACTTTCGCCTGATTTTCCACTCGGCGCCATTCATCTGGCCCGACGTCGTCAATCAAGTCAAAGACGAGCTGCAACAAATCCACAACGAAGATGAACTCCATAAGCAATTGTAATCCAGGGTAATAACCTCCATCCGTCGTCATAGTTCCTCCTGCCTTCTATAATAGCATCTATTTTAACAACACTAAATTGCGCCCGCCTCTTGATAGTGCCCTCGGGCCCTATTTACACGGAGCAACAATAAACATTTTAAAAAAAAAAAAAGATGTTATGAACACACTTCGATTTAATCAAAATTCTTTCTTCCAGGATAGTGAATGTATTTGATCAAGTCTAATACTTATGGTGGTATCGTCTGTAGTTACCTCAAGACATTTGTACCATGCATTTTGAATGTTTAGTTTTGCTTTTTTCATTATAATCACATTTTTAGTTTCAATATCAATGCTTTATTTCTCTGAGCTGTCTCCAAATTTGAGCCAATAAAATCGTTTAAAAAGCTAGTTTAAACGCCGCTGACCCTAGAAAATTTTTGCGAGGGTTTCCCTATGTTTTTTTGTTAGGCGGACTTTTAAACATTGCCAAATACAGTAATTTAGCACTTTTATCATCAAAATCCCCTAAAATGCCGGATTATGCCTTACTACACACCCCAGCTTATAGTGCAAACGCTTGAGACTCTTAATTAGCACCAAGTAAGTGATACAAATCAAGTGAGGGCAGCCTATCTACCCCCAGCCTCTGAATCAAATCTAGCTGTGCTTCAACGATAGGCTTATCCACACAACGAAAAAGGAGGGTCATGGCTCAAAGAACCATGAAAAAATGGGAAAAGTAACAAAAGGGCATTACTAGAATGTGACGAAGAACATAAACATCGCAATACAGTTACATACAAAAAGGTAGTAGCAACAAGCAATGTGTATCATCAAACTGACGAGTACAAGAAAATAAAAGTAGTAGAAAAAAGCATCATCGCGGTTGCCTCATACGAAGCAAGAACACCAACACCACCACTAGTATTACTGAAGAAGTAATACTTGAAGAACAAAAAGAATGCAAGGTTACTCCAGAATAGAGCAGCACTGCCGCCAGCGATACAATGCATCAAAAGATACACCATAGCACCGCCAGCAATACAATGCATCAAAAGATGCACCATAGCACTGTCAGTGATACAATGCATCAAAGATAATACACCATAGCACTATGATACAGCAACAGAAAAATAGTTGCGTGCAGAAAAGGGGGAAAGAATAAATCGCAATAGAGCAAACTAGAGAAGAATGCACAGTATTACGAGAAAGAAAGTAGTAAAAGGGTTGAATGAATGTAATCCATGGCAACCAAAGAAGGGGAATATACAAACCAAATACAAACCAAACACAAACAACAATATATTGTAGCAAACTGGCCTAAAATAAACTGTGTAATTAGTATTACTGTATATTGTAACGCGAAAGGTGATTCTTATCGGCTGATACCTACTGTAACAAACTTGAAAGGTGTCGTCTTGGGTACTGGTGGTTGCAAAAGTATGCTTCTTTTGGCAAAAGTGGTGTTGTATTCAATCAATAGTAATAAAAAGTGTATGGTTTAATAGAAAAAGTGCAGTGCAAAAACAGTGGAAACGGGGGCGAGAAAAAAATAAAATAAAAAAAAAACGCGTTGCTAAGGGTGACTGCAGTCAATAAGCTGCCGCAGCACAGAGCACGCGGAATCTGAATGACGTGTACAATGAACATTTTGCACTGTGGTGACTGTACCCAAATGATTTTTTTGAATCAATATCGATATAATTTGACATTTGTAAACCTTTTTGTAAAAATTAGCTATATAAAGTGTGCTCAGCGTATATTACTTTCTAATGAACTTAAGGGGAGAATTTGAAGGCGCATTCAATGGTGTCAATGTTAAAGTACTTTTAGAATGAAAAGGCAAAGAAGTTTGAGAAAATATAAAAAGCAGTTTTTCCAGAAAAAGTCAAGATTTAGCATATACAACATTTAGAATAGCAGTTGCACAGGTTACCCTACATCTGTGCGGTCATTTTGATTTAATATATATCATAGTAAAAAGTGTCGTTTTTGTCTTCAAAATTGCGATTGTTTGATTTTCAACAAAAACCATGAGGGGTACCTCATGAAAAAACGTGAATTTTCGACGATTTGGATCGATCCAAAACAAATATAAATAAAGGTTCAGGATGTAAATTGTGATCGATAGCAATCATTTGGCACTATTCCGAGCATCCAAAACGGCTTAGAAGACAAGATATTGAGGGTTGAGTTTGAGCGATTTGGCAGAGAAAAGCACCTTTCGTGTTCTATAAATCCACGGCAGCTGATACTAGAGATTTGGTAATAACCTCAAACGATTGCTATCTATTGCGACTACACACTGATCACCATCAGATACCAAGCGATAAAAACTTGGTGCGTGTTTTGCTTCAAACCTCTCAGAAATCATAAAATCTCCACTTGTCATGTCTCGATGTACCTTTTAATAGGCTACCTTTTGAAAGTAATTTAATGTGAATTCTTTAACAATCAGGTACATAGGGACTGAGATACGCTTCGCTTTCTTTTGTCAAATACCTGAAACAGTGTCCAACAAGCTTTGTCATCTAGAAAAAAAAAACATGCTAAAGCCGAGCGGTTTTGAATGCAGTGTTGTGAAATATCCTCCCCTCTATAGATCTGTTGCTACTACACACTTGTAATTAACAATTTTTTATTAGTTTTGTCAAGATCAGTGCATAGTATAACAAGCACTCAATACTATGTACAAGTCTTAAAACTCGGGTTATTGCTTGCTTTACGGCAGCGAGGGTAGATGGTGGGGTCGCTTGATTGTCTCCTTCGCTTTAGTACTTCTTGGTTTACCACTATTGGATTGGTTCTCTGAGATATAGTGTTAGGTGAGAGTAAATGTTTGGTGCTGCTCTGGTGGTCTAGAACTGCTTTTAGCAGGAGAAAATACGGCTCGAATACATCAAATTGTGCTGCGTTCTATATATATTCGAGCACTCAGCATTAATGTAAGTATGCTGTACAACTGTATGTATACACTTTATTTTTCAGTGCTATCGATGTGGTGGTGCATCACTGGAGAGTCAAACCCACAGTTGTAAGCCGTCTATAAACGACCTTGTATACGTAGGATAATTACCGTTTTTATTATAAAACAGATTAATCAAGACAGCTACATCAGTTAAATATCGCATCGTGTCCCACTAAGCTTCATTTGCTTTGGCTAAAATATTCTTTAGGAACCTTTGCAACACTTGTTTCATGCGGGGAGGTGTCATTTTAGGCGAGTATTTGCGTACACGATAATCCAAGCACCTAGCAACAATATCGCTTGTAGGAGAAAATACAGTGGATGTGGGCGTAGTGATAACGGGAGCCGGCAATCTTTCTTCAGGTTGATGGTCTTCCTTTGAGCTCTTCTTTGGCAGCATGACAGATGTAGCTGGTCGACTATAGTAAAAGGAGGGAGACATCCAATTGACGTGCGAGTTCTTTTGTGTTGAGGCAGAATACCAGGTGGGTGACATGGTCATACTTGGTAGAATTGTGTTGGAATAGCTTGGTTGGTAGAGGGAAGGTGGTGGTAATGGCACGGCAGCAGCAGCAGTGATGGAGCTTAGCGATGGGAGCTTGATTAAGCGAGGATTTTGCTCTTCAAATTGGATGTGGGAAACGAGATTCATGTGTGGGCTGCTTTGCTGCTGCTGTTGTTGTTGTTGTTGCTGTCCGAAATAGCGATATCCACTACGCATGGCAAACTCAGGCGGTATGATGTCCAGTGTTACATGCTTTTTGTTGTGCAAATGTTGAAAGGTTTGTAATATCTCTGTGTCTACATGGTTCCATAAGCAGAACGTTAGCTATTGTTCCTATTACAAGCAAGCTCAAAAAGAACCATTACCATAAACATATTCTAAAAAAACCCTGTTTCTAAACATCTTCTTTTCTCGTATGCGGCTGACAATCTTGTGCCAAAAGTTGGTTCGTGTGCTCCAGTAAATCCAGCCAAACTGCATCAAGACAACGATTTGACCTGCTTTTTCGTCCCAGCGTAAAGCAGCATCAATGGAAGCCATGCTGTTGTTTGTTTGCGATGATCTGTTGCTGTTGCTATCGTCCAAAATTACAATCAAATGCTTGATGCATCGCACCACGAGGCCCTGTTGAGTCACTCGCATCAGTCCAAATTCGTGGTCTTGGAATATAGCTGTGATTGTTCTACAGTCCACTTCATCCGCCAAGAAATCAGAGTCGTCTAAATCACTGGGTATAGGGAACACGGAGAGTATGATGGCTATTTCAAGGGTCGATTGCTGCCATGAATGGTATGAGGCGAGTATTCTTCATGCGTGCACAGAATGGACGTACCGGTAGACTGCCAACGAGCAAGTAAATGACACTGATATTGTACAGCACGCGAAAGGCAAACATAAAGGGCACCTCAAGCTCTGGCGGTGTCTCGCTTGCATTCCTGTACCGTTGGCGTTGTACTTCAAGTCTATCACAGATGGATTGAGACAGCTTTAAGGCTTTGGGCAAGTTTCCTGGTGTGGAGGGCTGTGTACATGAGACGTGTGATGAGTGCTTTGTATCTATGGTGGAGCGAGTGATGGCATACCGATGACAAGGCTAAATCGCTTCGAACAAGCAGCACTGCATTGGTCAAATCAAAGGGTAACTGAAATACGTCAATTACACGAAGAAACTCTGTAGAAGATTTAGCCCACGTATGCATTGCCTCTGATTGCTACACGCTTACCTTGCTCCCAGCTACCGTACATCTGTTCAAGGCTCTTGCCTTCGGGTAAAACTACTTTCAAAGCCCAATCCCATAGCTCTACAGCGTGTCTCATGCAATCTGCTGCTTGACTGAGTATCTGTAAGGCGTTGTCGACACCACCCATACAATAAGAATCAAGACCTTCGCCGCCACGATCTGGGTATGCCATCAGCTTTCTGCGCTTCTCTGTTGAGGAAGATGATGAGATAGTTCGAGTGCGTTTGTTGTTCTGGTTGATGGCATCACTACTGACATGGTCCTCTGCATCACTGCTATCATCGCCAGTCGCAGGAGATGGTGGTTCACAGTACTCAGGCTGTAATGCTGTGTTGATGTCTTGATAACCATGATCCTTTGAGCCTGTTGGTTTTATGGCGCAAATAGGGATTAAGCAAGATTTTTCCTGAGAACCAGCATCGTCCAACATGCAGACAGCACGGTAGTACTCGTTTGACAAGCGAATGAAATCGGCAGTGACAGCCTTGAATTCAAGCATGAATACAATAGAGATGTGCAACAGCTGAGGCGTATGATGGTGTGTATCGATATGCAGACGGTGCCGTTTTTGATTTAGATGCTGAAATCGACTGCTGTAAGCCGGTATGGATGGTGATTTGCTGTATCCGCAGCAGTCTAGCATCATGTTGGTGAATGTGGACAGTTGTTGCCACTCTCTGTGTTCAATGTAATACTGTTGACCCAGCAACAGGTATTGTTCAAATAGATTATAGGGTATAGATATGTACTGCTTTCCGTCTGTCGATTTCACTGCGGGATGTATGTCTGAATCCGTCAATACAATGCGCTGTTTGCATAGCCTGGGGAACAGCTCTGTCACTAGTATGCGAATGTACTTTTTGCTCTCTGTCTGGCTCAATGCTTGTGCCCCTAGAACGAGCAGCTTGATGGCTCTGATCTGTTTCACCCATGTTAGCAGTGTCCCATTCATGCAGCGCTCATCACCCTACCAAATATTTGTACGCATGTCTCGAGTAATTGTGTATGTAATCAAACAGTGCCTGATAGGCTCGAATGGCATCCTTCTTTTCCAGCGAGGCTGCCGAGAAACGAATGAGTCTGCAATGTCTTGCTGCTAATCCTGTGGTATTACCTGCAATTGTCTCGATGATGGTGAACTGAATCAAGGCTGGCAAGGACGCAAAAAACACTGTATAACAAAAAAGCACTCAGTACATGACATAAGCACATTAATTTGGAATGTGTATTACAACTGATATCTGTGTTCCTTGCAGGATCAATGTGATCCGAGAATTCAGTTATGTAAGCTACGAATATTTTATTTTCAGCACCATTGGCTTGGCTAGTGGTATACCATCATCTTTATGTTAGCAACTATACATTTGGAGTGAGCTTAAGCAAGCAACTTACAGCAATATGAATGTTTGCAATGCCTCTTCCATGTCATTCATGCGTATGGCTCGTTTGTGCTTTTCAAACTGAAATCAGACGTTAGTGTGTGTGTGTGTTTCTGTAGTATTGGCAATTATTTACGCACTTCAACTTCAAACGAAAAGACAGCAGCCTGTCTTTGCTGTTGCTGTTGTCTCTGTGAAAGCTGCTGTGATGATGGACTCTGATTGCTCAAGGTGCTGCCATGGGACGCAAGTTGAGTGATATTGTACATGGAGATAATGTATAAAAAGAAGAGTGAGAAAACGAGAGAAAAGAAGGGATTTCCTTGTATCAGGAAGAGAAACAGGGAGCCACCTTCTTTTTAGGGCAGTTGGTAGCACAGCGAGCCATTATCAAATAAGCTCGAATGGCCATGTTTGGGACTGGGTTAGGTAATCAATGCGCACATTAGTCATTGTGATTAGCTGACCCTGATGGGCTTTTGGCTGTGATTTGTAAGTCGACCTTGCTGAATGATCCGACCTTTTGCCCTGTGCTCAAATTTCCCGAAGACCTTCTCCTTTGCACTTGCATGCTGTCATGATGAGGCAGCAGACACAAGGATCATTTCAATCTGGACCTTCCTGCCTGTCATCTTTTTCAGCGCAAAATTTACCGAGAAAGCAATATACATAGACGCCTTCTTCATGTTAGACGATTCATTTTTCTCTTCTCGCACTTATTTTAAATAGCATACACTTGGATTTTAAAGATGAAGGACATTCTTTCGCCAGCAACACAGCATGCATATCTTGATTTCGATTTCTCAGATTTTATTGACAAAAATTTCGACATGTCAAATGACTTTCTTCCGAACACAAAACCACTGCTGCTGTCTCCGTCTGTCGTGTCCTCTTCTTCCGTAGCAAGCAATGCGCATCTGGACGACTTGTTCTCTGACACTGCTTCCAACAGCAACTACACATTGGAACACAGCCCCTCTTCGGCCTACCTCAGCAATCCCCTGTGGTCCAGCATCGAGGAACTGGCCTACTGCCATGCCAGCAGAAAGGAACCAGTCGCCTCCCTGTCCTGCATTGACACCTTCATCAAAGACCCCAACAGTGATCTGGTTGAGCTTGTCCAGCAGTCGCAAGCAGAAAACGACCTCTTTCAACACTTGATCATGGATAGCTTGGTTAACCAGCCACCACAGTATGACTATTACCATCAGCAGCGTCTGCATTACGAGGCACAGCAGAGGTATTACCAGGAACAGCAGGTCATGGACTTGTTCAAGCCCAAAAGCTACGTTGCGCCTGCCAATCCACCCAAGAAGCGAAAGCAATCCTCTACTACCAAGCGAAACTCGACGAAATCCAGCGCTACATCGCAGTATTCCTCGGTAAACAATACGCAGTACACACACAGCGATCAAGTCAATGCGCAATTGCTGAAAGAGCTTATCCGTCAAGCAGGAAGAAACGCAAAGCATCCGATGAACAGTAGTTTGGGCTTTGACATGGCAGCAGCGGCAGCAGCAGCAGCAGCAGCAGGACCTTCTCCCAACAAAGGCTTGATTATATCTCCTCCTCTTCCTCCTATTACTACTGCTTCGGCATCTTTGGACCTTCAGCAGTACACATCACCCAGCATGAACGGAAATTATCCAGCAAATCATACCATGAAAAGCAGCTCATCGAATAACAGTAGCAGCAGATACTCGCACAATCTACCTTACAAGATCCAAACCAACCCCATGAGCAAAAAGTCCAAACAGCAAAAGACACACCCGCATCATCCATACCAGCGCTCTTCTTCTTTTACCACCACCAGCAGCAGCAGCAGCAGTAGCAATGTCATGGGAAAACCATCCATGTATTCATCCGACATATCGCAAGCGCAACTGCTGGAAATCCAGGCTATTTCTCGGGCACAACAAGACTTTATTCGAGCTCGCGAGCAACAAGAGGCAGAAAAGGGATTGCTGATGAAACACCATCATCACCATCATCCGCATTCAAAGAAAGCAGCTCATTAAGCGCCTATCACTGTACCAACGTTATACATATCATATCACCCACACACCCCTCTTTTACATATATACATGCTTTATATCTATTCAATTGCTAAATAAAATCTTCCACTCGTCTAATCATCAATTTCATGCATTCATTCAATTCGCAGGATTTCATCCTATGTAATTAGTAATGTGGCTTAGTATCGGCTTGCTTGTCGACATTGAAAAATATTCCCCAGAACAGGCTTTCTCTCTCTCTTCATCCCCTTTGATTCAATATGAAATTAGATGCTAAAGCACTTCGTTACATGTCCTCCGAGGACTTTCGAGTTTTGACAGCTGTAAGACAAGAAACAAGCACCCCCTCCGTCATAAGCCGACAGACATTTGTGTTGACACAGACATTACATTTAGGTCGAAATGGGCTCCAAAAACCATGAAGTCGTTCCCAGCTCACTCATTGCTCAAATTGCTCAATTGCGCCATGGTGGTGCCCACAAGCTTGTGGGCGATTTGGCCAAGAGAAAGCTCATTGCCCGTGTGCAAAACATGAGTTGTAAGTTGTTAATCGCTGATAGATTGAACCTGTAGCACTCATATATTTTGTTAGATGATGGCTACCGTTTGACATATGGTGGCTACGATTACCTCGCATTAAAGACGTTTGCCAAGAGAGGCACTGTCTACTCTGTTGGTAATCAGATTGGTGTAGGCAAAGAATCCGATATTTACTTGGTTGCTGATGAGGATGATAATCAACATGTATTAAAGCTTCAGAGGTAGGGAGAAAGTGTGGCTCTAGACAGGATGTCGTAGTCTCATTGCTCTTCTTTTAGACTTGGCCGTATGTCTTTCCGTACCATCAAGTCTAAGCGTGATTACCTTCAAAAGAGAAAATCAGCATCCTGGATGTACATGTCTCGACTGGCTGCTATGAAAGAATACGCCTTTATGAAAGTACTGTACGAAAACGGCTTTCCTGTGCCTGAACCCATTGATCAAAGCAGACATTGTGTTGTGATGGGTCTGATTGATGCCTTTCCATTGCGTCAAATCGAGGAGATTGGCAACCCAGGCAAGCTCTACTCTGAATTGATGAGCATGATTGTCAAATTGGCACAGTACGGCTTGATTCACGGTGATTTCAATGAATTCAACATCTTGATCAAGAGCGACGGATCTCCCGTCTTGATTGATTTCCCTCAAATGGTGTCTACCTCTCATATCAATGCTGAATACTACTTTAACCGTGATGTCGAGTGTATCCGTGTCTTTTTCCGTCGTCGATTTGGCTATGAAAGTGCGTTATATCCTAGATTCACACACGATGTCAACCGTGAATTCAGTTTGGATGTGCAAGTGGCTGCCAGCGGTTTCAGTAAAAAGATGCAAAAGGAGTTGGAAGACTATCAAGAAGAAATCAAGGACATGTCATCTGACGAGGAGGACGATGATGATAGCGATGAAGACGAAGAAGACGAAGACGACGAACAGCAGCAACCCACCAAAGATATACCAGAAATGACTGAAGAGGAAAAGATGGAGGAAAAGATGAGAAACATCCGTCTTGGCAACACAGAGCCCACATCAGAAGAGGAAGAGTCTGAAGAAGAAGCTGAATCATCCCAAGAAGACTCTGATGAGGAGGATGAGGTGGATGAAGAGACAGAATTGGCCAGACGCAGCGAAAAGATTGAAAAGCTCAACAATCGTGATTACAAGGCTCATCGTGATGTGAAGCCCAAGAAGACTATCAAGAAATCAGGCACAGCAGCAGCATCAGCAGCAGCCAAAGAGGAAGCTGTCAAAAACAAGGTTGCTCGTGCGCTCAAGAGCCAGACCAACAAGCAAAACATCAAAAACACACGTGGTAACAACCTCAAAAACAAAGGAAAAAGAAGAGACAAGGCTGATTGTAAAGGTGGTGGAATCTTTGATTAATCCTTCTTCATTCAATTTCATGTATCATATTATTCAATAAAAAACATAGAATCTTTATATATTACACTTTATGCTCAGGATCTACTTGTAGTCGTTCTAGCCACTCTTTGAAATTCTTCGAGTCGATTTCATACTCTTTGCCAACTTGATTTATCAGGGATCTATACAAGCAGTAGTGTTAGTTTAGCTACAGCCTGTGTAATAAGTGCACTTGCATCTATAATATACCTCTCTTGCAAATGCTCTTGCGCCGTCTTCATTTCTGCTTCGATACGCTCTGCCATGTCCATTTTCTCCTTGAGCTTCACTTTTTGTTCTTCAATGTACTGCAATTCCGTGTGCTCCAGATGATCTACAATAGGACGCTCATAAGAAAAGTGCCCCTCCCATCCGCAAGGACCATCCTCCTTCTTACCTCGCAAAGCATCCACAGATTGTATAACATTGTCAATGCCGTCATGCACCTCGGGTATGTCTTGTGGTATTGGGATATGCTGTTTGTGTAATGACGACTCCCATTTCTTCACCAGTTTATCCAATGTCTCTCTGATATCCACACACACGTTCTCCACTGATTCTTTTGACAGGTAATTCACTGATTCTAATATATTTACAATTTCAGATAATGCCTCTCCCAAGGACTATGATTTCGTGAGTACGTGTCATGCAGATACATGGCATTACAGCCAAAGCTACTTACTATGGATGTATATGGGCTCAGGGTGTTTTTGATGATGGCTGCATCCTCCAGTGTATGATCATTGGTGGATCCATTAGTGGCGGTTTGGCTGCTTGTCTTGAAGGGCTGCAATTGCTCCAACTGTAGCCTCACTTTCTCCTTCTTGATGCCATCTAGTAATTGCTCAATCTTTTCTCTGTTCTCGTCTTTTGCCTGCACTCTGCTATCTCGGATGGCTCTATTTCCAGTTTCGTTGGCATGTATCAAACTACGAAGCGTCCCTATAGCTTTTGCCTGCAACCTTCCACTTAGTCTGCTTTTCCAAGGCAGTGGGTTTCCACTCTCCTCCAGCACTTACTATTTTCGCTTCGTAATCCTTCATGATTGATTCTTTATTGGCAGGCGCTTCAAAATCTTTGGAGGATGTGATGTTCTTGAGAAGAGCGTCGGCTTGGTTTATCAGGGACTGTAGTTCGACATCCACTTGCTGAGCAGCCGCTTTGACCCGTATATTCTTTCTAAAGCAAAGATTGTTAATTGAAACTGGAAATGCATGCTATACAGTCAAGCACATACGCTACAGCAGATTGGACCACTGGATCGACATGCACTTCTCGGATGCGCTGGATCAAGGCGCTCTCTGATTCTCTAATCTTCAGTTCCAATTCGTCCTTTCGCTCAGTCAACTGCTCAATCTCTTGCTTCTGTTTGGATGCATTTGCTTGAATGTCTTCGTACTCTTTTGTCTCTAGTATCTGAAAAACATGATTTTCCGGTTGTCGCATGTTGTTGACTTGCTGTAGCAGTGCGTTTACCATCTGATGTGTGTGCTGTTTATCATGCTTCTCGGGTAATCTGTCTATTAAATGCTTGATCTGCTTGATTTCTGCTTCACTGATGAATTTCTGCATCTCGAACTGTCGTTTGATGTAAAACTCTAGCTTCTTGCAAATCATGTCAGGCGTTGTGGGCAGTAACTGAATGAGATCGCGTCTGCGTCCTAGTAGAATCGAGGGATTGGATGCATCTGGTTTGTGGGCAGTACTAGGCTGTTTCTGTGATTGCTTTGGTTGTGTGCATTTATACTGTGCTTGCTTTCGTCTCAATTCAACGAGAGAGCTCTTTTTCACTTCAATTTGAGCCCGGGCTTGTGCTAATCTGGATTCTACGACACTGTATTAATGTGCTACCCCTCATCATACGCAGAATTCAAATTACCAAGGCTTTTTATGTCAATTATTTTCTGCTCATTTCTCTTTTTGCATTCATAAAACTTTGACTTGTGATCCATTTGTTTTCAAATCTGAAAAAAAAGGAGAAAGAGAGAAAGAGAAGAGACGAGAAAGCCTTTCGTTTCACAAAATCTCCGCGAAATTCAACGTTTGTGGAATGCAATGTGTGCTTTTATTCAAATGGATGGTATTTTCGAGGTAATTTGCAGTGGAAAGGTATTGTTGTAGAGCAGAACGGTCATAAAGTAGGCTTCTCTGAATTGGATTTGCAAGCAACGGACTTCAGCGTGCTTGCTATTTGGTTTGCCAATTGAGGTGGTAGCTGTGCTATTGCTTGCGGCAATAACTGAGCAATGGAAGGTGGCAATGGGTATTTTGTGGGATCCAATAGATGCTGGCGTATTGTGTCTTGCAACTGTGATTGAGTATTAGCAGAAGGCGATGGAGAGATAGGTGATGTGCTGTGAGATGTGGGGCTAGAGGCAAGGTCGTCATCTTTGAGATCTGGCATCGGTTCTGTTGCAGCCTCTGTCATTTCCGCTTTGATTTCCTCTTTTTTGACCTGGGCAAGATGACTATCAGATGCTTGCCCTTGTTCCTCTTCTCCATCTGCGTTGAATTCATCTTGCTCGTCCTCATCATCGTCGTCCTCCTCCTCCTGCTCCTCTTCGTCGTGGTGTTCAGCTTCCAACTTCATGTGCTTGTGCGATAAAGTAGGCGACACTGTTTCTTTGGATGTTGAATTGGATCTCTTTGCTTTCTTATAGACTCCCTGCTTAAACTGCGTCTCTGCAGCTTCATCAATGGTCCAAAAGGCACCTTTCCCGGGCTCAGAATCCTTGCGTGGCACCTTGACGAATGCCTTGTTGAGGGAGAGATTATGGCGTATTGAATTCTAGGCAGGACATGGTAAGCAAAGTCAATTACTATCGGGGCGAATCCCATGATCTCACCTGCCATCCATTAGACGCCATTTGGTAGTACGGGTAGTTGGTTGTGATGAACGTGTAAATGCCATGAAGTGTCATCTTTTTGTTTTTGTCTGAACTGATGGCTTGGGCAATCAAAGATGCATAAGAGTACGGTGGCTTGCTGTCTTTGGATGCGTATAGCGTAATGTCGTCTGCTGGAGACATGGACTTGGCCCAGCAATCTTCTTTGGGTGGCGACAACTGGATAGAGGGCCTCTTTCTCTTGGCTTGATGCAGTGGGCGCTTCTTTTCCAGTTGCTGTGGTGCTGATATGTATCCGGCGCTTTCGTTCTGTGGCGCTTCTTCGACATCCATGCGTGGCAGCAGAAAGACAAACGACAGGTCGCCTATCTGGATCTTTGTCCTATTTTGCAATGTAAGCCAATCTTGTGGCAACATGTATAGAGCACGCTTACTTGTTTTCCAATGGCACAGTGGCGCCCTTCTCAACAAACTGCTCATTGACAAATGCGCCATTCTTGCCGTATATCATCAATTCAAAGCGCTGCGTTGAGAAATTGTAAAACAAGCGGGCATGCTGCCTCGACACCGACTTGATGTTGCCTAGTGGAATATCGACGCTGTCAGGCTTCTTGACCCGTCTGCCCAAGGTCACTTGCAGAGTGCGAATGTAGTAGCAGAAATCCTCGCTTTCAAGCTTCGCATAGGCCTGCACAGGAGCTGCTGATTCCGATGTTTGTTTGTTATCAATGGCTGATCCTTTTGTTGTTGCTGTTTCAAAAGTGGCCATTCTCCCTGTTGATGTTTAAGCAAAGAGAGAGAAAGAAGAAACATAAATAGAAAATCCTTCTTGTTTCGTCAAGACGGGATCACTTCAACTGCTTGTGTTTGGGACAGCTGCTTCAACTGCTATTTTTGAAAGCCAGGCTGCTTTTTGCATTTCATGTAAATTTTTTCCTCCATTTCTCTTTAGCAACAACGCGAAACAGACAAGCATGGACGAGCCACAAGCGAAACGAGTTCGACTAAGCTCTCCTACAGAGTCAGTGACAGAAGCTGCAAACGGTAAAGCGGATTCCACAGACCTGTATCTCGACACGATTGATAGACACATGTTGGATTTCGACTTTGAAAAGGTCTGCTCCGTCTCCTTATCACAAATCAACGTGTATGCCTGCTTGACGTGCGGCAAATACTACCAAGGCCGCGGAAAGTCTTCGCATGCCTACTTTCACAGCATGGATAAAGACCACCATGTGTTTATCAACTTGCAGACACTGAAGGTGTATGTGCTTCCAGATGGATACGAAGTCGATAATGCTTCCTTGAACGACATTAAAGTGAGTTTCTATGCGCAAGATGTGATGTATATGTATACTAACAGCAGCATTGCTTAGTATGTGCTGAACCCCATCTTGACCAAGGCGCAGGTGCACGAGCTAGACACAACACTCAAGATGTCGTACGATTTGAACAACAAGAAGTACTTGCCTGGGTTCATTGGTCTGAACAACGTCAAAGCAAACGATTATGTCAATGTCGTCATTCAAGCATTGGCCCACATTCCCTCCATCAGAGACTACTTTATCCTCGAAGATTTTGAAAAGAAGGGCTCATCTCAACTCGGTATGTTTTGTATACTTGGGCTTAAATGAGTGTACCTTGGAACTGACCTGGAGGTGGCATTAGTGTGTAGATTCAGTGCATTGATCAGAAAGATGTGGAATCCAAAGGCATTCAAGGGACAAGTCAGTCCTCATGAGCTTTTGCAGGAAATCTCCAATGCCAGTCAGAAAAAGTTCAAGCTGACAGAGCAGAGCAATGCCATTGACTTTTTGTCGTGGTTCTTGAATACGCTTCACAAGGATCTGGGAGGAACGAGAAAGAAGAACAGCAGTAAATACCAGCCATCGTCTTTTCCGACCACACAGTTGATCTAATCACCCGAGTCTTTTTTTACTAGGCATCATTTACAAGAAGTTCCAGGGAGAAGTCAAAGTGGAATCGCAAGATTTTGGATCAGCTGGAGCACCTACCGAGAAGGAAGCATTGCTGCTGTTTGACGACGACAAAGAAATCAAATCCACAACCTCTCCCTTCCTGTTTTTAGCCCTCGACTTGCCTCCAGCACCCTTATATCAAGACGAAAAGGACAAGGAAATTGTGCCTCAAGTGCCATTGACGACTATTCTCGCCAAGTTTGACGGCCACAAGGTGCAGGAAGTGGCAAATCAAATGAAGAGATACAGCATCACTCGTTTACCGCAGTTTCTCATCTTCCACATCAAGCGATTCAACAAAAACAGTTGGACCAGCGAAAAGAACCCAACCATTGTCAATTTCCCCATCAAAAACTTGGATGTGTCCAATTTCACAACGGATCCAGATGCTGAGAAACTAGGAGACCACTATGATTTGCTGGCCAACATTTGTCATGAAGGTAAACCCGATGCAGGCAAGGGTACCTACAAGGTCCATGTGCGCCATCGTGGCACGGGGCAATGGTATCAAATTCAGGATTTGATTGTAGAGGAAATCATGCCGCAAATGATCTTCATGTCGGAAAGTTACATCCAGGTAAGAGGCATATCAGTGCGCTTATCGTGTTACACTGTGTATATATTAATCATGACTATAGATTTGGGAGAGAAAGAAGAATACAAAAGCATAAAATGTGAATAAAAGGATAGTCTCTAAAGCTGCTTTTTGAGGAATTCGTCTGTCAAACTATCGGCTTCACGAATATCAAAGTCCTGTGGATTGTGTGTGATGAGAATCAGAATTGCTAAAGTCATCCAACATGATATCCTTACTCTCATGACATCAATCTTTTCTTGGAGGAATGTCTTGGCTGATGCGTACTATGTGTTGCAAGTGTGTCATTCAAACCAAATCCCACGCTTATCACTGCTATAGCACTTACCAGCATATTAACCTCGGCCTTGGCTGTGGATGGAGACCAGTAAATGAACACAAGAGGGAAGTTGGTTCTGCCATCATCATGCTTCAACTAAGGACGCAATCAGTCTTCGTTAGTATAAATATATAGCATGCAGACCTTCACTCCTCTTACCTCGTAGCTCAAAATGATGAAACGAGGTGTATTTTCAGGTAATTCTATACAGGATCACGTCAACAACTGGGAAACCATGAAATATACATTCAAGATAACCAATACCTTCAACCAAATCTTCCAATGTAATATCATCATACACCTCATCCTCGACGATTTTCAAGGTCTTGCGGTCGATTTGTACTAGAGAGTCCACATCAATGTACCTCTCTCGTTTGTAAGCCATTTCAGAAACACTTACAAACAAAAGCTGCGTTTCCACTTTCATATTTAGCAAAACGGAAATCCTTGATCTTTTGCACCAAGTCGGCATCAATATCACAGGTGGACGTGGCGCTCTAGTGAACCAGAAATGATGAGACGGCGAGGTTTCTTTTTTGTTTCTATCGTCTCATTATTACCATAGTATGTAAGCAAGTATTTCAAAATGGAAAGAACTCTGGTTTTTCTTGATGATATTCAGGGTTTTTTAAACCAAAAGATGAGGAGTTTAAAGAATGGTATAACAACTATTGGCAATGACATACCACCACTGCCTCATTCTTGAATGCTGAATCAGAGAGTCTTTGAATAGAGCATAAAGTAAAAAAGTCAATGAAATGTGATAGCTTCAGTCTGTATTATTTGTTGAAGGAGGTGTCCTCGATCAAAATGCTGCGATAACCCACCGCCTAATAAAGCTCATGATAGTAAATGTTGCTCGCCATGATGTCCTCTACTTTAATTTGAAGCCTGTAAATAGCAGTAAAGCATAGACAGAGCAGTACTCCCGTCTGATCTGATGCGTGCCTGGGTATTCTGTCAGCCTTCAATCGAGTAATACTCAACATTGGGGTGTCCGACATGCCAATGTCGCAATATGACAACCAACATTTGCCATTATAGACGATGAAAATGGCTTCATTTAGTACTACCGCAAAGAGTATATGTAAGCGCCTTTGATTTACCTATAAATGTAGCAGCATTGGATGCATTGCGTCTTTGCTAAATGAAATGATGAATCAGTGAAATGCTGAATAATTGCATGATTGAACCCCAGCGTATAAAAAGCAGAGAGGTTTGCACTCGTGGGATAAAATTTTTTCACTGTGTTCTTTGCATATACTACATACATTTTACAAAAATGAAGTCTGTCCGTGTCAATATCGAAAACTTTGATCAAGAAGTCAACAAGGCTGTTGAGTCTGGCAACCCCGTCTTTGTCCTCTTCTTTGGTACCGAGACTCCCGAGACCTCTGAATCCTGGTGTCCTGATTGTGTCATTGCTGACCCTTTGGTCCGTAAAGCCATCATCCCCATTGAGAATGCCATTCTTTTGGAAGCTCCTGTTGGTGCTCGCAACGACTGGAAGGGCAACACTGCTCACCCTTACCGTGTCCGTTTCAATGTCCCTGCTATTCCTACCTTGTTCAAATGGTCTGCTGTAAGTGTTTATATTGACGCATTGCTAATATACTGTGCTAATGCTTCTTTCTTCAACAGGCTGGACCTGGTGAAAAGTTGGTCGAGGAAGAGTGTGCTGATGCTAACAAGCTTGCTCAATTTGTTGGCAATTAGATTGTTGTATTATTATCAAAATAAAATGTGTTTATCAGATCATTTGGCGGGTATCAGATGGCAATTGATATGAGGATCTCTCTGCAGGAAATGGTTTATATATTGAAACATTGTCTGTGCGGAATGATTTGCAATTACGTGTGGGGCTGGTAGAAACTTATCTCTTGATTCTCTCGCATCATTCTGTATCAAACATTAAATGTGCAATAATAGACTCCAGCCTCATCTTTTACTGGCTTTTACAGGCCTGTCAATTCCTCGCTCTTTACCGTTCAACTTGGATTCATACAGCTAATAGGTCCGTATATATGACAAATGTATTCAAGAGGGTATCATGTAGCTCAAAGTGTCTAAATAGATCTCACAAACTTCCCCACAGCTACTTTAGTAAGCTATACGCCTGCTTGAAGATTTTTTTTTTTAGGGCAAATAAATGCTTTATTTAAAGTCCTTTTCGTCACCTAGCTAAAGGGAGAGGGGAAAAGACTGGATATAATGGGGAGACGAACTATAGAGACTGATGAAGGTTTTCTTGGGAATGTAAGGTTAAAAGAGATTTTCGAAGGTGATAAAGGAGAATGGTAGGTAAGAAAGCGGTGTCATGGAAAGCCTGCTTGAAGATCCATCCGCCTGCAAAAAAAAGGGTTCAAACTCAGTTTGGCACTACAGATGCAGGATGCTCCAAAACCTGTTTTGGGATCCCAAAATCACTTTTTGGTCAATTGCTTCAAATTTTCTTAAGTTAATTCAGGTATGTTTATAACAAAGATAGCATCTTCAAAGAATTCTCCATCTAGCCATGCAATTTTTGTAAATATATTACACCAAAAATGTTGCGCAATGATGAAAAAACTAAAATCACGTTTTTGCCAAATAAGACAAGTTTTTACTAGCCAAACATGTCAAATAAGGCTTGTATACAAGAGTTTAAAAAATTCCCAACATTTTGAGCTTAGGAACACCTTAATGAAAAATGGCTCCTTTACCTTTCAAAATGGCATCAAAGGAAATTGATGAAAAATCATGCATGGTAGCAAGGGATTTGAGCTCGATTTTCAATGAAAAATCAATGACCAAAAAAAAACGAAAAGAAAATACAGCAAGCATCTATACAATCAGAGAAACGGTTTGAGCTATTTTTCTGCGTTTTCAACGCGTTGTAACTGCTTCAAAAAATCCTTTAAAGTTATCGTCTTTGACGCGATTTAGGTGAATAATTGCTTATTATCAAGCGATTATGCTATACATGCTATAGTCTTTAATGTATTCAAACGTTGATCTAGCTCATACTGCTTGTATATTTAGCCGCAATGTGCAATAGCTGGGATCACAAAAGTTTATTTCGTTGGCACGGTGTCCTGGGCAGCTTTTTATTTGAAACAAAGCATCGAGTAATCACATCAACAGCAGTAGAAATCTATCCAAATCCAATACCAACTTTATCAATCAAGTGCATAGGCAGAGAACTATCTAGTGTGCTACTCACAATGCCTCAAGACCCAGCCAGAGCAATGGTTCAATGAGCACTGAGAAAGGCAAACTGAACATTTTGGGTTACATGGTGGACCTGAAGTTCTTTCTCAGCGAAATAAAGTAGGACGCGAAGCAGCTAAATTTGATTTTTTTCTTCTTCCTTCTCTTCTCTGTTACTATTTTCATTCCAGGTTGGCAAGTATGATCTCTATTACTTCAAGTAAGTGCTTCTGCATTGTTGATTGCATGAGCCAAATCTAATCGTTGCAACTAGTCTTTTTCTGGATCGGCGTATTGACTGTCTGCCCCTACCTTGCCCTAGTTGCTTATGGTGCTTATGGCTGTCCCGAACAAAACTTAAAGCAAAAGTATAATGCCAAGTGGTAAGTAATACCTCAGTGATAATGAGGGGTTTATAGTAAGATGAGAGAGTATAGGGCTTTGGTCACTGGCGGTTCATCTGGTATTGGTGCTGCTATTGTTCGCAAATTTGCTGGTCAAGGTTTGAACGTTGTCATTGTTGCTCTCGATGATGCTGTGTTTGCCAAGTTCAAGGAAACCATTACAAAGGAGTTTCCCAACGTTGAATTCCGTTTTGTCGGCTGCGATCTCTCTGAGCCCACTGGCGAGACCTACTTGAACGCTGTCAAGCAAGCTACCTCTGATATTGATGTGCAAATTTTGTGTAACAATGCTGGTTTTATCACTACTGGTGGCTATGCTGATGTCGCCATGAAGCGCGAAATGGACAACTTCCATACCAATGTCACCTCTGGTTTGATTTTGACTCATCATTTTGCTGATGAAATGCTCAACAAGGGCCTCAGAGGTCTCATCACCTTCACATCTTCCAGTGCTGGTTTTATTCCCAACCCTATGTCTGCTTTGTACTGTAAGTTAACTTGATGAGCATTGAAAGTAACTGAATGCTAAAAGACATGGAATGATTTGCAGCTTCCTCCAAGATCTTCCTCACCACTTTTGCTGCCTCAATTGCTGCTGAGTTAGCCGAGGCCAAGATTGATGTTCTTGTTATCGTAAGTCTACATTGGACATGCCGCTTAAATAAGCTCTAATTCTGTGAATAGCATCCTTCTCCTATCGACTCCAACTTTTACAGCAATGCTGGCAAGATGTCTGCTCTCACTTCTGCCCAAAAGTTGTCATCTCCTCCTTCTGTTATTGCTGATACCATCTGTCGCAATGCCGGTAAGATTGTCGTCTCTGATCAAGGACCCATCACTGTTGTTATGAAGATCTTCATGACCAAGGTTTTGGATTGGAACGTATTTACTGAGATTATGAAGCTTGGTCTTCGTCTCAATGGTGATTACAAGGCCATGAAGGTTACTCGTCCTCTCAAGAGAGAGTAAAGAAGAGAAATTTGTAAATACGCAATAAAATTTAATACATGTCCATTGGACAGACCCCTATACAAAGAATACATTCAAGAAATCAGTTGGTATAACTGTTGTTTCAAGTCAGATGTGAGTTGATGAAGTTACTGTAGAAGATGGCACTGTATGTTGAAACGAGCATGTCTGTCATGTTTATGATATGGCAATCGTGTCCGACACTCAAATCCAGTAAAGTTCGCCGCACCAATTGATAATGCTATTAGGATGCTGCATCAAAAACGTCGGCCAAAGGGTATCCAAATAGTCACACTTGCGGTTGTGCGGGCAATCAGCAAGCGGCAGCAGGAAGGGGAGAGAGGGAAAGATAGCCATATGGAGCCGTTGGTGGCAAAAGTAATCACATCCTCTTTCGAACTGACCAATATGGTACGTATAAGATATGACAGTGGTAGATGATCATCAACAACGAGACAACGCAGCACGATGGGAACTCGAGTGGATGGATTGGAAAATGTACAAGTAGATGGATGGATGATCGCCCCTTATTACAGATGTTGCAACATGAGTCTATACGAAATTGAAATTGAGCCTGCCAAGATACAATTCAACCTACACCAGCACGTTTGCGACCGAGTTCCTGTCATTGCTGTTGTTTTCTTGCTCTTGTTGATCAAACTCGCCCTATCTACATATTGCAATGGAGAGCATGGAGACTGATTTCACGTTCACTTGTAGGCCGACGCTGCTGTCACTATCAGAACTCGCAAGTTCCTCACCAACCGTTTGCTCCAACGTAAGCAAATGGTCGTCGATGTCATCCACCCTGGACTCGCCAACGTCTCCAAGGATGAGCTTCGTTCCAAGATTGGTAAGATGTACAAGGCCGAGAAGGAAGTTGTCTCTGTCTTTGGTTTCAAGACCCACTTTGGTGGTGGAAAGACCACTGGTTTCGCCTTGATCTACGACAACGTTGAAGCTTTGAAGAAGTTCGAGCCCAAGCACCGTCTTGTTCGCATTGGCCTTGCTGAGGCTCCCAAGGGTGGTCGTAAGCAACGCAAGGAAAAGAAGAACCGCGAGAAGAAGTTCCGTGGTGTCAGAAAGTCCAAGAAGCCCAGAAAGGAGTAAATCTTTTAAAAAATGTATTCGTTTTATTAAAATTGGAGAATATGCTTTCTTTCTTTATCAACTTCAGTCGATGTCGTGTAGTATGTGTGAATGTGTATGTGGATTTGCTGGGATGTGCAGTTACAAATGTGCTTGATGCAAGGGCATCATTGGAGGTTTGCTATACTACAAGTCAACAATGCTTGACCAATGCGTCACTCTGGTATGTAACTGTGGGATCAACATTTAAAATCTCGTGTAGATGTGGCATACAACCAGAATGGCAAAAAGTATAGTTTCAAGACTTCATTTTCTTTGTATCAGAACAAAATGTCGTGGTCCAGCTTTAAAATGCCACATAACTTCAATAGATTAGGTTATCAGGCACACGAGTTTGCGGTATTATGCACATCTAGTAGGAATGTGCTGTGGTGCTTAATGTCAAAGATTTGGTTTGGATATCTCATCAAAGCTCCATATATGGATTTAAAAAACTGCCTTTTATGGAATATAAGCGTGTCTACGGCTTTGTATGGCTCTTTGCCTCAATGAGAATCAGCCTACACAGAGACAGCAGCCTTTTGTTGATCAATTTCCATTACTCATTTTAACAAAATACAGCTACAATCATTTTAATCCTTATGATATTTGTGAATCTGGCTCTTATACGATGATCCACATCATGTATATTGTATAGACGGTTCGCATACGGGCAAGCAGGCAGTATCCTCGTTGAGTTTCCAGAAAATTCAACATCTGTTGTTCGCTAAAATGTAATAGAGCGACAATGACAAAGAAATCATAGAATTTCAATCTCTGATAAGTGATGATTTGCAGGTTCGATTATAAAAAAGCACCTTTCAGACGCTGTCAATGCACAATCAATGAAGCTCTTCGACTATTCTTACATGATTAGTCTTTCAAAATGTAAATTCTCAGATTGGTATTAGAGGAAGCAAGGCAATTTAGGGATCCTACTCAGCATTGAATGGTATGATGCTGTTCTTTGCTGTTGTTGTTTGTAGATGATGTATCATACGCATCTATTGGTTCATCCTCTCAGTTGTCGTACGGGCAGAACATTGTCAAATTTCTATAAAAGCCATCGCAGCACTTTGATCTATTGAAAATCACGTTTTAAGGAGTAACTTCTTTATCGTATGAACAACAAAAGAAGAATCTTGAATTTCCAATCAGTCAAGATGGGGTTACCTGATATGTAAGGTCTTACGAAAATGCATCTTTGATCCAATCAACAGAGTTCCCCAGCTCTTTGAGCATTCATGATGAAATGCAATTTGAAGCAGAACAACACCGAAACCAGCATTATATCATACAATGATTTGAATATTACTCAAACAAGCCTTGTCTAGACTCTTTCCTTCAACGATCGCGATGCAGGATGGTTTCAGTCTTGTGTTTAGCCAATCTCATCTTTGTCTTCTCATTACAATAAGAAGCAAAATCATTACGAATGACAAACCACAGCATGAGTAATGCTCATCAAACGTAGTATTTGTACAGCTTAAATCATTGACTATTTGACAATGATGCTTGAAAGAATTTATGTAACAATAAATGGATCAGATAACGGATCATACTATTATACTACGAACTTTGGTACAGAAACATGTAACGTTAGGAATGAGCTAATCATAGTAGTTCAGACATTAGCTAAGATGGTATGATTCTTTGCGCCATTATCCGTCAGATAGACAGCAATCATTGTCGACTAAGCTTAGCATTGTATGTAATGCTATCTCTGATCTCTCAGTAAACGGCGTTTCTATTCACTAATAACTCAAATATAAGCAATGCCAGCACTGGATACTAGCTCCTCCAACGCTTTCATGTTACTCAAATATGCCTAAAAAGTCGGGTTGGCGACGAATGTGATGACCGGCATGACACAACAGGTCTATATTTGTCTGTATTTGCGCTACATGGAAATAAACTATCGTCCCACTCACACCAATTCCAAGGTCATGATATCATGCTTTTCAGTTACAATAATGATACAAAATGCATATTTCTTGATCTTCTTAGATGTCATCTATGCTAAGGCACAATAGCCATGATTTCATCAGCTAAAAAAAATGTCACTCCATATAGTAATTTTAAACGGAGAAGCACTACTGTCCAAATGCAAATCACTGTTTGGATCAAGAGATACCAAAAGTGAAACTTATTCCACGGCATTAGGTTTAAATCAAGATAAATTTGATAATCAACAGTGTCTTTGTTACACTATTTCATAGAGGAACATCCCTTATGACAGCGATAGATAACTCGTAATGTATTCTAAATTTGTATGTATGTGAATGTTGAATGAATGTTTTATTTTATAGATTAGGGATTAAGATGGTAGTAGATAGAGAGTATGGGAAAAGGTATAATATATATAGCGTCTACACGCCTGTCATTTGATTCCGTAATGTAGACTAAAAGAAAGTAGTATATGTGGTATGGGATGTATAGTAGTCATGTAAAAAAGATATTAAGCGCCAGTATTCGTGCAATCGTATCCAGCTGAAATGACATTGCGCTGACCACCGCAACTCATTGGATCGTAATAGTAGCCAACAACATCAGGATGACTTGTTGTACGGGTAGGATCATTCATGTATTTGTCTGTACTGAATGAGGCCAAAAATGCATCAATGGCAGAACGAGATTTGGATGGAGCAATTGTGCTTGCGGTTGACATGGTATCGTCATCGACATTAGGTGTCTTTTTTGTTGATTTAGTAGGCTTGAAATGGTCAAAGAATCCCATGGTAATGTGTATTGTATAAAGTAAGATGAAGATGTAGAATGAAATGATTGCATTTGGCCAGTGGGTTTTTGTCTCGTATTTATATACAAAAACGTACCGGCTTAAACAGTTAGCCGCTAAACGTCAATTCTAATGATGGATTCACTGAAATTCGCTGATTGGCGGAACACTAAGGGATCCACAAGCGAAAATCCTAATATTTGGTATTTTCTCATAGCATTTTGGACTATCTAGAATCATTGATTTGGGATTGTATCATGACGATAAACAGTCTGCTTTTATGCTTGCGTTACAGCATGATATTGATATGCTGTCATGTTGGGTTTGGGGATCGCATCAAGTAAGTATCATCGGATTGAAACGGACGAAATCATTCAAGACACCAAATATGTACAATGCTCAAAATCAAACGCATTGAAACTCCTGTAAAGGGTTCAAGTAGGATAACACTTTATCCGCTGCTCCAGCAATGTATTAGAAATAAGCTTTTGTTGTGGTTGTTGGTGCTATCATATCATCACTTGAAAAGGACTCATGACGATTAGATAATGTATACATGATGGGATCAGATAAGCATTTCTTTTTTTTTTCAAAGCACACAATCTTATATAATACAGCAAGAAATCTGGTAGCCCGTGCACCATCACATTTGCTGCGATGTGTGCTGCTCTATATTCCAAGTGGAACATTCCCCTCGGCTGCAGTTTTTTGTTTTAGCTCAAGAACAAAGTAAGGTGTATACATAATATATAACTGCACATCATCCTTTACTATATGGTCAACATAGCGTTCAAATCTCTCCCATCTCATTTCAACATGCACATTTTCCATTTTGAGTCTGTTACATCCCCCCTCAAATGGACGCACACTCAGGGACCTTGTCTCTGCTTGATTATCTCCCAAGCCCGCCATGATGATAGACCAATAAAATGTCAAGCCAAGGGGAAAGAAACGGAAACTAAGGGTGCAACTGAAGCGACTTGCACTGAGATGATGTCCTCATATAGTAGAGAGCTCGCAGCGGGCATTGTATATACGTTTATCCTGCCCAATGACAATTGTAGGATAATTGATTTAGCATTGATGATGATTATGTTATACTAGAGGTATATCTGGCATCTTTATTGTTAGAAAATTCGGTCTGATTGCAATGTTTTTGTAAAAGCGATTGTACAAACAGCCAGCACTATCGAGTCTAACCCGCCCAGGCTCTTGATAAAGTTTTGAGTCCATTTTGATCCGATCTTTGTAATTGCAGCCAGCAAATGAGTCATTGTGGATCCTATTAGAATCATGGTTGTGAGTGGGCTCCTTGATGAGTTTCTGGCTGTTGTCATTAGATGCATCTGCTGTTTCTTTGAAAACGTCTTGTTGAAGTGGTAGTCCACAAAGTGTATGAGGTATCGGATGCTCTGTTTATAGCTGCCATGTTGAACGACAAACAAGATTTGCTTGGCTATGTGCACAGCGGGTCGAGCAAATTGCAGTCTCTGCTTCCATAGATTGTTGACAATGTTGATAAACAGGAGTATGTTGTTGTTTTTGAATATAAACTTGATCAATGTCTTGGCAACATTAAATAGCTTTCTCCTCGAAATGAGTGCATAATAAGGGGTGGATCTTGTATGCTCTCTTTTTTCATTGTCCTGACTGCTGCCTTGCCGATAGAGAATATTACCTGCATTATGGTATTTCTCTGGCAAGTAGATGATGTGTGCGGGCGGAGGGGATGAAGGGGGCGATGGCAGGTCATCTTCATCCCTCATCGCAGCAGCAGCATCGTCAACATTAATTTGCAATTGCTTCATAGTAGTAGGTAGAAAAGAGAACAAGAAGATCCAAGAAACCGTTCTGATGAGCCTAGTATATCTAATTTTCATGTGATCCGTATCACCCTAATTAAAAAAGATCTGGTCATTATAAAAAATCAACATGATATAAGCATCGTTTATTAGTAGTGAATGCTGAGCGTATATGTATAAGGAGTATATGTATAGAAGTGTGGTGAATAAATACATGATTGAGGCAAGGGCTTATGCGGCCGGCGCACTATGCCCACAGATGAAACCAGAGCACATTAAATCATCATCACTCATGGCAGGCAATGTGCCAGGCGAGATCAGACACACTCTGACTAGCAGTCTTCTCAATCTTTCATGGGAGCTTCGGCAGCCAGCTATATAGAAATGCAAAATAATCGTTAATACGGGTGTACAACAAACTAATCGAAATGTAGTAGCTAAAACATACCCATTGCGGCCTTTTCAAACCACCTAGTTGCTTGTCGAAGATCTACAGCGCATCCCAAGCCCTTTTCGTAGCAATTGGCCAGGTGATAGTAAGCAGATACGTGATCATTGTCGGCTGCCTTCTGGAACAACTCAAAGGCAGCAGTTAAATCTTTCTCGACGCCAAGTCCACTTTGTAGATGGAGACCCAACTTGTCCTGAGCCCTAGCATGGTTCTGTGCACTTGCTTTGCGATACCACATTACAGCCTTAGCGTCATCTTTTGGTACACCAATGCCATTTGCATAACAGAATCCCAAGTTACACTGAGCCCAAGGATTGTTTTGACGGGCAGATTTGTGATACCAGAAACACGCTCTTTGACAATCCTTCTTGACACCCAATCCTTCCTCGTAGCAGAATCCCAGCGAGTTTTGTGCCAGCGCATTACCTTGCTCTGCGGACAGTCTAAACCACTTGCAAGCCTCGCGCTCGTTCTTGGGAACACCAATGCCGTTACGATAGCAGTAGCCCAGCGACAATTGAGCAGGCGCATGATTCTCTTCAGCCGAAAGATAGTACCAAAACACACTTTCCTGCTCATTGACTTCGACACCAATGCCATTCTGATAGCAGTACCCCAGTGAATGGTATGCAAAAATGTTGCCTCGCTCTGCTGATCGTCTGTACCATTTCACGCTTTCTGCCTCGTCTCTCTCCACGCCAATGCCATTCTGGTAGCAAAATCCAAGGTTGTGTTGGGCTCTTGCATGGCCCTGAAGAGCCGCCTTTCTATACCACATGGCACCCAGCGTATCGTCTTTATCCACACCAATACCGTTCTGGTAGCAGTAGCCCAGATTGCACTCAGCCCATGGATATCCCTGCTCAGCAGACAGCTTGTACCATTGCGTTGCCTTGGTGAAATCTTGAGACACACCGATCCCGTCTTCGTAGCAGTAGCCCAGCGAGTTTTGAGCAAATGCATTTCCTTGTTCAGCAGCCAATTGGTAGTATTTCACCGCTTCATGGACGTTCTTCTCGACTCCAATTCCGTCCTCGTAGCAGTATCCGACATTATAAATAGCCACAGTCTCCCCCTGGGCGGCAGCTAATCGGTAATAGCGCATTGCTTCTAATTCGTCCTTGGCAACACCAAAGCCCTCGCCGTAACAGTAACCTAAAATGCCTTGGCCACGGGCATTTCCTTGATCAGCACTTGCCTTGTACCAACGAAATGCGGCCAATTCGTCTTTGGGCATGCCAACACCATCATGGTAACATACGCCCAGGGCATACTGAGCGGATGAATCATTGTCGATCGTCGCAGCATGGATGATCCAATCAACGGCATCAGGGCATTGCTTCACTTTCTCAGCCCATTCCTCTGCTTCCACTCTATCGATCTTGACGGAGGGCCGGCCATACTTTCGCAGAAAAGCAAGGCGAGCCATGGACAGGCCATCGTTTGCCTTTTTGGCGGCTGAGAGGTAGTGTTTTTCGGCTTGGACGAAATCTTTGGGCACTCCAAGGCCGAATTCGTAGCAAAATCCCAGGACGCCTTCTGATTTTACATGGTGGAAGATGTTGATTGCCTTTCTGTAGTAGTATACAGCAGTGATCGGGTCGACCGAGTGGCCCTTTCTGCCAAACAGATGGCTGTTTGCCTTTTCAAAATAGTGCTGGCCGTCTAATGGCAGGGCCGCTGTTGTGTCTGCTGCTGTGGATGATGGCTGTTGCTGTGACATGTTGTTTTTGAATAAGGCTTGCTTGGATCGATTCAGTATGTTTGAAAAGGACATGTTTTTAAATAGTACAAGAAGAAGGAAAAAAAAGAAAAAAGAAGCAGATAACAAATTGGATCCATCTTATAATAATGGAAAAGGGGCAAAACGTTGTATAGTGAATAGGGTTGGTTCAAACTTTGAGTGCTACCTACCAATAAATCCTCTCTTTTCTATTTGTCTTGATTTTTTTTTTCTTTTGCTTCTCTCCCCCCCCCCCCCTTTTTAATACAAAAAAAACCCCCTCTCTCCTTGCTCCCCCCTATGAAAGAGATTTATAATGTGTTAAAGGGTTTCTTTAAATCTTTAAACAACCACAAGCTGGAATCGCTGAGCAAAGGTACTACTACACCAGCAGGATTGTCTCTTCATGATTAATTAACGTCGGATGTAAAGCTATAATTTGTGTAGCCATTGGACTTAGGTAATTAGGGTCGATTTATTATAGAATTGCCATATTAAACCAGACATTTACAACAGAGCCTCTCATCTGGTGGATGTCGCTTATCTAGACCTGAAAAAAGCAACCTTGCTACTGAACAGACTGAGAAAGGTGCTGCAAGAAGAAGAGAAAAATTTGACATTTGCCTATTAACATCCCGCAACAATACCACAGATCTTGGCTTGCCAATCACTCGTATTAGTGCAATTTAAGGATAGATTTACCTTTTTATGTAACAAACATCGACTGAAACAGCATCTGGAATCGACATTGGAGGAGCCAACCAAATGGATCTACATTTCGGTCGAAGGAAAAGAACCTGTCAAAGTAAGTAATCGTACATCAGCATCGGCAGCAGCAGCGCATGTAGCTCAGCGTAATATATACCCCCTTAGACGGATCCTCCTATGCACCTCATTACTCTGCTACAGGAGAAGCTCCTTCCTTTTATCAACTCGTCTCAGCTGGTCTTCTACTCTGGCATTCTGCCCACATTTCTAGTCGCTTTCACGGGTTGGGCCCTTGAATATCCTGTCATTTATACAACGCATTTAATCACGGATGATCCCGAGGGTGAATTGGATGAATGGGAGGCAAAGTCGAATTGTCTTGGCAGTCGAACACTCAATCTTGTTCAGATTTGGATATCTGATCATATGCTACTTAGCTTCACCTTCCTCCTCTTGAGCAACAAACAACAACAGGACATGGAAAACCAATTGAAATCTTTATTTAACAGTCGATTGGGTGATATAAATCAAAAGCCTGATTGGGTGAAGGATAATTGTATAGAATTGAGGAGGGAACAAGTAAAATTGGATAGATTTGCTCTGTGATATTTCATCATTTGGGTCGATTTCTCTTTGGACAGGACCATGCAATGTGGCTAGTATCTCCACAGAAGGAACAGCCCGAATTCGCACTGTGGTGCACCACCGTTGCTGTAGATTGTTGGATAGACATTTGCGCGTTGCTGTGTATGGAATAAAGATGGAGTGAATGGGGGAAAGAAAGGAGGAATTTCGTCTTGTATTTATATTATTTGTCATTCGAGATTTCACCAGAGCACGACGACGTCGATCAGCAAAAAGGAAAAACCCCACAAAAACAAGTGTTTGTAGGACATTTTTCTCACGTAAATGAGGGGAGGAGACGCTCAGTTTGCAAGCACAGTTCGGCATACCTTAAGCGTTTTAAGGTTTGCTTTTTTTCCCTTCAGTGTAAAACGCTTATATATATACAACACGGACCATTCAAACAAACACTAGCTAGTAGCGGGAGGGCCCATCATAGATGTATCTGTTTATCTTATCTAAAGAAACTAGATTCTGCGCTGTAACTGGCTCGCTACATCTCAATATTTGCTGCTGCAAATGTAGCTGCTTAATGCCATACAGCCGAGATCCCAGGCTTGTTTCGATGGGTTGGTACCTTTTTTGTTGCCATCATCATCATCATTTCGTATACTCACATGCAAAATGTTACACTTTAATTACATCCCATGTATAAGAGCCTCTGTTCCATCGTCTTATGAGAAAATGATCCAAATGGGCTAGTCTTGCTATAGTCTATTTTTTTTTTTGTTCATTTGTACATACGTGGGGAATGATTGACCAAAACGCAAAATTTAATTTGTATAAATCCATGTTTATATGTTTCATGTTGTTTATGCGCGCCAATATTGTAACAGGCGGATGCTTGTCATAACTTGACTTAAGATTAGCACCACCCACCATTCAAACAACAATCAAATCCTCCTCCTTCTTGTGTCATGTTCCACCTTTGTTATTATTAACCCTTAGTTTGAATCATTTCCCCTCATCACTCTGAGGAAACATTTCTTGTACGTTTGGCAACAGCAGAATCCCACAATAAAAATGAATGACCTGTCTCAAATTGTATCATGATCATCAACATATCATCATTGCACGTTTTACCAAATGGCGTTTCGCGTTAATGCGCTTTAACCGACTGTTTCGTCAGCATACTACACTCTTTTGCGTATTTTGCGTTAATTCCGAACAGACACAAGCCGGCGTATGCCCATTCAACCGTTTATTCTGTTGGGAATGCCTTCAACAACAGTGCTCAGCAGGCTTCAGGGTATGAAAGATACACGTAGCTGAGCTTAAATATGGGACGAGGTAAACTTGATTCTAGAATCAAATTTGACCAAATTTAGAAAAATTTGATCTTTCAGGGACCATTTTCATCAACATTCACATATGAATGATGAGCATTTGCTCTAAGACCACTAATGTAAAATTTGGCGCTCTACACGATGCTGCTTTTAGTTTTTGAATAGCTTGAGTGTAGCATGAGCTAGCATCCAAAATGTTGATTTTCAGTTTTCCGGCATAAAGTCAAAAAAACTGACAGCAAACACAAAGTATGAACGTTTCAGACGAAAAAGGGGCCCCATACGGTCATTTTGTTCCAGTATATACCGTAGAAAAAAGTGTCGTTTTTCAGTCCAAAAATCGATATTTGTGAAATTTGATGAAAATCCCTTGT
Organism: Mucor lusitanicus; assembly: GCA_010203745.1. NCBI lineage: Eukaryota > Fungi > Mucoromycota > Mucoromycetes > Mucorales > Mucoraceae > Mucor > Mucor lusitanicus. Next base: position 731,947 of record JAAECE010000003.1, on the reverse strand, counting down.
GGTAGCAAGGGCAAAATGAGTGAAAATCGAGTAAAAATCAATTTCCAAAAAAACTGCTGGAATGTGATCAGGATGCAAGTAGTGATCGACAGCAACCGTTTGGTCTACTTTAGAGTGCTCAAAACGCTCAAAAAGTGCCATTTTGATGCAGAATAAGGTGCAAATTTGGCACATCAGGGGATGATTTGATACATCTTTGACATACTGACGACAACCTGCAAACTACACACTCATACAAGAGCAATCTACATTTTTTGTTAACCTTGCTCCATTCCATAATCAGTTTTAAAGTGCTCCCCCAATTGATATTTGGCAAGTTACAGCGAGATTTTCGGGTCAAGCAGCGATTTTGACGGTTTTGGTGGATCTTTGTGAAATGTCACTGCGTCTATGGGTCCATACGATGCATCCAAGTTCACGATACTGAGTCTATGTTGCTTTTTTATTGTAATAAGAGTTGCTTTTACAATGTTATACTATACTATACAATTGGATGAGTGCGGTTGCGGGAAGGGTTTACTTTCTCTTCTTGGGAATCTTCTTGTAGGTCTTCTTTCCAGAGAACAAATCCACATAATCTGGTAACTCGGGCTCCTTCTCCTTTTTCTCCTTCTTCTTTTCTTGAGCAGCGTTGGAAGTCTCATCCACATCCATCTCTACATCTTGATCCACTGCTGGTGCTGGTGCTGGTGCAGTCTCCTTCTTCTTTTTGTCGGCAAACATGGAAGCTGGGACATGAATCTTTTTGGCCTCCTTGCTACCTTTCTTTGTAATTGTTGTAGGTTCAATCAGCTTTTTAATAGCAAGTCCTTCCTTTTCTTTCTTGGATGGTCGTTTATAGAATTTGGCAGATTTACCCATATTGAATTGATATGATGTATGGAAAGTGTGAAATGACAAGATGGAGATATGGAACATGAAAAAAAACCTTTAAATTCATGCTCGAAAGACTCTAAGCCACCAATTGCGACCTTTCAATGCATTTTTTGGTTACAGTGATTCTGAAAACGCCATCCACACTTTTTTGAGTGATTTTGAACATTTGTGTGAGTTTAAGTTTATTCAAAATTTAATAAAGCAATTAGGCGAACCCAAGTAAGTTAAGTTGATACAAAACTGAAGGATCGCCGTATCAAAATCCTGGAGCAACAAATTTTTCAGCCCTTCCAACTGACAGAAGCTGAAAAAAAAAAGCTCGAGCCCACCTTGACAGTAAGTAAAAATTAGCAAAAATTTGTGCCCTTCAGTACTAAATGTAGAATAGACACCCATTCGCCTCAAAAATTTGGACAATTCCACCTTGTCCAAATTTATTAGAAAAATGTAAGTTGCTTGATTGTTGCAACGCCACATCGCACACTAAAACACAATTCAGGCACGAAGTACTTCCAGTTAGTACAAGACTGCACAAGATCAAGGAGTCGCAGTTGATGAGCATTATTTTGCCCGTTTTTCGGCTTTTCTTTCTACATGAGTGGGGGAAAGTTTACCGTTGAAGGGTAAGCGTGCTTAGCATTTCGTACATAGTGTTTTCAATGCATTAACCATGCACTAGTGATACCGATGGTGGACTGGTCCTGTCTGAAAGTAAGCAACCCGTGATCATAATTGAAGCAAAACGATGTGGACACACGGAATCTAAAGAAGACTTTGAGAAGTTGGTCAACCTTATGGAAGATGTTTATGAAGATTACCGCAGCAATGTCATTGGGATTCTAATCATTGGTGAATTCATCATCGTTTATACCTTGATTGAAGAATCAAAGTATAAATGTGTGATTGAAATTTCTCGCTGCTATTTCCCAGTATCTGGAGATGACCATTCTCGGCTGGCAAAGTTGTACCTCACTCTGACCAAGACCACTAAGTTGATTCAGTATTTGATTGACAATACTTTTTTTTCTGATTAATTCATATCGCAGCTCCCCTTTTTCATTCTTAGAACAATAAAGTCCCCAAGTTTTATGCAAATCAAAACTTATTCCATAGCAATAACTCGCAACTACCACAGACTGGTAAAAAAGATGTTTTTTTGGCGAGATGCAAGCGAACCAAGTTGTTATTTTTACAGTGGTGTATACATTTGAAGACTGATCTTTCAGCAATGCGTCTATTAATATCTGATCTGATGGTCTGCAGTTGTTCATCTTTCAGAACAGTGTAATATTGAACTCTTGACCCGTCAAAAAAAAAGTGAGATTTCACAGGAATTTTGGCATATTAACTGTATAGTGAACCCAAAAATCTTACTCATGCCAGAATGACATTATATAGCATTGCATCTTCTGTTGTGAATTTTCTCTAACAGTATGTGTATCTACGCCTGTGATCTTCATTTCATGTATGATCTGAAATGTAAGCGCTTGCATTAGTATTATGCGTTTATTTTCAAGAAAATTTAGCAACGTAGTGCCAGATTTGCACGAAGTAATAGCTAGATACAATTAGTCCACATAATCCCAAGTTAACTGTAAATTACATACCAACTTCAACAAGTGTTTTTGCTCTCTTTTGAAAATCGGCTACCATTATAATGCGTGTATAAAGAAAAGGAATTATTAGACGCCTGGCCAGATACTTCGATAATAAAGAGAGAGAGTTTAATGGCGAGTATATATAACAAGAATTTCGGGGAGACGAAAATATCAGGTGTTACTTACACGCGGTATCTTGCAATTGCGTAAAATTGATCAATTGGGATCTCTAATTTCAATATATCCAGAGCCGTTGTTGATGATAAATCAATAATTTGTAATCTGCCAACTCTACTCGATGTACAGTATTAGTTCTGCGAATGAACAAATATGTTAACACCAACAAATACTTACTCGTCAGATGCGAGATTTGCCGTTTGCCGTAATGCAACCTCAGTACCACTGCTTTCAGTCCAATTTTCTTCTTCTGACTCGTTGACTTCTCCTGACTTTCCGGCTGTCTCATTAGGAACTGTATCCAAGTTGTTGGCCTAAGTAGTTTATGAAATTAATGAGTTGAGCTGCTATGGATTGACGCACATTGATGTATAAAAGTAATACGAACCTGTTCAGCAAGTCTTACTATTTCATTGTTTGTGATTTGGTTGAGACGTTTTATTGTCTGTTGATTTTGGATCCTCAGAGTTCTTTGTATATCTGATTCGTCCCTTTGCCTCCAATGTCGACTATTTTGGCCCAGTGCTTTGCTGTCATGATACTTGTTTGTGTTATCTACAATGGCTCTGAGCATTCTATCACTAAAAAAAATGACCAGATACAGCCGCAGGAGTAATGTTATCTCTGTCAAAGATTGGTGAGAGCGTGACACTGGCTTCATGCAGTTTCATTTTATCATTGAAAGCATTGTAGACTGGAGGTGAAGGTAAAGGTATAGAATCCGAACGAGTTCTCTTTCTAGGTACTGTAGTTTCCTCTATTTCCTCTTCTTCTTCAACGTTTTGAAGCTGCTTACGTGAAGAAGGAAAAGAATGAAATATTCGATCGTTTTGAGCTTTTCTCTTTATTCTGATATAATTTGAAAAACACAGTCTGAAAATCTGTTAAGAGGACAGATCTGTCCTCTTAAGGGATAGCCAGCATCCAACAAAGCTTGATCCATCACAATTACTAGTAAAATTCCCGAGAAACTCATGGCTAGTGATGTGATAAAAGTATCTCATCCAAGCCTTGTTGCGCTTTGCTCATCACTATGGCGGCATACGATGTATACATAAAAAAACTGCCCGTGATATGTACTGGCATATGCAACAACTCTGTTTATCATTGCATCCTGGAAGTCTACATATGATTTTCATAATCCCAAAACTTGGTACGTCTTGAGATATTGATCTACTGCGGCGAGATGTTATGATTTCGGTGCAAGCAAGCGTGCTCAATCAGTCAAATTTTTAGTAACATTACTCAATATGGTTATCGTTTCATAAAGGTGGCATGCGTAGCTGTTCATTTCATCAAACTGTTCATAAGCATGATGAATTCGGAGTTATTCAATGTGTATTACAGGATATATAGTAGCATTTGGATGGCCATTTGATCCAGTTCTACTTTTGAATAAATTAAAAAAACAACAACAAAATAAACATATAAAGAAGTATTATAGTCTCTTATCATTTCTTTAGCTTTTGTATACATATATGTATATATATATATCTTTTATTGTATGATCAGCCATATTTCAACCGTTGTTAGCGACGAAAAAGAGGATAAATACAGTCTAATCGAGGACATTTTATCAGCATCCAATTACTACGAGGCATTGGGATTGCCAGACGATTCTTCCTTTGACGAGATCCGTAGAGCTTATATCCAGGTATATCTACAGATCAATGGCTTGGATATGCGAGGGCAACATATACTAATGCATGTCTGTCTGTACACATGTTGTACATATAGAAGAGTAGAATATGCCATCCAGATAAATTCGTACCACCTTATCCAAGAGCTACCAAAAGTTTTCAAGGTATGAAAATGAAGATTGCTATACACATGCCAATAGCTGATGCAACATGAACTCTATGTCTATATACAGTATTATCAGCAGCCTACAATACACTGAGCCAGCCAACGAAAAAGTTGACTTACGACACACAGCAAAGATCATCAGCAGGACTAGATCATTATACCAGCTATTGCTCCGAGGACAATGCAGTGGACATATTTCAACAAGTCATCCGACAGGTAAAATACCATTGAATTAGCGAGAAAGAGAGGAATAGGACATGTTGTTTGTGTGTATTTACTATATTTGTGTAAGCAGCTTTACATTGAAATTATGGAAGGGGAATTTCAAACATTACGCACAGTGATTCGTGAGGCTCTCTTGATCTAAATATTTATACATACGTTACAAACAACTGATTTACGCTGTGTAAAACCCCACTAGATGCCATGAATGAAACGAATAGGCTGATACACATTAACGACGAGCTTTTGTCGATTGCAGAAGTGGGCTTTCTCAAGATTAGAGATATATTAACCAGTAAGTCTCTGGCTGTAATATTAGTAGTATAGAAGATATCCGCATGATTGACACACAGTTCTACTTATTCAGCCTCACAAAAGTACTACTCCATCATTCAGTTTGAGTTATTGCGCTTGTATGATTTGCAGGACGAACTACGAAACCTATCTTACTTTGATGTGTGGCGCCGACTTAGATTATCCGTTTCAATGGCAAAACTCGTTTTACGGATACCTCTGATTGTGAACAAGGCCTTCCAGCAACAAGACAGCATGCCCAGCACACAGCAGCAGCAGCAGAGAGGTGACTTATTGGGATATCAGATTGAATGTGGATTAGAAAAGGCCATCAGCTTGGTCGAGTCAAGCGAGGAATACGCCTCTTTGTGGTGTAACAGCAGCGACAGTTTTATACAGTAGAATGAAAATACTAAGCCCATTTTTTTGGCAATTAAAAATAAATGCGCTTCGTTCGTTTCCATCAAAACTGCATGTGTCTTGACACAAAGTGAAATGGCTTCAAGGCTTATATTTCTTCTCTTTCTTTCCCTCTCCCCAGTTCTCTTTACACAACAACAACACACACATAGCAACAAGTAACCATGCCTGAACTTGACATTGAAAAGCAGCCCCTGAATCCACCACCTTTCAACATCAACACTGCTGCCTCGCCTCAACATCAGACAAAGCCGCCATCAAGGACAGGCAGCGAGGTGCTGGACCCTCGACACTACAGCAACTATGTCACTCTGTCTGACAACATCATGTTCAACATTGAAGAGAGCCATCAGCATGTCAACAAGATCAAGGAGGCGCAAAAGGAGGTCTATGAGCATGCCATCGACATTGACAATACAGCCCAGAATAACCGCCATGTGCTGGAAAAGCAGACGGCCCTGGTGAATGACCGTCTGGGCTACATTCGACAGACCATCGCAGCCATTGAGCCGTCAAAGCCCACGTTATCAGATCTTGATCTAAGAAACCAGCGATTCAAGATCATCCTCAGATCGTACAAAGACCTGCTAGAGAAATACATCAACATCACACTGGAGAGCCAGCGATCCACGTCTGTCTTGTTTGAGAGCCAAATCAAGTCAGTCAACCCACACGCCACAGCCTTTGATCTGGAGCGAGCCATCAGCTCCACGGGAGACGACTGCCCGTCTGTGTTTGTGCAGATACTGATGCAAAGAGGGGTCCGCAAGAACGACAAGGACACACAGCGTATCATGCACATTGTGCAAGACATACACCAGGATCTCCGGCTACTGGCCACCACATTTGCTCAGCTGTCAGAGATGCGGAACGAGGTGAACATCACGATTGAGCGATACAGACGTCGTTGGCCAGTTATACTGAGGGAAGGCGATTCTGTCTATGTGATTGACGACAATCTCAACCTGCTGGAGAAGGCGCTGGTGGGCACACACATTGATTTTGAAGCACTGTTGCGAAAGCGAGAGCAGCGCAATAAGCTGGTGGTGAGCCTCATTACTGTGATGACCATCATTGTGGTGATTGGCATTGTCATTAGCTCTACGTTATTTTCCGATGCTTAATAAAATAAAGAATACATGCGTTTTAGAGTCGTTTGAGCAGCTGGATGTTGGTGTTGTAGTGTACATTAAGCGGTGGGCACTGGATCACGAAAAGCCTTGTATGATGTTTATGTGCTGATTGATCAAGAGCATTTGTATAGTTTAAAAGTCAGTGCTTTTTCATGTAGGTATAAATAGCTTGTTGAAATCCCGGTTTGACAAAAACACTCTTTTTTCCTCTTCTTTGTCCATCTTTTTTTATGCCTACAGCGACTCACAGTGCAATACCCCGGGGCTTTTTGCTGTCTCAGAAGCCTGTGGTGCTCTGGATCCATGATCCTGGAGCCATGTACAACCATGATGCTGTTGTGAATCCCGAGATCTTTAGCAACTTTCGCGATGGCCAGCTCTTGAGGATCCACTGTCCTCGCAACAACAGCATACAGCCACAGCAGCAGCAATCCCAGAACAGCAGCAGCAATGATCAGCAAGACCATGACCACCATCAAGGACAGCAGACACAAGCGCAGACACAGCAACAGACACAGGCACAGCAGTCTGAGCAATCCAAGTCGAAGCAGGCAGAGGAGCACCTTCACCATCATCATCAGGAGCAGTTGGATTCTGTCATTGTCAAAGGGCATGCGGTTGATAAAGAGAGCTTGGCAAAGCAGCAGCAGCTCCAGGTAGGATGTCGCTATGTGTCTGATGAATCAGGGAGTCTGGAGGTACTCATATGCATGTAGCTGTCCATCTCCAAGGACATTGCGGATAGGTTCAACCTGAGATCAAGACAGGAAGTCTATGTGGAACTGGTGAGTGTCTTGCTGCTGTCGATACGGCACCACCACAACTCACGCTCCCTACTAGATTGATCCGCTGCAAGTAGCGCTCGATCATGTCGAATTGGCATTCAAGGAACAATACCTCGGCCGAAGCGACATGTGGCGACTGCAGCAGAACCTCAAGGGCACCTGCGTCTACCACGAAAAGAAGATCTTGTTTGCGGGATCCATCAAAGCAACCGTAAAGCGGCTGTTTGCACACGACGAGCAAATGACATCTGGCTACATTACAGAGACCACGCGCATGATCTTTCGATCTGCCTCTGCAAAGTACTTTTTGTTTATCCAAATGTCCAGGGAGATGTGGGAGTTTGACGAAGACGGCGAGCTCTACTTCGAGAAGGCTGTCAGCAACTTTCTGCCGCACCTGTTTACTCGCTGGAAGGACCAAGGCACCAACCACGTAGTGTCGATTGTGCTGTTTACACGGGTGTATTACGAGACCAAGATGGACGATCCCCTGATCAACCAAGCAGCCGATGGCAGGTATTACAAGGACTTTTACAAGGTGCTGGCAGATTGGGAGACAACAGATGACTGGATGTCGGTGATAGGGCCATTGAAGAAGGAGCAGCTCAACTTTCAGCCCAACGTGTTGCTGAGAACAGAGGAGGGACGAAAGGTGGTGAGCGGACAGATCTCCATGGCGTACGAGGGAAATGTGCTGGAGGCTGTGAATTTGGCATTGAACCCGTTTGACAAGCACTTTGTGGACAGAGATTTGATGCGAACAGGTCTTTCCATCATACTCATTACCCCTGGTGTAGGCAAGTTCTGGGTCAACAAGAAGCTGCTGCGACTGACCAACGAACGCATGACCGACAATGGCATTGCTATGGATCTTGTGTGTCTGTCGCCCTTGCCGCTGCACATTACGCCTTTGATGTGCTATATGGATGCACCTCTGACGGGAGAAACGGACACTGTGGGCCCTGTGACAGATACATTGGTGCCTCGAGGTGGACTGGGCAAGCCGCCCTTGATGACAGGCAACTCGCCCGAGAAACCCACCCTGCACGCCAACACGAATCAAAAGAGCGGCTTTGTGGATCCATTGTACAGGGACTCGGACGACGCACCTACGCAAGCCTACTATGCTGTACCGCACTGGGTCGACTGCAGCTTTTACCATCATGAAACAGGCAGATTCTTGAAGCAAGATAAGTTTAAAACAAGGTGCAAGATGTACGAACTTCAGATGATGGGTATCATGGAGCATGATATTCGTGGCATCTCTGTGCCTTACTTGACGGTGGCCAACAAGGAGTCCAATCAACAGCACCACGCCATTCGACCGCAGAGAAGCAGCAGCAGTCTGAACGATAAATTGCGTACTGGCGACGAAACCAAATCTTATACCAGCAACGGGGAAACGTACCTCTCTCGATCTGCCAACATTACCAGCAGTGCCAGACGTCCCTCCTTTTTTGCCTCCACTGAAATGACACCTGCTAATGCAGCTCAGCCGCAGAAACACAATGGCATAACAGCAGAGAAGCCAAGCAATGTATATGAAACGTACGACAGCGATCTCTTCAAGACGTCTTCTGAGCCCAGATTTAACAAACGAGTGACAACGGCAGGAGGCCCACCACCCAGTTCTGCTAAATCAGTGAAGCCCATCCATTCGTCCAAAAACTCATTTGATGGCCCTGAAAGATCAGACAGCAACGAACTGTGGCAGAATGCAAATGCCAGGCACAAATCAACTACAGTAAGTATTGGTAAAAGGAATCGTGTGTGTATATACTCAATCTCGGTGACCAGACATGGCATCATACGGGAGATCAACGTCGTATCCCCTCTGTGCTCTCTCAATCACAGCAAATAGGCGGTAAGGGTCCCTTTGACAACCACCATTTACCGCCTCGCAAAGAAGACAAGAATATCCTGGATCCCTTTAAAGCATCTCCTACCTTTACAAGAGACGATACCACTGTATCCAGATTTAGGTCCATCCGCAGAGGCACCATGAACAGTACTGATGGTAAGTATAGCTCCATGGCTGGCTCCAATCATCATCACAACTCGCATGCACATCCACACCCACAACAACAACAGCAGCAGCCAACATCGCAACTACAGCAGCAGCAGTCTACGCAGTCATCGCAGCAGCAACAGCAGCCATCACAGCATTTACAGATAAACAATCAAGCAGGCAACGAGGACGATGAATTTGTAGTTGTGAGTTCCAGCACAGTGGACCCAGTTCCCATCAAGGGAGGTATCAGTGGACGCTCCGATGCTAGTCGCAAGCCATTGAACCACTCGCCTCGTCAGGGCATGGTCTCTGGCAGCCTCCCCTCCATCCACAAGCAATCCGGCAACAGTGATTTGATGCGAACTAGCTTTGGTGGTGGTGGCGGCGGTGCCAATGCAGCCAATCGCTCCTCTCCTTCGCACAACTTGAGTCGACACAATCCATTCAAGCACATGCTGATCAACCCTTGCAACCCCTCTGACAACCAAAACCTGTTTACATCGCACCTGCGTCGCTGGCAACACGCGTTACCCAAGGCAGAAGAGTGCGAGGGCCCAGTGGTGCACTGGAAATCATTGGCGACACCTGCCTGCTTACCGCTGACGACAGACTACTTTCCTTCCAACGAGGAACTAGCGCGTCGTTACAATCACTACATGTACACGGTCTCTGCCAGTGAGGACACCAACTTGTATCAAGCAGGCGACCGAAACTTGTCTGAACACAAAAAGACCGAGAACCTGCTGATTGAAATGCTGAGCCAGCGACTGGCACAGGGCTTCCAGATCATTGTGGATAGTACAAACAGCTCCACCTATGCAAAAACTGCGACTGTCAAGGGAGATGGCCTGATATCTGTCTTGGGTGGATTTGGCAATGTACACAACAAGGACGGCATGGGCAATTCTGCTACTAATACTTCTGCTGCTGCTACTACCGCCGCCGCCGCCGCTGCTGCTGCTGCCAATGCAGGTAAAGAGATTGAAAACAACACGACGGCTACACGAAGCGGAAGCCCATCCAGCGGCAACAATGCGACTACCACGCTGGCGACCACCATGACGATTGGCGGCAATACCAAGCTGACGCCCGTAGGCGGAAAGGGAGTACAGGACGACAGCGAAAGCCACAAGTGGAAGCACATGGTATGGTGGCTGTCCATGGGCCATCAGGTACACCAGCTCACGTTTGATTCTTCGGGTCAAAACGTAGAAGTGCGTCGTTATGTGCGCATGATCCAGTTTGATGTCGGCAAGAGTAACTACAAGTGTGCTGTGTGGCCAAAGAACATGCCCACCTACCGCCCCAAGCACGTTGTGTTTAGCTATCCCAGTCTGCTGTACGCATGGAACTATCTGGATCATCTTGTAGCTGGCTATCAAGAAGAGCTGACAGATAACTTGCGCTTTTGGCGAGCGCGCTTCATTGTGATACCCCGTGAATCGCTGCCCACCAACATTACACTGACAGGCGCACTGCACGACCACTTAAACGAAGAAGAGAAGCGACTGGCCCTGTTTGAGTCCTGGATACAGAACATCCGCAAGGCCAAATGGCTGACGCCTGAAGAAAGAGAAGAGCTGCTGAAACGACGTAAAAAAGAGATTGGGTTCTCTGACCTCGGTGTCAAATTGACGACCATGGACCCCTCGGCCTATGTGGCGAGTGATGCCATGCGAGCAACACTGCCCGTGTCTCTGCATGAATCCAAGTCGACGCACGGCAACATCTTATCCTCCATCATTATTGGCCAAGGCTTGACCAGAGACTCGCGTTCCAAGGACATTGCTGTTGCGCTGCAAGATCCCAAGGGTGGCGTCAAGATCATGGATCGTCGCTGGCACTTTCGCATGTTTAGTGATGTATTTACGGGCACTGAGTTTGTGGACTGGATCATTGGACAAATTGAGGAAATCACGACGCGAGAACAGGCAGTGCAGTTTGGCAACTCGTTGATGCAGAGAAAACCGCCCTTGTTCCACTCTGCCACCAAACGACACAGCTTCTTGGACGGCAACTACTTTTACCACGTCAATGAGGAATTTGCCGTCAAGAAATCGTCCAAGCAACAGCAAAATTCTCGTAAGGATTCAGCCAACAATTCGACAGTGACAACACCCATCAAGGAAAAGGACTTGGATGGCAGCAGCACACTTCGACAAGTGCCCAGCACGCACTCCAGCATGTCACCCAAGCGCATTGATTTCGAAATGTCCAAATCCATGATTATTGATGTGGACCCCTACAAGAAGAGCGACCGCAGAGAGACAGCCATCTTGCATTACGATACGATACACAATCCCAACAACTGCTACCACTTTCAGCTCAACTGGCTTGGATGCACAGCGCAGTTGGTGCAAGAACTGCTTCAAAACTGGAGCAGACAAGCCGAGCGCTGCGGGCTGAAGCTGGTGGAGGGCTCCGTGGACCAGGCGTACGAAGACTCTGAGAACGACAATCCATTTCAATGTCCTGTGCCTATCCCCATGGCATGTCGGCCGCCGCCCGTGGATGAACTTGTTGCCGCCTCCAAGATCAACGTGCCAGCTCAGTTTTATGAGATTGCGCTTGTACGCCATTTAGAGTTTGTTCTAGACGTAGAAGCTGACTTTAACTTTGAACGTGCAAAGGCAGAAGGCGTGGATTTAGAATATTCCTATATCAAGGAAGTGTACAAGTACGATCAATATGTGCATCGGTCTGGCGTCGCTTTTGTACAAATCCGACCTGACTGCCAAGGTTTCTATTGGGTCAACAATCGATTGTACACAAACCATACACCTGCTCTCATTGCCAACCGACGTCAACCATCATCGCAGCTGTGTCACCCTGATGCCCTACGACTCAAGTTTCTGGAGCACTGCAGCGACGCGCAATGGCTGGCTGAATTCTGGGAGACGACCAAGACCAACTTTATGGAGGGCATTGATCCCGACAGCTCGGACGCTTGCTGGGTCTATGAGAATTCAGGTGCCATCGTCCAGGTGGATACCAACAGAACCGAAGAGGGAAATAATACAAATGACGCTTCGACTGTAACATCACCCACAACGCCCTCCATTGGGAACTCGTCTTCTGGTCTAATTGATATTCCCGGTGCTAATGCACATCATGGTAGCACTCACAACATTACTGTCACTGTCTCCGCTTCCTCACCGCCACCATCCTCAAACAACACCGATACCAATTCTGCTGCGACGACGGCAACGACGACAACGGCCCTACGTAGCCCATCGTTGAAGGATTGACGTGGCACGCCACTGTCAATACACATGTACATACTTACTGAATGGAATATAAATAGCTTTGCATTAATCAAATTAATATATAAAAAGCCAAGATTACTCATCATTTGCTATCGTGGTATTCATGTCAAGAAACACATTGTACGCTACCTGTTTAGACAATCGATTGAGCTTATATGGCATCCTTGTAATACAGGCGATGATTCAATAAAAAAGATTCTCGGTTGGATTCATGAATACTACTACATGATGGGTTGTAGACTTTACTCTGAAGCAAATGTCGAGGATATAACATTACTCTATGCAATATCATCATGGTCCATATGTTTCACAGTAAAAAAATGCTTCGTTGTGATATATGTATATGTGCGTGTGCTGAGGCCATGTCCTGGAGCACATTGCCAAATATGTCCAAAGCATGGTCATATATATTACTGTTGCACCATTCACTGACTATTTGGATCGAGACATTTTTATTGAAAAAAAGAAGAAATAGTAGTAATGTATCAAAAAAAGGAGGAATCTATTTGGAGAGAGAAAGAAAAAAAGGTATTATTGTCAAAAGAGAAGAAAGAGCTATTAGTAGTAAAATAAAAAAAACGGAATAATTAAACGATAATGCGAGATGAATGCAAAATATTGAGTGAAATGGTAGATGGGTTTGCGGTTTTACATGTTTGTCATTGTGTACATGTTCTCCAAAGCTTGCTTCTGAAGGACACCTTCTTGGAACCTACAAAGTATGTGATTAGTACATGTCAGTGTGCATTGCCTGTAGACAGTAACTTACTTGCGAAGTTGTTCATTCTCATGAACAAGTCTCTCCAATTCAGACAAGATGGACATTTGCGTGTCTTTAAGATGCTGGATATGTTGAACAGCTATTTGTCTGTGAGCAGAGTGATACTAGCATGGGCGCTGATGTGTAGTACTTACTGCGATGCAACAAGGCAACCTTGCTCATCTTCTTGTTTAAACAAGCAGGCAATTCGTTTCTCAGTTCCTCAAAGCCATCCTTGATTTGAGCTCTTCTCTTTTGCTCGGATTGGATGTGAATTTGTCTGCGAAGCTCGGTCGAGGTCAAGTTGCTATGGATTAGAGATGAGTAAATGCTCAAGACTCAGTGGTTATTCAGACGTACCTGTTGTTCTCTTCATTCTCGTCAGATTCAGCTTCAACTTCATTCTGCTGTTGCTGTTGAGGCTGCTGTTGTCGAGTTTGCGATTCAAACTTGGCTTGATCACCGTCCTTGTTTTCAGCACAGCGTCTTTGCTTTTTACGATTGGGGCCACCACCAGTCGATTGCTCATAAGCTTCCTTAGAGTACTGCAAGAATTCCGGATAAAAGGATTCGGGTAAAGAAGTTGCCTTGGCGAAAGCTTCATTCAGGAAATCCACAGACGAAGAAGACATGGTGGACGTAGTTGTAGTCGAGGAAGAAGAAGCAACCAACATGGGAGGATCTTGAATCATGATGGAAGAGGGCGAGCAAGTGTTGATTCTAGTAGGCTGATGATGATGCGTGTGTGGATGAGAAGGTGGAGAGGATGACATGAAGGTGGAATCAGGGCTATTTTGTTGAATAAATTGCTGATGTTGATACTGACTGTCGTAGTAGTAAGAAGAATTAGAAGGTGAAGGTTGAGTAGTTGTCATTGGAGAAACGTAAAATGAAGCACCTTTATAAAAGTCAGGATTAGATGTTTATAAAATGATGGGCAAATCTAAAATTTGGACCATGATGGCCCTTGTTTCTCATGCTTACCTGGATATACAATTGATTGATCAGGAAGATCAAGCTTGGCTACAGGTGCTGGAGGTGGAGGAGGAGCAGGATAGGCGGAAATGTTGAAATTAGATGGTTGGTATTCGTTAGTAGTAGCGGTAGTCGTGGTAGCAGCAGAGGAAGAAGAAGGTATAGTACGTTGTTGGCTCATTTTTGTAGAGGTAATAGCTAAATTCAGGGGTAAAAGTGTATAAAAGAGAGAGTGTCAGATATGTGTATTTAAAGAGAAAGGAGAGTTGCGTTATATAAAAGATGTTGTTGTAGAGGTTGGTGCTGTTGTAGTAAAGGAAGGGTGATCAAGTGAGTTTTGGGTGTGTAAGGAGTGTAAATGTGTATAGTAGATATGTAAAATGGCTCAAGAAGGTCTCTTTAACATTCAAATGAAAATGAAAAAGAAGGATGAAAAAATGAATAGAAAAGAAGAGACGCAGTGTGCAAATCAAGCTTTTATAGAGAAACCTTAAAAAAAGATCATGCCTTCTTTTACGCAGCGTAAGCAGCAATCAGCAAAGCGATACAAGTTACATTTATCAACCTAAATGGTGAAACTGAGACTAAATCAATGTGTCCCTTGTGAACCATAGTAAAATAATTACAGAGCACTTGGTTTTCTCATATTTGATCCATGTTTGACAAGGTGTTACCAATATAATTACATGTATGTAATGTTGGTGTGTATGATGAGTGTATGACCCGATAATCGCTATGATCCTGTTACAAATGGGCTCTCTCAGAGATGCTGGATGCGTGCGTTTATTCGACTTGCAAGCAACAAAGCAGAGACATCAGGGCCATGGGGAAAAAAAAGGGGGGAGCCAGAAAGAGGATGTCAAGGGATGCAAGTACAGCTAGTTTTAACAGCAAATGCCTTGATAAGCAACAAGCATCTGCAAAGATACGATATACAACAAATTAGCTTGATCAAGCTATTTTCAAATAGTCCTAGTCTTGCTACTACTGGGATTCGCAACAATCGTATGAATTGATCGAAACATCGTTTGCCGTCAATTTAGGAGCAGTAGTAGTATAGAACTCGAATACTTGCATACATTATTCGTTGTTTATAAGGACATACTTGT
Organism: Mucor lusitanicus; assembly: GCA_010203745.1. Taxonomy (NCBI): domain Eukaryota; kingdom Fungi; phylum Mucoromycota; class Mucoromycetes; order Mucorales; family Mucoraceae; genus Mucor; species Mucor lusitanicus. The sequence continues at coordinate 716,515 of JAAECE010000003.1, read as the reverse complement.
GCATTACTATACGCACATGGGCCTATATACTCTAGATGGACTCTATGTGATGTCCTTCTCTTTTAGCTCGCTCTTACTGCTCTCTTGCTACACGGCTATATATACAACAGACATCTTATAGTGGTAGCACATTGCAATGGATAAATTAAGGAGAATCTATTCCTGTAAAATGAAACCAAAGATCAGGTATCCATCTCATGCAGAATGGACATAAAAGGAGGGCTGATAAAACTTGACTTGCTGAATTCTTGTTATTTTTACACTGCACCTTTTTTATTTTTGACTTTTTTCTCTATTTATTGCATGTGTTACATTGTCGTTCATTAGCGGGAAAGCACTTTGAAAGCATGAAATAGGAGGCCGATCAGTCAAAAATAAAGAGAATGCTCAGCAAATGTGTGTTTATTTATCATCCTTCAAGGCATCTGTCTCCAATGTGCTGAGGATGTTTTGTTCGATATTTAGCGGCTCGTCTGAAGAGGTGGGTGCTGGTGTGGGGCGAGCAGGGCTTTTCTTGTTGTTGATGGTATTGTAAATAGCCAATGCCTACGTCAAAAAAGCAACATTAATCTCAATCATTCCAGCGCAACCCACGGGTCGACATTTACCTGTGTCACCATGGAGGCAGCATCGTTTGTGGATGCAGGCACAATCATGGTAGTGCCTTCCTTGGCCATCTTGCCGAATGCATCGACATACTTTTCGGCGACTGTCATGGAGACAGCATCATTGCCATGGTTGGTAGCAATGGCACGAGCCACACGCTCAATACCTTCAGCAGATGCCTTTGCACGCAAGAGAATAGCTTCTGCCTCACCAGCAGCCATATTGATTCTCTCAGCCTTCTCAGCCTCTGAAGCTAGAATGGTGGATTGCTTGCGACCTTCAGCGACGTTGATAGCTGCTTGTCTAGCACCCTCAGACTCGAGAATTTGGGCTCTCTTTGTACGCTCTGCTGACACTTGTTGATGCATGGACTCGACCACCTTGGAAGGAGGATGAATATCACCTAATTCACACAATCAATCTATGGTTCGACTCGTGTGTCTTCTCTCTCCTTACGAATCTCATAACGCAAGCATCGAATACCCCAATCCTCTGCTGCTGAATTAATCGCATCGACAATGTTGGAATTCAAATGAGCACGCTCTGCTAATGTACGATCCAATGTCATTTGGCCAATCTCTGCACGCATTGTTGTCTGTGCAAGTTGCGTAATTGCAAATTCTGCGTCCTCAACACCATAAGATGCCTAGATACATGTCATGTAAATACGGGTTCTCTCTGTCTAAATCTATATTCCAAACCTACCTTGAAGGGATCTACACATCTAAAGTACAACACACCATCCAGTTCAAGCGTAACGTTATCTACAGCAAAATGAGAATACATCCTATACACCGTATCCAGCGAAACAAACCTTGTGTAATGGCACTCTGACTAGGAACTTCAATGGCGGTTTCCTTCAAACTCTTTACATACTTGATGCGATCGATGAAGGGGATCAAGATATTCAAACCAGGCTCCAGCATTCTATCAAACTTTCCCATACGTTCGACAATCCATGCTTCTTGTTGAGGGACAAATTTGATAATCTAGGGCTCAAACGATGAGTGGTCGCTCATACTACTACGCATTGCTTCCAACATACTGTGTTTCTAGGTAATGATTGACGTTCTGAACCTGAGCCCCAAGAGCTGCCTGAACCGACTTGAGATCCACCTCCGTAGTTGTTGTCATATTCATTGTTGTAGCCATAGCCACCATAGAATGCTATGCTTCTTTGCATTAATGGCGAAGCCTACGTAGTGCCACGGGCGACGCGTCAGTTTTTGAACAATGAGTCATCCAAGACTCTATACATACTCTGATGGCTTGCTTGTTGGCCATTTGTACAATTTGTCTTGAGGGGGATAATAGTCCTCGCATTTTCAGTATACTGCTCATGATGTTTCAATAAATTATTATAAAGAGATTTATGCAAAAGAGAGAGTGTAAACAATTCATGTTTAACGGGGGGTAAATGTGCGACTGAGTATGCTTTGTTCTGGGAGGGGAGTGATGGTGCTTGTAGGCACTAAGCTTAATGATTGCCTGAATAAGGAATTTCTCTGCTACGCATGATCTGTGTTCGTGTAATGTCATCAGTCAACTAAAATCAAGAGATGCGACGTTGTAAGGCACCTAGTATCAATGCCACTTGTATCATAAGTGTCAGTGCTTTCTTCTCTATTTGAGAGGTTTGTGAACCACTGCAATGCTACTACTTTTGTACACACTATTACTATGCTTTTAGTTCCCTCTGCTTTACCAGAGAAATCCTTCATCAAACATGGCTAGTGTTTTTCTAATCGACCCTTTTTTGTTTACCACGAAACTGCATGATTTCCCTGTCAACTACTACCTGATTTGCTTATACTAGACATCTGGCGCTAGTAAAACAATAAACACTGCTTATTGTCAGCTTGTTCACATGTGATTCTTGTACAATCTCGTAGAATCAAGCACGTTAAATTCCTCCTTCCGCCTTCCTCTTCTTTTCAAATGACAATAGTTCTTCTCTTTGGGAACCCCTATTTTGGTCAAAAGTTGCAAGCTCTCGATCCAGCCCTATAGTCAGCCCAGATTCTTTGTAATGAAGACTGGGGACATGGAATCATGGTAAATTGGGCTGTAAAATGGCAAAGAGAATTCCCATGTGGATGCTAATTTACTTTGGAAGCTACTCATCAGCGCGTGCGATCTTTACACGTTTGCATTTCTCATTTGCAGTGTGCATTTGTAGTGAATACACTGTAGACTTTCAATCTAATTGATTCACGCAGGAGGGGCTCTAAGTCTGGCCAACTGGAACATGTCTGCAAGTTTCATCTAGAGTATAGCAAATTCGCCTTACAACACTCCTTATCCTAATCCCCATCATTACAGATTATGTGCCATAAGCCGACAGCATGTCGGTTGTGAAACACTCAATTCTGATGATCTCTGCGAATGCGCCATAATACAAAATGATGACATTTGCAGCCATACGAGGTAGTTGGCTGTCGTCGGCCTGCATTATGGCATGAAGCGCTGCATGTGAATTTATATAAAACATGGTTTTCATTGTTTTTTAAACTGACTTGGTCTGATATTGACTTGCTGTCATGGTAATGCTGTAGAGGATCACTTTTCAAGCAGCCAAAGGTAAGTTGGGCAAGAAGCCGCCCAAAAATTGACATCCCAAACCTCGGTAGATATTGGCATCTTTAGAAAGAACAGGCGTTTTAAAGTGGAAAACACACTAGAAGATCCCTTCTCGTGGCTTAAACGCGCCACTCCTTAGTCATCTTGCACCTTTTTATTGCAAAAAAGCATATTTTCTTCAAACATTTTGAAAGTTTTGCTAAGGATAACATGTCGTAGTAGGTTTACACCAATCCACCATTGGCAACGTATATTGTGTAAACGCAAGAGTCATCTATTGTTTGAGACTCTAAACAAATCTGAAGCACCAGTCGCAGTAGATATACAGCGCACCAAAGGTACTTTTCCCAGCCAAATCGTCCGAATTCAACCCTCAATATCTTGTCTTCTAAGCCGTTCTAGATGCAGGGAATAGTGCCAAATAATTGCTATCGATTACCATTTACATCCTGAACCTTCACTTTCAATTTTTTTGGAGCAATCCAAATCGTCGAAAATTCATGTTTTTTCATGAGGTACCCCTCATGGTTTTTGTTGAAAATCAAACGATCGCACTTTTGGAGGCGAAAACGACACTTTTTACTATAATATATATTAAATCAAAATGACCGCACAGATGTAGGGTAACCTGTGCAACTGCTGTTTTGACCGTTGTATATGCTAAATCTCGACTTTTCTTGGAAAAACTGCTTTTTATATTTTCGCAAAGTTCCTTTTCTTTTCATTCTAAAAGTATTTTAAGATTAACACCATTGAATGCGCCTTCAAATTCTCCCCTTAAGTTTATTAGAAAGTAGTATACGCTGAGCACACTTTCTATAGCTGATTTTAACAAAAATGTTTTCAAATGTCAAATTATATCGATATCGATTCAAAAAAACCATCGCAAAAAAAATCATTTGGGTACAGTCACCACAGTGCAAAATGTTCAGTGTACACGTCACTCAAATTCTGTGTGCTCAGCTTATTGGCTGCAGTCACCCTCAGCAACGCGTCTTTTATTTATTTTTTTTTAGGCTCCCTTTCCACCCTGTTTTTGCACTGCACTTTTTCTATTAAACCATATACTTTTTATTACTTTTGATTGAATACAACACCACTTTCGACAAAGGAAGCATACTTTTGCAACCACCAGTACCCAAGACGATATTTTTCAAGTTTGTTACAGTAAGTATCAGCCGATAGGGGCCACTTTTTGCGGTACAATATACAGTAATACTAATTACATAGTTTATTTTAGGCCAGTTTGCTACAATATATTGTTGTTTGTGTTTGGTTTGTATTTGGTTTGTATATTCCCCTTCTTTGGTTGCCATGGATTACATTCATTCAACCCTTTTACTACTTTCTTTCTCGTAATACTGTGCATTCTTCTCTAGTTTGCTCTATTGCGATTTATTCTTTCACCCTTTTTTTTTTGCTGCACGCAACTATTTTTCTGTTGCTGTATCATAGTGCTATGGTGTATCTTTTGATGCATTGTATCGCTGGCAGTGCTGCTCTATTCTGGAGTAACCTTGCATTTTTTTTGTTCTTCAAGTATTATTTCTTCAGTAATACTAGTGGTGGTGTTGGTGTTCTTGCTTCGTATGAGGCAACCACGATGATGCTTTTTTCTACTACTTTTATTTTATTGTACTCGTCAGTTTGATGATACACATTGCTTGTTGCTACTACCTTTTTGTATGTAACTGTATTGCGATGTTTATGTTCTTCGTCACATTCTACAGTAGTGATGCCCTTTTGTTACTTTTCCCACTTTTTCATGGTTCTTTGAGCCATGACCCTCCTTTTTCGTTGTGTGGATAAGCCTATCGTTGAAGCACAGCTAGATTTGATTCAGAGGCTGGGGGTAGATAGGCTGCCCTCACTTGATTTGTATCACTTACTTGGTGCTAATTAAGAGTCTCAAGCGTTTGCATTATAAGCTGGGGTGTGTAGTAAGGCATATTCTGGCATTTTAGGGGATTTTGATGATAAAACTGCTAAATTACTGTATTTGGCAATGTTTAAAAGTCCGCCTAACCAAAAAACATAGGGAAACCCTCGCAAAAATTTTCTAGGGTCAGCGGCGTTTGAACTAGCTTTTTAAGCGATTTTATTGGCTCAAATTTGGAGACAGCTCAGAGAAATAAAGCATTGATATTGAAACTAAAAATGTGTTTATAATGAGAAAAGCAAGACTAAACATTCAAAATGCATGGTACAAATGTCTTGAGGTAACTACACACGATACCACCATAAGTATCAGACGTAATCAAATACATTCACTATCCTGGAAGAAAGAATTTTGATTAAATCGAAGTGTGTTCATAACATTCAAAAGTACAATTTTGCATTATATTGGTATCAAATCAATCAAAGTCTTCAAATGTCAATCATATGGCTTATGAGATAAGCATGTATCTATGCCAAATCTTGCGAGGAACACGTTTTTGTGGTCAGACTTTAGTCATCTGGACGCGTTGCCATTGATGGATGGACTATTTTCAAAATAATCAAATTTTGAGCACTGGTCTAGACAAGACTCATGAGGAAGGCGAATAATGACAAGTGTCTAGTGTTAACGGATTGACATGTGGGGTATTGGACAACACTGTATTCAAAGCTGCATACTGTATCTTTGTGCTCGACACTATATCCTACTTGTATGCAGGTATTTTCGGTAAGCAGGATCAGGTCATCATGCGAGATCCATTTGCAAAAATTTGCTGTTAGAGTATTGAAGATGGCACGTACCTATGCTGAATTTTGCGGGGAAAAAAAACGATGGGGTACTTGGATTTTGAATTGAACGCGCTGCCGTTGATGTACGGATGACTATTCAAAATTTGCCAGTTTAAGGCACTAATCTTGACTAGATCCATAAGGAAAGCCATTAATTACTAGTGCCTAGCAGTAATAGATTGATAAAGGGCAACATTAAATTCAAGACTACACAGTGTGAATTTGAATTTGTAAATTATACTTCCCTACCGTATGATCAAAAGTGCTAATTTGAGGGACTTCTTTTAGAGAATTTATGTGATTAGAGTATTCAAATATAAAAACCAACTGCTTATTGATATTAGTATGTTGAAGACAATTATATGATTTATGATTTTACCAAAAAGCAAAATGTGTGTTTGTTGGTTATTAGATAAATTGGTCAAAGTGAAAAAGAGGGAAGGAAATGTATAATATGAATTTGCTAGGCTATATATATTTCATAAGCTTGATCTGGTAGCACGAATATATAGGTATTAGGGACACCACAAATCAATATATACAAAAAAGCGGCACCACAAATCAGTGCTCAGAATTTCAAGATGATTTGTGTTTTCGTCGGTTGATGAGAGACTGGTAAGCTTGGTGGATTTTCGTGAAATTTTGCATTGATGTTTTTAGCTGTTTTTGAGTGTCTTATTCATTTTCACACCACTTGTTGACTTACGGGCAACCAGCACGCCAAGATCCGTCATTTGCTTCCGGTTGCCCTCTTTTTTCTTTAGTGTTTAAAAGTACACTTATGTATTTACCGAGCCAAATAGCAGGATCCCCATAAATTGTTGGCTGTCGATATCAGAGTGTGTCACCACAGGCTTTCCACTTTTGCCCCGGAATTCGTTAAGGATATTCGAGCAGAAGAGGATATTAGATTGGCGCAAACTCGTCCCTCTTCCTCCAACAACAACTGACAACATGTCGTTTGCCGTTGGCTGAAGATGTAGGGAATAACCGTGTCGCTACTCCAGCGACCCTAAGAGCAATCCTTTCTGAAAAGCATAGTAAGCTCCATGAGCATTGTACCAAGAACGTGGACCCAATGTGTCATCTGTAAGTATAATGTATGCATAGAGTTTAATTAAATTTGTTCTGAGAAGTTTTATACGTCATTTGAGAGCAGTTACCGATCATCCTATGACAAGATCACCAACCCATACCTCCGCGATACCATATATCGATTATCGCCCTTGCTCTAGATAGTACATAGCCGTATTACTATCAGGTCACTCCAGTTGAAACAGTGATACACTTCTTGATGAAAAGCTTCGGCTGCTTGAAACGCGTACGCATCTCGCCCTCTGAGACGACATCTGGTCGGTGGAATGGCCTCCGTTGAATCACCAAGTCGGGACCGAGTTGGTTTGTATAGGTCAATAAAGTAAAGAAGGTAAGAGTAAAAAGAAATGGTAGTGGCAAGAAGAGCAAGAAAAGTTTGCTTTTCATTTAACATGACCCAATCATTCTGTGCTGTTTGAATAACAGCGATTGAAATCAGCTTCTTGATGCAACGAAAGGGCTTACATTTTATTGTAATAATTGACACGGAGCAAACGTGGTTACATCCGAGATCCGTACACAGAACAAGCTGATTTGGCTTTGAAAGCTCAAGTTGAATATACTCTGTGCCTGAAAAGAAATATACCCATGTTTTTATATTGTGTCAACGCTAACCCAATAACCTCTTTGGAAACAACATGGCTAAAAGCTCTTATAAGCTATGGGTATGTCAAATCGTGTATATCTTTATTCTTCTGATGGAGTAGATGATGCAACTTGCTTCTGAAGACTGTTCGATTTAGACTGTAATGCTTCTATTTCAGCACTCCATTCAAGTTTCTCGATCTAGACATGGGTAAGTATCAATAACTGAGCTCGAGCAGTGAGCAAAAGACTTTACCTCTAGCTGTTCTAATCTCGATTTGAGCTCGTTGATGGTCTGTTGTAATCTCTCTGTCTCTGCAGAGTCTTTGGTGCAATTGAATGTCTTGCTCAGGCTCTCCATCTTTGTGCGAGAGTCTGTTAGCTCAACCTTTAGCTTCTCAAGGCCTTCCTCTTTATGACTACATTGACAAATCCGTGTCAGCACAGCATCAACGACGTAAAACACTACTTACATTTGCTTCTCTTGCAGCCGTCTGTTCTCTGTTTGCAGACTAGCCACCAACTCCTCCATACTCCACCATTGCGATAAGAGGCCCTTGATGTATCTCTTTTGTTCTTCCATGTGAATAGTGTCTTCTTCCCATAACAGCATTTGCTGTGTAAGCTGCTTCACTCTATGCTCGTTTTCGCTCACTTGCTTCAATGTGGGCTCCAATGTTTTGAGCTCGTTTTCCATCTCAAACACACGTTGTCGAGCATTGTCCAGCTGGATGCGCTGTTCGTTGAGCTGCTTTTCGTAATCTTTCACCTGATGCGCTGTTCTAGCCATCTGATTTTGCCACTCTTTGCGTGCTTCACGGTAACTGCGCAACTTTCCTGACTGTTCATCCTCCCATTTGATGTGCTTTTGTTTGGTTAATGCTGATTCGGCTTTCAGCTTTTCCAGGGCAGATGTAGTTTGATTCAGCTGTGCTTTCAACATACGAGTAGTGTTGTACTATTACACATGAGTACCCAGATTGATGCAGTGTCATTTCTTGCGATTCTTACCAGCTGTTGTCTCTCTGCTTCCACAGACGTATCAAGCACATGTTCGCGATGGAGACGTCCAATGTGCTGGAGATGTTGCTGCTTCAAAAACAGCTCAAAATTCAGCTCGTTTCTAAGCAACAGCACCTCTCTTTTCAAGGCTGCCAAGAGAAGTTTGGTCTCTGACGACATGCCGCTAATATCAATGGGCTGGTCCGTGCTGGAAGGCGTTGTGGTATTGGTCATTGGCGTGGAGGGTGTTGTTGTGCTTGGTGTGGGTTCTGCAGCCGCATCCCAAACATCATCGCCCACCAACACTTCGGCGCCACTTTTGAGTGCTTTGTGGAGTGTCACAATGTTTGAAATCATGTAGGGTCTATTGGCATTGCTGCTGTGTTGCTGCTGTGGTGCCTCGATGGATCCACTGCTGTCGTCCGAGAGCCCCTCCAACCGCTTAAACTCCTTGTTTTCCTCCTTTGCCTCACACCAGAGCGTTTCATCCAACAGATCCAGCTGTTTGTTCTCCTCCGCCTCTTCGCTTGCAGTAAAGGCTACTCTGGAAGCAGCGTTTGTCAAGTCAAGTCCCATGATTTGCGCAATCACATCGGGTGGCTCCATTTTCATCCAACGGGTCTTGTCGGTCAATTCAGTTTGTGCGTCCATGGCCACCAGGTTGGGATGTAACATATGTCTGGTCACTTGAGGCTATATACATGGAACTGAGTCAAGCCGTTCTCTCTCCACACACAAAGATACTCCAACTTACAATGGTCCTGGCTTTGAACGTTTCCTCGTCAAACTCTTCAGGCAGTGAAAAGTCGTTTTCCTTGAAATAGACGTAAGGTTTGTATAAAAACTTGAGGAAATTGCACGGATACAGGCCGTACAGCGATGTGAAGAAGGCGCCTGTCTGTGGGTTGGAAGGAGGAGCTGATAATTTTGAAAAGGTATAGTCTGCAGAGAGCATGTCAGTCAGAGCATTATCTCTCACACCACCGCAGCAACAAAAGGGTTCTTACCAACACAATCCCATCCATCTGCTACTTTTCTGTTGGGCGAGGTATAAGCAAAAGCGTCCGAGCTCTGTTTCTTGCGAAGATCTCGCAGCTGATCCCAGCAAATGGCTCTTGCAAAGATATAGAATAGTTGAGGTAAAAATTGAGGCAGCGAGGTGCACATTCTGGGTAGTAACATGATGAGATTTGTCACTGAAATGGCAATCAGGGTAGTCGAGTTGTCGTACTGTATAAAACACAGAGCGGGTGAGCATGTATCACATGGACAAGGTGCACGGCTTTACCATCAAGGACTTGAGCATGGATTCAAACAGTGGGGTATCTAGGATCTCGTGCAAGTGTGTTCGTCGTCTCCTCATAAACTCACTCAGCAGATACACAATCTGCAGTCGATGCTTGCTGGACAAAAAGTATCTGTTGAGCAGGTGGAAGAATTGCTGCAGGGGGGCAGCTGTTGAGTATTAGGCCCTTCTTTGTCAAGACTGTGCACTCACCTTGGTTTCTGAGGCACCCACCGACAACAGAATGGTGGTGAGGTTCTTGGACCACTCATCCTGATCCAGATCCAGCAGGGCCTGATGCTGTCTGCTTGTTTCGTCTCGCTCCTCTTGTCGCTGATAGCTGCTCTCTGCCCACTGCAAGTAGGTGCTGACTATTTTGTGAAAGTAGATGCAATCTGTCATTTCATGGATTCGCACCAGATCTTGCTCCATGATCAACGAGTCGGTAATAATCAAGCGTGTCTCCTTCTTGATGCGAGTGGTGTAGCAAGCAGACGTCAGGATGGGCTTCAGCAAATGCCACCAGTCCTCGAATATTCGGGTGGGCCGCAGGATGGGCAGCAATGCCCTCAACGAACGCAGCAGGATATAGTGCTGTGCATGAGTGCGCTCAATGTCTGGCTTGCACGAGATGACGGTAGCTTGTGTTGCTGGTGCGGGTGCGGAGGAGGAGGGCGACGTGGGATGAGCAGCGCCCGTGCTCTTGCCGGTGCCAATCGTGGTCTCGTACAGCGCAACCAGCTCCTGCGAGAGCTTGTCGACAGAGGCTGAATCAACGGAAGCCAGCAGAGAGGTGTCTCCAATGTTGGCGCTGGTCTGCTCGTCAATGTACTTTTCTATGGTGTCAAAAGACGCTTGACCCTCTGATTCTGCTGTTGCATTTCGGACAGACTGTGTGATGGATTTGACGATATCTCGTAAGCTCACCATAAAGTGGAAAATAGCAGAAAAAAATGGTGATTAAAGTATATAAAGGCAAGTTTCAGCAATAAAGCAGTCGGCTGTTTATTGTTGTGCGGTGTGCTTTGATGAACATCCGCCGATACACCCACTGCTTATGAGCCTAGTAGGAGCCTATAGCTAGTACTCTCATGCCATGATTTTTAACACACGTTCTGATACATTTGAATGGAATAATGGAGGTTTTTATTGGACAAATATGATACAGAATATAAGATGAAGGTGTTGTTTGTAAATAAGGGTATGATATGGTCAACTTAGTAGTTGATACGGGCAAAACCAGGTCTTTCGAGTCTAACCTCAGGCATTGGGTAACGTTGCTCATCAGAAATCACCAAGGTTTTTAATGTCGTCTTGATTTCTTTAATCTGGATACCACGGTATAATAGCTCATCACGGCCGTCGTCAACCGTCGTGGTGGTGGATGTCCTGGAGCCAGAGATGGAGGAGCTGCGGGGAGATCCTTGCGAGGAATTATCGTCATCCAAGGATGAGTCAAAGGGAGAGGAGGGCTCCAGGCCAGGTGTGGTGGGTGTAGTAGGCGATGTAGACGCTGCTACGGATGATTTCTTCCAGGGATTCATAAACAGACGAGCAGAGAATCGACGCTTCACGCTGGTCTCTTCAGTTTTGGCGAATGGCTGTAAGATGGAGGCGCTTCCCAGCGAAAGAGACGATGGAGCACCACCAGCAGCAGACATTTGAACTGCAGCGGCAAGTACAGCCGACATGGATTCAATGGTCAGGTCTGGCTGCTGTTGTTGCTGAGGTGCCTGCAAGTCGATGATTTCGTCGTGGTTGATTTCCTCGTCGTCATTGTATTGGTAGGATGGTTGCTCTTCAACAGGAGTTACTGTGGCAGGTCTTTTAATGGATGCATTTCCAGAGGAAAATGACGATGTGGATTGGGCGGGAGAAGCGGTGCTTTGGGAGTATTTGCGAGAGCGAAACATTAGAAGGAAAAAGGAATGGAAGTAGGTATTATTAAGATGACAATGTAAAGGAAAGAAAGAAAAACGAGCAAGAAGAGAGAGATGGCAAAACCAAGACATGTTATATAGCTTTTTTTTATTACTATGATATAAAATGTGCTTCACAAAACTAATTTGATAGACCATGTCGGTGAAACGTAGCGCAAAAGGTACACATTCATCTTTGGGTCTTTGTGTTTGCAGAAGCTTGCTCATTGAATATACGGATTGGCAGGGGTAGGGCATACGAATTCCAGCGTCTCGACATCGTATTCCTTCCTCTTGTCTTGCTTGTTGGAAAACATATTCTAGTTGGTGTAGATGTTAGACGTGCAATGGACAGAGAAAGACGCTACACGCAAGAAGCTTACATTCCACAAAAGTATAGACATCAGCTGGTTCGCGCACTTATTGGGGTGGAAGCTATGTTCAAAAAAGTCAATCTACAATGTGTTATGTTCGCAAGTGATCCATTTTTATACCAGTCGACACCGCTAAAATAAGATTGCTTGTACTTGGCTATAGGGAATTCCTTGAACCCAGGCTGGTAGCTAAGGCCAAATTGCATTGTATCCTGTTGCTTGAACTCTTGCTCCAGCTTCTCCAATCTTAGATTATACTCATTGACAACACGATCTGCGGCTATTTATAGGCGACACGTATAAATGAATGAAATTTGGCGTGCAAATTGAATGCAATGGACCCACCTCTCCTTTGCTGCTCGTCGCCCTGGATACAAGAACATATGACCATATGAGATGGATCCAATACGAATTCACAGTAGGGATCACCTCGCGATGCTTCGTAGACACTGGAGACCTAAAAATACCACATTTAATATCGGGAAATGTATTTCAACCCTTCTTGTCTTACATTGAAGAAAGCCACGAGATTCACAAACGATTTGGGGACTTGGTCTTTAATTCTCATTAATGCTTGTCGAACATTCTCTTCAAACACATCGGCCTCAGCTAATCCTGGCAAGGTGGTCACTGGTGGCTCGCACAACACACACACGTTATTGGCTCCAATAAACAGCGTAATCAGCTTCCATTCGTCTCGAATGTCCTTGTACTTTTCAGCCTTCAGCAAGTGCACAAGTCGACTGATTTGGCTGTCCAGTTCCTGAGTTTTCGATCCACTCACTGCATTATCCAGCTGTTTGCCCCGAGAAAGCGGTAATGTGTAGCCTATTGGTGGCCCTTTATTAGATGCATTAGTCCAGGCTGCCAAATAGTTTGGGATCGTGTATTCTCCTTTATCTCCACCAACTGAGAACACTTTGCCTCTGTACTCCAGAATAGTGGAAAAGGGCGGTCTCCCTATGCAAAGCTGTATTACTATGCTTGCGTGAGAAAATACAGTCTGATGTATACTTGCCGGAGATCATGCCAAATCCTGCACTGATGCTGTCGCCAATGGCTATGACAGCCTTGATGTCCTATGTATATCTCGGGTTAATCTTTTTTGCTTTTTCACCAAAACTTGCTCTCTATTTAGACAACATACATTGGGTCGCAAGTGGTAAGCATCTCTATTTAATATAGAATCATGCCAGATAAATGGTTCGCAATCAAAAGTTGGCACCGGGAATAAACAAGCGTCGTCGTCTTTGGATGTATTTTTGTGTCCCAGTGTGTTGTGAAACTGCTCCAACAGCTGGATCCATTCGTATGAGAAGGGTGATAAAATCGAGTTGCTGCCTGTTTGCTGTTGCTGTTGCTGTTGGCGAAACACATGCTGCTCCTGCGGATTGTCAGTTTGAAATGCAAATACTGATTGCGTTTCTCTGGCACCGCCCCAAAGAGCCAGCCAACATATAATGTGTATTAGTCCTGTACTTTTCATTTGGTATCTAGTTGTAGTTGTGTGTATAAAAGAAAAGAAAATGGAAGAAGGAAAAAGCAAATAAATAGGTGATCATAACCGTCATTTACACAACAATCAATCACACGGACGGTCTCTGCTGTCTGCCTGATGGTTGCATGATTGAATGACACTAATGAATCACATGATTTTGAGTCCAAGAGCCAGAATAGCTTCTTTTGTATGTAGGCTTGGAATTAGAAAGGTTATGAACATGACCTATCTTTCATATCCGAGTTGATGACACTATCATAGAATAGAACAAAAGCGCCAAGGGCTGACGCTTATCCTGAAAGTTATCGCTTCTAGAAAGCTCTTTAGTCAAACACTACTCTATTGACCTACCACAGCATAGTAAAAGTGCTGAAGACTTGCTCTAATTTGGAACCAGAATTCAAAGCATTTAGTGGAAAATGGTAGCATTGGCCTACATGAAGGTTTTGCCGTAGCGAAGCGAAGGTCCAACACCATGGTAATCAAGAATCTAATCCAGCATTTGTAAGGCATTGATCCTATTTGAGCTAAATTTGCAGCATAGTTTCTACTAGATGTGCCTTACAGCCGTCATCGCCTCACTAATAAGCTGTATCGCTGTGCTCTGATACTGTAATACAACAGTGCCACTCAACTAGCATTTCCAGCTAGATATTTGGACGTAGCATCATACCCTGAGTCCAGATGAATGAGCACAATGCTATTACATCTTTGTGGCATCACAAAAACGTGCCTAATCACAAGCAAATGCGTGTAAAACACTGCCAAATTTAACAGTTTTCAATCCTCAATGCCTTGCCATGTAGACCTTTCTGAGCCACCGGAATAACGCCAAATAATGTTAATGAAATAGTATATAGTATATCCCTGACACATTTGCTTAACTTTTTGGAGACCTAAAAAACATCGCCTCCAACCTGATCATGATTTACAACATTTAATAGAGTCTGCTCTCCAAAATTCAAGCAGTTGTTTATTTCGTGGCATTAGCCGAAGACTCGTTTGGTCAAGAAGTAGTTCTTGAAGAAATCAGGGTCAATAACTTTTAGGTTATTAAGCATTTATTAGCAAAAATCAAACTTTGAAGGTCATAGGCATATGGCAATCATAGATGTGTACATTAAGGCTGTAAAAGACGCCTAGAATACCTCCTATAGATTCAAGACACACGACTTTAGATTACATTCGTTCACAGTAATTAAAGTTTTAAATCAACTTACACATAGACATCGCTTCGTTTTAAAATCCTTGTACTTTAGATAGCCAACAGGGCATGTTCCATCAGGCTCGCAATCAAGAACCTCGCCATGCACAGATGCGACACTAATGGCAGCCAAGAGTAAGAGCACTAATCCGTTGAGATACTTCATTTTTAGTAGAGTTCGTTGATGAGAAGCACTCATTTCCATGGATTTTTAACGATCTTTTTATACTAAACAACATTTATAAACCCTGCATTGCTGATCATAAGGAGTGCTTTTACATAGGATGATCCTTACAATACGGGCGAGATACGCTGGATAAGCTATATAAATTTGTGGCTGACTATTATAGATTGCATACTGAAATAAAATAAAAACATATCTTTCATAAGCTAAATGCATATCCTAGACACATGTACTCAAATTTCGATGTCTACAGTGTCTTTTACAACAAGAAAGGGCAGTTGCTAGGGCAAAACACAGCCTGTGCGGGGATCGAATGTTGGAGCTGCCTCCAATCCTCAGGATTCCAGATTTGGACATCCAAAACCCTTTCAGGGGCAATTACTCTAAATGTTACTATATAAGCGACAGGTATTTCTTAACACTTATACATGTAGATTTAAACAAGGAATCCGATGGTACCAATTTCAAAGCAATAACTTTAGTCTGCGTGGAGAAATTCTCGAAAAACAGAAAACACGTTTTTTGAGAAAAAATCTACAAAACGCATAGTAAACTGACCAAAAGACAGTTCCACACGATGCTTTGCATTGATACGGTTGTTTTGAGCTTAAGAACACCATAGTAGAAAATCTCATTTTTGAGGTGAAAACGTCCATTCTTTGAAATCGTCAAATTTTCCTGTACTAGTTTTTTTTTTTTTTTTTTTTTTTAATGTTTTTATTGTTGCTCCGTGTAAATAGGGCCCGAGGGCGCTATCAAGAGGCGGGCGCAATTTAGTGTTGTTAAAATAGATGCTATTATAGAAATCCTGTACTAGTACAAGGCCAAAATCATCAAAAATCGATGATCAAATTGTTCCCCAAAATATCGCTGCAAAGTGATCCATAGTCTAATGCCAGGTCGCAGAACACGATTGCACTTGTTCCGAGGCCGAGATCGTGCTTTGTTGGTAAGTTACATGCGATTTAAATTGCTGTTTTTACAGTGATGAATACATCTGAAGGCTGCTCATTCAACAATGCGCTTATAAATATCTGATCTGATGGTCTGTAGTTGTTCATTTAGCAGAAAAGTGTAGTATCAAAGTCTTAATCCATTGAAAATGGCGAGTTTTCAAGTGGGCTCTTGTGTCGATTTACCCGTATACTCATAATCTAGCTTTATTTAGCGCCTAGTTGATGCATTCATACCTCTGATACTGTTTATATCTTTATAGCTTTAACATATAAAACTTATAGTAGTTCTGCATTTCGCTTATATTCTTAAATTTCATACATAAAACAATGCTTATATGGTGCATTTCTTGCAAATACACCTATATAAGTAATAACGGCTATACGCCCAAAAAACGCAATCTGTTGTAGATGCATGAAAGGTGTTTGGGGCTGTACAATAAATGCTACATTCAATGACAAATAGCATTTTAAAAAATTAATACTAATCTTCATTCGCATGAGATGGATTGTGCCTTTTTCAGTGGTTCACAGCCATCTTGATCAAAAGTATGTGATACGTGACCGTATGCTGATTTGCATCCAAAATGAGCTGATGGCAGGGTCAATCATCACACAAACGAAAATGAATACATAAGCATCAGGGTTGTTTGAATACAAATGAGTGCTTTTGAGTAATTATTGCGGTTTTGGAGGTCCTGATGAGATGATACAGTCTTACATAATATATAAAACTTGCTCGTTACAATCATTAAAGCAGAATTTGCGATCATTCGGTATCGATGCGTCAAGTAGAGAAACGTGGTATTATGTAAGAGCAAGCCTGTATAGTAGCACCACGCAGAACAGACTTGCTTGATTTATTACTTGATCCCGCCTGCTACTTACTGTCTGACAGGCTGCTCATCATCCAGGTGTACGAGGCTGTCTGGCATAGAATAGAGACGATCTGTAGTTACCAATTGGTTCAAATATCAGTAATTCACACTGTTGCATTCTGTGTGCTGACACATGGAATTCCCTATGAGAAGAAGTTCCTTGGTGGCGGAAAATGTGTGCTTTATTTACAGGCAGTTTACGTAAACGACCTCCATTTAAGGCATATCTACTAGCATCCATCTTGATCTACACTGTTTATATTGAATCTCTAGATTGGCATGTAAATTGCAGGCTGATATACACAAACAGTGCTTGCGAGCTTCTTGTTTGTGTCGTTGCATCATTTTGATTTTCTTTTGTGCCACGGGAAAATCAAAATGAATTACTACATTTGTCCAGCTACTATTCTCATCCCAACCTATGAGATGGCGTAATTGAAATGGACTTCATTACCAAATCGTCGCACAAGCAGCTATAGCCCTGACTTGTGCACCCTTCTTGAAACACAGAGCTGGTTTAGATAAGCACGCATTTTACCGAGGTTCCTTTTAGAGGCACTCAGCCCAATCATCGGTCAATACGACTGATGGACTCGACTTGCATGCTCTGCTGCTTGAATGAGGCAACAGAGAAGCAGAGTGTACATTGTGCTCTGGTGATATACTCGTCGATTATTTGTGTGCATGAGTAAAATCCTTGGCTCATGGAGCCCAGCATGTGGTTACTATACAGAGCAAGGGTGGGGGGCAGCACATTTTCTTGCCTCAAGCAAGCAAATGTCTCTCAGTTTCGATCCAATGATGGCGTGCCTTCTGCACCCCCACCTCAAGATGGAAGCGATATATAGCTCATCTTCCGCACGTACGACGAAAATACATGCAGCTGAGCACAATGTCACCTCATTATTTTCTTCAGGGTAGAGCTTGGTTTTACAGGGTCCAAGGAAGGGCCCTTTCCCTCGGGTGTCTCTGCATCTTGGGCCTGGATTGGATAAGCGGAGCTTACCTAAAGGTGGTGTTGTATGAGAAACATGGACCCTTTTTTTCCATCCAAAGAAATGCGAGAATCTCTCTCGTTGAAAAAGCTTTTATTTCGTCTTCAGTACAAGAAAAAAAAACTTTCATTTTCCCTTTTTTCCCTTTTTTTTCATCGCAAATACCCTTCTGTCATGAATTCGCTTCCAGTACATCAGCAAAAAGCACATCAGCCGAGGGAAAAGAGGCTCAAAGTGTCAAGAGCCTGCTTCACATGTCGAGTCAAAAAGATAAAGGTAAAGGCATCTTTCCATTTTGCACAGCAGCACATTTTTTTACTGAACTGTTGCCGTTTGATTTCCACAGTGTGATGGAGTTCAGCCTTGTATGCAGGTAAAAAAAAAGTGATTTGGAGAAGCGATGGTTACAGGATTCGCTTATACTGACATGCTGAATGATTCTGTTCATGCTTGACATGTACATAGTGTAAAGGTAGGCTGATAGCTGACAAGGGAAAAGCATTGCACACGACATTTAACGCCTGTCTTTTTCTTGTAGCAAGACGAAGGCCCTGTTCCTTTTCCAAAGATGGCACTGTGGACGAAACTCAGCAATCGCATGATGCCAACCATTCCAGCATGGAAGATGACAGACAACAGCCTCACCCATCTCCACCTACCTCTGCTGCTGCCTCCAAGAAGAGGCCCTTTTCCATGGAGGACGGATACCAGCATGCCAACGACACGAGCCTGGAGCAGCAGAAATCCAAGCAGCAGGATGGGTTGAACAGGACACTCCAGCAGCTGGAGAGGCTCAGCATGATGTGGCCAGGCGAGGGGAAGGAAGGTCGTTGGCTGGTGGACATCAACCTGCTCTTCAATGGCGCCGAGGAAACAGCCTTGAACGAACCAGCACAGCCCAATTCAGCATCGTTTCTCAACTTGAACAATAACCTGCTGGCCCTCTTCTTCCGCCACCGACATACCATCTTCCCGATTCTTCCCAAATCCATATTCTACCGCTTATTGGAGCACCGAGATGCATTGATTACGCCCCTACTGCTGAACAGTATGTATTGCAATGCTGCCCATTACTCGCACGAGGACGCGGCGGAAGCAGACAGCTACTTTCGAAAGGCCCAGGCGCTGCTAGACACTTATATCGATACCCCTAATCTCAGCCTGGTCATTTCGCTCTGTCTCTTGTCTACATTTGAATCCAACCGCTATGGCACCGGCCCTCCCATTGGCAGAAGCAAGGCTCGCATCTACCGTGACATGGCCTGTCGCATGTGCCACGACCTCAAGCTACACAAACGATACAGCTTCCACAACACGGGCGCGACGCCGGACGACATTGAGCTGCGTAAGCGAGCGTATTGGGTGTGCTACTGCTTGGATAAGGTGCAGAGTTTGGTCACAGGCAAGCCTTACCTGCTGTCTTCCAAGGACATTGACATTGACTTCCCCGTGGTGCTTGGTACGGACGATAGCAGCGAATTTGACGTCAACACCTGCTTTGTGGAGCACATCAAATTGATGCAAATCAGCGAGCGGGTGCTTCAACTGGAGATTCCTGACCGACAAGCGGGCATGCTGCGGTCGCCTGAAAACGAGCAACTGGTGCTTGACCTCGACGGACAGCTGCTGTACTGGCTTCGCAACCTGCCGCCATCACTGCAATGGACTCCTCTCAACACAAACAACGACATGATACCCACACAGCCTCCCCAAAACGCTCTTGTAGCTCATTTGCATCTCGTCTTCAACTACCTGGAGATTTCGGTCTTACAGCCTATTGCATCCACTTCACTCAGCTCTTCGCCCGCATCCCTGATCATCCAACAACGCTGCGCTTCCGTGGCGACCAACCTCACCCAATTGACGTGTGCCATGGCAGAGCAGCCGGCCTTTATCATCTCCTTTGCCTTCATGGCTGAAGCCATCATGTCTGCTCTTCGCGTGCACATTATGAACTGCGCCGATGAAAAGACCAGCACTGCTCGCCATGCTCGATTCATGTTCCAGCGCTCCTTGCGCTCCATGCGAGCTATTCTGCAGCACCGCGTGCTAGATCGCATCCAGGACTTTGCAACCACCATTGAAAAGGCGCTTGTCGATGCTGACACGGGCAACAGCAGCAGCAGAAACAGCAGCCCAAAGATCCACGTCCTGTCGCCCATCATTCCTCGAACAGCTGCTTCTTCCACATCCATACACAACACAATTGCACCTATGCCAATGGACCCCTACGCCAACATGGACGAGCGCTGGCCAGCGAGGGCCAACAACAGCAATGGCCTCATGCCCTACGGACTGGTATCGCCCACATCTAGTACTGCTTCAGCTCCCCTGGAAAAGGCTGCCATGTCTCGCGACGAAGACATTTCACGTCCCCATGCCTACAGTCATTTATCCGCGCCACATGCCATGACAACAGCAGCGCCTCTGATGGATCCCTATTCTCGGCCTGCGTCCTTCCAGATGCCTGCAACAACAAGCGCATCTACGCCCACCGCATGGAAATCGCCTGCTGTCTCGCCCAACCACAGCAAAAGTGCATCGTCGCAGCCAACACCCAGTCAGGAGCAACAGCAAATGGAGATGTATTCCAATATCTGGTCAAGAACATCCCTCGAAAACGGCTTACAGCAGTTCTCCTCGGACCATCTAGACAACTCGTTCATCAACTCCACCAGGCAACACATCCAACAAGAAAAGAAAGAAAAGCAGCACTTTGAAGCGGCCACTTCTGCTGCATTGCAAGCAACCAACAGCTTCCACACGGCCGTATCGAGTGCTGATAGCAGCAACACGGCTGTTGGAGACCAACATACTATGACAGCAGATTCAGAGCTGTATTCCTTGTGGGACCAGCAGGCCAACAAGAACAACGCTACATCACAGCAACAACAACAAACAACCATGCTCACTCCACAGCCTCAACCTATTACAGGCAGCAGGTACGGCTTGGGAGTCTATGCCTCTGCTCAGCAGCATCACACAGACGTGATTCGTCAACATATGCCAGACCTTAAGCCAAGCAATTCCAATCGACCGGTGCTACTGAACCACCACGGCCAAGTCGTCGTTGCTGGTGCAAGTCAAAGCAATCATTCCATGCATTAAATTGTTGTAAATAGTCCTCATCCTATGCCAATGTAAAAATATGAATTATGCGAATAAATAAGCTCTTTTTAAGAATATGTTGTAAACGCACAGACCATCCTCATGCATTGAAAATGTACTAGTACGCAGGCACCAAGCTGTTATATAGCTTGCATTTTGACAGGAGAGGAGCATGGAATTGAACTCTATCAGCAGCCCAATGCATAGATTATACTTTTCTTTAGCAAGGGTATTATACAAAATGTTAAGCACATGGAATATGCTTTGACCATCTTGGCAACAAAGCGTCCATGAAGTTTAAACATCTATTTTGAGCACTCTCAGGTTCCTCAAGTTCCCGGACCACACGATTTTTTTATTGTTGTCTCTGATCCAATCAATCTAGGTCTTCCTTCAAATGGAAAAAAACATTCATCTCTCTCTCTTTCTTATAGACTGCCGCCCCTCAATTGATTCATATAAACAAGCAATATGCGCTTAATTAGTAGCATTCTGGCCAATTGATTGTGTGATTGCCTTGTTGTGTTCAGAATAATATGTCTTCTCCCTGAAACATGTAAAGTAAAACATCATGAGATTATATTTCCCTTGACGATGATGATGGAAACTGGAGTTGAACTCTATATCAGGATGACAATGAAGAATTGCGGGGTGTTCTCACAATTATAAGAGGACGCATCGATACAGAACAACAGCACTAATTTCAAGTGTCGTATCGATTGGATGCGCCACTGAATAAGAAGAAAATCTTTTTTTAGCTGCTATAAATTGCCAACAGACGAGAGGATTCTCCATGCTTCTATCCAAACATCCTCCTCCTTTCTCTCCTATGTAATGAACACTAGTAGCAACAAATTGACATTTTCAACGGCTTCCTTCTACACCTCTTTCCTGTCCAACAAAAGAGGCGACCCCTCTCCATTTGGACACCATCGGCAGTTCCTCCAAAGTCCTCTGTGGAAGCCCATCTCAAACACGCATCAGCCCGTCGTCGCCAATGAGGATGAAACAAAGCCATCTACTACTGCAATTAGTACCAAAGAAGCCGCAAAGAAGGCACTGCAACAAGCCATCTATATTCTGCCCAAATCACCATCGCATGTCTCTATTTACCTTCAACTTCCCAAATTTCGCTCTCTGTCCGTATTGATGCGCTGTGGCCATGTATCTCAACTGGTTGAGAATTGGCTGTGCAATCCCATGGAACAATTGAAACGAAACGCAGAGAAAAACCAGCACTACAGATTGCACCACCGGCCAAACCGACCTCGCCGCACTTCATCATCAAGCGCACCACTATGCATCATGTCATCATCCACTGCGAGTGAAGCCGGCCCTTTGCCCGTTGTTAGCCATGAAAAAGCGGTTGTTCCTGCGTACCGCAAGCATGAGAGCACAGTGTCTGTTCATTTTCAAATGCCTCGTGAGCAGCAAGAGCATATGGAGATACGGTACGCCAATGTGCCCTGTCTCTTCACCGTTGTATGTGTCACCTATCATTGCGGAAGTGTGTCGTTGTCCGTAAATCAGATTGACTCTTTGGATTTCCTGCTATCACCAAATACCATGAACCCGTTTTTGGTGCAATGTAACCTGGTACCACAGCATCCTGTAACCGTACATCAACTGGTACCCTCGTCCAGCTCTGTGTATCATCAACAGCTCCAGATTTGTGATTTCCAAGACACTCCGTCACTACAAACAGAGGATTATTGCCCAGATATTGGAGAGGATAGCCACGAATTTGTATACCTAAATCCTGAGCCCCGAATCAAGGCATTTCATGCAACAGCACCGACGATGATCCAAGATGATGATGGCAATGAAGACGAGGAACTAAATCACCAAAAAACCTCGACTCAGACACCAGACGTTGTTGAACTGCTGCATTACAATGAGACACTCTTGTATCAGCAAGAAAACGATGACGATGAAGAATCCGGCATGTTCACCTCTGATGAAGACTTTTCATTGATTGAGGACGAAGAAGATGAAGACATGCCAGCAGAAGACGACAGCGATTATCATTACCATAAAGCCAGATCTGCATTACTTGAACTCGTGCAGGACACGCTTCAATACATTCAATCCAGTGGTGGTGCATTGACAGATGAACTGAATAACTTGACACCAAAGCTTTACGGCTACTGCTCCTCCTCCTTGTAAATAAGAATAAAAATCTATTTATTTCATTCAAACACAAATCACACTTCTAACTCTGTCACGAAGTTCTTTGCCAAAACCAATGTTATCCAAGTAATTGTCGATGGATCCGTACTCCTTGTTCAAAAAGTTCAGCAAATCTCTCATGTTTTGAGGCGGTGCTTGAGCAAAGTCTTCGGATAATCCAGATCTTCGAACTTCTTCAAGCATTTCGTCATAAATAGGTGCTAAACCCTTTTGTGTCTTGGCATAGTCGTTGACAATGATATCCTCGGGCACGCCAGCAATAGAGAGGATCAATGCGGATACCATGCCAGTTCTATCTTTGCCTTGAGTGCAGTGAATTTCAATAGGGTAGTTTTCAGGATTGGCAAACACCATCAATGCCTCGCGAATCTCTGCTTTACAGTAGGTGGCAAACTCCCTGTACATCTTATTCACGCCCATAGGTGTCAGCACCTTTTGTCCAATAATGTATGCTGCCTTTTTACGTTGACAAAATGCCATCAAGTAAATAATGTACCTAGCAACCAATTGAGTCAGTTGGTCACTTATGCCTAGCGATGCTTGCTCATTCGACTTACAGCTTCAAATGGAAAGAACAAGATGCAAAGACGCAATATCTTTGAAAGTTCTTTCCTGCAAAATCCACCCTGTATTTCTTTCTAACCAATGTGCCGTGTCCTGTTGTATCGAAATTCTCAGAGGTCTTTGCCTTTATAGAGATGTCGTCGTCCACCAATGCCGAGGCGTCCATCTACTCGTAGTTAATATCATGTGGAATCGCGTGTATAATCGAGGATGGTACTTTACACTAGCGAGAGCGCTTGTGGGAAAGCTCTTGTCGATAGGCAGACCCTCTCTTCCTTCCATACTATATCCAAATGTTTGCTGTCAATCACCATCATCCACTTGTGAAAGATCCAATTTCTCACCCTGTGCGCAAGTCAAGAATGGTATTGATATTATGGGCTTTAATAAACGCATCTACATCCTCCTGGCTCATGTTGTCCAATGTAGCAGATCTGAAAACTAATCCCTCCTTGACGTATCTATCAAAGAAAGTCGATGAATATCCAACTGTTGGCTTGTTCAAATGCAGTATAGCACAGTTACTTTTTCTTTTCGGCATTGTCAGCAGAGGAAACACCCAAATCTCGGAAATTCAGCACGCCAAAGCTACCTTCTTCTGTGTTTCTATAGGCATGGCCCATTGATTTTTCTTCAGACATATTTGATTGATATTTTGTTAACTAGGAAACAAGAGATGAAAATGAACTTTTGCTACTGTAGTCCCCCATTTTGTGTGTTTCTGAAATTTAGTGGCCAGTCTTTTTCGTTTTTTGCCCGAAATAGAAATAAAAGACCCACGCAATCTGACAAGCTAATACTCTTAAGGCATCCAAAAAAGAAGAAGGAAATTATGACTAAATCATTATTAGGTCATCATCAGCGCGCAAAATGCCATGACAAAAATCTTCCAGGGCTGCTGATCTAATGATCTTCTCATTCCATGAAATCATTTTTTGTCTATCACTTTCGTACCACATGTACACTTTCTAATAAAGCGTTCAAACCGTTCATGCAGCTGAGAACGGCGAGGAATTTTAGATTTTCCAACGCTGCTGACAGGCTATAGCGACAGCAAATGGCTCACTTACGGTTTAGCTTTGTATAGAGCTTCTGAACTGTGTGATCTTGGCATTTCAAATGAAGAGAGTCTTTAAAGCCGCTCAAAGCCCATCTTACTACTACTGCGAGCTGGCATGAATAATGGATGAGACGCCTACTGACATGCTTCTATAGTCAAATCTTGCTTCTTGGAGTCCGATTATTTCACAAGAAGTGGCATGGAACGGCAAATCTAATACTTTTAGGATGCTGCACGCCTGTCTCAATGGAAATAAACCGTATACAGGCAGATAGCATGCTTTTAATGGCTTTCACTAGTCAAAAGTACGCAAAACACTGCGAAATTTGGGTGCATTTCAGCCGTGATTTTTCGTGTTACAACCCGTTTTAGAGTGCCAGAAAAGCACCAAAGCATTGCTCTTGACTAGCAGCTACTTCCTGGTACGCTTGCTCAACTTTTTCGAGATCATCAAAAACTGATGAAAAAGCATGAGGTACCCCTCATGGTTTTTGTCGAAAATCAAACGATCGCGTTTTTGAAGGCAAAATTGAAGACTTTTGCTATGGTACATATTAGCTCGAAATGTCCCCCTTGGTCGAGCGCAACCTCTGAATTTATTTTTGTGAGACGTTTTATATGCAAAATGTAAACATTTTCTCCTAAAACGGCATTTCAAATTTCCAGCTTTTTCTTGATAAACTTAATCACAAAATCCTGTAAAATTAACACCAATCGATGTAGATTCAAAAGCACTTTTAGGATGTATTAAAAATATAGGACAATTATGACAGTTTACATAGTCATTTTGTGCAAAATAGCTCACTCGAGTTCCAAAAAACCAAAATACGATGGCCAATCTGAAAAAAAAATTCAATGCGGAACTTGAATATTTTTTGGCGGCATTGCTGCTGCTGCTGGCCAGATGCTTTTCATGAGAATATTCGACGTTTTTGAAGCTAATAAGCAAGGGATTGCAACCGAGAAGGTATCAAAACTCGATTCTTTCAACATTTCTCTGTATTTCTATAAGTTTCTGTATTTGATATGTATATTTTTGCGAATTGCTCATTCAAATGCAAATCCCGATACCAGTAGTAATAAGAATGGGCTGCAAGAATGCCCAATGTTAGATGATCAGTCTCTTCGTTTACTATTAAAATGCTTCAAATTCAAGAACATACTAGATGTAAAAGCTAAATAAACAAGAGCTCTTTTTGGCTGTATAATTACTCTGTTCTCTGAGGGATCATTATAGTGCCTAAACATCGAACAAAACTAGCAATGATGGGCAAGAACTTTCAAGGTAGTCTAAGGCAAGAAGAAGCCCAAATTCAATCAGAGAAAATCAGATCTTATTATAGTAGCACCGCAAATGTATGTATCAGGTGTCAAAATGGCAACAGTTATACCATTTCTTGATAAGCCCCGAGATCATGGTGACAATAATAGCACATGAAAAGAGCATTCTATCAATAACTCTACTACTGCATTTAGTCTGATTAGACATCAACGTCATAATGGACCTGAAGGACTAGCATATCTTGTAATTCTTAATTTCCCCATTTAGAAGCAAGAAAGACCCTTCCCCTAATTCATGTCATACAAGGAAACAAAAGGAACTTCCTTCCACAAAATGTTGAATTGAAAATGACCAATGGAAGATGATCGCTGGCATGTTCATGCAGTCCATTGTTGACATTTGATGCACAAGCGCTGACAAACATGTAGCAATGATGTAAAATGGAACAATCCATGTATTTTAGAAAGTTCAAGATAAACGTATTCTATCAGTGAAATGAATGTGTGGGCCTTTTTAACAGATTAGATAGGCTCGCGCTTTAGAAATCAAATATAGTTCTAACGAACAAGTATGCGGATTGGAATCAGTCTAGACGGTTGTAAAATCTAATGATGACTAGTGCCATCTATTCAGGAGGAGGAAAGGCTAGATCACCATCATAAAGCCACTTGCTTTTCCATTCACTACTATACGCAGTTCCGTTTTGGGGGCGAATTGCCTGATTTCCTTTTTCTTTCGAATCAATCCGGGAGACTCTGGGATTTTCTAGTAAAACCCACCAGAAAATGCGGGGTGAGAAAAAATTTACTTGAAAGCCAAGGATGTCTATTGACCTGGTTTGAGAACAGGTTTCCGGGATCAGCCGACTATAAACCAAATGTTTTGATTTCTGTAGCAAAAACAAAGATAACAACGAGATGAAAAAAAGCAGTGTGATGATTCAGAAAAGAATGAGCACGACTTTTATTCGAATAAATGGTATGTCTCTCCTGTTCGTCATGTCACAGCAGTGTAACCTTTCTTGGGAAATATAGCATTTGCTCGGTTCACTTACCTTTTGAAGGTATGCCAGCACGTAGTTACAAATTAGGGTTTGATTTCGCCCGCTAAATTAACATGACATGTATCAGAGACCGCGGATAGTATTATGGCTCGATATTGCTATTACTATAGCCATCGATGCTTGGCTTCATGTATCGCATCTCTACATTTTGCTGCGGCTACATGGCTTAGTACTGCCTCTATACTATGAAAAAGAATCTCAAGAACCCCAAGGTCATTTTGATGCAACCTTAATTCGCCACAGGATTTGGAGTGGCGGAAAGTCTATCAAATATATCGAAATGCATTACGATTGGTTAGTATACTATGGTCTAAGTATAAACACCCTGAAATGCCCGAATATTGAGATTAAACATAGATCGAAAAAACCCTTATTTGTAGTAAAATTTTTTAGTATATAAAGGGTGGCCTACTTTCACCAAATTACGAGAATCTCCACAATTATCACAACTTTAAACCATAATCAACACATTTATTCTAATGGAATCAACGATTTAAATCAACTATACCCTGAATTAGAATAAGACAACTGACAACTGAACAAAATGATGAATCAACAACAACAAGAACAAGACTTTATTCCTGGTCTTCAACTCATGTGCCTTACACCTGAAGATGATTACCAGTACAATGACGAAGAACAAGATCAAGAAGAATACAACTGGATCGATGACTGCGAATGTCAAGAGAACCTTGCTACCATCCTGTCTCTGAATCCTGAGGAATGCATGATTGACAGCGAGAACCACATCCAGAATGTGGACGGTGTTCATCTCTTTTTTGAAGAACTTGGGTGCTTTACCGAAGAACCTGAGCCCATTGATCCCACTCGCGATTATGACGCTGAAGCCAAGATCCTAATCGAGGAAAGAAACAAGACTCGCAAGCAACACGTCGAGCTGTCTTGCTCCCCCATGCCTTCCCTTGACGATACCACATCTGGTGTTAGCAGTACATCATCCAGCTTCCACCACGACGACCAGCCCACCTTTCTAGCTGATGTTCGCTCCCCTCTTTACATGGGCGGCCATTGTGGCCAGCAAAAAATGACCGCATATGCCTACTCGCCGCATACTTTTAGTTCCATCAGAACCCCCATCTAAAGGATATTTATATATACAACAAGCACACAACATTTATACATACTATATAAGCATTCAATTATTAATTCGCATCCCCCCTGTATTTTTATTATCTTTAAACAATAAATTATCCATCACATTCAATAATTCTCTTTGGCTTCCTTGGGCAGACTCTCGCTCTTCTTTTTAATCACACCCAAGTGGATGATGCGATCGCCTGACATTGCCACAGGGTTTGAGCTACGACCAATGACCTAGATACACATATATTGAGAGACATGTCACTATTGCATGCTGCTGTGCATCTATTACTTACGATGCCACTGCATGGTGCATAATATTCGTCCACCACATTACCAAAGATGTTCTTGATGCGAGCAATCAAGTCTCCCTTTCTAATGATGGTATTCACGCCAGGATAGACCTCCAAGACACCACCCGTTTTAGTGTAAATCTATATTTGTCACGGTGAATGAGCTGACACGAACATCGAACCACTTTCTACATCATTACCCAGAATCCTTTTGAGCACAAGATAGTATTAGGAGGGCCTAATGCTACCTGGTCATCTGATGCTGCGGGTTCTTGGTAGTCCAGGGTATACATTTCCAAATGATCCAATATACGCATCACACCAATATAAGACCACTAGTATGAAGGGTAAGACATTTGGGTCAGTACATTACAAAGGATAAACGAATAGACGACGATAGACACAATCAGTGAACAGATCAGAAACCTTGGACTTACCTGAACATATTGGCTTTGAAATAGCTGTGGATTTCCAATTTCCACCGTAATTGCACGTATGCCTCGCGCAGAGGCAGCAGATCGAAGCGTGCCGTCTTGACCGGAATTATGCAGTACGATCTGAGGCTGCTGCAGTCTGGCCATGATGGCAGAAACGGGATCATTCATATCAGCACGCACATAGTAAGAATTGACTCGTCCAAAGCTAGCCGTGTGCAGATCAATCAAGTAGTTGAATTGAGAAATCACCTTGTTCATCAGTTGGTAGGCATAGACTTGGCTGGAGAAGCCATCCTCGCGTCCCGGGAACAATCGATTCAGGTCTCTGCCGTCTGCAAACTCGCGCTGAAACTTCAGATAGCCAGATACGTTGACACAGGGAACAGCCACCACGGTGCCGCGTAATTTATTGACGTCAATCTCTGACACGACGCGATGGATGCATGGCACGCCGTTCAATTCATTGCCATGCACTGCTGCCGTGATACCTACCACGGGTCCATCTTCTGTGCCTCTGCACACAATCACAGGCATCCTCAACCACTCGCTTAACCCTTGCTTCACCATTTTGATCCATGCTGTGCTGATAGTGTGCTTTGGATAGTCCTCCACTACGAGTCTATCTCGGACAACAGGGGGTGGCACGTCTGTGTCGTGGTTCAAGGAAAAGGTGGGAGGCTCATAGATCTGCGTGGCGTCCAATTTGCCTCTCAACATGGACACGCTGCTTCTTCTTTCTTTAGGCTGCTCTTGCTGTTGTTGCTTGAGCGTGGAAGCCAGCTCGCCCCCCACATCATCAGATGAGCTAGGAATAGCAGAGGCAGAGGCAGAAGCCTCCTGTGCTGCCATGCGCTGGGCCATGTTTTGCGGGAGATTCCAATAGGGCTGGTCATCGTAGACAACAAGTGATCCCTTTCGACGAGGTTCTCGACGTCTGCTGGGCACATCATCGTCTGCAGGAGCAGGAGCAGCAGGGCCTGTTGTACCACCGCTATTAGGAGTGGCAGCTGAAACCAATCCTCCGGCTGATGCATGATACGTAGTAGAGCCAGGAGATACGGGTAGAGCAGGCGTATTCAAGGCTGAATAATTGTTTGTTTGTAAGGCAAAGTAATCAGAGATGGTTGTACCGATTGTGGATGGAGCCCCTTTTGGTTTCACCTCTGTGATTTGGATAGTGATGACAGTAGCGTCTTCTATGCTTTTGTTCAGTAACAGACTAGTGTATAGTCATCTCAGTATCATATACAGTACCTTGGTCACGGCGACCAAAACTGCCACTGGCATCTGATGCTTGAATGATCATACTCGTAGGAGAAGCGTCTTCATCACGTTCAACGTACAAGGTTTGCCCAGCCGATAAGACATTGCTGTGGCCCTGAGGGCTGTTTTCGTCTAATCCAATGCGAACATGGCCATCAACCACATAGACCAATGCAAAGGCACCCAAAATCAACTTTCTTCCAGTCTCACCGCTTTCATTCGATACAGGTTGGCCGATTTTATCAATGGAAAACTGGGCCGTACCCAGATCTCGTTTGATCAGGAACTGCAGG
The DNA here is from genome assembly GCA_010203745.1 of Mucor lusitanicus. Classification (NCBI taxonomy): domain Eukaryota; kingdom Fungi; phylum Mucoromycota; class Mucoromycetes; order Mucorales; family Mucoraceae; genus Mucor; species Mucor lusitanicus. The sequence continues at coordinate 685,976 of JAAECE010000003.1, read as the reverse complement.
CTGGATACAGGTGCGTTTGTCACTTTACACGTAGTCGCCCACTCGGCATTCCAGGAATAAGGAAACAGGGGCTTAACAGTGGTAGACGCTTCCTCACCACGATGATTCAAATGGATGGTGCTCTTTGTGCCGTGTTCACTTGGCAAGATGATGTTTGTGCGCTCATAGCCCAGCAAGATGGGAAAGTTGAAATCAGCGTCAATCTCGTTTTCACTCAATCTCCAAAAGAACGAATCCTTTGTGTAGTCCTTATCATTTGGATATATGCTTATTTCAGATGTCTTTCCTAGGCCATTCTTCCAAGACTGAGTTTGATAGTCTCGTCTGCATAAAAAGGTGTGGTATGAAATGTTAGACATTTTTGCTCAAAAGGAGCATCTCGCCAAAACTTACCCGGGATCTCGAACCTCTACTTTGATAAGGGTGGGTTCAGGCGAATCGACCTGGAGGATGGATCCGTCAATACTGCGGGACATTTTTTCAGGGTATAGCAAAGATGGCAGAGGGAAGAGAGAGAGAGATGGAATCAGCCAAGGGGGGCGGGGGGAGGAAGATCTTATATATGGTGTGTATACCTACGTTCATGATCAGGTGAATGAGCAGGCTGTCGGTAGCACATCCGCCTTGCACAAATGATATCACTTTGATCCAATTCGTACTCGTATTAGCTTCGTAATCATCATCTGTCATTGGACAAGGCAAAGAGGGTTTAGGTGGCGATTGTTTGCAAACCCATTTGATTTTCCATTTTTCTGTTTCCAGGCTTTTTTTCCTTATAAAATTCCTTTTCACCGTTCTTTCTCTCTTGTATACCTTTTTTCCCTCTTTTCTTTCTTTTTCTCTTTCTCTCTAGTTCTTCTGTCCACGCTGTCCATCTCAATGAACAGTTAAATTTACTGTACATTCCATTCTATCATATAACAAAAAATCACAAAAAAAAAAATACTCATTCCCCAAAAATAACACATACACACTGATGATGCTATCAAACACAAATAACAACACCAAGGAAAACAAGGACAACCTGATGAACTTCAAGGTGCTGTCTAGATACGACGATCTGTTCACGGACATATTCCTGGACAACATGTTCTTGTGGTTTGCTACGATCAAGATGAACAACGACCATCGTAGGCCAAGGGTCTCTAACGGCACCATCCTGGACATCATCCAAAGAAACATACTGGAGAAGGCACGACCCATGGATGCCGTAACGGAACTATTAGCGTAAGTGTATGTCCAATGCGTTGTGTGTGTGTGTGTGTGTGTGCGTGCGGGTTGTGTGAGTGTGAGTGAGTGTGTGATAGTATTGTAATACCATTTCTTCTATCTTTGAAATGCCCATGTTTCACACACTCAAAAAAAAATTTTTTTTTTGCACTTGTTGGATATCCATAGCGTTGCGAGGGTAGCCTGAATTGCTGACACTTTCTGAATTAGACTCGGCTACTTCAAGCACTATCTCATGGCCAAAAACCCAAGGCAAGTTCAGGAATTCATCCAGCACATGAAACGGTATTTGTACATGTAAGTTACACTCATTATGGAGTATATTTTTTGGTGTAATTAAATCTGAACCTTGTGATCCGACTAGGTACATGCCCAATGCAGGCTACGAGGTAGGAGACACCAGACGGTACGGCAGCAATGGACGCAGAGTGGAGGCCTGTTTGGTCGCTACAAAGGATTGGCAGGTTGGCGATGAAATGCGGTTGTTGACCGGCATGATAGCGTGTTTGGATCCAAAGGACGATGCCGAATTGAAGAGGGGCAATCGCGATTTCAGCGTCATGTGGTCTACCCGCAAGAACTGCAGCTGCCTGTTTCTAGGTCCTGCCCGCTTTGCCAACCACGATTGCGATAGCAATTGCAAATTCATATCCCTGGGTCAGAATTCAATCACCTTCAAGGTCCTGAAGAACATCAAGTGCGGCGAAGAGATCACCGTCTACTACGGCAAGCACTACTTTGGCGAGAACAATTGCGAGTGCAGATGCATTACCTGCGAAAAGTAAGTGGCAATCTCTCAGTGCGGGCAAAAAGGGGCTCATTGGCTGTGTTTTTACGGTAGTTTGGGTATGGGATACTTTGCATCACTTGAAACAAAAGAGAGCACACCAATGGACATGAAAGAAGAGGAGCAAGGTGGTACCAGGCGTAGTACGCGGAAGCGAAAGTCGGCTTTACACGAAGGTTTGTATAACAAAATAAAAAACCTTAATAGTCGACTGATCTTTTCCTTCCATACAGAATACGTCGATTACTCGCAGTCAAACTCGCCCTCGCCCTCGCCCTCGCCCAACCCCAACACAAGACGCTCAAAGAGAGCTTCCATTGAGCCATCACCCAAGCCAGCCAACTCTTTGGAAGACCTGATTGGAGACCAGCAAAAGATGGAATTGGACTCGCACATCACCATCAAAAGAGAAGCCACGCCGCCCATGCCGATCTCACCCACGACTGCAACGACAGAGAGGATGGCCAGGCTGAAGGTCATGAGCATCGATTTCTTGTGTGGAAGTGACGAGGAAATGTCGCCTGCGCCCAAGGACCGCAGAGTGTCGGACTGTCCATTGCTTGATCTGCTGGTGGATGCTGCGATGGATGCCGATTACTTGAAATCCGAGGAGCCCACACACCATCATCATCATCAGTCGGGTCAAATTACAGTGGTAGTGAATCCGGAAATCCATCGCGACGCTGCGCATCGAGTCTACATGCAGCAACAGCAGCAACAACCCCATTTCCAATATCAAGAACAATCGAAACCAAATCTACAAATATCCAGACACAGCAGCAAAGACTCGCCGACACAGCCTGATTCGCCACAGTCATCTTCATTAGATTCAAGTGAATCCAAGGCTGATTCAGCCGTCAGTCTGTCACCGCGACTTCAATTGAACAGCATCAAGAACGAGGACGAGGATTGCAAGCACTTTTTCAGACGGGAAATGGACGATGGCCTCTTTGAAAGCCACGACGATTTTGATGACTTTCTGGATGATGTGTCGGATCTCTCGTCTGTTGGTAGCACAGAGCTGGAATCAGAGATGGAAGAAGTTCAAGCTGCCCCTGCCAGAAAAGCCAAGAAACCAACATCGCCCTTGTCGGTACACAATCATCGCCAACAACAAGCGCCTTTGGCTTGTATTGCCTGTTCGCGTCCCTTGAAGAAGAAGGACATTTCAGAGCAAGTAGGAGCGGATATGTCTATCACCAACGAGCTGGCCACATGGACATGGAGCCCTAGTGCGATATTCACGGATTGGAACCCCAAGCGCTGTCCACGTTGTGAGCGTCACCGTTTGATTTTCAAGCAGGAATGGCCTAGTCGAAAGAAAAAGAAGAAGTCGTCGTCTGATGATGAAGAAAACGAAGATGACAAGAAATCCAAATCATCCGGCAACAACAGCAGCAGCAGCAGTAGTAGTAGTGTAAGCATCAAGCGAAAAAAGGCAAAGAAGAAGCCCACTGCGCTCAAGAAGTCTGCCCTGGCATCTTCTCCCGTGATTGTAGCAACATCGGTAACCACAGCAACCACTGCCACAACGCAGGTACCATCCACTACGCAGGCACCATCCACTACACAAGCACCATCCACACCCGTATATCAAATGCAAGATGATCCGGCCGACTTAAATTATATACCACCATCGCCTCTATCTGACGCGCCTGACGATGATGATGACGATCCATTCTAATCCCTTTATTTCCTATTGTTTCCTTTTGCTCACTTGCTTTTTAATCTTCATCTGTGTTTAGTACAAGAGAGTCATTTGTATATTATAGTAATGAGGCTCTCTATCCCCCCCCCCCTTTTTATTTTTTTCTCTAATTTATATCTCTTTGGCACTGTTCACCTGCTTTTTCTATTATTATTTTCAAAAATCATGTACATATACGTTCTCTCCATATTCCCTTTGACAGTATTCCTCTTTGGCCAACCCGTATAAAACAGATCCATCTTGAATCGTTGAAATAAAACAATCAAATCCAACGGAAATCTCATGGCAATATTAATAAAATACAGATAAATACAGAGGAAATCACTCTTCTTTGTCCCTTCCACTCAATACATTGTCGTCTGAACTGTTGTAGCATAGCAATGAACTCTAATACTATAAATATACTACTAGCAGATGCTCGCTTACGCTCATTTCACGCTTCACCCTCTGGTTTATGAATTATGAGTGTAGATTGACAAATTTGCATAATACATCTCAACTACATGGTAAATCTACGCCCTTTTGCTGAACCAACAACTCGATACTACGCTGTTCTGCTATACGAGCAATTGTATAAACCAACAGATCAGGAATTAGAAAACGCATTGGTGAATAAACAGCCTTCAAATGTATTTACCACTGTAAAAATGACAATTTAGATCGCTTGCATCTTGACAACAAAGCACAATCTCGGCCTCGGAACAAGTGCAATCGTGTTCTACGACCTAACATTAGGTTGAGGATTACTTTTCAGCGATTTTTTGGGGAAAGATTTGATTATCGATTTTTGAGCATTTTGCCTTTGCTCCTGTAAGGGAAAATTTGATGATTTCAAAGAATGGAGGTTTTCACCTCTAAAATGAGGGTTTCTACTATAGTGTTCCTAAGCTCAAAACAACCGCAGAAAAGCAGAGGAGCATGTGGAAGTGTCTTTTGGTCAATCTACTATGCGTTTTGTAAACATTTTCCCAAAAAACGTGTTTTGCATTTTTTGACATTTGCTTAACATAGACTAAAGGGATCGCTTCGAGAGTAGTACTGTCGGATTCCTTGGTCTTTTTTGCATGTATAAATGTTAAAAAACACCTGTTGCTTACATAATGAAATTTCGTGTAATTGCCCTTGGAAGGTTTTTTTTTTTTTTTTTTTTTTTTTTAAATTGTGTTTATTGATTGAGCCGCGTATACCGAGAGTAAAAGGTCAAGGTAAAGAGACGGTTGCAATTGAAGCAAAAAATTAAAAATACTGAACTGAAAAGAAATATTAAACTATACTAAACTAAACTATACTATGGACCTCCCAAGGGAGGCAGGATGACTACAGCTGGGAGTGGATCTGGTCTTCCTCGACCGTCTGGCGGACGGCCGAGCGAATGGTGACCAGAACCGACTCAGGCACAATGGCTATATTATCAAAGACAAAGCGCATGTGGGCCAGCCATATCTTGGACAGACAGATGAGCAGGATTCTGTATGGACGGATGCCTGGAACTTGGCAATACCAGAGATTGGAAAAGTCCAGGGACAGAAGAGCCTCTTTGATGGCGTGGATGGTCGTAGTGGGCCACAGGAACTCAAAGATCACGCCCTGCCAGATCTTTTCTTTGGTTGGGCAATCAAATAGTAGATGGCTGGCAGAATCAATAGCAGACAAGCAGACAAGGCAGTTGGGAGAATCAAACACTGTGGGCATCATATAGTGCAGACGACGACGGTTGGGGATGCACCCATTGATGAAACGGTATATCACATTACGTTGGACATAGGTAAGCGACAGGGACCAAAAGAACTTCCAATGCGCGGCAGAGACATTCCGTAATGCCAGAGGTTGTGGGGCAGAAGCGGTGACAGTCAATCGAAAAGCCTTGGCCGAAGGCGAGACGTTGCCAAGTGGCTGCCCATCATGGAGACGAATCTGGTTGGCCAAAGGCGCAAAAGAGACATCCGAATCAACAAGCGGAGCAGGACTGCACACAGGAGCAAAGTAGGGTTGAAATTTCAGTGTTCCTGAGGCTAGAGCCCGAAACACTATGGGAGGCGTACGCTTGAACTGGAGAAGGGAAGGATCACGAGTATCTTTCCAGTGCACAAAGTTGAGGCGGCCATCAAGTTGAAACACATCCGAAACCATCATCTCTTTTACACGGAGAGGCAGAACCAGCGTAGAAGAGGGAGCGACATAGAAAGCCACCTGAAGGGGCAGTGCCATGGCAGTGGAAGTATTGAGCTGAGCAGCGCCAAATGTCTTGGGGAGGTAATCGGCAGCTCGGTAGAGCATATCAACCGTACCCGTGCGTTGCCGTTTCAAACCTTTGTTTCTTCGAGTGACAGGAAACAGTAGAGGGATTTGATGATGCGAATACCCATTGATATTGCGGATGTGGTAGCTCAGTAGGTAAGACACCGGATGAGCATCAAGGACAGGTTGTTCATAGGCCAGTAGTGGATGCAGCCAGCGAAAGTACAAAGCCGAAGCTTGGACCTGTATATCAACCACACCAAGTCCTCCTTTCTCCTTTGGCAACGTCCAGACGCTCCACGGGATAACCGGGAAGATGTTCCTTCGCAAGAATTGAATGGCAAGAGAACGCAGCTGTCGAAAATCCTTTTGAGTCAGAGGAGTTACCCGAAGGACATACCACAGCTTGGAGAAGATCAGAGAATTCAACACGGTAGCTTCCTTGGAAGGTTTTCAGATGTCCAGAAGAAGTATCTGGAGGACCAGAAGAAGCTCTGAAATTTAAATCCAGCTCAGGCTGCGTTTTGCCCTAGCTTTAGCTAATAAAAGACACTGTGTAGAGGTCTAATTGACCTCACTACGCTCAGGTGTTGTTCTACAGGGTTTGGTCTATCCTATACAGTAATCCTTTTCCAAAATTTTCTTGTAAATCCAATTTGTTCAGCATCAAATTGCCATTTCTAATTGCTTTTTTACCTACATTCTCCGCATTGCTTACCAACAGGATTTCTCTGTCCTTGCTGTTGTACATGTTCCTCCAAGAACTTTTAAAGGACATTTGCTAAGAAAACAGATACGAGTCGCTTGCATTTATAAGAATGGCGATAGAGCATTTCCTAGACAGCATCCACCGTTTTGCTAGCCTCAATATCTTCCGCAACATCCAGCTCTAAATAGTCTGTAGTTCCCTTCAAATTTCAGTAGCTATGTAACAGAATACTGCAAGCAAATGAAATTTTTACGCATAAAGAATAATTAGTAAAGACCTTTTTTTAAATGAAAGAGTATATCTGTCCTCCCCTTCCCTCCCCCTTGAATTAGTGTCAAATTGCGTGGTTCCATGTACCTTGAATGGTGTGCTCCGTAAACAATAGCTTAATTGAAGGCTGCTTCCGATAGGCTGGGACACTAATTGAGTATTTTGCCTCCACATGTGCTGATCTGCGATAATAAAAAAAAGTGTGCCATGAGCACCAGACGCAGCATAAACAATGACACCATTAAAGATTAGGAGGTCATGTATTAAGAGTTCCCGAGCATAGATACCACCATTTACAAACGTTGAATTTGTGTATTATTTGTTTAGGTATCGGGATTGAATTTCTTATTGTTCTACCTATGAAGATCACCAACCCGGATTCAGGTTTAAATTGCAATTAAGATCAACTGACATGTGCACTTGATTTCTAAAAAAGCTTTTTATTTATTGACAACAAAAAAAAAGAGGAGGAGGTATGTATAAGATGTGTGTGTATGTATGTGATATAAGTTAGAGACAAGGAATGTGTATGGTACAGAACTGAGAAGAGATATGTATGTATATATGTTGTGGTAGAGGAGTTATTTGTTAATGACGGCCCATTTCTTGACGGAATCAGTAACATAGTCCAAGATTTTGCAATCTTGTGCTGATACAGTAACTTTCTCAGGCAACATGTTCTCTAATTTCTGATAAGCAGTGAATTGAAGCACAAAGAAATCAAGTTGACATCCATGGAAGCTCCAGCCTTCATCGTCCACACGAACACAACCGTTGTGGGTCTTGCCATCAGGTAATTTGACGCCATCCAACTCCTTGACATACAGCTTTGTACCGACCTTGAGATCATTTGCTGCCACGCTGACCCAGGGAGTCAAGTGAATGTTATCATCGCTGCCGAGACCGTAGGGAGCCTTTGAACGATCCACCTTTTGAAACGTCTTGTCGCTATCGCCTAGATTGACCATGACACCACTTTTGAGTAAACCAGTACCCTCCATTTGGAATTTCTATGTAAAAACCAGATCAGTAAGTGCTCTTCTTTGACTTGAAAAAGCAATGAGTAATACTTACATCGTAGGTCGTCTTGGATACCTTGGCAATTGTTGATCCAGAGTCTGATTTGAGCGCCTTGTTCTTTGTGCCTGTCAATGTCACAGTTTTACCATCGTTCAACATGTCTTTATCGCCTTCCTTGGGAATCCAGTATTGGGTAAATGTTGCCTTTTTGTAACAGCTGCTGATTGATTTTGTCTTGACTGACTTTTTGGACGATGACTTTTTGGCTGATTTCTTGGTGGATGATCTCTTCTTGGAGGAGTGCTTCTTGGAAGAGTGCTTGCTAGATCTTCTCTTGGAGTGTCTGCTGCTGGACTTCTTGGTAGAGTGTTTGGATGTACGCTTTGTCAAGTGTCTTCTTGATGTATGCTTGGTGGTGAACTTGGTGGTGTGCTTGGTAGTGTACTTTGTTGTGTACTTGGTGGTGGTGCTGGATCTCTTCTTTCTATTGCTTGTGTGATGCTTGACATATCGCTTTTCATAGGCCACAGGCTTGACAACTAGAGTAGATGTGTTTGCATCAACCAGATCCGTGCTATGAATTGGCTGAGAATGAGCAATGGAGAGACAGGCGCTTAAAGCGAGGACGGAAGCATATGCCAATGTTGTGGATTTCATGTGGTAAAATAGGTAGCAGTAGTGGTAGTAGCGATTGAAAGACCGTTTGTCAATAGAATAACAAATGAATTGATGAAAAAAGAAATGTGTTTTGACATTGACCTCTTTTATATAAAAAAAATCGAGGGCATCGATCCAGGAGATGTGATTTATTTCGTAATGCTATGTTACATTTAGTAATTGCAAAAAAAAGATTGACGACTCTTCACATTATATTACGAAGAAAGGATGGGTGGAGTTGGTTTTAGTGAGGAAAGAAGGAGGACAGGAAAGTGATCCGAGCGAGTCAGCAACAGGAAAGAGGAGTTGGGAGTGTCAATAACCATGGGTGTGTAACCGGCTGGTAATCAGGATGCATTGGTGAGCTATTTTTCTCTCGTTTCAGGAACGCTCTTTGTCAGGTTATGAATATGAAACCTTTTTGTTATTGATTTGCTCCAGTTGGGAAATCAAAACAAATGACGATTTGCCCTAAGATCCTCCACGATAGCATAAGTATGTATATGCTCTGATACAATGCAAAAGTCAAAGGGAACAACTACATGGAAATCACACAGTTAGTCAGACAATTGTGTTAATTGCAGATATAATTGAGCATTTATTTTGGAAAGAATTGATTAAGAGCAGTAATGTGATCCTGCTCAAACTGGGATATTTGGTCGAATTTAGGCAAATCAAATTATGCCAGCGGCAAACATTACCATACGCAGGTCTTTTGACACCATTTGTCATGGTGTATCGTAGCAGATTAATACACAAATCCGGCCCCCATTACAACTAATGGACAAATATTTAAGCAAATTTGCAATCGCAATTAACAAACATGTCGAAATCATGAATTCAAAAAGGAGTATAGCTCAAAACTTCGGATCATGAATCTATAATGATTTGTTTACATTTACTATATTATACCTCAATGGCAGGCAGATACAGCAGTAGTAAGAGTGGTGATTTTATTCAGTATTTGACATTTCTTCTAGGTGCGTTTCTATCCAGCCATAACTGAGCTCTGTCCAGATCCTCCTGGCTATTTTCAATAGCGACGACGCACCATCCCAGATCATATTTGCCGTCAGACTGACTTGCCAAGGTCTCTGCCAAAAACTTTTTTCTTGTTACTGATTCATCCACGCAAAAGTACAGTTCGGGATTTGGGTTATACGAGGCTAATTCCTTGGGTAAATTTTTAATCATTGGGATTAATAAACTTGCAGCGGTCGTGGCATCTTTTGGGTCATTTGTACTCGTTGCGCAATACTGGCAGATGGGGGGTTTTTTAGTCATTTGCTTACAGCACCAGCAATTGGACTGATATAATTACCTTGTTTCTACACCAAGCATTGCCGCATCCTACGGTTAATTGAGAGTGGAGTTTGCGAGCGACGCGTTGCATCAATTTGGCGTTCTTTGGATCGTCCTCCGTGATCCAGAACGGACCGAAACAGTATTGGCACAGGGAAAGACGGTTCTTTTGCTTGGGGCGGATACAGTTCCGGTTGCAGCATACGGGCGGCAAGACTTGCTGCTGGCGTTTCACCTCGTGTATCTTGGCGTGCACGGTGATGTCTTTGATGGGTATAGGCTTGCTGCATTTCTGACATGTAATCGTGCGAGATCCGCAGTAGCTCTCGTGGGAGTGCAGTCCCAGCAATCTGTCCCTTGGATCGAGCGATACGACTCCCTGTGCTGTCAGAATCTAGATTCCAAGACGGGTTAGTTATGGGGTCCATGCACCACCAGCAACAAGCCAACATGCTGTACTTACGTGACAGTATCTGCAAGTGATCAGTTTCTCAGCGCAGGTTGTACGACGGTGTTGCGCTAATTCCTCATACGACTGTGTGGTGAAGACGGTACAGACGCATGTTTTTGGCGTGTGACAATAGGCAATGTGTTTCTCGCGCTCGCCATTCTCCTGCGTGTCCCCGATAGCGTCGCATTGATCGCAGTGCCAATGTTCCTGCAGCTCCTGACTATCCTTTTTGAACACTTTTCCGCAGCCCCATTCGCAAACCACGTTGTTTCTGTAGCAAAAGCCCTCATGCAACATGAGGGTTCTTTCAGCGATCCATGCATGACAGTTCTTGCACTGCACTTTTCCTGCTGTGTCTGTCTCCTCCTCCTCCTCTTCCGTGGTGCTGATGTCCATATCCGTGTTCACACTTGCCTCCCATGACACCACTGCGTCTGTGTAGCCATGAATGCCCACGTATAACACGTCTGTTGAAATCCGGCTGATTTGGATGCGTCGCTCACTGTCGCTCGAGAGATCTGCCCATTCATGATGGTCCAACGTGGGTGTCTTGTCTGTGCCGCTAACCACAACATCTAATATATATATACTTGAGCAACACGGCTTTCTTGCTGCACTCCCTTTCTCGATCCTTACCTGCATTGCCCTGCTCCACCTTTACACTCAACACCACCGTCTGCGCATGATTCAATTCGAGCTTCCAATAGTGGTACTGCTTTGCTGCAATGCTGGTTGCTGGTGTAGGCTGACTCAACTGAACAATGGAGGCTGTTGCACTGGATTTCGTCGATATACTCGTGATAGGATCCATCTCCACTTCCAGGTCTGTGTCCGTGATAGAAACGGCGTCTTGAGGCTTCAATTCCACCACCTGAAAATCATACACACGACCGCCATATCGACACGACAGCGTTTGTCCGTTGCTCAGCGTATTGTAGTGTCCTCGCAAATGAGCTTCCAAGGCAGCTCTGTAATCTGTAATGTCTCTGTAGTCATGCGATATCGGCTTCAACCGAGCAAAGGTTCCTTTGGGCAGCAATGCCAGCTTGATCACAACATGATCTTGTGTATGGAGACCAAGCGATTCTCGCATCCAGGTTGGCAGTTGGATGGTGCTGTCTGGAGAGCTGAACTCCTTGACACCACAGTGGATGGTTGCTGCTGTGTGGGGATGGCGTAGTTCAAAGGTCAATGGCGAAGGCAATGTGCCAGAAGGGCCTACTTGCTGAAGCAGCTGCTCTAACGCTGAAGGAGGTAGTATGACTTTATCGCCATGATTCAATTCGACGGGTGCGTTTTCTACGGTAAAGTGAGAGCTCCATCGAATGCTGGAATAGTCGTCTGTGGGTGAGTCCATATTGCGAGTTGTAGATATTTGATAAAGAGCAAGAAAAAAGAGAAGAATAAATTGGCAGAATACATATACGGAGATTGCGTATGCTGGATTAATCAGCCTCGATGGAAAGTGGCGGAAGTCCCCCCCCCCCCTTTTTTTCTCAAATGACATTTTGAGAGGGTAAAATGTTTCTCCTCGCCTCTTTAGCCATCATTATGGAGAAAAAGGCAATATCAATGTTTGTGCGTTTATACACTGCTCTCTGCTGTGTCAGGATTGGCTCCAGGCATAAAAGGTAAATTAGGAACACCCTCTTTTGGGTGATTGAATAACCGCATTTTGATACTTTGTCTCTCGCTGTAAGTGAGAGGTCCCATGTTCTAATTTGGGGACCTTCCGTTGACCCAAATTTATGCCATTTGTGTGGTGTTGCAAATAAAAAATGGTGCAGTCTGAAAAAAAAAAAAGCTATTTAAGTAATTGATTCCAGTGCTGTACATTTGGCCCACCTTTCTTTCACTCTTTCAACACAAAAAATGGATTATTTTGCTTATCAGAGCAAACGAAAGTCTGTTGCGCACATCAAGGAGTTTATCGAAAACACACCGTCGAGCGAGTCGTCCAATTCCATGCCATCAACACCCACCATCTTTATACACGACGCTGGCAAATCGCCCTCCAAGCCAACATGCATCCGCTATTCAGCGTCGTTTTTCCACAGCGAAACCGCACCCAGCAGCGCACTGTCGACGTCGCTGCCTTCGCCGCCCACCACGCCGCACCACCAGCTGCCGGTCCTGCCAACACTGTCGCTGTCGCTGCCCTCGCCGTCCAAATCACTCAGACGACGCTTCAGCAACCCGCCGCACACGGTCCACTCGCCCAGGCTGCATGTGCTGCTGGTCGACGACAACGCCATCAACCTGCAAATACTGTCGAGGATGCTGAACCTGCACCTGTCGGCTGCCATTGAGCACATGGAGCTGGTCAAGAGCGGCGTCAAGGCCCTTGAGATATTGAAATGTCGACCATTCGATCTCATCTTGATGGACATTGACATGCCAATCCTGAACGGCATCGAGACCACCAAGCACATTCGCTCGTCAACCGAGTTTGATATTCTGCCAAGAAACCGCAAGGCGCCCATTGTGGCTGTAACAACAAACGACTCGAGCGCGTGGCGGGCAACGTACAAGGAGATTGGCATGGTAATAACCAAATCACTATAATGCACAACATTTGACTCATTTGCTTGTTATAGAATGGTTGCATTGGAAAGCCAATTTCGCCCAATGATCTCAAAAAGACGCTCTCCAGGATTCTTGATCTTCATTTACCCATCCCACCCTATACACCAGAATGAATGCCAAGCACCGCCAGATAAAGAAATGATACCCCCCTTCTCTGATATTTCTTTATCCCTATACACACAACCTCTAGATGTTATTATACCACAACCACCACACAAAAATTCTTCTATCTGTATCCAACATGGAGCAAAACAAATAAACAAAATGCATCCCCTTTTTAATGTGTGAAATTATAACAATGTTTTGTTTGTTCTGTTCCCTCCCCCCTTAATCCGCGTGAATGTGTAACGGTTCAAAACGATCCAAGCTTTCTTCTTGCTGGGCAAAATGGTGTTGACTCACACTCAACAACTTTTTCATTAAATAAATTAAGCTTTTTTTTTCATCAAAAATGGCACGGGGTCTGTAGTGTAACTCTCGCTGGTAAACCAATTGCAACTGCAATCGCATCACCTGTTTGAAACCGCAAGAAACAGTAATTTTGTAAAAAAGGGATTTCGGGCGGGTACACGGATGCTTCGGAAATCGCCCCTCTTTGAGTGCAAGGTCTATAAGATTACCCTGCCCTGCCAGTACTGACAACATGTACAGGTGCCGCAGCTCATTTGCTGCGTTTAATTGCAATAAAACACGCAAGACCGATGATCAGGGTCATCATCAATTAATGGAATTTGATTCAATGATACGTATCTCAGCATCTCTGTCTCCCCATGATTTTTTAGGGCTTGTATAAACTAAGAATCACATGGATTGCTCAGATAATGTCTCAAAGAACGTGGCCAGATGATAGTCCAAATTTGGCTGTCCAAGCAAAATCTTTATCCCAGATCAATTGATCAATGCGATGTTTGTAGCTTATTTCCAGTTGAGTTACAACTAGAGGATGGAACGGGTCAATTGGGGAAAGAAATTTTTTCGCTCAAGAATACCAATCGCTTCATATCGCTGCTTTGCGACGAGTTTTTGGCCTATCACACAACAAGGTCTATTTAAAGCCTCAATTGTCTAGAATACATTGGCGTTTTTGATCCGAAAAAAGTATAGCCATGATGGGTAATCTATCAATCATCATTGCGGCGGAGGCGGCTGTGCTCTACATGGCGATACAACGCTGAAACACAGCGATGGAGGATAGCAATGTCAATCATGTAATTAATTCTTGGCTTTACTGTTTGTTTGCAAAAGTAGCCCGAGTTTTATTCAGCTGTTTCCGAAGAAATGTGTACAAACATGTTGTAGTATACCTAATTTCAATCAACGCATCATTTATATATACATCTCCCAGATCAAAACATCTCAGAATCAGCACAAGGCTTTTAAATGGTGTCATGCAGTCGTGAAAATGTTGCACATGCAGTGGTAGAGCTACTTTGAATGTGATGCGTCTGCAAACTATGTATCTTCAGATAGTAGCAATCCCAGCTATCAACCTCATCAGGGGCATTGAAAGCTATGAAAAAGAATGAATGTTATATAGCTATAAATGGTGCAATCAGTTGCAGCCTATTATTGGATTCAAGCTATCTTTACTTGATTTCAGAACATATGTACTTGATCACTATTATCAAGATACAATATATTTCTCTCACGCCTACAATGCAAAAAAAAGCACATGCATACATAGGTGTCCAGCATTTTGTCCATTATATCATGCAACAAAAATGTTGTTGTACCGATATTTATATCAAACATACCGTAGATATCAACATTTCTCTGCTCTCTTTACTACGTGTAAAAGCAATCAGCATCAAGCTATTAGTACCAAAAAGTATATTTCCGGTGAGTGTTTCCCCTTGAAATGCCATAGCCAAGAAGCAATAAAGTGGAAAGGGAAACAAACGCCTGTTACTGATTTTAGTAAAATGGGAATTCTATAGTGGCATTGCACCCAAAATAGGTCTTTCATATTATTCGGAAGCATCCATAATGAGTTGTTTTGATCAACTGTTGTCAGTTCATTTTGTTCTTGGAACCTTTTCCGTTTTTTGCTTTGGTCAGCAAAAGACACACGGAATTTCTAATGTAGATTGCAACCCATGATTCAATAGTTTCTTTACTCATCTTTATGTTTCGATGAAAAAAGGCTTGTGTGCAATCGTGATACGAGATGGAATATGCAACATGTGTTGTTTACAAATATCAGGTACATTTCTTTTTACGCACATTGCATTGATAAGTTTTACAAATGACTTTGTTCATTGCAACAACGAAAGCCATTGAAGAAGCATATCATGCGAACTGCAGAACACCTTCTGAAAATAGTATTGTACTGCCATAAAACAGCGCTTGCCAATTCAGACCACTTTGTAAATATCTCGGTCAACATAATATACATAGCATTCTTCTTAAGCAGTAGAAATGGGTATGGCCTAAACACAAAGGCTTACTGGAGTAGAAAAAAGCAAGCTACAATGATTTAGACTTGAAGGCAAGATGCCAAGTGTCAATTGATAACAAGAAACTAACAAGTTATGAAGGAAATTTTGCTCAAAATCGACCACACATTTGGCTGGGCAAGCATTTTCAGGCTGTTAATTAACTATTGGTAATTTCTGAGTCTGCGAGCTTCTATAGGTGACTTGACACCAATGATATAGTATAATGCGTAATTGTACCATTGAATCCCATGAACAGGCTATTTCTAATACTAGTATGAAGCCATATCATTTGCTGAATGTAGATTCGTTCGTATGTTGGCCTTGATGAGCTTAGTCTTGTCAACAACTATCATAGATATATTCTCTCAAACACTTTATTCAAGAATAGGGCGTCTCCTCACTGTACTGAAATTACAACATCTTGTTTAGTATAGTAAATGATCGATAACTTTATCGTATCTTCCCTGATTACGGTCTGAAATTTGTTGCTTTTTGAAATAGAAAGGCTGCTTTATTATCGAGCAGCTATCTCACTTGAAATGTAATCAACCCCCGTGATTCATGGATGCTAGATTAATACAATAACCAGACATGCGCCGATTTGCTGTTGTGTTTGAGAGATCACATAATAAGCCGGCATGAGCTATATATAGCTTGCAGTAGCATCTATGTTATATATAATAAGCTGAAGCATTGCAACGCGGGGTCAAGTAGCTTAACATCATTATATTTTCAAGATACATTTTATACCGCTTCTTAGAGTAGTGCCACACATTTTTATATCGATCTTGGACATATTATCCTTTAAAAACCTTTTTTTAAAAAAGTAAATCTATTTGATCATATCTGCTACGTAGACTGATATCGTGTGTAGTTTTCTTAAGCTATTTGTACCATGCATTTTGAATGTTTAGTCTTGCTTTTCTCATTTCAATTACATTTTTAGTTTCAATACGAATGCTTTATTTCTCTGAGCTGTCTCCAAATTTGAGCCAATCACAACGCTTTATTTGCCCTACAGACACCCCAGGCCAGAAAAAAAATTGCGAGGGCTTCCCTCTGTTTTGACGTTAGGCGGAGTTTTAAGTATTACTAAATACAGTAATTTAGCAATTCCATCATCAAAATCCCCTAAAATGCCAGAATATGCCTTACTACACACGCCAGCTTATAGTGCAAATGCTTGAGACTCTCAATTAGCACCAAGTAAGTGATACAAATCAAGTGAGGGCAGCCTATCTACCCTCAGCCTCTGAATCAAATCTAGTTGTGCTTCAACGATAGGCTTATCCACACAACAAAAAAAGAGGAGGGTTATGGCTTAAAGAACCATAAAAAGGAAGGGAAAGTAACAAAAGGGCATCGTTAGAATGTGATGAAGAACATAAACATCGCAATACAGCCACATACAAATAGGTAACATGCAATGTGTATCATCAAGGTGACGAGTTCAAAAAAAGTAATAAAAAAAGGCATCGTGGATGCCTCATACGAAGCAAGAACGCCAATACCACCACCAGTATTACAGAACAAGTAATACTTGAAGAACAAAAAGAATGCAAGGCTACTCTACTATAGAGCAGCACTTCCAGCAGCGATACAATGCATCAAAAGATACACCATAGCACTATAGTACAGCAACAAAAAAATAGTTGCGTGCAGAAAAGGGGGAAAGAATAAATCGCAATAGAGCAAACTAACGAATGCATAGTATCACGAGAAAGAAAGTAGTAAAAGGTTGAATGAATGTAATCCATGACAACCAAATCCATGGCAACCAAAAAAGGGGAATATACAAACCATATACAAACCAAACACAATTAGTAGAATATTGCAACGAACAACTGGCCTGAAATAAACTGTGTAATTAGTATTACTGTATAATATACCGCGAAAAGTGGCTTTTTTCAGCTGATACCTACTGTAACCAACTTGAAAGGTGTCGTCTTGGGTACTGGTAATTGTAAAAGCAAGCTTCTTTTGGCAAAAGTGTCGTTGTATTCAATGAATAGTAATAAAAAGTATATGGTTCAATAGAAACAGTGCAGTGCAAAAATAGTGCGAGAAAAAATAAAATAAAATAAAAACGCGTTGCTAAGGGTGACTGCAGTCAATAGGCTGCCGCAGCACAGAGCACGCAGAGTCTAAATGACGTGTACAATGAACATTTTTCACTGTGGTGACTGTACCTAAATGATTTTTTTGCAATGATTTTTTTGAATCAATACCGACATAATTTGACATTTGTAAACATTTTTGTTAAAATTAGCTATATAAAGTGTGCTCAAGGTATACTATTTTCTAATAAACTTAAGGGGAGAATTCGAAGGCGCATTCAATGGTGTCAATTTTAAAATACTTTTAGAATGAACAGATAAAGAATTTTGCGAGAATATAAAAATCAGTTTTTCCAGTAAAAGTCGAGATTTAGCATATACACCCTTTTAAATAGCAGTTGCACAGGTTACCCTACATCTGTGCGGTCCTTTTGATTTAATATATATCATAGTAAAAAGTGTCGTTTTCGCCTCCAAAATTGCGATCGTTTGATTTTCAACAAAAACCATGAGGGGTACCTCATGAAAAAACATGAATTTTCGACGATTTCGATCGATCCAAAAAAATTCAAGATAAAGGTTTATGATGAAAATGGTAATTGAAGGCAATTGTTTGGCGCTATTGCGAGCATCAGGGAGGATCTGGAGGATGAGTTATTAAGGGTTTAATTTGGACAATTTGGCTAGAAGAAATACCTTTTCTGTCCTGTTGATCGACAAAAACAGCTGACAGAGATCTCATCAAGACTTTAAGCATTTGAATTTTTTCTGGAACTCTATGCTGAATATCATAGATGAGAAACTGACTTAAAATTAGTATGTGTTTTCTTCTGAAAACTCTAGGTAATACTGAAAACCCGTCTTATCATCATACCTCATTAATAATAATATAACAATCGATTTTGAGCAATCGATGTAATGAGATGAGCACGTAGTAGAAATGCCCAATGTCGTGATGAGAAAGACGATGATGGTGTAGTTGGATTTTGGATTAGATGAGTTTGTGTTGATGGATGGATGATTTTTTTAATAATAAGCCAATTTTTGACACTGATGATAATAATATTGACAAAATCCACAAGGAAAGCTGTCAGCTACGACTGTCTACTAGTAACAGATCGATAGAGGAGGTGTTGCGCAACACTGAATTGAAAATTGTATAGTGTAAATGTGTGCTTGACACTAAATCCTGCTTGTATGGAGGTATTTTCGTCGGTATGATGACACAGGATCAGGTCATCATGCGAGATCCATTTGCAAAAAGTTGCTGTCAGCAGAGTATCAAAATTAGCACATACCTATGCCAAATTTTGTGAGAAAGACAATGGGATAGTTGTATTATTTTGTATTGGATAAGTTGCTGTTTGATGTACGGATGATTATTCAAGATTTGTCAATTTTTTGCACTCATCCTGACAAGATCCATAACCAAAACCGTTAATTACGACTCTCTACTAGTAGCAACAATTCGGTAGAGGGAATGTTGCATAGCAGTGCATCTATACGGCTCGGCTTTGACGGCGTGTCTTGATGTAAAGTAGCCAAACGGTGGTATTTTAGTATTCACAGTATTTCCTTGGGCAAATAGCATGCTATAACCAAGCGGTTTTAAATGCAGTGTTGCGCAACATCATCGCCTTTATTCATCTGTTACCATTAGACATTCGTAATTAACCGCTTTTCTTATGAATCTTGTCAAGATGAGTGCAAAAAATTGGCAAATTTCGTGTAATCATCCCTCCATCAATGGCGACTCATCCAATCTAAAATCTAACCACTTCATCGCCTTTTTCGCAAAATTTGGCATAGGAACATACTAATTTTAATACTCTAGAATCAAGATTTTGACCTCGAACTTTGGATGATTTGATCTTGGAAACCCAAATAATACTTGAATACCTGCATACAACCAAAATTTAGTGTTATCCGCCCAGCTACACTATGCAATTATGACTACAATTTTGCGCAACACCTCCTCTAGAAATCCGTTACTAGTAGGCATTCGTAATTAACGGATTTTATTATGAATCTCGACAAGATGAGTGCCCCAAATTAGCAAATTTCAGGTAATCATCCGTACATCAACAGCAACTCATCCAATCTGACATCCAACTACCCCATTGTGTTTCTCGCAAAATTTGGCATAGATACATGCTTATCTCATAAGCCAGATAGTTGACATTTGACGATTCTGATTGACATGATACCAATACTGTTGTTTACAAAACTGCGTCACAAAACTTTGATTTACGATTAATACTCATATACTAAAGGTATTTATGTGAGCTTACTACCAAAGAAACCACCAGCAATACTACTATCAACGTTTATAATATTAACCCCCTAGCTTGAAGCTGATTGGATAATTTGGCAAAAATGGAATTTTTCAGTAATTATAAAAACGTCTAATTTTAATCAATCTCTGATTTCTTCGAAAATAGTTTGGGAATAGCATCAATTTTATTTATGCGTCTGGTAATGTGGTCTTTCCTTATTCTACTGTACATAAAAAACTGAATTTGGTGCACTGGCTGGCTTGTACGCTTCCTTCAAAAACCGTTCCTTCAAAAGAACGTTGCGCTTCGTAGAACGCTGTAAATCGCTCAGATCTTCTTCAAACTCAAACAAAAGCTTCTTGATAACTTTAGCAATAGCCTTAATTTAAAAAATTACCAAATCCCCCTGTCAAATATGCAAAAACGTTAAGCGGTATGGTGAAAAGGCTAAATTTTAAGAAAGGTCCTTTGATTGCGCGCCATTTTTGCCAGGCAAAGTATAGCCAAACTCCATGAAGTTTAGCTTTAGTACCTCCAAAACCTGACTGTAGCATTTTCCAGATCTTTATCTGCTTGATTATTACTTTAGCAATGCAAAAATTACGAAATGCACAATTTCCCTGCTAATTTCCCAAAATAATTACTTCTAGTTGATCAGAGCTTCAGGTAATTAGAGATGAAACCTCAAAATTCTATTATACATCCTTTTTAGGCTCTTATCCAATCTCATTATTTCAAACCTCACTGTTCTCAAGGTGGTATTGCTTAAATTTGAATTACCCCTAGCTCTCACAGCTAATTTTTAGTAGCTTAAAGATATCTAAAAAACGTATTTATCGCTCTTCAACGAATCAGAATGACCGGGTCTCATTTAAAACTTTTGCAATCATATAGTGGCGTTCTTTGTGGTTTTAATGTCACCAAAAGCGAGCAAATCCCTCCAGTATATCGCTAGCTATGCTCGATTTTAGTTTTATGACGCAGTTTTGTAAACAACAGTATAATGCAAACTTGTTGTGCTTTTGGATGCTATAAAAAACAGGCGTAGATTTATTTCAAAACTGTTTTTTCTAGGATAATAAATATATTTGATCATGTCTGATACTTATGGTGGTATCGTGTGTAGTCACCTTAAGCCATTTGAACCATCATTTTGAATGTTTAATCTTGCTTTTCGTATGTTTAATTACAGTTTTGGTTTCAATATCAATGCTTTATTATTTCTCTGAGCTGTCTCGAAATTTTAGCCAATAAAATCGCTCAAAACGCTAGTTTAAACGCCGCTGACACTAGAAAATTTTTGCGAGGGTTTCCCTATGTTTTTTGGTTAGGCGGACTTTTAAACATTGCGAAATACAGTAATTTAGCAATCTTATCATCAAAATCCCCTAAAATGCCAGAATATGCCTTACTACACACCCCAGCTTATAGTGCAAACGCTTGAGACTCTCAGTTAGCACCAAGTAAGTGATACAAATCAAGTGAAGGCAGCTTATCTACCCCCTAGCCTCTGAATCAAACCTAGTTGTGCTTCAACGATAGGCTTATCCACACAAGGAAAAAGAGGGCTATGGCTCAAAGAACCATAAAAAGAAAGGAAAAGTAACAAGAGGGCATCACTAGAATGTGATGAAGAACAGAAACATCGCAATACAGTTACATAAAAAAAGGTAACATGCAATGTGTATCATCGAAATGACGAGTACAAGAAGAAAAAAAGTAGTAGAAAAAAGTATCGTGATTGCCTCATACGAAGCACGAACACCAATACCACCAGTATTACATACAGAACAAGTAATACTTGAAGAACAAAAAGAATCCAACGCTACTCCACAACAATGGAGCAGCACTGCCAGCGATACAATGCATCAAAGGATACACTATAGCACTATGATACACCAACAGAAAAATAGTTGCGTGCAGCAGAAAAAAAAGGGGTAAAAGAATAAATCGCAATAGAGCAAACTTAAGAAGAATGCACAGTATTACGAGAAAGAAAGCAGTAATAGGGTTGAATGAATGTAAATCCATGGCAACCAAAGAAGGAGAATATACAAACCAAATACAAACCAAACACAAACAACAATATATTGTAGCAAACTCGCCTACTAAAATAAACTATGTAATTAGTATTACCGTATATTGTAACGCGAAAGGCGGCTCCTATCGGCTGATACCTACTGTAACAAACTTGAAAGATGTTGTCTTGGGTACTGGTGGTTGCAAAGGTATGCTTCTTTTGGCGAAAGTGGTGTTGTATTTAATCAATAGTAATAAAAAGTATATGATTTAATAGAAAAAGTGCTGTGCAAAAATAGTGTGGAATGGGGAGCGAGAAAAAGAATAAATAAAAAAAAACGCGTTATTGAGGGTGACTGCAGTGCACGCGGAATCTGAATGAAGTATGTATTAGATATTTTCCACTGTGCTGATGGTACCTAAATGATTTTTTTTAATAATCAAATCCACATGATTTGACAATCTAGCAAGGCGCGATTGTTCTAAACCCACCCTTTGGTCTCAGTTTACGGCTGCTGTCCGCTCCAGCGAGCTCCAATTCTTGGCGTTCTTGCCTACGATCCGTTTGACTTGTCCTCCTAGTCCCGCGTCATTGTCTATCACCAATGCAATGAAGTAGCACCTATTCTAACCCCAAAGTAAATACTAAATCAGAACCCAGATGGATCATGGTAGATCCATCCAGGGATCAAACATAAATAAAGCACAAGTAAACAATAGCAAGTGTCTGTGGAAGCTTGGACTCCTGATCAAAGTACAATCTCTCATAACTATGTCACATGTTAGAGTTGAATAGTGTAAATATGTTAATAAATGAACATTGTTCAAATATGCATAAAGGAGACAATTGTCCAAAACAATTGCAATAACTCCAAATATGGCATACAGGGCAACTGCCCAAAGCAGTTATAATAATTCTAGATATAAACATTCTTGTTTGTGCCCTAAACAATAAGCTCAGACAAAACCAGGATTCTGAGGGATCACAATCCTGACTAAAACAATGGTATCGACCTCAAACACCAACACATCGAAATCTCAACTACATTCCAAAAAGTGAGTGAATGTCATCAACAGGAGACATTCTCGAAATAAGCTGTAAAATAAGCATTCTCACTGTAGTGAAGCTAACTTTACAATTGATATAAATACATGCTCTCTTAAAGACCATGGATCCTTTCTTCAAATTTCTTTGAATCAATAAACCCGTGGAAAGACTATAATTGTAATTCTCTCTGGTTTGCTTACTTTTTTTTTATTTTAATCATCTCGATTTTATTCCAACCGGTGGAGGCTTTGATCTATCGCCATACTATTGTCATAAGCTCCACTACCAAGGTATTCCGAGTCTATCCATGTCGAATACTGAGCTTCGGGCAATGTACATGCGCAATTATTCTCCAATCACCAATCCTCGGGTGGATGTAAATCGACTCACTGTGGCTTCTTTTCTTCAAAGGAAAATGCCCAGTGCAGCTCGTAATCTATGGCTGCTCCGGTTGGATCATGACCTGGTGTCTTGCGAAGCCAACCTGCTGCTGAAGATCCTGCAGCTGCCTGATGATCTTTGTGTTTACTGTGACCAGCGTGAGACTACCGCTCATATGTTGTCTACCTACCTCACCAACAACTTGGAAATTTGGTCCAACAACTACTTTTCGTTGGTCTTCTTGCCGTTTGGAGCTGTGGATATGAGTGGAGTTTATCAGAAAGCCATGTCCCTAAACCTCTCCTCCCTCCACCTCCTCAATTCCCCACTGAAGATTTCGGTATTCGAAGCCGTTACCTGTGTTCTCACTGCCATTTGGCTTATCAAGTGGCGAGCATACTCTGATAATGTTGGCATTGACGACAATCAGTTTGTAATGGACCTTGCCATGTCCAACTTGCGTAAAACCTCCTCGCTAAATTTGTTTAGCTAATAATTTTCTTTCCTTTCTCGGGATAGGTCACTTTATATTACACCTGCTCCCTTTTACATATTTTAATCAAATATCTTTTATGAGTTTATTTTAATAAATCTTCATACTTACAAAGAAAATTGACAATCTATAAACATTTTTGTTAAAATTAGCTATATAAAGTGTGCTCATGGTATACTACTTTCTAATAAACAATCAGAGACTTTAAGACAAAAGTATGAACTACTATATAGAACTTATATCATTCGATAGAGAATTGAATGGCCAACAGTAGTTAAGCTTTACGCTACTTGGATTGACTTAGTAAAATTCCAGTGTAGACCCCTTCAAAAAGCACAAAAATCACGCATGTGCACCTTTTCTTGATAATTACTCGTTCAAATCATCAATTACGACCCTAAACTAAACACGCTCTAGTCAAAAAGTGCACCCCTTTTGATTGGGCTATAAAGCTTGGCCATTCATGCCATATTAAAAAACTTTTACTAGTAGCACTTTCTAACCCTCCAAAAATATCTCAAATCTCTTGTTTCTCAGGTTATATCCTACTTACAACAAATTGGGTTGCAGATTCGGAATCAGCTCAAAAAACTGTCCTAGGAACATGCTAGTCTCAAAACTCTAGCTTGCGTTTTTCAGAAATCGATGTCAGGATGCCATCAAACCCAAAACTCCAATTTCGAAATTCATTTTGTACATCATGGGTCGACGAGGTAAAAATTCCAGAATGTCTTGATACTTAAATACGAAAGATTTATGGGTCTTTAATCGCTCTCTGGAAATAAACAGTACAATGAGACTGATACGAGGTTATACTACTTCGAGTTGCAAAGTTTTCTTCATTTTATAGCGCTCTCCAACCCTGTAATTTCAACATATAACTGACATATGCTTCGGTCAACATAGATCTACATTGCATCTTTTTTTCTTTATGGAGTGTAACGTTTTAGATAGCAAATCCGGATAAATGGTTTACCCTAATCCGAGAATTTTGTTACTATGGCCTCTTTGTAGATGGTTATGGCTGCTATTGTGATCAGTTAGAGGATATTTAAAATTATATTATGTAGAGTAATAAAAATGCAAAAAGTGAAGAATGTCTGTTATAGTCTTCAAATTGCGATTATATTCGGACGCTTAGAGGCAGGAGAGATAATACCACGGATGTAGATAATTTAAGAATTCTACGACGCTATTGATATGACGAATTGACCCTAGTGGAACGCAATTATGATATTCAAAACGTCTGACGTTAATCAAGCGCCGACTTTTTTAAGTAATTCGGTAGCACATGCCATTATCTTCTCACATTCAAAATCAAAATAGCCAGAGCTACTGTATTTACAGTTTGGAATTTCAAAAAAAAACGTAGATTTCGGCTAGATACCGTATATCTTCCTTGCTGAGGGTACTTCTTTTGTTAAAGACAATGAGCTTTAATGGTAGCACTATGTATCTTCCAGTGCCAGTATAAGTGAGATGGCGACGTTTTAAAGCAGGTTTGCGAATCTCATATACTATCGGTAATCTTGAAGGGTAGATAAATATATTCATCGACTTAACACATAAAAAAAAGGAATAGTGTATTATGTTATAGCTCTGAGTGTTTATTATGTCCTAAACCAAGCTCATGTTCATGGATCAACAAGCTTTTTTATGGTGTCTAATTATACCAAAACAAACACTATCTCGGTGTTTAGGTGTTCAGCCTAGATCAAGATGTGCTACAAGATGATGATGGATGTCATACTTTGATCAAGATCATCTTATAATCATCTCAAGATTATCTCTAGATCAACTGAAGTATTTAAAGTGATGTTCATCAAGAAGCATACTTTATATTTTATTTATAATTATCTTAAATAATTCTATACATATTCAAGCCAACAGCAATGGGAAACAAAAGTGGAGCTCAAAGATTTACCGACGCCGAGAAGAAAATCTTGCTGCAAGCTGTCAAGACTATAATCCCCATTGGATCAAATGAGTGGGAAGCCGTCCAAACCGAGTACATGAGGTTGTTGACCCTCCAACGTGGAGGGAGAGCCGTTGCCCGGGATGTCAAGTTTCTCAAGAGCCTCTTTGCGAGATTGAGAGGATCCAGGCCTTCCACTAGTAGCTAGTAGTTATTCTTGCAACTATCGACGATGAATGTTGACCATCTCTTAGGTACCCCCTTTCGACCAGAATTGAATGACATGGCCAGGGAGATTGATGAGCTGGTCGAGCAGAAGACAGCTGAAGCTGAACTGGGAGACATCAATAATCAAGATGGGCTTCTTGATAGTTCAGACGACGAAGCTGAAGTAATGGAGGTCAACAGCTTTCAGACGCTTGAGGAGCAAGCAGTAGAAAATGCGGCCGCTGACGACGTGCAGGCTTCCATTCCTCGCTCGGCCCCTAGAACAGCTCCAATGCCAAGAAAGACCAGAGCTGCCCAGTCAAATGGTCTACAAGAGCTCACGGAGACCTTTGCTCAGTACATGTCTGCGGCCATAAGTGCCATGGAGGGTCCTAGCGGCGAGGGCTGCTCTTCCAGTGCTGTTGACGCTTCTGTCAATGAGGATCGTCTTGTTGCGTTGTTGTAAGATAGCGTGAACACGTTATCCTTGCAGGTACGATTCATAACTTAACGTATCATCGAATATAGCATTCAGTTAACGATATAAATGATAGATGGACGGCATCCAGGAGCTTCTTCGCCGCCTACTGGAAGAGGTACGACTAACAAAGGCACAGAAGACTATAGATCTTTTAATTAATGATCAAATCCATCGTTTATTTTTTATTTAGGATCAAGGCACGGCTTCTGAAGACAACGATCACCAAAATAAGCGTCAAAGAAGAGAATAATTTTTTTTTGCATGATTTTTGAACATAAAAATTCGAGTTAAAATTTGATCATCGTTGAGGGGGGTGAGGACCTTAATAAACATTTTCGATATTGGGCTGTAAATTTTTGAATTAAAAGTGAAGAAAATGAAGTTAAAACATGGTTACATTTGTGTACATTTTCCAAAAAATATATAAAGCCCGGTTAAAAAACGAGTTTTAACAGTTTTGAAAGTCATCCAGTAGTAACAGATTGATAGAGGGAGTGTTGCTCAACAGTGTAGTCAGAACTGCATACTATAGCTTTGTGCTTGACACTAAATCCTGCTTGTATGCAGGTATTTTCAGTATGGGAAATCAGGTCATCATGCGAGATCCATTTGCAAAAAAATGCTGTTCGGTTAGTAAAACCAGCATCATGTCGTCTCTAAGCCGAATTTTGCGAGAAACACGATGGTGTGGTGGTTGGATTTCAGATTGTATGAGTTGCCATTGAAGGATGGATAATTTTCAAAAATAAGCCAGTTTTGAGCACTGACCTTGAGAATATCCATAAAGAAAGCCATTAACTACGAGCCTCTAGTGGTAATCATTCAATAAAGGGGGTGTTGCGCAACACTGCACTTAAAATCGTTTGACGATGATACTACGCGTTGTTCAAGAATGGTACAGGTTGAACACTGTTTTGGGCGTTGGACAAAATACGGCAAAGCGTCGTGTTTCCATGCCGTATATGAATCTTAGAGGCTTCATATCAACATTGTTCTATACCTACTTGGAGGGGATCAAAGCCATATTTAAATAAACATTTGATGGTGGTCGCCTTAGATATGCGTTCATCAAACAGTTCATGCAGTTTGTCAGTGGGGCACGGTGATATAATACAGTACATATTTCAGCATCACGATATCATTATAAAGTACGTATTGTATAAAATGTTCCTTCGACTGTACGCGATAACTATTGCTTTAAATTTATGTTAGGTATACAAAAAAGAACTAAAATACACAGTCGATAGCACAAGCTTTAAGACGCAACCTATTAAAAGATGCATTGAGACACGAAAAGTAAATTTCTTACTATTTTTGGGAGGATCTTTGAGGAGAAATACAGACAAAATTTCATCGCTTTCTATCTAAGAATATTCAGTGTTATGTAGTCCCTATAGATAGCAATTGTTTGAGGTTCTCATCAGATTTATAGCGTCAGTCACTGTCGATCTACAAAGCAACAAATGTAATTTCTTCAGCCAAAATGCCAAAATTCAATCTTCAATATCTCGTCTTCTGAGCCGTTTTCGATGCTCGGAATGGTGCCAAATCATTGCTATCGACCACCATTTACATCCTGCACCTTCATTTTTATTTTTTTTCGATCGATCCAAATCGTCGAAAACTCACGTTTTTTCATGAGGTACCCCTCATGGTTTTTGTTAAAAATCAAACGATTCCACTTTTGGAGGCAAAAACGACACTTTTCACTATAATACATATTAAATCAAAATGACCGCACAGATGTAGGGTTACCTGTGCAACTGCTATTCTGAACGTTGTATATGCTAAATCTCGACTTTTCCTGGAAAAAGTGCTTTTTATATTTTCTCAAAATTCTTTATCTTTTCATTCTAAAAGTACTTTAAAATTGACACCATTGAATGCGCCTTCAAATTCTCCCCTTAAGTTTATTAGAAAGTAGTATACGCTGAGCACACTTTATATAGCTAACTTTAACAAAAATGTTTACAAATGTCAAATTATATCGATTTTGATTCAAAAAAATCACTGCAAAAAAATCATTTGGGTACAGTCACCACAGTGGAAAATGTTCAGTGTACACGTCACTCAAATTCTGTGTGCTCAGCTTATTGGCTGCAGTCACCCCCAGCAACGCGTCCTTTTTTTTTTTTCACGCTCCCTTTCCACCCTGTTTTTGCACTGCACTTTTTTTATTAAACCATATACTTTTTATTACTTTTGATTGAATACAACACCATTTTCGACAAGAGAAGCATACTTTTGCAACCACCAGTACCCAAGACGACATCTTTCAAGTTTGTTACAGTAAGTATCAGCCGATAGGGGCCACTTTTCGCGGTACAATATACAGTAATACTAATTACACGGTTTATTTTAGGCCAATTCGTTGCAATATACTTATTGATTGTGTTTGGTCAAAAGAAGCATACCTTTGCAACCACCAGTACTCAAGACGATACCTTTCAAGTTTGTTACAGTAGGTATCAGCTGATAAGAGTCACCTTTCGCGGTACAATATACAGTAATAGTAATTACACGGTTTATTTTAGGCCAATTCGTTACGATACATTGTTGTTTGTGTTTGGTTTGTATTTGGTTTGTATATTCCTCTTCCTTGGTTGTCATGTATTTGGTTGCCATGAATTACATTCATTCAACCTTTTACTACCTTCTTTCTCGTAATACTGTTGTGCATTCGTTTAGTTTGCTCTATTGCGATTTATTATTCTTTCCCCCCTTTTCTGCACGCAACTATTTTTCTGTTGCTTTATCATAGTGCTATAATGTATCTTTTGATGCATTGTATTGCTGGCAGTGCCGCTCCATTGTGGAGTAGCCTTGAATTTTTTTTTTGTTCTTCAAGTATTACTTTTTCTGTAATACTACTGGTGGTATTGGTGTTGTTCTTGCTGCTTCGTATGAGGCAACCACAATACATTCTTCTACTACTTTTGTTTTCTTGTACTCGTCATTATGATGATACACATTGCATGTTATCTTTTTGTATGTAACTGTATTGCAATGTTTCTGTTCCTCATCACATTCTAATGATACCCTCTTGTTACTATCCCTCTCTTTTAATGGTTCTTTGAGCCATAACCCTCTTTTTTTCGTTGTGTGGATAAGCCTATCGTTGAAGCACAACTAGATTTGATTCAGAGGCTTGGGGTAGATAGGCTGCCCTCACTTGATTTGTATCACTTACTTGGTGCTAATTGAGAGTCTCAAGTGTTTGCACTATAAGCTGGCGTGTGTAGTAAGGCATATTCTGGCATTTTAGGGGATTTTGATGATGGAATTACTAAATTACTGTATTTAGTAATACTTAAAACTCCGCCTAACGTCAAAACAGAGGGAAGCCCTCGCAATTTTTTTTCTGGCCTGGGGTGTCTGTAGGGCAAATAAAGCGTTGTGATTGGCTCAAATTTGGAGACAGCTCAGAGAAATAAAGCATTGATATTGAAACTAAATATGTAATGAAAAATAAGAAAAGCAAGATTAAACATTCGAAATTGATGGTACAAATGGTTTAAGGTAACTACACACTATACCACCATAAGTATTAGAAATGATCAAATACATTTACTATCCTGGAAAAAACAGTTTTGGAATAAATCTACGACTGTTCATGTAGCATCCAAAAGCACAACTTTGCCTTATATTATTGGTATCAAATCCATTAAAGTCTTCAAATATCAATCACCTGGCTTATGAAATAGACATGTACCTATGTCAAGTGTAGCGAGGAACACGATTGTGTGGTCAAAATTTAGTCATTTGGACGCGTTGCCACTGATGGGTGGACGATGATATTATTCAAAATAGGCTAGTTTTGAGCACTGACCTACTACCAGACAAGATTCATGACGAAGGCGGTTAATTACAAGTTTCTAGTGCTAGCGGATTGACAGATGGGGTGTTGTTGGACAACACTACTACCGTATTCAAAGCTGCATACTGTATCGTTGTGCTTGGCACCACTAAATTCTGTTTATATGCATGTATTTTCAGTATGTAGGATCAGGTCATCATCAGAGATCTATTTGCAAAAAATTGCTGTTAGAGTATAGAAATCAGAACGTACCTATGCTAAATTTTCTCAGAAACACAATGGGGTAATTGAATTTTAGATTGGATGAGCTTTTCTTGATGGATGGATGATTTTCGCAATAAGCCAATTTTGAGCACTGATCTGGGCACGATCCATGAGGAAGGCGGCTGATTACAACAACTGCCTACTAGTGGTGCTAACGGCTTGACGGATGGGGTGTTGGATGAAACTGTGCTATTAAAAAAGCTGTATACTGTACTTTTGTGCTTGACACTATATCCTTCTTGTACCGTATGCGAAGAATATTTTTGGTAGTATTATGCACGATCAGGTCATCATGCAAGATCCATTTGCAAAGAATTGCTGTTAGAGTATTAAAATTATTATTTCCCTATACCAAATTATGCGAGAAAGACGATGGTGTGGTTGGATTTTAGATTAGATGATGAGTTGCCGTAGAAGGATGGAGGATTTTCAAAAATAGGTCAGTTTTGAGCACTGATCTTGACAGGATTCATAAGGAAAGCCGTTAATTACGAGTTTTCAGTAGCAACAGATCAATGGAGGGGGTGTTGCGCACCATTGCATTCCAAACCGTTCGACTCTAGCATGCTTTGTTCTAGAATGGCAAAATTTGACCATTGTTTTGGGAGTTGGACAAAATACAGCAAAGCTTGTTTTCATCATGCCAAACATGACTGTTGGAGAGTTCATATCATCAACATTGTTGTATATTTATTCTGAGGCGGTTATCAGCATATAAGCAAACTTCCAGTGGCTACGATAAGTGTACATAAATTAAACGATTCTTGTAGTTCAACAGTGGAGGAGTGTTAATTATACCCAATTCCAACCTCTAGATCCATCCTTTCTATTACTACTGTATTATGTAGAGAGCACTTTTACTGTACGAAGCAACTGTCCAAATTATGTATTTTATATACAAAGAATTGAAATGCATAGCAGACTGCTGCACTACTTTCTATAGGCATAGGTCATAGCTAGAAGCTGTATTGAGACACGATAAGCGGTGCTTTTGGTATTTATGAGCGTTTTTAAAGTAAACCATACTTAAAATTTCTATCGTTCTTTGTCTGATGGTAATCAGCGTGTAGTCCTAAAAGATACCAATTGTTTGAAACCTGGATCAGATCTGTAGCATTAGTTTTTGTAGATCTACATGGCTCTAAAGGTACTTTTCTCAGCCAAATCGCCCGAATTCAACCCTCAATATCTTGTCTTCTAAGCCGTTCTAGATGCTGGGAATAGTGCCAAATGATTGCTATCGATCACCATTTACATCCTGAATCTTCATTTTTATTTTTATTTTGGATCGATCCAAATCGTCGAAAATTCACGTTTTTTCATGAGGTACCCCTTATAGTTTTTGTTAAAAATCAAACAATTGAAATTTTGAAGGCGAAAACGACACTTTTTACTATGATATATATTAAATCAAAATGAACGCACAGATGTAGGGTAACCTGTGCAGCTGATATTTTGAACGTTGTATATGCTAAATCTCGACTTTTCCTAGAAAAAGTGCTTTTTATATTTTCTCAAAATTCTTTATCTTGTCATTCTAAAAGTATTTTAAAATTGACACCATTGAATGCGCCTTTAAATTCTCCCCTTAAGTTTATTAGAAAGTAGTATACGTAGAGCACACTTTATATAATTAATTTTAACAATATTGTTTACCAAATGTCAAATTATGTGGATTTGATAAAAAAAAATCACTGCAAAAAAATCATTTGGGTACAGTCACCACAGTGTAAAATATACACTGTACACGTCATTCAGATTCCGCGTGCTCTGTGCTGCGGCAGCCTATTGACTGCAGTCACCCTCAGCAACGCGTTTTTATTTTTTAATTTTTTTTTCTTGCACTGTTTTTGCACTGCACTTTTTCTATTAAACCATATACTTTTTATTACTATTGATTGAATACAACACGACTTTCGCCAAAAGAAGCATGTGTTTGCAACGACCAGAACCCAAGACGACACCTTTCAAGTTGGTTACAGTAGGTATCAGCCGATAAGAACCACCTTTCGCGTTACAATATACGGTAATACTAATTACACAGTTTATTTTAGGCCAGTTTGTTACAATATATTGTTGTCTGTGTTTGGTTTGTATTTGGTTTGTATATTCCTCTTTTTTGGTTGCCATGGATTACATTCATTCAACCCTTTTACTACTTTCTTTCTCGTAATACTGTGCATTCTTCTTTAGTCTTTTGCTCTATTGCGATTTATTCTTTCACCCTTTTTTTCCGTTGCACGCAATTATTTTTCTGTTGCTGTGCCATAGTGCTATGGTGTATTTTTTGATGCATTGTATCGCTGGCAATGCTGCTCTATTGTTGTGGAGTAGCCTTGCATTCTCTTTTGTTCTTCAAGTATTACTTCTTCTGTAATACTGGTGGTATTGGTGTTTTTGCCTTGTATGAGGCAACCACGCTGATACTTCTTTCTATTACTTTTTTTTCTTTCTTGTACTCGTCATTTTGATGATACTCATTGCATGTTACCTTTTTTTATGTAACTGTATTGCGATGTTTCTGTTCTTCATCACTTTCTAGTGATGCCCTTTTGTTACTTTCCCTTCCTTTTTATGGTTCTTTGAGCCATAACCCTCTTTTTTTGTTGTGTGGATACGCCTATCGTTGAAGCACAACTAGCTTTGATTCAGAGGCTGGAGGTAGATAGGCTGCCCTCACTTGGTTGGTATCACTTACTTGGTGCTAATTGAGAGTCTCAAGTGTTTGCATTATAAGCTGGGGTGTGTAGTAAGGCATATTCTGGCATTTTAGGGGATTTTGATGATAAAATTGCTTAATTACTGTATTTGGCAGTGTTTAAAAGTCCGCCTAACAAAAAAACAGAGGGAAACCCTCGCAATTTTTTTTAAACTCCGCGGTGTTTAAAACTAGCTTTTAAGCGATTTAATTGGCTCAAATTTTGAGTCAGCTCACGGTAATAAAGCAATTTTATGGAAGCTAATAAATGCTAACAGATAGATGTTCAGGATATGTTGCTGGTCTTGTTTTCTAACAGATGCGCTGTCAAAACAGCATTCAATTTATTTTTCCATCTTTGATATGAAAACATCACATTAAATGAATTCAATGAACAAGAACGGTTGAAAACTGGAGCTGTAAATTAAACAAACCTTCAGGAATAACTCTATCTTATCTTTTGCTGTTGTTGTTGGGGTCTGCAGAAGGCTTTCTCATTTTATCTTTCAATGAATTGAGTGTAGAGTTACACCACTCCAAAGTCGTGCTTGGCGTCGAGACTTTAGCTTTTTTAGAAACCATCATTATACATATTTAAAACGATAAAATCAATCAACATACGTGCAGATTGGATACTTGTGTTGCTTCAATAGTGCTCAAGTGTATGTAAAAAGCAAAGGAAATTGAGGACAAAAGTACAGCCTTAAAATGCGAATCGTAGAATTGACGTCGGACTATTGATTGCAGACAACAACACATGATGCATGATATAGACGGTATACGAAAACTTCACAAGTGTATGCAACAGAAATCACTTTATTACATGAACAATGCAATGTGCATATGGCATCCGTATCGTCTATGGAACGCTTCGTTATATTGTAAAGTTGTTGTCATAATAGTAAAAGATAAAAAGGGCTTTATCATATACAAAATTTAAATCAATTAAATCTGAAGGGAATCATAATGAACAGGACAACCTTTTCCTTTCTGTAACCAGGATGCTAAGCATTTCTGATGATAAGAGCACAGACAAATCATTCTCGAGATTTTATCGCCTACATTAGGTCCGGGGCATGAGTGAATGCATTTTACACACACACACACACCTTGAGTTGATCTCTTACCTTCCTCAAACTCCTCAAAGCAAATGGGACATTCATCGCCAATCTGTGTTGAATCTTGTGATAGTTGATACACTAACAATAGGATGAATCGCCTATTTTACTCATACTCTTTCAACTGCACCGCTTACCAATATAACGTGGGGATTGCACGGGTGGACTGCCCACGTTCAAGCATCTCTGCAGATGCTCCTCCTGTTCACCTTTTTGCATGCCCAAAAACGTACTTCCACACACGGGGCAATCGATCATTAAGCTTTGGCTACTGTCTGTGCGTCTCATTTGCGATCCAAAGGCCATGGGTCGACTGTTACTGCTGGAAGATCGATGTCCTCTTCGTTGATGTGATTCAGATGAGCGACGTATAGGTTCTCGATAGCAGGTGTCACAGACACGCTGAGATTGCGACGCTAATAATGGGTATTGAGAGGGTGATACCATGGGATCTTCAATGAGTTCTTCCACAGGCAATCGAATTCTATTGGAACTGCATTTGTCGCATACAATTTGTCCACAGCGACTATGTTTTATGTAGTACATTAGTAACACTGGAGGCCGCTTATCATGGTGTCTGCATATTTTACCGGCAATGGTGTCTTCTCACTAGGAAATTAAACCGTCTGTGGCAGCGTCGACACTCTGGC
The DNA here is from genome assembly GCA_010203745.1 of Mucor lusitanicus. Lineage (NCBI taxonomy): Eukaryota > Fungi > Mucoromycota > Mucoromycetes > Mucorales > Mucoraceae > Mucor > Mucor lusitanicus. Next base: position 651,156 of record JAAECE010000003.1, on the reverse strand, counting down.
GCTTGTCTATCCATCTCCCACACTCTTTGCGACCGAGGCAAAAGAGCGCCGTTCAAGGTGCTAGGACTTACACTACTGACACTTCGTCCTCTGGGCGAATATGGTGTGCTGTTTGTGCTTGGTACTGATATAGTGTTGTTGCTGCTGCTGGATGCGGTTGTAGCAGCAGCAGCAGCAGCAGGCCTTGATCCATTATTGACCACGTCTGTCGGTGCTATCGACTGACTATCAGATGACGCTTGTTGTGGATCTGCATGTTCACGCACTATAGCTGGTATATCCGAGCGCGCCCCCTCTTGCACACTCTCTGTGTGTTGCTGCTCTCCATCAGACGGTGTTGTGGGTGTCTCTGTCTGTGCATGTTCAGTTGTATCGGTACTCAAATTGTCCATGCGGGTGACCAGATGGCCAGCATCGTAATGATGTACGTTTTCCTCTGTCATGTCTTCCTCAGAGTCGGATCCGCCGTTCTGGTGTAGTCTCTCATGCGTGTCCTGTGGCGGCGAGGGCGTACGGCCCACATGAATGATGTTGGCAGCGGCCTCTGTGATGTCTCCCTCTTCAGGTATGCTGTCTGCATCTCGCTCGCTTGTGGCAGATGTGGGCTCTTCTGGGATGACTTGGTGCTGTAGGCAGTGCTGTGTGATGTCTGTCATTGCGGCTGTGCGGATGAGGCGTTGGATGGAACGAAAAAAAAGGAAAAGAAGAAGAAGAAAGAAAGAGAAGAAAAAGAGAAAAGGTACTCTGTTTGTGTTCACTTGAAGTCCAGACAATTTTAATCATGACGCCAGATGCCTGTATCTCTTTTCTCACACAAGCCAGATCAAATGCATACTTGCAGCCTATCATGATGTCCTTGTATGCTTGGAGTCCTATTTATCTTGCATCAAGTATAGTACTGCGTCACTCAGGATTTGATGATGACGATGATGCTGCTGCTGCTGCTGCTACGGATTGGCATCGATGCCCGAGTCATGCAAACATCGCAGCATTTTTTTAATTTAAAATGCACATCTATAAATGATGGTTCGATCTGATAGTATAGTAGCGCAGCCGAGGCAACATGCTAAACTTACTATATTCTTTTTACTGCTTGCTTTTTTGAGCTAGTTGAGATCCCTGTCCTGTTTTTTAAGCTCTTTTGCTCTGTGAGATGACTCGAGTATGACATGACGATAGATTGATGAGATTACACCGAGCCACGACTGCACAGTATCACAGTGGCCCCTCTCTTTTGAATGGATTTCCTTACGTAAATGCAATGATCCTACTATCAAGACAACCTACAAATCAAAGGCCAAAGCCCTGTTTATTTGCAAATTGGAGGAGCTTCCGAGATGCTTTATTCTAAGCGTTGATAAGGCAATTTCTTGACCTTGTTACCCAATGATCACATTCCACCATCCTTGTGTAATCGACGGATGATGTGATGCTCCAGGTATGTATAATAATAATATTTTTTAAAAAAAACGCTCGAAAATGAAGCGTTTCCCAGTGGAAAAGCTACTAAACATCTGCTGATCTACAGTATATGATATACTCTAGTAGTAGATAGCAGCATAAATCTGATGTCCCTGTGGAAGCGACATCTAAACGACGGGCTAAACGATGCAACGTCTGTACTTTGCACAAGAGTAGCCAGATCTCTTCAATACTCGAATAGCCCCCCTTCTAAACGACATATCTCAATGGGCCACTCATAATCACTCACTCAAACACCACAATGACTGTACAGACACTCAAATCAGACCTGTCAAAAAGTTACATTTCATGCTGAGTGCTAAATTGAGGCGAGGGAGGAAAAGAAACTAGTTTGGTTTCGACCCATGTTTTGATTGTTCCCTTATTACACTCTGTATATTATTTCTCTCATGTCTATATTGAACCGATTGGGTCGACTCCCAGCACGAGATGTACATAAATGGATTCACACCTCAGCCTATCTAAGGAATGCAGCGACCGAATCACCCGCCAAACCGAGCGTAGACTCCAAGACAGCAACGACTAGCAGCTTATTAAACTCAAAGCATCATGGCCGTCACCGTTCGTCCAAATTGAAACAAACCATGGCCAAGGCCACTTTACCAGGTAAAGTCATCTGATCGCAGTACTATTTTTGCAGATCCTCGGTTGTCTGATGCTCTCTTTTTTCAATAGCGTCCTTTTTATCGACAAACTACACCAAGCACACCGCATTGAAACCACTTCCGTCCAAATATGCAGCGTTTGTGCCAGATTATGTGTGGAAAGAGCTAGAGTATTCCGTCAGATCAGGGCTGGCGCCCAAAGGCACATTGGCAGCCTTCGATCATACAGACCACATTGGCCTGACTGTGCCCAACGCCGGCGCATGCTATCTGCAGGATCACATAGTACATCAGCTGGCAGCCAATGTCAATGCCAATGTGCTCACCTTGGACCCTCAGGACTTTATCTTCTTGGCTCAGCGTAGCTTCAGCAGGGACGGTAGGTGTCGACGTTGGAGTGCACACTTTACATCATAATATCTAATCAGAGACTTAGCTGCTGATTTGATGCCTCTGTTTTCATCCAGCGAGCAAGAGCGCAAGAAGCTGCTCGCACTCAGTCAGGAATACCAGGACGAAATGGACACTGCAGACACCCTGGATTCAGATCGAAATGTCCGTGATGCCTTTGGCCTCGTCAAACAGCAGCCCCAAGACACAGACCAAGACGACGAGCAAGGTACAGAGGAATCCGACGAGCATGGCTATGATGAAGACGACGATGAAAACGCTGATCTAGACGACGACGACGACGAGGACGCCGACAAGGTGAAACTGCGAGTAGTGCCCTTTGGACAGCCTACGTCTGCCGGCAAGATCATTGAAGTACACCGCAACAAGAGAGACAAGGAGGCAGAATCCGTGCTGAAGCAACTGTCCAAAAAGTACACTCACATGTTTAAGCGACATTTGTCAGAGGGCAGCAGCGACGACAAGAAGATTGTGTATCTGCGGGATTACGGAGGCATCCACGACCAGTTTTCCAAGATATTGCTAAACGCACTTGTGGACGCAGTGGCAGACCTGAAGCAAAAGGGACATTCTCTCATCATGATTGCTTCTCACTGCCAGAGAACACGAAAGCTGGACGAAGCCTATCCTGATATATCAAACATGCGCCGTATCTCTGTGCTACCGTCGCTGCAGGATGAAGATCAGGTAGCAGAATGGACGTCCATCATGAAACAGGACGAGGCTCGCAGGGTCAAGGAAATCAACGCAAAGCAGCTGCTGGCCATGTACAATCATAAGAGCACGCTTGGTCTTACGGCCGACAACCAGGGCGATTTGCTCAGAGATCTGCTCGCCATGGAAGACCTGGCTCTCTCCAAAGCGATATGGACGCCTGATAGTGTCGATCGTCGTGTTACAGCAGCGATAGGTCACGCATTGGAGCAGAACAAAGCAAGCCTCGATGTGCACGACTTTGAGGCCGCCAACCGCATAGTAGATCAGTACACAGACATGCTAGAAAAGAGCTCCTCCAAGCTGGCCGCCTTGCCCAAAGAGGCCCTGAAGCTAGAGCCGGACGGAAGCGTGGATTTGGCCCACTTGAAAAAGACATGCAACGACTTTGAGCGCAAATTGTTGAGCCGCGTGGTGGATGGCAGTAAGTTGGCGTGTGTGTGTGTCTAGGCTGGGATGGACCAATATATTAACGCATGGTTGTTGCTTGTAGCTCAAGTGCAGGGATCCTTTCAAGACGTACGCGCACCGCCACTCACGATCAGTACACTGCAGTCGTTGATTTCGTTGCCTTTGATTCGTCCAGAACTGTTTAGCAAAGGCATCCTAAAGAAGAACTTTATACCTGGTGTATTGCTATTTGGTCCACCTGGCACAGGAAAGGTATTTGCACTTTGTGCAACCAAACAAATGTTAAGCGATAACTCAATGTGTTTCTCTGACAGACCATGTTGGCCAAGGCCGTGGCCAAAGACAGCGGTAGTCGCATGTTGGACATTCAGGCGAGCGATGTGTAAGTCAGGATGTGAGCGTATAGCAGAGCTGTGTACTCATCAATACTGTTATTTCAGCTATGAAATGTATGTTGGACAAGGCGAGAAAAATGTCAAGGTACACACACACACACACACACACACAGACATGGCATGGAAACTCATTTACAGCTCTTGTTGTTGTTGCTCCATTTCATATTAGGCAATTTTCTCTCTGGCAAGAAAGCTCTCTCCTTGTGTCATTTTCATTGATGAAGTGGACAGTCTGCTGAACCAGCGTGGCTCTGACCACGCAGCAAGATCGCACCGGGAAATCATCAACCAGTTCATGGTGGAGTGGGATGGCCTGTCTAGCCACAACCAAGGCATCATTGTCATGGCAGCCACCAACCGACCCTTTGATCTGGACGATGCTGTTCTCCGACGTATGCCCCGTCGTATTCTCGGTAAAAGATGATGCAGAAAGCACACAAATATTTGGTACTTATGTTTGCTATTTGTAGTTGATCTGCCTAATGAACAAGATCGCGCAGAGATATTAAAGATACTGCTGAAGGACGAGGATCAGCACCAAGTGTCCATCGCCGAGGTAGCCAAGGCAACGGAGCACTACTCTGGCTCTGATCTAAAGAATGTCTGTGTCACCGCTGCCCTGAAGGCTGTTCAGGAACAAGTGGCGACAAACCAACCTCAGGTACTGACGACCGAGCACTTTAAAGAAGCCATCAAGATGGTGCCTGCCAGCTCCAGCGACGACATGGAGAGCCTGGTTGAGCTGAAAAAGTGGGATAGCAAATTTGGCGATGGCAAAAAGAAAAAGAAGACTAGCATTGGGTTCTCTTGAACATGTATAAATCATGTGCGAAATCTTAATTTCTCTTTTCCCTTTTTTCTCTCTTCTTTACATATCCCCCCTCTCTCTTCTAGTTGTGGTAAATAATAGACTTGTATACATTTAGACATTTAGTAATAATAAACAAACCTTTAGAAAAAAATGGACTCTAAAAGACAACGCAGATACACCATTGCCAGGCCTGAATCGGCCCTGAAATTGCTCACAGAAAACGACGATGCCCTGCAAGAAGAGGATCAGCAATTTGATAGAATATCTGACATTCTATCCAACTTGATCCAGGAAGCCAACCAAGCTGTCTCTATCCCCTTGACACCGTCGCCGTCGCCCCCAAGGCTCACCAACACATCATTTGTCTCTAGCAAGAAGAAATCGCCCAAAAGACCCGTTTCGTACCCATCAAAAAGGTCACTGACTCCCATGCCATCCACCATCATGACCACAAAAAGGCACCATGTCACACAGATAAACAACACAACACCGGTGCTGTTGGAGTCTTTTAAACGGCTGGACTCGTCTATGGCTATCCTGGACTCTCTATCCAAAGACTTGATCGTGCCTGCTGCTGCCAGTAGTGTCAAGAAGCAAAAAAAAATACACCATCATCTATCATTTGATACTCGGCTATCGGCTCTCATCTTGCTACCGCTATTTCACGTACCACATGTGCTTATTTCCATGGTGTTTGATTCCATCTCTAGTTACGATAGCCTGATGCCTGTAACATCCTCTGCTGCTTCCAGTGGTAGCCATAGCAACAGTTTCAGTGGAATGCTCATCTGGGCTTTCATCTTTGCTGTCACCAATGTCATTATGGTGGAGAATAGACTGCCATCCACACCAACAGCGCCCACACGCCAGATTATACCCGGTGCCTACAATGTCAAGAGACGCAGACGAAATAGTAGTAAACCAGGCGACGACGGCCCTAGTAACAAACAGTTTTATTTACAACGACATGATCGTGCGATGCGCGCATTGCAGGGCTCCCCCTCTACACATAGCAACACACTGACAAGCAATGGACTCCGTCTGTCCAGCGCTGTTCGTGCTAGGCGAAACTCTTTTTGATGAATAAAATAAGCTTGATTTCTTGTATCTCTCTACACATTAGCCTACACATTGAGCGTATACACCTGCAAACGCATATACATTCAGCAACATGTGAACATTGGAGTGTTGCACAAGGTATGATTATCAACATGTCCCCATTCACTGTATAATGTGCAAAGGAAAGCGGACCGAGATTGGATCACAAATGTAACCATGCCTATAGATTGGCTGCATAAAACAGAGTCGTCTACACTGACAAGCCTTAATAGGAAATACTATACTTTTCTCATCAAGCCTACGCTTATATGTAAAAACAAAATGCAGGGCGAAACAATACAATGTATAAAAAAAAAGACATGCAGATCAGTGTCCCATTGCCTCCTATTTTTTTACTGTTGTTAAACACAATTGAACCCTCCAATGCAATCTCTGTCTCTCTCTTTGTTTCTCGCAATCACTCATTATAAAAGATGCCCGTTGATGATAGAAAGCCATTTGTGTTTACTATCCCATTAGTGGTGTAAGTGGATATAGCATTACTCTCCGGCTGATACTCAACGGCATGCGCTTTTAGCAAGATAGATTTGCAGCTTTTGCCTCTCTTTTGCTTGTTCTATCTACTGAGTTCTCTAGACAGGTAACAAGCTAGAGTGTAAATATGCTTGATCCCTGTATCTACCATGCTGATCAAATAAAACTCGTAGGTCAAGCACAGAGTTTTCAAATATCAGTGGATTGACAACAGACCTAAATATCAAGAACACTCAGGCACAATGGGCTGTTGCCATTTACTACTTTTGTGTCATTATCTTTGACCTTCCATCCAACATTATATTAAGACGCTGGCGTCCATCATTCTGGTTTGGATTTCTGATAGGGTAAATAATAGTGATGTGTATGTGTAGAAAGCATAAAGCTAATCACCACCTACCAATACATACAGTGCCTGGGGCATCATATCAGTGTCAGTAGCAGCATGTACTGATTTCAACGGGCTGGTCATTGCTCAGTTACTATCAAGTATCTTTGAAGCAGGCAAGTACTATAGTATACGCTTCATATCAAAGCATAATATACCCAGCGCTCATGCAAATGGTAGGCTTCTTTCCCGGTGCCATTTACTATTTGTCGTATTGGTATACAAGAAGGGAGTTTGGAAAGAGAATGGGCATCTTTTGGTCGTGCCGATGTCTGGCAGGAGGCATTGGAGGTTTATTCGCATACGGTGTTAGTTATATCAGCAACACCCAGATTCATGTCTGGCAGTGGTATGTAACGATGCTATTGCTAGCCTACTATAGTTGTATACAAAAGACTGAAGTTAATTATGTCCAGGACGTATATCATACAAGGAGCCCCATGTGTCGCATTGGCGGTGATAGCCTCTTGGTATCTTCCTGATGATCCAGGCTGTGCCAGCTTTCTTTTGAAAGAAGAAGGCGCCCTCATTGAAAGAAAGCTCGAAGAAGGTTTGCATCTTTACCAGATATATACATGAAATACATGACAACTGACCCATGCTGAAAGACTACTTGACATTAAACTACAATGATTGGTCTTGGGATCAAGTGGGATCCGTGTTTTTAGATTTGAAAACGTACGCTTACATTATACTCTATCTCCTGGGAGCTGCCTGTGTGCAGGGAGTTGCCTTGTTTCTTCCCATTGTCATTACAGAACTAGACTCTAAACCGACGAGTTTGCAGAGCCAGTTGCTACTGCTTCCTCCCTACCTTCTCGCTACAATAGCAACACTTGCATTGAGTTACAGCTCAGGTACATTTGTGCAATTCTTACCCAGTGTGTGTGTGTATAGACTAATCTCTTGCACAGACCGGATGTATAACAGGTCATATCATATTGTATTTGCTGATGTGGTAGCCATTATTTCTGCCATTGTACTATTAGTGTTGCCATCCACTGCTTCATTTCATATGGGACACTACGTAATCACGAGCATACTAGTAGCAGCTATTTACGCCCACATTGCCATCATCATTACATGGATGGTGAATAATTTGTAAGGACCATTGGCATGATTGCTGCTGTCAATTGCATGTTTTATCTGACTCATTCTTTCATGCGATCCTAGTATTGGATTCACTCGAAGAACGATTGCTATTGGCACAGCTGTTTCCATAGGATCAGTTGGTGGAGCAGCTGGAAGTCAGCTTTTCAATGGCAAGTTGTTTCTTGGGCATGTCAAGTATATACTAGTCTTCTTGCTCACTCTTTAATACATATAGATGCCACCAGTTACACATACGGCAAATCAGTCATCATAGTACTACTAGCGATCCAGATCCTGTTTGTTTTGTTTATGAGACGCTGTTTTGTCAAGGAAACGTCAAGGCGATCCAAATTGAATGCGGATGATCGACAGTATCAGATTTACAAGTTTGGCGGTATTGATCTGGTGCATGACAGGCACCCAGATTTCGAGTACACACTTTAGCGATGAATAAAAGAGCAACCGAGAACTTGGAAAGTGTATGTATTTATTGTTTTTTTTTGTTGGGGAGGTTTTTTTAGCAGCAAGAGAAATGTATAGACAATAAAAAAAAACTCACAATGAAGAATTTGTTTGATAGTAGAATATTAAAAGGTGATAATGAATATAAAGTAAAGAGAGGAAAAAAAAGAGAGAGTATGAGCATCTATAAATACAAGTGAAATCAGTGAATAAAAGTATAAAGCTATTCTTCAGTCTTCAAAACAGCAACATTTTCAGAGACAGTGGGCATAGCTTCATCCTGATTTTCGACTTTTGTCATCTCTTTTTTCTCTTCTGGATCCTCCTTCTTTTCCAAAGGTGCAACAGCAGGTGCTTCTAATGCTGGTAGTGCCGGTGCTGGTGGCGCTGGTGCTGGTGCCGGTGCTACAAAGGCCTCAGCTGGCATGGTTTCAGTGGCGGTGGTGGGTGCCATCAGGTTTTTGATATCCATCTTGACATCTTCTTTCACAAGGTCATTGGCAGCAACATCAATGGGTCCATTGTTAAAAAAAGTGGCGGTAGGAGTGGTTGCCTGTTGAATAACACCTTCCATGGGTTCATGCTCTTCTTGGTAGTGCACATCACCAGAAACACTGTCGGCAGCAAGAGAGGAGGGTGCATTTCCGTCGTCGTCTTCATCGGCATAATCGTCCTCATCATTCATCTCTTCTTCGCTCAAATCACTGCGATTGGCTTGATCGTCGCCTCCTTCCGTGGTTTCATCCTTTGCCTTCTTCTTGCGTCCGCCTGAGCTGCGAGCACCAGCCATTTGCTTGCGTTTTCTAGATGCGCGCATACTGAGAGGCTTGGGGTTGGTCACCAATTCGCAGAGAGAATCGATGCGGCGGAAGATGACAAGGTCTCTGGGCCAAACAAACTTGAACAGATTCAAGTCGCCTTCCTCACCTTCTTGCTCTTTGCCTCCTTCAGTGAGACTCTTCTTGACATGGTAGAATGGCAGCTCGGGGTCCTCAATGATGGACTCTTGACGGTTCATGCCGTGCTTGCTGACACCTTCCAATAGAGCGATATCGTGCTTGGGCACCTCCCACCAGCTAAACATACGTGTTGGTCAACATGGTCGCATACACACACACACATCCTACTGCAAACAACATACCTTGGTAGACCTGATGTCTTTTTCGCTCTGATCAAGATGGACTCTAATTCAGGGTTCACCAGCACCTTTTCACGAATGATCTCCATCTGCGCGATGCGTCTCAAAGAACGACGGGCCTTATCAAAAGGTACAACATCGCCATTGTCGTTGGATTCCTCAGGCTCAAGACTGGTCTCGCGGCTCATTGTGTCGCCATTGTCCTTGGGAGAAGATACAGGCGTGTCCACATCAGCTCCTCCAGCAGCAGAAGAGCTTGTGCCGTTCTCCAGCGCGTGCTTTTTGACTGATTCTTCACAGGCGGCGTACACTTCCTTGTAATGACTGGTCAGCGATTCATCCGTCTTCTTCTCCAGATTGGCGATTTCCTTGAATCGGTCCCACTTGTAATCGTCGTCTTCACGCTCGACGCCAAACGACATGAGGGTCTTTATGAAATCGCTCTTGTTCTTTTTGGTCCAACGGTTGGAGACTTCATTTTGCTTGGCGCGTTGTCTCTGAGCAGCACGCGTTTCCTTTTGACGTTGACGTGTTTGGCGTTCGCTCTCCTTCTTTTGCACCTTTTCTTCCAACTTGCGCTTGCGGGTGTTGTTGGCTCTTTCTCTCAAAAAGGCAGCAATGATACGACGAAGACGCATGCCGATATCAGCCTTGGAGGGCCAAACGTAGATCTTGGGCTTGCCAGTGTAATCTTCATCATCCGACGAATCATCCGCCTTCTTGTCCTCGTAATCACTGTCGTCGTCGTCCTTCTTGGTGTAGGTCTTTTTGGCAATCACATTGACGGGTGTCTTGACAGGCTCCAGCGAGGCTTGTCTGCTGCTATCAGCATCATCGTTCTTGTCATTGTCCTTGGCATCATCGTCACCGAGATCGCCTGATTGGCTGTCATCGTACTTTCTACCATAGAAACAGAGCTCAGGGTCGTTGCGCATAGCAAGGTACTGTTGATAGCCATGCTTGCAGATACCCAGCAAGAGACAGCGGTCTTCGTTCTCGCCCCACCATCTGGCAGGAGGCAGGCCAGTGACCTTGGGCATCTCGAGCGCCTTGGCTTCCTCCCAGTCGGTAGGCACAATCTTGTCACGGATCAAATGGAGCATTTGGATACGAAGCAAAAAGTTACGGCCCTTTCTTTCAATGTGATCCACGTAGTCTTCGGGGGCCTGGAGCAAGAAGGTCTTGAATTCAGCAATCTGCTTCTTGGTAGCGCCAATGTAGGGAATGCCCTCGCCCTTCTTGACTTCATCACGCGCATCGTTGGTCAAAATGTTCTCAATGTCTTCAATCAGCTTGCGGTCTTCTTCGGTTGTCTTTTTGACATTCTTCAAGATGGGAAGCACCTTGCGCATCAATGCACGCGTGACAGCCTTCAAGTCCTTCTCAGAGCGACGAGGAAAGTATTGCGCCATCGAATCCCATTTGCCGTAGCCATAGATCATCAGTTTGCGCTCATACTTGGTCTTTTCAGACAGAGTCCAGGGACGCGCTTGATCGCCACGACCACCACGGCGAGGTCGGGTCTCGAGTTCCTCTTCATAAGCAGCATCGGAATCAGCAGCCTCATCATTGGACGAGTAGGAGCCATCCACACCGCGAGAGCCAAAGCGTTGCACTTGGCGACGTCTACGAGGCAGAGACACAATCAGCTCGTTTTCATCAGGCAGTTCAGAGGTATCAATGTGTGCCTTGGCAGCCCATTTCTCCCAAAAGTCAGGATCGTCCAAATCAACACCGGCATTGTCGTCGTCTGCAGCAGAGAAGGTTGCCTTGGAGAAAACAGAGCCCTTTTCGTTGCCTTCGTGACGAATCACAGTAGTACGACGCTCCAGAATTTGATCGATATCTTCCTCACAAAACTTGGCACTGGCTTCATCGTCGAGCATGGCACCGTAAGCACCCTTCTTCAGCAAGTCTTCGATTTCCTTTCTGTTCAATTCAGCCGTCTTGTTGGCACTTCCATCGTCGTGTGTGCCCATCACAGCCTTATCGAGACCCAGCTTCATACCAGCACGATCAAACATGTCCTTTTCATATGTATTGGCACAGATCAAACGGTAGATTTGAACAGGCTTGGTTTGGCCAATACGATGACATCTGGCTTGGGCTTGAAGATCGTTTTGAGGGTTCCAATCACTGTCAAAGATGATACACGTATCAGCAGCCTATGCAAGGGTTAGTAGGGTTATCAGCGATGGTGTGATGCCTCATACTTACGGTCAAGTTAATACCAACACCACCTGCTCTGGTACACAGCAAGAACACAAAGGATTCCTCAATGGGAAGAGTGGAGAATCGATCAATAGCAGCTTGACGCTGTTCGCCAGGAACACTACCGTCGATACGTTCATAAGCATATTCTCTTCCACGAAGATAATCGGCGAGAATGTCCAAACAACTAGATGACGACAGGCATGTGATGAGTGAAACAGCACCTCATTTGCAGTCTAAAGACACATGCTTACCTTGTGAATTGAGAAAAGATCAGCACCTTGTGGTTGCCTTGAATCAGCTTTTTCAATAATTTATCAATGAGCACCAGTTTACCAGAGGATTGCACCAGACAGTTGAATTGCTCTTGAGGACCAGTAGCATTGCACTCATTGACAATGACATCTTCAGCGCCTTCCAGGAGATAAGGGTGGATACAGCATTTACGCAGTTGCATCATAATGTTGCGAAGGTGAGGCATTTCCTTGTTGGACTTGGAGCCCTTCTTGAGGAAACTAAAGTTCTTTTCCAAAATGGCACGGTACCACTTCTTTTGAGGGTTGGTCAATTCGACTTCAATGACAGTTTCTTCCTTGACGGGGATCGTCTTTTCCACATCTTCTTTGAAACGTCTCAACATGATGGGCTTCAACAAGTACTGCAATTTCTCGACTTCGTGAGCTGATTTCAGGGCGCCGTATTCTGCAAAGAATCGTTCCTCGTCGTTGAAAATGTCAGGTTGCATAAAGTGGAGCAGACTGTAGAGCTCGCCCAAGTTGTTTTGCAAGGGGGTACCCGTCAGCAGCAGTTTGTGGTCCATGTAGAAGGTCTTGAGCACTTCCAGCACCTTGGAGTTCTTGTTCTTGAGACGATGTGCTTCGTCAAAGACACCACAGCGCCATGGAATGTCCTTTAGCGTCATGGCACCAGCAGAGGCCATTTCATAGGTGGTAATCAAGACATCAAACTTGAACTTGTTGGGAATCACGTTGCCTTCAGCGTCTTGGTAGTGGAATTCCGTCTCGACAATCAGGTTACGGGCAGTGACACTACCACGGAAATCAATGACATTCAAGTCGGTCCAGGCACCAAATGCACGGGTCCAGTGAGGAATGGTCGACAAGGGCGCAATGATCAAGAAGGGACCACGGATACGGATGGCATTGTAAATGTCGTTCAGCAAGGCGACAGATTGCACTGTTTTACCCAAACCCATTTCGTCAGCCAAAATGCACGATTTGAACGTGTAGTAACAGAATCGAAGCCAGTTGAGACCTTCCAGCTGATAAGGACGCAGTGTGTTGCCGTATTTGTAGGGTGGCGAGTCAGCGTATTCAATAAAACGGCTGGAATCAGGTCGAGGAGGGGAGGGCGCCAGCTTTTCCTCTGGAATTTGCTTTCTAGAGATGAATTCGTCCAGTAACACGCTGTTGGTTTTGCGGACATCCTCTTCCGTCTCCCAGGTGGATGAGTCGTAAAACATGCCGTTCCACTTGACGAGATAGTACACCTTGCTTTCGCCAGTATCAGGGTCCTCCAATTCACCGTCATCAATCACACGATCCATCTAACCAAAGGCATCAGTATGCTGCTTTCTTGGGCGTTGCTCAAAAATGACTCCTGATTTTCGCTTACCTTTAGATACTCTTTGAAATCTTCGCCCTTCTCGCCATCTTGATGGTACTTTTGCAAAAACTTCTTGACACGGTGCTTGCCCAGATGCTCAGCTTCGATTTGCTTGAGGGGCACCCATTCCACGTGGAGGAAACTGGTATGCTTGTACTTGATCAACAGCTCTTCCTTTCCGTTGCTCAGCTTTCTGTAGTCCAAAATGCGCTCAAACACATGCGTGCCCATGGGAATCATGACAGGCTCATCATCGGCAGCTGCTTGTTGCTTCTTTTTGGATGCAGTTTCGCCATCGCTGTCTTCAAAATCACTGACAGGAGGTTCAGACTCTTCCGATTCCAGATCGAATTCATCTTCCTCATCTGAAGACGCTTCGTAACCACGCTTCTTCTTGGCTGCATTTCTGGTAGGTCGCTTGGGACGTTCAGCCAATTGACGTTGGTGTTGCTGTTGCTGCAAATGATGCTGTTGTTGGAACTGGATTTGGTGCTGGTGCATTTGCATCAAGAACTGCTGCTGTTGATGAGGCTGCAATTGATGGAATCGAGGATCAAAGCCCTGTTGCATCATAAGTTGCTGCTGACGCTGCATCTGTTGATGGCGCTGCAATTGCTGTTGATACGCTTGGAATTGCTGAGGATTGAGTTGCTGCAATTGTTGAGGAGGCAATTGCATGAAGAATCCATTGGGAGGAGGAGGACGCTGTTGGGCTTGTTGTTGAAGATGTTGTTGCATTTGCTGCATTTGTTGTTGTTGTTGCTGAGGATGAGGATGGGGATGAGGCACTTGAGGATGTTGCTGGGGAGAGGGTTGGTTGTTATTAAACATGTTTACAAATTGGGCATTAGGACGTTGTTGCTGTTGCTGCTGTTGCTGTTGCAGGCGTTGGGCTTCTGCCAATTGCTTTTGGATAGCTGGGTTGCTCATCATTGGACTGGCATACACTGGCTTGTTGCTGGCACCAGGTTGCTGTTGGGGATTGGGCATAGCAGCTCTGTTCATGTTGGGCGAAGCAGAATTCATCATCATGGGAGACACATTTTGAGCAGATGGAGGCGCTCTTTGTGGTTGTTGCTGATAAGTGTTGTACCCGCCCATGTTGTTGAAATTCACCTGTTGCTGCTGGTGCTGCTGTTGTTGCTGTTGCTGCTGTCTCAAATAGTTTATCTGTTGCTGCTGGATCATTTGAGGAGAGGGTTGATTAGGTGATGGTTGCTGCTGTTGAAAATTCTGAGGTGATTGGGATTGATAGTAAAAATTAGGGTCATTCTGTTGCTGTGGTGGTTGACCAAAATTTGGATTGGCTTGTCTATTGAGTGGAGGCTGCTGTTGCTGAGGCGATGGCACTTGCTGCTGCTGCTGCTGCTGCTGTTGCTGTTGCTGCTGATTCGGACTATTCATGGGAAAGCCTGGATTAGCCAGGAAGTTCTGATAAGTGTCTCGTTGTTGAGCCATAGTGTAAAAATGTCGTGACTAAATGGTCTCCGGTTAATTCGAGATTTTCCCCTTTTAAGCTTTCTAATTTCTTTTTTTGAACGATTTCCTCTTCGTTTTGCTATAACAAAGCTGCGTAAAATAGGAAAAAGAGAAAAGTGGAAAGGAAATCTCCTAAAAAATGATTACAGAAAAGAAAAAGAGTCAGCTAAATAATTTCAAAAAAAAGTTTTTTATGAATGTCCAGATTCCCTATTCTCTTCAGTTGGCTGTTTTAAACCAGCGTCTGTAGTAATTGGTTCGTGTTCACCATCGCGTTCTGGAAAGAAGTTGACGTGTAGCCCAAACAATTGCATCCAGAGGCACTGGTCTTGCCAATGATGCGTCGCCATGGTAGCCGCCATCTTGTCCTCCAATGACGGCAGGCCCGCATCCTCACATCCACATGCTCCCCCCAATGTACACTCACCTAATTTGATGTTTTCTATGTGCGATAAGCTTTTCCTCTCTTTTCAAACAAAGCAAAAAAAGATGGGCAAAGATCCTTTCCTTGATGAAATGGTAGAAAAAAGAAAGTAAAAATGAAAAAAGAAAAAGACTAAAATGCTAAAGAATGAGCAATTTTATTATTGGAATCGTACTTATTTATTGTTGTTATTCTCTGGAGGTAAATCAACCCCAGTTATTTGAACGACACACCGCTATAAGATATGCCTTTTTGTCCATCATCAAAGACGCCATTCGTTTACCCCTTTTTTTTGCCCGTTTTGAAGATGGGCAAAACCATGATCAGGTTACTCAATTTCATTTAAACAACGATGACAAACCCATTAAGCACAGCTCCTTCTCAACACCCATGAACCCATACCGTATCATTCTATTGATTTGAAAATTTTTTTCCTGGGTTTACCGTGAGATTTCAGATTTGAAAAACATCTCATTTCATGTTTTTATAGGCTCCTACGCTTTCGTAGTCTTAAAAAGTGCCTGGATGAAAACAAAGGTATATATTTGTTTGTTCGTGTACGCATCATATTATATGTAGTCTTGTTCTGTTCTCACTTCATTGACTATTTGAGCTGCTTTGGCCATTGTTTGAGAAGCAAAGCGTCAATGAGACTCCCTATTTTGGATGGGCAAAAGTCATGAGAGCACATGGCATTCCATTGTCTGATCTTGATCTATTGTCTAGAGATATTGCTATCGGCTGAAGCCTTTCATGCTCTTATTCTTAGGCTCATGTAATATGACCTTATTCATCTATAAATATTTTTTATTGATTGCGTTGTGGAATATCGCAATGGATCCATTCACATCATTACAAAGATCAAGTCGCTGCTGAGCTTGTGTTCGGCTGTAAGCCAGACTAATCAACGTAATCAATTGAATATAATTCAAAACAAAAGTAGGTAGAGAAGCAGCAGAGCTACTTTATGATGCTTCACGGCTTGTAATTACCTTGTTGTGAGGCTTCAGAGGCAGTAATTACGTTCAGAATGGAGTATTCACTGATTTTGCCAGCTTAAATTATTTATTCTCCGGTCTGCTCTTGCAACTCGTCTCCAAATGGACGTTTTTTGATCCAAATTTGATTTCGATTCTTTATTTTGCCACTTTTCACTATGTAAAAAGTAATGATCAACCCCTACTTCTTAATACATTTAGGTAAAGCATTTCTATGCGCATCTAATGGTGCTAGTTAACATATATGTTTTGAATGAGATTTTTGAGTAACTATTGAAAATGTAAAATAAGGTTTTTCCCAAAAATGTCGAAATTTTGCATATAAACGTCTCATGGAAATAGCTTTAGGCAGTTGTGTTGGATCGAGAGGAACATTTTGATTTAATATGTACCTTAGTAAAAGTCTTCGTTTTCGTGTTCAAAAACGCGATTGTTTGATTTTAGACAAAAATCATGAGGGGTACCTCATGCTTTTTTGGCCAATTTTCGAAGATCCCAAAAATTTGCGCAAAGGTGTCAGAAAGTAAAAGGTAGATCAGAGAAATGGTTTGGCACTATTCCGACGGTCTAAAACAGACTCTAGCGCGAGAAATCACGCCTTGAATATGTTCAATTTTGGCTGTGATTTGCGTATTTTTGGTTAATAGGAGGGAATCCTACCATGCTGTCTGTTCCTGTACAAGCCTGTCTCATTCCTACGGACGTAGATCATTGTGAAAAAGTCAAATTCACAGTTTCAAACCGGTTCTTGCGTGTTACTGACAAGTTAATAACTCTACATTAGTAGGCTACTATATAAAGCGTGCCGTATTTTCAAGGGCAAGCCGCTGCCGCATTAATTGGCTCTCACCTAAGTGTGCCTGGATCAATCTGTGTGTTTCAAATCCAATTCATTGATAGCAATGTACGTAAATCTGCCATGTATACATAAAAAATGATGCACATTTCAGATTTGCATACAGTATCATATGTAATACTTGATAACGCATGATAAAGTGCATACATGGAGCATTAGTCCTTGACGCATTTAAATACTACGCATGGATCTAAATATCATTTATGGAAAAATGGCTTTTGTGGTTTATTTGTTTATAATAAATACTACAAGACTCGGGTATAGAGGCTCTGGAATATGTTACATGCGCTAGATGTGTACTGAATTGTTGTTTTTTCGGTCCAAAATATGAATTGGTTTCAAGTTGATGGTGCTGGTTGCAGGCGTACTTTTTGTTTTCACGCCAAATGTACGCATTATGATGGTGATGAAGCTTTGATACATTAGCCAAGCAGTAAAAGATACTATCGACATACAGAACTGCACAACTTGTGTATCTTTGCTTGCTTTGGCCACGGTTGTGTGCTGTTGCTGTCGCTTTTGGTAGAACCCGCCAAAGAGAGATGAAAACAGGACGGATTTGATGTAGGAACCAACTTGTAAAACAACTTTCCAGAGCTCATCATCTGCCTCTTGATCGTCATCCTCTTCTTCTCCATCCGAATCCAAGCTGAAATAGCATGTTTTGAAGGACTCTTTCACAGGCGTTTCTGGCAGGAATTTTACTTCGGTGATGTCTGGATTAAATCGCACACTCTGTTTGCCTGATTCTGAAACGCATTTAGACCAATGTCGATCATTGATCCTCCAGTAGTCTTTTTGTAGCAGAATGGATGAAGTCGATGTGTTTTTCTTTAGCACTGGTTTGAGCGAATTGAGGGTCTTATTTGCCGAGTAGAAGTTTGTATTGAATGATAATGAAGGATGTGTGTTTGTCTCTTTGTCAGATGATGCTGCTGGCTCATCAGGTGGCATGTACAATGGTCCATATAACCCTGGATACATGCGAAAAATAAAATGGAATTAATTTCACCCCACAACAGATATGAAAAGTGAATGATGAAAAGTCAGGGCACTCACATGTAACATCAGACTCTTTTTGCCTAAAAAAATTGTGTGTCAGGACATGGCTTGAAAACCGCATAATGTAAACCACATACCAATTCACAGTGGATGGATGTATCATTTGATTCGAATGACTCAGTCTCTGGGTGCAAGATCGAGCCATCTGTCTCCAAATTGCATTTTGGTATCGAATTTGCTTGTTGAGTTCAATCGATAGCTTTTTTAATTCCTTTGCAGTGCCTGTGTGCTGCTTTGTGATGAGGGTGAATTGAGTCTTGGATTTTTGTCGCTGAAGTTCCCTATAAGCTTGAATCAAATCCGTCGAGGACCATTCATGCGACAAGTAATCGACACAGACGCAAGCTTTCATTTTTATTTTTTGGTGAATGTATAGTAAGGAAAGAAAAGAAAGTAGATATTTCCCCTTTCATCTCTTTTATATTCCCACCAAAACGAAAGAAGTCGAAACACTTTATTATAGTTTCATTTTAGCCCAAAACAAAATTATCTTCTGACGCGATCGCTATAAAGGATGGGCGTTTTATCTAACATTTCAAATCTCATACACACACACACGGACCCAGTTACACACATGGCTGCTCTTTCTTTCCTCTGAAAACTTGATGTAGTATAGCTTGTAGATCATTTAAATGCATCGATAATTTCCCGCCTAAATCAGAATTGAAGCAATTTAAAATAACTTAATGGCAGGAGGATTTTCTTGATAGGAGGAATGTGTTGCATGATAATTAGTGAATACAGAAGACATTTTAGACATTTCAGAGCCCCAAGAGTTTGATTATGTTTTGTCAAAATGAATAAACAGATTTGGATGCATAAACTACCACTAGACCTGATACGGAATGAGACAAACATGGTAAAAGCTCTTGAACTGAATGAAACACAACAATACCATTATGTAACATGTTACTACTATACTATCATGTCTTTTTTTTTTCAAGCCATCCAACTTCAACGCTACTTTTATCACCATAGCAACGGAATATCAAGTGACATGTTGGCACTCGTTGCCTTGGAAACTGTTCCTGAAATTCATTTCTTACAAACTGACAAAAGTTTAGAGGAAGGCTACACGCTAAATCATGGATTTCTGAGTCCACCCATTGTTCATAGACCCTCTACAGGCCACTTCGACGTCATACAGTGCAATTTGTATTTGAGCAGAAAGGGCTGCAACCTAAATTTCGTGATGGTTAAATTTATTCCTATCATCTTTTTCTTATTTATTCAAAATGGCCCAACCTACTGATGGAATTAAGGTTGTTGACGCAGAGCCTCAACCTACTGCTGCCCCTACTCAAAATGCTAGCATGAATGCAAACGCCCTTTTGAACAACACTTTGGATGGATTTGCCAATTTGAGCTCTCGCTTTAACCCATTTGCTCAAAAACTCAACAAAGGTTTAGGTCAAGTCAGACAGGTAAAATAGCATGGATGCTCTGTGGTGTAGGATAAGGAGATTTATTCTATGGTAATAGTATGCTCAAGAAAAGCTGGGAACTGCTGAAAATGTCACTGAATTGCCACAAGAATACAAAGATTTGGAAAAGGTACTAGTAAACTACATGGAGAAATGGTTAAAGATGTGTATCAACTGATAATGAATCAAAAAGCGTATCGATGCCCTTCGCACCGTCCAAACCAACTTGCTCAAAGTGTCTCGCACTTACAACAACTCTTCGTATGATTATCCTGTTCAAATCCAAGAATCGCTGCTTGGCATGACCAACACTGTCACGAGAGAAATCCAACATTTGGCCTTGAATACCACCTCATCAGCTGCTGACCGTGCTGTGGATAGTACTCCTGCTCCCGTAGAAGAGCCAAAGACCTTGTTGCATGGCCTCGCTCGTGTTGCTTCTCAAGGATCCGAAGCTATTGGTGTCGAGGAGCCCTTGGGTACTGCACTCTTCAAATATGCCACAATTACCGAAAAAGTAGCTGATGCTCGTGTCAAGATGGATCACACTATTGTCGAAAAGTTCAACAAGCCCACTCAAACAACCCTCAGCTCATCCATTGAACAAGCTCTCAAGGTCAGACGCAATGTTCAATCTATTCGTTTATCGCTTGACGCCTGCAAGGCTAGATATCGCTCAGCACGTCCCGAGAGATCAGAGGCAGCTCGCTTGGAAGTTGAGCAAGCCGAAGATCAATTCGTCGCAGCAGTGGAAGAAGCCACTAACTTGATGAAAGCAGCACTCGAGAATCCTGAGCCTTTCCGTAATTTGGCAGACTTGGTAGCAGCACAATTGCAGTATTTCAAGGAGGCCCAAGATCTTTTGAGCGATCTTGCACCAGAATTGGATGAAATTCAAGTGACCCAAGAGTCTTTGTACAGAAATAGTCGTGTTTAAATTCTTTGATTAAACAAATTTTGAATGTATTTTATATGTGTGTTTGTTTGTACAACCATCTATACAATCAATCTGGAAATCACATGAAATTGCCTGCCTTCTTATTCATTCGATAAACGCAAAACCCTAAACCCCAGCTTTGCTTTTTTCTCCCTATATCTTTTGATTCTTTTTTACGCTATCAACATGGCCAACAACAAGAGAGATCATTCTCCACCTCCACCAGCTGAAAAGCAGAGCAAGAAGCAAGTTGTTGAGCAGCCAGATGTGAACATCAGCCATTCATCTTGGTTGTATAAATTGACGTCTACACCGAATTCGAGCGCAACAAAGCTGGATAATAGCAGCGATGAAAAGGAGCCTCCATTAGAGAAGCAGAGCGAGCAAGAAGAAAGGACTGACGATAGCACTACAGAAAACACTCCTAATCAGCCCGAACAAGACGATCATGCACCTCAGCATGCGAATGGAAGCACTGGAGGTGGCATATGGTCATGGCTAGGCTATTCAGGCACTCAGCCAGTAAATGCTACATCAGTGCCTGAGTCTCATCCCGTATCAGAGTCAGCACCAGCACCCGTGCCTGTGGAAGAAGCGAGTGAAACGAATCAAGAGCAAACAACAAACGATCATAAGAATGACGATAGTGTTACACCACAAGAGCATCATCATCATCAATCCAAACCGTCCTATTGGAAATCATTCTTCATCTCCAACAAGAGCCAAGATGAGAACCAACAAGACTCTGTGATTATATCTGATAAAGACGATGCCACTGAGCAAGAGATACCAGCTCCAGCGCCTCAAGCAGAGCAGCAGACAACACCTGAAGAGCCACAGCAACGAAAAGCAGCAGTGGCACCATCTCGGCATAACGTTGTCTTGCCAACATTCAAATCCCAATTCAACAAGGCAACAGTGCCGTATCATGACACAAGTACCTCTTTATTCTCAAAGGCAATCAATGCCATCAATTCCATCATATTCACTCAGAAATCAGCCATTGACGATGATTGGCAAGAGATCAACCGGTTATCAACGATGCTTGATTCACTCAGGGCAGATATATCCAGCAAACGAATTGTGATTATAGGTGTGCATGGCTGGTTTCCGATGAAGGTAGGCCTTGTTACAGGATCACCCTCGATTCATGCGTACTAAACGTCTATCCAGCTTGTAAGAAGTATGGTGGGGGAACCAACAGGCACCTCCATCAAGTTTTGCGAGCAAATGACAGCAGCAGTCAAGAAATACTTTGAGGACACACACAACGTTACCATACCAGACGAATCCATTGTGAATATTCCACTGCAATGGGAAGGAAAGGTGCTGGAGCGAGTGGAAAAGCTGTACAGCTTCATTGAGTCAGACTACAAGAAAGTGATTCAAGACGCTGATATCATCTTGTGGGCAACACATTCTCAGGGAACACCTGTTTCGGCGATTCTGCTGCGCAAGCTGATCGAGGACGGCATCATTCAAGTAAACAGGCAGCCCATTTGCATGCTTGCTATGGCCGGAATTTCACATGGTCCGTTCCCATCACTAAAGGGAAATCTTCTTGTAAAGGTAATTGGCCTAGAATCCTGTGGCATCCATGTACGTAATAGTCTAAGAAAAGTCAAACCATGCTAGTATTTCGAAGCAGATGCAGCCAGAGAACTGTTTGATTTCATGGACTCCAATTCAGACATATCAGTGCAATACAGAGAAGCCATGGCGTATATTCTGCAGAACAAGGTGAAGACTGTGCTGGTGGGATCCATGCAGGACCAAGTGGTGCCGCTGTATTCTGCCATCATGTCTGGTATCAGCCACCCCAGTATCTTGCGTGCAGTGTACATTGATGGACACATCTACACAAAAGACGACTTTCTGATTCGACTGATTACATTTGCATTGCGGCTGCTCAACGTAGGCCTCTCAGACCATGGATTTCTCATACACATCAGCGAGGTACTAGCAGGAAATCTATATGCCTGGGAAGGGGGCCACTCGACAGTGTACGAAGAGCTGGATGTATTTATGCTGCCATTGCAATACTTGTTTGAAACTAGGCCCATTGGCCAATTTGAGATACTGAAGCCTACATCCATTTTATCTCAAAAGGTCAGCGACGCGAGAGACAAGGCAAAGGAAAAGGTGTTGGACACGGTGAAGGCGAGATTGGATCCATTCCAAGCCAAGTTGAGATTGAACCCTTTCCACTTACCATGGGCAATGCGAGGCATCTGGGATGACCCTAGAATCCTGGACGATGACACTCTGAGCAGCGAATTAGATACACTACAGAATTTATTTGATAAATGGAATCCTACCAGTGCTCGCTTGAAAGAGATCAAGTTTCGATTAGAGCCATTGAAGGCAAGATTGTAGTAATAAAGAGCTGTAAATAACACTGTACTAGTATGGCACCTCGTTCTAGCTGCGCATGGATTGCATTGCATTACGTTGCGTCGAATTGGTCTCTTTACTCTACAGATGTAGTATGTCGCAATGATTTATGCTGTGTATCCTTGTGTAAAGGCCCCAAATTGCCCTCATATGGAGGGATCCAGCTGTTGAAAACCTGTCAATCACTCACGCAAACATCTAGGCCAGCAATGGCTCTTTTCCAACCTCGTGTGCTGTTTAATTCGTTTTGAAATCAAAACCGAAAATGCCGATTGGTCTTTATGCTGTGCAGCATTACACCAATGTTGATTTACGTTGAGTAGTTCAGGTGTCATTAGACTTGTACCTGGCCTCCAGCATGTTAAATTGGCTTTCCCATATGCGAGTTTTTTTTTCCATGTACGCCAAATGATTGATATTTGCTTAATCAGATTACTGCTCTAGATGTCCAAGTCTATAGACTTAACCTACTACTAGTGCTAATACGCGATTAACCCAGCATCAGTTGCACAAGAGTTTATTAATCCAAGATGCTCTGCATATATCAAATTGATGTTAAATGAATGCAGATGTTCACGTATCCGCGGTGTGGGTCTGCGATACCCTGAGCTCAGGGAGATTAGGGCATTTTGCCCAATTTTGGGTATTTAAATTATGCCTTTCCGTTCATGTTGCAATTTCAATAACTTGCTGATTTAATCAAATCTGATATGATCGAGGCACACTATACCGAGGCATCTGTCAATTTTGATATAAAAAGGGCAACGCAAATACGGTTATGTTTTCTCAATAACAACAACTACACAGCCAACACACCATGGTCTACATTCCTTCCATTGCCTCTTCTCTTGCACTCCTTACTCTCGCTGCCTCTTTCGCTCAAGCAGCCACTACTTGTACCGTTGCCAAAGATGCCTCTGACGATGCTACTACCATCACTGCTGCCTTCAATGCTTGTAAGAACGGTGGTACTGTGGTCTTTACTAAAGGTCAAACCTACAATTTGAAATCCTTGGTCAGCGTCAGTGGTTTGAAGAACGTCAATGTTCAATTCTACGGTACTGTCAATCTGCCTGCTTACAACACTAAATTTGATGGTGAAAGCTCCTACTTCCTTATCAAGGGTGATAACATCCACTGGGACGGAAACAACGTTGGTGGTTTTGTCGGTGGTGGACAAGACTGGTGGAATGCCCAAGACAAGAAGGCCCCCAGTGTGCTCAGAATCACTGCCACTCACTCTAGCTTCATCAACTTTAAGATTTCCCAATCTCCCAGAGCTCATTTGGGCGTTACCAGCTCTGATGATGTCCTTCTTCAACATATCACCCTTCATTCTGTCTCTAGCAACAGCAACTTGCCCAAGAACACGCAAGTATACGCAGCTCTGTATATGATACAACACATGTAACTAACGCTCTTCCCTACTCTGTTTCTTAGTGATGCTTTGGATATCTCCAACAGTAAGAACATTGTTGTTCAAAACTCTGACTTTACCGTGGGCGATGACTGTTTGGCCATCAACGGAAGTAAGCGAGGCACACATCTTTGGTTGATTATGCTTGTAATATTAACACGCCATTGAATAGATGTCTCTAATGTCACACTCTCTGATGTTACTTGTACCAATGGCCATGGTTTCAGTGTTGGTTCTCTCGGTAAAGGTGGTGAAACTGATGTTGTCAAGGACATTACCGTACAAAACAGTGCTTGTATCAACTGTCAAAACGGTGTTCGCATCAAGACCTGGCCTGGTGGAAAGGGCTCTGTCAGCAATGTCAAGTTTAAGAATGTCAATTTGCCTAGCGTCGAGAATGCTGTTCTTATTACCACTCATTACTGTGACAACAACCAAATGAGCTACTGTAACGGCAAGGACGACGCCTCTTTGACCATCAGCGATGTCAATATCAGTGGTTTAACTGGGTAAGTAGCGATGCTTACACTTAAAATGAATACAGCTAACTCTGCTTTGTACATGTATTAGCTCCATGTCTGGCTCCAACCCCATGGTCAACATCAACTGCTCCACAAACACGCCTTGTTCTGGCTTCAGTCTCTCCGGAATCACCATCAGCAAGAATTCCAAGACCAAGGCCAATGTTTGTACCAACCTCAATGGTGCCAGCAGCATCAGCTACTGTAAATAAGTCGCTATGCCCATAATAAACAATCGCTCCTTATCCTAAGATTCATTGATCCACTTCTTTTTTGAATGCGTATTTGACATGTTTATTGATTTGGGTGTATATGTATAAATGAAACAATTCTAATCCTACTTCTTTTCCTTCTTCTTGTCCTTTTGCTTGTTCAAAAAGTACTCGCCACTCTCCAATTGCAAATCGATCTTTGACTTTGTTTGTACAGGAGGGAATGGTGTGTATTCCTTCTTTGGCTTCTCGATCACCTTCTTCTTTGATTTGACGTTTCTCTTCTTGAAGTGAGGCAAAAATCTATCCCATGACTCTGTTGCTAATTTGGGATCCTTTGCAAGTTCACGCTTAATCATCAGTTCCTGTTGTTGAATATTAGACACACATGTCAACCTACACAGTTTCCTCAAAGACTCTTACCTTGATGTGATAAATAGGGTGGATGTTCTTCATACAGTCAAGCACAATGCGGCGAAGATCCTTGAGACCCTTGTATGGGCCCATTGCTGACACTGTATTACCTTGAACCATCATATAACATTTTGTCAATAACTCGATAGCTTTTAATGTCGAGCCGTTGGGACCGATCAGTCTTTGTCTACGCTTCACAAATCTCTCCTTGTTGCGAGTGATGTTGCCAATCTTGATGATATCACAAGCAATGCCGTCTTCCATCACTTTCACTGCCTAATGAAGATACTGTCAATATCAAATCAGGCCCTTAAATCGACAGCAAAACTTACTTGAGGGAAAGGCACACTTCTTGCTAATAATTTGATGAGATCTCTTGCTTTCAAAATTGAATAGGGATCGTATGACTTTCTAGTAGTTTTGACGGTCATACTACCCTCGACTAAATCCAACACACAAGCGATACCCTGACAGTGACATATTAGCCATTATTCTACTTTGTCGCAAAATCCATATGCTTACATATTTCTCGAGTGCTGCAGTAACCAAGGGCCATGTCTCCTTCAAATAGGCTTCTCTGTACTTGGGGAAAAGGGTTGCGAATGAAGATTCCTCGGTGAAGGGTTGTTCAAGATGTTCAGGCTTGAATTCCTCAATCTTCCAATGATCAATATCGTCGGTATCCCAAGCTAAAATACATTAGAGATGAGTCAGTCTAGTCGTAAATCATAGACAAAACAGACATACGTTTATCTTTTCTGAATCGCTTGTTGTTCTTTGGTTGAGTCTCTTCGGCCATGTTGCTTGTGAGTGAAAGGGATTAAAAAAAGCACAGTTATTTTTTTCGAGAAAAGTCTCTTCCTGTTAATTCTGTCGTTGTGGCTTAATTTGGAGTCACAGGCACTGCTCTCATGGATGGATCATGCATTGCATAAATGAAGTAATTTAGCTATTTTGTGTCAAGGGAGCAATTTTCAAAAGATATATGCTCTTTTCTCTCGCTAGACAGACTGGCCGTTGTGTACATGTGTTGCAAATTTTGACATTATTGAAGTTTTCGTTGAATGCCATCCATCAGGAATAAGGCACCATCCATTGACAGCTGACGGCAATGCTAGAGATAACCACCGCAGGGTTATTACAGCAAAAGTTGAACGCAGCAGTGTCCTCATTAATAAGGTAGTTACCACAGGTACCACCACAACCAAAACTGTACATCTACTTGTACATTGAGATTGAGATAGTAGTAGTTTATTCCTCTAAATCAACTATCACAGGAGCATCGTCTTCATCCTCTTCCTCATCCTCATGATCTGCTACTTTCCAATCAAACTTGTTGACAATAAAGTAGCGAAGCTTTGAATAACGGGACACTAATCTCTCTTCTGATCCAGGAATGTTCCTTTGCAGCGTCTACAACATTTTTGTGTTAGTGATACCTAACGATTGAAGATCAAGACAAGCATACCTTCAACATGACGCTTGTGAAATTGCCCTCTGACAGAATATCGCGGTAGAAATCTTCAGGGCACTCATCCAGCTGAAATTGCAGCACATCTAGAAGATTCTCCACTGTTAGAATGGTTTCCTTTATTCGAGAAACCCATCGCCTTACCCATAAACTCGATAAACAAGTCTGGCTTCTCTGTCATCAATTCGTGGCATGAACACAGCAAATGAACCAGCTTCTTCCATTGATTGAACCCTGAAAAGTTCTGAGCCATCAGCAAGCAGACAAACGAGAGTTGCAACTCGCCCAGCATAACCTTGTAATCTATAAACACTGTTACATTCTGGCATGGACTACATGACGATTGTGCTCGTTACCATTGTGATACACATCTCGAAGCAATTGCCCTGCCAGCCATGACTTGTCCAAGCTCCATCGTGTTACTTCGTCCCCTGAAGCTCCCGTTGGAAACGATTTTCGAAGATCAAATGCTGTGAAATCCATGCCTTCCTCCTTTTCAATTGCTTTTCCTAATCGTTTATCATTGACTGTGTTGGTATCTTGATCTGACGTGTTGGCTGATTTATCTGGCAAGTGGCTCACTTTGCCATTGTTTGGTAAAACACGTCTAACAAGCCCGGGTGTAATGTAATTTGTCAATTTCTTCCATCGTTGGTAGTAAATTGGTGGATCGAGGGGATAAGGGCCCATATTGCGATCGAAGCTTTTGATATCTACAAGTGGTGATGAGTTGAAGAGCTTTTGAGTGAGAGCGCAGTATCTTACTACAGCGAATGCGTTCTACTTGAAGAGGATCCAAGTCGGATTCATCTCGAAGATCTTCAATTTGTGGATTCCATTCTCTAACAAGAATCTGGTGGTATGTTGATAAGACATATGTCAAACGAGTAGAGTGCACGAAGCCTTACCTCTTGCGATTCGAAAAAGTGGAAAAAGCCAGTTCTGATACCCTGAGTGCCTTCTTTACTTGTGGTTCTATTTAATTTAGTGTGAGTAAACTGTCGTACCGGGTAGTCCATGGCTGTATTTACGAAAAGTATATGAAATGAAGGCCAGGCGGTATCAGCTTGACACCTTTGAATAAGGGTCCAATTGTCCACGCATTGTAGTCAATGCCAAACTCTAGATTGGGAGGTGCGTCCATAAATAACATGAAAGCTCCAACGTCAAAGAGCTTGTTTGCAGTTTCTTGATCCATTCTGTCTATAATGTGTATGTAGAAAGAAGAAAAGGGTTTCTTATTATTGAAAAAAAAATCTCGTTTGAATTTGAAGAACAGTGGGGTGCAAATGTGGTTTATCATGCAAACAGTGGTGAGCATATAGTATTTATTGGTAATAATTTTGGCTTATATATATATATACAGGTGTATTTAAAGCTCTTGATGCTTCAAGTTGGATGGTACATGGTGGTAGTGTTGGAGATCCTCATTGTATTCTAGTTTGCCCTTCTCAGTGAGATTGTTGATATGGAATGATGGATTATCACTGCAAGAAAGGTTGCTCAGAACAAGGTCTATATTCTAATACATTGCTCAGCTTACATGTTTAGACGTGTGGTAATTTCGGTCAAATTCAAATCAAGTATCTTGGAAATGAACTGGCCAACTTGCGTGTTCTCGTGGCTTCCAATCAGGTACTCAGAACCGCTGCCATAAGCATACAAATTGACATCAACACCACTATGGCCGTGTGTTGCCCACTTTGAAACACATTAGTACACGGGTGCACGGAAGCATGAACAATCCACTTACGCCTAGCTGTGCTCGGATGGACACCATATCTGCTAAATATTTATCCAAATTGCTCTTCTTCATCAGTTGTTTAATCTCTTTTTCCGTGGCGTCTGTGATGCCGAGATGATCTTTCAGCACTGTATCCACAACAAAATCTCTTGTCAAGGTGGATTGCTGTTTGATCAAGCCCTCGAGTTTGATGGTCGAACTCTTTACTCTGGTCAGTACGTCTGGGTACCATAAATACTCGGGATATGCTTTGGCTACTTGTCTTGCTAATGACAGGCCGCCGGTTTCGTGATCACTGGTGGAAATCATGATTGTGTCTGGATGTTCATCTACATACTTCTTGACGAGCTCGATTGTGTTCTGATACTCCAAGATCTCGTGGACATGTGTGGCAGCATCATTCCTAGGGATAACTTTGTCTTAAAAGGAGCACTTTCAACCAAAACACCATGCAACAACTTACGAGTGAGCAGCCATATCGATTCGACTGCCTTCAATCATCAAAAAGAAGCCCTTCTCCTTGTTTTCGGTTGCTTTGTACAAGACATCTAGCGCCTTTTTTGACATTTCTGTCAGACTGGGTTGGGTTTGAGGATCTCTGTCGATTTCATATTCCATGTGCTAGCAATAAAAGAGCATCAGCACCCGAGCGCAATATACATACATAAACTAGACACGATCTTACATCGGACGAGAATAGACTGATGGCAGGCAATATGCTTTCGTCAGAGGGCAGGGCCTCGAATGCCTCTTTGCTATTGTACATGACCGTAGTCCAGTTATATTTGCTTGTTGCCTCATCCAATAGATGTCGGGAATCAGACCTGCATCCACCCTTCTCTGATTTTGGTAGGAAGTGACAATAGCCGCCGCCAAACATCAAATCGACGCTTCTTCCTAGTGGGTTATCGCCTATTTGTTGTCTTGCGATCGCATTTTCGTTATCTCTGTCTTGCACATGAGCCGAGAAGGAGGCAGGTGTAGCATGAGTGATACGAGATGTTGCAACCAATCCGGTCAGCATTCCTTGTGCATGCTTGGCAGATTCAAGTACAGTTCCACAGGGATTCTTTTTGGGGCCCACTACTTGATAGTTAGTACCGAAAACAATCTCATTGGGTGCTCTATAAGTTACCTCCCACTGCACCGTTATACGTCTTCATATTACAGCTGAATGCTGTAGCTCCAGCGGCACTGTCAGTAACGAGGGTGGACGAGCTTCTGGTTCTAGACTGTCCAACGTGGATTTTGTCCAGAGGCATCTCGTAGTCGTACGGTTGATTTTGTGTGTACTGATAATAGGTTCGGGCAAATGAGACTGAGGCCGGTCCAAGGCCATCACTGATCATCATGATTACATTCTTTGGCTTTTGCGAAGACGATGAGCTCAAGAATCTTGTTGGCTGCTGGTCTGTTTGGCAATAAGAGTCAATTTGATATGTAAGGGATAAATTAACGTATGCTGCTTACTGTAGACCCACGATTGCTGAGAGGAATCTTTATTTGCTCCCTCCTCAATCACATCGTCGGTGGAATTTCCACTAAAGCTCACTGCAATGGCTATACCAATGACGGACAGTACGGTTGCAGTACAGCCAGTGACAATCCATTTGCGGTATCGACGCTAAATCCAGACGTAAGTAAGTGGCATTTTCGTCCATCCGTCTCCAGTGATGATTTACCATGCAAGAGGGCCTCTTCTCATTAGGAACCCAGCTGTTATCTAAAGATATATCCTCGCTGTAGTCCTGCTCGTCCTCTGCAGAAGATCGAGATGTTTGATTTGAATTCAAAAGTGGCTCACTCATATCAGCAGCAGTAATTTCAATGTTTTGAAGGATGAAAAGGAAAGAAAAACAGAAGAATGCAGTGTCCAACAAAACGACTTATATACGCGGAGATCTAACGGAAAGCAATCAGTCCCCCCAGTCAGTTGTCGATCTTTTCCTCTTGATTTGCATACTTTCCCTCTTTTGGAGTGATGATTCATCTGCTCATTATTGGGATTCAGTGTAGAGATTGGATGTATGTTTTGTCAGCATTGACTCAAGCTATCTTTACTCGATATCAGCAATCTGATGCGATGCGCTCAACTTGAACAGGTAGCTTGCAAACAATACTTCATTAATTAATTCTGCCTTTCCGTGAATCCCAAAGAGCGATATTGTACTACCATAATAAGCTTTGTTTGTATGTGCTCCAATGAACTTAACAGCGTCATAAACAATAAACATTAAACAAATAAAGCAACTGGTACCTTGGCGACATGGCATTTGGCAGCACTCCCCATTCTAGAGTAGAAATACAGAGATGAGCAACATCAGATTCTTTGGACGGGCATTCTCTAGAGGTCTTTTGGCGCTGAATACAGGCTACTGTTCCATGTGTGACTAAAATAGCACATAAGGTTGAGGCGCTTGATAGTATAGAAGGCCTTTTAGGTGGTGATTTCGTTCGGGCAAGGCATGCCATCAAGAAAACCGCTCACAAAAGCTGTAGTGTCCTGCTCTGATAGCATTTTTGGTGCCCTTTAGCCTTTCTTTCGTTTACAAACCAACTTGCAAAGCACGACTTTAGGTTTGCGAGATGAACAACGTCTAAATCAACAAGGGGACCATACTTACACTACACATCACAGCTATTTTCTATCACATTAAAGCCACTGAAAGGTCAAAAACAGCAAAATTAGATGACTATTATACCGTTACAGTATATTTCAATGACAAGTTAAATCCATTTTCAAAAATAGTTATGTGTTTCATTTAAAATCAAAACTAATAAAAACAACGGAATAGCTCGAGATTGTATTCAACAAATTGCAACAAGATGGATTCCAATGCACACCAACAGAGAACCAAGTCTTGATAGCGAAAACATAGCAGCAAAGGACCGTAGGCATTACGCTCACACGTACCATCATAACGGGCGAGCCTCACATTAAGATGGATTCCAATGCGCACCAAGAGAACCAAGTCTTGGTAGCGAAAACATAGCAGCAAAGGACCGTAGGCATTACGCTCACACGTACCATCATAACGGGCGAGCCTCACATTAAGATGGATTCCAATGCACATGGAGAATTGTAGGCATTTGTAAATGTAAGAGGGTTAGCCTTCGAATGATTGTTAGATACCTGTGATTCCATTTCCAGTTGTTAATGTTCAGGTTAACAGAAGAAAAGGTTCGTTCAGTGTTCATCAACGCGACCAGGATTTTTTTGACTAACGTTACGCGCACCAAGGTTTCGCACCAAGGTTTGGCTATATGCCTACGTAATCATATGAACAGCCAATAATATTACCCAAAATTTGGTGCCTGATGGTAAATGTCAATGTGTTATAACAAATCATTTATTTGATTTAAGGAGTATAAATGAGAGTGTAGTCTTGTAAAAGATTGTTGATGCAAATGATACTATGACCGGGGAATGTAGGTGACCAGCGAGGTCTTGATGTAGCCTTGATCTCAATCAGGTAGAAATGGCTAGCATGAAGCTGGAGGAGGATGGGCCTAGTTGGAGAAGGGCAGGAAAAGTAAGGGACAAACGTTATGTTTTGCTGGTCAGGCGTATAGCAAGCTATAGCTCTGCCGAAAGTGTCTGCAGTTAGCTGGACCATTTCAGGGAAGTGGAACCAGTTTTCTTGGGCGCTTAATGAAGTTTCATTGCAGAGCTTGTTCAAGATGCTTTCGAAAGTACCAGGACTAGGTTCTGAAGAAGGCGAACTTCCCCAAATTTGGCGATAAAATGCACTCTTATCGTTGATAAAAGCAATTAGCTTACTTTTTAGCAACTGGCATTGCTCTTGGTCGCCCAGAATGGCATGCGAAAGCGCACGAAAACCACAATTGCCATCAGGCAAAGGATTAAAGTGGCCACCGACCTGTTTCTTTGTTAGACCTTTGGGGATAGGAATGCCTACTTAATAATTGCGAAGTTTTAGACAGTGGAATTGATTTCATTTCGTATTCATTGAACTCACCAGTAGCTTGGTTTTTTGCGATTGCTCCTTTCTGCAATGCCTTCTCTTTCTTCTGGAATTTCTTCAAATCATCTTGGGCTCTTTCCAAGGCGATTTTTTCCCTGTTCGTATTTTTGGGTCGTCCTTTGGTGCTGTGGACGACTGTTGGCATAAGTAGGCTGTCGATTTGGACATTGTCCTTGTACTTCTCGAACAATTCGTTCAATTCTTCACTTAGATTGACCTTTTCTTGCTGGGTTTTTAGCCCCTTTGTCAAGCTGTGGAGCTGATGCAGCTGTACTTCCAACAACGTCGAGGTGTTATTCTCACTTTCATCTCTTCTGGAAGCATTGGTCTCAGCAATTTCAGAAATTGTGGCCACTGTACAATATATCAATGAGATTGTACATGTGTTTATCAAATGAATTACCTCTGCCGTTCCGGTAACAAATGTGCCATCTTTTGTGCACTGACGCAAGGCGAATTGGGCCGTTTTGCTTCTGTAAAACATGTCTACAAGGAAGACGAAAGGCTCTTCTTGAGATGCATGTGCACTTCTCAGATGCAGTGTTGCTATTGGCCTCATGACTCGACTCGAGAAAGTCGTTCTTCTTCATCCAGATGAGTTCATCTCGTATATGATCAAAAGCGTAGCTTGTCACTCTTCCCCTAAGATTGCCCATCTTGTCGTCGATTTCTTTACTGACGCCATCCTTGACCACCCTCTCAAACAGAGATTCACGCACAGTTTGTCTGTCTCTATACTTGGCCTATATGTACACGATGATTGTGATTTTAGATACAAAGCAATTTTGTTGTGTATCTTTACTTACTCTCTGTTCTACCCATTCTCTGAGTTTTCTTGTTACCAAATCAAGGGAGCCAGAGGAGGTCTTGTTATGGCGCTTGATGCCGCTGTGAGTACTTTCAACTCGATTTGTCGTTCTATTTCCCATATGTAAATAGTTGTTTACATAGTACCCAACCCAATGACGGCGGTAGAACATCATACTGGGAAATTAAAATACTTTAGTTTACAAATCTCTGGTTCTCGTTAATTGTTGATTGGGTATTACTATTTGCACCATCGAAGATTACTATCTGCACCATTTTAAACGGCCTATATTTCAAATTGTCGAGTTCCTAAATATATATACTGAAATGTTTGTCTTGAGCCAACGCAACCCATCACGTGGAGCATAGATGATTGGTAGAAAGCAATTAAAAGTGGTAATTTGATACTGAACATGATGCACTTACAAGAAAGTTTTAGGGAAGGAGTATATTATAGAACATCCCCTTAGAACAGCACCTGAAGTAACTAAGCGTAGTGAAATCCATTAGACATGTACAGTGTCTTTTATTAGCTAAAAGCTAGGGCAAAAAACACAGCCTGAGCTGGATTTAAATTTTAGAGCTTCTTCTGGTCCTCCAGATACTTCCTCTGGACATCTGAAAACCTTCCAAGGGCAATTACACAAAATTTTATTATATAAGCAACAGGTATTTCTTAACATTTACGAGCTGTTACCCACACCCCCGATCTACGGTGAAAAAAAAGTCTACCTTCGCTTCGCTACGGTGATTTTTTTCTACCTTCGATCTGATGGGGGTGCGCAGCTCGCGCCTGCAGCGGGCTCTCCCAAATAACCCTACATAGAGTCAAACGAAATAAAATCATGTTCTGTTCATTTGCTTGATCATATCATGCAGCTTTTAATAGTAATAGTTGTAAAACAGGGAGGTTTATACTTGAAAAATCTGAGAAAATAACCTGTTGCTTGATTGACATGGCTTTAGACCTTCGCTACGCTGTGGTAAAGCCTCATATAGGTCAAATGCCATTAAATATTGGATTAGATGCTTGATTTACATGACTTTAGACCTTCGCTACGCTACGGTAAAGCCTACATGTAGACCGATAATATCATAATCATTAAAAGCTACTATTGCGTATATAGTTCGAAGACCTGGCAAATTATGAAGGTTAAAGTCATGGCATACTCGCAGTAATTCGTAAAGAAGGAGAAATCTTTGATTATGGCGCTACCTATGTCTAATCAAGTGGATTACATACACTTAGTTACAAGTTATAACTTCTTTATTTAAGCCCTAGGACTGCGAAATAAGGACCATGTAATTTTACAAATGTCCTAAATACATGCAAAAAAGACCAGGGAATCCGATAGTACTACTCTCGAAGCAATCCCTTTAGTCTATGTTAAGCAAATGTCAAAAAACGCAAAACACGTTTTTTGGGAAAATGTTTACAAAACGCATAGTAAATTGACCAAAAAACACTTCCACATGCTCTTCTGCTTTTCTGCGGTTGTTTTGAGCTTAGGAACACTATAGTAGAAATCCTCATTTTCGAGGTGAAAACGTCCATTCTTTGAAATCATCAAATTTTCCTGTACAAGTATAAGGCCAAAATGCTCAAAAATCGATGATCAAAACCTTCCCCAAAAAATCGCTGGTAAGTGATTCTTGACCTAATTCCAGGTCTTAGAACACGATTGCACCTAATCCGAGGCCGAGATGATGCTTTGTTGCCAAGATACAAGCGATTGAAATCGTTATTTTTACAGTGGCAATTACATTTTAAGGCTGCTCACACACCAATGTGCCTATTAATGTCTGATCTATTGGTCTACAATTGCTCATATAACAAAACAGCGTAGTATCGAATTCTAGGCTCATTAAAAGGGCGTAGATTTACCATGCAGTTAAGTTGTACTATGCAAATTTGTGAATGTACTCTCTTATTTACTCCACGCATAAACCAAATAAAATAAATACCCCCGGAGGGCGAAGCATGATGAGAGCGTAAGCGAGCATCTGCTAGTTATTTAAACTAAAGCGTTATTTAATGAATACAGGGCAATTTTGTCTACATCAGAAAGATAGTGTAGCTCAATTTATCAGTACATCATATAAGAAATGAGTGTGATCTTACGTCAGGAGTTGTCGATTTATCAACATTTCCACATTATAAAAGTTTGGTCTGCAAGGCATATTTTTTTCTCTCTCTTCTCCCAAAATGTTATTGTGACAAAAAAAATCACTATCCTAAAGGTATCTATTAAAGAATTTTTACATACTCATGGCCTCAAGTATAGAAAACTGATGATTTTATTTCTAGGATGGTGCAAATAGCAATGTTTGATGGTGCAAATAGCAATACCCACTTATTAACTGTAGACAATTGAAGATTCAAGCCGAAAAAACATCAAATGTCAAATATTTCAACTGTACCAAGCAGCCAATGATCTTGATACAAAAGTATTAGACATCTTCTTGGCGTAGTAAGTGTTATTGATTGCGACTCAATCGAAATACATACTGATTTCTATTATGGCTTTGCGTAGCGTGGACAAACTGCCAGACGAAGCTTTACTAAATCACAAAATTTAAGAAATGGAATTGATTACAAGATATTTAGACCCCTTGTTAAATGGGATGCTAAACAATCAAGATCAAAACCATAGCTTTATCTGGTAAAACCGTTGTAATATCTGTATTAAACGTGTAAACTAAATATGTATTTTAGGACAAACACCCAAAGTACCGGCACAGCAGACGAGCGCCCAGACGCAGAGATGTTCCATTTAAAGCAAAGAACATTGGACTACACTATCGGTTACTGCGAAGTGAAAATTGATGAAAGTACAGTGCTTCCACTCCCAATTTACAAACATTGCGAAGAAATTTCACCTAATTTTTGAACTTAAATTGACCAGCTTTTCGAGCGTTTATACCATTCGATAGAGAATCGAAAAAAGTACTTAAAGCTATTAATGTGCTACTTAAATTTAGTATTGAGACCTTGAATAAATCTTGGATAGAAGGATTTTTTTGGTCAAATTTAGTCCTGAGGCCTCAAAACTAAAATTTCCAGTCTCAGTTCTGATTGGCTGATTTCTATGTATACACTGTAAAGGCGTAAAAACACGTAAAAAAGTATGCATTATTCTAAATCTCTGAGCACCGGGATGGGCAAGATATTGTTTTTTAGCTGATTATAAGAGTGCAAATAGTTCTCTATCCAGCCATACCAGTTTCAGCAGAATCGTATTATAAAACTCGTTTGATTTGTAGCGAAAACCTTAAATTTCTCCTGAGGGTTGAGATGCAAAAATGGGGCTCAACACTAAAATGTGCCTAATTCTGTCAAGAATTTGTCATTGAATAAAAAATGCCATGTTGATAAGCGAACACTATATCACATACAACGTTTAACTAGTAACCGACTTGAGCCTCTTGAATGCTGTTGCAGTCGGTGCTGCAAGTATTAGGCAGAGCCAAAATATCTGGGCGAAAAGCGATTGAAGGGCATAGTATATGAGATTCAAAACGTGCATGCATTCGTAAGACCACGTATCACACATTACTGTAGCTTGCTTTATGCTCTGATTCAAATACTAAATAGTAGACAGATTGTCAGGATTGCATGTGAAATCAGGCCCTTGTGGCATCTCATACAGAAACGCTGCGGCAAGTTCAAAAGGGCCCTGTAAACTCAAGATATATCAGATTAGTTTTCTTTACTATAGCTAGCTTACTAATACATGATGGTGTAAGTCTTTCGCTCAAAGGATATAAAGCAAGAGCAGCAATACAGCAGAGCAGCATTACAAGCAAATCCAGATGTTTAGTGAGGAATCATCTCTTTTATCGTATGTTTTATTTATATATTAACGAGAATTTTAAGCTATTTTTCTATACAAGTTATTTTCCCGCACCATGGAGGATAGGTTTCTTTAAGAGATTGGATATGGGAATTTTGGTTTCTTTTGGGATGTTGTTTTGAATGAATGATACAGTATTTACCAACCACGCTTGGCGAACTTCTCGTTTTCAGACAAATCTTCCAAGTTGATACCGACCATAGCCTCACCGAGGTTCTCAGAGACCTCAGCCAAAACCTTAGCATCGTTGAAGTGGGTGACAGCTTGGACAATGGCCTTGGCACGCTTGGCTGGGTCACCAGACTTGAAGATACCAGAACCAACAAAGACACCATCACAACCCAATTGCTATTTTTTTAACAAAAGAAAGAGATCAGTAAATTGGCCATCTAATCAACCTTTTGGCTGCGTGGTTACACGCAACTACAAAAAAGAAAGAAAGAAAAAAAAATGTCTTACCATCATGAGAGCGGCATCAGCAGGGGTGGCAACACCACCAGCAGCAAAGTTGACAACAGGGAGACGACCGAGCTTGGCGGTTTCCTTGAGCAAGTTGAAGGGAGCTTGGATATCCTTGGCATAAGCATAGAGCTCTTCATCAGACATGACAGAGGCACGACGGATTTCGGAGGTGACAGTGCGCATATGACGGACAGCTTCGACAACGTTACCAGTACCAGCTTCACCCTTGGTACGGATCATGGCAGCACCCTCGTTGATACGACGGAGAGCTTCACCAAGGTTCTTGGCACCACAGACGTAGGGGATCTTGAAGTTGTGCTTGTTGATGTGGTTGGCTTCATCAGCAGGGGTCAAAACTTCGGATTCATCAATGTAATCAACACCAATGGACTCAATAATTTGAGCTTCAACAAAGTGACCAATACGGACCTTGGCCATGACAGGAATAGTGACAGCCTCGATGATCTCCTTGATCATTTGGGGATCAGACATACGGGCAACACCACCTGAGATTTGCGGAAAATGAGCTGATATGACTCAACGCGATCAATGGACAATGACTTACCGTTCTTACGGATATCAGCGGGAACACGCTCCAAGGCCATGACAGCACAGGCACCAGCTTCTTCGGCAATTCTAGCTTGCTCAGCGTTGATGACATCCATGATAACACCACCCTGTTTGTCACTGCATTTAGCACCGAGAAGACTGATTTAATCACATGTAAATATAAACAAACCTTCAACATTTGAGCCAAACCAGCCTTGATGCTGTAGGATTGACCGTCAGAACCGTTTTCCTCGGTCTTGGTGGAGTGGAGGTTGGCAGGAACAGCGAAAGAAGCAGACATTTTTATTGAATTTCAAAAGAGAGATAAGGAAGAAAAGAAGGGTTTGCAATATAGGCATGCAGGTTTTCGATTATATACCCTACTGATAATTTTTTTTTCAAACGGTTTGAAGCTCAAAGCACATCGGGAGTTGTCATTGAGTAATCAATGCTCAGTAATTGGCTCTACTTCACGTGATTGTGTGAAACATCTCTTAACTCTGAGTCATTTTAACTCGACAGGATTAAGCTTAGAGTGAAGGCAAGGCATCGAAGATCTCTCGATTGATGCTGATGCCGTATTACTCACTGATTCCAGTCATTTGACATGCAAGCACATACATGGCTATATCCTGTAGACCTTGATCCTTATACGATCGCATTGTACTCCCATGAAGCAAAGATGCATTTCAAGAGATCCAATGTCACAGATGGCGGTCACCCAGTAGATGTTGCAATACTAAGGTGATGTCCATTGTCTCGGGATCCTGTAAAAATGGACGCCATGCTTTTGATGTGGTGTTTGTGTGGGTCGTTTTCTACCAGTTTGCATTTAGAAAAGCTTAAATTTTTATTCTCACGTATCGTATATACCAACATATTACCTAAAATGTCACATATTAAAGGACCAACATGAAGGATGCTGGGAGTGGTTGCACCGAACATTTAAGACTACATCTATCAAAGGTCAACGGAAGTTCAAACCAATGCTATCGTATAAAATGACTCGTAAGATGGAGTAATCGTCGATAAGCGGCATTCATTCTCATGCGGCAGACTTATGTGCTTGCTTGATATGGGTTGTGTTTAATATATTACGGTATTGTATTGTGAGAGTAATGGGCCATTATTCAAATGCATTGCATGGAAAGTTCCTTTTCTTTTTATGGATGTTTCAGTGTCTGCAGAGTGAGCTTTGCTGAAAATGCCAATTCAGTAGGTCAAGGCAACCCTCCTCCCCCCCTGATAATGGATCATCATAGCACGAGATGTCAAAATGATTTACCCCTGAATTAAAGTGTTAAGACGAGATGAAATTTTGAATGGCGTGTTCACATGTTGGATTGACAGGGTCATACAGATTAAGCTTTTTCCATTGGAGTTTCACTATATAATGAGAAGCATTTCTCGTTTAAACCGCTGGTTGAACTGCGGATGCTTTGAAATATCGACATGTCTAATAAGCATGACCCTCTCTGCCTGCATGAAAACCACAAAAAAATGGTTCTACTGTGCTGATACACATATATGATTACCTCTCATACTTGGGCATCCGAGTCAAACTGAAGTTTGGTCTTTCTGCTCTAGAGACTATAAGCAGGCTCTCCGCGTATATAGTATCTGATTCCACAAATATAGACCGTTTCAAAAGCTATAAATCATAAAAAAAAATCCCATTTGACTTTAAATTCTGCGCTTCTTGCAAAGCACATTGGTGCATTAAGAATGCTGAATGGAGATAAGGTTTTAACCTGGAAGTACAAACTAGAGTTGCTTGTATTACTGTTGTTTATCTACCATTCATGAGGTATTGCTCAAGTATTTGTAGCAAGAGCTACCCCAAAGCAGAGTGTTTGATTATAATTTGGAAATCAAAGCAATGCAAAATGAAAATGCCAATCCAGATGATCAGACCACCAGAGTACATTTGCTATGCCACCAAAATCGCAAATCGCGGAGATCAGCATAGTCTAAATGTAGCACAATCCTCAATTCGCCAGGTAAATGTGGGGAGCATCAAGAAAATATACACGTTTTGGATAATCATTTACTCGATGCAGTTTGCTCACGAGCCATCCACAGTTGCTCAAATGTTGTGTTTCTTTTTTTCTTTTGTTTCTACGTCATTGAAACACAAAAAGCTCAACAATTAAACACACAACTATCTTTCTGCACGAGAAAAACTTGGCTTTTCTTTCACTTTTGTACTTTTATATATCAATATCAATGACTCGGATAGAGCGAAACTTGCCCGATGTATATAACGAACCTCATTTATTTGACCCGCCGAGCAATGCATATGAGGATAACCATGAAGACGATGCAGGAGCACCAATGCTGCCTTCAGTAGCAGCTAATACGCTTGCAAACTCTGGCAACAACGAATCCTACATCCTTGGACCTAATAATACTCTAAAAATTATATTCTTGACGCTGTGTTTGGCAGGGTAAGATGGTTTTCTTGAAAACAAATGCGTTAATGCTAATACATCTTGCTACTCTCGCCAACTAAAGACTGCAGTTTACATGTAAGAATTGTCGAGTAAGCTACTTTGCTTCAAGGCGACTAACCAAACACTTGCAAAATAGGGACAGTAGAGATGGCTTATGGTAAATTGCAAATTAGATTTGAAAACGGTAGCATGAATCTGATTTGAGATGCGTTTAGGTACACCGTATTTGCTCTCGTTGGGATTATCCAAATCATACATGTCACTGGTGTGGATTGCTGGGCCCTTATCAGGTAGACTACGCTACTTTCTCTATTCCAATGCAATAGTATTCAATCTTGGAATATGTAGGCCTCATCATGCAACCTATAGTCGGGGTTATCTCTGATGGCTGTA
The DNA here is from genome assembly GCA_010203745.1 of Mucor lusitanicus. Classification (NCBI taxonomy): domain Eukaryota; kingdom Fungi; phylum Mucoromycota; class Mucoromycetes; order Mucorales; family Mucoraceae; genus Mucor; species Mucor lusitanicus. The sequence continues at coordinate 609,960 of JAAECE010000003.1, read as the reverse complement.
GATCAAAATGGGGAAGACGAAGGCCATTCTTGGTTGGAGGCAGCATCATTGTAGTGTTGAGTTTGTTGGCAATCGGATGGACTCGAGAGCTTACGCACTTTTTCACAAATTCAGAGGAGGGAGACACGGTAAGATGCTTATAAGCATACACGTGAGAGGGGGCAAATGCTGATCTGTAGATCTAGTTCAAGACGGTTTCAATCATCATTGCCATTGCATCAATCTACATTTTGGATTTCAGTGTCAATTGTGGTATGAGAGCATGGGCTCTTTTGGCAGGACGAGTGTATTAAAACCAGCTTTAGTTCAGGCATCTTGTAGAGCATTAATTGTCGATTCCTTACCGCCTTCGCAGCAAGAAGATGGCACGGCGTGGGCAGGAAGAATGGTGGGATTGGGGAACGTAGCTGGCTATTTTATGGGATATGCTGACCTGGTTCGAGTGTTTCCGTTCTTTGGAGATACTCAATTGAAGGTGCTTTGCGTATTTGCCACTATTGTACTGTTAGGATGCGATTTCATTACATGCTACACAGTCAAAGAGAAAGTGTTCAAGATTGATTATACCAACGGGTGAGTTCAGGGTTAGTATATAGCTCATATAGCGCAATTAACATTCGCATCAGGTCTAGAAAGAAGAGATCTCCATTTGCACTATTCTCAGACATTTTTCGAAACATTTGGCACCTTCCAAAGCCAATTCAGCGCATTTGCAACGTGCAATTCTTTGCTTGGATAGGGTGGTTTCCATTTCTTTTCTATTCCACCACCTGGGTCGCAGAGATTTACAACAATTCGTCTCTAGGCGACGACACGGTGCAGGACAAAGTGGGTCAAGCAACTCGAGCAGGATCATTTGCATTCTTAGTGTACTCTTTGGTGTCATTATCATCTTCATTCGTGATACCACTGTTTGTATCGCCATCCTCAACAAAATACGAACAGGAAAACAGCAATTACTACAGCTTTCGATTATTCGGCAAAAGAGAGTTCAAGCTGACGTTCCTCTCTTATTTGAAGCTCTCGTTCTTGACCCTCCCGCGTGCATGGACAGTGAGCCATTTCATATTTTGCATATGTATGCTGTCAACCATTTTCGTCTCTGACGTTACAGCAGCAGCGATTGTCATTGGATTCTGTGGCATCAGTTGGGCTATTTCCATGTGGGCACCGTTTTCCTTGCTTGGAGAATACATCTCAGAGCAAGAAGCAAGAGAGGCGAATTTGGGCAACAATGGAGAGCAGTCGGACAGCTTTCAATATCACCCAGAGATGATGGCATCAAGAACGAGCATAGGAGGCATTGGCATCATTGGCACAGAACCAGCGATATACCACCCTGTATCAACCGAGGAGGAAGATATTGAGATGCTGGGCGTCAAACAGCCAAATCAACAAGAAACAAACGGTGAGACAAGCGAGGCATCCGGTATACCGCAAAATCAGTCTGACAACAACCCACCTGCCGCTGGTGTGCTCTTGGGAATTCACAACATGTATATTGTCCTTCCTCAGTTTTTGGTGACATTTTTTAGCAGCATTGTATTTCGCATTCTAGAAAGCAGCGAGGGATCCACGGATACCATTGGCATCATATTACGGGTTGGTGCCGTGATGGCTGGTGTAGCTGGTTTTATCAGTCTGAAAATTGGAAACAAGTAGTAAATAAATAAAATACTGCTAGCAGATGCTCGCTTACGCTCATATCACGCTTCGCCCTCTGGGCGTGTTTCTTTTAATCGGTTTATGGAGTATCATATGAGCGAGAGTAGATTCACAAATTTGCATAATACATCTCAACTACTTGGTAAATATATGTCCTTTTCGATGGATTGAGAGTTCGATACTACGCTGTTCTGCTAGATAAACAGTTACAGACCATCAGATCAGGCATTAATAAGCGCATTGCTGAATGAGCAGCCTTCAAATGTATTCGCCACTGCAAAATCACGACTTTAAGTCGCTTGTATCTTACCAACAAAGCACAATCTCGGCCTCGAAACAAGTGCAATCGTGTTCTACGACCTGACATTAGTCTATGGATCACTTTCCAGCGATTTTTTGGGGAAAGTTTTGATCATCGATTTTGGAGCATTTTGGCCTTGTACTAGTACAGGAAAATTTGATGATTTCAAAAGATGGAAATTTTCACCTTAAAAACGAGGTTTTCTACTATGGTGTTTCTAAGCTCAAATCAACCGTATCAATGCAAAGCATCGTGTGAAAGTGTTTTTAGGTCAGTCTATTAGTCGTTTTGTAGACTTTTTCTCAAAAAACGTGTTTTGCATTTTTTGAAAGTTAAGCCGGGTAGACTAAAGCTATCGCTTCGAGATTAGTATCATCGGATTCCTTGTTCAATTCTGCATGTATAAGTGTTAAGAAATACATGTTGCTTATATAGTGACATTTAGAGTAATTGCGGCCGAAAGGGTTTGAAATGTCCAAATTCACCGTTCAGACGACCAGTGGCAGCTCTAGAATTCAAGCCCAGCACAGGCTTTTGTTTTGCCATAACACCAGCTAATAAAAGACACTGTATAAAAGAATGCATACATCTTAGTATATCATTTACAGGACCAGAGCATACTTGAGGTGTTTATTTGCAAGATTTTTTTTTGTATATAGTATATGTACACTGCAAACAAACGGTTTGCTTCGACTGTATTTTACATTTCATGGTGAATAAATAAACAAATAAAGATAGTAATTTAGCGTCTGTGCTTTTCATAGCCCTTGACGATATCCTCCAGAGATCTGTTTTTGGTTTCAGGCAAGAAGATCAAGGTGAAGGTGAAGGCAATAGCAGCAATAACAGCAAAGATGGCAAAGGAGTACCCAGCAATACGAGCGAAAATGACGGGGAAACATTGGCCAATGACAAAGTTCATTGTCCAGTTGATGCAAGTGGCAATGGCACCGACAGCCGAAGAAGCGTAGGTGGGAGTCAATTCAGAAGTGAGCAACCAAGGGATGGGTCCGATACCAATAGCAAATGAGGCCACGTACAAGAACACAGAGACCACCAAGAGAGCGGGAAGCTGGTACACATAGCCAATGACCAACAGAATGGAGAACAAACAAGCACCAAAGTTGGCAATCAACAGCAATGGACGGCGACCCATGCGATCAATCAATGCAACGGCTACAGCTGTCATGACAAAGTTGACAACAGTAGTGACAATGGCCATGTACTTTGACATTTCAGCATCAAATGCCAAATTGAAGATGGTAGTAGAGTAGTACATGACAGCATTGATACCGACCAATTGCTGGAAAGCGTGCAAGAGAATGACAGTGATGGCAATGCGGCGGATGACAGGATCAGTGAAAATCTGGATAACTCCCATAGTGTCGTGTTGGGATACGGGGGCAACGACCTCGCCAGCTGAGTTGTCAAAATCATCATCATCAGCAGCATGTGATACAGGCTGCGTAGTTGTCAAGTGATCAGTGTCTTTGACAGCCTCTGGATGATCGGTAGGCACGGTAGCAGCAGCAGGACGAGGAGGAGACGAGGGAACAGCAACACCTTCAGCTTCCTCTATGCGCTTCTTGTCTTCTTCTGGGGGAGGGCCTTGGTAGTGGGTCATGGACTGAGCAGCTGCAGTGCCGTAGTAGCCTTCGACCATGCCGTAGAATTCTCGCTCGACGCTGAGGTCGCCTCTTAATTTTTGCAAAGAATGTTTGGCATCTTCGATTCTGTTTACAGAAATGAGGTAACGTGGGGTTTCAACACATGTGGGCATCAAAAAGAACTGAGCAATTGCAGGAATGGCAACAATGGCATAATTCACACGCCAGAGAGGGACATCCGCCAAGGGTAGGCCAATGACCGAGGACAGCAGGATACCAATAACGATAAAGAACTGATTGCATGTACCCATTGCACCACGAGCCTTGATGGAGGACACTTCGCCAATGTAGGTTGGAATAGAAAGAGAGCCCATGCCACAGCCTAAACCGCAGAGAATACGGCCAATGATAAACATGGCTTCATGCACGGAGCATCCAATCAAGATACCACCACTAATGTAGCCCAAGTTGTTGAGGACAATGGCCTTTCTTCGACCCACCTTGGTCTGAAGAGGGCCAGCAGAGAGGCCACCAATGAGACCACCAACGCAGAACGAGGCAACAGCAAAGCCCCTATACCCAATGTCAGTCAAAGCCTCCTACTATGTACATGTGCAACCTTACCATAGTGCGTTGTCCATTGGCAGACAGTCTGGAAACGACTTGTTGTAGACATGCGCATTGCCGTTGGGACAGTTGTGTGTGATTTCACCGGGAACATTGGGCGAGCCAATGACCCAGCCATTACTGAATGAACCCAAACATGCTACGAATACACAGTAGATCATGTATTTGGGGAATTTTGCACTATACGAATCCATTTTTTTACTGAATAAAACAAAAATGAACAAAAAGGATAATGGCAATCAAACACTGGATCAGATCAAGATATTGCCCATCCGGTGAAACCCTGGAAAAATTTAGTTTTGGTTTCAATTACAATTTCCAAACGAGATCAACAAATCATTCTTTAGTCACTCACAAGGAATATTATGCAAAAAAAAAAAAGAAAAAAAAAGAGGGAATGTTTTGATTAAAAATAATACAAAAAAGGGTGAAAAATGCTAAGAATATTGTATATGAATATAATAGTAGAAATATCGAATAAATTATAAAAAAAGAGTAATAATAAAAAGCTAAAGGGCTAAGATAATTGTGGATCAAAATTGCTGGTTGTAATGCTGTCTTTTCTATTGTGAAAGGCGCTCATGAGAGGAAAGCTGTTGTGTGTGGTAGGTGTTGCTGTGGAGGTAGGAGTGATGGTAGCCGAAGTGGTCGCATTTGGGGTATTTTGACGCACGCCCTAAAACAGTAAACATTAATAAATTCCTGCCTGTAAACAAAAGCCACTCAAGCTAATCTACTTACCAATGGGTTCTTACTAAACGACAAACGGATACCACCCTTGACCGAATTACTGAGAGGGTTGCCATGGAGATCCTGCAATGCCTGGGCAGCATAAATGGCATCATCGAATTCAACAAAACACATGGGCCCGTTGGATTTGTTGCGGAAAGACAATCGCTTATACCCTGGGCACTTGGAGAACATGCTTCTCAGCTCGTCCTCGTTGGTGTTGGGAGGCAAGTTGCCCACATACAATGTATTGCAAGGTGGATTCTGATCTGCTGGATTTGAGCTACCGACCAGCATGCCGCCTAGGCTTCTATAGCTTGTCGTGGGTGATAAAATGCCAGGTGGGGGCGGGGGAGATGAAGATTTGGGAGGTGTAGACAGTGAGTTGAGCGGATGGAATCGTGTGATTATAGGTTCATGATGGTGGTGATGCAGTTGTTGTTGTTGTTGGTAGAAATTGTTATTTTCCTCCATGACTCTGGCCAAACCTGTGGATGTAGAGCTGGATGGTGGAGATGCAATGCTAGTATTGGAAATTGGTGTAGTGCTGTTTACTGTGGATGGTGTATTGGTTGATGTATTAATTGCGTTGTTGGGTGTATTGTGGTTTGCAGAAAAGAAGGCATTCATGGCTTGAAATGTACGGTCGTTGGTAGGCGTAGATTTTGAAAGGTAGTCAACATCATAGTTGTTGGTAGGCGTAAATCTGCCGTTGCTCGGGTTGAATCGACTGGTAGAGAGAGAGGGCTTCACAAATAGATCCATGGACCTGGCATCGACTGATTGCGATCTTGCAATGAAGGATGCGTCGAGTGGAGGCGACATGAGATCAGAGTAAAAGTCGGGATAGCCATCATTAGACATGATTTCATTGGGAACTGAATGCGGGACTGAATAAAAGGCTTCATAAGCTGAAGAAGATGGGTTGGGAAAGCGAGCAGTTGAAGGAGACTGTGCCTGTGCCTGTGCTTGCACTTGCACTTGTTGTTGTTGCTGTTGCTGTTGCTGTTGCTGCTGTTGCTGTTGCTGCAAAATTTGAAATTGCTGAAGCTGCTGTGTTTGTTGCTGCATTTGTTGTTCGTTTAGTAGACCTCTTTTAGTGTGTAGATTCTTTTTAGCCATCTCTGCCTTGAGCATAGAGCCCTTTTCAGCATCTACTTTACGGCCATTCAAGATATCCCGGGCATCCATGGCCTCTTTACGTGTACGAAATTTAGCAAATCCAATCTAGATTGTGGAGATAAATGTTAGATCTCAGTTTTCTACTCCACAGTGGCACTATCCATATCCCGGTTCATCATCATCCCTTCCCAGTGTATTAAACTCACTATTTGCTTTCTGCCAGTGCTGCTGTTCACCATGTAGTCATCTTCTCCGTCTTTGGAGGGCACCTTCAGGGTGGCTGCTTCAAAACCAGGGGAAAACATAAACATATTCTGGAATTCACGCTCTTGCATGTCCTCTGGAAATCCAACGACAAATATAGTCGAAATTTCCTCTTTTGTGGGCGAAATAAGGCCGTCTAAATGCTGCTGCTGTTGGAGCAAGAGGCTGTTGCTATTGCTGCTGTTCATCAGTACATTGAAAAATGATGTATTCAAAGGAGTGGGCGATAGAGGTGTGGTGGGTGTTTGACTCATACTATCCCTAGAAAAAAACAATATCGAAAAAAACGTGGGGAAAAAGGGAACTCTGATAAAAATATTAGTAATAGCCTAGAAAAAGCCAAATGTGTGCTTACCAAAAGAAAAAGAAGATCAAAATCACTTTTCTTTAAATGATAAAAATGGATTTGCCTTTTCTTTATCAGTGGTTGTGTGATCTGGTACCTTTACTCTTATGAGAAATAAAAAATAAAAGTGGGAAAATAAGGAAAAGAGGGCCAGATTTATCAGTTGTTGAACAAAATTATAGGATCTCACTTTCAAATAATACAAAACACGAGGCAAATGGCAAGCCTTGTCCTGGATGAGCGCACGTGACACTATTTGCTTGCTTGTACATGGTCGTCGTCAGATCAGCGTTGTACTGCCAATATGCGCTCTTGATCTGCCATGTATCCCAGGCAACCTGTTGCTATGGAAACCTAATTTCTGCTCTGACAGACACATGGGGAGGGCCAATGTGACACATTTGAGTTGAATGGATACGGATACACGGCTTTAATTACACATATCTCAATGCCCTTGGACCCAATCATGGCTCATATGCATGTGTGTAGTGCGATATGACACATTGTGCATGATTCAAAGCTGGTACAAAACTTTATATGTGTATCAAAATGCAGAATAATTATACCTGCTACTACCACAAAAGAATGTAATAATATTAAAAAAGGGTCAAATATGTAAAATGAAATTCGCAGGGGCACACAGAAACAAGGATGCTACATAATAGAATGAAAGATGTTTATTTGCTTTTTTTCATCTCTTTCACTTTCGACTCGACATCAATCCAAAATGATGTATACTTCTCAGCCTAGACCCATCACCGTGTTCAATGTAATTGCTTGTCTTTTGATTTGGCCGTTTTTTCAGTTTGGCACTAACAAGTGCAGCAGGACTCATGCTTTGTCGATGTTGACCTTTCAGAAGATGCCAAAATCCGAAATAACGAAGGTAGATGCTCGTCAAAGCAACCACAGCGAGTGAATGAATCTAATCCTCGGGATCAACGCAATTATTATAGTGATCCAAAGGCCCTGCCAACAGACTGTAACCATGGAATCAGAGCCCACCATGTCTATTTGGAAAGCGGCTGAAATGGGTAATATGACCGCATTGACATACTTTATTTACAATCATTCATCACAGCAACAACAACAACTGGATGATACAGCAGAGACCAGCATAACTCGGCTTTTGAATTCTCGAGATCCAAATACAGAATGCACATTGGTCTATCTGATCGTAGCAAACAACCCAAACCCTATTGAGCCGCTCCGTTTACTACTTGAGCAAGGAGCCGACGCAACTGCTCGCAACATCTACAACGTACAGGCCATTCATGCGCTGTTTCTGCGGTGCCCTGAACCATTGGAGGCACTACAGCTCTTGCTAGATCATGACGCCGACCCAAATGCCCGAGATGGCGATGGCTGGACACCTATTCATTACGCGGCACGATTTTGCAAGTCGCCAAAACCCATCTTGGAGCTGCTGATCAAAGCCGGCGCAGATGTCAATGCAGAAGATGCTAGCCATAAAACGCCATTATTCTGCCTACTAGCGAATGGGGATCATAGTCTGACACTGGACTGGCTGATACATACTGCCAAAGCAAACATCAAGATCAGGGGCGATTTTCTGGATGGACAAACTCGACGCACAAAGCAGGGATCACTCATACTACAAGCCGCTAAATATGGTCGACTATCGTCGCTGCGTATTTTGATCAGTTCAGCTTCAGCAATGGAAAGTCTTGAAACAATATTGACAAAAGACGAGCTGGTTTTATCCATTGATATGGTGCGAGAACAGCTGGTTAAGGTTACGGAACGGGATAATATCGAGAAACTCGGGCTGATGATAATGATATTGGAGAACCTGATGCAAAAGATCTACAACAAGAAACAAGCCGAGAAGGATTCGTCAGAGCTGGAAGAAGGTCAAGAGCCAGAGGCGGGTGGTGGGTTAAAACGGAAGCCAAGTCTGCTCAAGAGAATAGGAAGCCTATCTTGGAGACAAAAGTGAGCATCTCCTCTTTAAAGATGTGCCAATAAACCTCATTTGCATCATTATTGCGGGCATAAATTGATGAAACAGGCTTAAATTTTTTCAGTGAGAATATAAAGGAAGGGAATCTACTAGAAATTCGCTTTCTTTCCTTGTAACTCTAATCAGAATGACAGACCCTATCCACATGCAACCATCCATGTCTAATCACTTTAGCACAGATAGAGGCAGACGAAGCAGCTGCTGCTCTCACTGTGATCACTCTTCAAGCAATCCCGCAACAATAGTGAATGAATTTGAGCCTGAAGCATTGTCCTTGACACCACCTCTTGAAAATGTCTACTTTAAAGAGCAAAACCAGCCTTTCTCGTGCATATATTTGTTGAACTTGTTTTTGGCTCCTGACATGACTCGATACCTCGCAGAAACAAGCATTTCAGATGATGTCTACACTTTACCTGTTCATCTGCAAACGCTCATCTGTGAAGCAAGAATGGAGGTATTGATATCCAAGCAAAAGAACCACCCCCTAGAGGGAAATGCTATAAAGAGGCTGGAAAAGGTGCGAGAGTATATCAGAAGCATCGCTCATAATGATACGGCCGCCATTATTAACACCTTGAGCGAGCTCATCCGAGATGACGATGAAATGTCCATCATCTTGGAGCAATAATACCTAAAATCTATTCTGTTGCACTCTTGTAAATTGTTCATATAGTACATATCCAATATATTCCAATCAATAAAAACCCTGTATATTGCTCTTCATTGATGTGCTTTATTTCTCTTGTAATTATGACATAAATGATCCAAAACTAAAGTATGCAAACGTTATTTTCTCGTTCAATCATGTCACGGTAAGCGCCTAGACGAATGATTCACGGTGAGCGATGTATCTGTATACACTAAAAGCCAATAAAGCTGCGTAAATACATACCACGGCTAAAAAGCGTTCAAAGTACAGCATCAGGCTTTGCTAACAACGGCACAGACGAACGTTGTTTGCCAGTAGCAGCGATTCGCAATTTTAATTGACATTCGCATTTGAACGAGCAATTTGCAAGCATCGAAGCTTTTCAGAGACATTTTTTTAACAAACTCATATCAAGAGGGCTTGCGCAAGCTAAAAATTTGTCGAATCCGTAGCCTTCCTCTTTGTTAGCCTTAAAGATATCATTGTCTTCATGGCAGGGCAAGCTATGGCCCAAGCTGCCGCTGCCAAAATCGATTTGTTCTTCGACCTGCTTTTTGCTCGAAATGGAAATAATTTTGGTCTAGAATCGATTTCGAACATCTATTTTGCCCCTTTTCATTATGTATAACACTGGAATTATCCTGTGCTTTCTAATGCTTTATGAAAAAACTTATTATGAACGGATATCAGGGAATAATGGGTTGCTTTGAGGTGAGATTTTTGCGTATGCCCATAAATATTCCTCTTGTGGTGTTTAAGGTAATAAGCACATGCTCTAGACTCAAGACACACTGCAATGACCAACAAAGAAGACAGCCTTCTCTGACAACAACTATTGATAAACACATGTTTAGGTGTTCACGAATAAGTGCTTTTTATTTGCTTGTTTTATAATACATGATTCTATTGTTCGCCTTCCTCTTCCTCCTCCTCCTCGTCTTCTTCGTCTTCTTGGTCTAATTTTCTCTTGTTACGTCTTTCCTCCATGAATTTATCCACAACTAGTGTATACATTTCGTTGTGTAATGATTTCGACTTCATATGATGCTCGTTCAAACGCATTAATTCTGCTTGAAGTGCATTAACTTGGTTCTGTAAGCCAGCACTTGAGTCGTCGGTCTATGTTATTGCAATTATTAGAAACTCGCCAGCCTTCCTACTAATGCACCTTTTACCTTCATGTCTCTAATGGCACTGGACGCTTTTTGAATGGGCTTCAATTCTGTTGTGAGAGAAGAATAAGCAGGGCCAGATTCTACCAGCTGCTGATGAGCATTCAAATCCATGCTTGTGTTCTGAATCGTCTGTTGACTGGCATCGCGATGCTCCTCCTCTGTTGTAGGCATAGCACGCTTCAATTGTTTCCAGGGCATTGGCGTGATGTTTTGAGTAGCTGCGTTTGGATGTAATTCAATAGGTCGTAAAAAGCAAGCAACATGACTGACAGGGCCTTTGTGTGATTCAAATTTACGTAGAGGCTGTCTACTCAACACATCCCAAACTATGCAGTTGCCGTCCTCTGCGCCAGAGATCAAGATGGTGCCATCGAATGATAAAGTAAGAGAGTTGATTTCGCCCGTATGTCCCACAAACACAGATCCCAACATGGCGGATTTTCCTTGATCGCCTGCCATACTTGGTGTGGTTGACTTGATGCCAATAGACTCGACTCGACTCATGCCACCCAAGCTCTCCACAGTGTTGATCTTATAAGACTGATCTTGACGGCGTTTGTATAAATCTACAGAGTAGATCTTGTCTTCACAGGCGGCAAAAATGGTGGTTTCTGAAGGATCCATAATAACACTCGACACAGCTTTGGGGAATAAAAAGGTGGTTAAAAGCTGACCTGTAGCTAGATCCCAGAGTTTGACAGTATGATCCAAGCTTGCCGTGCACACACGAGCACCTGATAGATTGCCGTTGCCGATATAGATGTCAGAAACAGGTAACGTGTGATCAGACCAAGAGTATAGTGGGGCAGGACGAGCTGTAATGTCTTCGTATCCATCGGCACTGACAGGCGAAAGAAGATGAGCTAACAGCCAAACATTGACAGCAGCATCTTCACTGGCGGTTAGTAGGGTGGAATCGTCATTACTGAATGCAAGGCGAGTGATGCGACGATAGTGAGCTTCGAATACACGCATTAAATGTCCAGTGGGCACATGCCACAAATAAACCTTTCCACTGACGGTAGCAGCAGCCAGATATTGACCTTGATGCGAAGATGCGACGCTGACCATCTTTTCAGCAGTGTTCATTTTGTGGAGCACTTGATCGCGCTGCCATTGATAGACATTGAGGATAGCACGATCCGTTTGTGCAGTGACAACGGAGCCGATCTGAAAGCTGGCGCCAGGTTTCGAAACTAATGCGAGGCCACCCTTCTGCGACATACTTTGCTTGAATGAAAACAAGCTGGACCCAGATCGAATGTCCCAAACGTAGATGGTGTTGTCTGTGTTGGATGCTGATAATGCGACTTCAGTTGCCATGGTGAGGATGATGGTTTACAGAAAAAATAAATTTGCATTGGATGTTTTTATTGCAAAATGTCAATCAGCCAGCCACTTGTGTATGAAAAGCAGTCTGTGAGAGGGAGTGTAGCCTATTTTCCTCTCCTGCGCATTAAATAAGAATACAATGCTTCCGAATCAATGGATAATATAAACAATGGTAGGCTTCTATAATACATTTTACTCAACCAGCATGTGGCGCCCTCATCTTTGAGTTGGTTCATCGATATACCTCCATTCGATGGCTACAATAAATTGTTTACAATCACCTTCCGAAAGTTTGAAAATCGCAAAATATAAAATTTCTGCTCTCATTACTTTATTTGCTATCACATTTATCATACTCGTCACTCTCATAAAGCACTCAAAACGTTTACTACAATATAAATTAATAAATGTAGAGTTGTAGATGTGTGTGTCGGCTTTGAACGATTGTATACAGTGGACAAAGATTTGACATGAAAGAAGATGCTATGCAGGGAAGCTTGTTAATCAAGCTTTGCTGAAATGATGTTCATCAGCCGCTGCTTCGCTTGTAAAGTCTGTCGCTGTTGGTGTTTGGCACAACATTTGCTTTGTGTCAGCTTGTGCTCTATCAAAAACCATCATTATAAAGCCATATTAATTCGATTATTTCGGAAATCATCCATACATCAACGGCAACTCATCCAATCCAAAATTCAATTATCCCATCGTGTTTCCCGCAAAATTTAGCACAGGTACGTGCTAATTTCAATACTCTAACAACCTTTTTTTTTTTTTGCAAATGGGTTTCGCATGATGATCCGATCCTGCATGCTGAAAATATCTGCAGACAAGCAGGATTTAGTGTCACGCACAAAGGTACAGTATGCAGCTTTGAATACAGTGTTGTCCAACACCCCATCTGTCAATCTGTTAGCACTAGGCACTTGTAATTAGTGGCCTTCCTCATGGATCTTGTCAAGATCAGTGCTCAAAACTGGCTTATTTTGAAAATCATCATACTTCCATCAACGGCAACGCGTCCAGATGACCAAAGTCTGACCACACAATTGTGTTCCTCGCAAGATTTGGCATAGATACATGCTTATCTCATAAGCCAGATGATTGACATTTGAGGACTTTGATTGATTTGATACCAATAATATAATGCAAAATTGTACATTTGTATGTTATAAACAGGCTTAGACTTACTCAAAACTCTATTTTTCAGGATAGTAAATGTATTTGATCATGCCTGATGCTTATGGTGGTATCGTGTATGATATAAGTACCGTAAGCCATTTATACCATGCATTTTGAATGTTTAATCTTGCTTTTCTTATTTTTCAGTACATTTTTAATTTCAATATAAATGCTTTATTTCTCAGAGCTGTCTCCAAATTCGAGCCAATGAAATCGCTTAAAAAGCTATTTTAAACGCCGAAGGCCTAGAAAAATTTTGCCATAGTTCTCCCTTGTTTTTTTGTTAGGCGGAATTTTAAACGCAGCCGAATACACTAGTATTAAGCTACGTTATCATCAAAAACCCCTAAAATGCCTGAATATGCCTTACTACACACCCCAGCTTATGATGCAAACACTTGAGACTCTCAATTAGCACCAAGTAAGTGATACAAATCAAGTGAGGGCAGCCTATCTACCCCCAGCCTCTTAATCAAATCTAGTTGTGCTTCAACGATAGGCGTATCCACACAACGAAAAAAGAGGGTTATGGCTCAAAGAACCATAAAAAGGAAGGGAAAGTAACAAAAGGGCATCACTAGAAAGTGATGAAGAACAGAAACATCGCAATACAGTTACATACAAAAAGGTAACATGCAATGTGTACCATCAAAATGACGAGTACAAGAAAGAAAAAAAAGTAGTAGAAAGAAGTATCAGCGTGGTTGCCTCATACAAAGCAAAAACACCAATACCACCAGTATTGTTATGTCAAAATACGAATATAAAATGAATCTGCCAAAGAATTACACTTTTATTGAGAATGCATCCAGAGGATGCATTTATATACTTTTCATTATGCTAGGGTTTATAGCATGATGATGAACTATCATATAATTAGGTTTACTATCTACTCAACAATTGATTGTAAATCATGATTAGCATGATTTACACACGAAATCCTAAGAATAGACCCAGACTGGTAATGTGAGACCTTGACGGGATACTTGATATAACAAGTATTACAGAAGAAGTAACACTTGAAGAACAAAAAAAATGCAAGGCTACTCCACAACAATAGAGCAGCACTGCCAGCGATACAATGCATCAAAAGATACACCATAGCACTATGGCACAGCAACAGAAAAATAGTTGCGTGCAGAAAAGGGGGAAAGAATAAATCGCAATAAAGCAAACAAACGAATGCGCAGTATCACGAGAAAGAAAATAGTAAAAGGTTGAATGAATGTAATTCATGACAACCAAACCCACAACACCCAAAGCCATGACAACCGAATCCACGGCAACCAAAAAAGGGGAATATACAAACCAAATACAAACCAGACACAATGAATAAATATATTGCAACGAATTGGTCTAAAATAAACTGTATAATTAGTATTACTGTATATTGTACCGCGAAAAGTGGCCCCTATCGGCTGATACTTACTGTAACAAACTTGAAAGATGTCGTCTTGGGCACTGGTGGTTGCAAAAGTATGCTTCTTTTGTCGAAAGTGGTGTTGTATTCAATCAAAAGTAATAAAAACTATATGGTTTAATAGAAAAAGTGCAGTGCAAAAACAGGGTGGAAAGGGAGCCTGAAAAAAAAAAAAGACGCGTTGCTGAGGGTGACTGCAGCCAATAAGCTGAGCACATAGAATTTGAGTGACGTGTACAATGAACATTTTGCACTGTAGTGACTGTACCCAAATGGTTTTTTTGTGATGATTTTTTTGAATCGATATCGATATAATTTGACATTTGAAAACATTTTTGCTAAAATTAGCTATATAAAGTGTGCTCAGCGTATACTGCTTTCTAATAAACTTAAGGGGAGAATTTAAAGGCGCATTCAATGATGTTAATTTTAAAATACTTTTAGAATGAAAAGATAAAGAATTTTGCGAAAATATAAAAAGCAGTTTTTCTAGGAAAAGTCGAAATTTAGCATATACAACGTTCAAAATAGCAGTTGCACAGGTTAGCCTACATCTGTGCGGTCATTTTGATTTAATATATATTATAGTAAAAAGTGTTGTTTTCGCCTCCAAAATTGCGATCGTTTGATTTTTAACAAAAACCATGAGGGGTACCTCATGAAAAATCGTGAATTTTCATCGATTTGGATTGATCCAAAAAAAATCAAGATAAAGGTCCAAGAAGTGAATGGTGATCGATAGCAATCATTTGGCACTATTCCCAGCATCTAGAACGGCTTAGAAGACAAGATATTGAGGGTTGAATTCGGACGATTTGGCTGGGAAAAGTACCTTTAGTGCCATGTAGATCTACGAAAACTAATGTTACAAATCGGATCTAGACCTCAAACGATTGGTATTTCTTGGGACTACGCAGAAAATAGTATCGGGCGGGACTCCCCGTAAAAGCCGTGTATGTTTTGTCCTAAAAACGTTCAGAAGTACCAACAAATCTACATTTGCCGTGTCTCAATGCGGATTCCAATAACCTACTTCATATTGAAAATAGTGTCGCCTGCTGTGCATTGAAGTTCCTTTTTCAAATCAAATACAACTTTGGGGTAAAAATTACGTGTTGTTTAATGGTGCTTTTATATAATACATGGACCTACTACGCAGAGGTTAAAATCAATAAGATGTTTGACCGTCGTACCGAAAAAATGCATGGATCGATTGTAGATCTTTTTAGTTCATTAGCTTCAAGGTGAATTGGAATGATTATGCAGCTCTATGACACTAACTGCTGCTCGGCATCTTTACATACCAACCTCTAGTCCTAATCATTGTGTAGACCCCAACAACTGCTTTCGTTTGAGGTCTTACTTAAATTTGTAGGATCAGTTTTCATGGAGCCGTGAGATCTCCAGGGGAAATGATGATTGCCAAGTTATGGTTGAACATACTACCGATGATGACGAGGTTGTAGCCGAAGATGCTTCGAAAACCTCGACTAATGTGAGTTCTTTTGGTAGCAGGAGTGGATTCTCTACCTAGTCAAATTGGTCAGTATCCTCGAGTTAATTCAGTGAATTAGATATTTCTGCATACTTCTTCTCTTTAAGGTCTGTCTTAATATACATATGTAAAAAGTGTTTCACAAATGTCATTTTATCAATTCACCGATTTTATGTTCTTCACATTATCTCATTCACTTTTAATTCAAATCAACCGAAATCTCAAATATGACGAACCTCACTTGTTAAAAAATGGTCTATATTCATAGTTTAAACGATGCCGGCATAAATGCTCCAAAAATTGCTAAGAAAGTGGGCAGATCTGAATCAGCAATTTACAGACTATTCCAGCGCGAGAAGGATCCTTCTAGCAAAAAGGAGAAAACCCGTGTTGGAAGACGACCGGAACTCTCTGATAGAGACAAGAAACTCTAAGTGAGATATGCTAAAAAAACAGGCGCGCTTTATTAAGCGAAATTGCCAATGTAGATTACAAAAGAGAAGTGCTGTTTGCTAGTAGCAGCATGGCACTGACTGTGCTTGTTATAATTATACATATTTTTGAAATAAAAGTGTAAGCGTTTGCTTTGTTCAAGAGGTTGACTTTATAAAAGATGATTTGCGCAACATTAGCTTGTTGCCGGTATAATTTATCGATAATTACAGGACTTATAGCTCCTGACGAAGAGGAAGAGTATTTTATCCATCTGAGGAAGAGTACTATGACCTTTCAATTGATAAATCAATAATTCTGTCTTTCAACCCAGTATACCGGTTGATATTTTTAGTCAATTGATTACTGATTTGGAGATTATCACAGAGCATTTCTCACCATAAATGCCTCGTTTAGTGAATGCTCATTCCTGGATAAAATTGCGCCGAATATAGCCATAAATTTTAAATGGATTCCATGCAATTGCGCAATTGCATTTCGCAATCAATCCTAAAATGTAACAGCGTTGTTTATATACATAAATGCATAAATTATGTGTTTTCTTTAAGGAATGCTCAAGCACCGCCTGTTGTATATCAATGCATTTCAATCAGAAGCCAAGATGTCGGATGGAGATCAATTCTTTCAGTAACAGCAGCACGGGCGAGTTCGCGTTAATTGTCAAAGGAGATCATGCTTAGCTTTCTACGATTCAGTATGATGTGCAAGATGGCAGATAAAGGGGATTATTTGCTTAGTGTAACTGAATTCTACCACATATCTCAAAGCAATGCAATTCACACAAACAATGCATTGTTTTATCTCTAGAATATAAAACGTCGGATTGCCATATGACGCTCGCTTTTCTTTCTCTCTTTCTCGATTCATCGATATCCTCATTCACTTTGTAATGACCAAGAAATCGGGTTTATATTTGCTATGTTCCGCCCTGGCCATGTTTGGCTTGTCTCAGGCCACGCCGCTCGATCAATTCACAGTGGAGTTTGAGCCTCGGTGCCGTGATGACAGATTTACGACAAATCAAGCGGTAAGAGTCAGAAAAGTTAATTCTCATGTCATGGTGCTCACTAGTAATGTTGTTTAGCTTGCAAGATTTAACGGCATCTTCTTTGGTGACTTTGACACATTTGGCTCTCTCCAAAGTTTGGGCCCACTCGCTGTGAAGGGCGATTTCTCAGCACCAAATTACGTTGTCAATGCCAATCATCGTATGTAGCATATAATAGGCACTTTCTTTAATTGCGTTGTCTAACCAACTTTTGCAAATAACAGCCGTCATTTGTAGCAGAACAAGATCCTACCCATCTTATGGTTTGGTAGTCGGCGGGCATGTAGATACTCAAAATACCATGGTGCGAGGATCTGCCTATATCAATGAGGGTGGCACTATGGACCAGATTGTCATGGAAGAGCAGGGGTGCACTGCAATGGACAACAAAAAAACAGGAATCTTCAACTTTACCAGTGTGGAGGAGGATCTTCTTCTGGCGAGCCTGGAATTCGCAAACCGTGAGCCTACCGCCATCCTGAAGAACGATGCCACCTTTACAAAGATTCCAGGAAATGAAATGGCGCAGTATGAGATTATGACCTTCAATTCTTGTGGGCAAAATGTCTGTAGCCCTTATCCAGCGGAAAGTTCACAAGCTGAGGGCATGTTTTTTGGACAAGGCGACTGGAAAGGCCCAAGACCTGGACCGAATCGTACTAGAACTTATGTCTATAATGTAAGTCGATGCTTACTACAAAAAAAAAAACATGTTCATTAACAACCCATTGTGTAGATTCCAGTCAAAAATGGTGCTACCATCACATTAGACACTAACAACCCAAGTGCTGGCCTCAATGCGTGCAACGTATGTACCTGTATATACCTCTATACTGTCCTTTACTGATCAACTCGCTTGCATTTTAGTCAATTTACAATTTTTACCCCGTAAACGATGATGTAAGGCTTGCAATCCCCCCCAGAAACAAAGTTTCTTATGAACTGACATTATGTATGTACACAGGGAAACATCGTGCCAGATGGCGAATTCACATTACACCGAAAAACGGGTGGACAATTACAAGGGCTTGTTCTCGCCCCAAGAGGTATGTATGCGAACATGTGGTATATATAGGAGTCAAATATTGATATCCTCTCTTAGGCAATATCATCGATGGTACAGTTGGCGCCTTTGCAGGCAACATTGTCGGAAAATCATATACCTGGGAAAGTACTACAGAGGGTGCCGAGTTGCTCGATTATCATGCGGCTGGTGGTTCTTGCGATTCATATAGCGGCTGTATGCCCTTCTTTTTGCCACCAGGCACCGGCACTAGTTTCAGCAGAAGTACAACAACCACCCGCACCACTACCCAAGCAACTAGTAAGAGCACTTCCACAACCACTGAGATTGGTATTGATACGGCTACTGATACGATTACTGATACAGTTACGGTCACCCAAGATGCAGCAACAGCGACTATCACCAACACAGAAACATTCTTGGAAGAAGCACAACCAGTAACAACAACAATCGGCGCAGTGACTGATACAGTGACACTGATTGAGGGCACCATTATCGAGAAAGTGGGCACAGCTACCGTTACTTTGATACCAGAGCCTGTGGTTGAAACCGTCATTATCGTGGTGGATCGTGATCCCGAGACGCTCACAGTAAGCGGTGAGACCGTTGTCATTGGTGGTGAAAATGTAACTTACACTCAGGAGGCGCAAGACACACACGTACATGGCCCTGAAGAATACACCACGGAAACCTACACCACCACAATTACCGATCCATCTACCTTTGTATCCACGTACACGACCACAAGATTGTTGCACAGCGTTTACACATACATTGGGGAAGACACTACCATTGAGCAAACATTTGAATACACTGATCTTGGTGTGCCACTCTTCTTTACCGCTGAACCTGATCCAGAACCAGTATCACCGCTGACAGTGACAGAAACGCATACAATCATTGAATGGCACCATAGAAAACATTACCACAAGGGCTCTGATCAAGAATGCTACAAGGACGATGAAGACAAGGAATATAGTCATGATGAAGATGAAGGTGATGATGACAACGACGACGATGACGATGAAGAAGATGACGATGATGAACATCATAAAAAGAAACATCATCATAAAAATCATGATGACTAGTTAGAACAAACCACTACGTATATATAAAATGTCGTTTTTTCTTTTATTATTATTATTATTGTTATCGATTTACATGTTGGCACTACTGAATAAGGAGGTTACGCTATTCATATTCTGTTGATGTTGTTGCTGAAGAGGATGAGTGGGATTATTATTGGTGCTAAACGGCGAGATACCCAAGGCAGGAGGAGGCGGTGAGTTTGTCGATGCAGGGAGCGGATGTGATGGTTGCTGGGGTTGCTGAGGTGGTTGCAGTGGTGTATTTCTCATCATCATGGGATCGTACAAGACGACCATGCCATGCTGAGCATGATTCAGACACTGGAATCCGCTCAGGGGCGATCCCAGCAACACTTCATACAGCTCGCGAATGTCAATTTGGAAATCACTGTATAAGTCATTCATCATACAATGCAGCTGCACCAGAGTGTGGTACTGCTGGCTACCTCTAAATATGTTGGATTGAGTGATTTCGTTCAGTTTTTGATAGGCGACTTTAGCTCTTTCCAACGCCATCGCTGGACGATCAGGCTATATACACAAAAGTCAGCAAATGCAAACAAAAAGCACTATTTACTACTTACCAATGCATCGCCAAAGAGCTTTCCATGCACATTATCAGAGAGAACTGATGTTGCAGTCCATCCATTCGTCCAGTTCGGCTGCATAGGCTGTGAGCTAGGTTCTGTTGAGAAGCGTCGATCAAACGAAGGCTGCTGTGGTGCAAATCTCGAGTCATATTCGTTCATGGGCATCATGGTGTTGCGAGGCTCACCAAACAAGAAGCTGCTAAAGAACGATCTTGGCTCTGTAGAGTCAAATGGCGACGCTACAGAAGGCCGCTTCACAGCATTCGAAGCTGCCATGATGGGATCTGCTGACGACGACGAGTCATGCAGTGAGCTGCTACCAAGGGGCACAGAGGATACACGACGGCCATTGATGGGCTGTCCAATAGGGGCAATTGGCGTGATAGATCGTCGAGACGATGCGCTTGGTTCCAATGGAGATGTCACACGATTATTAAAGATGCCCAGCATGGAGGGAGAGTTGTCAGATAAAGAAGATGGCGAAGTGTGGTCGATGGGTAATGCATTCAGTAGAGAAGAAGATGAGGATGTGCCTTGTAGGATATCAAGATGGGAAGGCATGAATGGAGGAGGCTGTAAATGAGGTGGTGGTCGAATAGGCACTGCGTTGACAGGATGGGGATGGGATGGGGGTGGAACAGGTGCATTGGGGTCGTTGAAGTTGGGTCTGCCAGAGCCAACCAGTGCGTCAATCAGTGCTTGCTGTCTATCAGGCGAGAAGTCCTCTGCAGAGGTTGATGCTGCGGGAGCTGTGATGCCTGGGGGAGGAGATGGCGTCTGGACTGTCTTGGCTGGCTTGGATGGCTTGGCTGGGGGAGCATCTGCTTGTTTGACAGCTTTGGCGGGAGCGGCATGACGAGGCGATGTTTGCTCTACTGCGTTGGCTGCTGCTTTGGCTTTGGCTTTGGCTTTGGCCAATGCGTCTGCTGCTGCTGATGCTGCTGCGTCTGCCTCTCTCTTCAAACGGTCGCGCTCTTCCTTCTCTGCCTTGAGCTTTTGTGCCTTTTCTCGTTCCAAGCGATCTCTCTCTTCCTTTGCTGCTTTAGCCTTCAACGCCTTCTCTTTCTCTAAGCGATCTTTCTCTTCCTTTTCAGCCTTGGCCTTTTCCGCGTTTTCCTTTTCAATACGCTCTTGCTCTTCCTTCTCCTTGCGCTTTCTCTCCTTCTCGGCAGCACGCTCTTTTTCCTCTCGGATTCTGCGCTTCTTTTCCTCTTCCTTGCGAAGACGCTCCTCCTCTCTGTGTCGCTTCTCTTCTTCTTTTCGCAATCGCTCTTGTTCGCGCTTCTGTCTCTCCATTTCGAGCTTCTTTTGCTTTTCACGTTTAGCAGCCTCCTCTTCTGCCTTCTTTTTGGCTTCACGAGCGAGACGCTCAGCTTCTTGTTGTTGCTTCATTTGTCTATGGTAACAGTAAGATGGCTATATCACGTGTATGCGAGCGTGTTACGTACCTCTTTTTGTCCTTTTTCTTTTCTCGCTCCTTTTGCTTCTTGGCCTCTCTTTCTTCACGCAGACGATCTTCCTCTTCAAGTTCTTCCAACAAGCGCTGTTGACGTTCCTGGGCCACCTTTTCTCTATAAGCAGCGAGAACACGTTGTTCAAACATACGCGCGGCAAAAATTTGAAACATGCGTCGACCTTCCTCCATGCGTTGCTCCTCAGTACGCGTGTCCTGCAACACGATGGAATCAATAAACGTGGCCGTTACAAGCGAGCATCTCTAGAATTTACCTCGTCGTCATCATCATCAAAGGCGTCTTCGTCGTCTTCCTCTTCTTGAAAGTAGTTGTTGCTCTGATCTGGCGTCGTGTCTTCTTTTTGCATTCTGCGTTCAGCAAGACGCTCCATCATATCAAGGAACTTTTTACCGTCGTTCTTCAAGAGGTCGTCAGCGACAGTCAAAATACCACCTAACACAAGCTAGTCAGTACAGGTAATCTCAAATCAGACTGTGATGCGCCTTTACCTTTGACAGTTAAACTGTTTCCAAAACTAAAGTGGTCCCCATTGGCAGAGGCTCTTGAGAGAGCAGTATGGCGAATGTGGGCCATCTCTTCAAAGCGACTTCTCTCGGCATACGTAGCAATAGGGGGGCGAGTGATAATTTCGTCGTCATCATCAGCGTCGTCAAAATCTTCGTCCTCTTCGTCATCATCGTCTTCGTCTTCGTCGTCCTCGTCTTCGTCGTCTTCTTCATCGTCCTCGTCGTCCTCATCATCGTCGTCGAGGTCTTCATCATCAAGGTCTTCGTCCTCCTCATCCTCGTCATCGTCCTCCTCGTCGTCTTCATCCAAGGGGTCTGTGTCATCGTACCCGTGGTCGTACATTGGATCCGTGGGGAGATAGCCGGCGTGCAGAGGATTTGCTGTGCCTCGAGTTTGTTGCTGATGGTTAGCATATTGCTCTAGCTCTTCATAGTAGGCGTCGTATAAAACCTCCAATTCGTCCTCAATGGCAGTTCTACTTGAATGGAGTTTGGTTACAACGAAATTATGACGAGACGTGATGATAAAAAATTACCTCTTTTTGCCACACACGGAGCAATTGCAGCTATGCTTTTGTTGTTCCTTCATTTTGCGCAAGACAGCTTCCTTTTCAACCTTGACCAACGAGCGTCTTTCATCTTCGCCTAATTGCAGCCAAAATTCTCGGATTTTCTGACGTTCCTCCGTGTTGTTGGTGCTTGACCAAAAATTGTCTTCTTCCGTCTTTTTGCTGCTGCTGCTGACTTTGTTGTTGTTGTTGTTGGAAGAAGACGAAGACGATGCTGCCTGAGCATCCAAGTGGTCACCGTGTCTGATTACGTGGTGATTCATCATGGCATCAACCATATCGGCCTGAGTTTTGGCGGCAAAATCAGCAACCTTTTGCTTTGACTTTTTCTTGTGCTTCTTCTTCTTTTTGGAGACACTTGTAGCTGTACAATTTGCGCTCATGTCGTTGCTGTTGGGTATGCTAGTTTTAGTGAGAGTAGCGGATGGAGTAGTGGGTGGTTTGGAGGGTAACTGGATAGACTTTGTCATAAGCCTGAATAGCCAAATGAAACAAAGGTCAATAAAGAATTTTAAATGAAAAGACAAGACCCTTTCTATTTCTGTGTGGTTTGTGTGTAGTTGTTAAGAAAGAATAGACAGTTACAATTTCAAGCAAGAAGTTGTAATGAATGGAAAGAAGAGTGAGATTTGACAAATTACCCTATTCTTTTTAATTTTTCGCAAGAGAGAAAAAAATTGAACCGAAAAAAAAGAAAAGGAAAGAAGGAAAAAGATCGTTCGCCCATGACCTTTCCTTGAAAAAACTCCTCTTTATGAATATGAGAGCCTTTAAGCCAATCGATGGGTACGTACCTTGTGACGCTGTAAAACGGTTAAAAGTGATCTCTCTGTCGAATACCCAACATACAAAGTGCAGATCCATGGTCCACTGCTACTCAAATGTCAGGCAAGAGATGTCAATGAAACAAAGTAGTCTATCCAATGCAAGCTTGGGTTTGTATCTCTGTTGGAAATGTATGGCTTTATGTATCAATCCATTCTTCAGGGGTATCGCCTAAAGCACGCAGCATTGCTTGTAGTGCTTTGGATGAGACGCTAGGGACCAGATCAGTAGATTATCCAGTGAAAACATCTGAGGATGGGCATTCAACGTGATTTAGCCAAATTAAAAAGCGCCTAAATGTCAAGCTGGATGCCAGCAAACAATGTGTTGTACCGTCTGTGCTCCTGAAAGAGCATTCACCATGCACTTGAGTGGATAAACGTCCTGTGCAAAGCTGTGGCTTCACTACAATAGCAGATGATTTGTGTATAAATGCTTTTCTGAACCTTTTTACCATGCGAACAGCCACTCATGGACCACCTGTAGGTGTGGAATGGCTCTTCTGCGATTCTCTGCATCGGTATCAATGTAAACAATTGGAAATACCCTCAGGTAGACTACTCACATCACCTCTTGCTACTCACAAACATGCTAATTGCAGCCAAAATCGAACACATTTGAGGCGTGTTTTCTCGTGCTAGAAGCCGCTTTAGACCGCCAGAATAGTGCCAGACCATTCCTCTGATCCAGCTGTTACTTTCTGACACCGTTGCTCAACTTTTTTGGGATCCTCAGAAATTGATCAAAATCCATGAGGTACCCCTCATGGTTTTTATCGAAAATCAAACGATCGCGTTTTTGAGGCCAAAAACGAACACTTTTACTATGGTGAATATTAAATCAAATCGCTCATCTTGATCCAACACAACCCCTGAAACTTAAATCGTGAGACTTTTCTACGTGAAATTTCGACATTTTCACAAAAAACGTCATTTCATATTTCCGCAAATTCCCCAATATACTGCCTTATAACACTAACTTTCATTTACACCAATAGATGCGCCGCAAAAAGCACTTCTAAG
Source organism: Mucor lusitanicus (assembly GCA_010203745.1). NCBI lineage: Eukaryota > Fungi > Mucoromycota > Mucoromycetes > Mucorales > Mucoraceae > Mucor > Mucor lusitanicus. The sequence goes on along the minus strand of JAAECE010000003.1, from coordinate 585,462 downwards.
ATGTATTATGAAAGAAAGGCGACCGCTGGCAATCTACATAGTCAAACTGGGGGAAATCGGTTGGATCATGTCCAAAAAGCTCGAAATGGAACAGATCCGAAAAGAATGTCGGACGGGATTTTAATGAAAAATTGGCTGACAAAATGAATGAAATGCCTCTTTCTTGACCATAAATGATGCCTTTGAAGCTAATCAAAAGGGGATTGCGAATAATAAAGTAGTGTTTCTATGAAATTCGGTTACCTTAAGATGCATTTGATACAAATGCTTAAAATTGCGAAATGAAATCATGGCAAAGTTCACAAGATAGAGCCACTTGCCCAAGATGGCACTTCATTTAGTGGTAATAATGATGCCATTATCCTGTTGCAACGAGCATCATTGTCAGATATGATATGCAGCCGCTCAGAGAGAAACTTACCACTATAGAACCACTGGTTGCTGTATCATAGTATAATACCTTGACCGCAGGTTCGTTATTCACCAATTGCAAATCTTTTAAAAAAAATCAGATGACAAGATGCACATGGCCTATCCTGGACTTGATTTGTTTACAACATTCTTGTATGTAAATCCATTACAACATTCATTGACTAAACGTTTTTGTTTGTGTATACATAAAGAGTCAAGGGCGATCTTGAGTTGATGATTTACATAATAGAAACCTTAACTTTATTACAGTCTAGCTTTAGCAGGGCCTGCACCATTTACACTAGTTCTGAGAAAAAACGCAGCAACTGACGCAACGAAACAAAAGCTTTTGGCTAAGCTCTATTCATTGATAAAGAAGGCTCCTTGTACGACAAAAAAAGGTACAATCATGTCAAAATGTAACCACACATGATGCTCAACTATTTTTAGCGAGATCAGTAGTGCACTGAAAAGAGGAGATAGCAAGATGTATACCAGCAACATCTCCTAACAACAAGTGACAGTATAGTAATATGTGGCGTATATATACAAAAGAGTATAGTAATGTTGATAGGATACACAACATCCAAGCATATGTGTATAGAGACATTTTGTATTTATTGTACTATATACCTAGTAAAAAAAAGTGGTTGATTTCATCTAGTTGATTTCATCAGGAACATGTCTTGACACTTTGCGAGTCAGATCGTAATCATTCTCATCTGGCACATTGCGTCCATGAGGAGGATTGTTGTTGGTCGAAGAGAGACCGGTGGCTGTCGATGTTGAAATAGGTATCATTGGTTCTTGCTGATGTGCATAATAAGCATCATGTGAATATGCGTTTGTATTGTAGTTGTTATTGTACGCCTGGTTGTAGTCGTTGTAGTAGTGCTCCTGAGGTGGCGACTGAGATCCATCGTAGCCAGCGTATTGCTGATCGTCGTAGGCTGGATTGTAGGCTTGCACAAAGGGTCTTGGCTTGATGCCTTGTGAGGGAGCTGTGCTCATGGAGAGCGGCCTGCTACTGGGTAGGCTATTAGTATCAGAGATCACTGTGGGTGTGCCGTAGGTGTTGTAGTCATTGGCGAATGGATGTGGGTTGATGGGACCACCTGCCCCGCCCGTCTCTGATTCGTATGAGGCTTCCTTTTTATTCTTGCTGCGACGACGTCTCGATAGTAGAATGACGATAAAACCTAAAATACATGTTCAATGTCAAGCATGGATGAAACGGGCTGATGTTGCTTATATACTACCTATCAGCGCAATGGCAGCGACACCGCCTACCACGCCGCCCGCAATAGCGCCCACGTTGGTCGATCCTGAGCCACCGCCGCCGCCTTGGGACGGGATAGCAGTGGCAACATGTGTGATGTAACTGCTATACGAAGTGGATGTAAATGTGCGGACAACCGTGCCTGAGGTTGTTACAGTGACAATGGGAACAGGTGTAGATGTAGCAATTTCCTTTGTGGTGCTCAGGACGGGCGGTGGTGGAGTAGTAGTGGTTGAGATGGGAGGAGGGGGTGTGGTGGTTGATTTTGGAGGAGGAGGATCTATGGTTTGATTAGAGGATGTGGTTTCTTTATATGAAGTAGTAGAAGTGAGGATGCTAGTGTCACTCGTCATACCATTCGTCGTAGAAGTAGTACCAGAGGGATCCGTAGTGGGGTTAGTGGTGGTAGATGTAACGGGGTCCTGTATGGTATGAAATACGTCAATATTGTGTGATGCCTATGGTATTGATATATTTACTGTAGTCGACGTTACTGGAGGATTGCTTGTAGTAGAGCTGCCAGGAGCAGGAGGAGACGCTTCGGACGTTCTGGGGTTAGGATCAGAAGTGGCGGCTGGTCTGCCATTTGGTACTGATCCGCTATAGTCCATGATTAAGAAATTAAGTAGTAGTGTATGCTGAAGAGAGAAGGAGGAAAAAGAAAAGAAATCGAGAATGAGCCATTTTATGGCAAGATCAGCATTGATGTTCCCTCTTTCATCGGACCGACTCTTTTGGATGTAACAGGCTCTGTGTAACAAGAATTACAGAAGGGCATCTTTGTTTATGTTGCATGGTCAAAAGAACGAGATCAGGCTCATAGTAGTAGTAGATCCCCTTGAAATGAAAATTCCAATGCAAAGACTCCTTTCACGGTATAAAACCAAAGCAAGTTTCTTGTTACTTTCTCCTGAATTCTTTGCTTTTATTCATTTAAATGTCTAGGATGATTCGCTGGATTCAGCATTTTTATCAGCCTCACTAGTGCTCTCAGCCTCTTTCGTGGTGCTAGTAGTGTCAGCAGCAGCAGCAGCAGCAGGCGTTTCGTTCTTTTGGTTTGATCCAAGAATGCTCTCCACATTGTACTTTTTCAGCTCGTTGAAATCCTCCACAACGGATAGCATGCACACAGTCTGCCACCTTTTATTAGCGCCTGCCTCGTGGATATCAAAGCCCCTTCTCCCATTCTTACCTGACACACTTCAGCAATGATGGTCAATTCAGGCTCTTGCAAATCCACTTTATGTCCAGGCCCAACTGTCGCAGCCAAAGCATTGATGATGCTCATACGGTCAATCTTTGTACAGTTGCGCACTCTACATGCCACAGCAAACTAGCAATTGTAAAGCATCAGTAGGCCATACCACCGAGATAGCATTTGGGGGTTTATACCTTTCTAGAGATCAGGTTGCCCTGCTCGTCCTTCTGGTTGAAATGAGGCTCAAAGAGTGCTTTGGCGGACGCTTCAATGTCTGAAAGATGGGCGCTGCATGTCTTTTCAACGGGGAGAAATCTGGAAATGTATCTGGTCATGTACTTTTGCGTCTCTTTCAGTTCTGTAAGCATGTGATGCACCACTTTGGAAGGGTTTACAGGAGGACTGATGCGAATGAAGGCAACTAGCATCGAGGATCAGCGCTGGATCAACACTGGCATACACACACACTTACCGCAATCGGTCGCTGTGGTGATGTTGCTGTATCGTTTTTTGGAAGCGGGCTTCTTTAGTGCGGCTACTTCTTTGGCAATGGAGGCTTCCAGGTCGAGCTCTTCGTCATCAGAGTCGTCCGATGCCTCATTGTCTTGAGGAGGATATAGCTTGTCGCCGTACTAGAGGTGATCTGGTCAGTAGCATACTTAAGTGTGTGTCGAATGGACATACTCTGGCCAAGACATCCAAGGCTTCCTTGACTGCACGGCTCTCTTTGCCTCGAGAGCACATCACTAGCACACCTGCCATGCCAGGAGTCACATTGAACTTGTTGTGGTGGCTTTTGGTGGAGTTTTCCTAGAGATGGCATGTGTTGGCATCAATGACAGATGCGCAATCTGGGCCCACTGTACCTTGGCACAATGATAGATCTTTTGCTTCTTCTTCTTGTTGCCTCCGTTTTGATTTCCTCGCTTGGACATTTTAGGCTTTGATTCAAGGATTGTTCCCCTCCATCAAGACGAGAAAAAAATTCAATCCTTTTGAATGATTTATACAAGGTCACATCTATCGACTGCTCTTTGGTTTTGAATTCATAGGGTTCGCATGAAAGAAGCGAGCGTGTGCACCTGCCAGCAATCATGCCTACACCTCACTGGGCTTGATTTCAGAGCAGCATTTGACGCTGTCCATGCCGACTTGACGGAAGCAAACTAGCATTTACATTGCAATTTCATCACTGCCATGCTCCATTGCATTGTCAAAATGGCCACATCCATCAGGGAAATCACACTCCGTTGGCTCAGACAGCAGTATATAAAAAAAAGATTTTTTGACCCTTCCTGTCATATCCATCATACATTTTCCTCTTATCCATGGTTGCCTCTACATCTTTAGACGTCGTCCCTGACGACCCAACAGCATACAAAACCCAACAGTACTGGGAAGACAGATACCAAAAGTAATACCAGTAAAACATCTTGCAAAATGGCATGATGCTCAACATTGTACCCATAGAGAAGACGCAAACACTACCTTTGACTGGTTCAAAACATATGCTGAACTCAAGCCTCTGCTGAACCAAGCCATTCCCAACAAAGAGGCCAAGGTGCTCATGCTGGGATGTGGCAACTCCAGTAAGTAGATATAATTACATGGCCCCACAATTACACCGCCGTCTAACGTCTTCTCAGCACTGGGCGAAGACATGTACAATGATGGCTACAAGAATATCGTCAATATCGACTACTCCAAGACTGTGATTGAGCACATGAAGGAGAGATGTGCCGACAAGCCTGAAATGAGCTGTAAATATAGACATGATTGTGGATAAATGAGCAGGCATTCATAGCTATACATATATAGGGCTGGAGATGGACATTCGTGATCTGAAATTCGACAATGAATCATTTGATGCAGTGATTGACAAAGGTGAGAGACTAGACGGGGATGACAGGGTGATAATAATAATGTGCACTCAACTCACGTGATTCAGGCACCATGGATGCTCTGATGTGCGACCGCGGCGATGTGTGGGACCCTTCAGAGGAGCTCATCAACGATGTCAAGGGAGAAGTGGACGAGGTCCAGCGAGTGCTCAAGGTGGGCGGCACATTTTTATACATCACATTTGGACAGCCCCATTTCCGCAAGCGACATCTGCAAAGAGACTGTTGGGATATCAATACAAAGACAATGGGCGATGCATTCCACTACTTTTTCTACACCATGGTCAAGCATGCATAAATAAAAAATGGCAGGGTGGCTTATGCTGCTCCACGGGTATATATTCAGTAGAATGCAATAAAATGATGCTCTTTCCCCTTTTTTTCTTTTCTTACTTTTCAACATGACCCTGCTATTTCTACTGCCTAGACGTTTCTACAGCTCCAGTAAGCGAGCCTCTGCTGTCGCTCAACTAGACCAGCTGGCAAAGCTATGCGCCAGTGTCAATGGCGAGCCAAGCACATTAAAAAAGAGCGCCATCGTCAAGGAATCGCCTGCGTGCCATTCCACACTGAAGCGCATCTACGATCCACACTTGCGCTTCCACCTCTCCAAGAATGCAGCACTCAAGTATCTGAATTCGCATACGATTGAAGCAGCATCCACCTACGATGATTTAAACACACTGCTGGACGATCTGGCATCACGCACGCTGACAGGAAACGCTGCTTGTGCGGCAGTGGGTGCCTTTTACCAGACGTACTGCCAAACAGACGAGCACAGGGACATCTTTTGGCGCATCCTGGACAAGAACCTAAAGATGGGTGTTTCGGTCAAAACCATCCGCCGAGTGCTGCCCATGGAGAGCATGAGTGTCGCATTAGCAGCATCCACGGCGCCTCGCTTTGATGTGACGGATCAGTGGTACGTCTCTCAAAAGCTAGACGGCATTCGATGCATTGCCATGATACGAAGCAACAAGGACGATCACGACATTCAGTTTTACTCCCGTACAGGCAGACCATTTCAGTCGTTGCAAAAAGTGAGAAACGACATACAGCGACGTTTGCATGAGTTAAAAGTCAAGGACGAATTTGTGCTGGATGGAGAAATATGCGCTTATGCCAGTGACGATACCAAGAACGAGGACTTTTTGAAAGCAATGGGACAAGTGCGACGATCCGAGGAGATGGAGAATCCAATCTATCAAGTGTTTGATCGCATTCAATTAGACCATTTTCTGCAGGCAAAGGGAGACCAGCTGTTTAGTGAGCGTCAACAGGCATTGGAGGCGTTTGTAGGCACAGCACCACTGGCTCATGTCAGGAGAGTAGCGCAAACAAAGCTGTCAGATCTGAGTCAGCTGGACCATCTCAAGAAGGAATCCATTGAGAAGGGCTGGGAGGGATTGATGCTACGAAAAGACGTTGGCTATGAAGGCAAGCGAACGTGAGTGTGCCAGCATGTGGTGAGAGGCGTGGTACTGACTACAAGGCATCGCAGGAAAAACCTCATCAAGCTCAAGGAATGGGAGGATGCCGAATACACAGTCAAGAGCATAGAAACCGGATATATGCGAATGGCAGACACAGGCGAGACCAAGCGTGTGGTCACCAATGTCAACATTGAGCACAAAGGATACCCCGTCAGTGTTGGATCAGGGTTCTCCATGCAGAGCCGCATCGATTACGCTCAACATCCCGAGAGAATCATTGGCAAGACAATTACCGTTCGCTACTTTGCAGAGTCCAAAAGGGAGAATGGGTCCATTTCATTGCGATTTCCAACTGTCAAAGCAGTCTATCAAGACGGATCAAGGGACATGTGAAGAGAATTAGCAGTCTAGTGCTGCAAAATTATATAAAATACAGCATCTTTTTTTTTTCTCTCTCAACATTTATTCTCTTTTCATCACAATGCAACCTTTCTTTGAGACTTCAGGCTGGGCATTGCCCAAGAGCATTGCGCCTCAAAAGCAACAAGAATCTGCCAAAAAGACAAAATCAGCAGTACAGCAAGCAGAGGACAATTCAAAGGAGGTCAAGGCTTCCAGAGAAGCTGATCAGATTCAAGCTCAAATGGCTACATTGAATGATACATCACCAAAGGAACCCAAAGCCAAGAAACCTCGCAACAGAAACAAGAAGAGAGCTTTAGAGCAAAAGCCAGAAGAGAAGGAACCTGTTCAAAACAAAAAGGCCAAGACTGCACCTGCCAATGATCAAAAGAAAAAGCTACAACAGGTAATTATGCGTGCATTTCAGTTTGACATGTCAACTCATATTGGGTGCCCCCACAGCTTTTAAACAAGAAGAACAAGCAGCAGCCAGCAAAGAATGAAAAGGTAGGCTGTCAAATGTATCGCGGTAAAGAAAGATCATGCTTAGTAATACAACAACTCTAGAAGCAACAGACTCAAGAGACCAGTCAGCCCAAGCAATCAAACACTACACAAAAGAACTCGCCAGCAGCAGCACCAGTGGATGATGGACTCACACCGCTTCAACGTAAAATGAAGGAAAAGTTATCAGGCGCTCGTTTCAGATGGTTAAACGAACAACTCTATACCACGCCCGGAAAGCACTCGTTCAGTCTGTTCCAAGAGAAGCCCGAGTTATTCGACGAATACCACGAAGGTTTCCGTCACCAGGTAGAATCATGGCCTGTCAATCCTGTCGATGTCATTATCAGCCAGCTCAAGAAACTGCCCAAAGACACTGTGATTGCGGATCTCGGCTGCGGTGATGCCATGATTGCACAATCCTTGACAAAGCAAAAGGTATTGAGTTTTGATCTGATTGCCAAGAACGACCTGGTGACAGCATGCGATATCACTAAATTACCACTGGAAGCCAACTCGGTGGATGTCGCTGTCTTTTCGCTGTCCTTGATGGGCACCAACTACTTGGATTTCCTCAAGGAGGCTCATCGTGTGCTCAAGGTCGGCGGTGAGCTCAAGATTGCAGAAGTGGTCAGTCGATTCAGTGATTTGGATTCATTCATTTCGTTGCTGGAAGGATTGGGATTTGATTTCATGGACAAGGAAGACGACAACAAGATGTTTGTCATGCTCTACTTTACAAAGCAGCCCAATTACGAAGAGGAAATTGACAACGAAATGCTGGCGGGTCTCAGTAAAACACAGATTCGATCTCTCAAGAAGGGTGCAGGCATCAACAACTCCAAGACCAAACTGCAAAAGAAGGCACAGCAATTACTCAAGCCATGTCTGTACAAAAAGCGCTAATAAAGCATCGTTTTATTATTACATTCTTCGTCGTTCTCCCTTTTGTGTCTTTTTCTTTTCCTTGTCCTGTTCCTTGTCTTTCTTTTGCTTGCTTTGTAGCATGCGATTACGCTCCTTTTCTTTATCAGCTGCCTTTTTCAATTCTTCACGACGCGCCTGTTCCTTTTCCTTGACAATGTCGGCATTGCGATTAGCAGCAAGTAATGGATCTAATGGGTGAATGTGTGAGGAGATGGTTCCTGAGTACGGTTGATTAACGGTTGCCATGGTTACCTGCAACAGGCAATGTCTTTCCTCTACGTCTATCTCTAGGTGTCAATTCTGTAGGTTCTTCCTTTTTGCTCTCATCATCACTGCCGTCAGCGACGTATCCATATTGTTGCATTAATTTGTCTCGTGCCTCTTTTTGCTCCTTGGTCAACTGCTTTTGCGCTGTACGAAGCGATACATTCTCTTCCTGCTCCTTTTCTGCTCTGATGCGTCTCTCTTCCTCGCGTGCTTTGGCGTCTTGGATCAGCTTGGATTTCTTCTCCTCTGCTTCCTTTTGCTGGTTTTCATGAACTTGTTTCCAATCCTTTAGCAGGTGGTTGATCAAATTCTCGGTATCTTTGTCCTAGCTCAAGATCAGCTTTTGTGCTTGGTTAGGTACAGATATATCAAGACTTACAGTGGCTTCTGACAGGAATTCAGATATAACCTCTCGTTTCTCATCCTCCTCCATGGACTCGTCTTCAATGATGCCAGTAATGTATTCTGCAATGTCATCGTCTGCAGCATGGCTGTTTGTTAGCACATGTAGATGTTTACGCTGCACACATCAAGTTACCCTTCAATTCGATGAGAGCCAATTGCTCGGTTACTTTGTCGACCACACTCATGTTGAACTGTTTTTTAACAAGATGATGATGATGATGATACCACAGTGCTACCTCGTTGAAAAACTCGCTATAAATATTTTTTTTTCCCTTCTCCTGTGACGTTGGAGCACACCTCTTTTGCATGTCTTTCAACAAGAAATCAAACGACGACTTTACCAACAGAGTCAACAAACTGCTATCCAAGGACGATGGTTCTAGAAAGGAGACGTAGGTATTAGTAACATGAGCGAGCAAAGCAAGGTTTTTGATGCAGAAAGCGTATAGAGATGAAGAACTAGCCAGCAGATTCACCAGCGTCTTCTCCTCGCCGCCCATTGCAAATCAGCAGAGCTATCATATACCTGATCATGCGTACGGCGACGATATCGACAGAGAGGTAAGACTGGATGCGTTATACCATCATACGAGCCAAAGATACATGGTGTCTTTTTTCACAGATTGAAAAGATGCTCCAAGACAGCGACGAAGAGGAGGATGCTATCGACGATTACATTTACGGTGTGTTGGGCGATAAAAAGGACATGGTGCAAGACAAGATGGATGGCTTTCAAAAGGCATTGATGGGCGACAATGACCCGTTCAGCGGTACGGATGAGAGTGACGAATTGATCAAGAAATTGCAGCAAGAAAATGCCTTGGATGCTAAATACGAGCAGTTTACAAAGAAGAGGGACGAGGATCTGGAGAAGCGATATCACGCACTCAAGAAGGATGCGCCAGATACAACAACAGCAGCAACCTATGATGGCAGCAGTAAACCCAAAGGGTCTGTTCCAAAGCCACTGACAAGCACAGACCTGCATGATGAGATTGATGACTGGTGTTGTAAGTAGAAACATTCCATAGTAGATGCGCGCAGGGCCTCATTCATGGATCCACTACAGGTATTTGCAACGACGATGCCACTGTCGAGTGCTTGGGATGTGAGGATGACAACAAGTATTGTAAAGAGTGCTTTTTTCATACGCATCGAAGCGAATCTGCAGACTATGAAGCGACCAAACACCAAAGCAGGCCATATCAAGTAAAGACATAGTAGTAGTAATAGTTTTATTGAGCTGGCTGTTGTTGCTTGGTGGTTATATCAAGGATAATGCTCTGGCATGATTTTGCGTAAAACACCTATACCAACGCCATGAATAAAGAGCCCTGCCCCAGTAATGCTCTTTTGCACTCTTACCGTCTAGGATGAAGGATGTCAACCCCCAAATTTGCTTTTCGCCTTCAATGTGATCTGGCACCTTGAACTCGGTATATGTCATCTTGCTCTCACGGAACTTCTTGAGCTGTCGTACTTCTGGCTGTATCAGATAGTCGACGGGCAATGTGAACACGCTCGACACTTCATCAGGGTTGAATTTCGTGAGGTCCACTTGATCCTTGATGAACCCCACATAGGGGTACACTTTGAGGGAGCCTGTTTTGTTGGGCAGTGCTGAATAGCAGCCCAGGATATCTATCGATTCAGCGTCTATGCCAATTTCCTCCTTTGTCTCTCTCAGTGCTGTAAATTGTGTTGAGGGATCGCTTTCATCTAGCACACCATGTCAGCGTCTTGCCATTTCTAGCATCCGTGTGTTCCTTTACCTGTTTTGCCACCAGGAAAACTAGATTCAGAAAACATTAAGACTTGCTTGTCAAGATGGACTGTGTACACACACACAAAAGACTCACCTAATCTCGCCACTATGCGTTCTCATGTTGATGTTTCTTACTGTGAAAAGAATGCTAGGCTTGCCTTCAACGACACATAATGGAACGAGCACAGCTGCATCCTTCACATTTGGCTTATAATTCAGCTTGAATTTAGGTGAATTGAGCAGCCTTTTTGAGAACAGCGACAGTGTGGTTGTGTCAAAAGCGATTGGAGCCGAGCGAGATAGCATTATTGAAGTGAAAAAAGAGAATAACGAAATGCTGTTTTCTTCTGTATTCATTTGGTGCTGGTTTTCAATGTAAATTAGATCCTCCTCTGTCTGCGTGGTAATGGCATTTGTAATGTCCCTTTTTCCCACTTTCACCCGATGCTTCAGCCTCAAAACGGGATGAAAACAGCACAGGGTCGGGTTCTTTTGCCTTTTCTTTATGCCAGTATACCCATTTGAATAGTCAAACGAGACAGCATCATGTTGTGAATATGGGTGATTTCATTTTAAAGAGAGTGTACAGCATGAAATGGAGCTGCTTGGGGGCTATAATAGCGCCTGACACTGTATATAATGCAAAAAGAATGCTCAGTTTGGCAGTTCAAGTGTATACCGATTTGTTGAAAATAAAGGTATAGTAGTTTAAATGCTAGTTATCAAATGCTTTATGTAATTTAGATGAACAGATGAAAGACATGGCAACAGGATGACATTTTGATGGATAGGATATTGAAATAATCAATGGTGAGGCAAAGAATGGATTCAGGATGAATTTAGTTCTTTACAAGAGGCATTAGCTAGCTTCAGCATTGTAGAGTTGATGAAACGGCTTCATATATTTTGGCATTGGGAACTACTGTTATTCAGTATGTGCAAATTTCAAGGCAACATGGAGATTGGAGGAGTCTTGAGATGTGTTGAAGTGTATCATAGCAACCATTATTTCTGCGTGAGAGACATTGGAGAAATACTCGAGCACACTGCTCGTGTCAAACATGGTGTTGGTAGCGCGGCAATCACAGCCTTTGACCCATGGTAGCACCAGCTATTTCACAAGCAAATAGGATCTACTGCCACTATTGCCTATCAGATGATGATGTTTACAACAAAACGCCTTATTAAGAACAATGTTTTGGATTGCCCTTTACTACTGTTACTTGATGGATGCAGTGTCAATGTATAAAATTGAGATGAGGGGGGCATTTACTTCTTTTTTCCTTTATTACTCTCTCTCTTTCCTATACCATGGTGATATACTTCCCTGTCTTTCGCAACCAGATTGTGCACTCCCTGAATCCGTATATACACAAATACTGTGGATGTATACATCTGCGCATGGGAGCCGCTCTGTCGTGCATTATTTGGATGGTAAATATGATGCCACACACACACATGGCGAGGATGAATGTAGGCTTAAAAAAAAAGAACACTAGGGATTATCGCTGTATTTCGCCATCATCTCGTTTCAAGCCAAGAGTCGTGAGTAATAGATGAGAATCAATTGTATTGTAACAGAAGGCTAAAGACTTTATTAGCCTTCTATTCGTATATAAACACAACGGCTATCTACATATTTGGAACAATCAACCTCGTATTCTTTGGCATTGCTCTGGGCACATTACTTCCAATTTACTTTGTAAGAATCTGCCCTTATTACTCGTCGTCATTGTCGCTTGTATCACTCACACTAGCAGTGGATTTATTTTAGAAATCATACCATGGCATCAAGCGAGCCACCCTGTTCATCTTTGTAGCGCTCGCTTTTCTGCTGCTTGACATGCTGATCAACACCATCCTGTTCATTGTGGATAGAGACAACTATGTGAATTGGTGCATTAGATCAGCCTCGCTCAACCTCAAAGTCATCCTGCAGCAAGTCGATGGCAGCAGCGATCCACAGGCACCCTCGGCAACAGGCTTCAGCACAGAGATGGGCGATTTCTACAATTGCAGCAGGACCTGGGAAGACGAGCTCAAGTTCTCCATCATGATGACTATTGTGATGATCATGGTCTATGTAAGCTAAATACACGTATGCTTGAGTAATGCTAGACAACTAACAGCAACCCAAATTCAGTCGTACTGGGCCATCAGCCTGCACTCGTACAGCCACAAGCTTCGAATTGACCTGCGTGTGATGATGACCCAAAACATGAACAACACACGGTTACCTATGATGATGCCCGCTCAGGGAGGTCCGATTGTTACTGGAGCAGACATTATGCTTCAATAGAAGAAATAAAATGTGCATCTTCTCTTTACAGCGAACCTGTGCAACACCACACAACACACCCAAACAAGACTAGTTCCTTTTTTATACGCAAAAAAAAATATGATCTGTGTTGTTGCTCATCGATCTTTCCTTCTTCTTTTCCCTTTTTCTCTTTCTGCATTTTTCTCTCTCTCTTCTACTTTTTGTAAACCAAGCGCGCGGAATGGCCTCATTTCACAAGTATTCATCGCCATCATCCGCATCGCCGAGTAAAGAAAAGAGCGCCAAAAAGGCGTCCAGCAACCCGAATCCCAAATCGCCGTTAGATCGACCGCTTCCCAGGGCACCTCCCCCTGGAAATTTCAATGTGAATTATGATACGTTCCAAGTAAGGATACCCAATTACGTTTTTGGAAAGGCCATTGAGCTTGCTGGAGCAGGTGGGCTGATGGCAGTCAGCGTTGGAAAGAGGTAGTGTGTGCCGGTTGCTTGTGTGCCTGTATTGTACAGCAGTTGATTGAATTTCGTTTCCAGAATCAAAGATAACAAGATTGTGCTCGCAAAGATCTCGCCTCATTCCGTCCGATTGGAGCGAGAGTACTATGTGACAAAGCGACTGTACTCGCTGCCGGGCGGCACCAAATACGTGCCCAATGCCATAGAATACGTCTCGCTGGTGCAGGACGGCCTGGCAGCGCTGCTCTACACCGACATCCAGCCCAACGACTACCTGTATTTCGAGCAGTGCCAAAAGACCAACTACTTTACACTGCACTCGCTGACCCTGATGACCAACAATTACGATGTGTGGGGCCAGGACGTCCTGCCAATACCCAAATGCAACGACATTACGCTGGATGTCTTTCTGACTTTTGCCGTTGAATGCTGTTCGGCTCTCCAATTCTTACATGAGAATGGTGTAATCCACGGCGAATTGCGACCATCAGCCTTCCACTGCAGATCCGACGGGCAGGGCAACATCAGCACAAAGGTCTGGAACTTTGGCGGCGGGCTCAACTCGTACGAAGAGCTGCTGCTCACCAGCTCACGATGGCGATCGTTCATGTCCAACGAAAACAGCGCAGCAGGCAGCAACACACCTGCCTCGACAACGACCTCCTCCTCGGCTGCCTCGACCATCCCCACACCGCCCCCGCCTCCTCCGCTGTCGCTTCAGCAATCGTCCAACTACTTTCAAAACAACCCTTACTTTAATCACAAAACGAGCCACCACAGCAGCACGTCTAATGCATCCACACCCAACTCGAGTCGATTTTACTCGCCCAAAGAGTTCCAGACATCGCTTGTCTATGTCAGCCCTGAGCAGACCGGCAGAACATCCAATGCGCTGGATCACCGGGCCGACCTTTACTCGCTGGGCATCATGTTCTTTGTCATCCTGACTGATCGAAATCCTTTTGCCGGTACAGCCATGGACATCATCCACGCCATCTTGTCCAAAAATGTGCCTCTTGTACATACCATTCGAAGCGACATACCGCCCATCATCAGCTTGATCATCGACAAACTGACCCGAAAGACAGTAGACGAGCGATACGACAGTGCCTATGGATTGAGAGAGGACTTGCTCGAGTGTCAAAAGCGACTAGAAAACGATAATCCGGAAGAGGTAGCTATCAGACGGAAACAAACAGCATTCGGCAAAATGTTGCACTTGTATGTATATTAACTTGTTGTTGTTGCTGGCTCCGTGTATAGAACTTGGTCTACTTTCCCTTGGGCCTAAGAGACATCAACCCAGTCTTCAAAGTCTCGGACAGCATCTACGGCCGAAACAAGGAATCCGAGCTGATCAGCTCCATCATTGAAAGCACCTACAATCTGCACCAACAGCAAAAGAAAAAGGCCAGCAACCTGCCAAAGACCAACAACAAGAGCGTGCCTGAAGACCTCAGCGTCTTGTCAGCGTCCGATTCTACGACGACCTCCTCTTCCATGTCAGCCAACAGCATATCCTCGTCCATTACAGAGAAACCCGACACGGCTGTGCAAGAAACCAGTGCATTGACCGAGGCAGACAACCTGCTACGAGTCAACTCATCGACATCACTTGATCACACCAGTTGTGAGGTCATTGTGATAAAGGGGCCAGGTGGTATAGGTAAATCGACGCTCGTGTCCACCCTGAATGTACAGGCACGCCACTGCGGATACACTGCATCCGCCAAATTCGACAAGAACCAAAAGAGACCCTACAATGGATTACTGCGCTGTCTCTCTTCGATTCTGCGACAATTGCTGACTGAATCAGAGCATGTGATCCGAGAGTTTTACAGCGACCTCAAGCACAACCTCGGCCCCCAGTTCAGCAACGTGCGATTGATGGTCAATATGGTGCCTGAATTGAAGCCCATCTTGTACGATTACAGGGAGAGAATCAGCCTTTCTGACGACGATGATGCCTTGACCAACATTTTGAACACAGAGACACGATTTCACTCGGTATGTATGCGTATAGCACATGCTGCGACAATGTCACTGACAGTGCCTATACCCAGGTCTTTCTCAACATTATTCGCACCATTGCAAGACGAAAACTATTGACTTTGGTAAATGATATCATATTGCATGAAGCGGGAGGTGGGAGGGGTTCCTGATTGTTGTCTGTACTTTCTTAGTGCTTGGATGATTTACAAGAAGCAGACGAAGCCTCCATTCAGCTGATTAGCGCACTTATCTACTCTAGAACTACAATGCTGGTTATTTTAACGTTTAGAGATGGAGACGAGACACCGCAAAAAGTAGTAGACATACTGGACAAGTGCGCTAGTCCAGTGACCACCATTCAGCTTGTGCCGCTGGGCAGAGAAGGCCTCAAGGAACTCGTGCTGGATACATTCTACAACTCGCACAGGTCATTCACAGCATTGCAGTACCACCAAGTAGAGCAGGAACAGCAGCAGCGCACCGAGACCATCATGCCGCTTGTCGACATTATCTACAACTGGACGCGAGGCAATCCCTTCTACGCCAAGCAGTTCCTCAAGACCATGAAGCGAAACGACGACATTTGGTTTGACTGGACAGCCAAAAGCTGGAAGTTTCGACTGGACAATATCAAGAAACTGTTTGATAACAAGCCACTACCACCCTCCAAGAAGGCCTCCTCCTCCTCCTCTGCTGCGAATCATGCGACCGAGGTGTCGTTGTTTAGTCCTGGTGGATCGCAACAGCAACAACAGCATCAACAGCAATATCACAATCCAAACCAGTCTATATTCGATGTGCGCAATCTCGTCTCTCACTTGCGATCACTGGACCTCAGTGCACAGTACTTTTTAATGTGGGCAAGCTTAATAGGTCACGTCTTTAACTTTCGAAGAATCAAATGGCTCATGATGGCCACAAGTACAGGCAGCGGTAGTAGTGTTGGCGATACATCAGATGAAAACAGCAGCATAGCAAGCTCCGGTAGCAATAGCAACAGTAGACCCTACACAACATCCAACGATGAAGCAGGCAGTGTCAAGAGCCACCCTCGTACCAATCCCACATCGCCTGTAGTCTTGCCAATCAGTAGCAACAACAACAACAACCCTGTGCTCACCTTTGAAGAGGAAGAAAAGAGGTCTAATCAAGCCATGCTGGGTCTGCAAATTGCCCTGAACGAGGGCATCATTCAGTACAAGGCAGGCAACGACTTTCACTTTATCCACGACCGTTACTATCAAGCCGCCTCCCTGTTGATTGTCGATCCCTCACAGAGAGAAAACATGCATCTCAAGATTGGTCAGATGTTGATGATGGAAGAAGAGGAGGTGGAGGAGGACGACAATGTGTTTCTGACAGCAGACCATCTTGTCAAGAGTGCCGGTCTCATCAAGCTGATTGACAAGCGCAAATGCTATCGCGACGTGCTCGTCAAGGCGGGCAACGAAGCCACGCTGTCGGGCGCCTTGCAGATATCAGCAACCTACTACCAGTGTGCCCTCTCGTTGCTGGATCAAGACATTGAAAAGAGATGGCAGGACGGCCCTGACACGTCCTTTTTAGAGACGCTGGCCATCTACATGAAGATTCTGGAACTCAAGATGCTCAACACCAATGACATGAATAAGGCGACCTATACCCAGCAAAAGGAAGCACCAGCCTCTTTAAAGGGCAATGACGAAGCCGTAAGCACCAACACGTTGATCATACACGACGACATGCGGGACAGCATGGTCAGGCAAATCATGGACCACACACACGACCTCCCCTTTGAGAGAGCTCAAGCATGGCGCATTCAGGCACGCATCTACTTTCAGCAATCTCAGTATCGCAAGGGCATCTCCAACATCTTGCAGGGCTTGGAGGAACTGGGCATTGTCGTGGACACCAACATCACCGAGGAAAAAGTGCTGCAATACTACCAGATTGTCAAATCGGCCATCACAAAGCCTGGTTTTGACATTTTGATGAAATCAGGGCCCTGTCAGAACACCAAGCAGATTGCCATCATGACACTGCTGAACGAGGCGTGCACAGGCGCCTACTGGGTGAACCCTATCCTGGTCGACTTTTTCGCCCTCAAGCTTTGTGAGCTCTCACTCAAGTATGGATACACGTCGGCCAGTGGAGGAGGCTTTATTTGGGTGGGCTGCACTGCGACGCGAGTGTCTGAATTCACCTTTGCCGCTCAACTGGGTAAATTTGGCATGGCTCTCAGTGAGAAATACGCAGGAAACTCTGAAATTGCGCGCGCCATTATTGTGCATCATGCCATGCTGGCTCAGTGGACCGGTGTGCACGTGAGAGAGTATATCTATCAGTATCAACGCGCCTACAAGTATGCTATTGCTGGCGGTGATCAGGTAAGCACCATGTAATCATTACTATGCTAGACGCAACAAGGAAAAAACTGATCCTGCTGTCTTTTTAGCTCTTTTCTTCCATGGCTCTGTTCCATGTGGCGACTACCTTGTACTGGACGAGCTGCAACCTATCCGAGCTTCGTTGGCATTTGAATCACTCCATGGAGGAATGCAGTAAAGGCAGTTCCAAGGATGTGTGGATTCTCAACATTTCATTGTGGCGATCTGTGCTTGTTTTCCAAGGAAAGACCGACATCACCATGGATCCGGACAAGATGATGAACGACCCTGATAGCAGCTTTGACGAGCCTTCGTTTGTGGAGGATCTCAAGAGCCAAAGTGTCAATTCTGGTAATCCTCTCAACTGGCATTACAGCTTCAAGATGATTCTGCTGTTCCATTTTGGCTTTACACAGGCTGCGTCCGACTTGGGATTCAAAATTTTTGATAATTCAGTGAATGAAGCAGTGTAAGTGACGGGAGTGTAGCACGCATGGAGCTGTATCTCACGCTTTACAACCACTTACATAGCCACCGCCATGTTGGTATCGCCATGTACTACCACTGCATTGCCATTGTCGAGTCGCTCAGAGACCCTCATCTTGAGCCCAGCACGAGAGAAAAGTACGAAAAGCAGCTCTACAAGAACGAAAAGAGGCTCAATGAGCTGGCCACTCATTCTGAGGTCAACTATCGCATGTACCATAAAGTGGTGGTAAGTGTAAAGAATGCATCTGCAGCCGTACACATCATATTCATCTATACCTTACTCGTAGCAAGCGCAAATATCCACATTGGACATGAGCAACATGAACAAAACACTGAGCCTCTACAACGAGGTCATGGAACTCGCACTCAAGGGCAACTGGTACTCGTTCCTTGGCCTGACATTTGAACTTGCATCCGAACACTACATGCGTTGCGGCCTTACTATGCTGGCGATACCCACATTGTCCCGGTCTATGGAGTTTTACGCTCGGTGGGGCGCCTTTGGTAAAGTGCAATATCTCAAGAACAAGTACAGCGCCGAGCTGGAGAGCCAAACAGTGGCAGGCAAGGAGGAAGCGTCCGTGCAGACGGACGATGTTATTGTGGGATTGACCACTACCGTCGTGGACAAGAATTTTAGTATCTGGGACAACAATAGCAGTGATGAAACAAGTGCAGGCTCCTCCTCCCTCAAGGAGATGTATGGCAACGACGACTCTCAACAGCAACAGCAGCAACAACAGCAACAACAACAGCAGCAGCATCATCATCAGCAGCAGCAACACCAGCGCCATATGGGCGTAGGCACAGGTGGAAACAACGAGTCTTTGCTGAGCAACAATATGGCTTCAGAAGACGTTAATGTCGTGCGAGAAGACACGCTGTTCTCCTTGGATATGGTGGATTTGACCTCTATCATCAAGAGCTCGCAAGGTATTGTTTGCCATGATCATGTCAGCTTCACTTATTTACTCTGTGTGCTATATAGTGATATCCAACGAGATGAATTCGTTTGACGAACTACTGAAAAAGATGATGGGTATCATCATGGGCAATTCAGGTGCAGAATCGGGTGCAATCATCATCAAGGAAGGCGTATTCGGCATTGCTGCCTATTCCGTGCGAGCGACTGACACTTGCCAAACATTCGAACCACCTCTTGCTCTGCGCGATGACGATGACAAGATATCCACGTCGATTGTGCACTACGTAATCCACACACACGCCAATCTCTTCATCTCCAACGTAGAAGGCGACCCGCGTTTCAACACTGGCGACGGCGGCATGAAGAAGGGCGCTGTGATCTGCATGCCCATCATGCACAAGAGCACTCTGGTCGGCGTGCTGTATCTACAGGCCAACCTGAACGCCTTTACGCACAAACACGCCAATGTGCTGGCTCTGCTATGCGACCAAATCGGCATCTCCATCACAAATGCCCTGCTGTTCAAGTCTGTGCAAAAGGCAACCAGGGCCAATGCGCTCATGATTGAAAGCCAACTCAAGGCGCTGGAAGAAGCGCGTGCCAGCAGAGAACAGGCATTGCGCGCGACCAAGATGAAGTCCAACTTTTTGGCCAACATGTCGCATGAGCTGCGCACCCCGTTCTCTGGTTTCTACGGCATGATTTCCTTGCTGAGCGAGACGCGTCTGGACGTGGAGCAGCGAGAGTTTGTGTCGATTGCCAAGCAGAGCTGCGAAATGCTGCTACACATCATTGACGACTTGCTGGATTTCTCTAAACTGGAGGCGCACAAGGTGAAGCTGCTGCATGGCCTGTTCTACATTGAAGATCTGATTGCGGACCGCATGGAGCTGCTCATCACGCTGGCTACTAACAAGAATGTCGAGTTGACCTATTTTATCGACCAAGACGTGCCCTCCATCATCTTTGGCGACGGTAACCGCATTGGCCAGATATTGATGAACCTGATTGGCAATGCCATCAAGTTTACGCATCATGGCGAAGTCGTGGTGCGATGTTCCATTGACAAGGACAGCAGTACTGCACAGAAAGAGCCTGACGACATGACGCTGAGCATATCTGTCCAGGACACTGGTATTGGCATGTCGGACGAAGAGATCAAGGGCTTGTTCTTGCCCTTTAGTCAAGTAGATGGTTCCACAACAAGGTAGAAAAAAATCTGTAGGAAAGGGGACGCTTAACTGTGGAAAGCTAATCATTGCAATAGAAACTTTGGCGGCACTGGCCTCGGCTTATCCATCTGCTTGCAGCTCGTCAAACTGATGCACGGTGAGATTCATGTGGATTCAGTGGTCAACAAAGGATCCACCTTTACGTTTACCATCCAAGTCAAGAACGGTGATACGGTCGCGAAAACGGATGCCAGTTATGATGCACGCAACTGCTCCATCAAGGAACTGCAGCTACAGCTTGGCCAGCCGCGTATGCTGATTGTTGGTGTGGAGCGCGTCAAGTTCATGATCCAGTCATTCATACCTTGGGTCCAGCATTTGGAGCATAAGAACTCTGTGTCAGAGGGCATTGACGCTGCCTTGTTCAGCGCCAGAAACGGTGCGCCATATGACGGTATTGTGCTTGACTCGCCCAAGCCTGAAGACTTGCTGTCCTTGATCAAGCACATTGAGGAAACCCCTGCTCTCAAGGATATGCGCATCCTAATACTGCTTGCACCCACAGTCGACAACATTCGCCGTCATTTCGTTCAGAGCACCGTGTCAGCACGCAATGACGATAAGGATGCTACCTCGCCCTCAGCAAACACCTCAACAGCACCTGCCAGCAGCATCATTGGCGACCAGTTGCACCATCACCACGTATTCCATCCTCTGGTCACTCGACTCTCCAAGCCTATTCGCACTGTGAAGCTCTTGAACGCGCTTGTCAAGGTGCTGTCTAAAACCACCGTGGTGATTGGCACGGATCCAGGCGAAAACAACACACTGCTGGCCCTCACAGATATACCTGCCTCCTCCACCTCGTCAAAGACAGATGCTACTACTGCGGGATCAGACATCAACAACAGCAGCCAAGTGCTCGGCACTGGGCTTGTGCAAGAGATTGCGCCTGTGCTTGTAACACCTCCCTATTCAAGAAAGGATCATGAGGGATTCTCACCAGAGGAACTAGCGCAATTCAAAGGCCAAAAGATCCTGGTGGCCGAAGATAACTTTATAGCGCAACGACTGATTGTGAAGCAGCTGAATCGATTAGGGTTTATCGTCGAAAAATGCAATAATGGCTTTGAGTGCTTTGATACCTGGAAGGCAAGAGGGCCTGGCTACTTTTTGCTGGCGTGGATAGACCATCATATGCCTGGTTGTGATGGATTAGAGGCGACTAGGAAAATTCGTGCCTACGAAAAGGAAATGGAATTTAGCCCTACATTGCCGATCATTGCGTTAACAGGTAAGATACAGATGGCATGCCATTCGCTGTATACTCATTTCTCTATTTATCAATCGCAGCCGATATTCAATTGACTGCACAGACAAATTGCCTGGATGCAGGCATGAATGATTATGTAACCAAACCCTTGATGCAGAAAGATCTTGCAATGATTTTGAGAAAATACTGCCTGTAAGAACCTTATGCACATCATTATAGTAGAAATTTTATTGAGTAGTTTGGTACCTTGTTATTATTTGATTTTGTCCATAAAATTCATTGGGATTATACAATTATTATCAAAAATGTATGGCTTTCAGGATTGCCATTGTCAAAATTTAAAGTATGTTGTGTGGTATATAGTATAATTCATCGTTGTTTTCGCAATTGATGAATCAGACCCAAGTAGAAGGTTACGCTCTACTGCCTCCAGTAGCTGTGGGCTCATCCACGGCACGACGCTTTCTACTATTCGGCTTCCAGGTTTTATCTTGGTGCACAGACATGACATCTTGCGTCTTCTCCAGTATTTCCATCCATAAGTCCAGTAATGCATTTGTCTTGTTGACACTGTCTGTAAATTGATGTATCTTATCGCTTGACTGATCAAAATTCTCCATCACGCTCTCTATGCTTCGATTTATTGCTTTCACTGCTTCGTATTCTGCTTTGCACTTTCGGTTTTCTTCTGGTGTCAAATGAGGATCTTCAGAAGGTGGTTCTTCTTGGTTTGTGGGTATCGCCAATATGGTGGAGCGTCTACTGCTTATACCAAGCAAGCGATTATGACGATTATTAGGTACTGATGCAAGCGGTGCTTCTACACGGTTGATTTCTTCTTCATTCATGTTGAAATGATGTAAGTATCGAGTAAAAAGGAAAAGCTCTGGTATCATTTGCATTCAAGAAGCGCTCTCTGTAGACATCCTGGTTCCTGTAACGCGTCTCAATGGCGTGTAGTGAGCCTGTTTTAACTATTACCGCTGTTGCGCTGCACTTGAAATGTACCTTGCACAAGCATAAGATATGGGATTTGAGTCATTAAATCAAGCAAAAATGACATGCCATCCTGTCATGATACATAGCATCTTGGCATCCAGCTATCTGGACTACCGATACAATCAAAACGGTATATTTTGTCATTTTGAAATGATTTATCTTTTTGAAAAATATAACCTCCTAGAGGTATCTGATTTAGCAACCATTGTGGATGATATTCAAGAAAACAGAAAAAAGTTGTCCATCGATGCTCAACTGGATCTCCTTCTCAAAGCCAAAACCGTGGGTCCTGTCAAAGCAGCTGTAGTACGTGGTATTGAAAATCTGTAAATATATGAATAGGGGGGAGAGAGAAAGAAGAAAGCATGCCGACTATACTCCCTCCCTCCACATAGTGTGGTCAAACTCCCTACCCGAGAAGTTGTTGACATGGATTTCATTGGAGAAACTGAACAATTACGATCAGCTTACTTTGATCCCAT
Organism: Mucor lusitanicus; assembly: GCA_010203745.1. Taxonomy (NCBI): domain Eukaryota; kingdom Fungi; phylum Mucoromycota; class Mucoromycetes; order Mucorales; family Mucoraceae; genus Mucor; species Mucor lusitanicus. The sequence continues at coordinate 562,538 of JAAECE010000003.1, read as the reverse complement.
GCTGGCATCCTCTCGAACCCTGGGCAAATACGAATGATATCCGCCCTGACGACGCTGTCATTTTCACTATCGTTTCATCAAAGTATGGCCGTCCTTTGGGCTTTGGCGAGGTGAAATCAGTTAACTCTTCAACAAAAAAGCACTTACTCTGTATGGGCACCCTTCGCCTAGCAATATTATGCAAAGACGCTATTGTTCTTTACTGTCAGGATGTCTGTTTTGCCTTTCAAATCAACGGTATTCACTAACAGCATTATTAACCTTCCCTAACTCCTTGGATAACCTTGATACACTGACAACCAAGAAGAATTTATGCACATTGGCGCGAGTCAGTTCCTCGTTTTGGAACAACAGTATGAACCTGCTCAAATCGCCTATATCTCTCCTCACCTAGTAGTTTACCCATCTCTACTCTGTATCAATCGATTGACAAGTCCCACAACAAGAGTATCGGCACAACATCCCGTTATTGGCATTCATATCATCACTTCCTCTTTCATTATATCAATCTGAATCATGTATTGATTATGTAAATACCTTGGGATTCTATTCTTTCAAAGTATTTTGTTCATAGTCCTTTTGAGACAAATCATGTTTTTGAGTTAAAGGACATTTCATATGCTCAAAATGACAAAATTTACCGTTTCCACTGTACAAGGTTCAAATCCTGAAAGCTTGAGGGATTTTCTTTTGTTTCGCGGTTTCCGGAGATAAATATGACCATAACATTTGAGGGATAGCTAGTAGAGCCCAATGAAATGAAGTAATAGACCCATTGCAGGATGTTGAGTCATAGACCATCTTTCCAACAATGCTGGTACTCCGAAATTCTGAAATAGACACCACGAAACGTGCATCCCACTGATGCTAAGCTACATACATGAGCTCACTGACAAGATCAATTGATAAGCTAGACTTATCATCATGGAATTTTCGTGAGTTTTCCAATGTTCCTGGGTTTCAAAGGATGTGATTTCTAGCTTTCGACGACAAACGAGATCAAGAAAAAAAAAGCCTTCTAGTCGATAAGATTATCATTTGAACATCAGCACGATGCTTGTAACACTGTAACCCACACATGTTCCAATGTTTGCCGTGTACATTTCATTTCACCGTGAGAAATAACATGTCAAAATGGAAAACAGCAAAATCGAGATATTTTTTCGACATCTTTTATAGAAATAAGCTTTGCAATATTGACAATTAAAAAAAAGACTAGACAGTCGATTTCAATCAGCAGACAGGGTAAAAAGGAATATTTGGAAAGGATTTGTGATTCTATGGTATGCCATGAGCATTTGACATTCCGTTTTTATCGTTCTCAATAGCTTAACGTTTATCCTAAACAACTAAAATGACTCACACGCATGTAAGGTATTGAGAGTGGCATTTATAGCCGAAATGCGTCAACATGTACATGTAGTTGAAATTCTAGGGTTTTATCAAAGTGAACTTTCCATGTCGTTTTGCCCGCCCCGTCCGCCGCTGCCGACGCTCCCATTATCATCATTTAAGAAAGATTTTTTTCTTTTTTTTTAAAATGAAGAAAATTTGTTTCAGTTAGTGATGGTACTATAAATCAGAGCTGCTAATCAAAAAAATTTTCGCCTTCTTTTCCACTTTTTGTTTGTTGAATCAAATCGAAAAAGAAATCGACATCTTACTCATTCAATTCACTCATTCTCTCCACAAGTATGAAAGATCAGCTTGATCCAAGATTTGATGATCTTCGACCCGCTGAATCATCCTCAAGTTCAGCAATCTCATTAGGCGGCGGCCGCATGGAGAAGAGAAACTCCATCACATCTGTGGAATCAGGCGTCATGACAAACGATAGCGTTTCTGTCGAGAGTGATGGCCCCGTTGTTGTGCCTCACATGGGTCTGATCAGTAGTTGTAATATGGTAAGCTGACATGTGTACAATCGAGAGAGACAGCACCTGAGACTAATTGATCTGCTGCGTAGATTGTAGGCCTCATCATTGGCAGTGGTATCTTTGCCTCGCCTGGTCCTGTCACATTGAAGGTAGGAGCTGTGGGTTCTTCCTTGGTTGTTTGGGCTGTAGGCGGTATTCTCAGTATGATCGGTGCTCTCTGTTATGCTGAATTGGGTACAATGATCACTAAATCAGGTGGTGAATACCAATACCTGAAAGCATCTTATGGTCTCTGTCTTGGTCTGACCTTCAGTTGGGCCAATCTCTTGCTCACCAACCCTATCGGTACTGCTTCCATTGCTACAGTGTTTGCTCAGTACATTATGGAAATGGCCTACTTCAATCCTGAGGATCCCAATGGCGAAGATGTCGTCATGCCTGATTATGCCATCAAGCTTGTTTCCATTGCCTGTATCTGGGTTGTGGTGTTCTTCAATGCGTTTGCTAGAAAGGCAGGTGCTATGGTTGCTAATGTGTTTACCGCTGCCAAATTGCTTGCTTTGGCAATGATTATCATTATTGGTTGGGTATGGCTTGGCAAGGGTCATACCGAAAATTTCCAGAACGCTTTTGCCGGCAGCTCCACAAATGCTCTCGACTACGGTACTGCCATGTACATGGCTCTCTTTTCTTACAATGGTTGGAACAACTTGAACTATGGTATTGCTGAAGTCAAGAACCCTCAACGTACGCTGCCCCTTGCCATTACCATTTCCTGTATCCTTGTTACCATGGTGTATGTCTTGGGTAACATTGCTTACTTTGCTACCTTGCCCGTAGCCACTGTTGCTACTTCATCCACTGTCGCTATGCAACTCGGTATGGTTGCCATGGGCAAGGGCGGTGCCTATTTCTTTGCTTTGATGGTGGTTTTGTCTACTTTTGGTGCTGTTAACGGTAATGTGTGGGCTGCTTCTCGTCTCGTGATGACCGCTGCCAACGAAGATGCTGTGTTTATGCCTCCTCTCTTTGGCAAGTTGAATGAGAAGCGCGAGACACCCATCCGTGCTCTTATCCTTGTGGGTATTATTGCTACTATTTGGTGTATTCCTGGTGATTTCACCTATCTTGCGAAAATGTACAGTTTCACAGGCTGGCTCTTTTATGGTTTCACCGTCTTTGGTCTGATCTTGATGCGTTTCAAAAAGAAGACCAAGGACTTGCCCAGACCCTTCAAGATTTGGCTTCCTCTTGCCATCTTCTTTGTCATTATCGACATCTATCTTGTTGTTGCTCCTTTGATCGACGCTGGTTCTGCTGGTGTGTATCAATACATTATTTGTATTATCATCGGTTTGTTGGCCATTCCCATCTGGTTTGTGCGTGTGCGTAAGCCAGCCGTTGGTCGCTTCTTATTTGGCTGGATTCCTGGATATCAAGAGGCTTACATTCTTGAGGCTCGTAGAAAGAAGGAAGAACGCAAGATTCGCTTGGCCAATCTTCAAGCGCAAGAGCCTCTTGAAATGCCTGATGAAAAGACTGAGATCTAAGGACATCGTTGTGTGTATTCATCTTTTGGGTTTTCGTATGTATATACTAAAATTTCATTGATGCTCTTCGTCGATACCCCACACGGATGATGTTCTCTGTTTCTCTCTCTCTTTTTTTTCCTTTTCTATACTACTTGTCTTTTAACCTTTCCTTCTCAATGTATTGTACTTTCTTAACTTATAAATAAAACTTTTAATAAACCATCTAGAGGTTCAAACGAATGTTTTTTGTCAGTTTCCTTGTCACTCTATCCCAATTTAACGTGATGTTTAATTTGTTTACACCTGAATTGGCTTGTTTACCACGCTTGCATGAATCAATTGGAATCTGAACCTTCTATCATCTACGTTTTTAGTGCTCCTGATCAAAGTAAGCTTACAATCCCTCCTCACAAACATGTCACATGCTAAAGATGAACAGTACCAAGCTATTCATATAAAAACATTGTTTAAATTTGTATAAAGAAGGCAACTGTCCAAAGCCGACGATGCAATAACTCTAAATGCTACGGCTAAATAATAATAAGGCAGCTGCCCAAAGCAGATGTAATGATTCTAGGTATAAGCATTCTTGTTACTGCATCAACAAGATGCTTCGTTGAAACCAGGATTCCGAGGGATCACAATCCTGACTAAGATAATGACATCCCCTTCAAATGCCAACATATCGAAATCTCAAGTACATTTCAAAGTGAGAGAGTGTCTTCAATAGAAGACAGTCTTTAAATAAGCTGTAAAATAAGCATTCTCATTGTAGTGAAGCTAATGTAACAGCTGGTACAAACACAGACTCTCTTAAAGAAGAGCATATATCCTTTCTTCATATTTCTTTTAATCAGCAAATCTTGCAAAGGCTATGGTTGTATTTTCTTTGCTGGGTTTCTTTGTCTACTCAAAATCATACCGACCTTGTTGTTCCATGTGTGAATATAACAAAGCAGAGAAGACTAATTGGACATCAGATTTTGTTTAATTATACATAGTCAGTGTGTAGTACTATCAAATAACAATAGTTTAAAAACTCAATCAAGTTTGTAGCATCAGTTTTGGTAGATTTACATGGCACTAAAGGTACTTTTCCCAGCCAAATCGTCCGATTTCAACCCTCAATATCTTGTCTTCTAAGCCGTTCTAGATGCTGTGAATAGTGCCAAATGATTGCTATCGATCACCATTCACTTCTTGGACCCTTATCTTGATTTTTTTTGATCAATCCAAATCGATGAAAATTCACGATTTTTCATGAGGTACCCCTCATGGTTTTTGTTAAAAATCAAACGATCGCTATTTTGGAGGCGAAAACGACACTTTTTACTATGATATATATTAAATCAAAATGACCGCACAGATGTAGGGTAACATGTGCAACTGTTATTTTGAACGTTGTATATGCTAAATCTCGACTTTTCCTAGAAAAACTGCTTTTTATATTTTCGCAAAATTCTTTATCTTTTCATTCTAAAAGTATTTTAAGATTGACATCATTGAATGCGCCTTTAAATTCTCCCCTTAAGTTTATTAGAAAGCAGTATACGCTGAGCACACTTTATATAGCTAATTTTAGCAAAAATGTTTACAAATGTCAAATTATATCGATATCGATTCAAAAAAATCATCGCAAAAAAACCATTTGGGTACAGTCACCACAGTGCAAAATGTTCATTGTACACGTCATTCAAATTCCGCGTGCTCTGTGCTGCGGCAGCCTATTGACTGCAGTCACCCTTAGCAACGCGTTTTTATTTTTTTATTTTTTTTTTTCTCGCACTGTTTTTGCACTGCACTGTTTCTATTAAACCATATACTTTTTATTACTATTCATTGAATACAACGACACTTTTGCCAAAAGAAGCATGCTTTTGCAACCACCAGTAGCCAAGACGACACCTTTCAAGTTTGTTACAGTAGGTATCAGCCCATAAGAGCCACCTTTCGCGGTACAATATACAATAGTAATACTAATTACACAGTTTATTTCAGGCCACCACCAGTTCGTTGCAATATATTGATTGTATTTGGTTTGTACTTGGTTTGTATTTGGTTTGTATATTCCCCTTTTTTGGTTGCCATGAATTACATTCAGTCAACCTTTTACTACTTTCTTTCTCGTAATACTGTGCATTCTTTTAGTTTGCTCTATTGCGATTTATTCTTTCCCCCTTTTCTGCACGCAACTGTTTTTCTGTTGCTGTACCATAGTGCTTTGGTGTATCTTTTGATGCACTGTATCGCTGACAGTGCTACTCTATTGTAGAGTAGCCTTGCATTCCTTTTGTTCTTCATCAAGTATTACTTCTTCTGTAATACTGGTGGTATTGTTGGTGTTCTTGCTTCGTATGCGGCAACCACTATACTTTTTTCTTTCTTGTACTCGTCATTTTGGTGATACACATTGCATGTTACCTTTTTGTATGTAACTGTATTGCGATGTTTCTGTTCTTCATCACATTCTAGTGATGCCCTTTTGTTACTTTTCCCACTTTTATTGTTGTCTGAGCCATAGCCCTCTTTTTTCGTTGTGTGGATAAGCCTATCGTTGAAGCACAACTAGATTTGATTCAGAGGCTGGGGGTAGATAGGCTGCCCTCACTTGATTGGTATCACTTACTTGGTGCTAATTGAGAGTCTCAAGCGTTTGCACTATAAGCTGGGGTGTGTAGTAAGGCATATTCTGGCATTTTAGGGGATTTTGATGATAAAATTGTGAAATTACTGTATTTGGCGATGTTTAAAAGTCCGCCTAACCAAAAAACATAGGGAAACCCTCGCAAAAATTTTCTAGGGTCAGCGGCGTTTAAACTAGCTTTTTAAGCGATCTTATTGGCTCAAATTTGGAGACAGCTCAGAGAAATAAAGCATTTGTATTGAAACTAAAAATGTAATTAAAATAGGAAAAGCAACATTAAACATTCAAAATGCATGGTACAAATGGCTTAAGGTGACTACACACGACACCACCATAAGTATTAGACATGATCAAATACATTCACTATCCTGGAAAAAGGAATTTTGATTAAATCTAAGCCTCTTTATAACATCCAACAAGAGTACAATTTTGCATTATTGTATTATTGGTATCAAATCAATCAAAGAAGTCTTCAAATGTCAATCATCTGGCTTATGAGATAAACGTGAACCGATGTCGTCAAATCTTGCTAGGAACACAATTGTGTGGTCAGACTTTAGTTATCTGGACGCGTTGCCGTTGATGGATGATGGTCGATTTTCAAAATAATCTAATTTTGAGCACTGATCTTGACAAGATTCATGAGGAAGGCGGTTAATTACAAGTGTTTAATAGCAATACACTAATAGAGAATCTGTTGAGCAACACTTTAGTTTGGAGTGCAAAGGAATAAATTGTACATCTATACAAGGCACGAAACAAGAAGGTCAATAATCTGGTGATTTCGTTTATTTCTCATTGCAAAAGAACTCGAAAGAACTCAGATGTATATACGCATCCTGGTGAGTATATTCCCTTGCTATTTTACGGTTTATGATAAGAGATGTAGTATAGAAGATTCAATTTGAGGTTATCTAGCGTACAGCAAGAAGTTCTCCTAATCAATATATCAAGAAACAGGCAGTATCAAGACATGATAGATGCGGCCACCTTCCCAGCAAAATCAATTAAGCCTCTAGTGCATGCGATAGGTTCTTCGTATCTCAACAACAACCAGGAAATTAAGGTCGAATCAAGAAAATTGCGTGTTGCTAGTAATGACCAGTGGCACGTTATACATACCTGGTGCGCAGAAATCAAAAAAATGCTTGCTGCTGAAACATTCAATAGACCTATGTATGAATACTGTACCAACAAAACAATCGTCTATACACTATGCTTCTCCTTTTATACTTTGCCGCATCCAAACATGTAAAAACTGACACGCAAACACTTTGGAAACTACTCTAGTACGCCTCTTTGCGTAACTCTGGCATTTTGAATGATACATTGATCGCCAAAGCATGCATGGATCATTTCAAATTTAGAGAGTTGTCTGAAAAGAAAGAGTTCCGGCAATTGCTCAAAACAGGGGTTGAGATGAACGATGCTAACATTGGTGAATAGCTTGACGTTTGCGACAGACGGATACTCGGCATCTCTGCAATATTCTGAAGCTATCCTACGCAAGAAAAACACTATACTCCTGCATTCACCCCGCGATGCCTCTTGCTTATGTATGGAAAATATGTTTTGAAATTTCAATTTACAACCTATACTAGTCGACCCCAAATTTATATCTAACTTATCTCGCTGGATTATCTATCATGATGGCCTGTAATTCTTGTAACTACCGAATTTCGATTTTTGATTGCGGGCAGTAACGTGATCCGTGACATTGTAGAAGGGTATGATATGCTTTTCTCAACCAGAAAATAGACACAGTTTTGCTGTGCAACTCTTCCAATCAAGTCTTTATGTATTGCGTATTTCTATCGAAGCAAGGATGTGGATCGATCCGATAAAGCCAATGTTGTAATTAGCAACATGTCAATTGCGTGGTGAAAGGGCCGCTATAAATAAATGACCACCGCTATTGGCTCAGCCTCAAAGAAATTATCTCAAACAGGCCATTTTTTGTAGAACTGGTTGCTCGACTCTCTTGTCCTTCTTTCTTGATATGAGCTTGCTTTCTTTATCATGAAACTTTCCACAAGTTTTCTACTCCTTACTCTATTTCTAAAAGCTGTATGGACAGCTCCGTTGAATAGCAGCAGCAAAGGAACTATCCGACATTTCTACATTGCAGCGCAAGAAGAGCTATGGGATTATGCACCCATGCACTGGGATAATGTGCGAGATCAGCCTCTTACAAAAGCACCCTCTTCTCTGTATACGACCTATCGAAAAGACAAGCGTATAGGCTCGGTCTATCACAAAGCATTCTACCGACAGTACCGGGATGACTCATTTTCAAATCCTATAGCTCACGATACAGTGCTGGGGAATTTGGGCCCCATCATCCGAGCAGAAGCAGGCGATCAAGTACACATCACATTTTACAACAAGGCTTCTTACCCTCACAGCATACATCCACACACTGAGAATGCTGATACGATGGATCTGCCCGGTCAATTTGTTCAGCCAGGTGACAAATATCGCTATGTTTGGGATATTCCTGCGGATTATGCGTTTCCTGAAAATCAATCCTCTGTGATATGGTCGTACTCGTCAAAATCATCACCTATAGGCGATGTGAATGCAGGCTTGTTGGGCTTGGTAGTCATCTACAAGACTGGGACGCTTGAGTTTCCATCTCCAGGTTCCATGTTTCAGCGGCCCAAAGGCATAGATCAAGAAGTCTTTACGCTGATGACCAATACAGATGAAGCAAAATCAACCTATTACACAGAGTCAGGAGCTAGGCTTGGATTTAGCGTAGACAGACTCAAGGAATTGGAGGCTACAGATCCATTATTCAAAGAATCGAATCGCATGTACCACATCAATGGCTATGTCTACAACAACAACAAGGTGATTGACATTGTGTATGGATCCCGCGTGCGCTGGTATGTCATTTCCTTTGGTGTCTCGGATGAAGATGTCCATACAGCACATTGGCACGGAGCAACCATGCTGCATCATGGTCACCGAGTGGATGTGGTGGACCTGACCCCCATTAGCTTTCAGGTGGTTGATATGATACCCGATAATGTAGGCCAGTGGCTTTTTCATTGTCACGTCGCCTCTCATTTCGAGTCTGGGATGAGCGCCTTCTATCAGATTGAGGAAGTCATTTATACCGGCGATGAAGGTTGGGAGTAGATAGCTTTAACAAATAAAGTGCCCTTTGTACATGTATTGTTCTTTTCCCTGTGCGCTTATATGAAACGTCAATCTACTATAAGTTCCTTCTTTACTAAAAAAGCAGTTGATAAAAAGCCAAAACTACAGCATGACACCGAGAACGCCACCGCGGCTACGCCTATGGAAGTTGATCCTCCACAAGCAGCAGCCTCAGAACCCGTAGCAGCACCTAAAGAACCGATGAACAAGCCCACATTATCAAAACATCCACTTTCTGACCAAGAAAAGCAGGCTCTGCATCAACGATTTGCACAAAAATTTGGATCATTGGACAAGGAAAGATCACTAAAACGTCAGCGCGTGGAGCAGCTGATGACAGACATTGACAAGCAAAAGGACGAGATCATACCACACCAGAAATTCACGCCATTGGAGACGCAAGTTGTGGAACTCAAGGCCAAATACCCTGGATGCCTCTTGTTGATTGAAGTCGGATACAAGTTTCGATTCTTTGGAGAAGACGCCAAAGTAAAGACTACCACCTGCTTGCATGAAAATAAGTTAGCTAATGATGTCTGTTTAGATTGCATCCCGTATTTTACACATTGCAAATTTTATTGATCGCAACTTTTACGTTGCCAGTATACCAGTCCATAGACTGAATCACCATGTTCAAAAGTAAGGTACAGACGCTGACATACCGAATAAATGCCTAAACTTTAAACGTTGTAGGCTTGTGAAAGCGGGGTATCGAGTGGGCATTGTTCGTCAAACAGAGACAGCGGCATTAAAAGCAGTAGGATCAAATCGAGGACAGCCATTCCAAAGAGAGCTTCAGCAGATGATTACCAAAGGTACCATGGTGGACGATATGGTAAGCCCTCACAGTGGCGGCTATCTCATGTGCCTAGTGGAAGAGAAGCGGGGAGGACATGGGTCAGACGACAGAGTGTACACAGGCATGGTTGCGGTACAGCCTTCGACAGGCGACATTATATACGACACATTTGAAGACACCTACATGCGCTCAGAGCTGGAGACTCGACTACTGCACATTGAGCCAAGCGAACTCCTCATACCCGGCTTGTTGAGTAAACCCACCGAGAAACTAGTCAAGCATTTGTCATTGCAAAAGTCGACTTCATTTGGGGAAGACTCGGTTCGCATCGAACGCATGCCATCAGACGATACATTTTGTGGAGATTACAATGCAGCATTGACCTTTGTATCCGATTTCTACGCTTCCACGCCCTCTTTACCTCAAGTCGTCGAACTGCCAGACATAGTAATCAAAACACTTGCATGCATTATTCGCTATCTGGATGAATTCAATCTGACCAACACACTCAAAAATACCAAGTTTTTCAAGCACTTTGTATCAGCGAGCCATATGCTGCTCAACGGCAACACACTTGTGAATCTCGAGATATACCGCAACAATACTAATTTCACGGAAAAGGGGTCCTTATTCTCTATTTTGAACCACACAAGCACAAAATTTGGACAACGATTACTGAGAAAATGGGTAGGAAGGCCCCTTATCAACATGGATAGACTGAACGAACGTATCAATGCTATTGAAGAGCTGACCAGTACCGACAATCCAAAGAAGAACTTGGCTTTGTCGCTGTTTAGCAAACTACCTGACATCGAGAAAGGATTGTGTCGTATACATTACGGAAAGGTAAATGCTAGGAGGAGGCCAGCTTGCAGTAATGCTTTAAACTAAAACGTAACTTGCATGTGTAGTCCACGCCCAAGGAGCTCATTCAAGTGTTGGATGCCTTGATGAGAGTCTCTACAGCATTTCTGAAAGCATATGAACCGAGATTTAGTTCTGATCTGCTGAATCGATTATTTGACACGCTGCCCACCATCCACGAACCTGTTGTTGAGTTTCGAGAGGCCATCAACCCCAACTTCAGTGACGATAACAAGGTTGATCTTTTCAAATCAGAAGAACGTTGGCCAGAGATTCCAAAACAAAAGAAAAACATCAAATATGTGGACACTTTACTAGGAGATCATTTGGAGGAACTAAAGACGACCACCCGCATGAATGATCTCAAATATGTCACAGTCGCAGGCATCGAGTATCTGATAGAGGTCCCCAATACCAGAACCAAGAAAGTACCCAACGACTGGATCAAGATCAGTGGCACCAAAGCTGTCAGTAGATACCACAACAAATACATTATAGACCAACTCAAGGAACGGGAGCAATACAGAGAACTGCTGGCTTTATCTGCAGAGACGGCCTACAAGAGCTTTTTATCAGAGATTTCAGAAAAATACGAGCAGTTTCGAGACGTTGTTTCCTCCTTGGCTCACTTGGATTGCCTGTTGTCGCTTACCATCACAGCCAGTCAATTGGATTATGTCAAGCCAGTGTTCAATACAGACGAGCAAGAAACCAAAATCAAGGTTGTGGATGGCCGCCATCCAATTATTGAACGTTTATCCAGCACATACGTACCAAACGACATAGACTTTAGCGGATCACAGAAAGCCATGATCTTGACAGGTCCCAATATGGGTGGCAAAAGTTCGTATATTCGTCAAATCGCATTGATATCCATCATGGGACAAATTGGATCCTATGTGCCTGCAAAGTCTGCTACACTAAGCATATTGGATGCCGTGTATACTCGTATGGGTGCTTCAGACAACATGATGCGAGGCGAAAGTACATTTATGGTGGAGCTACACGAAACATCTGATATTATCAAGTATGCAACCTCTAAATCCTTAGTCATTTTGGATGAATTGGGAAGAGGCACAAGCACACACGATGGACAGGCAATCGCATATGCTGTGCTCAAACATTTTGTACAGCAAATCAAATCAATTACTTTGTTTGTTACTCACTATCCGTCTTTGGGAAAGCTCGTCAAGACATTTCCAAGCGAGGTCAGAAACTGCCATATGAGTTACATACAAGAAGGTGGTGATTCAGGTACGTTTCACTAGTGCATTCTCTGCAAGTGATACTCATGCATGTAAACAGATGACTTTGCCAACATTGTGTTTCTGTATAAATTGGTGGACGGCATTGCTATGAACAGTTATGGGTAAGCTGACAGTATCTCATAGTACATTCCTTCCTTTTCACTCACAATGTGCTCCATGTGTAGTATGAACGTTGCTCGATTAGCCAATATTCCATTGTCTGTGATCAAGGCAGCCAAGCAAAAGTCTGATGAAATGCAAAAAGAGATGGAAGAGCGCCAATTTCAAAACAGAAGAATACAGGTATTGAAGAGCATCATGCGACCTTCATATGATGCAAAGCAGATTCAGTATGAATTATCCATGTTGTAAATGTGTACAATTTCAAATGCCAGCTCCTGAATAAATGATAATTTAACTACAAGACTTGATAAATAAGGCTTGTATTCTTTCAGACATATAGCCAGCTGTTTCAAGCTGCTATAATTTGGTACCTCTCACTTCGCAATCCTCATTAAAATCATTGCATGCCTTCAAAATGAGCCATAGCATAATAGTGGGTTGCCAGCCAAAAAAGATTAAATCTCCGGAATTCTTCCTCGCTCGAAATAGAAATATTTGTTCACTTTTGGGACTTCGTTGAGCTATTTTGGAGAAAACGACTATACCAAGTGTCATAATCGACCCCTATTTCCTAATGAATTGTAAGAGTGCTTTTCAAGGCGCATCCAATGATGCTAAATAAAATGGGTGTTTAGAATAAACTCTACCAGTAAATCCCAAAAATTTGAATTGAGGTTTTTGGCGAAAATGTTGAAATTTTGCATATCAGGTCGCACAAACAAAGGTTTGGGAGGTTGCATTGGGTCCAGAGGAGCGTTTTGAATTAATATGTGCCATAGCAAAAGTCTTCGATTTTGCCTTCAAAAACGCGATCGTTTGATTTTCAACAAAATCCATGAGGGGTACCTCATGCTTTTCGACCAGTTTTCGATGATCCCAAAAAAGTTGGGCAAAGGTGCCAGAAAGTAAGCGGTAGATCAGAGAAATGGTTTGGTGCTTTTCCGGCGGTCTAAAACGGCTTTTAGCGCGCGAAATCGCTGCCCAAATGTACCCAAATGTGCCCAATTTTGGCTGTGATTTACTTGTTTTTGAGTAATCAGAGGTACTGCAAGTGCACTGCCTACCCGTATAAGAGTACTTCCCCTTCCCATAGACTTAATGCATTGTACTGGAGTCAAATATACTAGCTATCGCTTGTTGTTTCCGGAAAGCTCTCCACTGAAAATGAAAGTTTGGTGGGTCAAAATATCGAATTTTATTTCTGTACAGTGATTAGTAGCGACGACGAGGAGGAGAGCGAGAACGAGAGCGAGAACGGGAGGGAGGAGTTCTTGAGCGACGTCTTCTACTACTGCTGTGTCTATCATCTCTGCGAGATCTTTCCTCGGGCGATCTCTCACGTCTACTGCTTGATCTGTGCCTATCGTCATCTCTGCTTGATCTATGGTGTCTATCCTCTCGAGATCTGTCTCTGCTACTCTTGTGTTTGTGATGTCGACTGCTGGTGCTGCTCTTTTTGTCTTTCTTTTTAGATTTCTTTTCGTTCTTCTCTCTGAAATAAGCTGCCATTGGATCCTCTTCATCCCCATCCACATCCATTTTGACAGGTTTTGACTTCTTCTCTGGTCCCACTAACGATTGCACTCAGTTCCATATATGCCAGTACGAGCTTAATATCTCGCCTACCTTCAATCATCTCGGGAGCCACATTCATTTTGGGCTGATCGTCATCCGAATCATCTTCTTCGCCTTGCTTTTTATGCTTTTTTGGTCCTGTATGTGAATGATCCACTCGAATTGTGCGGCCCAGCACCTAGAATTCCATCAATCGACTGCGCTTTTTCTGTTTATCGACACAACTTACTGTGGCTCCATTCAAATTGTCGACGGCTAAAACGGTGCTGCGTTGATCTTCGTATTGGAGAAAAGCAAAGCCCTTTGACTTGCCCGTCTTTTGATCGCGAATGAGTTCAACGTGGATAATCTCTCCATATCTGGAAAACAACGCATGAGTACTCAATCAAAGCGAGGACATATACAAGACCTTACTGTGAAAAGATACACACAATATCACCCTCTGTTAAATCGTAAGGTAAACCACCTGCATATATCCAAGCAGAGTTTTTGTACTGATTGTGCCATGAACCAGAATCAGACCATGACCCACTGCTTATTTCCCTTTGATTGATCCTTTGAATCTCTTTGACAACACTATCAATGTAGAGTAAGCAGCTGAACTATGTGCATTCCTCATGGATCGCTTACTTCATTATATATACATGTACACAACAAGGGAGAAAAAATATCATTGCGTGGCTAGAAATAGACTAGAATTTTCAGCTCATGGAGCTTTACTCCGGCAGCAGCAGGAACACTGTTCATTCTACTCCATGTGTTATGTGATCCCATCATGAAAATCCACGATAAAAATCCCCAATTGACCACTCCAATGCTCTAGTAGAAGCTCCAAAAACAAAACCATGGTATTGAATGTTCACTTGTCGAAGCTGCCATTTACATTGAATCTCAAGTCCCAAATATTCTGCACATTTGATAACCAACTGTCAAAAAAATTTTCGTCATGTAAAAAGTGCTTTATTATAGTATGCGTTGATTGACAGCTCGACATCCCTTATTTGCTAAGAAGACCATTCTCTTCATAGTACTTGTGCATTTGTTGGTTGTATTTCTCCTGAATGACCTTTGCTTGATCTCTGTAGACCTGCTTTTCTGCTTCACTGAGGGCTCTGTACTTTTGTCCAGCTTCAACAATCATGTCTTTGTTATGAGGTCTCTTAGCAAAAGAGCTGTCGCTAGTTCTCAAGTGGTCGAGATACAACAGAAAGCTGTTTTTTCCACGCTTGGGCTGTCTGGGGTCTCTCAAGAGGGGCAGATTGTACTTTCTTCTCAAGCCGTTCTCTTGTTTGATTTGCTTTGATGTGGCATGGAGTAGAGCTTCTGCTCTGCTGTCGTCGTGAAGCTTTGCAGCAGCCTCAAATCTCTCCCTGTACACCTATATGATGTTCAATTCCACATGTCCCTCATTCAGGAATCAAGATGTGCACAAACCTGCTTTCGATCTTCTGGCATGGCCTTCCACTTGGCACTCAATTCCTGCATGGCCGTTTTCAAATCAATCTTGTTGTTCTTGCTGGGATCTTTAAAGCTGCCAAGGTTCTCGTTCATGTACAGTTGCCAGCCACTGCGAGGTCTGGTAGGAACATCCTGCAAGACTTGACACGCATTGTTAGATTTGAAACTTGATGAATGAATTGAGGGCTAGACTTACTGCTGGTAAACTGCTTGGGATGGAGAGCACGGCCGCTTACATAGGAGCGCGATTGAATGGCCAAGGCGCCAAATGCTTTGATAAGAGACATGTTGATTTATTTAGTGGAATAAAGAAAGAAAGCAAAGATATGTGAGAATGACTCCTTTTAAAGAATTTAACACAAAGAAGACATTTGAAGCATTCATTGTTGTGATGACGTCGAAATCAATGGCGTGTGTTACATGATAATGCTGCAGCATTAACTGCGAACAAATGAGCCATCGACAGACATTGGCATCATCAGATCCACAAGCTATTCTTGGTATTTGCTGCTTTATGCTTACTAGGATGTGATTTTGCAAAACGATGAGACTACATAAGCGGAGACATCTCTGTAGGGCGCGCATCATCATGTTCGTATCTGTATAGCAACCTCAACGACGTAATTGTTGCACCGCTTTTTTCGCTTTGCTTGGCTAACCCACCGCGCCGCATTGGAAACAACTGGAACCTCTTTGTATTAAAAGTTTTCCTCGTCTTTCTTTTTCCCTTTTCTCTTCTTTTCTCTCAATCTATCACAGTAATGGATAACAACCCTTTCCGAAGCCATCAACCACAGACAGGTAACTATATGACGCCCACGATGGGCGGTCAGCAGCAGCAGCCTCAGCAACAGCAACAGCCACCTTATCAGTCGAGCTATGGTATGGGAAGCAGTGGATATGGCACATCGACTCCAACAATGGGCACTGCATCCCAAAGCGGGTACCAGCAGCAGCAACCGTCTTGGCAGTATCAGCAGCCTCAAACAGGCATGATGTCTCCTACTCCTCCCCAGCAAAGCAGCTTTGCATCGACATTGCCTCAACAAAACTCGTTTACCTCCTCACTACCATCTACGGCCGCTGGTCCTCCTCCAAGCCAATTTTCTCCTTACACAGCCAATGCCTCATTGATGTCATCTACTGCTACCAGCAATGTTAGTACTCCTCCTCAAATGAACGCTTTTGGTGCTGGTGGTAACACATATCAATCACCTTACAGCATGCCAACCCCGAACACTGGCATTGGCAACTATCCCAACAATAACAACATGATGTTTAACAATCCAACAGGCTATCAACAACCCTATCAACAGCAGCATGACCCATCCAATTTCTACATCCCTCCCAATTTTGGCATGTCGACACCAACTACTACCACTAATAATAACAACACCATGTTCCAACCACAACAACCTCGACATGCGCCTGTGGATGCCAGCACCTTACTGAAGGGTACTCAGGTGCGTCGTGTGGAGTGTCCAGTGTGTCAAAAGATGATTGAAGGCGATGATATGGCAGTGAATCATCATGTAAACGAGCACTACTCGTAATAAAACCTTTAAACATTGGAAACCACATGATCGGGATTAACGTGTGTGTATATACTGTATAATAGAAGAAGCAGGAGCTTATCTTTTTTTTTCGCTCTTTTTTCCTTGTTTTAAAACATTTCTTCTTTCCCATCAACCCTACGATGGACGCTGTGATGATTCAGGATGATAACAAATGGAACTGCTCGTTTTTGAAGGACGTTTGTGACGAAGAGAGCATGCAAATGAAGGTGCCACCACCATCACCTCAAGATGCGTCCATGTTGGAAGCCGTTTTTTCCCAGCATTTATCCGCTAAAATTCATGCTGTTGTGAATCCAAGTCATGATTCAGCGCAAGAACATGCTCAGACATTGGAGCGATTGCTACTGACACATAGAAAACACCCATTAAAGAGACACACGTATCATAAAAGACCCTCCCGTATTCCTGTCTTATCGTCACGCATCATCCATAAGAAAAACAAAAGATTATCAATGCAACAAGATGCATTAGCCAATGCTTTGGAGAAGGTCCACATTTCCCATCATCATGCTGCTGGGGAAAAGAAACATCCACCCGCCAAACATTCTTATTTAAACGGCTTGGTTACCATGGTGATGAACAAATCCAAAAAGAATGATTGCAGTGCGCAAGAAACCATCATCCAAGATATCAAAGACATGGCTATTTGATGAGAGGCTCCAAGAAGTTTATTGTTATATGTTTATATGCTGTATGGATGGGGTGAGGTTCTTTTTTTTCTTTATCAAAAGAATAAAACTAAAGTTGATGTATATCATTTGGAAAATGTTGTCATGTTGGGATTTGCGATGTAGGTGATGAGAGCGGAGGGCTTGATACTGGTGGTGGTGGTGCTTTGCCATCATCGCCTTTCACAGCAAAGCAGAGGAAACATGCCAGCAAGCTACTCAAAAAATGTTATTCATGCAAATAATCATGTAACATTTGATAAGGAGGTTTACCATGCAAGACAACAGGATTCGTTCTTTGGTGCTCTTGCTTTCTTGTGAAATATGACAGATTCTGGAGAGGGTGTGGGCTCATAAGCTAATCGTGCAAATAACGTCAGTTGTAAATCACTCTTCCCATGCTTGCATATGCATTTTACTTGTGGTGTGAATTGGCCCAGGTGGGTTTTTTACTTGCGGTGTGTAATATCGATCTGGTTTCAACTGATTTTTGCTCGTCTTTTCGTTCAAGCTCATTTTTTCTTCTTCTTGCGCAAATGTATCCAAGACGAAAAAGAAGAGATGTGATGATCAACTGAATGCTTTATTTTTATTGAAACAATTAGGCCTGATAATAAGGAGTGGCAAGGGATGTTACACACTTTGCAAGCACAAAAAAAAACAATGATCCCAAGTTGGGCAATTTGTTGATCAGAATTAGCATATGCTTTCGGGAAGCCCGGATGACATCTTTGCAACAGGCTTCAAGCTGAATGTGTGTGTATATACATATGCACTTCAAGGGGTGGCATGCCATGCTTAAAGTAGATCAGAATGGATCAGTGATGATGATCATTGTCGTCTATATGCTATTTGCATTTTACATACATTTAAGTCTTTATTGCTTTTATATGGGTAGTTGTTGGCTTGGACAACAAACATTTCGTATATAAACAACAGCCCAAATATTGAAACAATTCATGTCTAGAGTGTTGCAGATCGTTCACAAAGGGTTAATTACACCAAATTATCATGCCGAAGCAGCAAAATGATCATATCCATGTTTACATCTTGATCATTCTCGGATGAGTTGTCATATGTAAACGATCCTGGGACCCCAAGCAGGGTATCTATAGCTGCTACTATATATGTGTAGCGTCGATTTTCTGTAAACATGCTTCCAGATTCTCTTTTTTTTTTTACGACACAAGCTCACAAGAGATGCCATATTTTGTCTAGAAATGGGCATGTGGAGTCATTGTTGCAGGATACTTAGCTGTTCTTGTTGAGTATAGCTGATGATATCAACAGGCAACATGTGGTATCATGTTGCCACCAATTAAAAGTATGGCCCAACAAGGTACATTTTTGCGAATCCTACTGTACCCTTGGGTGTCAAATCTCCTCAACCTTCTCCCTGCTGCCATTGTCGTGTCTGTATCTATGGTTTTTGTTTATAGTAACCATAGACATGTTACTTGGGTTCCACTCTTGTGATTTAATGCATAGTGCGATACTTGTGTAGAAGCAGCAACTGGCTGAAGATATTCTTACAGCGTATACTACTATTCAATGCATACATTTCACTTTAAATTAATCTCTTTTTTATTATAAAGAAGAAACGTACTAAAGCAGGCTTCATGCAACGCTTTGGTACCTAAAAAAAAGCACTGTGCATTTCTGGCCAGTTCAAACTTTCCCTACACTGGAATGCATGCAATTTTCTTATCACCTGAAGTGTTTTTGGATACGCACATTCATTTGAACAAGAAGGTTGCTGCTAGTAGATGGACATCTACTTGACAAAGATGTTATTTCGCAGAAAATAGACTTGACAACGTCCAAGCTTGCCCACGGATTATCTTTATAGGCCCTGTGGAATCGCGTTTTAAGAGATATCAAGGCGCTAGCTGGTATTCATAAAGGTCTTTTGGGTGAATGTACGACTTTGGAAACGTGATATCTGCTAATAGATACTTTCTACACGCGTCTGTGCGCATTGCTACAGGATGATGTCGCCTCTTGATAGTTGAATTGTGATGGCAGCAGATACAGATAGCATCTTTGAAGCCTTTCATCCTGCAAATGGGCTCAGGCTCTCTATTATCGCGAGTGAATGTACTACGGTCCAGGTGAATTTGAATCATTTGCCGTGAATGGTTTGTGCAGAAGAGCAATGTGATAAGTTTGAGTCATATAAAGAGTGAAAGAGAATGCAACATATCCCGATAGTCGGCATGCCAGTGTGCTTTATGACGAACTGGTTTTGTGGCATGGTTGAATAGTTCTGCCCCTTGATCTATCAAAAAAGGACACAAGGGGCAAGGAAAATCCAATCTACCGCGGTAAAACCAATTCCCGTGCCTTGATTTGATACTGGATCAAGTGCACCACATCAGAGCAATGGCCTTCAAACAATGGGGAAAAGGAGACAGTATGGCATTGAATACATTACCGACAAGCATTTGTCTCTATTTCAGACTAGACCTGCTATTCACTATGGAGCAGGCGCCGAGCGCTTGGTGCCGATTTAGGCCATCAGTGCAACGTGGATGTCCTGACGTGGGACAAAGAGATGCCTGATCTGGCTTAATTTGTTAAATATGGGCAACAAGTCAAAACTTTTTCCCCGAGATCAAGAAGTTCTCGCTCCACTATACTACAGTACACAAGTTTCAAGATTCACATCACATTACCAAATAGTTTGAGTAATGATGACACTCTCTTGTTTGTTTTGTGGTGTAATTGATTGCAGTTGCCTATCGGGTGAGCGTCATTGGCATAGTTCGTTGAACATTGACAAGCAATTCATGCGTTACGCAACAAGGCAATTCCTGTCGTATTAGGAAAACCTTGATCCCCGAGAAAGCGCACCTGAGCGAACATTTCCACATACACACAAACAGAGCAGGCGGGGGGTTTTATCCATATCAGTGCGAGATTTTGACATTCATTTTGTAAACCAGCAGCTTCACTTGGCACTACAGCAGCTCTAGCTTGACGTTTTCATCGGCGCAACAAGCGCACCCCCAACGCCGATTTTATCCAAATTTGACGACAGGATGGCGGTGTTGTTGCTGGCCCTGTGGATTACTACGGCACGCACACACACACTTTCTCTGTGTGACATTTACCGTATGTGATTTCGTATATAAAACGATCGAGATCTTGAATCATCCTTCTATTTTTCTGTTTTTCTCAATTTTGCAATTATGAGCGAAAAACAACTAGAACTGCGAGAGGAAGAAGAAAAGCAGCGAGAAATGGCAGCGACCCCAGCTGTGTCAACATCCACCACTGAACAAGCAGAGGAAGAAGAAAAAGCGCCTCAAGCTGCAGAAAAGCCCAAATACAAGCGAGAAAAGGGGCCTGCAGTGTCGATGCTCCAATTGTTCCGTTTTGCTACGCCCAAAGAACGAGTGCTGCTTGTGCTGGCAGTTATATTCTCCATCGGTTCAGGAGCATTACAGCCTGTCTCCATCCTGATTTACGGCACATTTATCAACAATCTCACTGGATCGCTCAATGATCCCAGCTCACTGTTAGAGACAACATTGCCCGTCATTCACATCATGGCCTACATGGGCACAGCATCGCTCATTGCAGCCTATCTGTCCAACTGTCTGTGGGTCATGACAGGCGAGAGTCAGACCAGACGCATTCGATCCCTGTATCTGCATTCCGTGCTAAAGCAAGACATGAGTTGGTTTGACAAGGCTGCCGATGGATCACTCAACACCCGTCTGGCATCCGATACACAGCTAATTCAAGATGGCATTTCAGAAAAGATGGGTTTGCTGGTGCAATTGATTGCTCAGTTCATTGGTGGCTTCGTTGTCGCATTTGTCAAAGGTAAGTCTTGCAGGCACAGTGAATATCCATGGAGGGGATGACTGAACGTGATTGAATGTTAGGATGGCAGGTAGCCGTGATTATGCTGGCAACACTGCCTCTGATGTTTGGCACAGGAAGAGTGATGGCCTACTTTATCACCAAGTACACTGTTATGGGCCAACAATCATACGCCCTTGCTGGATCTGTGGCAGAAGCCTGTTTCCAATCTATTCGCACCATCTATTCATTCACCTTGCAAAAGCGATTCTCCAAGCGATACGACGAAAAGCTAGAAGAAGCTTGTCAATTCGGTATCAAGCGTGGTGTGTCATTGGGTCTCGGTTTTGCAACATTCATGTTTATCTTGTTCTGTACTTATGGTTTAGCCTTGTGGTACGGATCAACAAAGGGTAAGTACGCGTGGTTGTGTGTATGTGTTTGCTGCTGACATGATGGATTAATCGCACGTACTATATACAGTTGTCCAAGGTGAATTGACTGGTCCTGCTGTATTTGTTGCATTCTTGGCCATGATGATGGGCTCCATGAGTAAGCTGTCGCGTTTAATCCAGTGGAAGAGTTTGCATGCTAATTCATTTTTGTATACAGGTATGATTCGTTTGCCAGTCAACTTATCGGCTGTGTCCAGTGCCCGTGGTGGTAAGATATATAGCGCGTATAGCATAGCAAACAATAACTGACACTTTCTACTAGCTGCCTACAAGGTGTACCAAATCATTGATCGCGTACCTGAAATTGATATTGACGCCACAACTGGCCTTACCCCTGATAAGGTGGTGGGTGCCATCGAGTTCAAGAACGTCCACTTTAAATACCCCACACGTCCTGATCTCACCATCTTGCAAGACCTCTCACTCAGCATCAAGCCTGGTATGACCGTCGCCTTTGTAGTAAGTGTGCATTGATTGTTCATGCCAAAAAGCAAGCACATAGTAACACCATATTCTCTCGCTAGGGACCCTCAGGCTCTGGCAAATCAACCACTATTCAGCTCGTGCAACGCTTCTACGATGCCTTGACTGGCGAAGTCCTGTTGGATGGCAACAATGTCAAGGATCTCAATGTTAAATGGCTTCGTCAACAAATTGGTGTAGTGAGGTAAGCCTAAACACGCTCGTGTAGCGTTGATTTCCAGTGTACTCATCCCTATACTAGTCAGGAACCTGTCTTGTTCAACATGACCGTAAGACAAAACCTGCTGATGGGTGTGGAGGCTGATGTGTCTGAAAAGCAAATCATCGCAGCTGCTAAAGAAGCCAACTGCCATACTTTTATTACGCAACTTCCTGATGCATACGACACTGTTGTAGGCGATGCTGGTGGTATGTTGTCTGGTGGTCAGAAGCAGAGAATTGCCATTGCCCGTGCTATTTTAAAGAACCCTACTATTTTGTTGTTGGACGAGGCTACCTCTGCTTTGGATACGCAATCAGAACGTCTGGTCCAAAACGCACTGGATAAGGCATCTGCTTCTCGCACTACCATTGTTGTTGCTCACCGTCTCTCCACCATCATGAAGGCTGATCTGATTGTCGTCTTGGATCATGGTGTCATTGTCGAGCGTGGCACTCATCAGCAGCTCATTGAATTGGGCGGCACCTATGCGGATCTCGTCAAGAAGCAAGCCATTGATTTGGAGGAAACCGAAGAAGCTGGCGCCACACACCATGAATTGGACCCTGAAGAATTGTTGAGACAAGAAGAATCTGAAGTCAAGCAGCAAATCCTGGAAAAGGAGCGTCAAGGTCTTACCAGAGTGGTCACCAACTTGTCTACCCGCAGTGATGAAAAGTACATGAGCACTGAAGGCGGCAAAGAAATCGATGCGTACGAGATCAAGCTTGCTGAACAAAAGCGCATCAAGAAGGAGATGCAAAAGCAGAAGGCTCCCGTGTGGAAGGTGCTCAAGCACATGCGCCCCGAATGGAACTACCTTGGTGCTGGTGTGGTGGGCTCTGCTATTGCCGGTTGTATTTTCCCTGTCTACAGTTTCAGTTTCTCCAGAGTTATCTCCATCCTTAGTGTGCCTGGTCAAGAAATTCAGCCTGGTCCTCTTCAAGGCACCAACTTGTACTCGTTCATCTTTGTCATGATTGCTATTGCTTCCTTTATTGGTAACGGTACTCAATTCTGTGCTTACGAAATCTGTGGTGAAAAGTTCTCCAAGCGATTTAGACTGGAGGTATTCGATGCTTATCTAAAGCAAGAAGTTGGCTTTTTTGATTTGGAAGAAAACAACAGTGGTGCTCTCACAACTCGTTTGGCTGTCGATGCCCGCAATGTTAGCGAAATGGTGACAAAAACCTGGGGTGATTTGACACAGCTCGTCGCTACAATCATTGCTGCGTTCATCATTGCCTTTATTCACAGTTGGGCTCTTTCTTTGGTTGTCTTGTGTATGGCTCCTTTCCTCTGTGCTGCTACCGCTTACGAATTCCGTGTTCAACGTGGTTTTGAAGATGAAACAAAGAAGGCCAACGCTGAAAGTGGACAGGTGGCCGGTGAAGCCATTCGCGAAGTGAGAACAGTGGCTGCCCTGAACAAGCAAGGCTATTTTGAGGATCGTTACTATCTGGCTACAGACCGTCCTCACAGATTGGCCATGAAGAAGGCTTATTTATCATCCATTGCTGCTGGTCTTGGTAAAGGCATCAACATCTACACATCGGCTCTTGCTTTCTATGCTGGTGCTCGCTTTATCCAGAGTGGCATGATTGATTTCCAACAAATGTTTACTAGTATGACTGTAAGTTTAATCTATTGAAATGCACACTTTTACGCTGCTTGACTGACACGCATAATGATAGGTTATTATGACAGCTGCTGAATCTGCTGGCCGTTCCACTACCTTTGCCTCTGCCTTTAGTAAAGCTAAGTATGCCGCTATTGCCTCTTACGCTGTGATTGAGCGCGAGTCCAAGATTGACCCTGAATTGGAAGGCATTGAACCACCTGTCGGTAGTGTGAAAGGAGATTTTGATTTCAAGAATATCAAGTTTGTCTACCCTGCCCGTGAAGATGTCACTGTATTCAATGGCGAGTTTAACCTTCATGGCAAGTCTGGCCAAACGATCGCCCTCGTCGGACCCTCTGGCTGTGGCAAATCGACCACTATTGGCATGCTGCAACGTTGGTATGATCCCGTCAAGGGCAATGTATCTTTGGATGACACCAACGTCAAGAACTACTCTCTCTACAACCTGCGTAGTCATATGGCTATTGTATCTCAGGAACCTACTTTGTTTGATTTGACCATTGATGAAAACATTCGCTTCGGTATCGAGGAAAACAAGCAGGTGTCCCAGCAAGAAGTCGAAGACGCCTGTAAAGCCGCCAACATTTATGAATTCATCACAAGTTTGCCCAACGGCTTTTCAGAGAGAGTGGGTAGCAAGGGTTCTCAGCTATCTGGTGGTCAGAAACAAAGAATTGCTATTGCGCGTGCGCTTATTCGTAAGCCCAAGGTTTTGTTGTTGGATGAAGCCACCAGTGCTTTGGACAGTGATAGCGAGAAACTGGTGCAGCAAGCTTTAGATAACATTTTGGAAGAAGGCGGAAGAACTACTATTACCATTGCTCATCGTTTGTCTACCATTCAAAATGCCGATCTGATTTGTGTTGTCAAAGATGGCCGTGTGATTGAACAAGGCACTCACTTTGAATTACTGGCTCTTGATGGCACCTATGCTGAATTGGTGCATGAGCAATCCTTGTCCGTCTTGTAGATTAATCTTTTTACACTTATACCATATTTATTGTCAATAAAATACTATCTAGAACCCTTTTTCTAATAAAAAAGACATAATGAAATTAAGCTATAGCATTTTTCAATTCGCAATCCCCTCTTTATTAGCATTAAAATCATTGCATGCCTTCACAAGTATGAGCCATTAGCATAGTGGGCTGCCAGCCGCCCACTATGGCAAAAAAGATGTGACGATTGATGTGATACCATCGTATTTTGCTATGAAAACCTATTTTAGTTGTGATTTCGTAGCGTCTAATATGAGATTTCGTAGTTCGATAGAATTCGACCTTTGAATATGTGACAATATAGCGATGCGAGACTATACGTTTTTCACACCTTGAGAAATTGGACGAGGAGAATCACATTTAAGGCCATCTTTTTCCATCGTCGTATCAAATATGATTTTACTATTGAAATATACGCACATGAAACCACAGCTTAGAGGGATCTATTCACATGTATTGAAATGTGTGATTATACTATGAAATAACGTGCCTATCCCATTTGATGAAACGGCGCCAGATTCAATGTATAACGGTTTATATCATCCTTTTTTTTGCTAGTGAATCAATCAATGATCAATGTGTCTCTGCTACGCTTACCTTGCTTTGTACATGTACTATATGATGGTTCGATGTATCTTGATGAGATCCAGGAGGATATAGAGCAAACTTCTTGGGGCGCGCAATGTAAATCTACGTACAGTGTTTAGTCTAGCCTATGCTCTGCCATTCAAGAAATTGACATTTGGAATCAATTCAGGGCAGGATTCCGTGCTATGCTGTGCACGACGATTGTGGTTGATCCAGGGATTGATCCAGGCTAATTGGCTCCAAATGCCAAGCCCTTTTGAGTAAAAGACTCTAGTTATCTACTCTGACTATGCTCTCGACTTGGTGGAAGAGTCGCTCAACAGGCACCTGTCAAAGCTATGAATTGGTGTGATTAGATGTACCTTGATCTGATGCACAGTGACATCATTCATGCATAAAGCATTGTCTTCTTTGTTATTTTTTCTTTTCCTTTTCTTTTCCTTTTCTTTTACTTCCTCCTCACTTTTTCTACTTGCTTTTGCTTGACCAGGCAGCGTCTGTATGTGTTCTGGGTGTGTCAAACGCCTCGTAGCGAGGCGATTGCCTGCTGTCAAACAAAGATTTCCCCCTTTTTTTCCCTCTTTTTTTTTCCTTTTCTTTTACTTTCCCCCCACTTTTTCACTTGCTTGTTTTTCATAAAGCAGCGTCTGTATGTGTTTTGCGTGTATAGAACGCACGCTCTACGTGTCAGAAGCAGCAGCTTTCTTCAATTTGGCTGTTTACAGCAGTCTCTTGGTGCTTTGTAACGCTGTGCTCATCTGCCAAGTGCAGCTTCCCCCTTTCTCTTTCAGCACATTCAGCAGCTTGGCACTGTCTAAAACATGTCTAGACGATGGGTGCGCCTTTGTTTGCAATGAAACAAGTGGCTCTGTGGTCGTTATCAACTGTTTGCAAAGTCCATTCGCCACGCACAGACCTACAACCAGGTAACACCAATATTGATGATAGACGTTTACTAACGTGCTTGTTTTAGTGCTCTGCAGTGAATGACAAGGTTGAACTGGCTTTTGGTTACACCCCTCGCAATGGGGATTCGTATTTGCTTTGGTGAAAAGCTTAGGTATACATTGCTCATGATGCATACTCGTTATTTGAGATGTAGCTGATGTTGCATTTGGTAGGTGAATGGAGTTGACGTTTGGATACATCACTCACTGTGTGTTGCTACTTCCAGACTCAAATGAACACATCGCAGGTGGGGCGCGCTAGGTACAGTGTTTGTGGCTGTCTGTAGACTTGGTAAGCTTCTATGGGTGATGGATGGATACATCACTCATTGTGTGTTGTTGCTTCCAGGCACAAATGGATGCATTGCAGGTGGGGCGCACTTGGTACAGTGTTTGTGATTCTCTGCAAACGTGGCAAGTTTTTGCTGGTGATGGGTGGATGCAGCACTTACAGTGCAGCAGCATTGCTTGAGGATATGTAGACTCAGCATTATACTCAGGGTGACTACAGCACGCAAGAGATGCTCTTGGTGGTAGACAAGGTGAGTGTGTGGGACTGACGGACGAGCATTCTACTCACAGTGTGCTCTAGTTTTGATTAGGGATGTGAAATACATGAAATACTACTGGCGATAGCTCAGGTGAGTGCATATTGATGAGATAAACTTAGTACTCACATGCTATTGTTGCTTGGCTATACAACGCTATTTCTTAGAGATCAAGATGAAGCTTTGATGCAAAAAGTGTCGCTGGTGACGGATTTAGTAGGTATAAGGTTGTGCAGCAGTTGATTTCTCTGTATTGATACTAACTGGTGACATCTGTTTATTGATAGGCAAGTGCATTTGCATGGAGCAACAAGTCAAGGACAAGAAAAAAGTAAGTAAGCAAACACACCACAACACCGCATCTAACATGCCTTTTAATTGTTTAGGGATTCAACATGGAGTGGGCAACTAGGTAGGTACAACGGCAAGTTATATAGTGAATGGTAGTATGCTTTGGAGGTGGTATACAATGCTTTGCATGATGGTTGGATAGTTGTATGCTGCTCTTACAATAGTAGACAGGTATATATTGCTGAGGAGGTAGTATTATGCAGCCCCGTATTCTGTGAGCAATCAGAATAGCTGCTACTATCTCAGTAATATATGCCTGTTTACTATTGTAAGAGCAGCATTCAACTATCCAACCATCATGCAAAGCATTGTATACCACCTCCAAAGCATACTATTTAATATCAATTTCTATAATAAAGCTATTAAATGTAAACCAATAAGATGCCTCTAATTTATAATATAAAACAACATGTAAATCATATTAAGCTCACACGTATGATTTAGCTATGGTTTGCTATGAAAATATACACATGTGATTTTTTCGTTTTTAGTGCAAAATCACATCTTTCAGATATGAACATTTTATCATATATTTTCATATGGTGTTTTTGCCACAGTGGCCAAAAACTATTAAATCTCCGGAATTCTTTCTCGCTCGAAATAGAAATATTTGTTAACTTTTGGGACTTCGTTGAGCTATTTTGGAGAAAACGACTATACCAAGTGTCATAATCGACCCCTATTTCCTAATAAAATGTAAGAGTGCTTTTCAAGGCGCATCCAATGATGCTAAATAAAATGGGTGTTTAGAATAAACTCTACCAGTAAATCCCAAAAATTTGAATTGAGGTTTTCGGCGAAAATGTTGAAATTTTGCATATCAGGTCGCACAAACAAAGGTTTGGGAGGTTGCATTGGGTCCAGAGGAGCGTTTTGAATTAATATGTGCCATAGCAAAAGTCTTCGATTTTGCCTTCAAAAACGCGATCGTTTGATTTTCAACAAAATCCATGAGGGGTACCTCATGCTTTTCGACCAGTTTTCGATGATCCCAAAAAAGTTGGGCAAAGGTGCCAGAAAGTAAGCGGTAGATCAGAGAAATGGTTTGGTCCTTTTCCGGCGGTCTAAAACGGCTTTTAGCGCGAGAAATCACTGCACAAATGTGCCCAAATTTGGCTGTGATTTGCTTGTTTTTGAGTAATCAGAGGTACTGCAAGTGCGTTGCTCACCCGTATATGAGCTGTATACATTGATTTCAACTTGGAGCACTCTGGAAAGTGGTGCCTTGTCCACTAAAACCATTCTTTTGCATAGACCACTCTAATAATTGTGGGTCATTTTCATAATTGAGCCCAACGCTCCAACAACAGTGTCAGTTAGGTGCGATCAGAGCTCTGCTTATGATACATTCAGAATGAACCCTCTTTCAAACTTCATCCCGTGCAAAAGTATATACAATTGGCTCAGAAACAATTTGGCTTTGTATCATCTTGAATGCATTTGCCGCTCATGAGGTAAATCATTGCCCCTCTCCAAAAGCTCTAATTACTCAGAGATGTCAAATCTCAAATGACACAAGCATCTTGAAAAAGACGGCACTTGTCAAATGACTTTGTTCATGATAAAGTGCCACAACAGGAGACCCTGCCTATCAAGAAGTGGTTTCATGTTTTGATTCTCGACAAAGCTGTGTTTACACAAACAAATAGATACGAAACATGATTTTTTTTTGCTGTAATTACCCCAACAAGTACAACATTTATCACAAAATATGCCATACAAAATATCCATTGTTGCCATGTGTGCACTCTACATATGGTCTGCTATATACTACTGTCTCTTGATGTACATCATCTATGAATGACACTGTAAAATGACGCAAATAGATGATGATCATGCTATATGCAAACGGAAGGATGAATGATAACACCACGCCAGCATTGTCAAACCAACGTGATTATGTGATTGGCTAAAGAAACCCATAAATTTGCCATTAAAAAGGGTTCTGTGCTCTACCTCAACATTTGCTTCACTTTCTCTCCCTCCCTTTTCCTTTTCATATACATTTAAAATGAGATTGATCATTCGTGAAGACTACGACGAGGTATCTGAATTTGTAGGTATGTATATAACTGTTCCTTGCCCATCAGCTTTTGACACACACACAATGTCTAAATGGTGTTGTGTAGCCAACTACATCAAGGAACGTATCCGTCAATTTGAACCAAATGCAGATAGGCCCTTTGTCCTGGGTTTGCCTACAGGGTCTTCTCCCGTTGGCGTTTATAAGCGACTAGTCGAGTTGCATAAATCTGGTCAGGTCAGCTTTGAGCATGTTGTTACTTTCAATATGGATGAATACGTTGGATTGCCTCGAGACCATCCAGAATCATACCATTCATTCATGTGGAAAAACTTGTTTATGCATGTCGATATTCGCCCAGAGAACGTTCATATCTTGGATGGAAATGCGCCTGATTTAGATGAAGAGTGCAAGAAATTTGAGGCTGAAATCACTCGTGTGGGAGGCATTGAACTGTTCCTGGGTGGTATTGGCCCAGACGGCCATATTGCTTTCAACGAGCCCGGATCCTCCTTGACATCTCGTACACGTGTAAAGACATTGGCTTATGAAACCATCATTGCCAATGCCAGATTCTTTGACGGCGACATTGCCAAGGTTCCCAAGCTTGCATTGACAGTTGGTGTAGCGTAAGTAGAATGTGTGTGTGTGTGCTTTAGCGGTCATGATCAGTGTACCTAATAGTTTGTATGATGCACAGTACTGTGATGGATGCCCGTGAGGTGGTAATCCTCATTACTGGTGCGCACAAGGTAAGCAAATGCTCCAGCAACTGATACGACCTTGATATTGACGTGCTCTACAGGCAATTGCACTTGCTAAATGTATCGAGGAAGGTGTGAATCACATGTGGACAGTATCCGCCATTCAAATGCATCCCAAGGGCTTAATTGTATGCGATGAGGATGCTACATTGGAGCTTCATGTCAAGGTATGTTGTGTATTAGATGCATTCAACGTAAGTGTGCTAATATCGAATGATGTATGCCTACACAGACTGTAAAGTACTTTAAATCAATTGAACATGTTCATCATTCATTGATCGGCTCCGAGAATTTGTCTCTTCAAGGTGGTGTCAAGCAGCTCAAGAACGTTTTGGCTGCTGCTGATTCCAGACCTTCTACTCCTATGGAATAATCATAAAACTACTATACATTCGCATGACAATAAACGACTACTGCCACAGCAGCATTTAAACGCTGGGAATCAAGTCAGTGTGACTCCAATAAGCCTGCCATTTCTTTCGAATTTTTCAAACGACTAGTTCCAATTCCTTTCTTTCGCTTTTAATCACAAACACAACAAATTACATCAGAATGGAAGTGGCATCGCACAACAAATGGGAAGACGATCACTCTGGAGGAGCAGGTGGAGGAGGCGGTGGAGGCGGTCGTCGTCCCATGAGAATGTCAGGCAGAGAAGATGGCGGCGGTGGAGGAGGGGGAGGCAATATACCATTCTCAAAGATGATCTTCGACGGTAAAAGAATGAGAAAGGCTATTCAGAGAAGAACAGTCGACTATAACCATAGTGTTGCTAGATGGATGCAGGTTAGACTCATTTTCTTATTAAATAAAATGCGACAATTTCTGAATATCTGGTTCATGTTCCCTTATTGATTGCTTGATTTTCTGCTTTTTTTTACTCTTGTAGGAGCGTGTATGGATTCGAGACAGACGAGATTCGCGGTACTTGAGGCCTGACCCCAACTTTATCGTTAATGTAAGTGTGCTGTATTTGCAAGCACTGTGCGCATGGTTGACTCAATACGTGGCTCGATAGATGCTTCCTCCTGTTGCCTACCTCGACAATCCGATTAATGCTGTAACGACCAAATTCATCCACACATCAACCAACAAGATCAGATTCCCTGTCAATGTCGTTCGAGTAAGTTGCCCAAAGAGGCTAAATAGACGTCAGAAACTAAGCGATACTGTAGTGGACACCTGAAGGCCGTCGACTAATTACAGGCTCTTCCAGTGGCGAATTCACTCTATGGAATGGACTCACGTTCAACTTTGAAACCATTCTGCAAGCGCATGATTCAGCCGTGCGCGCCATGAACTGGTCTCACAATGACAACTGGATGGTTACAGGCGATCACAGTGGTATCATCAAATACTGGCAATCCAACATGAGCAACCTGAAAATGTTCCAGGGCCATAAAGAAGCCATCCGCGACCTTACGTTTGCACCCTCCGATACTCGATTCGCTACCTGTTCAGACGATTCGTTGATCAAGATTTGGGATTTCAATACAGGCACTGAGGAAAAGACGCTGACGGGCCACGGTTGGGATGTCAAGTGCGTCGACTGGCATCCATATAAAGCACTACTCGCTTCTGGAAGTAAAGATAATCTGATTAAACTATGGGACCCCAAAACTGCAAAGAACATTACAACACTGTGAGTGGCTTGCAAAGTGCTGTCTCTGTCCGGATTACTAACGCTGCTTTTGCCCATTAGGCATGGTCATAAAAATACGGTGCTAGCCCTCGAGTGGAATCAGAACGGCAACTGGCTGGTTACCGCGGGTAGAGATCAATTGGTCAAGGTGTATGATATCAGAACAATGAAGGAGCTGCAGATCTTTAGAGGCCACAAGAAGGAAATTTGCTGTAAGTAGGAATGTATATTTGGCTGTTTCGAGTATTGATTGATTTGCAATTAGCTGCTAAATGGCATCCTCAGCATGAAAGACTGCTAGCTACTGGTGGCTCTGATGGTGCATTGATGTTCTGGATGACAGGCCAAGATCAGCCTGTGGGCGAGCAAGAAACAGCACACGAAAGCAACATCTGGTCACTAGACTGGCATCCTGTTGGCCACATACTGGTCAGTGGCTCCAATGACCATACAACGCGTTTCTGGACTCGTCCTAGACCAGGAGAACTGACATCTGACAAGTTTGATTCCAGTCAGCATCATGATGAAGAGCCAGCACCTGCCAAAAACGAAGACTACGGTAGACAGCAATTCACTGAACCTCCTCCCTTTAGACCTCATAATGCTCAAGGCGCTCACAGCAAGGTGGAGCCACCACCCTTCAGACCCGCTAATATGCCTCGTCCTCCTTCCATCATGGACAGCAACGGCCCTCCTCCCTTCAGACCCAACAGCAACAGCAATTTTGGCAACGATGCTCCTCCTCCATTCAGACCTCCTCCTCAACAGCATCAAGACATGATGGGCGGCATGATGAGACAGAATCAACCTCTGCCCCCTCAACAAATGCAACACATGCAACACCAACAGCAGCAGTTTGATGGAGGATTCAGACCTCAACAGCAGCAGCAAAGAGGAGGCCATCCACGTCAATTTGGCAGAGGAGGCATGCAGCAAAGACACAACCACAATGACCGCAATATGCAGCAGCAGCATCAGCAAGGATACAGACCTCCTCCTCCCATGATGAACAACAGCAACAACGGTGGCAGATACAATGACTTTCAACAGCAACAGCCTCCGAGAATGATGAATAACAATAACAATATGAACAAAAGGCCTTATCCTCAACAGCACCAGCAAGATAATGTACCAGGATATCGACCTCCTCCTCCTTTCAGTGGCGGTGGCGGTGGCAACAACAACAACAATGGCCAACATCCTCATCAACAGCAATTTCAGCAATCCAGAGATTCAAACAAGAAGCCAAGAAGATGGAATTAATTTTATGAATAAAATCATTTGTACATATACACAGATCACGCCTTTTTATACTCGTAAAAGTGAGGTGCTAGTTCTGCTAGCCATTCAGGCTCAATAACGGTCAGGTCTCTCATGTAGGCCTGGGTCGTTTCTACCACTTCATGGAAAACGACGCATTTGGGGTTTCTGTTGAACAGGACAGAATTGGGGTGAATTTGCAGCAACACGCCGTCTCGCACAGTTCTGAATCGGCCGCTGCCATCAGCCTCTGCAATGGCTGCTTGAGAAAAGTAGCCGCTGGTAATGCACTTCCTCACATCTTGGCTGGCTGCCAGTCTTCCCTCTGCAGTTTTGGGATATTTGGCAGTGGCGCTCACCAGAGGTATGTCGAATCGCTTGAGATATTTCATCAACTGCAGTCGAATGGTCATTGCTCTTGATAACGCCTTGAAGTTGAGGAATCGGTCGTGGCACCATTTGCCTGATTTGTTGCCCTTGTTGATAAACGCATTGTACACGTTGATCAGGGACAGACTGTCGCCTTCTTCCACCCAGAATTTGCGACGTGCTTCATGGATCACTTCACGCGGTACTTTGGCGGGTTGGATAAAGATGTTTTGCACAGAGACCATGGCTGCAATCGTGACAATTTCGTGGCTGCATCCAAACTCCTTTGAGGCCAACAGTATCTTGCCCAGCATGGGGTCAACAGGGAATTCGGCTAGCTGCAAACCCAAAGGAATAGTCAATCGACCCACATCGTCCAGTGCTTTCAATGAATAC
The DNA here is from genome assembly GCA_010203745.1 of Mucor lusitanicus. Taxonomy (NCBI): domain Eukaryota; kingdom Fungi; phylum Mucoromycota; class Mucoromycetes; order Mucorales; family Mucoraceae; genus Mucor; species Mucor lusitanicus. The sequence continues at coordinate 528,534 of JAAECE010000003.1, read as the reverse complement.
AGCAATTCCAATGCTCTTGTCATAAGTTCGGCAGGCGGTGGCGTGATAAAATCGAATCGAAGCACATTGTCGATACCCAAAGCCTTTAATTGTAAAATCACAGGTGCTAGATTGCTCCTATTATATAGGCATAGCACAAATGAGTCGTTTATAGGCCATATAAAATCACATCCTTTGCTTACCTTTGAATTTCGGGTATACTTGTATCTCTGAGTGTATTGTATGTTTCTTCGGTGTATAATCTAAATGCTTTTCCAGGCTTGACACGGCCAGCACGACCAGCTCGCTGTAAGGCAGAGGCTTTCGACGTAGGTGTTACAACGAGCGCTTCCATTCCAGTTTTTGGGTTGTATGCACGGACCTGATCAAACGGGGTTGAGACACATTGAACCCCTCTTTCTTCTGGTCAGTGCTACTTACCTTGACAAAACCGGTGTCTATAACGTACACAACACCTTCTAAAGTAACCGATGCTTCTGCAATGTTTGTTGATACAATCACCTTTCTAGTGTATTTCGGTGTGGGCTCAAACACCTGCAATTGCTCTTCAATAGTAAGACCAGCATAAAGAGGAAGAGGCATCACAGACAAGCTATTCTTTGGTAATCTAGTAGATTATGAGCAGTGTATCAGTAATTGCAATCCACTGTCCAGGTCCTGATCAACAACTCACGTCTGCCCTCTCTCGTATACTTCGGAGACAACCTTGTCAATCTCTTCTCTGCCTGTCATGAATATCAAGATATCGCCTGCTGGTTCCTTCATGTGAATATCAAACACAGTTTGTATGCACTTTTCGACATAATCCACCACAGGTTTATCCACGTATAAGATATCGACAGGAAACATTCTTCCTTCCAGCGAGATGATACTAGCTGTATCCTTTGAGGAATCTCGAGTTGTGTTTGTGTTGAAGAATCCATAAAACTGCTCTGCATCCATGGTAGCAGAGGAAATGATCACTCGTAGCTCTGGTCTCTTTTTCTGAATTCTGTAAAAACAGACATGGTTAAGCATCCTTTGCCATCTCCAACACAATTCAACTCACTTTTTGATGACACCAATCAGTATGTCAGTGTACAAGCTTCGCTCGTGTGCTTCATCCACCATAATAACAGAGTATTTGGTCAAGAGAGGATCTATCATGGCCTCACGAAACAACATGCCGTCTGTCATGTACTTGATCTTGGTTCTGTCGCTGGTTTGGTCGTCAAATCGAATCAAGTATCCTACTTCAGCTCCCACACTGCAATTCATTTCTTCGGCCACTCTTTGCGCCACGGATGTTGCCGCAATTCGACGAGGCTACAATGGCGGTGAGATTTGAGTAAGTCTCTAGGTCGTATGAATCATACCTGAGTACATGCAATTTGTTTCCCTTTGCTTGCCCATCCGGATTCCATCAGATATTGAGGGATTTCTAAGAAGCAATGCATGAATAATCGAGTCGACAAGATGGACAATTTGACGTACGTGTTGTCTTTCCGCTACCAGTTTGGCCTACAACGATAACAGTTTGATACTTTCCCAATAAATACAAGAGTTCTCGTCTCAATTTGAACACAGGAAGTCGTTCTCGTTGTTGAGTCAATGTCAGGTGGCGATATTGCTTTTCTGCGTGAGCGACTACTGCCTCGCCTGTTTCATTCTCTGTATCTCTGTCTAATGTGCTACCTGTGGCATGATTGTATCAAATACTGTTAGTTAATTGAGCCTCATTGTGTTGTTTTCACTGATCATTACCAGGAGCAACCGTTCCAGGCTTCCAAAATGACATTTTGTTTGTTCTATCAAAGTGTAAAAGGCAAAGTTATCTGATGCAAAATGCGCTTTTATAGACTTTTTCGTGACGGTGGGCGCAAGTTCATCATCGCCATTCTAGTAGAGGCTAATCAGTTAGTCGAGCTGCTGCTGCTGCTGCTGCCTAGGTTGCTTTTCACCAAAGCGTAATAGGCACATTTGTTGAGAGTAATAATAGATGCTTTATTATAAATACATTACATGAGATATAGCCTAATATTTGCAATTACCAACCCATCTAGGCATTGGGATAACTTCACGAACGTTCTCTAAACCAGTGAGCCACAGCAACAAACGCTCAAAGCCGATACCGTAGCCACCATGAGGAGCGCTACCATATTTACGTAAATCAAGGTACCATTGGTAATCTTCCATGTTCATCTTGGCATCCTTCATCTTTTGTTCCAAGATGTGATATCGCTCTTCACGCATAGAGCCGCCGACAAGTTCGCCAATGCCAGGCAGTAATAAATCAAAGCATCCTACTGTCTTTCCATCTGGGTTTGCTCTCATATAGAAAGGCTTCAGTTCTGAGGGATAATCAGTGACAAAGACAGGTTGGCCACAGTATTCTGATGCTAAATAACGCTCATGCTCGGACTGAAGGCTGGATCCCCATGTCGTAGGAAACTGGAACTTGTTCTTCTCCTTATCTTGCACCTTCTGCAATACGTCAATGGCTTCTGTGTATGTCATTCTGGCAAATGGTTTGTCGACACTCTTGTGTAAACGTTCTAATAATGACTTGTCTACCCATTGATTGAAAAACTCGAGATCCTCGCTGCAGGTATCCAGTACATGGCGTGTGGTTTGTTGTACACTGCCCTCTGTCACATCCAGTAAGGGTGCTAGATCATCAATGAAGGCCATTTCCGCTTCCAACATCCAGAATTCAGCCAAATGACGGGATGTCAATGATTCCTCTGCTCTAAACACAGGTCCAAATGTGTAGACTCGAGACATGGCCGACGCTGTGATCTCTGCATGTAATTGTCCAGATACTGTCAAATACACTGGCTTCTTGAAGAATTCCACTGGATCTGTTGTATCGATGGGAGACACCTTGAAAACTTCTCCGCCTCCTTCACAATCATGCGATGTCAAAATGGGTGTGTTTGTCAGTATGAACTCTTGATCTCTAAAGAAGTCCCGAAGCCCCTCGCTTGCAGCATTTCTAACTCTGAGAGCTGCACTTCCTGTGTTGCCACGCATTCTTAAATGACCAATGCTTCTGAGAAATTCTGTAGAATGGCGCTTCTTTTGCAATGGATATGTCTATTCTGTCATCAGTCGTCTACTCATTTATCGCCCAAGATTACTGATAGATACTACTTACGGAATCACATTCACCTAGCACTTTGATGCTATCCACTTTGAGCTCTTTGCTCTGTTCCTTACCGGGACTTGGGATCAACGAACCATGCAATTCAACACAGGCACCAGTTGACAATCTATGTAGATTTTCTCAAATGTTCAATGCATTTGTCTTGGTAATATGAACAAGATTCCTTACTTTTCTGCATCTTCTCCGTTGAGGATCGCTTGGATGCCTTTCAAGTTGGAGCCGTCGTTGATGGTAGCAAAACTAACTTGCTTCTGTTTGCGTACAGAACGAATCCAGCCTCGAACGGCTACGTTGGTGCTATCCTCACTGAGCAATGTCTTGATAGTTTTGTTGGGCAAGATTGATTTGGTTGTCGAGTAATTGACTCTCTGTATAAGCTTTGGTATGTTGAAACGATTCATGTTTATTTCGGTAAGCAGTATAAAAGGTAAGGGGTGAGATGTCAAGGATCTCGTTTGCCTCTTGCTGGGTTCCGTCCACCATTTCGCATCTCGGGAGCGTTGAAAGCCAGATCAACGTTGAACATCTCCATGGCAACATGATGTCACTTTGCTAAAGCTACAGATTTGACAGATGTGGTTGCTATGGAGACACATTTGACAGATGTAGCGCATCAAATGACTCGGGTGCTTTAATGAAAGTTTTTCCAGCGATCAGGTATGATAGATTCCATGAGAAATCATCAACATCTTGTCAGGGTATGATGCTAAACTAGTCACATTAGCCCTTCATTCCCTTACTTCTTTGACCTCGCCTGAGTCTGGGGTGTGGTCGAGTTTAGCGTTGAAAAAAAAAATAGTCGAGGAGCGCTATTTCAGAAAAATAGAAAAAAAAACTTGGTGTAGGGTACCATCTACATTGAAAATTTCTCTTTCTTCCCTATATTTCCTTTCAAAAACAAGAAATAAAGCTCGTACAATCAACCATGGCTACACCCGAGACATCCCCAGTACCACCCAGAATGTTTTCTCCTCTCTCTGGCTCATTTGGTCTCAAGGACCAAAAGCCTGCTGGTTCTCCTTGGAACCCTCTTCAATGGCCCACTTGGTTCACATACCAAAAAGGACGTCTTAACTTGCCTAGCCCTGGAAAGTTTGAAAGACTTCATGGCGAAGTAACCAAGGGTAAATTTTGGATAGCTTACATTGCTTGCCAAGTATTGACACATTTGGGATTCTTTTGCAGAGGTTTTCACCACCAATTACCTTTTCGATGGTGCTCAAGCCAACATTGTTAAAGAACTTTCCGGTAACTTTCACGTTCAACATCAATTCTCTTTGGGCTCTCAAGTTATGCCTCCCATGTACAACTTTATGTCTGGTTACATGACTGAAAGAGTAAGTGATTTATAGGGTGGATGCTGTGCGAAATGCACATTCCCATGAGACTGGATTTTTGACATATTTATGTTTCTATAGACCATGTTGCAAGGTACTATGGATAACGACACCAACCTCAACGGTGTATTCAGACATGCTTGGTCTCCTTACTCTGTTACCAAGGTCGTCGCACAGGTAATTTGGAAGAGTACGCAGCTTTAAACGACAAGAGAGTAATTCATCTATCACACTAGCTTACCAACATGCCCGGTCATTCCATGCTCCAAGTTGAACAAGAAGTCAATGGATCAGATTACTCCATGACATTCAAGACCATGAACCCCAATCCTTTGGAGTTGACTGGTCTCTACATGGCCTCTTACCTTCAATCTGTCTCTCAACGTTTGGTTGTTGGATCCGAAATTGTCTTGCAACGTCCTACTCCCGACATGGAAGAAACTGCCATGTCTCTTGTTGGTAAATATACAGGCAACGATTACATTGCTACTGCACAATTCCAAGGCGTTGGCGCGATACAAGCCAGTTATTATCAACGCATTAACGAGAAGGTTGATTTCGGTGTTGAGCTCAACTTGATGGTTCAAGGTGGTCGCAGAGAGGCCGTTGCTACCGTTGGTGGTAAATTTGACTTTAGACAAGCTACTTTCAGAGGTCAAATCGATACTACCGGTAGAGTCTCTGCCGTTTTAGAAGAAAAGATGGCTCCTGGCTTCTCCTTCCTCATCAGTGGTGATTTGGATCATATGAAGGTACGTAGATCAACATGATATTTTGTAGCAGATACTAATACATTTGAACAGGGCCAAAGCAAGTTTGGTGTTGGTATCATGTTGTCCGCTTAGATTAGATTTTAATCATTCCTGTATCATTTTTTCTATAAATGCTTGGTGTGTTTTATATATTGTCCCATTTCTCTCTTTCTCCCACTCTTACCTTCCATCTTTCTACTACTTGTGTACAAAACTAAAATCAAAAAAAGCCTTTAAAAGCGTATTACTCTTTCCTTTTTTTTTATTCCTAATAAACACTATACATACAGAAATAAGTTTTTCTTGGTGCTTTATTAGTAGAACAATAATATGAATGAATGAAATCAACAAAGGGGGGGGGGGGATAAAAAGATACTTGAAATGAATGTTGCATTGTGCTGTGAAATTGAGATGAAAAAAGTCTATAATAGTGAAATGATGGCTTACTCCTGGCCAAAGCCAACAGTTTCTTCTACAGCCATTGTCAGTTTGGCAACAAGGGATTCATACGTCTTGTATGGTGGCATGTCGATACGATTGAAACTATATCAAATATGTCAGTTTTACAAGAGGCACATTAGCAGAAACGTCTTAATAATTACCATGTATGTGCTTTAGGTAACTGAGTCACCTCGCCTGCTTTTTCAATGGTGAATCGTCTGGGGCCATCGCTTCCCTGAAGATCTTTGAAGCCATTGACAGGAATACGAGAGGTACCAGTGGTAAATTGCAGTAATCTAGACTTCTTTTCACTGTCCCACGTACGAATACACTGCCAGAACCATTGAATAACATCGTCTTGCTCGGTATATCCTCTGTAATCAGTGTGCTTTTTCCAGTCATCCACGTCGATCTCTGCGATACCGCCAATAAGCAACTCCAACTCGCGTTCATCAAACACGTTGATCAGATCTTGAGGAATCAGCTGATTGAAGCCCTCTTTGAAAGCCTTGAATTGCTCCTCAACACGCTTGGAAATACGCCACTCAGTGACCAAACTGCAGATGGCACATGTTAGCTTCTCCATCGACAGCATCTAGTACCTCATATACTACTTACTCGACGTATTCCTTCTTGTTTTCCTCTGTCACTTCAATGTCGCGTCCGCCGTCCTTTAGATCAACAGTGACCATTTCACCAAAACGATCATCGTCCACAGAGAACGTCAACTCAAGGACATCTGTAATGTCATTGTCACTAGTATAAATCATCATCAGTCCTGCTTCCGGGTTACAACAACAACAGTTAACTTACAGAATCCACATTAGACTGCGATAAAATTCAGCATCTACACTCTCCATGTTGGCAACAAGCACCTTCTTGTTCAGAATCATACGATACAGCGACACAATGAAGAAGGCATCCAAGAAGCGACGATGAAAGATAGCCAGACCAACCACACGACCGATGAATCTAAAGTAGTTCAAATGTTCAGGATTGATGCCAGAGTGAGGATTGATTTGCAGTGTGTAATTGTCATGCGCAGAGTACTCGAACAAGCAATAGAACGGGTTGAACATTTCGTGAGACAGCAGGAAGAAGAATTCTCTCGAGAGACCACCGTAATCCAAGCCATCCTCGCCCTCAAACTTGATCATGAGCCGCTTCTTGAGATCAGCGGGTACTTGTCTCATCACTTCGGCATAGGCGTCTTCAAAGATATGATCACGTCTCACCTTGATATGGCATTGGCCAGGCACAGGACGCAGAGCAGGTTGAGAACGGAAGTAGATCAACTTGCGGCGGAAATCTCTCTTGTACTGAGGCACGTTCTGGTCAAGGCTACTGGGCAATCGAGGGTCATCCCATGTCGTTGTCTTGGTATTATGATCCACAAAGTAAACTCTACCGGTACTTGTCAGACGCATCTCCCAGCCCGAGGGCAATGGACCCAATTGTGATACAGGCTGCACTTGCACCTGCAAATTGGATCCGGGGCCAATCGTGTTGATATACTGCTGGCGTCTAGGATCAACCCAAGTTGTCGTACGAGTGTTATGATCGACAAAATAGGGACGGCCTTCGGGATTCGTGCGCATTTCCCAACCTGGCGGCAATGGGCCTGATCCCGCTGTTGTCATATTATTTTGAACGCCTACTACACCGCCTGAGTTGCTGTTTGCTGGTGGAGTCGTAGCTGCGGTAGATGCAGCTGTGGCCGCAGCGACATGGGATTGTGATTGGCGATTTGTCTCTGCAAGCGAAGTAGTGCTGTTGTTTGCGCTGGTGGATCTTTCTTCAGGTAATCCTCGGGCATTGTGTCTGCGTCTTTCCAATTCGGTCTGATTTTGTTGGTCTTGAGCAGTTCTGGCTCTAATGGGAGAATCGACATGAGTAAAGAGCCGTGCTATGCATTAAATGGATACTTTACGAAGGCCTCTTCCATGTGGTGGTTCTATTGTTATGATCGACATAGTAGGGTCTGCCTAAATGGTCGACTCTTCTCTCCCATCTGCGAGTAGAGGCTCTGTTAGACAATAGCCCTTCACGGAGGCTAATAACATGGCTTACCCTTCTGGCAAATCGTTGTTTCTGGCATCATCGTCTGCAGTAGATGAATTGGCGGTCGCAGGTGTATGTGATGGTGGAGCAGTAGTTGGAATTGACGTCTGTGCTTGGGGCTGAGAAGGGGTTTCGACTGATTGACTGGAGGCATTACGGGCAACAGAGCTGCGAGAAGTAGATGCCAGGGTATTGGTGCCATTTCTGATGGGAGCATTGACGTTGGTTGATATGTTTAGAATGAGCTTTCCTTGAATGGTGTCATGGTTGTTTGATTTCTTCAAGTCGAGTGTCAACATTTCTAGATTGACAGCTTAGTAACAGCAAATATAAATGAATTGATCATTGCTATTACCATCACCACCAACAGCAAGGTCAAATACACTTGACACTTGCACATTTATCACACCTAGGAATCCTTGATCCTTCTTTTTGAACTTCTTTTGGTCAAACACCTGCACTGCAATCACACTGGAGTTGTTGACTTGTCTAGATGCGTTTATCCTATGTTAGCAAAGATGGACGTTGGGCAGCATGGCAGACTCACAAGTCAAAGCTCTCATTCCAATAAGGGTTCAGTGTCTTCTTCATTACAGTTGTTGTGTGTGTCTGTTCACCATCCACAGTTACTACAGCTATTTACAAGGAGAAGATGTCAAAAAGATAAGCTACTAATGACAATTGAAGGTGCAGCTTATTACCAAATGGATCAGGCATTTTGAAGAAGAGGTCCTTTTTAACAAGACCATCGGCAGCAATGACTGTAAGTCGGACAGTCCTTGTTGAGCTTGGCATGGTTGATCAAAAAGCCTTTTAATATGTTGTTGTACAAGAGAGAGAGAGGGAGAAAAAAAAATATAAAAAGCAATCAAGAAAAGCCTTTTTTCCAGAGGGATTACAATGCGGACAATGGAATGCTAGATGCGTCAGCTGTTAACCACTCACAGATCGAAATTTCTCAATACATGCTTGAATGGGTTACACATCTGTCTGCGGGTTGAAAGCAAGGTCTGGCCTGCTGTCAAGAAATCATCGATTTGAGCAAGCTTGATCGTCTTTGAGAAAGGCATCCAGTTCGAGGCTAGTGCCGATGTTTGGTATTAAAACATAATGAGATGTGCTTGCAAGAGCTATTAGGAAATCGGCCGTTTTCAAATGTAGATACATATCAATCAAAAGGGCTACTTCAAGTGATCACCCAAGATAATGCCATTAACACAATAAAGTGCCTCTGGTGCCAATTTGCGCTTTTGAAAACGAAAAACTAGAGTGAGGCATCCATGGCAAGCTTACGAATAAAGTCAATTGTGCTGGAGGATCTCAGTTGCAAGATGAACACGAGCATTTATTGCTGATGCCCTCTTCGCAGCCTTGCAAGAAGGCTTCAGCTTGAAGGAGTCTCAGGTAGATACATTCATCAAAAATTGATGCAACTTGACGAAAGTATGAGGGTAGATTCACAAATTTGCATAATACAGCTCAACTGCATAGTAAATCCAGGCCCTTTTGATGAACCAAGGATTCAATACTACGCTGTTCCGCTATATGAGCAATTGTAGACCAACAGATCAGGTATTGAAAAGCACATTACTGAGTGAGTAGCCTTCAAATGTATTTACCACTGTAAAAATATGAAATTCAATCGCTTGTATCTTGCCAACAAAGCATAATCTCGGCCTCGGAATAGGTGCAATCGTGTTCTACGACCTGATATTAGGTCAAGGATCCCTTTTCAGCGATTTTTTGGGGGAAAGATTTGATCATCGATTTTTGAGCATTTTGGCCTTGTACTAGCACAGGAAAATTTGATGATTTCAAAGAATGGAAGTTTTCACCTCAAAAATGAGGTTTTCTACTATGGTGTTCCTAAGCTCAAACCAACCGTATGAATGCAAAGCATCGTGTGGAACTGTCTTCTGCTCAATTTACTATGCGTTTTGTAAACATTTACCCGAAAAACGTGTTTTGCATTTTTTGACATTTACTTTGTACAGAATAAAGAGATTGCTTTGAAAGTAGCACCACCAGATTCCTTGGTCTTCTTTGCATGTATAAGTGTTAAGAAACACTTGTTGCTTATATAATAACATTTTGTGTAATTGCCCTTGGAAGAGGTTGAGATGTCCAAAACAAGTATCCAGAAGATCGGTGGAACCTTTGGAATTCAACCCCAGCTCAGGCTGTGTTTTGCCCTAGCTTTAGTAGCTAATAAAAGACACTACAGGTCTAATTGATCTCAATACGCTCAATTACTTCAGGTGCTGTCCTAAGGAATTTGATCTACATACCGTATAGTTAGGATTGCTCAATATAAATCAAATTCGATTGTACTCGCAATATAAAACAACCGCAGCCTAAGAAGGCGTTTTTGAAGAATACTGTCACTGCCTGGGCAATATAAACATGCTATTCCTGTAGAATATAATGAATTTCATGAACCAAGCTAACAATCATCATCGCGTATATGAGATCCATTGTACCCGAGCCAAATCTCTCCCTGAACCCAGTATAATAGCTAGCGATGGGTAAATAAATCTTTATTGTGTTATGTTATGAAATGATATAATGAAAAGCCTTCTGTATTAGCACTCTGCTAATTGCATGATAGCATGACTAGATCAGGATATTATTATATGATGGCTGCATCAAAACCTTCCCGGCCTTTGTAGAGCCAGGCATTAACGTCAACATTTGACTCCAATTATTACGCGCAGCCCATGGCAGAGACCAGATTCCATCACGGCTCACATAGCGATCAAGACTTACCGTGCGCAGATCGTTGACTCCATCACACGCATGCTGTCTTAGGGGAAAAGAAGGCGTGGCTAGCACAATTAGATTGCTTTTATTAAAAAAAAAAAAAAAAAAAAAAAAAAAAACAGATCGAGATGACAATAACAAGCAAGATCACTGCGAGTATTTCCACATACCTGCTGCCCAATACCTGAAAATTGCTGATGCCGTATCCCACGAATTGCCATCTTCATAACACAAAATACGTATATAATGTGCTTAGCGGAAATACACTTTAAGCTACTATTATATAGCATGTCTGTCAATTGCACGGGTTGAGCGACATGAATACAATCTGTAGACTAACAAAAGCTTGCATCATTCAGCATTGAATACAACGTTTCCACTATTTGAAAAGTACGTGCTAAGAGAAGAGGTATTAGTTGCAATGCCAAACAGTGTCTGCTGTAGATTATAGCTTACCTTGGTTTGGATGTATGGCCATTACTAGCAATACCATGCACTGCTACTTGCTCAGGTTGCTATCCCTTTAACAAAGAGTACGTATACCCTCAGCTTAGAACAAGAAGCAAACAACAGACGCTTATTTCCGTCTCTAGGTTTCAACTTGGCTCAAATGTTTATTGCCTAAAGACTATCCATAAGCTTTACAACTGTTGGCATTTCTTGAGACAATCTACTTTTTCATTGGATTTTTCATTGATGTTTTAAGCTCAAAGTAGTGATAACTAAATAGAGATTGAACATGTGCGACTTTTCTTACAACGTTTCCAAGGATTAGGATGATATAACCTTGCAAACAACAGATACAAGTAAAAAGTTTGATTTTGGAGCGTCATGTTAAGCATATCATCTTGGGATGTGTATCAGATGAAATCTTATGAGGAGACATTCCTTTTGAAAAATATGTAAAGAAAATGTCATTTGCAATACATGGAGCTGTCAATTTATAGTTGATCTAAACTTCTCTCGAGTCACATTCAGAAACGCACTAAATCAAAGACCTGTTTATGATTTATTTCACGGGAACTGAAAGCGATGATGCCATTAGATATAAAGACTAAGATACCTGCAATCTGACGTATGGTACCTTGCTAGCACGAAAAATATCCAGCTGCTTTGATCAAGCGACAGCCACGATTAGTTTAAACACATCTTACCGCTCGTCGAACATTGTGAGTCTTTTGTAGCATCGAATATCAAGTAGCGTTTGCTATAAATGTCTGAAACAGGGCAATATAGTACGGTATAGGAGTTCTTGGCCACATGCTATCCTATTCTAAAGATACGGTGTATAAGAAAATGTCGTCTTTTTTTTTGCCTTGAATGTGTGAGATTGGTAGAAATGCTATATTAAATTTGATTTCTTGCATCATTCTGTATCAAACGCTATAGCTAGCTCTGGTATGCTTAGCTAAAGAACATCAATATGAGTATCTACACTTTCTCAGATCGCACAAAGCCGAGATTGAGTAAGATAATCAACTATTTTGATGCGGTATGGAAATTGCCAACTCAAATTTATGTCATGAACACAACGGGATAGTTGGATGACACATGTCTAGTTTATAAAGTTTAAGATTATTTAGGCATTTGATCATTTGCGTAACTTGATCTTTGGCCTTTTTAGGGTTACAAAATATACCACTATAAACGAATGTGTCTGAAAAGTCAAGATTGACTGTTTGAATATATAAAAAGTGAAGCTCTTTATTTTCAATTTTTTTGTAGAATATGTATATACAATAACATATCGCATTTAATAATTAAGATCAAGCTGTCAATCCCAAAGCAGTGCTTTTTGATAACCCAGTTACCAAATCACACTGTAATGAAAGAGAAAAGCTAGAAAATGAAAATGAAAATAGGAATAAGTTATAAAGTCGTAGGTATTTCGTCAATTTTTGAGGGGGGGGAAAGAATATCAAACATAAAGAGAAAAGTAGGATCATCGACATCAAATCTTGTTTTTTCCTTTTTTTTAAGCAGTTGTAGCAATTTACAACTTGGATTCCTTGCGGGCAGCAGTGGCAGTGATGAGACCTATTGAATAGACCCACATCAGTTTTCCAATTCATTTAAATCCCAATATAAACACTTACCGGAAGGATCAGCTTGAGGGTGGTAGACTTCCATGTTCTTACCAGCATTGTCAATGTTGAACTTGCTCATGTCAACACCAACGTAGTGCTTGTTGGGCAAAGCATAAGAGACTTCAGCAACAGCGGGGAACTTGGCCAAGATTTGTTGTTGCATGAGGTAGAGAGTAGCTTGAACGGAAGCAGAGTCATCCTTGGCGAAGGTATCGCAGGTGATTTGCTTGACACCAGCATGGATGGCCTTGAAGTCAACGTTGCGGAGAGTGGAAGGAGACTTGGAGACAAAAGTCCACTTGCAGTCAACAGCAGTAGAGAAGATACGATCCCAGACAGGAACCAAAGTGGTGTATTCATCAGTGTAGAAACCGTGGAAAGCAGAACCAGTAGTCTTGAGGACAAGGAGCTTGTCAAGACCAGAGGTAATGTGGACCTCGTTACCAGCACGATAATGGTGGACACTGGTGGTTTGGATATCCTCACCATCGCGGACGAAAGAGTGGTTGTGGGGCTTACCATCAACAATGAGACGGGTCCACTTGTGCTTGATGATATCAACGAAAGCACCAGAGATGTGGGCGTATTGCTTCAAGACATGTTCAGTGATCTCTTGACCAAAGACTTCAATGTTATCAACGTTTTGGCTACGCTTGGCCATGATGTTGACAGTGTTCTTGCAGGTGTCGGTGGTGACAACAACAGAGTTATCGGCCTTGGTGTAAGAGGTCTCGATATCACCTTCCAACAAAAGTCTGACCTGTATGTCGAGATAACAGCATTAGAGACCCCATGTCAAGCAATGCCATTGTTGCAATACACTTACAGTGAGTTCGGTACAGTGTTGAACGTTACCCTCCTTGTAGACTCTCATAAGACGGACGAGGTCCTTACCGTAGCGGGCTTTCTTGAGGTAAACGTTGGCGTTGTTGGCAGACATTGTTGGAATATAAACTGATAGTATTTATGATATAGAAGAAGAAAAAAGGATGGTTTCGAAAAAGATAGATCCTTTTTATATGAATTTCTTTCAATTGGGTCCAATATAAGTGTAACACAATCTGTGCGATTATACTGGTATATTTGCCATGATTCAACTCCAGTAAGGGCCTGTCGATTTTAGTCTAATGATTGGTATTTTTCGTTCGATATACAACTTCCCAATCATTCGTGAGAAATGAAGTTTTCAGTTTTTTGATGGATTTCCATTCTTTTATTAGTGGCGTGATTCTTTTTCTGTTTAATGAAAGTATAATTTCACTGCTTAAACGTTTATCATTTGATATGGATGGACAGAGGCTATCTCGTGCGCATATCAGAGTATATTTGATATCTTATCTATCCAATATGCTGCGTCTCTGTCTGCGTACGTATTACCACTTATCAGTGCTCAATTGACACTCAATTCGCTTGCTCCTTCTCCCTCCCAACAAACAGCAAAGCAGCGGGTATTGGATTGGATTTTTGCTTATGCAAGGACAATCATGGACACAAATTGCGGGGGGAGGAGTCGATGGATGCGGGGAAACTCAAATGCTGGAATCACTGAATGTGCTTGAAGAAGCCCACTTTATTATTACATTTTTAATTTGTCTATCCTAGTGCTATATTCAATATACAGGCTATATTAGTTGTGAGAAATAGTAGCTTGTGCTTGCGAAGAAGTCTCTGCTCTCATGATTTCTCTCAATGCCATTGTTGCGTACTGACTTGTGCCTAGAGTAAATTCCACTTTTAAAGCTAAATATTGCCCATCTGCACGTATATAGTAAAAGGGTGGGAATCATTAATACCAGATATATTAGAGTTTTGCTTGATATTTACCAGCAATGCCAACAGGCTCGTCCTTGTTTTCAAGTCTATCCACGTCTGTATTGCAGAGCTTTTCGGTGGGATCGTTGTATCTGATGAAAGACCTGCTGCGTGTTGGTCGATATTCTACCCGCCAAGCTCAATGACTTACCAGCTCATCTGCTCTGGCTTGGAGAGCATGGTTCTATAATCACCATTCAGCCCACTAAAAAGGTAGTAACATTAAGAGTCAGTACACAGAAACACTTAAATTGTGTTGAATATGGCAACTTTACTCGAAATGATTGTCTCTCTTTTCCATGGAAATACCATCTTGGGCTATGTTGAAATAAATCGTATGAGCATTGTGTCAATCGCAAGATGATCTTGAATATTACCCATGAATTTTCTGTAAAGTTCCTTGATTTCATTATCGGGATACACAGACTTCTTGCCAGGCAAGGGGTAAACCACATCCGTGATGGAGTAGTTTTCCACATCATCTGCAGTCAGGATCTTGGGCACTTGACGCTAATGAATGGTCAGTATACTGACAATTTGCAGCCCATTCGACTTACATTGGCAAAGCTGCGTCTACCCGCATTGTTGTCAGATCGGCCATCTTTTTGCTGTGTATTATCCACCATAACGATATCGCCTACCATAGGCTTATCGGTGCCGAAAAGTCTTGCACGCTCAGAAACGACGCGATTCCAGATGTAGGACTGGTACGCATGTGAGTACAAGGAAAGCATGTTTTTGGGCAACTACAAGACAGCTGGGCGTGAGAAACCATAATTGCATGAATCAGGGTATTGAAATCTTACTGCTTTGATGGCCTTTGCATGCTGTCCAGGGTTTCTGGTGTAAAAACTAAGCAGTTTGCGCTCGGCAAAGCCTCTCTTGGGGAAAATGGCATATACAGCAGCAGCATCGTGTGTGTCTTTCCATAGTGTTCTGGCAATGTGATATTCTTCGCGGTCTATGCAATTGAACAGCTGTTAATGGCAGTTGCGATGATGGCCTTGCATGATGCTTACCTCCTTGACGAGGGTCCAAGATCAAATCAGATGCCTTTTCATATTCCTTCTTCATGATAGCACAACCCACAGTGTGTGTCAGCACGGTACTGGTACCGAATCTCTGCATGCCAAAGTAGTTGAGATAGCCATTGCTTTGCAAAGATTGTAATGACAGTTCCAAATCAGCCTCATTGGCGCCTTGCACGTCTCTAAGCACAATGGTAAAATGGTTTCCTCCCAAATCTCCAAGTGTCAAACCCTTAGGAACAAATCTAATCCGAGCGTGAGACAGCTACCCCCCGAAGCCCCATAACTTGTACCTACTTGAAATCACCAAGGTAAATACCGCTTTGAATCAACTCTTCTTGGGCCATGATGATACGGCCAGGCTTGACGCTTTTCAATGTGAGTGTTTGTGTGGTGATGGCACGGGCATCCTTTGTACCAGCGTAACCGAAATGCTTTGCATGAACCCTACGACAGCAAACATTAGAAAAGGCAGTGGTGCCTGTGCATTCAATTTAATAACTCACAAGGTCTTGCTGGAGATGATGTTGATGGCATTCATAGTGTCAATGCCGGATTTGTACATGTTGACTTGCAAATATTCACCACCGAGTGCTTTCCAATCAATGAATTCTATAATCAAGAGTTGCATGTTAGGCCGCTGTCAGTCGCTCTAAAACTGGTGCTGCATACCATCATTGTGCACTGCTGAGGGCCATCTGAGAACGAGCTTTCCATCTTTGCCACGGCAGTTGACCTTTGTCTCTAAATGGGTCTCGATGAGCTGATAAAACTCCACGCGCTGCTCCTTGTTTGTCTATAATAGCACCATTGATCAGCGCCTCGTCTGTTGATTAGATCAATGTCTGCAAATTACCTCGACAGTGAGGACGGCAGCTTCGTCTTCGGGATGATTGAGGAATTGACGGAGCTGTTGAGCAAATTCATTGCCTAAAATCTCGCCAACTGCCTTGTCAAACACATCTGAAGGATAGTAATCATACAAAATTTCCTGCATCGATGTTGAGTTGCCTGGTAGATTCAGCATTCAAACGCAATTGATTTACCTTGGTCTTGGTATTGGGTGGTGCAAGAGAGGTAAGGTGGACAATGTTCTTTTCCATGTCCACTTCATTTACGAGGAAGTCCTCGGCTCTGATCATGGATCGAGTGAGTGAGTACGTCATGTTGCGAGCATCAAGCACCAATTACCTGTATTTCAGGATACTGTGGAAACCCTTCAAGTGAGGGTTGACATAAGCAACAATGCCAACATCGCTTTCTTTGATCACAATTGCGGGCTCTTGATCGAAGCGGCTTCTCTTGAAGCTATCCGATGCCTCGTCAGCGTCTAGGGCACGCTTTCTGCCCTTGTCTTCGCTGGAGCTTCTTGAAAGTAAGTTTCCCATGTTGATTGATGTTATCGAGAAGAAAGCCCTGTGGATAAATAAACTTTTTTTTTCTACAAAAGCTTTCCCCATTTTGTTTGTCACTGGGTTTGAAGGGCTCTTTGATGCGACACAGCCTTGTGACAAGATGTTGCCTGGAGCCAGCAAATGTATCATTTCAGAGCAGAACAGCAAGTAACAAAGTAAGGTAGTAGGCTCAGGGTCAGGATTTGCGCTGCCCGTAGTATTCATATGAAGGCCATTCATGCTTAGAACCAACATGGCATGTCTGGTCCTCCACAGTCATTCACAGATCACGACATCCCGGTAGTGGTTGGTAGCTCTGACATTGATTTGATGCTTCCACAACATCCAATTCAGCAATGCAGCTTTATGCAAATTATGTATGCATCGGAAAATGGGCATTGATTTCACTTGATCTATAGTAGTGTATGAGCGATCTATTCTTTTGATTTCTGCATTAAATACGCTAAGCCACACTACTTGAGCTTGAAAGCTCATCTATTAAAATGGGAGGCACTCCAAATGAATGGCACATTTATACTCGCTTCTTGAAACACCAACTGCAAACTACAAATGGGTGTCACTTGGTAAGTACGCAATGCACTTGATCATTCGCACATTCACCAACACACGCTCAGTCTTGTTCGATGGAAGAATGCCACAGGCATGCGCGATTTCACCTTCATAGCCGAGCATGTCACCAAGACGCTGCATGGTAAAAACACTGGCCCTTGGTCACTCTCATTCAAAGTATTTCGCGACAACAACCAGAACAACAGACAAATAGCGCTTAAGGACAGCAAATTGCTGTATCAAGTGTCGCTTGCACAACAGCCTGGCCATGTCTATTGTATGGTCGATGGCAGTGTCGTCGTAGAAGCAGAAAAAGAAATGGAGATAATTCTTTCACGTCTCAAGAATCTATGGCAGTTGAGACAAAGCGTTACCATCGAGGTAAGTGAAAACGTGGATGGTGCAAGAGAGAGACCGAATGTGAGAGACTCAATTTATGCGAGCAGGGTACCAGTTACGAAATTGGCGATTTTACACTGAGAGTTGCCAATATTCTACTGGGATCTACATACAAAGGATTGCTGCTAGAGGTACAATCGTGAAATCATGCGTCATACAGCATCAATTACTCATATAAACCATAGATTGATTATCATCCATGTACAACACCGAATAACGCCAGTAAACTGTTTCAAGAATTTGTTGAATCCATCGTCCCTCCAACCGCACAGCTCTCCTGTGAATACGAATACAACTACGAACAGGTTGGCCTCAGCAACAACGAATTCACAACTGCCCATACAAGCTATCAATACATGCAATTGTTCAGAAACGATGGTTTGTTTTAGATGGATACATATATACCCCCACCCCACCCCAGCCCACACGCTGCCTGCTTTCTTTAAAGTGTATAATAAATTTTATAGGGTTTATTAGATTTATATTATGGTTTTAAAAAAAGAGAGCTGAAGCAATCACGACAATAGCACAGATAGCAACAGTAGGTGCCTTGAATCCACTGGCAGCGGAGGGAGCTTGAGGAGTGGTAGAAGCAGAGGCAGTAGCAGAGGTAGTGGCGGCGCTGCTAGTTTGAGAGACGGAAGAAGAGGATGAAGGGCGGACAGAAGAGCTGGTAATGGCAGCAGAGCTGGTAGAGGAAACAGCGGAAGAGGCGGCAGAGGAGACGGCAGTGGCGATGGAAGAGACGAATGATTGAGAAACGACATCACCGGTGGTACCAGTGATGGTGAAACCGCTAGAGTAGGTAGAACCACTACAATGGAATACGAGGATTTAGTAATTTAAAATTGAATGTATCACCAAGCTACTACTTACGAGACGCCCTTGGAGTCAGTGTAATCAATCTTGAATGAGAAGGTAGCATTTTGAGGGAGATCAGAAGGTACCTGATGGAACAAAATTTTAGTTAGTAAATCCGACTTGCTGTAACATTGAATCGACTTGATATAGTCAATGTGCACGTTTTTTTTTTCTGGTCTCTTTACCTTCCAGTCGTACTCGCCATCAGAGCCCTTGATAGTGAAGGTATCACCAGTGGGATGCATAGTAGCAGCACTGGTACCTGTAAGAAGGGATACTTGGGCAGATTCATCGACACCGTTGGTCCAAGCTATGTAATGCAAACAAATGATCAATTGAGTGTCCACATGGATTGCAATTGCAAAAACAAGGCGAAAAACTTACTGATGGTAACACTATGTAATATAAAGATGAGTCTCTAGCAGTAGGTGGGTTATCGAGGCATAGCATAGACTTACGTGCTACCGGCCTTGTAGGTGGTGCCGACAATAGGGCTTGTCAAGTAGAATGGAGCGGTTGTTTGAGCAACAACAGCAGCGATGAAAAGGAGGGAGGTGATGATAGCAGCCTTCATTTTAAAAGATGGGTTAAGGATAGTAAAAGAGAGAAAGAGTTGAAGAGATGTGAGATTCAAGATGAACTTCAACCTTTTATATGCCACTGAATCTAATGTGATCCCCCCGCCAAAAAAGAAAAAATGAGTGACATTAGAGAATTGAGGGTTCCTGAATTTCGCGAGAACAACTAGCACCTTTCCTGAGTTTCGAAGACTTTTTGTTGTGAATCTATTGTCTGATTCAACAATTCCCCTTCTCCTTCCCTGCATTGTTTTTAAAATTGCATGAAAATTTGCCAAACAAACAAAATATCAGTTCTATAATTAAACCCATTTTGTTGTCAAATATACAATAAGAATTTTAGAGGTCAATGCTTTTCTATAAGGATCCCATAATCTCCATTCCACGTTTTTTCTGAAATAGAATGTCTTTTTCCAAACGTTACACTCATTTTATTCTTGTGCTTTTGCAATACATCTTGTCGCATCTCAATGGCCAGGTTTCCTGTTTAAGAGCCAATTCGGCTTGTCCCACCATAGTAGCTCTGTTTTCTTCAGATTGAAAGATACACACAGCCAAATCTGTCAAAAATTTCAATTTCACTTGGAAATCGTATGCTAAGAACTTGGAATTGTTGTCATGTTATGTAATGTAATGCAAGTCTTCCACCGAGACAAATACATGATATACGCGGTACTGCCTAGCAATCATACTATCCTATCTGTATGTATGTATGTTTACTAGCAAATTATGCAAAGAGGTGCTCCTACTCACAACCACTCGAACATCTGGTATATCATGTACTTGGCCCCAACCTGTTCGATTCTGTCTGATCCGAGCTTTTCGCAAAAGCCCATCATTCGCTGTGAGACAGGGCAACCAGACTACTCTGATAAGGCAAAAGTCATTGTAGGTTTACACTGCAACAAGGTAAGATTAAAGATTCAGTGCTCAACCGTTTGCAATTGATTGCAGCGTTTTCAATCACTTGCAGAGCTTTGACCAAAACATCAGTACAAAAAAAATGGCCTTCTTTAAGCAAAAGCATGCCATTTACTCAACCTAACCAGTTCCTGTCAATACAGGCGTTCGCGATCAAATGCAAAGTACATCAAGTAGCTCCTCACAAACTACATGCTTTTCATTCAATAAAGTCCAAGAACTTTGTCTGCAAAGCAACGATACATATGCTGATCGTCGAATATGAAATACACAAATGAGCAGTGCACTTACAACATCATCTCGCTCGGTAATGAGAAGACTTGCTGTTTAGAAAAGATAGATTGTCGTTATTATAGATTCAAGCAGAGAGGAGAAATGAATATGTGATCATCTAAATGAGAATGCGGGCTACATCTGATGATGGGGAAGAAGCATCATACACATGCATCTTTTGAGGATTTGCGCAAGTTGGTACGCACTGTTGACGTTTGCTTGTCCAAAATATAATAGCGACTTGCATCAGCTTTATCCATGGAGTAGATTTCGTCATTAGGTAGAGATATGAATACTAGCGTTAGTCTGTTTGGTATCGTAGATAGATGGGAACAAATGCTACAGCTTCAAGTATCCCTAAAGCAGCATTATACAGAAGAGAGACCTTATTGTTGAAGAAAGAGAAAGATCCAGTGAGGGAGAGACTATAATACTTTCTTGGAGAGAAAAAAGAGTAGATATCGACTGCAAGTTGTTATAAGGGTATTGCTATTTGAACAATCGAAAATTACTTCCTGAACAATTTTAAATTTATTTTCGTTATTTTTTGTCGTTTTGAAGCTATAGAACGGCTTGTAAGTTCATATAGTACACATTCGTTGATAATTGGATGTATAGACGACTTCAATACGTAAATTTGCTATACAAAAAATGTACTTTACATACGAACGTCGCATGTTAATATTTTTGACAAAAATGTGAACATAAAAGCAATTTTGCTACAACTTTTGCTACAACTTTTGCTATAAAGTCTGTACAAACAGTGATTATATACAGTAGATACGGATACAATGCTTATGTATGGATCGATTGTTATTATAACTTGAAACCACTTAAGACGTTTAAAATTATTGTTCAGGAAGTAATTTTCGATTGTTCAAATAGCAATATCCTACAGCTAAATAAGACCTGAATCACGCTTTTGTGTACCATAAATGTTATATTATGCTGTGTAGTGTTAATCTAGCAGCCACGAATCACAGAATTTCATTACATTTCAAATAGAGTAACTGCCTGGTGATTAAGCAGCAGAACTTCTTTTTGAAGACGTAACAGAATGCAGGCTCTAAACAGTGTTGTAGTAAATACGCTCATGTAGTTTTAGTGAAAAAATTATCAATTATCTACTACTAAAAGCGAGGTGTCATTTCCGTAATCCATTTGATCATGTCTGATAGTTATGATGGTACCGTGTGTAGAAGCCTTAGGTCATTTGTACCATAGATTTTGAATGTTTAGTCTTGCTTTTCTCATTATAATCACATTTTTAGTTTCAATATCAATGCTTTATTTCTCTGAGCTGTCTCCAAATTTGAGCCAATAAAATCGCCTAAAAAGCTAGTTTAAACGCCGCTGACCCTAGAAAATTTTTGCGACGGTTTCCCTATGTTTTTTGGTTAGGCGGACTTTTAAACATTGCCAAATACAGTAATTTAGCAATTTTATCATCAAAATCCTCTAAAATGCCAGAATATGTCTTACTACACACCCCAGCTTATAATGCGAATGTTTGAGACTCCCAATTAGCACCAAGTAAGTGATGCCAATCAAGTGGGGGCAGCCTATCTACCCTCTAGTCTCTGAATCAAATCTAATTGTGCTTCAACAATAGGCTTATCCACACAACGAAAAAAGAGGGTTATGGCTCAAAGAACAACCATAAAAGTGGGAAAAGTAACAAGAGGGCATCACTAGAATGTGATGAAGAACAACAGAAACATCGCAATACAGTTACATACAAAAAGGTAACATGCAATGTGTACCATCAAAATGACGAGTAGTACAAGAAAGAAAAAAAAGTAGTAGAAACAAGTATCAGCGTGGTTGCCTCATACAAAGCAAAAACACCAATACCACCAGTATTACAGAAGAAGTAATACTTGAAGAACAAAAAAAAAAATGCAAGGCTACTCCACAACAATAGAGCAGCACTGCCAGCGATACAATGCATCAAAAGATACACCATAGCACTATGGCACAGCAACAGAAAAATAGTTGCGTGCAGAAAAGGGGGAAAGAATAAATCGCAATAAAGCAAACAAACGAATGCGCAGTATCACGAGAAAGAAAATAGTAAAAGGTTGAATGAATGTAATTCATGACAACCAAACCCACAACACCCAAAGCCATGACAACCCAATCCACGGCAACCAAAAAAGGGGAATATACAAACCAAATACAAACCAAACACAATGAATAAATATATTGCAACGAATTGGTCTAAAATAAACTGTATAATTAGTATTACTGTATATTGTACCGCGAAAAGTGGCCCCTATCGGCTGATACCTACTGTAACAAACTTGAAAGATATCGTCTTGGGTACTGGTGGTTGCAAAAGTATGCTTCTTTTGTCGAAAGTGGTGTTGTATTCAATCAAAAGTAATAAAAAGTATATGGTTTAATAGAAAAAGTGCAGTGCAAAAACAGGGTGGAAAGGGAGCCTGAAAAAAAAAAAAAAAAGGCGCGTTGCTGATGGTGGCTGCAGCCAATAAGCTGAGCACACAGAATTTGAGTGACGTGTACATTGAACATTTTGCACTGTGGTGACTGTACCCAAATGATTTTTTTGTGATGATTTTTTTGAATCAAAATCGATATAATTTGACATTTGTAAACATTTTTGTTAAAATTAGCTATAGAAAGTGTGCTCAGCGTATACTACTTTCTAATAAACTTAAGGGGAGAATTTGAAGGCGCATTCAATAGTGTCAGTCTTAAAATACTTTTAGAATGAAAAGATAAAGAATTTTGAGAAAATATAAAAAGCAGTTTTTCCAAGAAAAGTCGAGATTTAGCATATACAACGTTCAAAATAGCAGTTGCACAGGTTACCCTACATCTGTGCGGTCAATTTGATTTAATATATATCATAATAGTAAAAAGTGTCGTTTTCGCCTCCAAAATTGCGATCGTTTGGTTTTTAACAAAAACCATAAGGGGTACCTCATGAAAAAACGTGAATTTTCATCGATTTGGATTGATCCAAAAAAAAATCAAGATAAAGGTCCAAGAAGTGAATGGTGATCGATAGCAATCATTTGGCACTATTCCCAGCATCTAGAACGGCTTAGAAGACAAAATATTGAGGGTTGAATTCGGACGATTTGGCTGGAAAAAGTACCTTTAGTGCCATGTAGATCTACAAAAACTAATGTTACAAATCTGATCCAGACTTTAGACAATTTGTATCTTTCGGTACTACACGCTGATTACCATCAGACAAAGAACGACGGAAATTTTGTGTATATTTTACTTTAAAAACGCTCAGATATACCAAAAGCACCGCTTATAGTGTTTCAATGCAGCTTTTACTAATGGCCTATGCCTATAGAAAGTAGTGCAGTCTGCCATGCATTTCAATTCTTTGTATATCAAATACACAGTTTGGGCAGTTGTTGCGTACAGTAAAAGTGCTCTCTATATTATAATGATAGAAATGATGGACCTAGAGGTTGGAATCGGATATAAATAGCACTCCACTGTTGAACTATAAGAATCGTATAATACTGTGCGCAAACTAATCCCACCGATGATGAGTAAAATTACGCTTAATGCTTATTTATTAATGCATTTCGCAACTAATATGCTTAAATTTACTATCATTAAAAAGCGTTGGGTCTCACGGTTAGAACGATACTAAGCATGTAAAGTTTGAAACATATCCCACCAAGATATAGAGCATCAAAGAGACAATAGTCGATTTTAGAAGTAAACCGTTTTGGTGGAATGTTTACGTTCTCCTTTGTGGAATGTCGGAAAGATATCGAAATCGTCTGAAATTTGGCATCAAGAATGTTGAAAACTCTTAATTACCGAAACAAAGTTGAAAAGTATAAAAAGTGAATCTTTTCTTCATTCTCTTCTCATTTTCTCTTCATTACTTTTTCACCCCTATAAACTTCATTATGGTTCCCCCTATCCCTAAGGAGCGCGAGCTTTTAATCATCAACCTTTTGCAACATAATGCTAGTCATTCGGAGATTATGTCTAGACTTCCTGGTGTTGGTTCCTCAACTATTACCCGCATATGAAAGCAAATGTCAATCCCCATCAACGCACGTCCTGCCGGAAGACAGCCATTGGTCAGTGAGCCAACCAAACGATATATTGCAAGATTGTTACGTACTGGTGAATTAGAGGGTCCTCAAACTGTGCAACGTTATTTGGGGTCGATTGGAATCGAAATGACCTTACAAGGCATCCGCAAAATGATCAAAGGCTTAGGCTTCAAAGCTAAAAGGAAGGTAAAAACTAATATCGTTAGCAATAAAAATCGGGCTATTCGACTCAAGTGGGCGAAACAACACAAGCATCTTACTATTGACCAGTGGAGGCAATGGGTCTTTTCTGACGAAACAAGAGTCAATATGTGGGGGTCAGACGGCAACTCTTACTTTTGGTCGGATGGGAGTGAAACTTTAAGGCCTCACGAAATCCAGCCTCAGGTACAAGGGGCTGGTGGTAGCGTTATGTTTTGGGGCTGCATAACTGCGGAGGGTCCTGGATATGGTACCACCATTACCGAAGGCACCATCAACTCGAAAAAATATATCGATATTCTGCAAACATCTCTGGTGGACACTCTTGATTACTATGGCATGGATCGTAAAACAATTCGCTTTCAGCAGGACAACGCTACCCCGCACACTGCAAATCCCACCAAAAGATGGTTCACCAGGAACGGCTTCCCCACAGAAAAAATTATGAATTGGCCAGCTCAGAGTCCTGACTTAAACTCAATTGAGCACCTATGGTATCAGATCAAACGTAAGCTGTACGCCTATCCTTTGCACCCCTCAAGCACTGTCGAATTGGAGGAGAGAATTGAGTTTGAATGGTACGAAATTGACAAGGAACAGTGTCTTCGATATATAGATAGCATGCCGAGACGAATTGCTAAGGTTATCAAGGCAAAAGGGGGTCCTATTCGCGGATAACTGGTTTTTGCACTTAACCACAAATTTTAAACTTGACTTTGAAAGCTTATTTCTAAATAACCCTCATATTAATAATAAAACTTTTTTCTATCATTTTAAAGCTCTTTTTTTATGCTATTGAATGACGTAAATTTTAAGCCAATAGCATTGTTATTTATTGAGAAATCATTGATTTTGTCGATTTTTATCCATCATCGGTGGGATTAGTTTGCGCACAGTAGTTTATGTACTACACTTAACGTAGCCACCACTGAAAGTTTGTTTATATGCTTATAACCGCCTCAGAATAAATATACAACAGTGCTGATATGAACTCTCCAACAGTCATATACGGCATGATGAAAACACGCTTTGCCGTATTTTGTCCAACGCCCAAAACAGTGTTCAACCTGTGCCACTCTTGAACAAAGCATTCTACTTTATCCAAACGGCTTTAGGTGAATTGTTGTGCAACATCCCCTCTATCCGCCTGCTACTACTAGACACTCGTAATAATTAACAGCTTTCCTTATGGATCTTGTCATGATCAGTGCTCGAAATGGGCTTATTTTGAGGAATCATCCATACATCAACGGCAACTCGTCATCCAATCTAAAATCCAACTGCACTATCGTGTTCCTCGCAAAATTTGGCATATGTATGTGTTAGTTATATTACTCTGGAATTGAGATTTTGAAATCAAACCTTGGACGTTTTGATCCTCCTGGATACCCAAATACCTGTATACAGCTAGGATGTAGTAGTATCAATCACGCAACAGCTACACTATGCAGCCATAAGTGCAGTGTTGCGCAACACCTCCTCTATCGACCTGTTACCAGCAGAAACTCGTAATTAACAGCTTTTATTATGGACATTGTCATAATCAGTGCTCAAAATGGGCTAATTTCCAAAAAAAAAGCAACCATCCATCATTCTCAGCAACTAGTCCAATCCAAAATCCAATTATACCGTCGTCTCTCTTCTAGCACGATTTGGCTTCTTAAATATTTACTAATCTCTTCATTGCATCGATTGCTCAAAATTGATTACGCATGACTGATGAATTCGTATTATTAATACAGTCGAGTGAAAACGATGTGAGTAATCAGTTGTCAACTGTGTCTAAAACGAAAGCCAAGAAACCTCTTCATTACAGGGCATCTCTTGATTGAAATAGAGTCAATCCCTGGATATGACTACTACACTGGAGATGAATATATGGGTGGAATGCGAGATTGATATGTTCGGGTGTGGAATATCTGATGTAGAGTACACACATGAAGTGATGAGCGTGATTTATACGCATTGAGTGAATCTTGACAGTAAAGAGTTTGGAGCACGTTGAGTTGGGTGTTACCAGTGCACAGACGATAATCAACATGTAAACAAAAAACATGTCGAGTGGCCAGAGCGAAAGTGAATATAGCTTGTCCAGGCACACGCTGTGTGTCCACGTGTTTGTGTGTGTGAAGCCAGATGTGCATGTAGTCTTCAGGCACATGCTGGTGAACGTAGGCTTTGCATACAACAGTGATCATCACGACCTAAGGCAGACGTTCGTTGAGTACTACCTTCTGCAGACACCGGGTGATCAAGTTCCATTGAGGGTTTAGGTATGGATACCTGAATTGCTGCCAGGATAGGGTGAAGGCGTCTGTAGCGTAGCTGTCGGGATCTGGCAGCCACGATACGTACTTTTCTAGCTGTCTCGTATTCCGATTTGCAAATAGATCGACGTCGTTTTGTCCCCAAGACTGTTGCATCTGATGGAATATTGAGGGATGGATCATCCAATTTTTCTTCTGATATGGGCGTCGTGACTCGAAGTCCGCAATCTGATTCGATGTGCCTTGTATATGATTCGATTGGATACTGATTCCTCGTTTCAAACACCATTTCCACAGAGTTGTCGCTAGTGTCATCAGTGGTAGCGAACGTGTGCCGCCCTGTTTGTTGATATATGACATTGATGTTGTGTTGTCCATCCGGCGGATTAAAACACGCATGTTTATTTGCTCTTCTCTAACAACCATAATATACGGCATGAAAAAATGTTTTGCCGTAATGCAACTTACCGCCTTTCTCATGAATCTTGTCAAGATCAGTGCTCAAAATTAGATTATTTTGAAAATCGACCATCATCCATCAACAGCAACGCGTCCAGATAACTAAAGTCTGACCACACAATTGTGTTCCTAGCAAGATTTGACGACATCGGTACACGTTTACCTCATAAGCCAGAGGATTGACATTTGAAGAAGACTTCTTTGATTGATTTGATACCAATACAATAATAATGCAAAATTGTACTCTTGTTGGATGTTACAGTATAAAGAGGCTTAGATTTAATCAAAATTCTTTTTTCCAGGATGGTGAATGTATTTGATCATGTCTAATACTTATGGTGGTATCGTGTGTAGTTACCTTAAGCCATTTGTACCATGCATTTTGAATGTTTAATCGTGCTTTTCTCTTTTTAATTACATTTTTAGTTTCAATACCAATGCTTTATTTCTCTGAGCTGTCTCCAAATTTTAGCCAGTAACATCGCTTAAAAAGCTATTTTAAACGCCGCTTACCCTAGAAAATTTTTGCGAGGGTTTCCCTATGTTTTTTGGTTAGGCGGACTTTTAAACATTGCCAAATACAGTAATTTAGCAATTTTATCATCAAAATCCCCTAAAATGCCAGAATATGCCTTACTACACACCCCAGCTTATAATGCAAACGCTTGAGACTCTCAATTAGCACCAAGTAAGTGATACAAATCAAGTAAGGGCAGCCTATCTACCCCCAGCCTCTGAATCAAATCTAGTTGTGCTTCAACGATAGGCTTATCCACACAACGAAAAAAGAGGGTCATGGTTCAAAGAACCATGAAAAATGGGAAAAGTAACAAGTGGGCATCGCTAGAATGTGATGAAGAACAGAAACATCGCAATACAGTTACATACAAAATGGTAACAACATGCAATGTGTATCATCAAAATGATGAGTACAAGAAAGAAAAAAGTATCGTGGTTGCCTCATACGAAGCAAGAACAACACCAACACCTCCAGTATTACAGAAGAAGTAATACTTGAAGAAAAAAAAAGAATGCAAGGCTACTCCACAATGGAGCAGCACTGCCAGCGATACAATGCATCAAAAGATACACCATAGCACTATGGTACCGCAACAGAAAAATAGTTGCGTGCAGAAAAGGGGGAAAGAATAAATCGCAATAGAGCAAACTAAAGAATGCACAGTATTACGAGAAAGAAAGTGATAAAAGGTTGAATGAATTTAATCCATGGCAACCAAATACATGACAACCAAACCCATGGCAACCAAAAAAGGGGAATTTACAAACCAAATACAAACCAAATACAATCAATATTATATTGCAACGAACTGGCCTGAAATAAACTGTGTAATTAGTACTACTACTATATATTGTACCGCGAAAGGTAGCTCTTATCGGCTAATACCTACTGTAAGAAACTTAAAAGGGGTCATCTTGGGTACTGGTAGTTGCAAAAACATGCTTTTTTGGGCAAAGGTGGTGTTGTATTCAATCAATAGTAATAAAAAGTATATGGTTTAATAGAAAAAGTGCAGTGCAAAAACAGTGCGAAAAAAAAATAAAATAAAATAAAAACGCGTTGCTGAGGGTGACTGCAGTCAATACGCTGCCGCAGTACAGAGCACGCGGAATCTGAATGACGTGTACAATGAACATTTTGCACTGTGGTGACTGTACCCAAATGATTTTTTTGTGATGATTTTTTTTGAATCAAAATCGATATAATTTGACATTTGTAAACATTTTTGTTAAAATTAGCTATATAAAGTGTGCTCAGCGTATACTACTTTCTAATAAACTTAAGGGGAGAATTCGAAGGCGCATTCAATAGTGTCAATTTTAAACTATCTTTAGAATGAAAAGATAAAGAATTTTGAGAAAATATAAAAAGCAGTTTTTCCAGGAAAAGTCGAGATTTAGCATATACAACGTTCAAAATAGCAGTTGCACAGGTTACCCTACATCTGTGCGGTCAATTTGATTTAATATATATCATAGTAAAAAGTGTCGTTTTTGCCTCCAAAATTGCGATCGTTTGATTTTCAACAAAAACCATGAGGGGTACCTCATGAAAAAACGTGAATTTTCGACGATTTGGATCGATCCGAAAAAAATAAAAATAAAGGTTTAGGATGTAAAGGGTGATTGATAGCAATCATTTGGCACTATTCCGAGCATCTAAAATGGCTTAGAAGTCAAGATATTGAGGGTTGAATTCGGACGATTTGGCTGGGGAAAGTACCCTTAGTGCCATGTAGACCTACCAAAACTGATGCTACAAATCTAATTCAGACTTCAAACAATTGGTATCTTTTGGGGCCACTCACTGATTATTACCATCAAACAGAAAGTGGCATATACCTAATGTATGCTTTACTTGAAGAATATCCCTCAAAAATACCCCCCGCTGCTTGTTGCCATGGCTCAATGCAGATTCTAGTAACTTATTACTTATAAAAAGTTGACTCTTTTCCAGGCATTTAATGTTTTTGTAAATCTAAAGTGAAGCTCTAGCAATATTTACAAGCGATACAATAAAGGTGCTCTTATACAATAGATGGATCTAGCGGTTGAATCGCTGTTTTGATAAACTGTATACAGACATAATATCTAGCAGTTAATTCGCCCCGTATATCAACCTAATGATGCTACGCATTTGTAGTCAATACATAGCTTTTCGTGTGGTTTTTGTCAACAAATTCAGTGCTGAAAATTGGATTATGCAGAAAATCATTCATCTATCAACAGTAACTTGTCCAATCCAATTATACCATCATAAATCTCGCAAATTGTACTATAAATATAAACTTTTCTACATTCATCGAAGCGCAAGATTTAGAAATCAATTTGGATGGTCAAAATATCGGATTATAGATGGCAGTCGCCAACATCCTTCATCCTCTGCTGCCAGATGAAGAAAAGTACCACTCCTCGATGGAAGGACAAATCAATAAGATTTAAGTTGCACAAACAACAGTCTTTATTAAATTGCCGTTGTTCTTTGAGAAAAATAAAGTAAAGATGTGCAAACATCTCATCTCTTTTCTTTTCTCTGTATAGCTTTGGCTTTGTTAATAGATTGAAAAGATGCCAAAACTCTTCTCTTATTTGGCTATTGCAGCTACTGCATCTGTCGCTTCTGCTGTTGTGGCTGATAATGTTGTAGAACCCAAAATGGTGATTGATGGTAAGTTGCTTTTGTTGCGAGGACGCGTGAAGCATGTATTGACTATAGTGTGTAGTTCCAGCTGATAATGTCATGGTTAGACGTAAGTAATTATATTGATAGAGCCTTATGGCACGCCAACTGAATCGATATATTCACATAGCTCTTCGCATCATGGACTTCCAAATGGAAATTGTGCTAGTCAGTGTCTTTATGCTCTACTTTTTGGTTTGGTTGAGAGGAAAGAAGGCCAATTTGAATAGAGCCAAGGGATGGTAAGTAGGTTGAAATGAGTGTCTTTTCGGGTAACTTACACTGTATGTTGTAGGTTGAATGGGCAAGTGGATTATCTCCAGAGTCAATTTGCTCTTGTAGGCGATAAAAAGTCCAACGATCAATCTATCCTCATGATGGATGGCCCTCAAGATTACCTGCTTTATACCACAGGAAGACGCAATGTTCAATTTGGCCACTGGTGGCTCAAGGTAAGTTACAGAAACAAAATACTGTCGCATTCATATTCACCATCGTGTGCTCTATCATAGTTGAAGCCTAGAAATGACATTTTGACCTATTTCACCACCACAGTGCTTTCCAAGCTGACCTCAGCAGCAAAGCCTGCTACTGACAGAGTTGTAAGTGTCTACTCAAAGCTTGATTCTAGGCCTCGACTTACAGTATTTATTCAGGAATTGAAATTGCATTTGGACAAAGGTTTGGCTGAGAAATTTGTGGTGGGTGTTGTTAGAAAGGATTTGGCTACTGAATTGTTCAAGAAGCGTTTTGATTTGGTAAATGACTGATGTTGCTCTTAAATGCATGGTATGAGTTACTTATGCCTCTTGTATAGAACCGTGTCGGTAAGATTGCCTCTAACAAAGCCATCGCTTCCTCTGAATACACCATCTATGCCGAAACTCAAAAATTGGCTGATTCCATCTTGACTTCCAAGGTGACTGATATCATCAACAAATCTGATGGTCGTCTTGAATCTTTGATTATTTCCAGTTTGCCTGACGAAGAGCCTGAATTGTAAGCTTACACTAATGAATAACGGGAGCAACACTACTTATCACTAGACAATGATAGGTTCGAAACTGACAGCTACATTACAATCTCTCTCAACTTTTTGATGCCCACATCCACTGGCTTTGATCCCCTCGTTGAACTCGTTGGTGATCTTCCCGATGCCATCAGTCAATTGAGGCTCACTGGCGATGTCAAGACCAAGATCAACAAGAACCGTGAGGAACTCGGTAAAGAATTTGCCAAGAAGCTTGCTGCTGATCGTGCTGAAGAGTTGGCCAAGAAGAAGGCTGAAGCCAAACGTGCTGAAGAGGAGCGTGTCAAGAAGTTGAGTCCTACTGAACAACGTAAATGGGAGGAAAAGGAGCGTGCTCGCAACATGAAGAAGCAGCAAAAGAAGCAAGGAAGAAAGATGTAGAAAAGTTTTAGTCTTTAATAATCGTGTAAAATATATGTATAAACTCTTCTTGAGCAAAAGGAAAGCGTCAATCATCATGTTGTTTGTTGGGATATATGCTACAAATCTCGTCTACTTTTTGCCAAGCTGTTCATTAGCAATCTTCCAGGCAGGCTTGTCTGATTCTGCTGCTTCGCGCATCATGTCCATCATTTGCTGACCCTTTTCACGGTTGGCTTCTCTTCTTTGATCGTATTCCTTTCTTAATGCGGGGTCGAGACGCTATTTAAGCAGGTCAATTGTGTAAATTGGGTGCATAATCTGCTCAACTACTTGATATACCTTTCTCATGGTTTCTTCATCAGGAACAGTGTACTTCATGAGACCATATCCTGTTGCAAGGATACCGGTCATGTATAGAATAACTTTGATTTCGTTGGCCATTGTATTGTATCAAGTAAGATGAAGAAAAGAAAATGAAAACATGTGCCAGATGCCGGGGTCTCACAAATACAATTGTGCTTGACATTTTTAAAACTCAAGAAAGTGCTGCTACCAAGTGCCCTTGCAATGATGAGCGATTTGAGGGCCATGCATCGATTGACGATTGCTCAAAATGCAAAATTGCATGTCAAAATGTGAAGATAGTATCGTCATGGAGTTAAATCAAGGCCACTCGGCTCATACTAACGTTGGATAAGTTAACTAGTTTTATTGTACATATTATAGGTGGATGTGCTTTACATTTCTTCTGGTTATTTTGATTGATACAGGTATATCGATTTATATTTTACATTAGGCAATATAGCCAGCGTTATTATTATTATTGTTATTGATGTAAACCGATGAAGGCTTATTAGTTTGTGCCATTGGATAGTCATCCTCATCGTCAATCATCCATTCATTCGTCTTTAGTAGCGCTGCATTGTTGCCGCCAGTTTGATACTGAGGTTTATCGTTTTCTTCTATGAATAATCGTTTCACTAAATGTAATTATTAGTACATGGCCCATCACAAAGAAGATATTCAACTTACTGTATGGTTTCAGTCCTTTTCCAAAGTTACGGCACACCAATATATCCAATACAATGGTAGACTATAAAGTACATCATGTTAATTCACACCATACAGCCAAAAATGTAGTAATGCCACCTACAATACACAAGACAATAGCCAGACACACTATCGTACATAACACAAAACAGATTAATGACATGCATTTACTCTTCTTGATCCTATCCGATATTTACCTGCCAAAATCCAGAAAACCCAAGAACCTGCACTATCCACCAAGATTAAAATGAAATCCAGGCCCATAATGATCTGTGTCACCAGAAAGACCATCATGATTGTCTTGCTCTCCGTAATCACTCCCCGTCGTGCAAATAGTAGGCCGGGAATCAGTAGAACCGTTAATACAATGTGAATAATGTAACCAACAAACTTTCGATTGGTAACGCCCCAAAGAGAGTAGTATTTTTCTTGCGACATGACGACAGCATAGAACACACACAGAACGAAATGAAAGAATGCATCTAATTTGAGGATCAAGAAGAAAATCTGTGTCAACTTGAATCGGGCTGTATTATATATATAGTTAGCATATCAGCAGTACGTAATAATGTATAAGCATCCTCGAATTACCTTGCTGCTCAATGTCTGCACCAATGCGCTTGTAAATATTCCACCCAAACTGCTTGTATAGCTTCCAACAGAGGTACATGAATAGAACGGATAATATAAACATGACTGAAACAAGCCCAATTTCATTACGAAGTGCGAAATTAAAGTTCCAGGAGACATCAGGGTCTTCTGGAGGCGGGATGTCCTTTTTCACATCTAAGTGCCTATACAAAAAGAAGATATATAAATGCCATTATCCTTTTGACCAGTACGCCGACTCACTTGTAGATGGTGCCTCCCACTTGAATGGCTGCGAAAACGACCAACAAGACTTGATTTACGGTATGAGCCACAAGCTGGATCACACTTTGTCGAACAATCTATTTTTACTCCATGTTACTACTAACAAACAAAAAAGAGACATGTACGACGTATATACGACTTACGGCATCCATCCCCAAGACAAATTGAAACAATGAGAATAGAATGAAGAATACGTTCTCGTTCTTGAGTCGTCGAAGGCCGAGTGCAATGAGCACGATCTTTGCGTCTGCATCATTTTCTGCTAGTTTTTTGTCTGGATCAACCGAAGTGCTTGGCACATCTTGTATCGACTGATTATCAATCAATTCTTGGTATACTTTAACATGCGAGTTTACGATCACACTCTCGAGCACAATACAGATGAATGTTGTCAGGACAATCAGGATCGTAAAAACTTTGGTGTATTTTGATTCCTGGATTCGTTTTTTCTGTAGTAGTAGCGTACACAAATCGTCAGATCTTGTTCCTCATACTTCAATGTATCAGCATACCGATAGACTGAGCATTCTTATCAAAAAATGACGAGGCTCTGGTGATGATTCATTAGCCATGCTTAAACAATAAGATCTTGGTAAATGTTTAAAAAGAAAGAAAAAAGGGGAAATGAATTGTTCATAGCCAAATGACGCTTTTTAAACTAACTTGCACTTGTTCTGGATTGACGCTTCCTGACCGGACTCATTTGTGCATTTCACTATACCAAATCAAGCCTTTGGGTAACTCAAATTGGGGCTTTTAGCAACCTTGAGCTAAAAACACAAGCACCCAAGAAATCCTTGAGCGGCCACATTCACACCTACACCTTCATTGAAAGCAGTGTGGCCAGGCTATAGCCACTGCAAGGGATTTGAAGGATCCAAAGACGAAAATGGTGCATAACGAAGTCATGGATGAAGATAAACAGCCATTTCTAATAGAAACAGTTGAGCTCGCAAATGAGGTGTTCAAGCAAGGACTGGTGAGCCAGAGGAAATCAACTGTCTCCACAGTGTTCGACATTGATCTGAATAAAGAGCATTGCCTAAGCTGTATACTAATGACAAGTGCGCATTCAATTTCGTAGAATCAAGCCAAATATGAAGCCTTTGACATCACTGCTGAGCAGCTATCAATGTGGTATTATAGTCTCATGCCATAAGGTATTACAGCCTTAAGCAGGTTTTTTTACCGTCAGAAGACGTTATCCTTGAGTAATAAAAGACATAAGGCAGGCAGCACTCCTAAGCTTATTATGGCTGCCGTGTATCAAATTTACGGGTAAATACCTCAGTGTAGTGCAATTTCCAAATGATCCATCTAGCCATTTTGCTATAAATTAACAGAGTCTATTAAAATTGATATGAATCAGCTCTCGATCCTACATATTCCATGAGATAATACTGTAATAGCTCGTCATCGCAATTTCGCCCCACTACTACTACTGTCTTATAAGCTTCTGTACAAGTGAAATTACGCATAAACGCTATACCAAAAATACGTAGAACAAAAGGGCTTGGTGTAGTGTATAGCAACAGTGTTAAGCCGTTCAATTTATTCTTTGTCAATGTAAAACTATTATTATATACAACTGGGATATTATTACTAGGAATATAGGGATTATTATGCTTATTTACTGTTATACAACTAAACTAAGGGGCTTAATCCCAGGGTCGCCAACATTTTCTGCGTTCCTCTGTCAGTCGCTTTTCCTCGTCGCATCTCTGTACATATTCTGCTGCGAGAGCTAAAATATCTATAGCTCTCATTTGCGGCGATAACTGGGGATAAAGTGTGGGTGTAGATGAATTGGAGGATGTTACACTAGATTGACTATCATAGGTGCTATGCTCTTCCCCAAAAGGCATCTTGCTATAATTTTGATTTGGTGGCGGGTTCATGAGTTTTTGATTCACATCCACTGCGTATTGATCTTGATGTTGTCTTTGCTGTTGTTCTGTTTGATAAGCAGTGGGTGCGGCAACATCATGATGATGGTGATGCAGGTATTGTGGTGGATAGTGATGCTGTTGAGAAGGCTGTTGTGTTTGTGTTTGCGGATGATGATGCTGGTGGTGGTGATCTGGTGGCGGGGTCCAGCAGATGGGATATACAAATGGATCATGCTTCTTTTGCTCTTGTAATCGGTTGCGGTTGACTTTGGCACGACGATTTTGGAACCAAACCTATAGTTAATTTCATTAATGATGTTGCATTATGGCATTCACATGTGTAAATAAATACCTGTACTTCACGATTCGTCATATTTAATTTGGAGGCTGTATTTTCTCTTAATTGGTAATTAGGTGTATCTGTGCTTGCAAACAAATCTGATAACACGGTCAACTGGTATGGTGTAATTCTCTTTCGCTTAGGCTTATTGACGACTAGCAACATGTTAGTGCCCTTTTCAATGCTGCTGCTGATGAAACACTAAAAAATTTTACCTTCGTGCGATTTGATGCGAAGTCTCTTGTTGTTGCTGTTTACGACATTCTCCTCGGATGAATGGTCTAGATGTGATAAATTTGGACTTTTCTTGTCAGGATTGCTCATGTTTAGAAGAATTAAAATCTGGCAAAGAAGAAGAGAGAGAGAGAGAAAGAGATAAAATGTAAAAAACAAGAAAACAGATTATTATTTATAATAGGGGGGTCAAAGTTTTCTTGTTAGTCGGAAATCAACCGCCGAGGTCTCTTTTTCTTTTGGAGTGATACCAATAGATGCAATCATCCTAAATTAGCTTTCTTCATTATGGTTTTGATGAAACAACAAGCTCAAAGAATCACCTATTTATCATGGTATAACTGATTAATCTGAATCACGTGCAAAGGCCTCTCTCAACATCTGTTTCTTGGTCGAGTTGAGAGCGGCCATTTCTTGATTCATTCATGTCAAATGAGAGTTATCCTGTGGTTAATTCAAATGTGTCACCATGGGCACCCATTCCGATTCTTTTTTCCATCATGATTTGCCTTGATGGTTACATTAGAACACTAAATGTTGTTGAGCGAAATTCATTTCCGAAAATAAAATTTAATACATTTGTAATCAAACCAACATGTTGATGCCTTCTTCTTTGCACTATTAAGTATTGGATAGCATCTGAAGGCACATACGCATATACATATAGTAGTATGATTAAAATTAGAACCTGCTATCATTATTCATGTACTTTTAATAACATTTTAAACCGTAATTAATGATGTGATACAGTGTAACCCATCCTGTTGTTTTCTTTTTTTCAGTAATAACAAAAACAACAAGAAGCGCTCTTTAAGATGGAGACAATTGCCCTGTGCACTCGCCATACCTGTCGAGGAAAATCTGGACAACAATAAAAACACGAAAATATCGAGGAACAGATCAAACATCAAGCGTCTTGAACATTCCACTAAGACTGAAATATATTACTTGATTTAGACTTTTAGTACATGCAAAATTATGAAAAAAACGCCCTGTTACTTTTTGTAGTAGTGCATGATTGAGTGTTACAAACAATGGAATTTTTCTCTATTTTACTAATTTGTAAGCACAAAGGCATAGACGGCATGTACACTTTGCAAAACGTTCCTAGCAGGCATCATGCACTGTAATAGCATCAAATGTGTAATTGTACATGAGCGCTTTTCATCTAGGCATTAAATGTTACTGAAAATGAGAAGCAGACAAAGAAGCCGCGCAACTCGAGAAATATAAAAAACAATAACAATAACAACAACAACGATTGAATTAACAGCTCGGCTTGCCTTAAATGTCAATCTTGAGTGAACAAAGTTGCAAAGCCTGAAGAAACCAAGATCTTGCTGATGTTTCATGTCGTGTGTGTGTAACATTTTAGTGTTTTCATCATGAACAAGATGATCAATTTGAATTATCCTTGATGCATGACGCCGAAAAGCGTGCACTATCCACGCCGCTTTCTATTCTTCTCGGGAACATTAGATGTATGCCTAAAGTAACTGCTCCTTGCATGTCATCCTATCAAAATACATAGGTCTTGTTAAACATGTATGATGCCTAGCTACCAGTATCACTGAAACGAGTGCGCTCCCCTTTGAATGATGGTAATGAGAGCTAGTTGCAAATAAGCTGCTTGTTTGTACAAAACAGAAATGTTCAGCGAAATTTTAAAATAAGTTAGAAATGTGTGATCGCCGGAATACGCTAAATTTTAGTCAGTGTTATATCATCCTGTTACATTTTTCAGGAGGATTGCTCTTGGACAAGTTGGGCAACCACATTGAAAATCATCACAGGTATGGCACTTGATTACCTGGGATGCAATAATGTGGTAAGCTGTCCTCATTAACTATTCATAGCCATGTACTAAAATCCTGTCCTGAATAATGCTACATACAGTTGTAAAGCTATACCTGCATAGTTGAGCCTCTTGAAACTGTTTGATGTTAAGCCTGTCGTGCACTCTGAAACAATTCTTTAGGCAAAGCAAAGAAATTGACAATATTTGGTACTACAGACTGTAATATTTGGTGAAATATTTCTCGACTATTGTTGCATAAACATGGCCATCGATTTGTACCAGAAATGGGGATCAAGTGTAATCAAGGTACATTACATACATATTTCTCATTATATTGTACTGGAAGCAGCAAGAGTAAGCTTCTCGCAGAAAAA
This sequence comes from Mucor lusitanicus, assembly GCA_010203745.1. Classification (NCBI taxonomy): domain Eukaryota; kingdom Fungi; phylum Mucoromycota; class Mucoromycetes; order Mucorales; family Mucoraceae; genus Mucor; species Mucor lusitanicus. The sequence continues at coordinate 489,977 of JAAECE010000003.1, read as the reverse complement.
TCTATACACATATACGTGGTGGCATAATCTCAAATCCAGTTCTGGTTAGCGTTATTAACATTAACTGCTTTTACAAAAAGCTTCAGAGGGAAGCGTTGGATCAAGAAAAACAATTTGATCTGATATAGTAGCAGATGCTCGCTTACGCTCACGCAACGCCTCGTCGTCCGGGGGTCTGTTGGTTTATGGAGTATAAGTGTAGATTTACAAACGTGCATGATATACGTCTCAACTACATAGTAAATCTACACCCTTTTCGCTGGATTAAGAGATTGATACTGCACTATTATGCTAAATGTACAACTACAGACCATCAGATCAGACAATAAAAAGCGCATCATTGAATGAGCAGCCTTCAAATGCATTTACCACTGTAAAAATCACAATTTAAATCGCTTGTATCTTGCCAACAAAGCATAATCTCGGCCTCGGAACAAGTGCCATCGTGTTCTACGACCTCACATTAGGCTATGGATTACTTTCCAGCGATATTTTGGGGAACGATTTGATCATCGATTTTTGAGCATTTTGCCCTTGCTCCTGTAAGGGAAAATTTGATGATTTCAAAGAATGGACGTTTTCACCTCAAAAATGAGACTTTCTACTATGGTATTCTTAAGCTCAAAACAACCGTATGAATGCAAAGCATCGTGTGAAACTGTCTTTTGTTCAATTTACTATGCGTTTTGTAAACATTTATCCGAAAAACGTGTTTTGCATTTTATGTAAATTGATCCATTCAGACTAAATGAATCTCTTTGAAACTTGCACCATTGGATTCCTTGATCTTTTCTTCATGTATAAGTTTAGAAAAATACCTGTTGCTTATATAATAAGATTATGTGTAATTGTCCCTGAAAGGTTTTTTGATGTCCAAATCCCAGGACCCAAAGGGTCAGAGAAGGTTCTGAATTCAACCCCAGCTCAGGCTGTTTGCCCTAGCTTTAGACACTGTACAGGCCTAATTGATTTCACTACACTCAATCACTTCAGGTGTTGTCTTACGGGTTTTGGTTTACAGTATATTTAGGATGATCTCACTGAATGAAAAAGCACAAGAAACTATCATTCCCATACTTTCTAGATGACAATAGAATTACAATCTGTGCCATTTCCGGTCCAATTTTGAAATCGCATCACTCAACTTATGGCGCAGCCCTGCTTACATACATTTTTATAACTATCTTGACAGAACTAGTAATTTTTTCTACAAAGGTGGGGCGATATGTTAAGTTCATCTTATTTACTTGAAAAAAATGACACATAAATGATATGTATAGATACAGATTTAGGGTATTTGAGTGAGGAGTAATAGAGACAAGAGATGAAATATTAATCTAAGGACAAAGTTCTGCCACCAGCATTTTCCTCGGTGTTTTGTGATGGCTCGTCGGCTCTCTTCAACAGATGAGGTTTTAGCCCTTTATCGAAATTGTACCAGCAAATGGCAGCATTTACTGTCGTCAGTAGCAGTAGGATCAGAGTTACACACGCTATATAACATTTAATTAATGAACTATGATATAAACTTCATGATAGCTTCTGATCCTTACCAAAAAAAGTAAGAAATTCTTTCACAAAAAGATACTTTTGTCGCTGTGATTCATCGTAAATTCGATATATCTTGAATATGAAATAAGCTACTCCTGCTGCTAAACCAACAAAAAATAGAGTGATCAAAGGCTTTGATTCATGTTTAACCTACGATGAGCAAATACTAATTAGTCAAATGTTATGATTGCATGCATTGGAGATGAACACTTGCAGCGTAAACAGCCAATACTAGCACGAGACAAGTCAATGGTAAGGCGACAATGGTCAACGGGTATTCAACATCTCCTCTTTGAAGGACGAGGACCAAGTACTGAATTGAGAAGCCCAAAAAGAAGAAAATGTCCAATTTGAGAATCGTCAAAAAGATCTGATACCATCGATACATGTCTGCATTTCTTCCATTTAGTCAATTGGCATATTGTTCATGATTCCACACCTACTTCTGATGTCTGGATCAGCACCGATCTTCTTGTAAATTCTCCAACTATAACACATGTAAGTTAACGGCAGGATCTCGTCTGTAAGGATATATGGAACCTACCCAAATTCGAGGTATAATCTAGCGCCCAAGTAAAAATATACCAACTGACAGATACCGATAATCACAGGATTTGCAATCATAATCTTCTGCAGCTCCCAGACAAGTGCACGGTCGATGCTTTTATTGCTAATGAGTGCTTCTGCTATTTGTTTGAATTGAAATACGGCGTAACTGAAACAACATAAATTGAACAGAATGAACGCAATTACTTGAATAGTGTTCTTATTATGGACCTAAATATATTAACAAATAGAGAGATCATGAGTTATTTTTTTTCTGCTTTCACGAGAGATTGATACTCTACCGCATCCCAAGCCAGTGCCACTTGAAATACTAATGAGAAGATGAATATAATGAGGTACACAGGTATTCCTTTAGTCAGCCCTTCCTCTATATTGATTGTGATGCTTTTAGTGTATCAAAAAAGAAAGAGATGTTAACTTTCATATGAAAAATCGAGACTTTGTAAGATTCTTGTACCTTTGCTTGAATTTTGCGAATAATACAGCTTCAAGTATAATAACTACCACCGCTTCAATGATGGTAAGTAATACTAGGTAAAGTGAATTTTGTGTTTTCCATAGCGACTAAATAGTAAAAAGAACAACATTATTTATTTAAGCTAATCATGAAAGAAGCTGCGTATCAAACACAAAAGGAAACGAATATTACTGTGAATGCCGTTTCTCTCCTTTCAAGTTTGAAATCATTACTGGCTTTATCGTTGTTTTCGCTTAGAAAGCTTGTAGAAGAGTATGAATGGTGTTGTTGCATATCGACTTTTTCAAAAAGAAAGAGGAAAAGTGCGATATTATAGGTATGAAATATAAATAGAAAAGAGAAGAAAGAGGGGAAAGGCTAAATAATGTTGTAACTCAATTTTTTGTTCGTTCAACAATACTCTTTGGGCCTTTGAGCTACACACACACACATAAAATCCGAAGAAACAAAGCCTCTCATATATCCAATTATGATCAACAGTGTAATTTCATTGTGCTTAGGACATCCTAGGGCTCCGTATGCTTTGTTGCCACTCTCATTCGACTCATTGCTCTACTTTTTGCCTTCTAGCTTCGGTATTGGATTAGGCATTGTAGGGATTGCAAGCACCGCTCGTCAGGAATAAAGCACTGGGAGCATCCCTCAAGTTGACAGTATGAAATACTCATCGAGTCAAATGCTTTTATTACCACTAAATTCGACGTGTGAAAATCCAAACAAGCCATACCGTTTTATGTATACGGCATTTACAAAACTGAAAAGGCAGTAAAACGTCTCACCACTGGTGGACCCGTTTAGATGAGGGGCTGAGGATGACGAACAATTATGTTCCATAGCATTAGTTGCATTAGACAAAACTGTTTTGCTCATTTGCATTATTAATAACACTACTCGAGGTTCAAAGGGCTGAGCTTCGTGAGGATCTACATGTCAGATAATTAACGGACATTTGCGATAAAAATAAATTGTAAATTAACCAAATGTTGTCTTGTCTATTCAATCTCTAGCGCTCTGCCTTAATGTCACTTTCAACGTTTTAAGAATCGGGATGTAAAGGAATTTATTGCTTGGATCAACCACGATTAGATGAATTCCTTGTAATTACATAGGTTTCTCATCGCCAGGTCAACTACAATTGACTTGATTTCTTCCCATCATATGCATTATACGTCCCTGTTAACGGTTAGAAAGCAACATTTTAGTATACATGTTTAAGATATAAACACTAATCCAAAGTGCGTGCAATGAAGAAACCGCAGATGGCTTCAATGTCTATAAGGTTTTCAAAGTTGAAACGCTTCCGAGCTCATCAGGCATGTTCTAGTAGAAAAATTGCTCAGAAATCCGTAGTTTTAGGACATATCACTACGGATTTGAATCTAACATCAGTGAAAGCCTTTGAAAACGTATAAAACTAATACAAGTATCAATCAAAAGCTGTTTGGAAATCTCGTCAAAATGGCAAATGTAATAGATCTGATAGGTGATCCATTATACAGCAGGTAGGCCGCCATATTTAACCCCCGATTTCGTTGATCTGAGGTCTTCAATGCTCAGGGCAGAGTGATTACGGTATGAAACACTGGTGGATATTAGTTTTTTCTAAAGGAATCGATGTCAGAGAATCCAGAAATTGCGTCAAAATTAATAGTTTGGATGTTTGTTCGATTTTCGAAACAGTAGGTAAATTGCTATAAAATCTGTCATTCTCTCGAGGACGATAAACCTTCTAGTATCTGATAGTTTTTTCGTTTCAATTGCAGAAATACCAATAGTTTGCTATTTGTTCGATGCGACGTTTTTGAGACTAAGAAATCATGTAATGAATCCAAGATTTATGCAATTGAGATACAGTTTTCTGATGAGCCATCCCCCGGGCGGGGTGGTAAGGAACGCCTCAGGAGCTACTTCATTGGCGGGACGCCCAAGGAAAGGTGAGCATCGCAGCAGTCCCAGCGATTAATTTTTTAAGTGGCTTAGAATGAATAAAAAATTTGCTTGCCAAAGGGTAATCAGTTTAGTTCCTCCTCTTTCCCACTACTTATACACAATGGAGAACTCTGAAGGCCAAGTTATCGATCTTTACATCCCCCGCAAGTGGTAAATGACAACACAATCGAGAGAATGGAGGAGGAATTGACGATGTTAACGATGAAATCTCTCAATATAGCTCTGCCACCAACCGTCTCATCACTGCCAAGGATCACGCTTCCGTTCAAATCAACGTTGCTGATGTTGATGCTGAGGGTCGTGCCACCAACTCTTTCGCCACCTATGCTTTCTGTGGTTTCCTTCGCAAGGAAGCTGAGTCTGACGATGCCCTTAACCGTCTCTCTCAACAAGATGGTTGTAAGTATTTGAAGGATGTTTGGGTCATTTGTGGTTTTGGTTGACACCCGTTTTTTCTCCTTGTAGACTTGAAGAACGTCTTCTCTTACCAACAATAAATCTAAAGACGCAATTTTTCTGTTTTTTTTCGTACCCGTCAGGTGTGGAAAGAATTAGAAGCTCTTTAGATATTGTGTAATTTTTATTTTACATTCGGTTCTCGCATTTGAATAAAAATTTTAAGGTACAAATTTTTTTGCTTAAACTTGTGTCATGTTGCGGATGTGTATGGGATTGTGAAAACAGCAAAGGAAATAGGATACGTATGGGCTTACATGTTGCACGATTGTGTTTTACGCTTGGGATATCGATGAGTCTGCTTATTTTTTACGGTTGACTAATTGCTTGGGCAAGACATTGACCGAAATGAATACATTTCTGGCGGTAACCACAGCATAATTCTGGCTTGTCTATTTCGAAATGCGTCCAATCACCATAAAACGAGGAGATTGATAGATCTTCGCATCACATGTGTCCGTGATAAGGTTTGCTTTGTGCAATTGCATTCTACAGTATGATTTCATTGTATTTGCAAATGTTCATCCAGTGATCAGGATTGCAAAGCAGATAAAATGTTTTAATCTATTTTTGGTCGATGGGTGGGATTTAGTTACTACTATGCGGAGGCTTATGTTGAATGATGAAGGTGATGGCAAATGCTGAATGTGCACTCTAGTATGCTTATAGAAATCCCTTTCTTGTTCTCCTCAGCCCGAATCAGTTTTTCTGATACGAATATTTATTGTTCTTCAGATTAGGTTACAGTAGTTTTGTTGTTAAGCCTGATGCCATTTATATAAAAGCCCTTCCCAATTTATGGAAGGCCCTTTTATATTCTGTAAATCTTAAAGCATTGCAAATCCTTCAGGATAAACATCAGAAGTCTGAAAAAGAGAAACACACACTTTAGGTTTCCAAGTGCACATTTAGAAAACTTACCCCTTTTTTTCTCCCTGTCAGTAACCATAGCAACCGCTACGTACATCAGCAGCATCAGCAGCCAACAGCAACAACAACAGCAATAGCAGCATTTAATTGTCCAAGCGATAGGCAAAACTACAGCAAAGAGTACATAAACACACCAAAATATAGATTTACTCCCCCTTTTTCTATCCTTCTTCTTTTTTCTTTGTATCTCTTTTCTCTCCTCCCCCTTTTTTCCTTTTCGTACATCTCTTTTTTTGCTTTTCTCTCTTCTTCATATATATATATTCCATATACATATACACACACATATATATATATCACTGTATATAAGGCATCTCTACATACACAACAATAATGGTCAACACTCAGCGGCCGCTCTCTGCAGTCCTCATCTTGCTTTGCTGCTATATAAGCCTAATTACATGTCAGCAATGCCTTTCACTCAATGGATCAAATACTTGCAACATGTTCAGCACAGCACATATCAGTATACGAGACTCAAAATTTATCTCATTCCCCTGGCTAGTCAATGTATCTACCGTAGCCGAATTCGACCATCAGCTACTCAACTATGTCAACTCATCCACATTTTGGAACCTGGAGTTGGGATGTAAAAGCTCAACAATCCACAATAGAGCACGTTATGCTGTAAGCCTCACTTGTGCAACCATTGTATTCGATACTAAATCATCACTACCGTGCAACCCTGAAAATAACACATTACCCATACCACTCTGTCAATCCACATGCGAATCATACTCGAAATCAGTGCAGTCAATACTAAGCTCATCTCCTTCAGATAGTATCTGTAATCTGAACGGCGGTAGCCTGATTACTGCTGGCTCTAGCAGCTTATCTCAACAATGTAACACTAATGAGGGCTTAAAGGGTCTTCCCTCGACGGGATGTGTCTCAGGAGCAGATCACGAAGTTTCAATGTGTGGTAAGGAAGCAAAATCTGCACGCTACTAGCTCAAAATATGCTGAACACACTATACAATATAGGCTTTGGAGAGGATGTAGAAACGCTTTGCAGATACTGTAATGAATACGACTCCACGTTATCCTGCTGCAAAGAGCAAGGTTGCATCAGAAATAAGCTTACGGTCTTGAGCGGTGGCGTAATTGCAGGCATCGTGATGGCAGCTGTCGGTGGACTCTGTCTGTGTGGATTCATAGCGTTCTGTATCATACGGCGAAAGCAAAAGAAGAAGCGTAGATCAACACATCCTAATGATTTCATGTACAGTCGCAAAAACTCTAAAGATTTTACACGCATGATGTCCTGCAACCTTCCCAACTCAAGCTCTACTATGATGATGAACAACAACAACACTCCCGAATCCCATATGATGAGACACGTATTTCCAATCGAGGATGAAGATTACATGGAGGTCGTGCCTGATATCAACATGAATTGCGACGCTGAAGCTGTCAAAGGACATGTATTCAAAGTGAATTCCTTGGAGAAACAATTTGTCAGAGTCATTTATCCGTTGAAAGCACCCGAGAATCCAGACGAGCTAGAACTACTAAAGAACGACATAATTAGAATGTATTATTATTTCGATGACGGCTGGGCGTTTGGTATAGTAGCTTCGTTAAAGTGCTCCAAATGTGTAGGCTAATTATTGGACTTTTTTTGATTAGGTGATAACTTTGGCTCAGGTCTTCGAGGATTGTTTCCAATCTTGTGTGTCGTCAACCTGACACAAGAAGAGGTGCAAGAGTTGATCTATCTATCGGAGCTACCAGACGAGCATTTGGTGGACAACGAGAACGGCGATGGAGGGGAGCAATACTACAGTTCAGTTCGTCATTTCTCCACAGGCGTGCAATACGATCTAGATCCAAGAGCCACGATTCGACTACAGAACCTGCGTCGAACCATGACGTTTAGAGAGAAACAACACACCCCCACATCAGAAGAGAACAACTTTCACTACCTCTGTGCGGCGTCCTCGTCCACATCGCCAATACATCCCACCATGGTTCACAGCAATAACAACAGCAACAGCAACAATGGTCATGCAGGAGAAGGAGTTCCACCACTAAGAACAGCATCAATGCATGCTACATATAGCCCTCGAAGGTCTCGATATTCAAATATCTTGCAGGATCCCCTTCATCTGCAAGAGGAAGAGTATTTTAGATCAGAGTCATCTGGGAGCACTGCTATTGTGAATAATACCCCTGACAGTAAAACCTATTTGAATGGCTACTAACTTGTTACAACAACTATACTTTTTTGCTACTTTAAACTTTTTATAACCCTTTATTACTATCATAAAAACTGCTTTTTCTTTCTGTGTACTGGTCATTGCGCTTGGATACATGCATATTAGCCATATACTTTCCTTTTCGCGCCGAGTCTACTAGCTATTAGTATGATAAGATGATTACAGTGGCAACTCTTTCATGTTCTAAATTTACCTCTTTTAATACAAACCACTTGAATTCTAAACGCATTACTATGATGAGCCATTCAATTTTATGAATCTGTCGCGACGGAGAGTTATTTTTGGAGTAATTAGTAACAATCGTCGTTCGAACGTTAGTTAGTAATTGGGCTGATTTTGCTCAATTGCACTTTGACATGATGGCATTAATATAAATGTTGAGAATGGCAATTCCCTTGAGCATCTATAGACGCTATTCAACGAACCTTCACTTACAAAAGACAAGAACTATACCATAGTCTATAGAGAGCTTTACTTGACCTTCATCATTCGAATGCGCTTGCTACAGCGCATCTAATCAGAATTGCGTGCTGGCGATCTTTTTGACAGACTTGTAATCCTGCTAAAACGGAGATTCAACGTCATATCATGGCAAGAAGGCGAATTTTTTCATTCAACCTCTCTTTTGTTTAGCATCATCCATCAAATAATGAAAGAGCTTGTCACCAACACAGATCCCAACCGCTCCAGAAAAGAGTTCTATCAAGAGCTCTTGGAACAAATCCAATGTATCTGTGAAGATCAGTCATTTTGGGTAAGCATTTTGACGCTCCAATGTCAAGCGGCAACATGAAACACTGACGAGATGTACAGGTAACCAACCTTTCCAACGCTTCTGCTGTCATCTACCACGCTTTGATCTCGCTGGAGCACTTCCAAATCAAGCCCATCAACTGGTGCGGTTTCTACATTACCGACCCTAAAAATGATGAATTATTAATTCTCGGTCCTTTCCAAGGAAAGGTAAGATACGATTATAAATTGGGCGATCGAGACAACAGTGTCTGACATGTAGGATGATGGTCAGGTTGCCTGCACTGCTATTCCATTTGGCAAGGGTGTTTGTGGTGCTGCTGCTGCCACCAAGCAGCCTCAATTGGTCCGTGATGTCCATGAGTTTCCTGGCCACATTGCCTGTGATTCAGCCTCAAACTCTGAAGTTGTCATCCCACTGATCAAAGAAAACGTGAGTTGTTTTTATCCTCGTAGGAAATCGCTTGGCTAATTCAGCATCCATGTAGCGTGTTTTGGGTGTTTTGGACATTGATTGCGAAAAGGTCGAGGGTTTCACCGAAGAGGACAAGGAAGGGCTGCAAGCCATTGCCGCTGCCATTGTCGAAAGCTGCGAATGGCCATAAGCTCCTTTTTCGTGTGTGTGTTTGTGTGTATAATACTATATATAAAAATAGCAACTTCTCTGCTTTGCCTCACAATACTCCTTCAGAGAATAAACAAGTTGCTGATGTTGTTGTTGTTGTTTGATTGCTGAATAGGCTTTTTCATCGCTAGGCCTCCCCCTTTTCTGGAATATGCTAATTAGCATGATTTCCGTAATAAGCGCTTTATCCGCATAGCTCCTTAATGAAAACCATGATGAGCTCCTTCTTTTTTGCAGTTGCTCTCGGTCAAGTTTGCCATGATGATGTTGATATAAATAATACCCATAAATTTGCAGTAGTAAATCCTCTCTTTTTACCTGTTTTCTCTCTCTTTTCTTGCTTCCATCTCCAATCCTTTGCTCCTCTGGCAGTTTCATAGACACACATCTCTTTTTTATTGTACTCTATCATAGACAACTTACATATAACTTAATATTATTAAATCATGGCCTTTCTTGTAACATCTAAATCGTCGAATGCTTCTCAACAAAAAGAGGTAAAGAAAACAGTGTATTGCAGATCCTAAAATACCTAATGTGATTAAAATCAAGGTACCTGATGCTGTAATGAGCATGAACAACACTGATAACAATCCTGACAACTCCCTGTTACGGCACTACTCTTTGCTATCATCTTCCTTTCTGATTGAGGAAGATTCCTTGATTGAATCATTGCCATCTCTGTACTTTAATGAAGATGACAAGAAGGAGGACACGGAGGAAGATGACACTGAAGAAGACGATGATGACTATACCACGGCAAAAGAGCAAAAAACGCCACCTGCCGACTATACACATATGACATCTTGTTTAATCAAAAAAGCAGCAGCAGCAGCAGCAGCGCCCCTTTTCCCTGCTTCTTCTACTTCTTCTCAATCAATAGTGCCTCCACCTATCCAGACGTATTCGCCTCAATTGAACCTGAGCCTATACTCACCATCACCTTCAGTTGCCTCCTCAATAAGAAGCACCAAAAAGAGCCGCAGTAGTGGTACTAGCAATAGCCATCATAGTTACTCACTAGCATCTTCTGCTGCTACTGCATCACCTTCCACTACCAAATCCTCCTGTGCGTCTGCTTCTGCTGCTTTTGCGTCCTCTGCTGCAGCTCGAAATCCAACTTTAACCTCATTCAACAACATCAAAAGACAAACGCCTCTTTATTCCACTGCCACCATCTCTTCTTCTTCAAAAATTGCTTCCACCATCAAAATGGACATACGCTCTCCACCTCAGCCGTCGCAATCCACATCTCGCTTCATGAATGCCTTCCATCGGTTCCGCAATTCTGCCTCCTCCTCTGCGCATACCATCAGCCAGAAGAATGCATCTTACCATCAGCATCATCAAAGCACAACAAACAGTGTAGCACCTGCAGAAATCGTCTCTACTATGAAGCCATCTCCCTCCAAAAGCTCGCTGGCCGACAAAATCAAGAGCAAGTTCCATCAGCAGTTAGACAAGAAAAAGAACAGGGCAAGCCTGGTCGAGCTATCCACCAAAAAGAAGGCGTTATCCAGCTTTTCCATGCCTCGCTCTGCATCCCTCTCTTCCATGACAAACTGGTCGTCTCGTTTAAGCGCTGGTATTAGCAACAAGTCTACGCCTCTAAAGAAGGGCATCAATGTACATAATGACAAGCTGAAATTATCTCACTCTGCATCCGTCTCTTCGCGTCTATCGCTATCTTCATCCCTGTCCTCCTCTTCCAGCTGCTCCTCCTCCTCCTCGTCTTCTCACTCCTTAAACCACTCATCTAACCGCAGTGCTGGAGATGCATCCTTATTCATGCCGCCGTCTCAAATTGCCACCAGCAGTACGCCAGCAACATCATCTTCATCTGCGTTTTCGTTGACGAAATCCATCTCGTCGCACCGTCTGTATAACAAATCCAGCAGCGAAGCCAGCAGCAGCAATAGCGATGCTGGCAGTAGCAGTCGACACAGCCATCAAGCAATAGTCAGACCGCGACAGCCATTACGAGCCGTGAATCCTAATGATTCTGTGCGATTTGTTATGCGACAATCCTCTCCCATGTCTGCCAGTAGTAACAGCAGAAAAATCTCCTTACAACAGCAGCAGCACCAAAAGACGATTGTTCGCTTTTCCAAGCTGGTGTCTGTCCGAGAAACCTATTCCAAGACGGACTACGATCGAGGCTCTGATCCTGATGCCGTGTGCACACGACTGACTCCTGCCATGGCACAGCAAATCAAAGAAGAGCTGAATGCCTACAAGTTGCATGAAATGCAGGTTCATGAATATAGCAGAGTCCACACTCATTTCTTTATTTAATATCTTATTTTGTACCATTTATATATCATTAAACAACTCAATACTTTCCATGTACTTCTATTGCTCATCTTTTATAAGGGACAATCAATGTATATGTAATTAATGCACACAACAAATACTAATAGATGAATAATTTGATTTTATTATAGAAAAAATTAATGTGTTTTTAGACGAACGATGTAATTTTTGATATAGATTCGAGTTGATTTTCATAAGTATCTACAGTTCCAGTTATTCATTGATTTGATTTGATTTGATTGATTGATTGATTTGATTCATTTTTTCGGTTGAAGGATATCATATAAAGGATAAGAGGAGGATAAGAAAGAGGAGGAGAGGGAGGGTTTTGTCTACAAAAAGTTCCAATCATAATATGAAAGGGCATAAAATTAAGAAAAATATATAATCACACACAGAAAGAATTAATATATGTATAGAATAAGGTATAATAACAGAGCTATTTTCAAAAAGGGATGAAATAAAAACATATGATTAAACAGTATAATCACAAGGAAAGTAAGGGGTGGGGGGATGGGGGTAAGAAAGGAAGGTGTTTGTTTGTCGGCAATGCCTTTAGTAAGCAGCGACATCAAAAGAAGCATAATCTTTGATTATATCAGGAGGTTTCTTTAATTGAGCCAGAGAGATACATTGATTTGGTTGCACAAAAGACAAGGACGGATGTTTCAAAGTCGACAACAAATAACCATGGTAGAGGCAAGCTAGATTATTGATATGCGCATGAGCATCGTGTCTTGAGGTAAGAAGTGGCTCAGTTTTCATTGGTAGCGGTTGGTCTAGAATCAATTGAGCCTTGGGTTGTTCCACTATGGCAGGTGGTGCATGACAAACAGTTTCATCCTTTTTCAGGTCCACCATATGTTGTTTCTTGGCTGCTGCTGCTGGTGCTGCTGCTGCTGCTACCACTGGCTGTACTTTTTTGTTATTGTGGCACAATAATAGATCCAATACAGCTTGATCACCAAAACAGCAATCAACAGGTCGCTTGTTCCTTGCATTGGAGACATTTGATAAGCATCCCAGGTCTAGCAAAGCCCGCACCACTGAATGTCTCTTGAGAAACACGGCCAAATGTAAGCTAGTGTTTCCTTGGCCCCAAACATGGTTCACAAAGTGCTTGAGTTCAGCTGGACTTGCATGAAGTTTCAATTGAGCCAAAAGAGCCATGACCATGGATTCAGAGCTGGTGATCAAAGCCAATTGGAGCAGGTTTAGATCAGTGAATGATTTGCCCAGGCACAACACGGATTCCCTTGTCGCAGTGAGTCGGATCACCTTGTGTTGCTGAGACGGAGGATACAGGGCGGCATCATTTGTGATTCTAGATATCAGGGCAACTCGAACAATGTGCTCTAGACGGTCATCTTTGAAAAACTTGATGAGCTCCTTCTTGTCATTGCCTTTGACTAACGATTGAAGTGTGCGCCAAAGTTTTGCTGGAGAGCAACAGCTGGCAGAGTTACAACCTTTATGTGCAACAGGAGGTTGTTGGCCAGTGTCTCGTGTCATTTTGAGATGATGATGTTGTTGTAAGAAGGCTTTATATTCTTCAAAGCAGGAATTCTTGGGTTTATCACTGCAATGGAAAGAAGTATATATAAAGTGTAAGGAGGAAAAAAAAGAGACAGGCAAGCGAGAATCAGCAAGCGTATTTATAGCACATTTTGTTTCAACATCTCAATTCTTTAGTGTACACATTCAACAAGAGAATATGAGCTTAAGAATATAGCATAATAAACAAACAAATGCCCCATGCCCTTTTTTTCCCGCTTTTCTCCTTAATTTTTGTTTATTTTGAAACAATCTTTGTATAAACTGTGCTATTCTCATCTCGACCATGGTCATAAAAAGAGAGACCTTTTAGCTAAGCCTTGACACGATTTATCCATGTGCACATGAACTCAATTGGTTTCAATTTTGATGCATATACACGGTACATGTTTTTTTTGTGATTGTAGATTGTCAAATTGGTGTAAATGAATGTGCCACAAATTGCTCTAGTTTTTTTCATTGAAACTGTTATATACACATATAAACACAACGCGATTTCATCTATATAAAGCTGGAGCATTCTTTGCTTTAATGTGCACAAACTGCATGAATCTGTATCGGCAAACAGAATAGATCCGCCTTGGTTCTTCTATAGCCCAAGTCAATCCGCATGTACTAATGGTGTCTTTGAATCCTTTCAACATCTGAGCCGTGATTATTTATTATACATAAACGATGGATTACGTATTGTATTACATACAACAACTCGCTTTTAAACGCCAGGTTGGCAATCATTTCGTAGCTTGTTTCTGTGCAACAATTAATGCAAACAATTGTCATGCCTCGTAAGCTCTAGCTAATTCTTGCTATTGTACCGATCGTACCTCAATGCTTTTGATAATCTCATGCTATGGCAACTCTGTTTGTTGCATTTGCATCGAATGTACACAAATACATCTCTGATTGCAATAGCACCCAGCCATTGGCAACGGATTAGCTTCGATTCCACCAATTTGCACTGAAATGTCGCATTTTCACACACTGTCCTTATGTAAAAAAGCTCTAAACAAAGTATTTTATTGCAAATCTAGCTCTTCTGCAACGCTATACGTTTAGATTGCTGGGAAAAAACTCGCAAACGGACAGATACCATACTCGCATTACCTTTCACTAGGCAAAAGTGTGCAAAATACAGCCAACATTGGACGCATTTGAGCCGTGTTTTCTCGCGTTAAAAGCCATTTCAGATCGGCGGAATAGCGCCCACCCATTTCTCTGATCCAGCTTTTACTTTCTGGCACCTTTGCTCCACTTTTTTGGGATCATTGAAAATTGACGAAAAACCATGAGGGGTACCTCATGATTTTGAGCATGAAAATGAAGACTTTTACTAAGGCATGTATTACTTTTATACGTTCGTCTCGATCAAATGCATCCCCCTGAATTCATTTTGTGAGACCTTAATATGTACAATTTCGACTTTTTTGCTGAAAACCATATTTCGATTTTTTTGAGATTGCTCCAAAAAAATATTCTAAACAGCCAATTTAATTGATACCATCAGATGCGCCTTAAAAATCACTATTAGGATGTATTAGGAAGCATAAATGGATCATGACACTTTACATAATCAAACTGGGGGAAAAAGGTTAAACCGTGTCCAAAATGTTCAGAATTGAACACAGAATCCAGAGCGGAGATTTAGCAAATTTTGGCTGACAGAATGAATGAGGATGCCTCTCTTTTGATAGCAAACGATGCTTTTGGAGCTGGTGAGAAGGCGATTACGATTATGAAAAAAGTACCACCGCTTATGCTGACCATTTTATGTTGCTTTTTTGTCTGTATATCTCTGTATTTGATGGATTTGATTGATGCGAATCAGCGTATATACTGTGAAATTTAACAATATCCACCCTACTACTACTAGTCGAAATTGAGCACAATACTTTGAGTATACAGCCGAATGGAGATATACTAACAGTACCAAGCAGTTTATTCACAAGGTACAAGTGCCATAAAAACCCAAAACTTTGCGGCTCCTCACCATCAACATATAAGAATACAGTGTGAAAGGGGATGCATTTCCTATTCAATAAGCTATTATGTGCCCAATCAAGGGCGAAAGCTGTTGGTGCATTCCAATAATTTCATTGAAATGTACACCAACGCTGCGAATTTGCTCTGATATATAGACAGAGCAGGGTACGAATCCGTACTAAAAGTAGACTTTCTTAGCTTAAAGCAAGATGTATATAGAGGGCCATCATTCATCAATGATGGCCCTGATGCAAAGAAGGTTTCAAGTTTGATAGGTTGACCGGAAAACTAAATCTTTTATGGAAATCAAAATCTTTTGGTCTCCTTTCATCTCGCCTGGCTGCTGCTTTTGGGTTTCTTTCTCTTTGTTTGTTCCCTCCATTCATTTCGCCACATTAGATGGATCGTTCTCTTCTCATTCTTTTCGGCTCAGAAACAGGCTGTGCACAAGATGTAGCAGAAAACTTGGCAAGACAGGCAAGGCGTCGTCATTTCAAGACAAGAGTGGTTGCCATGGATGACTATGACAAGGTAATGATGACAAATACCATGCAAGGTTCCGCTGTATTCATGTATGCTGTAGAGTCAATTAGTAGAAGAAAAGTTGGTCTTTTTTGTATGCTCAACGACTGGCCAGGGTATTGAACCGGCCAATATGAAGGTATGGTTTTGGAACATGTGCATGCCTCTCGATCTGGTTTTAACAGTGAAGACAGAAATTTTGGAAATTCTTGCTTCGAAAAAATCTACCAAATGACATTTTGAGTGATTTGGATTGTGCAGTGCTTGGACTAGGCGACTCTTCGTATAGAAAGTAGGATGCTAATCAGATTCTTACTAATTGTCATACAATGGAACTGACCAATCATGCTTGTGCATAGGTTCAACTATCCATCAAAGAAGTTATACAAGAGATTGTTGCAGTTGGGCGCGAATATGATTGTGGATAGAGGAGACTGCGATGATCAGCATTACTTGGGGTAATATAGGATGCCTTTGCTTGTGATGTTGGAGGGACCCCCACATTAACAAGGACCCTTATTTTTAGTTTGGATGGTGCATTTGTGCCATGGGCAAAGAATCTATGGGATGTAGTGCTGGAGAAATACCCGGCATCAGAGCCATTGATCCCAGACGACGTCTTGTTGCCGCCCAGCTTTAGGATGGAATTCATCACGGATGGCCAAGCACAGCCTCAGACAACGCTTGCTGAAGAATTCAATCTCGTGGTACGCAAGAACGAACGCATCACAGCAGCCGACCACTTTCAGGACGTCCGTCATATAGAGCTGGCATGCACAGACCAAGACTTCAAATACGAGCCTGGAGACATTGCCGTGATTACACCACAGAACCTGGTGCAGGATGTCGATTTGTTCTTTGAGCAGTTGGGTTGGACCGAGCATGCTGACAAACTGATTCGATTTACACCGTTTGATGAATTCCACACATTGCCAGCGCATTGGCCATCCGTCATGACATTCAGGGACCTGTTTGTGTACTTTTTGGATGTATTTGGCGTGCCCCGCAGATCGTTTTTTGAGATGCTGGCGTACTTTACGACGGATGAAAACCACACGGAGCGATTGCGAGAGTTTGCATCGCCCCAGGGACAGGAGGACATGTGGGCTTACTGCGCCAGACCTCGTCGACATATCGGCGAAGTGCTGTTTGATTTCAAGCCGTTTGACATTCCATTTGACTACATGCTCGATCTGTTCCCTCAACTACAGCCCCGGTCCTTCTCGATTGCCTCCAGCCTGAATGTACATCCCAAGTCGATGGAGTTGTGCGTTGCGGTTGTCAAGTACAAGACCAAGATGCGAAAGATCCGTCGCGGCGTGTTTACTAAATGGATGTCCACCTGGGAGGAGGGGGATGTTATACCGCGGGTCCGCATCGCAAAGGGTACCATGACACTGCCGCCATCCCAAGATATACCCTTGATTGCTATTGGGCCAGGCACAGGCGTTGCGCCTATGAGATCATTCCTAGAAGAAAGGATCGTCGAGCAAGGAGCCACCCAAAACGTGCTCTTGTTTGGCTGCCGCTACCACGACAAGGACTTTTACTTTGCGGATCAATGGAAAGAGTACGAACAGAACGGCCAGCTTGTCCTGCTCACAGCATTCTCAAGAGACCAGGATAGCAAAGTCTATGTGCAAGACAAAATCCGACAGCATTCCGAGCTCCTGTGGGATCTCATCGAGAACCAGCAAGCCAAGGTGGTGCTTTCTGGCTCCCTGGACAAGATGCCTGGTGAGGTAGCTTATGCATTCAAGCAGATATTTATGAAAGAAGGAGGGCTGGATGCAGCAGAAGCGGAAGGCTACTTTTCAGACATGATCAAATCAGGGCAATACCAGGAAGAGTGCTGGAATTAGTCGTTATGTTTCAATAAAGGGCTCTCTCTCTATATATGTTTTATCTGATCTTGCTCTATACTGATACTGCTACATGATGTGTATCATAGCAACAGGAGGTGAACATGGCGCGCGCGGACATCCAATAGATTCGAAACTTTATCAGTGTTTTCGAATTGCAACCATGATGTGATGGTCGTCACCCACACCGTCGAGCTAAAAGAGCTCCCTTTTTTTTCTTTTTTCTCTTTTTCTTTTCGATATTCCATAGACCTTCTTTTCGAGCACTTTGACTCTTTCGTTTACTATAATAAGAAGAACCGAGCACGAGAGTTTGACGACAAGAAGCACCCCATACAAATCAACATGTCCGTGTATAACCATCGACCTATGGGACCTCCCACTCCCAGCCGCTTGATTGAACTGTTAGATGCTGTGAAAGGCGAATACGATCAGCTCGCTCAGGAGGTGATTGTCTGCAAAAACCAAAGAGATGAATACGAGCACAAGAGTAAGTGGCTGTGTGGATGGCTGAAAAAGCGCGTTGTGCTGATGTCCCATCCCAGTGAATAATCAGATTCAAGAGATGAACCTATTTCAGCAAAACTTGCTCGACCTGGAAAGAAGCCAGCAAATGATCAAAAAACAGTAACTATTCACTGCAACACTATGTACGAAACCTCGACATTGATTGCTCTCTCTCTCTCTCTTTTTCTTGCTAGATACGAGGAAGAAATTGCTAGACTTCGTCAACAATTAGACCAGCAGGTAAAATATATAAAAAAAAGACAGCGGGAAGCCTAGCGGAAAAATTGACCCCCTTTCCTGTTAGTCTCAGCATCCTCAACAACATGGCAGCAGTGCTGTGGCTCCTCCCCCACCTTCAGCTGGTGGCTATGGCGGTATGTATATAGACATTGGCAGAAAATCGCCTCTATTTGCAGAATTTTCCTTTTGCTCACTCGACACGAATCGAATTAGGCCCTGGAGGTTATCAGCAACAACAAGCACCACCACCACAACCACCATCCTTGATGGAATCGAAACCTCCTGTACATCACCCATCTTATCCCGCTGGACCCCCACCACCCGCTGGACCGCCTCATCCTTCTGCTGGAACACCGTACATGAACGGCGGATCTCCCCTCCCGTCCAATGCCCCACCACCACCTCCTCCTTCACAACGTAAGTATGGAAACATGAGCCAATGCGTGCACTGAACTCACCAGCGACGTTAGTTGCTGCTACTCCTGTCAAGTCTGGGGCTGGCCCTCTTGTGAGCAATTCATCGGCATCGGAAGCGCTTGGTGACATTAACCCTGAAAACGTACCCGCAAATATGAAGGTGGAAGGCCAAGATTGGTTTGCATTGTAAGTGTTTGAGATGTGTGAGTGAGAGTGAGAGTGATATTGACCCCCTGGGTTTCCACCATGTAGATTCAATCCCAAGGCAACCCGCTACTTGAAAGTGGATCTTTTGCATACATTTGATCATGGAAGCGTTGTTTGCTGTGTGAAATTCAGTGCTGACGGCAGATTCCTTGCAGCCGGTTGTAACCAAGCAACCTACATTTACGACACATTAAACGCCACACGAGTTGCAGTGCTCCAAGACGCCAATGCCGGCCGCGATGGAGACTTGTACATTCGTTCCGTCAGCTTCAGTCCTGATGGCAAGTATCTCGCGACGGGAGCCGAGGACAAGCAGATCAGAATCTGGGACATTGCAAAGAAGCGCATCCGTGGCATTTTGTCTGGCCACGAGCAGGACATTTACTCTTTAGAATTCAGTCGTGATGGCCGTATCCTAGTTTCTGGATCTGGTGATCGCACTGCTCGCATTTGGGACTGGCAAACCATCCGCTGCATACATGAACTTCGCATCAACGACGTCGAACAGCAGGATTTGGGTGTCACTAGTGTGGCCATCTCTCCCGACAGTCGTCTTGTTGCAGCAGGCAGTCTTGACAAGGTCGTACGTGTCTGGGACGCTGTTACCGGTCAGCTTTTAGAACGTTTAGAAGGTCATAAGGATAGCGTGTATTCTGTTGCATTCATGCCCGACGGCAAGACCTTGGTCAGTGGTAGCTTGGACAAGACGTTGCGCATGTGGCAGCTGGGCACCAGCGAGCGGGCAGGCTATGGCAGTGAGCGAGGCAAGAGTGCCTGCATCCAAGTGTTTACCGGACACAAGGTATCATTGCGGAGAACATTGCGTGTGTATGTGTGTGTGGCTAACACGGATATAGGATTTCGTCTTATCTGTTGCGACTACACCTGACGGCAATTGGATTGTTTCTGGATCAAAGGATCGCGGTGTGCAGTTCTGGGATCCTCGCACAGGTCAAACACAGTTTATGCTTCAAGGTCATAAGAATTCAGGTAACAGAAGATGAGAAAAAAAGGTGGGGTAATTTGTGCGCCCTCTAACGTATCTGCTTTAGTCATCTCTGTTGCAACAAGTCCAGGTCATAAACCCATGTTTGCTACCGGTTCAGGTGACAATCGTGCTCGTATCTGGAGCTATGAGCCATTGGGGCCAAATTAAATAAAAATGTACAAGAAAGATCACCTCATTGCATGTCTTCCCCGCATTTCGCCGTCTATTTGCCCATACATTGTACCACTTGTAATCAATGACCAAATCGGTATTCTTTGCTTCTCTGTCGTGTGTAGCTGAAAGAATCCCCACGCTCCCATTTTGCTGGATGAAGGAGATGGGCTTGTTGTTAGGCACACCATCACGCAGCCATGTTTGTTTGGATGCTGCTGCTGCTTCTAGAACAGATGCACGCACACACACATGCATCCAGCTACACGCCAGAGCAGCAGAATGTGCTGTTTTACTGCATATTGGGCATTTCTGCTCAAAAGACAAATTTGCCTTATGAGAAAATAATGGATCTGGAATAGAAGCGTTCCTCTGCTTCTCTTTGATTCAGATTCACAAAAATGTGGGGAAACTCTCATTATAAGGTTCAGGATTGATGTGCCACATTAACCTGTAAGAAACGCGTGTGTGAATTATCGATAATACACGCATTACCTAAATAAATGGTGACACCGTGATTTGTGTGGAGATTTAAGCTTTGCACACACACACACACACACACACAACTTAGGTAATCTACTGCAATTTCTGTATGTACAAGAACAGATCACATGAATTTATGCCACTCGGTATAAAAAGCCAACCCTGTTGTCTGCTTCTTTTTTCTCTCTTTTTCTCTTCTTTTTTCCTCATTAACAAACAACACTTACAAATGACCGTCGAATCTGCTCCTGCTGAAAAAGTATACCCTGTGCCTGAACGCCTGCTGGCTGGTGGTGATATCCCAAAGCCCTTTGTCTCTAGCTTTGATGAATACAAGGCCAAGTGGGAAGAATCCGTAAAGGAGCCCACAAAGTTCTTTGGCAACGTATGTGTGCATACATGGACAAACAGCATCCAAATGTGGTCACTAACATTATATATATAGCTCGCTCGCGAGTTATTGACTTGGTCAAAGCCATTTGAAACTGTTACCAGTGGTAGCTTCAATGAAGGCGATGTTGCTTGGTTTTTGGAAGGTGAACTCAATGTTGCATTCAATTGCGTTGATCGTCATGCATTAGCAACTCCAGACAAGGTAAATTAGGGGGAGGGAAAGAGAGGTAGATCAGTGTGAGAGGCATGCTGAACTCAACGCCCTGCTACATGATAGATCGCCATCATCCATGAGGGCGATGAACCTGAAAATGTGCGCAAGATCACTTATCGCGAACTGTTGCAAGAAGTGAGTCGCGTTGCTAACGTGTTGAAATCATTGGACGTCCGTAAAGGCGATAATATTGCCATTTATATGCCAATGGTACCTGAAGCGGTGTTTGCCATGCTGGCTTGTGCTCGTATTGGTGCTGTGCACTCTGTCGTCTTTGCCGGTTTCTCCTCTGACTCGCTCCGTGACCGTATCAATGATGCTGGCGCTCGCATCGTCCTGACTGCCGATGAAGGCCGTCGTGGCGGCAAGAACATTGCTACCAAGCGCATCGTAGACGAAGCCCTCAAATCAACGCCCACTGTGGAGCATGTCTTGGTGTTGCGTCGCACTGGTTCTGAAGTTCCATTCACCGCTGGCCGTGATCTCTGGTGGCACGACGAGATGGCAAAGGCTCGTCCCTATTGTGCCCCTACCAACGTAAATGCTGAAGATCCCCTCTTCTTGCTGTATACCTCAGGTTCCACTGGCACTCCCAAGGGTGTCGTGCACACCACAGGTGGCTATCTTTTGGGCGCTGCTGCTACTGTCAAGTACGTTTTTGACTATCATGAGGGCGACATCCATGCTTGTATGGCAGATGTCGGATGGGTAAGCTTTGATTTCAAATGTCCACGAGGATATGCAGTGTTTATTAATTGATTTACATAATCGTATTAGATCACTGGTCATACCTACATTGTTTACGGCCCTCTTGCTCTAGGTGCCACTACAGTTTTGTTTGAAAGCACTCCTACTTACCCTGATCCTGCTCGTTTCTGGAACCTCGTTCAAAAGCACAAGGTCACTCAATTCTACACTGCGCCTACTGCCATCCGTGCTCTCCGTCGTTTGGGAGACAAGTGGGTCCAGCAAAACGACCTCTCTTCTCTGCGTGTCATTGGCTCTGTTGGTGAGCCCATCAACCCTGAAGCATGGATGTGGTACAATGAGCAAGTCGGCAAGGGACGCTGTGCTGTCGTCGATACCTACTGGCAAACAGAAACCGGTTCTATCATTGTCACTCCTTTGCCTGGCGCTACTGCTACTAAGCCTGGATCCGCCACCTTCCCCTTCTTTGGCATCCAGCCCGCGATTTTGGATCCTGTCACTGGCAAGGAGTTGGAGGGCAACGATGTTACTGGTGTCTTGGCCATCAAGCAGCCCTGGCCTTCCATGGCACGTTCCGTCTACAACAACCACTACAGATACCTCGATACCTACTTGAATCCTTACAAGGGTCATTACTTTACTGGTAAGATTAGATAATCCATTTTTGTTATTACCTAATGGACTGATTTGTTTATTTGCTAAAAATAGGTGATGGCGCTACCAGAGACAAGGATGGTTACATTTGGATTCGTGGTCGTGTTGATGGTAATTAAAATCACATTTTAACGCACAAAATCAGAGCCATTTTCTCATACACAAAGATTCTCTTAGATGTTATCAACGTGTCTGGTCACAGACTATCTACTGCCGAGATTGAGTCTGCATTGATTTTGCACCACTCTGTTGCTGAGGCTGCTGTCGTCGGTGGCCAAGATGATTTGACTGGTCAATGTATCCATGCCTATGCCACCTTGAAGCCCAACATTGAAGACTCTGAGGGTCTCGACAAGGAGTTGGCGTTGCAAGTTAGAAAGGTGATTGGTCCATTCGCTACTCCCAAGAAGATCTATATTGTCAACGATCTCCCCAAGACTCGCTCCGGAAAGATCATGCGTCGTATTCTTCGCAAGATTGTCAATGGCGAGCAAGATTCATTAGGTGATATCTCCACTTTGGCTGAGCCTGCTGTGGTTCCTCACCTTATTGAGCGTGTTCACGGAAAGAAGTAAACACATTGGTCATCTCAATTATCTATATATGTGTATGCCCCTTTTATAAGAAACATGTTTAAAGAAAAAACCAACACAAAAAAGAGCACAAAAAAAAGCCCACTCTATGATAACATATGTCTCTGGCAAACACGCACACAAGACATTTCACAATCTACATCTTACTATTTCGACTCTTTTGTCATACCCAATTCAATAAAAAACGGTTATATCAGATACTACATATTCTATCCTTCTTTGTTGGGCAATGCAAAATGTGCACTGAAAAAAGGTTATCTAAGTGTTATCTGCAAAGGTTTAGCATCAATATTTTGAAGCTGAATTTTGGATGCATGAAAATCGTTGCCCAGAAGATGCTTGTATATCTAAAATTTGGCTCCAAGCCCAAACTTACATTATGCAGCAGTTCTGATCACAGTGTTCATAGATCAATAGTCTCTGAATCTCGTTCACCTGTAATTAATAGCTATTATTTATAAGTTTCAAGTCCATGTCAGTGCTCAAAATCTGATATAAATACCATCAAAGCTTAGGTCTGATATGGCTACACCAAAAATATGCTTAATGTCAGTAGCATCAACTGCTCTATTTCGAAAATCATCCGTCCATCAGCAGCAACTCATCCAATCTAAAATTTAACTACTCCATTGTGGTCCTCACAAAATTTGGCATAGGTACGTGCCAATTTCAATAGTTTGACAGCAATTTTTTGCAAATGGATCTCGCAAGATGACCTGATCATGCATACTGGAAACACCTGCATACAGACAGGATTTAATGTCAAGCACCAGGATACAGTGTGCAGCTTTACAGTTTTGCCTAACACCCCATCGGTCAATCTGTTAGCACCAAACACTTGTAATTATCCGCCTTCCTCACGAATCTTGTCTAGACCAATGCTCAAGATTGGATTATTTTGAAAATCGTCCATCCATCAACGGCAACGCGTTCAGATAACTAAAGTCTGATCACACAATTGTGTTCCTAGCAAGATTTGACGACATCGGTACACGTTTATCTCATAAGCCAGATGATTGATATTTGAAGACTTCTTTGATTGATTTGATACCAATTCAATAATGCAAAATTGTACTCTTGTTGGATGTTATAAAGAGGCTTAGATTTAATCAAAATTCTTTTTTCCGGGATAGTGAATGTATTTGATCATGTCTGATATTCATGCTGGTATCGTGCGTAACTACCTTAGGCCATTTGTACAGTACCATGCATTTTGAATGTTTAGTCTTGCTCTTCTCATTTCAATTACATTTTTAGTTTCAATACGAATGCTTTATTTCTCTGAGCTGTCTCCAAATTTGAGCCAATCACAACGCTTTATTTGCCCTACAGACACCCCAGACCAGAAAAAAAAATTGCGAGGGTTTCCCTCTGTTTTGACGTTAGGCGGAGTTTTAAGTATTACTAAATACAGTAATTTAGCAATTCCATCACCAAAATCCCCTAAAATGCTAGAATATGCCTTACTACACACCCCAGCTTATAGTGCAAACGCTTGAGACTCTCAATTAGCACCAAGTAAGTGATACAAATCAAGTGAGGGCAGCCTATCTACCCCCTAGCCTCTGAATCAAACCTAGTTGTGCTTCAACGATAGGCTTATCCACACAACGAGAAAAGAGGGTTATGGCTCAAAGAACCACAAAAAGGAAGGGAAAGTGACAAGAGGGCATCACTAGAATGTGATGAAGAACAAAAACATTGCAATACAGTTACATACAATGAGGTAACATGCAATGTGTATCATCAAAGTGACGAGTACAAGAAAAGTAGTAGAAAAAAGTATCGTGGTTGCCTCATACGAAGCACGAACACTAATTTAACCGGTATTACAGAAGATGTAATACTTGAAGAAGAACAAAAAGAATGCAAGGCTACTCTGCTATAGAGCAGCACTGCCAGCGATACAATGCATCAAAAGATACACCATAGCACTATCGTACAGCAACAGAAAAATAGTTGCAGCAGAAAAAAAGGGTGCAAGAATAAATCGCAATAGAGCAATCTAAAGAAGAATGCACAGTATTACGAGAAAGAAAGTAGTAAAAGGTTGAATGAATGTAATTCATGGCAACCAAAGAAGGGGAATATACAGACCAAATACAAACCAAACATAAACAACAATATATTGTAGCAAACTGGTCTAAAATAAGCTGTGTAATTAGTATTACCGTATATTGTAACGCGAAAGGTGGCTCCTATCGGCTGATACCTACTGTAACAAACTTGAAAGATGTCGTCTTGGGTACTTGCGGTTGCAAAGGCATGCTTCTTTTGGCGAAAGTGGTGTTGTATTCAATTAATAGTAATAAAAAGTATATGGTTTAATAGAAACAGTGCAGTGCAAAAACAGTGCGAAAAAAAAATAAAAAAATAAAAACGCGTTGCTGAGGGTGACTGCAGTCAATAGGCTGCCGCAGCACACAGCACGCGGAATCTGAATGATGTGTACAATGAACATTTTGCACTGTGGTGACTGTACCCAAATGATTTTTTTGCGATGATTTTTTTGAATCAATATCGATATAATTTGACATTTGTAAACACTTCTGTTGAAATTAGCTATATAAAGTGTGCTCAGGGTATACTATTTTCTAATAAACTTAAGGGGAGAATTTGAAGGCAAATTTAATGGTGTCAATTTTAAAATACTTTTAGAATGAAAAGATAAAGAATTTTGCGAAAATATAAAAAGCAGTTTTTCCAAGAAAAGTCTGGATTTAGCATATAAAACGTTCAAAATAGCAGGTGCACAGGTTACCCTACATCTGTGCGGTCATTTTGATTTAATATACATAATAGTAAAAAGTGTCGTTTTCGCCTCCAAAATTGCAATCATTTGATTTTTGACAAAAACCATGAGGGGTACCTCATGAAAAAACGTGAATTTTCATCGATTTAAATCGATCCCAAAAAATCCAAGACAACGGTTCAGGATGTGTCATGTAATCTATGGCAATCGTTTGGGACCATTGCAGGGCCATAATACGTGCTGTATACGGAAAAATTGAATCTTTGATTCTGCACAATCTAGCCGCGAATGACCTTTGGGGATTTTGCTGCTCTATGGAAATGTGTGCTATACAATTGCGTGATATCTCAAGGGATAGCTACTTCTTTGATTTACACGTTAATTACTACCACAGGAAGATAGTTACGTTTCTGAGGCCTGTTTATCACCTTGGGTAATTCTAAAAACACATGAAAATATAGCTTTCTAAGTACAATTTGTACCATAATAATAGCTATTATTGAGAATGGTATCCTTCTATGCGCTTTGAATCTTGTGTAGAAGGCTTGACATTGATTTTTGTTCAGGATATAGATTGAATCTGAAGAGAACAATGTCTGATTTCCTGTTGTACAATACCTTAACATGATAATCGAGTAGAAAATAGGCATACAGTATTATATATAATAAAGATGATATGTTATTGGTGGTGCTACAAACTGGCTAATCTATATCCTAGATTCTCGAGATTGTGACACATACGAAATCTTCCCTGAAAATGGGTTTCGAATTTGAGGAATGCTCTTCCACCGCATTTATTTTGATTAGAAGCATTCTATCCTTAAGGCTCATACTTCTTCATTTCAAACTGTTGTGTGCGATCTATCTCGCAGCAAGTCTTTCTTAAGTGGTCCAAATCTTACTCATTTACCGTTTCCTCGTGTTCAACACCCTATTGCCGTGGTGGCTCTGTCAAATAACCATTCCTTCTTATTCAGTCTTAGAGTAACCAATTATTAAGGGAAAATGTACAGAACGGTTGAAATGCAGCACCCTTTTCCAATAGGTCTTGACCTTATCGTCGGCGTGTCCAAGAAGGTTTAGCACAGCATGAGTATGCCAGGTGGAGGGGATTGGCCAGTGTGGCGTCTTTGATCTTTTCAGCTGAACAGTGACCGAATGCGAATTGCAGTGGTTTTGGAGAACCAGAGGAAGCGGAATATTCTTGGGATAGTCAAAATGAATCATAGGAAAAAACATTTCATCTAATCCTTGCATTGCACGACTAGGGTAAACAGCAATTGGCCGCCCAAAAGTGTTGGCTGCTACTTGCGAACACTCAGGGGTACTAAACCATGCGTGGTCAGTGGTCAAAATGTGGAGCAAGTCGTCGTGATTCATCATTGTAGGATAAGCCGTGATGTAGTCTTCTTTCCATTTCAGATAATGATTGAGCATCGCACTTTTGATGTTTCCATAGTCGTCTTCATTGCCGGTCAATTGCTGAGCAAGAGCACGGAATCCACAATCTCCGTTATTACCTGCGTTGTCTAGCACACAAGAGTAGGATCAATGGAATCAATCCAATGTAACAACCAAAGAACAAGATTTAGGATGGAGATAATGGTAATCTTCATTACACATGGGATTATTAGCAGTATTTATAACTTGGAAGTTAACAGGAAATGAAGAAATTGAAGTTGGTACTACAGTAGGAATATTGAGGTTGGGGCTGAAGAAGAAGAGATAAAAGGAATATTTGTTGCTGTGTTATTTACTGTAGTTTAGGAAACAGCAGCCTGCAATTTTTACAGCCTCATAAAAAGCTCGTACGTTTTCTTTAGTTTTCTAACTCTAAATCTCATCATCAAGCAACGTTTCCATTTTGACTTTTCTTTTAAAAATTCATCAGCCATTTCTTATTCATTTTCAATGTCATAGTAATCGAAATTAATCTTAAAAACTAATGAATATGAAAATAATAATGATACAAAAACAACTACTGCCCAAATGAATTGAAATTTCTTTTTACAAATATTTTTCACTTGCTAGCTAATGTGCGTCATGTACGATGTATTTAACACCTAGTAGTCTTTACCTGTCATTAGACCTTTATTTCAAGAAATTTCGAGTTTCGTTGGCTTTATTCGGATATTATTCAGAGAAATTGTAGCTTTGAATCGCCCGAAACTACTGTATTACTATTTTCAATAGCAAGCGGTCTTTTGTATACATAGTAAGTACGTAGAAAACTGAAGTGCTCATCGAATGGTAGCACAGTATTTTTTATGGGTTTAGAACAAGTTTCATATATAGACGAGTCAGAGTTTTCTGTATTATGGCTGTTATTATAATAGAAAAGATGTCAGAAATGTATCTGTGCAGTACCTGCCGTGATCTCGAATGTCTTGAGATAAGAAATAGCTCTCACTTGTGGTATATTTTAATTTTGTTGCATTCGTTTTCGTGCATGTACGCAGCCTCAAACATCATCTCGAGACAAATAGCAGTGAAAGAGTTATCGCTCAAAGCTAACTTTTTACTGTATAATTGATGCAAAAAATTGATTGTGCACTGATTACAAACATACCACACCCTAAGTTGATTTTGAAGAAACACCTTCCTAATAGACGTTTCCATACTTCTATCAAGAAAAAACGTGCTTTTACCTAGTAAAACCACATCGACGAACAATTTTACAATTACATGCCCTAAGAAGTGTAAACGCGGTATCATTTTAATCAGTCTATTCGAGATGCCAGGGAAAGCAGTGGTTGTAAAGTTATAAGCGTTCAGTGAGTTTAGTTTTCAAACTACAGTGTTTTTCACTTCCCTCGCTTAATTAACCAACCATTTAGGTAGCCACTAGATGGCCGCTTGTATGGCTTTAGATCGTCCACAAAATAGCTGCACAACCATAGTAATATGAAATCTCTAATAATCAGATAGGGCCTGAAAACAAGCTTTCTTCTGTTTTGTCAACAGCGATAAACAGTGTTACACGCGTGTCGCTATACAACAAAGCATGCTAGAACCAAGCACTTTTGAATGCACTGTTGGAACGCCCCGCTTATCAATCTCTTATTAACAAACAGCTGTAATTAGCGGCTTTTCTTATAAGTCATGTCAAGATTAGTGCTCAAAATTGGTTTATTTATTGCGAAAACTATCCATCCCTTAACAAAAGATCACCGAACCATCAACAAAAGCTCATTCAATCCAAAATTCAACTACCTCATCGTGTTTCCCACAAAATTTAGCATAGGTATGTGCCAATTTCAATACTCTAACAGTAATTTTTTGCAAATGGATCTCGCATGATGATGACCTGATCCTGCATACTGATGAAAAAACCTGCATACAAGCAAGATTTAGTGTGAAGCACAAAGATACAGTATGCAGCTTTTAATACAGTGTTTTCCAACATCCCATTATCATCATCGGTCAATCTGTTAGCTCTAGACACTTGTAATTAACCGCCTTCTTCATGAATCTTGTCAAGATCAGTACTCAAAATTGGATTATTTTAAAAATCGACCATCATCCATCAACGGCAACGCGTTCAGATAACTAAAGTCTGATCACACAATTGTGTTCCTAGCAAGATTTGACGACATCGGTACACGTTTATCTCATAAGCCAGATGATTGATATTTGAAGACTTCTTTGATTGATTTGATACCAATTCAATAATGCAAAATTGTACTCTTGTTGGATGTTATAAAGAGGCTTAGATTTAATCAAAATTCTTTTTTCCGGGATAGTGAATGTATTTGATCATGTCTGATATTCATGCTGGTATCGTGCGTAACTACCTTAGGCCATTTGTACAGTACCATGCATTTTGAATGTTTAGTCTTGCTCTTCTCATTTCAATTACATTTTTAGTTTCAATACGAATGCTTTATTTCTCTGAGCTGTCTCCAAATTTGAGCCAATCACAACGCTTTATTTGCCCTACAGACACCCCAGACCAGAAAAAAAAATTGCGAGGGTTTCCCTCTGTTTTGACGTTAGGCGGAGTTTTAAGTATTACTAAATACAGTAATTTAGCAATTCCATCACCAAAATCCCCTAAAATGCTAGAATATGCCTTACTACACACCCCAGCTTATAGTGCAAACGCTTGAGACTCTCAATTAGCACCAAGTAAGTGATACAAATCAAGTGAGGGCAGCCTATCTACCCCCTAGCCTCTGAATCAAATCTAGTTGTGCTTCAACGATAGGCTTATCCACACAACGAAAAAAGAGGGTTATGGCTCAAAGAACCATAAAAGGAAGGGAAAGTAAGAAGAGGGCATCACTAGGATGTGATGAAGAAGAACAGAAACATCGCAATACAGTTACATGCAAAAAGGTAACATGCAATGCGTATCATCAAAGTGACGAGTACAAGAAAAGTAATAAAAAAAGGCATCGTGATTGCCTCATACGAAACAAGAACACAAATACCACCACCAGTATTACAGAAGAAGTAATACCTGAAGAACAAAAAGAATGCAAGGCTACTCTGCTATAGAGCAGCACTTCCAGCAGCGATACAATGCATCAAAAGATACACCATAGCACTTTGGTACAGCAACAGAAAAATAGTTGCGTGCAGAAAAGGGGGAAAGAATAAGTCGCAATAGAGCAAACTAATAAAGAATGCACAGTATCACGAGAAAGAAAGTAGTAAAAGGTTGAATGAATGTAATCCATGGCAACCGAGTCCATGACAGCCAAATCCATGGCAACTAAAAAAGGGGAATATACAAACCAAATACAAACCAAACACAATCAATATAATAATGCAACGAACAACTGGCCTGAAATAAACTGTGTAATTAGTATTACTGTATAATATACCACGAAAAGTGGCTTTTATCAGCTGATACCTACTGTAATAAACTTGAAAGGTGTCGTCTTGGGTACTGGTGGTTGCAAAGGCAAGCTTCTTTTGGCAAAAGTGTCGTTGTATTCAATCAATAGTAATAAAAAGTATATGGTTTAATAGAAACAGTGCAGTGCAAAAATAGTGCGAGAAAAAATAAAATAAAATAAAAACGCGTTGCTAAGGGTGACTGCAGTCAATAGGCTGCCGCAGAACACAGCATGCGGAATCTGAATGACGTGTACAATGAACATTTTGCACTGTGGTGACTGTACCCAAATGATATTTTTGCGATGATTTTTTTCAATCAATATCGATATAATTTGCCATTTGTAAACATTCTTGTTAAAATTCGCTATATAAAGTGCGCTCAGCTTATACTACTGTCTAATAAACTTAAGGGGAGAATTCGAAGGCGCATTCAATGGTGTCAATTTTAAAATACTTTTAGAATGAACAGATAAAGAATTTTGCGAAAATATAAAAAGCTGTTTTTCCAAGAAAAGTCGAGATTTAGCATATACAACGTTCAAAATAACAGTTGCACAGGTTACCCTACATCTGTGCGGTCATTTTGATTTAATATATATCATAGTAAAAAGTGTCGTTTTTGCCTCCAAAAGTGCGATCGTTTGATTTTTAACAAAAACCATGAGGGGTACCTCATGAAAAAACATGAATTTTCGACGATCTCGATAGATCCAAAAAATTTCAAGGTAAAGGTTTAGGATGTAAATGGTAATTGATAGCAATCATTTGGCACTATTCCGAGCATCTAAAACGGCTTAGAAGACGAGATATTGAGGATGGATTTTGGCATTTTGGCTGCGAAGAGTACCTTTTGCGTTCTGTAGATCTATGGCAACTGATGCTACAGATCTCGTCAAGGCCCCAAACGACTGGTATTCCTTGGAAATACACACCAAATACAACAGCAGATAGAAAGCAATGTAAAAGTAATGTATGGTTTACTTTAAAATCCTCTAGAAACACTAAACTTTCATTTGGCATGTCCCAATGCAGCTGCAAACACTTTTCTCGCTTGATTATATGGCAACCCAAGGTAGCCACTGAAAATCGGTCTATGTGTTCATAAGCCTTCTTAAAGTGAATATACAATGGTCCTAATAGCAGCCCCTTTATTAGTATTCATATAAGTCGTGAAATCATGCTTCGCCCTGTTTTATCAAGTGCCCATTAACACAGCTTTGACCAAGCTACTAGAGCCGAGCAGTTTTATATGCAGTGTTGCTCAGCATCCCCTTTTTCGATCTATTACTGCCACACATCAGCGCCTACTTGCCAATGGAGGAGGACGATTGCTGAGCCAGAAATGGAGATGAACGATATCTGTGATGCCTTTGATTTCAACATAAAGAAAAGGACAGTAGAGAAAAGAGAGGTTCAGACAATCATTGAAGCATGGAAAGCCAAGTGCCATGCAACAGTATGCTGACAGAATAAAAACAGTGAATATGCTTACTTGTTCACGTTGCTGAGATTTACTAGTAGTCGCTGAAGGGTTTTAAATGTGGTCAAGTCTGATAAAAAGGCAGGCAGCCCTTTTTCTTCTTACCACCCGTTTGGTAGTAAACACTACAGGGTCGGTTTCAATACAGAAGTTTTGTGTCATGCTATCAAAATAAACCCAACTTTAAAAGTCTTTGCGATATAAAACAGTTTAATGTTGATGTGATAGTACAAGTGAATTTATGATATTTACAGGGAGGGAAGGGAAAGGGGGATCATGGTTTAAATAGAAACAAAAAATCAATTCGCGTTAGTCGTAATCAAACGACGTCTTTGCCACCACACGGTACTTCCTCTAATGACAGTTGATTTTGGCATAAACTTGGTTGTATCAATGATGTGTGTGAGTTGATTTTCTACGTCGTCATTGTCATCGTCTTGATCATCCACAGCCGCCTGCAAATCATTCTTACTGGCACTCTTGTCTATCAGTTCATGCATATATCTACTTGTAATCATCTCTCTTCGTACGCCACCGAGACATAATCGCTGCAATCCAGATCCTCTGTGTGCTTGATGCTGCAGAATATTTGCCATCTCTATATTTACACGTTGTACAACAGAATTGAAGAAGGTGGAGCCCAGACATCGAGAATCACTGAGGCTAATGGTTTGC
The DNA here is from genome assembly GCA_010203745.1 of Mucor lusitanicus. NCBI lineage: Eukaryota > Fungi > Mucoromycota > Mucoromycetes > Mucorales > Mucoraceae > Mucor > Mucor lusitanicus. Next base: position 456,890 of record JAAECE010000003.1, on the reverse strand, counting down.
AGCGTAGGACAATGTGTGATCATGGCTGTGAGGGTATCTTCAGAAACTCGTTCTGTGTTGTTGAATATACAAATTTGTCGTATTTTTTTACACCGTAGAGGTACGTAGCGCATGGATTTGTCAGTGAGTTGGTGCGCGTTGCCAATGCTGAGGTATTCCAGCGTTGCGCCACATCGATCAACCAAGGTGGCCAAGCTGGAGTCGCTGATGGGTGTGCTACCCATGATTTCAATGCATTTGAGCTGTGGATTGGTGATGGCTAGTTTGCATAGCGTAGAGCTTTGGATGGTCGAGCAATTGCTGAATGTGATGGATTCGAGGCTGCCTGATGTCAAAAATTTAGCCATTTCGTACACGGAATCATCAGTCTTGGGTGAGTAGGATACCAGCCGGATGGATTTGAGCTTGGGGCAGTTGTGAGCGAAATGGGCGAGAGGCAAAATTGGCGTCTGGATAGGTTGCTGAGGCTGTTGCTGTGGCAACGGTTTCGGTGCTGGGGGCTGCGCTTGTTGTTGTTGTTGCTGTTGCTGCCTTGCCATCATGGGTAATGGTAAAGGTGGCCTCTGAGCTGGTAAAGTAGGCTTTCTATTGCCTAGTAAATGTTGGGCTACGGGTGGCGCAACTAATCGGGTATGATGAAATGTGATGGCGATGGATTCGAGATTCGGACATAACATGGTGATTAGGAATATATGGTTCGAGTTGATGGCAAAGTCTCTATCCGAGTGAGTCAAGTCTAGTGATGTAATTAAATTTCCATATGGTATTGTGGTTGATCTCCTTGAAAGAATATGAAATATTCGCTCGAATTCTCTTTCTCTGACAAATTTAAAGTTGGACCATAGTCTTTTGGCTGCCTTTTGATGCCAAATCTTGGAGACGAGTGCTGCTTTTTTTAGGTCTTGTTTGCTATCAAGAAATGAGAATATATGGTCGAGACATGGAGTTAGTTTGCTGCTGTTGGAATTAATTGTAGTAATTGTGGATGGTGTTGGAATCGCTTTTAATAGGGCATCTCTTGTCATAAATGCCAATCGTACAGTATCTTTGCTGGACTGAAGATCAGTGTGTACGCGAGAATGGTGTTGCAAAACAGAATGAAAGAGAGAGAGAGAAGGGTTGGAAATAATCTTCCTGTGTTTTATTCCTATTAACAGTCGTTGGCAAGCTTATAAAGACTCTAAATTAAATGGAATTGAGCGGGGGGTGCGTTGAAAAAGAGGCACACACGCAGAAAAAGTTTCAGAAAAGGGAGTGCTGTGGTGCTGTTTATGGTAACCATGATATCATAGTTTAGCCATGTTGCACTCCTCCCCCTCTTTTGTCAGCTAATGTCATTGAGGTCATTTTGTCATTTGGTCGTGCAGCATCTCAAAAATTTGTCATCCGTAGTCAGTGTGCTTCATGATCTTGTTGCCATGGCAATAATGGCGATAATCAGCCCAATTGGTATGATCCATCAACCGATCGGGATGCTCTTTTAAAAGATGTAATACTACATTATCGTCTTGGCAAGTTCTTGTTGGATTCTTAGATGTATGCTACTACTATTGACGAACAATCCCATCTCTATATCGAGATGTGCAGCTCAGCAAAAAATGTATGGTATATAATACATGGAATATTCTACGTTGATTTCTAATGCAAACGCAACTTGCTTCTTAAAAGGTTCTGTTTGATTTTCACATGTGCCTTATTCGCTTCTCTATCCATCAATAATGCAAAATAGAAATCCATCATGGTAAATGGAGCTGTCAGCACGGCCTTCTCATCCATCAAGAAAAAGTCCTGTCGAGCATTGTGCCGTTTGGTGGAACGATCATTGGTGTTTCCAGCCTTCTGGATTTTCAGGGATGTTTATAAGTTGAGCCGTTTGAAAAATTAACTACCGGATCCGATTCTTCGAGTCGTTTCCATGGCTTTTACATTTGCTTCATTATAAAGAAAGGGGGGGGGGGGTTGTTTCAAGCCATTAGACCTTCTCCTCAACACCTGTCAAAAAGAAAAATATATAGTGCGCATGCTGTGAGTCATGCGTGCTACTCTTTTATGGTGATCAGGCATCATCATGGTGGTTTCTTTTGGTCATAACACGCAATGGATGATCATGTATAGCTTATATGCTTTATAATAACATCCCATCTTTTTTTTTTTTTTTGCGCAAACATTAATGCAGGCCACATCCTGCTTTTAAAATAAGCTTTCTAATCTTGATTCGTTCGTTTCTCCTGCGAGATTTAATTGCTCCTCAATATAAAAGAAAAAACAACGTATCATTTTATTGCAACGCTCCTTTTTCCCTCTCCTCACCAACTCAGCATGATGAAGAGGATATCCTTTGGTGACACGCATAAACAGCAGATTTTCCATTTTTCCATCTGTTTACTACTAGCATGATAGGAGTCGAGCACGAACCCTCCATCGTCCTTGCCCCTGATTTGGCTTCCTCGCTCGTTATTCAACAGTACAGCAAAAGGCCCCTCAGATTCCATTGCTACTCGCTCACCAAAAGACGCATCGAGCTGTGGACGAGCCTTTCGCCAGGAGCAACATGGACGGCAATACCCTTTGTCCAGCAGAATCCCAGTAGTAACCATTACGAGGAGTACTCTCTGCAGCTAAATACCTGTCATCTATCCCCTGGCCACTACGAATACACCTTGCGCTATTCCACAGAGCCCGAATCCAGCGACAATCATGATGCACCTAGTTGGACTTGGTACGGTAGACACGGTCAAAACGGGAGGATCTGCATTACAGCGTACACTACAGATGCGCCGATGGTGCCATCATTTGCGTCAGTTCCGCAACTCAGGTTTGTTGCTAAAGAGCAAGATGATATGGCACATCTGTGGCATTTCAGGAGTCAGCCAGATGGATCTACTGCACAGTTTACACTTGGGCCACTTTGCCATCCCGTGCATAGATATGTTTGTCTGATACGGAAGGGGTAATTATTTGTGAGGATATAGTGAGTGGAATAGTCAACTTATGCTGCAACGAGAGCAGGTCTACTTGGTTAACGCCCGTGACAGGCACCACTCACTTTCAAGATCGCAATGCAAACGAGAAATGCCAGCTGCTTTTATATCAAGATGCGGAAAGAGGTGACATTCATCTGTGGATGCCTGTATGCCAATATGCAGATTGCTACTTGTCATTTGGAGAGGAGGGCGGCTCAGTCAAGTTTCATCGTACGCCGGAAAAGGACGCACACTTGTTGATTGTGTCTACAGCCAAAAAGAGGCATTTTACCCAGTTGGTGAAGATGGCGCTTGACTACTACGAGGCCAACATCAAGCAGGCGGTATCAGGAACAGACGGCGCATTGCTAGACACAGACGCTGTATTGCTGGATAAGCTAGGATATTGTACCTGGAATGCATTTGGGCAAGACGTTGATTTGACGCTGGTGAAGTCAGCTCTGGACAGCCTTCGAGAGCACAACATACCAGTGGCATACCTCATGCTGGATGATGGATGGCAATCAATCACTGAAAAACGGCAATTAGCAGGCTTCGAGGCATGCACTCGCAAATTTCCTGATGGTTTGAGCAAGACCCTGTCGCAGTTGAAGTCTGAATACGCGTTTTTAAAGCACATTGGCGTCTGGCACGTAAGTTGTACGGATATGCCAAAGAAACGTAAGACTAATTTCTACTTCAAAAGGCCTTGTGGGGCTATTGGGACGGTGTGGATCAATCATTTGCAGCGGACAATCAGTACAAATGGTCTCTGGACAATCACCAAGTAGGCATTATCGACGATCCCAAGGCATTCTACGACGATTTCTACACATTCTTGAGCAATTCAGGCGTTGATTATGTCAAAGTGGACAATCAAGGAAGCTTCCAAGAACTGATCAGCATAAATGACCAGCAAAAAATCACATTATGGGATAGTTATCGACGAGCAATGATTGACAGTAGCGACAGATTTCTGTCTGGCCGAGTTTTGCACTGCATGGCATTGACACCGCATGTGCTGCTTGATCCGATCCTGTCCAGCAAGCAAAAATCCATCTTTAGGCAAGTCGTGGCATTGAAAAAGAGTCGGCCCCCGTCTTACGGTGTATATCATTTCTTAGGAATAGCGACGACTTCTTTCCTGATGTAGACGAGAGCCATTCATGGCACATTTACGCCAATGCAATCAATGCGTTATGGACTGCATACTATCCCGTGATTGGCGACTGGGATATGTTTCAATCAGACCATCCGTTCGCCGAGTATCATGCGTCCAGGTACAGTATCATTGTGACGCATAGCACTGACACCATCATTTATGCCCTTTATACCACATATAGTCGAGCTCTTTCTGGGGGTCCCATCTACATTACAGACATACCAGGAAAGCACAATGTGGACCTCATTTACAAACTGATAGCTCAAACCAAGCATGCGGGATATACTATTTTGCGATCTTCTCAGGCACCCAAGCCCACATTTGAAACCGTGTTCAACAATACCATGGCCACTCAGTCATTGATCGCATTGTACAATGTACACCAAGAGCTGCCTTGCGCAAACCAAGGCCCCAAAGAGCTTGTAGCAAGACCTCACTATGGAGTCTGTGGATTTTGGAATACAGGACCTCACGAGAAACTAGCGATTGTGTCAAGTGATTTATTTTGCAACAAGAAACTAGCCATGGTGCCAACGGTTGCTTACGCGGTCAGTGGCCCCGATCGAGGCAAAATTGTGCTACTTGAGCCATCGTGTGATCATCAGAATGACGACGACAATGGTAGCATCAAGAGTGTCAGCAGCAACAGCAGCAACAGTAGCGGCAGTAGTAGTAGCATGATCAGTGGCACTGACAGAGGTAGCACAATACCCATTTGGAAACAATCACACAGTACAAGCATGATGGCTCGAGTGAGCGGCTATGGTTCTACGCTTGTATCTGTCAGCACTGTTCAATGCGCTGGTCTTTTGTCTATGGCTTGTTTGGGCTTGCTAGATAAATTCAATGGTACCGTGTGCATTGTATATACCAGCATGGTCCAGTACCAAGCACAACAGCAGCAACCTTCTTGCCCGTGGTATGCTACATTTGAAGCCCATTTGTCGCACAAAAGTGAATCGTGTGGATTTTGGGTCAAGACGCACGACAGTCTAAAGAAAAGAAACTCTAGGATGGTGTCAGTTGGCTTGGTTCCGGGTCGTGTGCGTGTGGATGGTTACGCTCTGGATGCCACACATTGGACTTGGTGTGCTTCCACTGGATTATTGACGGTAGACATGTTGGCTGCTCCTCCGCCCCTCAGTGAACCTAGGATGACTACTAAATGCAATGGCGAAGGCTTCTTTAATGATGCGTTTAGAGTACAAGTTGACATTTGTAAAGCCTAAGCCGGTGACATTGGCAATAAAGCGCAGTTTAGTCTGACTAACAGAGCCATAGATGCCATTTATTTACACATATACAATATTGCTGATTCATACAACTTAAAAGCCTGGTTCTTCAGGCGTTTGGAAATCCAAATCCCAAAAGCCGGGCGGTGTATTGGAACGTTGATTACGATGGTGTCTGTGTCTAGAGTTGTGTTGAATGCGATCGTGTCCTGTCAGTTCCAATTGGTGTCCATCAATGTTTGCAGTAATTGTTTCGGTGCCGTAAAACTAGGATAGGATGAGATTGAGCACAGACACATAAACAGGCAAGGTGAAGTACTTACATTGACGCATGCTGTACAGGTCCCTCCTATCATGTTGCTTCTATCTTTACGATGGCTGGTGTTGCAAGTAGCGGGTGTGGTTGGAGCAGATGTAGACTGCACTGTGCGTCTTACGGTGGATCCAGTTACAGCCGTAATAGATGTGTTGTTTTTAGGCTTCTTTCTGATCGCTGAGGTGTCCTTTGCTGTATGAACTGCTTGATCTGGTACGTTTTCTAATGCCGTGCTTGCATCAACATCCACTTGCTCGTGCTTGACTTCTACAGCACGACCCTTTTCTTTGCTGTCCTGTATCAGAGCTGAGACTCTACTGTTTGTCTTGTCGGATAGTGTGGCTGACAGCGCTCTCTTCAAAGGTATTTTGCTGGTATTTTCATTGGATTTATCTGTTGTCGGCGATGCTGTTGCAGTAGATACAATGGGTGATGGCGCTGACTGGGTGGATGCAGGCGACGTTGCTGCCAATGATGTGATTTGATCGTGAAACATTGTGTTTAATGACTTTTGTGTCAAGTTGGGCTTTCGTTGGTATACAGTTTTTGATTTCAAAGTTGGTTTTGCAGTGGATCCCACTCTATTCAATCGTGTGTGAGTGCCTTGATCGATAGCACAGATCAAAGACTTACTGCTCATTCAGTTTTCGACATTTGGTTTGGAGCTCTAGATTGTCCTTGAGAAGTGCTTTTGAAGCGTGTGTGTGTGAGTACAGTAAGAATAGCACACTAGCTGCAAAACTCACTGTCAATTTGTGCCATCATCCTCTTGTCCCTCTCGACATAATCAGCCTTCTCAGCCTCTAACCTGAGTATCTTGGCCTCTCTCGCAAGAATTGTAAATTGTTGTTCTATTGGTGTTTTGGGTTGGTCAATCGTTTCCGCAGTGATCCATTGATAGCTCTCCCTTCTCACCTTGATGTTCTTGCATCATGGTATTCAGCTTCGTGGCTTGGCTCGTATTCGATGCATTCGTCGTCAGCTGCAAGTTTTTGGCCTGCAATTCAGCAACAAACTCTTCCAGCTCTGTATCCAACAACCATCAGCTCAGATGCTTCAAATCAGCCAACACTTGTTACCTTGAATGACTCCGTTTTGATGATCAATGTGGGATTCTAGTTCATCTATTTTGATGTTCAACTCTTCCATCACTGCGTCTCCGTTTTCAGCCACTTGACGAAAAGACGCCATGTCTCTATAGTGGTTGCGTTCCTGCTTCAATCCTTCAATCTCATGCTCCTTTGCCTTGATCTCATGCTCCTTTGACTGTCGCAATGCTTCCAATGAAGACTCTAATCTCGCTTCCAATGCTGCTACTTGTTTTTGTTTGCCCTCTCGTGCAATTCTTATTGTCTTTCGCTTTCTCTCCAATTGCAACTTTAGGTAGGCTACAAGATGCGTGTTAAATTTACGCGGAAATGGATGATCGTGTCATTGTTTGTCTATCCTAACCCAGCTCCCAGTCTTTGTGTTCAATGGACTCTTTATCAGCAGGTTCTTGTCCTGAAAGAGTGTTGATATCATTCTTTATATGCCTTGGAGGAACCATATGTAAAGTGAATTGAGGGGTTTGCGAAACGAAAGGAGGAAAGAAAGGCTGTGCAAAATCCTTTGATTTGGGGCATTTTATATGTGTGACTTTATCAGATGCAGTAGTAGAAGCTGTATTGGAGGAACATTCTGATTTTATATGTGAAAACAAGGTCCAAGTAATTAGTTTATTCAAATGGGTAAATCAAAGATGTATATGTATATTAGAATAAAGTAATAGAGAGATTAGGGATGATGCAATTGTCTAAGAGAATATATAGTATATAAGTGTAATTGAGTAGGATGTAAAATGCAAATGGGATTTGATTTTAACCGCTCTTGATAGAGTTGCTATCACCGTCTTCGTTATCAAAATCAACTGCACCAGAATCCATAGGCTTCAAGAAGGTACGCTTGGCCCATTTAAAGACTTCGCCGTAAAGAATAATGAACAGCACAAGACCCATATCCAAACCCCATTCCCAGGTGATTGCCATCATTCTAAAGCCTTGAATGGCAACAGCAGGAATGTAGATGAAGAGAACCAAGGTAACAATGTCAAAGATAAAGGTGCCAACAAACGTCTTGGAGCGAAGAGTTTCACGAATGCCAGCAGCATTCCATTCGCAGTTACGGTAGGATCTGCAGTGCACCATCACAACCAAGGAAGAGAGGGTGAATGAGACCAAGAGAGAAGCACGACCTCTGTAGAAGGAATCACAAGCACCGGCCACGTAATCAGAATCACAGTTCACGCCACCTACACCATCACCAATTGTGTAAAGAGGGACAAGGAAGGCTACCAGGCAGACAATAGTAACACCGAGGGAATAAGCCACGGTATCCATGATAATTTCGCGGTTAAAGATGCTCTCGGTAGGAGGACGAGGAGGCTCCTTCATGACAGTCTTTGAGGCAGGTTGGGTACTCAATGAACCAGCAGGAGGTGTGATGGCAATGTAAATGTAGATCATTTGAAGCGTAGACATGGGAGCAGCACTGCGACCCGCAGGATCACGGATAGCCAAGCAAACCAGAACGACGATAGCCAAACTGAATAGCAGGATCCAGTAGTACAAGAGGAAACGTTGCATGTTTTGATAGATGCGACGGCCTTCAGCAATAGCACGAATGATGGTTGCGAAATTGTCGTCGGTCAGGATGATATCAGAAGCTTGTTTAGCGACATCACTGCCATTTTTACCCATAGAGATACCAACATCAGCAATACGGAGCGAGGGAGAATCATTGACACCATCACCTGTCATGGCAGCAATGTTGTTGCGACGAGCAGAGGCTTGGATCATCTTGACCTTGGTTTCGGGAGAGCAGCGAGCAACGACTAAAGGCAGATCAGCGAGAGCATCGATAGTCTCGTCCGTCATGGCATCAAAGGCAGTACCTGTCATGACGAGACGCTTGAGATCAGCATCGGAGAGGTTCTTGTTGAGGATGTTGATTTCCTTGGCAATGGCAGTAGCAGTGATCTCATGGTCCCCTGTTAACATGTGAACTGAGATACCGGCACGGTGTGCCTCACGCACAGCCTGTCTTGATTCCTTGCGAGGAGGGTCGTAGATACCACAGATGGCCAAGAAGGTCAAATCACGTTCAATGTCATCGCGAGAGCCTTGCTGCAGCTCTTCGGCAGTGACATCTGAGGGCAAATCCAGCTTACGGTAAGACATGGCCATCACACGGAGGCCCTTGGCAGCCAACACATTGACATTCTCCAGCACAGGTGCACGATCAGCTTCAGTAGACATGTTGCTGCAGAGTTGAATCACACGTTCAGCAGCACCCTTGGTGAAGGCGTAGATCAAGCCAGTGTTCTTGTCCAGGCAGATGGTGGTCATGCGCTTGATGGTAGAGTCAAACTGGTATTCAGCAAGGAGCTCCCAGCCGCTGTTCTCCAGATCAGGCTTGCCCATACCAAACTTGTGTGCAAATACTTGAAGAGCGACCTCAGTGGGAGCACCGCTAGCAATCCAGTCGTCCGATTCAGTGTCTTCGTTGTCTAATTCAGGAACCTTCTTGTCGTCTTCAATCACCACGTCCTTTTCATCGCGTTGGTAGATGCTAGACATGTTGCAGAGAGCAGCACAGCGCACCAAATGAGCCAGGTCGGGCGTCAGATTGGTCTTGTCAATGAGCTCAGCATCCACATCATCGCTAACCTTGTCAGTCAACTTGTCGTGTGTGCAATAGATATCGCCCTTGGGAGCAAGGCCGTTGGGAGTTACATAAAAGAAGCCTTGAACAGGCGTCCAGAAACGAACGACCACCATCTTGGCCATGGTCAAGGTACCCGTTTTATCAGAAAAGATGTTGGTGACGGAACCCAATGTCTCCAAACACTTGAGCTTACGGACAATGGCCTTTTGACGAGTCATTTCCTTACCACCCAGGACCAATGTCACTGTCATGACGGTAGTGAGACCAGCAGGAAGAACAGAGAGTGCGGCTGTCATGGCGTACATGCCAGTATCGTAATCGGCTTGGAACTTGACAGAGGCCAGCACAATAATGACACAGATCACAGAAGCAACCAGCAAAATAAAGTACATCTTGTCCAGACTCTTTTGCAGACGAGTGCGGTCAGAGTCGCTGGCATCGTTCAACTTGGAAGCGACCTTGCCGATCTCCGTGTGCATGCCGGTGCAAGTGACGATGGCCTTGCCTCTGCCTTTGGAGATGATGGTGGAAGAATAGAGCATATTGATACGATCACCTAATGGTTCATCTGATAATATGGATGATGAGAACAGGGCACATCACAATAACTATGCATAATGTTACTTACCAGGCTTTTCAAGAACGACTAGTTGCTTAGCAACAGGCACCGATTCGCCTGTCAACAGGGCTTCATCGGCTTCGAGATTTGACACATAGACTAGTCTGGCATCAGCACCGACCGAGTCACCTTCCTTTACGAGCAAAATGTCACCAGGTACGACCTCCCGGCTAGGAATTGATTGTTCATTACCATCACGAATGACATCAGCCATTGGAGAAGAGAGATTGCGAAGAGCAGCTAGTGTTTGTTCAGCAGCATATTCTTGAGAGAAGCCGAGATACAAGTTGAGCAGTGCGATAAACATCAAGAGTGATCCAGTAATGTAATCCGCTAGACAATAAGAAGCAATGGCCAGTGCAATAAAGATCCAATTCATCACATCTAGCAGTTGTCCGATCAGCACTTTGAGCCATTTGGGACCTCCATCCGCTGATAGTTCGTTGAAGCCGTATGTAATGTGTCTTGATGTGATTTCGTTTGTTGAAAGACCATTTTCCAGTGATGTTTGGAAATGATCTGCCGTTTGTTCAATGGATTTTGCATGCCAATCGTGATTGACAATAGTTTCCTTTTCTGTCATGGTTGTTTATTTATTTAGATGTGTATAAGTATTGTTGATTCAAGAAGAATCCAGAAATTAAATTGTAGAAATGCAAGACAAGAAGAAAAAGTGAACAAAATCAGTTTTCCAATCCGTCTTTTTATACTCGAAATGCCTTGGGTGTTTGAAATCCAAATACAGAAGAGCTTGATGAGCATCGACAGGCCAATGATGTAGCGTAAAACGGCTTTTCTGACTAATGGCTCATGCTGTAATTTTTTGTACGTAAAAAGAATTCATCTGCAATTGAAAAAATTTCTTACTTTCGAGCTGTCGGTTTAAGATTTGTGTAAATGCAGAGCAGCATAGAAGGTCGAGAAGCGACATGTAAACATTCCATGACTAATGTCCAGTCCTTCAATTGCATGCCTGAAAGCCAATTCAGTGTTAATATCTTGATTTGGATCTGGCTCAGCAGCTGTCATCTTGGATGATGTTGTCATGGAAACGACTGCATTCAATGCCAATGTAGAACATGACTGCTGCTGTTTCAGCAATGCAAATTTTCATCACAATGGAATGGTTGTTGCACGGAGCCATTGTAGAATGACTCATTGTCGGTTCTGCATTTTCATTTTGCACAACTCTAATCATTGCGAACTCCGAGAAACTTTGTTCAAATGGATCTGTCCTTGATGTGATGTATGTATACCAACTGTACAAAAAAGTACAAAATGTACCTTGTGGTTTATGCTTGTATTCGCTGCTGCGGCCAATGATTGCGCTATTCTATATTACTGATTCATGGAAGACGTCTAAAAACCGTCATGAGCCTGAAACGGCTAAATGGGGGTAGGCTGCTAAGTATAGCACACACATAACTGTCATGGAGAAAGTTTTTTAGAAATGCATCCAATGGGTCTCAATGTTTGACTCCCACGAGGATTCTAATCAGAGTTTCAACGCTTGTACTGTAGCCTGATCTGTTGCAGAAATGAAATCAGAAATTTTCTATACTTGATATATGCTATCATTGAAATTTCTTTTTACGTAAAATATTTACAATCCTTAGTACAATGGATCAGCAAGCGTACAAGCAGTTGATCTGTTACACATTCTCTGCAAAAAAAATCTTTAGAGTTGATATTTCTTCCAGACAAACGGAGTGAATTGCCGAAGTGTGGTGTATTTTGAGTGATTTTTCCAAAGCAATCATGTCGATTGCCATCATCATCTATCTCGATTTTAATATTTCTATATGAATAGACTCACGAGAATAGGGATCGTTCCATGGAATCAGTCAATGGCATCAGGCACATTTGCCCAGACTATTCTATTTGCCGTTCTCTGGTACGTAGCACGGCAGTATTGTGACTATAGACACATTTGGCCTTGCTGTGGCAGTTTTTATGACCAGCTGTTGCATCCTTTAACATATAAACATCTATTGACATGGGATCTCCTTCACGCCATCATCGTCCTTCAAGAAGATCTATATCACCATCAGAACGATACGAGAGAAACAGACGTCAGTCTCGTTCTCGCTCACCGCCTAGAAGACGCAATCAACGCTCACGTTCTCATTCTCGCTCTCCTCCAAGACGTATGCGATCTCGCTCTCCACCACCATCTCGTCGACGTGAAAACAACAGCAGAGATGACCGTAGACAGCACAATAACGAGAGAGGAGGCAAGAAATTTGAATGGGGAAGACCTGAGGACAATGTGAGGGTGGAAGAAGAGCCTGTAGAGAAAGTCGAGCCCAATTTCGGATTGTCTGGTAAATTAGCAGCAGAGACAAACACTGTAAAAGGTGTCGAGTTAAAGTACAATGAGCCTCCTGAGGCCGCCAAACCTTCAACGAAATGGAGGCTGTATGTTTTCAAAGGCGATGAACAAGTTGGTAAGACGCACCATGATGTAAAAAGTCGGCCTATTTCTTGTATTGACATGTGAGATCCATTAGATTTATTACACATTCATAGACAAAGCTCCTATTTAATCGGTCGTGATCGTGTGGTAGAGTAGATGTGGTATACATGCACTGCCATGATGCTAATATCCATACATAGGTTGTTGACATTCCAGTTGATCATCCTTCATGCTCAAAGCAACATGCTGTGTTACAATACAGAATAGTCACCGAGGAAGGTGCAAATGGCAAGCCTGTCAAGGTAGTCAAGTAAGTGAAGCGGATCAAGCATGCCAATTGTGTTGTATTCTAACGCGACACGATCAGGCCCTTCATCATTGATTTGGAAGCTACCAACGGCACATTTTTAAACAACGAGCAGATTCCAGCAACTCGTTTCGTTGAATTGAAAGCAAAAGATGTACTGAAATTTGGCAGCAGCACGAGAGAATATGTTCTTTTACACGCAGAATAAAGCTAAACCGTTTTATTGATGTGTGCCTTGCGGTAGGCTTCTTCTTGTCTGAGCTCTTCTTGGTCTTGTTCGTCTTTGAAGTTGTTGAAATTGGGGAAATTGTCTCTGCCTTGGATGTTGAGATCGTGGTATTCATCATCGGATTCGTCGTCGTATTCATCATTGCCATTGCGCTGACGAGGCACCGTATTGAGATACATGAATCCCTGCCATTCCTGCGCGTCTTTATGCTTGGCTTGGCTCAATGCTACTGTAAATGGCTCTTCGAATGAATCGTCTGTCAATGCCAAAGTAGCATTATCGTCGTCATAGGCCTCTAAACGTATCTGATTCTTCCAATCAAAGCGGCCGAGTTCCTTTCTGCCATCAAGGCCCTTCTTTTCAAACCACCACACAGGCGTCGTCATTCGTTTGATGTCAATGTCATAGGTGAGCTGCCGGAGAGATGCTGCTGATGCGGTTGAATCAGTAGTGGTGGTGGTGGCGGCGGTGCTAGCATCTACATTATCGTAGACTAAATGAACATTGCATAGACCAGTAGTAGAGTCCTCGGCTAATTGACATGTTGATTGCTTGTTCTTGTAAGCAGTTTCCAATTCCTTTTGGCTCTGATCGTCCAGGATGATGAGGCCATTACCGTTGGCATCTGATTTGTGTTCAGGAGCAGCATTGACAGTGCAGACCCAGATGGGCTCATTTGTTCTGAATACACCTCTTTTCTCTGTACCTGGTTCAGCGACAAAGACGCTACTGTCTTCGTTCTGTGAACCGCATGATGCGCAAACCGAAAGAGCATGCGATTCACTACGATGCAAATGATACACATGGTGGTGGTGGTGATGCTGATGATCGTCTTCCATCTTTGTCAGTATCGTAGGTGTGTAATTGGGAACATGCGCATATTTGCTTTTTTCCTTGTCGTGATGATGGATAATGCTTAGATTGCTAAACAGATTGTGGAGCAACATACTATGGTGTATAATGAAAATAGCGATGAAATCATTAGAACCAGGATTTTCGCTTCTTTTATAGTCTGCTCAAGGTTTCACATTGCGCGGTTTTTGAAGCATAAATCCCCCATTGTTCTTGTCAATCTTTCATATTAATAAAAGCGGAATGAAGAAGCTTTAAAGCTTATCTGGTATTAGGTTTGATAGAGTGATTTGCTCCTGAAGGTCATGGTACTTGACGATGATGGCGCTATCGATAAGTTTAGCAATGGTGGTTGATTGCATTTCAATGGAATATGTCGTATGCTAGCGGACAAATGATGATCCGGATGCTCCGAGGGAGCTCCTATCAAATCCATGCATTGTATTCATATCATCCAAACAGTAGTCCAACAGGCTTTGATTTATTAAAAGAATATCTTGTATGAAGCGAATCAGCCGCTATACATAAGCTTTTCATCTATGCCGCCAATTCTCTCATCAAAAAGGCTGGTATCAGGGCTGGTTAACCTGCCAGCGATAGTGATTGGGTGCCCGTTGACAGACAGCAAGGCCATGCGGTCAGTTTCATTGCGTTGATCAGTCAAGAAGAGACCAACATTTTTGACTTTGCTTGTATTTTCCAAGGCATCGGAGCGTTCTATTGTTATTAACAACAGATTTCGCAAATTTTCAGTATATTCAGGGATGCGTCTCACAACGAAACGACTGGCATGTGGGATCAGAAAGAGTATTACCAGAGCAGATACAGTGGCGATCCACCACAGAGGCGTGTTGATGGCATTTGTCACCTCAGCCTGGTTCAGCGCAAAGTCTGAAAAGTCGCCGTTCTCCCATCGCACACGCATTGATGCCATACCAACCAAGATGTCGGCCGTTTCCTGGTTCAAATCAGAGGGGTCCAGTTCTCTTAGTAAAGAACCGATGGCATCATTGGAGAGATCCGTTGAAGCATCAATGTCTGGTGGGCTTCCTTGAAGCAAACTGTTCCTGGAGTAAGCTACCATATGTTCCTTGTTGTCTAGCAGGTTTCCCTCGACGTTAAAAGCTTGGAATAACGCGAAATCAATCATCACTATCTCTCCTTGAACATTGGCCCCTATGTTTCTTCGAAAAGTGTACACCGTGCTTAAAGCATAATTCTCTTGAAAGCTACGTCCTGCTGCTTGGCTGACCACCATATCAGAACTATCATGTACGACATTTCTCAGCTCGCATAGTACGGCATCGTAAGGCAAGTCTTTGAAATTGTTGGTAAAGTTGGCTCTGCTGCCAATGGAGCAATCCGAAGGGAAGGTAGCGTTCTTCAGGCGGTTGTAGAATGTGATGTGAGCCGTCTTTTTGATGCCCATTGTCATGTGAGTGGTATTGTGATTGAATATGCTTACACCAAAAGAAGATGAGGCTGATACGGAACCAGAAGGCTTTGGGAAACGGTAGATGGTGTCGTTGGCATCAAGCAAGCTGGGCAACTGAAAGTTGTCTTTATTGTCGAATCGATGTAAAATGGGAATACTGCTGTCGTACGTAGGATAGCAGCCAAGAGAATAGCTACGAGAGCCTTTCACAAGATTACCATGAATCCTCGGTAGATTTTTCACCAAAGAAGTCGTATTTGTGCTGCATCTTTCCATGGTAGATGAAGTTCCTTGTCTGCTAAATGGAAAGATTGTGTAGGATCCCAGAGACGGTGAGCCGCGAAATCCATCAGAAAACGCTCGTTGCTGGTTGTCCCACTCGAAACGCTTGGTAATGTTGGGTGTAAACCAAATACCACCGCTGTTCTGCGTAGTGTTTTGATGAAGACTGAATTCAATATATGCGTTTGTCATGTCTTGCAGCGACGTTGCGCTTGGGTTTGCCAAGTAAGGAATAAAGCGACCAAACACGGGCATGGTCGATGGCCAGTTATACTTGGATATAGCTACTGATTGGCTTAATGGTGTAGTTGACAGATTATGGTAAACTGAGACCGAGGAGTTGAGCTTGGTGAAAATAGTAGGGATCAACTTCAATGCAACAGTAAGACAAGCAAAGAAAAAGACGGTTGCTTTTTGGAACGCTGTTTGGTTGAAGCGATGGTAGTTCCTGAATAGATCTAGAGGACTCTGCAAGTACATCAACTTGTAGTCTAAATCTCTCCTCTTATAAGCAATGCCAGTGACAACAAGGCTCACTGCTTCTGTACCGAGAATTGCTAGTACTTGATAGAACAAAATTGCTAAAGTAGTGGGTATCATGTGTTTCTATGTTTTTGAGAATGGAAGGGTCTTTTTTCTTGAAGAAATAGGGAAAAAAAACGAAACAAAGAAATTGAGACCTTGTAATCTTGTTGTATGCATTTATACTCTTGTTTAAAGAATGAATACATAAAAGCTTATTTGTGCACGGTTAAGGAGTTGCGACTTTTCAATTGATACCGACTACACCCCCTTTTATATTTGACCTGCAGGCTTTCTCCAAAGCAGTAGTAAACCTTGTTGATCTACTACTACAATCATCTCTGTCCTTCAACCTCTCTTCTGTTGGCTGTTTGTATAGTAAATCCTTTGTAAACAATCAGAAGCACATTTGACTACCTAAATTTGTAGTGTAATTGAACATACCATTACAGTGCATGCCATGTCATTGTCTCCTCAATCCCAGTAGTAAGCATTGCATGATGAACAGCTATTTTCCTTTTGAATGAGGAGCTGCGCACTATAAATTGATTGTCAGGCACTATTATTGTTATTTTTGTATGCAAAAAAGCAAATCAGACTAAATACAAGATATTTGTATCTAGCTATGGGGCCTTTTAACTCGCTATATCTTCTCTATTAGCTCTAGAAACATCGTTTGCATTCATGATTTCAAGAAAAAGTAGAGGCAGTAAGCCAAAATCATTCAATGTCCGTTTCGTTTTTTTTTGTTCTGATTTGTTCAATTACGGGTTTTTTCGACCTAATTCATCTTCTTTTGCTTAAATCGACTATGTAAACTGCAATATTCACCCCACGTTTACTAATGCATTTCTAAAGCACTTTTGAAGCCGCATCGAATGGTGCTATTTTTGATGCGTCTTTTGTTTGAAAATATTAAGCAATCTACAAAAAACTGATTTGACGTTTTTGGGCAAAAAGTCAAAATTTTGCATAGCAAAGTCGCACAAAAAAAGATTCAGGGGCCTACTTTGGACCGAGAGGCATGCTTTGATATAATACATGCCTTAGTAAAAGTCTTCATTTTTGCGTCCAAAAACGCGATCGTTTGATTTTCGATGAAAAGCATGAGGTACCCCTCATGGATTTTGGCCATGTTTTTCAGGTCCCAAAAAAATCGAGTTAGGGCATCAGGAAGTTGGTGCTAGATGAGAGAAACGGTTTGGCACAAATCTGGCGGTCTGAAACGGCCTATATCAAGAAATATTGCGACTCGAGTTCATCCAATTTTGGCTGTAATTTACATATATTTGATCAGTAAGAGGTAATGGATGCATCATGTGTGCCTTTATATGGATTGTTTTCCTTGATACAGATGTGGGGCATCCTTAAAGCACCAGATTTAGAGCTTAAGACCATCTTGATCTGACAGGAATTACTGTTTGTGGTGGAAGATTTCCACTGTCAGACAAAATATCCTTTTTTAAGGAATACTGACGCATCTTTTTATACAGAAACCCATTTTTTGTGGGATGACAACATGAGAAGCATGCTAGCTTACATCTTGTGTAAATCAGTTATTCTTTTTGATGCTGATCTACTACTGCCAGTATCAGCGCAAACACAACTCCAACGCAAAAGACCCCACTCAGCACTGAGTCAATGATAAACCCAAATATATCATAAATAAATTTGCCATATATTTTATACTATACTTTCTACATTATTATACTAGTTCTTGTATTCCAGCCATTGGCTGTAGCCACTAATTCGGCCTCATGTTCATAAGTCTGAAGTGTTTGATCCAGGAGCTTTACGGCAGCTACAAGTGCCATAGCATCGCCTAAATGCAGCGTGTCAGCCATCTAATCACATAAACTAACACTGTGTTAATTACCTTGCTGCTGAATAAAGTTGATGCGATAAACACGCTTCTTTTGATTTGTTTGCAACTGGTAAATCTCCAGTTTGAATCGTAGTAAGATGGGTTTTACAGCTATTGTCCTCATATGTCAGCAATATGATTATGACCCAAAATGACTGATCTGACTTACGATGTGGTAATTTCATCTCTCCTTTACGTCTTATTCTGCCATCTGGTTCTTGTCTCTCTGTGATAAAACCTTCCATATACTATTGTTAAAGAGGCAGTGAGCAACAAGACAGACTCAATGCAAGCGATCACTCTTTATATTTACCTCCTCCAACACTTGCGATATTTTTCCTATCGCCTCTCGTTCGTCTCGAGCCTCACATTCCAACGAACACACTTTGGGCTGTTTGAAATGGAACAAGCCAGGCAGCCAGGAGGAAAGCTTGGGTGATTCCATCACAGTGGTTTGCTGTTGTTGTTGTTGCTGTGGTGGTGGTGGTGGCGGGAACAGCAATGGTTGCTGTTGAGTGGATCTGGATGAAGTAGATACAAAAGAAGCTCTGTTGTGCTGTTGCTGTCTTTGATTAGGGGTGGAAGGAGGTGGCGGTGCTTCGTACATGACACTGTCTCTCCACACAGATGAGCTTGACTCAATGGCCTTTCTGTCAAACAGCATAGGCTTAGATGACACTTTGAACATGCTGCTCTGCTGTGATGGCGGGTTAGGATCGATGCGATGATTGCGTTGCCACATGTTCATAAATCGATTGAGCTTGGAATCTGGCTGATGATGAGAAGGGTTTTTGCGAGAGTATTGGAACTGATGGTGATTGAGAGCACTACTGGCTGGAGCTCTGGGAGAGAGCATGTGATTAACGTTCATATGTTGCTGGTGCTGTTGTTGAGGCATAGCATAGTGTTGATACAGCTGGTGGTCAAGCATGGTGGGCAAGAATTTGTTGGTATTCGGTCGACTCAAGATCGGTGAATGCCTAAAGTAACGTTTAACACGATGGGCCTAGAATCAGATATTGAAATGTTCCTTACCATCGTTGCGGCTGTGATTGGTGCTGCTGTGGCCATTGCTGATGCTCATTGTAGATCTGATCTGCACGAATGACAATAGGCTTAGGAGGCACGGGAGGGGGGAGTGTCTCTTGCACTGCTTCTACAGGTGGCACAACAGGCTTCAGGGCCGCATTGCTCGTGGGTCTAGACAGCGGCTGCTGCAACGACTTTGGCGCCGCGGCGTTGTGATGCTGGATGCCAGGCGTCATGGGAGGTGCATTGGACGTCTTTTCACGTTCGGCTAATTTTGACATCATCTCATTCAAGCCTGGGAATGGCTCTTTTCCTTCCGATACGGCGCAGATAGTAGCTGGACGTCTTCGTTTAGCAGGAGATGCCACTATTGAAATTTCATTAGCATCTGAACCTGGACGCATTTGCTCGATCTGTACCTGATCGAATGTCATCGTCTCTTTCCGTCTGCCAATAGGAGTTCGCATGTCTTTGCAGCAGCACGTAGGTTACCTTTTGCATATTGTACCTAATGTCGCGCGAGCCCGTCAATGCTTTGTTATACAGGTCGCTCATTCCGTTTACAAACCTACTCAGAATTTAATAATGCACCAACGACTTTTTCAGTGGATAAATCGGTCCATAGCACCTTGAGCGTCTCGAGAATTCGGTCGTCAATCTCTGCTGCGTTTGCAACCGGTCTGCCAATTTCAGTGGCTGTGGGTGGGTCAGGCAATGTCGTGAGATTAGGTGGAGGATCTTTGGTGAACCAAGGATGCGATTGTACTTGTTTCATCTACCAATGATAGTTAGTATTTTGCATGAAAGAGGTGTAACAACAACAACAACGTACAGTCAGTCTTTTAGCTGGGTTAATCACTAATATTTTGGTAATTAAGTCTCTGGCTTCATCTGATAAATGATCTGGTATTTTATATTTTCCAACCTTGACCTTGTTTAGTAGTTGTCGAATGTTGTCATCGTCAAACGGCAAATGTCCACTGAGGAGAGCATATAGAATAATGCCGCAAGACCAGATATCAGATGCTGAGCCGTCGTACGGAATGCCCTACAATGTGAGTGAATGTGAGCTGACGCATAGCAATGGTGTGAATGATGATGATTTACATTGACAATCTCTGGGCTGGCATAGTGGGGCGATCTGTGTCATTGCATGAGCCATTGTGATTCCATATTGCATGCCATTTTCTATCGACCTACCCGCAACTCGTCTCTAGCATTTGCCCTGTGGGTTGCAAAGAGGCCATACCAAAGTCTGCAATCTTGATGTTCTTTTCTCGATCCAGCAGCAGATTCTCTGGCTTCAAATCTCGATGGCTGTATATCCAACAGGGTCAATATGACATTTCTCCATGCGTACGCACAGACACACAGCCAGAAAACTCACCAGATCAAGTGTCGATGGCAGTAATCCAGTCCAATGATGATTTGCTGAAAGTATTTTCTGGCTTCTGCTTCGGATAGTCTTCCTTGCGACACCAAGTATTCGAATAATTCTCCGCCCTGAACATATTCCAATACCAAATACCTAGTCGAATCGCAATAGCAAGATGTAAATAAAGCATTTCTTATCCAAATGTCCCATATTTACAAGTTGGGTGAGTCTGACAAGTCAATAACATCAATCAGGCTCATGATGTTGGGATGGCTGATGAGCTTCATGACGGCAATCTCTCGCTTCACTGCCTTCTCCACAGACGCGTTGGCGGCTAAATGCGATTTGGCAATGATTTTGATGGCTACTTTTTCTCCTGTCACTTTGTGGATGCCAATCTTGACTCGCCCTGCCCGTACCCTGTTAGTCAAAGGGAACCCGTCATGGCATGGATTGTGCTGTACCTGATGATCCTCTGCCCAGTGTCTTGCCCAGCCAGTAATCGCCGACGTCTTTTCTGCGTCGGTTTCCAGGGGACATCATAGGAGAGTTGTTTTTGCTATGTGGGTATTTGGCTATGATCCTCCTCTGTGGAGCAGGCGATGCAATGGTGTCTATCATTGTCATGGTTCAAAAATGTAAAAGAAAGAAAGAAAAAGAGGGAAATGCGAACAAAACAAGTAAAATATGTATCGATTTCTTTATATATGTGCTCTTTCTTTGATGGTTGTAATGAGCATGATATATACACTCGGGTTTAAACTTTTGCAAGCACTATAGGAATGTTGCAAATGTAAATGCCTTTTAAGGTAAATTTTGTTTTTTTTGTTTGTAGGCATATAGACATTGGAAGGCGATGATGCTATTCCACTGCAGTGATTTCATTTTGTTTAGTAGCAATCAATTTTACGACGACATATTTTATCACAAAATGTTATGATTACATCTATCTGTCCAGATGTCTATGGTGAAAATGTTCCCGATCACTTTTTGCGAGGCATTTTTGTCCATCATGTGAACAGCAGCAAGGCCCTCTGGCTACTAACGTAGGGCATTATTCTCTGTCTTTATGGGCCTGTAATATGGTATACACCTTGAGCATTCGCATGAAATCGAATCTGTCGCACAACAACACGCCGCCAAAATCAGGAAACTGAAAATCCGTCAGTTTGATTTGCTACTATGCACACTCTCTTTTTCTCATGGAATCATCATGATGAATTTTTCAGCGTTCTGCGCGTATTCTCTTCTTTTCTCCAACCAGCACACATGGGTCAATCACACACGAAACCGGTCGAACGAAAGAGCTCTTCAGCGTCCATAGCATCCAAGCATGCATTCAAACCAAGGAAATATCTGACAAGAGTAGAACTCGTCTCGCTGCAGTATGTCTTTAACAATCTGAAATCAACCTTCAAGGACAGCTTTGAGTGCATTGAACCAAAGCAATTCTTGGTGAGTGACAAGCACATACATCTAGAATGACGTGCGCCCACATACTGACATGTCAGCCTTAGGAACACTTGCAACTACCTTCTCAAGTCGAGCCTGCTGGCGTTCTACTGTTCAAGGCATTCTCATATTTAGGCTCCTATCCCTCATGCGCAACAGCTGGCCCTGTTCCTCTGTCGTTTGAAGCATTTATCACTGCCTTTGTAGTCATCATTGGATACCTCGACACAGAAGCAGACAGTTTATCCGAGAACCTCTTTTTCCAGTCGTTATCAGTATTGCCACCACCAGAGGATGTTGCCAAAGCACAAGCAGCAGCGACGACGACGACGGATGATGAGGAGCCCGTCATGGTAGCCAAGCCAGATGAAGATCACGAAGAAACACAGTTATCGAGAGGTCTTTCGTTAGCAGAACTGGGCGTGGATTTCAGTGATATGGATTTGGATAAGGGAGACGATACAGCATTAGCGGAAGATGATGGAGGAGGAGGAGGAGGATCTAAAATCCTGTGCCGAGACTTGATTGAACTGTTTGTCCTGCTACTTTGGCTGGGAGAAGCAGACAAGGACTGTCAGCATGATTTCGACGGTATGCGCACCATGGCAACCAAGATTGTCAACAACATCAAGCCCCTGGATACGGGCAATGACGACTTGCCGTGTATCTCACACACCTCGTTTTGTCAGTGGAAAACCACCTTTTCGCCACACCTGTTCAAGCCATTGCAATCGCTTGTCATCAAAGCATTCACCTACAACGAAAAGGAAAGCTCGTCTCGTCTGCTGCCACAGGACCAAGTGCCCACACCAAGTGAATCAGAGATACTGTCTCCACTTTATACCACCCTGTTATCATGGTCCCTGCCCGAAGAGATCTTGATTACCAAGCAATGGAGTCGACTCTACTCGGCAGATCAGAATGGCTTCAGCATGAATCGCTTCGAGAGCCACGTCTTCAAGTACCCTGGCCCCACCTTGCTTGTGATGCGCGTCGATGCCGTATCCGCACCTCACGTCATTGGAGGCAAAAAGAACACAATGGAACAACATCAATCGATGATTATGGGAGCCTACATTACACAGCCTTGGAAACATTCGAAACACTTTTGGGGCACAAATCAGTGCTTTTTGTTTGAACTGGATCCCTCGTTTGACATCTTTCGACCCATCATCAACCGAGGCGGCGTCGATAACAACGATCACTATATTTACTACCATCATGACTTTGGCATTGGGTTCGGTGCCACCACGGGCAGCAATCAAAAGCACGAGTTTATTCTCTCGCTGAAAAACACACTGCAAGAAGGCATTTACCAGAACGAAGCCTACCCATCGCAGCCTAGCTTTCAAAGCGCCATCAAGTCCAGAAGACATCAAGACTTTTATTATCAATTCGATACCGAAGATATCGAAGTGTTTGGTCTGGGCAATGAAAAGGACAGAGAAAGGCAGGCAAAGGAATGGCAGTTTGAAAAGCAAGAAGCTGCCAGAAGAGCAGGTGTCAACATTAGACAATCGGACGGACAATTGGACAAGGAGTTGTTAAAAATGGCTGGTATTATTGACGAAGATAGGAGACAAGATCGTTGAAATAAACAAGTGTGTGGGAGGGGTATACCTATGAACTGTAGTATATGTAAAAATGTGTGTGTGTGTATATGTGTATATAAATGTGAAATGCAAAGCTATATTTTCATTTGATTGAGATTCTCTATAGTCGTTGGGCTCCAAATGTCTGGTATCAAGTAGGAATAATCTGTGTCTGTAGTGGCGGTAGTGGTAGTTGTCGTTGTTGTTGTTGTGGTAGCTTCATTGGAGCTGCCGCTGCTATTTGTGCCTGGCAGAATGGGTGTAAAGTACGACATTTGTTGCTGCAATTGGTACATTTGTAACTGCTGCTGCTGCTGTCTTTGCTGGTCGAGTATCCAGTCGGATGTTTGGTTGTTGTCTTCCTCTCTGATGGGCGTGCTTAGGCCACCGTTGGTTGTAGTGGATAGAATATCCCATAGCCCAGGAGTGGATGAAGACGGGAAATCCAAGGGAGATGAGGTGGTGGAGTGCATGATGGGCTGAGGTATCAAGCTAAAGTAATCCATGGGTGGCTGTGGTTGTGGTGCTGGTGCTGGTGTTGACACTTGAACATTGACTATCAACTCTTGCAACGCGTTGTCGATTCTGGCATCAATCTTGATACACTGCAATGTTTGGCGCACTTGGTGTATAAAGTCCACATCAATCTTGTCTCTAGATACCTGCAGCTGCAATGATAACATCAATGCAAAGGATGCCATTCTTCTACACTGCACTGTGGCCAAAAACGAGGCACGTGTAACCAGGTTATGTACCATGCGTTGCAATCTATATGCCGTTTCTATCGACTCCCATTCGTGTTCAATGAGGCGGTAGTGCAATACCAGTAGCAGGTAGAGCATATCGTACAGAATCGCGCTGTACAGGATCATGATGTCAATGTCCTGCTCTTGGTCTTGGTTGGTGAGCAGTCGGCTCTGGGTAACTGGGTGGAGCGAATCATGCCAATGCTGTCTGATCTCCTTGAACTGCGTCAGGCATATCAAATGGGCGGTGGAGCATGTAATTAGACTCTGGACTGTGTGTGAGTACAGCACACTGAGGTTGGCAATCTGAGCAAACCGATTCACATGCTGTTGAGCCGAGTTGTCGTCCTTGATCTCCTGCTGCAAAGCTTGTGGTAGTTCAACAGGCAAGTCGATTCGTTTGTACATGGCGCTGTATCTCGCGTCCGACAGATTGGACAAGCCAATGATGCCAAACAGCACCCATCGCGTGCGGTTAATCATCTCTTGCTGCTGAGGTACGACAGACGATATTTGGCTGACCAGGTCTTGTGCTTGTTCCAAGTAGCGTGTGCCGTCTTTGTACATGATCTCGTTGTGTTTGTAGAGCAAAAGCAGCGACTGAACGACGTCTAGCTTCTTGACAAAGGGAGCAGTGCCCAGCTCTTTTCTTGCGATATTGTAGAAATAGTCGGCGGCTGCTGTGTTGTTGGATGAGACGTCCTGGTTGTGCGGATAGTCGTACGGTGTCGATGCTGTTTTCGGGTAGAAATGGCATGCAATGGTCATGATAGCATAACGCAGTGTCTTTGACAACAGTAGCCGATCTTGCGAATGAATGTTGATCACAGACTGCTTCAGCAACACAGGGAAGGCTGGATGCACTTGCTGAAAGTAGATGCTAAAGAGCTTTGATTCCAGCTGCAATGATGGTTCCTGAAAATTGCTCATGTCCAGCGAGGTGATTGGCTGATCGACTGCATGTTCATCGGCAAAGGTGATGAGCTGATCTACTTCATAGCCAACCTGTCCATCCTTGATACACAGCAGCGGGCATTTCGATGCATACTGCTCCAATGCATTTGGCTGCTGCAAATACTGTTGCTGTTGTTGCTGCTGCTGCTGGTGATGATACTGAGGCGGCTGAGACTGGTATTGTGGTGTCAGAAGGGCATCTTCAGGTCTTGTACTTGAAGCATCAGATCCTCGGGAAGTCACAGGCGAGAAGATGCAAACCATTTGATGTTTGTGGCAATTGGAGCAAGTGCCGGAACCAGGAACACCAATATCGCATCTATATAAATTAAATTCAAAGGAGCATTTATAAAAAAAGGGAATAATTGAAAAGAGCCCATTCCTGATCTATTTACTTTGATTTACGACGGCGGCAAAAATCACAGGCACGAGCAACCTTGAGTTTTTTGTATCGATCTGGATCATTCATGTCTACAAAATGAAATTCAACAGGTTTCTTTTTACGTTGCAAGCTCATTTTATTGATTTTTTTTCGGTTCCAAACAAACGAATGGCTACTTTTATGAGTGTGAATATAAAAAGAGGGAAAAAAATTATACCTGTAGTATAAAAAAAAAAGAAAGAAAAATATCAAAAAGAGAGAGAGAGAGAGAAAGAGAGAAGAGAAGCGATAAAAAAACAACAAAAAAAATACCTTAAAAACAAGGGGTCAAGGCAGTGTGCAAAAAGAACGCAAAAAGGGCCAGGCCCATCCATTTCGACATCCAAATGCTATCCAATTACCGCACGCTTGTTCGTTGTGAAAATGGTTCAATTGAACCCTCTTTTGTATTTCCAATCAGTTGATCAATTAGCCACAGTGGAATCGAGTGTGTTTGCAATGAATGGAATGGAGTAAAATGTCATTTTATCATTGTTTCTGTCGATTTAAAATATCACTGACATACCAATTGACGATACATGTATAAAAAAGATGGCTTCTGGCTGGGGTTTCGCTCTTCACATCTCTTGTCCTTACCACACACACACACACACAAGGAAAAAAACATACGACATTATGAGGTTATCGTTGATTGCTGCTGCACTTGCTTCTGCTATTGCTCTGTGCGAAGGTTCCACAAAGATGGTGATTGGGTAACTATAGCAACTGTTGCAAGAGGGGGGGGGGGGCATCGAGGCCATAGGAACCAACATTTAATATAGATACTTTCCCAATTGGCTGTATGCCAACTATCCAGTTGAAAACATCCCGTTCAGCAAGTACACTCATATCAATTATGGTAATATGAATCCGTCTCTCTCTCGCTCAATGGCCCATCTCAACTTTTTTGTTTTTGTAGCATTCGCCATTTTAAATAATCCAGACAACTTGCCTTCGTTTCCTGATGATTGGGCTGTGGAATCCTCGCTTCCCAAAGTAGTAGAGCAGGCACATGCCAACAAAACAAAGGTGCTATTGTCAGTGGGTGGGTGGACAGGCTCGAAACGATTCAGCCCCATGGTCGCAACTGCTGCAGGTCGCAAAAAGTTCATTGACTGGAACTTGGACTTTATTGAAAAGTACCAGACAGATGGCGTTGATATCGGTAAGCAGCAGAGCATGATGTCTCGCAGCAGCCTTGTACTCGTATATTCACCGTGAACGCTACAGATTGGGAGTACCCTGGAAAACAAGCCGCTGGATGTAACGAAGTTGCTGATAACGATGCCGACAATTTCTTATTGTTGCTCAAGGAACTGAGACAAGCATTGGACAAGAAATTCCCCAAGGAGCACAAGGAGATCTCCATGGCTGTCCACGTTCAGCCTTTTATCAAGTCCGGTGTACCAATGACTGATTTGAAGGCGTTTGTGCCTTATTTCGATCATGTCAATTTAATGACCTATGGTAAATTTCGGCTTATGCGATTGGTGATACACTTGCTTAACCACATGTCTCTTCTGTAGATATCAATGGTGCTTGGGCTACCACGACGGGACCAAATGCTCCTTTCCAAGCTGAGGAAGGCAAGGGTGCTCCGTTTTCCTTTGTGGAGAGTATTAGAGACTGGAAGAAGGCAGGTGTACCCGCTGACAAAATTACTGCTGGCCTTGCTTTCTACGGTCGTGCCATGAAGGCCCAAGTGGACATGAGACAACAGAGAAACCAATTCCAAGCTTCCGAGGCTGGTGCACCCAAGGGCGATTCTGACGATGCTTACTGGACAGATCCTTATTGTAACAAGGAAGCTGGTGGTCTTTCTGGTATCTGGAAATGGACCAATCTTCGTAAAGAAGGTCTGTTACAAGACGATATGGTGACACCTGGTAAAGGTTGGGAACGTAATTGGGATCAAGTATCACAGACTCCTTGGCTCTTCAACCCAGATACCAAGCATTTCATTTCATACGACGACCCCGAGTCTTTGAATATCAAGGTGGAGCATGCTCTCTGTGAAGACTTGGCTGGTGTCATGGTGTGGTAAGTCTTGTACATGACGCGACTTTCTTGGTAGAGCTGTACTAACGCGCTACTGAATTCAGGGATATTCATCAAGATAACGGTGAATTGTTGGAGGTCGTCAACAAGATTCATACTGCCAAGCCTGCTTCGTGTGAAGCATTATTGAAAAACAACAAGTCTATTTCAGAGAGCAACAATAACCCTGATTCAGAAGTTTTGGAAGACCCTGAGGAGGATGTGCAAAGCGAAGAAATTGATGATTTGGGAAACTGGGTTGCTCCTCCCTCGACTACCCTGGCTGCTGAAGAAATTAAATCTTCCACTGCTATTGCTGAATCAAGCACTGTAATTGACCAAGACGATGAAGATGAAGATGAATACGATGATGAGGATGAAGAAGAGGTAGAGGAGACAACTGCCTTGTCGTCATCGGAAGCTCCAACCACTACTGCCGCTGCTGAAGAGGGCAATAACGAAGCTGACGGCACCTCGTGT
This sequence comes from Mucor lusitanicus, assembly GCA_010203745.1. NCBI lineage: Eukaryota > Fungi > Mucoromycota > Mucoromycetes > Mucorales > Mucoraceae > Mucor > Mucor lusitanicus. The sequence continues at coordinate 428,900 of JAAECE010000003.1, read as the reverse complement.
GCTGTATCTGGCCAGCAAAAATGCGCTAGCGTTGGTAAAACTGGTAAATGGTTGACCTGTAACATTGACAAATGGATCGTTCGTGATTGTGCTGCTGGTCTTGTCTGTAAAGAACTGGAAGGTGGTATTTACTGTGATGCTCCCAATGCTGGCGACTTTAAGGCTGCTGCTGCTGCTGCTGCTCCTGTTCCAGATGTTGCCTCTGCCTCGAATGTTGCTGAAGCTCCAACGCCTATTCTTGCTGTTTTATCTGATGTCGCTGCATCTTTGGACCAAGCAATCCACTCTCCACTTTCTGAAATCTCGATTTCTGCTCCTGAGTTTCCTTTGGTTCCCACACCTGAAGCAGCACTCCCCTCTTCTATCCCTACCCCTGAGCTTTTGCTGAATATTCCTGAGCCTGCTGCCGCTTTTGAACAATCTTCTGATTTGTCTCTTTCAGCTGAGCTCCCACCTGTTGCTGCAGGCCTAGCTGAAGAAGCCTCTCAAGCCTCTGTCGCAGAACAAGCCGCACATCCTATGGTCGGCCAAGAAGATTTGGTGAATGCTAGAGAGCATCAAGCTTCTTTAGCCGTCGAAAACCCCATCCTTGCTGCTCAAGTCATTTAATTTATTAATACCAAACCAATTTAGAATAAAAAACATCCTATTTAAACCTTTTTTTCCCAAATCGAAAAAAAGAACTACTAATAAACCGACTCATTACTAAATCGAAACTTAATCTCTAACGTGGGCGCATTGTGTGGTACATGGCATATCCAAATGTGCACACAACATAGTTTAAGGGACTAATTCCCCACGTTACATCCGCGCAGCACTTTTTTAATTAAACTCGCTCACTCATAAAGAAGGAGGTGGAGGTGTTTCTCCTTGCAAGTATTACTTATTTCGTATGATATACTATATATTTCTTAGCTTGGGATGACAGTTAGATCGTTTATGCAAACTATTCTTTGGACCGTTGTGATGATAGTCTCCTGCGCTTACTTTCTCTCAATAATGCTATCAACTTTTTGATCGAAAAGTAATTTATGGCTCAGAATTGGCTAATATGCTTTGAATAAAGGCTCCCAAGCCCGAAAATATGAAGACTTACTGCAGCATTTTAAAGAGTGGTTACAGTGGGTATCAATAGATGACACGGAGTACATTTGAAAGGATATTGAAGCGTTCAAATTGTATCAATTGTCCCTGATAATATGTAGCAGAGGGCAAACGATCTGAGACGGCATCTCTTTTAACGATCGCCAGGCATTGTCACAAAGTGGGCTATTGTAGTGATATGATCAGAGAGATGAAATAAAGAAAGAGATAAAAGGATATTCAGATAATAGAGTATAATATTACAATGAAATAGATGTATTCAAGGGATCAGGGCTTCTATATATTAAGCTAATTATAAGATAACGGTTTATTGATTCAATACATTCAGGATAATTATACTAATTCTATGATTTGCTCTAAGTGTTTCTATATGATTGTTGTGATTAGTAATCTCATTTTCGTTCTTACGGATGAAAGGACAAACGTTTGTGTGTAGATATTGTAATATATACTAATGTTCTTTTGATTTCGATAGGAGAATTGTGATGTTGTTGATTTAGCTGTTGATGTGTAATTGATAATACTAATGGAGAAATATGGCGTGTTGGTGAGAGTCTAAAGAAGATTGACATCTGTCAAAGTGTAACATTGCTATATGCAATGGCTGATTTGAGGTTGAGATCGAGAATATTGAGATTGTATTTAATTGAATCTGTGATAGTGAAGTAAATGTTGTGCCTGAAGAGCTTGCTGACAGGTAAGATTGTGTATTGATAGATAGCTTGATAGAATAACGAAATAGAAAAATATAGAGCGTTAAAATTGTATCGATTCGTAACGCCATCCATTTTTTTAAATCTACTCAATCACAAAACCTTCAAACAGCAAAACAAAAGCAAGCGAAAACTACAGGCACTACTTTTCTCAAAGTTGGCAAAAATGCTCATTAACAGGGTCGAACTGTTGACCTTGGCGTTATTAGCACCACGCTCTAACCAACTGAGCTAAACGAGCTATTGGATGATTGTCAGATGCGAATACGTAAGTTTAGTATTGGCAATCTGAGATCTGATCGAGATATAGTTTGTTGTGAGATAGAGTGTGTGCAGGAAGATGTATGTAGCCTTTTAGTTAAATGGATAAAAAGGTGTCTTTATTATTATTATGATTTAGGATTGACTTTATCCAATATACTTTGTGTAATGTTATGGACAATCCATGTTAAGCGCTGTTTGATATTTCTAGATATCGGCGCTCTTGGCTTGAACCTACGTTTCTTGTTCTTATTAGTATTCAACCTGTCAATGATATCCTGCAGATCAAGATCACTGTCTGAATACCCTTCAGTACTGACATCACCCCCCTTCGAAACGATTGTTCGACCCTGAACAACATCATTTGAGCTTGATGAGCCGGTGGCAGTGTTCGTTGGCATGTGAGGTATGGAGAGGTTGACGATTTTTGCTGGTTGAGTAGTAGGATTGTGAGTGGAAATTTTTGGAACAGCAGGTGGCTTGAAGGCAAAATCACTGCTAGCAGGAGGAATAGAAGAAGAAATAAGGACTTTGGGAGCTTGATTTGGCTCGGCAGGAGTAGGTAAATCAACAGTAGAGATAGTATTTGGACTTGGACTAACTTGACTAGCGGCAAGTGGGGGTAGAGGAGGCTCTAATGTAGATTGGATACTGTCATTTGCAGTAGGTTCGCTATCGTTCTGTTCTGACAAACGCTCATCTAGCTCTATATCTGCATCCACACTAACTGTTTCGTTGATTTCATCACTTATGTTTGACGCTGTGGAGTGAGAAGACAGGTACGACGACGACGAAGATGACGATGACACAGTCATTGTGGGAGAAGGCGGTTGCGGTATGGCGGCAGGTGAGGATGGTGCTGGCTCGTATGGTGGAGACTGCTCCATGATTTCCATATCACTACTAGCCGAAGACAAAAAGTCATATCCATCCATTATTTGATCCAATCCATGCTCATTTTCCTCTGTTTCATCCATGATACTACTTCCATGAACAGACACATCTTCATCTATGACATCCTGAACTGGTGGAGTGACAGCAGTATGTTCAGTTGGTGTTGGCGGTGCCGAGTCATGGTGTGGTAATTCAAAATGTTGGGATTCATTTTGTGTTCTTGATATAGGCATGTCAATGAAATCATCTTGAGGCTGATTCAAATTTTGCATTGACGACGAAGAAAAGGCAGGTGTTGGCAGCAATGATGACGAGGATGACTTGGCAGGATGATCCATTGTGTCATGGGAGGCAGTAGTGTCAGAAACAAGGCGTAAGCGATCGGCTTCACGAACTTCACGACGACTGGTGGTAGGATCATACCATGGCTCAGCGGGTCTTTCTCCTTTAGCTGCCTTGAGTCTATCAACATGCACCAACGATTCCAAAGGTTCACCAGCAATAGTTTCTAACTGATAAGTGCCAAAATCAGGGAATACCTTGGTGACAATGTATGGGCCTTTGTAGCGAGGCTCGAGACCAAATTTGCCTTCATGAGTCAGCATGACCATATCACCAGGTTCAAAACTTGTAGGCTTGATCTTAGCATCCCAACGCTCTTTGTCTGCTTCGCCCATTGCTTTGAGACGGAATTCGGCTGCAGCACGGTGTTGGCCAAGTAATTCAAGCTCACGAGAAGTGATATCAGCGACAGTGCGTTTATCCAGCAACATTTCTTTGGTGATGTATGGCCTCAAAGCATCTCCAGGTAGTCTAGGTTCACGTCCATATACCAGATAGTAAGGCGAAAAACCAGTGGTAGAGTGCACTCTGATTCTGCTTGCCCACAAGGCGGCGTATACAAAATCATCCCAGCGGTGTATAGCACCATTGACGTACTTCCGGAGCATTTGCTTGATGATGCCGTTGTATCTTTCAACCTTGGAGTTTGTGCGTGGATGGAATGCGGATGTCAGTTTGTGGTTGGTTCCAACACGCTTGGTGTATGCTGCGACTAGGCCACTCGTAAAGTTAGCACCTCGGTCAGTGATGATTTCAGCAGGGCATCCAAATCTCATGACAATTTCTTCATAGATGAAGTCTGCTACCGCTTCCATTGACGCTACAGGTACAGCTCTTGCAATAGGCCAATTGGTGAGGTAGTCGACAGCTGTCAATAACCACTTGTTGCCATTTCCTGTTGTAGGCAGCTCACCCACGAAATCCAAGTGCCAACGATCAAATGCTTTAGGTATGTTCAGAGGGTGCATGACATCTTGGTGAACATGATCACGACGACTGTTCAATTGACAAGCAGCGCACGTTTTCAACCAGTCTTGAATGTCTTTGCGATAGCCTGGCCACCAATACCTCTCTGTGAACATTTTCAACATAGTTTTGATACCAGCGTGGCCAAATCCTTCGTGATACTTGAAAACCAAATCAGCACGGTCCGAGAAGGGGATAAACTGGAGTTGTTTTACGGTGCCATCTTCCATTTTGTGCAGTCTATACACTGTCCGTTGGCGTACCACAAACTGATCCTCCTCCTTTTCCATTCGCTTCCTCAATACATCAGATTTCATCTTTTCGTAATTTTTGTCGACGTAGAGAATCGGCCAGTCCGTCTTGATGGCGTCTGATAGCTGGTCCCATGCGGCATACAAGTATTCAGGTTCCAAAGGCTGTATCGTCTCACCGGTATTCACTTGTAAGTCTGGTCTTCTTGATAATGCATCTGCAACTTGATTTTCCTTTCCAGCTTTGTACTCAATGTTTGGTGAGAATGCTTCATAATCTGCTATCCAGCGAACTAAGCGAGGTGTAGGATTCAACTGAGACTTGAAATAAACCAGTGGTTTGTGATCACTGTACACTGTATAACCACCTTGACAACCATCGACGAAACAACGCCACGTACGCAGAGCATGGACAATAGCAATCAGCTCGCGTTCTTGGGCAGGCAGTTTTTGTTCAGCTGCAGACAGTTTCTTTGATTCATATGCAATTGGCAACCAAGAGGAAGAGTCAGAGTCTTCTTGTAGGAGTACGGCACCTACACCAAAATCACTCGAGTCCGTCTCAATTCGGTATGGCTTACTCATATCAGGTAGTTTCAGCAATGGAGATGATGTGAGCATTTTCTTGATGGTTTTGAAGCTAACTTCACATTGGTCATTCCAGACGACAGCACGCTTTTTAGCACCACTGCCATGAGTCAGTTCCGTGAGAGGGGCCGCGATTGAGGAGAAATTTGGGCAGAAACGACGATAATGCTGTGCCAATCCGACAAATTGACGTACTTCTTGCACATTAGTGGGTCTGGGCCAGTCTTGGATAGCTTTCACCTTGGATGACGATGGGAGAATGCCGTTTGCAGAGACCTTGAAACCCAAAAACTCCAATTCACGCTTACCAAATTCGCACTTTTTCAGGTTGACAATGAGCCCTTCTTTTTCAAAAATAGACAGGACTTGACGAACATGCTTGATATGGTCAGCTCTAGTTTTGCTAAAGATACAGCAATCATCTAAATATACCAAAGCGTACTTGTCGATGCACTCTTTCAATATTCCGTTCATCCAGGTTTGATAAGACGGTGGGGCGTTTGACAATCCAAAAGGCAGCACGAGCCATTCCCATTTACCATATCTTGTATTGAAACCTGTGAGTGGAACATCAGAGTCTTTCAACCGAATTTGATGGTATCCCGAACGAAGATCGAGGCAAGTGAACCAAGAAGCACCTTGAAGACGATCCAGGCATTCATCTATGCGAGGCAGAGGAGTGGAATTGCGAATGGTGACCTTGTTCAAAGCTCTGTAATCAATGCACATGCGCATCTCACCGTTTTTCTTCTTGACGAAAAGAACAGGAGCACCCCATGGTGAGGATGATGGTTGTATAAGACCAAGAGACTGTAATTCCTTCAGTTGGCGTTGCAATTCATCAAGCTCTGCTGGACTCATGCGGAAAGGTGGTCTATTGATAGGCTTGACACCTTCAGGAACATTAATCACGTGGGAGAATTCTTGTCTGTTTGGTGGTAATCCAGGTAATTTGTCTTGAAACACCGTTGGAAAATCTTTCATGAGCTGGTTTGTCCATACCACATTCTCTCCACTAGTTGCAGTGTCTGCACCATCCTTCTTTTCTTGATCCAGCATGTACAGAAAACATGCCTCTGTGCCTTCCTCCTTCAGAATCTTCTCTGCTTGCAGGTGAGAGACTAGATAATTCAGTTCAGGTGGTTGTTGTTGAGTTGACGCACTAGCCACGCAAGACAGCGAGCTAGGTGAAATAACCACTTTGCCAGTACCACAACACGACAGAGTCCAAGTGTCATCAAACCAGTCGGCAACAGGTTTATGTTCCTTTAACCAGGATCTACCCAGGATAATGTCGAACTTTGTATCAAAGACGAATGCCGACATAGAACTTGTGTGGCCTTGGAGATTCAGATCATAGACAATCTTTTCGTTGATAGGAGACACATTTCCACCTGCCGTTTCAACTTCTCTGCCATGGATCACGCTGCGACGACCTTCAATCATTCTTGCAATTCTACCTGTGATGTAGTTTTCACTTGCACCGTTGTCAATCAAGCATTTGACATTGACGACACCCGAAGCTTTGTTGAGTCGGATAGTTGCTGAGTACAGAGGTAGAGTTGACGTGTTGGTTGCATTGAGAAGGTTGGTCAGGTATACAGAGTCTGTGGTGAGATCGACAGTTGCTGACGCATCGATGTCTTGGATGATGGGCACTAATTCCACAGGACGACGACGAGAGATTGCATTGGATACGACAGGAGCGGATACCGAGACACTGTTTGAGGACGAGGTGACATTCACTTCTTGACTATTGTCTGGTACAGGTGCAGAGATATTGTCATTTGAGGAAGTGGGAGTTACAGACGCAGACGAAGTAGAAACCACCGAGGAGTCCATCATTGCAATGATTTGATTCAATTCACTCAGCTGTGCATTTCCTTTATCAACAGCAATTTGATCACACAAAGACAGCAAATAGGAGGAACCGCTAGTTTTATTACCGTTGTGGCATTGACTGCAATCACAACCATGGTTATCCTCTTCGGTGTACTCAACATCCAGCATACAATTCAAAACACCAACATTCTTGAACAGTTTGCGGCGAGTATCCAGATCCAGCTTGTCAAAGGCATGCATAATTTTGATTGCGCGAATCTGGCAATTCTTGGATATATGTCCCACTTTCTTGCAATGAAAGCACTTGACGCTAGGATCATAGTGTCTATTGTGGCGACCACGAGATTGTTGTTGCTTGTTGTTTCGGTTGCTGTTATAGTAGTTGCCTTTGTTGTTGTTGTGCTGTTTGCCGTTGCTGTTGCTGTGATGCGTAATGGCATCCAAATCCATAGGCTGAACATCATTGTTGTACCTGATGTTGGTTTGCACACCAGCACTGATCTCGGGATGGCGCGCGAATTCGTGGGCCAAAGCATCCGAGCATAGTTTCTCCAAAGTACGAGTTTGAATCGGCATTGCACGAATTTGGGCAATAAGATCCTTGTCCTTCAATCCACGCATGAAACGATCACACTGCTCACGTTCACTGATGTCTTTGATGGGGATGACGGCGTCCATAAACCGATCGACATAATCACGAATTGAGGTGGTTTGACGGATTGTGACAAGAACATCACGAGCCAGATCTTGGTCATTTGTAGGTCTGAAGTTGCTGATGAGGATGTCCTTCAATTCGTTCCATGTGGTAGGCGTGGTGAAACTACTGTCAGGGTCCTCATGATGAGCGACGATGGTTGCGGCACGTCCAGATAACAGAGAAGAGGCAAAATTGTAGGTGCGTTCTTCTGTCCACCCGTTGTGAATCTTTTGTTTGTCGATGAGGCGAATCCAGGCATCAATTTCACTTGCGTTACGTGCTCCGTTGTAGGTGGGAGGTGTTGGTAGTTTGACGGCAGGTGCTTGAGCCTGTGCTTGGATGAATGCAGTCATCATGCTAGTGAGCATGTGCTGATTTTGTTCCATGAATTGAGTGTAGTTGGCAGGGATCTGAGGTTGAGAACCAGGTTGTTGGTTTTGATGAGATTGTTGATCACTCATGTTGATTGGTTGATAATGGGTGTATAATAGTTTAAATTTGGTGAATGTTTGTTGTGTAGATGTGTAAACAATTCAAGTTTCAATTGGTGTTCTCCGAGCTGGTGGATTATGATCGACACGAGCGAGAAATGAAATAGCAAAATGTAGTGTCCAGATAGAGATGAACAACTAGAATATGGGAGGGTTGACTATTATGATTCGGTCAATGAGAGGATCTAATACTCTGTATATTTTCGATCTGTCCCTTTGACGAATACTTAGCCGGCGTGTCTTGCAGTTCTACTTTTTGTTTGCTATGCTGCTGTAGGCGACAGGATAGAAAAAAAAAGGAATTAAAAAAATACGAATGTTGCTACCAATTGTCAGATGCGAATACGTAAGTTTAGTATTGGCAATCTGAGATCTGATCGAGATATAGTTTGTTGTGAGATAGAGTGTGTGCAGGAAGATGTATGTAGCCTTTTAGTTAAATGGATAAAAAGGTGTCTTTATTATTATTATGATTTAGGATTGACTTTATCCAATATACTTTGTGTAATGTTATGGACAATCCATGTTAAGCGCTGTTTGATATTTCTAGATATCGGCGCTCTTGGCTTGAACCTACGTTTCTTGTTCTTATTAGTATTCAACCTGTCAATGATATCCTGCAGATCAAGATCACTGTCTGAATACCCTTCAGTACTGACATGATTTGTCTAGACTTATTTTTATTAAATAGTAATAGCCTCTAGTTTGGTCACGTGTGCCCTTCACATGATGTTATGTAGTCTGTCTAGTCAATTACATTCAGAGTATAAAAGACTCATCTTTATACTCTTCAATAAACATTAACTTCTTTCTACTATATATCTCTTACTACCACATTTATATATTTGTTGTTCCTTACAGACATCTATCTATCTATAATAACTAAAGTACCTAATAGCCTCTGGCTATCAGTACATAACAGTTATGACAGATTTGTCGTGTACGCTAGCTATGGGTAGTATGTAGGTACACAATATAAAATGTAAAGAGAAAGATGAGGTTTATTCAATACAATGTGAAAATAATATATATACCCTAGCAACTAATTACTGCTGACGTCAGTTACTACAGTCAGCTTCTGCTTCTTTCTGAATGGTCTACGCACTGGGATTATGGGCTTAAATACTCGTCTCTTATTGGCGTTGTGTCGTAACACCGCCTCAGGCACTAACCCATCAAACATGTCAATGACAGATTTGTCAAGGCTTATTTTTATCAAATAGTAATAGCCTCTACTTTGGTCACGTGTGCCCTTCACGTGATGTTTTGTAGTCTGTCTAGTCAATTACATTTAGAGTATAAAAGACTCATCTTTATACTCTTCAATAAACATTAACTTCTTTCTACTATATATCTCTTACTACCACATTTATATATTTGTTGTTCCTTACAGACATCTATCTATCTACTGTACTGAGAATAATTGTTCGCGTGTTTTGCAATATTGCTATTATACGCTTGTGTATAGTTTCAAGATAGAGATATCGAAATGATGGTTACATCATTTGAAAGAGCTACTTTCACGCTATTTAATGATGTATTCAAATGTCACGTGACTTTATTTTTCATTGAGTAATAGACGTCTGTAAAAGTATTTCAATAATTTGGGAATTTGGTTAAAGTGATTGTTTATTATTAATAGGGTGTAGGTCCACCTTTACTTTTAATTACAGCTTCTATTCTATTAGGCATACTATCTATGTACTTTAGGCAGTCTTCCTTCGTAAATTTGTCCCACTCCGTGGAGATTGTATCAGCCAACTCTTCCTTTGAAGTGGGGTGGGTACTATAAGCATCTAAACGACGCTTGAGTTCGGCCCAGACGTGCTCAATGGGGTTTAAGTCCGGGCTCTGAGCTGGCCAGTAGAGTATCTCATCAGTAGAGAAGCCATTCTCGTTGAACCACCTCTGTGTGACCGCTGATTTGTGAGGAGTGGCCTTGTCTTGTTGAAATCTGATGTCAGATACTTCCTTCCCATAGTATTCTAGTGTATCGAGGAGAGACGTTTGCAGAATTTCGATGTATTCCTCGGACTTTATAGTTCCTTCAAGTACTGTAATACCATAACCAGGTCCATCGGCTGTTATGCAACCCCAAAACATAACCCCGCCACCATTATTTTGAACTTGGGTCTTGACTTCGTGAGGTCGCATAGTGCCAGACTTGTCAGACCAGTAGTAAGAGATGCCATCTGAGCCCCACATATTCACTCTAGTCTCGCCAGAGAATACCCACTTTCTCCAATCAGCTACCTGATAATGTCTATGAGCCTTAGCCCAAGCCAAGCGGAGTTTTCTGTTGTCAGCGCTGATCATATTGGTCTTGACTCTTTTTCTAGCCTTGAACCCTTTCTTTCGCAGCATCTTTTTAACACCATCAATTGTCATGGAGATACCTTGAGAGGCCAAAAATTGGACAGCACCTTTAGGACCATCTATTTTGCCGTTTCGTATCCTATTGGCTATGTATTGCTGAGTTTGTACTGATACTTTTGGCTTTCTCCCGAGGCAAGTAGGTTTAGCACCACCAAAAAACTTCTTGTTATATTTGCTGATAGAGGTCTTTCCAACATTTGGGAGTTGTTTTATAATCTCACTGTATGGTGTTCTTTTTTGCAGCAAAATCTTTAATGAATCTTGAGTATCCTTAGAGAGAACCTTGGTCATAGTGTAAGAAGATAACAGAAGTAGAGAAGTAAGATAAGGGGCAAAAGAAAAAAAATAAGGCGGCTTTTTATATTTTTCAATTAATTTTCCAAATACTCACATACCTAGCAAATACCTCGGCAAATTTTAGAATTTTCCGACTTAAATTGCGGAAGATATTACAAGTTGAATTTACGATATACATTTCTCAAAAATCAGAAAATTTGGTATGTCTATGTTCATTAATCTACTATCAGCTCAAACATTATTCGTTTTGGCTTTTAAATACGTCATTCGAAAGGGTGAAACCTACGCTTTTTAATGATATATAGCACTAACAGTTTGGATAATTGAATCAATACCTATGCCGCTTAATATCGGTTTTTCTCAAACACGCGAACAATTATTCTCAGTACAGTATAATAACTAAAGTACCTAATAGCCTCTGGCTATCAGTACATAACAGTTATGACAGATTTTTGAGTATTTTAAAACAATTTTATCCTGCATGCTAATTTTTTTTTTTTTTTGTATTATTACTACAGCTCTCAGTAGTCTCCACTCATTTTAGAAAAACTTAAAAAGCCTTGACAAAAAATGCAGTTGGTAGATCTTGCCGGCGTGTATACTTGTGTGGCATTACGAGCAGTATAGCCTGGTTGCAAGTGTTGTACAGCTTGGACAATCGATATAATGCGTAATAAGATAGAAGAGTATAATGGGACATAGTTAATTGGTTTAATACAAAAAAAGGTGATGTTTTCTATTTGATCCAAATTGTCAGATGTAGCTAAAGCTCTAGATGTCGCAGCCAAACTCCTTCGTTATCCACGCTATTTACTGTTAATCTTCCAATGGTCCACGTCTTTCTCTAGAGTCTAGTTGATATTAAATGTACTAACATAAACTGTTGTGTGATTAGTATTCTTGTATATTGTAACGCCGAAAGGGGTTCTTATCGGTTGATACCTACTGCAACTAACTTCAACAATGCCGTTTCTGGGATTCGTGGTTGTAAAGACAGGCTTCTTTCGACGAAAGTGATGTTGTATTCAATTAATACAGTAAGAAGTACTTTCTTATCTCTACGAAAATCATCGGATTGACATGAAACAAAAACGATTCGATAGCTGCACATTGGATCTATTATGATCCAACAGTTTGGGGTGCCACATATGCATTCCCTTCATAAATCTACTCAAAATGTGAAATTTCGTGTCCCTCAAGCAGTGGGTTTGTGACAAAGGTCAAAACTTTTATATGACATCTATACCATCCGATAGAGAATTGAATGGCCAACAATAGTTAAGCTCTACGCTACTTGGATTAACTTAGTAGAATTTCAGTGTAGACCCCTTCAAAAAGCACAAAAATCACGCATGTGCACCTTTTCTTGATAATTACTCGTTCAAATCATCAATTAAAACCCTAAACTAAACACGCTCTAGTCAAAAAAGTGCGCCCCTTTCGATTGGGCTATAAATCTTGGCCATTCATGCCATATTAAAAAACGTTTACTAGTAGCACATTCTAACCCTCCAAAAATATCCCAAATCTCTTGTTTCTCAGGTTATATCCTACCTACAACAAAATAAGTTGGAGATTCGGAATCAGCTAAAGAAACTGTTCTAGGAACATGCTAGTCTCAAAGCTCTAGCTTGCGTTTTTCAAAAATCGATGTCAGGATGCCATAAAACCCAAAACTCCAATTTCAAAATTCATTTTGTACATCATGGGTCGATGAGGTAAAAATTCCAGAATGTTTTGATACTTAAATATGTTGTAAAGGAATGGAAATGGACCAACTTTTAAGTTGGAACATGGTACTGGAAAGGCCTTGTTCCCATCCTATTCGACATGCAAAGTCTCATTTTTAAGCGGGGGAAAATGCGTACCTTAAATTGGGCAAACGACATGGAACGGAAGAAAGTAAGCTACAGCTCTCAAAACTTGACAGGTGGTGCATTAAGATGTCAGGTATCCATGGATACCTTGAAAACCGCAAGTTGATATGACATTTTGCCACCACTCTACTCTCCAAAATGACCTATAAAATTCATAAGGTCCGTAATATAACTAGGCGGTATTTGAAAATTTGATATTTACAACTGATCCAAAATCGATTCTAAAATCCATGAACCTCAAAATTGGATGATAGTTGATAGTAAACACCCCTTCCACCTTATAGGTTTTCTGTACAGAATTAAGAGGAGAATTCAATGGTGCCCATATCAAGGGTCTTGGTTGCCATTATATAGGTGATTTTTTGTGGTGTTGTTTTGAAGGTTTTTCAAGAATTAACAAGTTTCTATCATATTGACTATACCTTTAGTTGCGTTGGTCATATAGAGCAAAAAATTACCTTTCGAATCGTACCTGGCTTGAAGCTCTAGCATAACTCTAGCATGAGAAATCAAAAATTTTGTCGTGTTTTGAAAATACCACACAATTTTTTCCCTTGCTAGGACAGGCAGATTTTGGTCCAAATCTGGTGATTTTCCATGAACCCCTTTTTTGACAATATCTCAACGAAAAATCATCGGATTGACATGAAACAAAAACGATTCGATAGCTGCACATTGGATCTATTATGATCCAACAGTTTGGGGTGCCACATATGCATTCCCTTCATAAATCTACTCAAAATGTGAAATTTCGTGTCCCTCAAGTAGTGGGTTTGTGACAAAGGTCAAAACTTTTATATGACATCTATACCATCCGATAGAGAATTAAATGGCCAACAATAGTTAAGCTCTACGCTACCTGGATTGACTTAATAAAATTCGAGTGTAGGTCCCTTCAAAAAGCACAAAAATCACACATGTGCACCTTTTTTTGATTATTACTCATTCAAATTATCAATTACGACCCTAATAACAACACGTCCTAGTCAAAAACGTGCACCCCTTTTGATTGGGCTATAAAGCTTGGCCATTCATGCCATATTAAAAAACTTTTACTAGTAGCAGAGACTAACACTCCAAAAATACAGTATTCAGGATACGTTTGATGGAATACGGATAGCACCCATACGACTTGGACTCGTAAGCAGGATCCAGTTCTTCGTACTTGCCGATTTCCTGAAAAGGTGTGATGTTTGATGAGGTGGTGGAGTCATTGTCATCGGTGTCATCGTCAGTGGTGTAACCATCATCATCATAGGAATCTTTGTCAACTGTAGATGAGTCATCACCAAACAATAAATCGGCTTGGTTGCTTCTTGCACCGGTATTCACCCTGTTGATCCACACAATTGCAGCTTCGTGATTTTGATCCATGGGAGCAATGTTGATTTGGCCATCTGCTGTCTCCGTTCTGGATTTCTTCCTTGCTCTCAGAGTCTTGATGCCATCCAGTAGATCCATGGCAGCGGCCTTGTCTACCGACAACAAGTCAGAGATGAACAGATTTGCATTGGTTCTCTTCAGTACGTCCCACGCATTGAGCTTGTTCACCGTTAGAGGTAGTTTCCTGTTTCTTCTTTTTCTTGTCTTGGGTTGATTGATTGCTGTTCCCTTGTTGCTTCTTGTTCTCTTGCCCAGACAAACAGAATTGATTGGCTTGGCTGCAAGATTGTCTACCGGGTCAACGAAGACGATATTTACTTGAGGATTTTGTTCGTTATTGTTATGATCGTCAACACCTCGATTTCAAATTGATGATCCAGGCCTTTTCCCCATGATTTACCAATAGGCTCAGCATTGACGCCAGTGGCGGGAGAGTTTTGCTGCTGTTGCTTGCCAGCGACATGTGACTTGAACTCCTCACAATTGGTCTTGATGCGTCCAGGCTGATTACCAAATAAGCAAACTTGTGTTCTTGAATAGGCTGGGTTATTTTGCGCAGTGGGTACTTAACCAGAAGGACGATTGAACTGATGGTTGTTGCTATTACTACCCTGGATCTTGAGCGTACTGAACTTTACATCATGAAATTCGCTGAGCAATCTATCCATCTTTCCAGTTGATAATGAGCTGTTATCCGATGCAAATCCGTTTCTTGGTGTGGGCATCAGCTTGGGAGGCGATACAATAGAGTCACATGAGTCTGAAGAATCATAGCCATCAACCATGCTGTTCCCATGGAGCTTGCATTCCAGGTGGTTCTTGGAGTATTTGACATCGTATTTCTTCATCACCGATTCTGCTTTTACTGCAGCCTCAACTACTTGATCCAGCGAAGAGCCAGTAGTGGTGATTTTCGATTTGCGCTCCACTTCCCATGCAATTGGTTTATGGATGGCATCCATAAAGTGCCGAACTTTGAGATGTTCGTCCTTGAGAATAACCAGGGAGAATAGCTCTCTGAGCTCCATATCGACATCTTCAACGGATTCTTCCTCTTGTTCTCTCTTGTCATAGACGTATCTCCACCAGATGTCTTCCAAGCCCGTACAGAATTTCTTTTTGAATGCCATCAAAAATTCAGACCATGAAACGATCGAAGGACAGACGATATCAAACCAGATTCCGGCCTCGCCTACGAGGTGATCTGCTGCGATCAGCAGGAGTTCCTTGTCCGATAGTTTTGCCAGATCTCTCAGCCATTCCAGCTTCTTCAGCCAGACCAGAGGGCTATTTTCCAAACGGTTGTTAGTGATCATGTGGGCACGATCGCTCCTTGTTGCGATCACTTGTCCAGAAAAGTCCTTTGGATCGTTCAAAAATCTCATCAGATTGGTGGCCTTGATTGAATCGTCGCTAGTTGGTGCATTGTTGCTTACTGCTGCTGAATAGGTTGTCATTTTGATTATACAGTATATATGTTTTTGGCTTTCCTTATTATAATGATATTTTTTGTAGTTTTTGAATGTTTTGTATGTGGAATAATATTGAGTGCGAACTGATTTAGGTTTCTTTGTTGTAGTTCCACTTTAGCAAGCACCACTTGATAAATCAGTACGTTGTTGGAGTAGCAAAAATGAGGGAGAGGGGTAGGTTCAGATCAGTAAACCTAGGAGATGGCAGCCAATTAATCTCAGTTCAATTGTAGGACCTTGGCCGACTGAAAAAACCAACTTACAATAACAGGTACCAAAAATTAAGATGTCAAATGTAGATTTAGAGAAAAGACTTTAAGAGTGTTCGAAATAAGTATTTCTTAACAAAGATGATCCTTCTTCATTTATTCACAATGTCAAGATTATTTATAGCTTTGAGTTCTTTGGTATAGTTTGTAAACTTCATTGCTTGTCATTCCACGTGTTTGTCCATGAAATCTCTTATCAATTGTTTATTCCCAGTGTTGAGGTGTTTGTGATGATGTTTCATTCTTGACATGGGTTTACGAGTATTCAATTTAGTGTGAGAGTCTCGATGCGTGTGTTGTTTAACTTGATTAGCATTTAGTGTTTGAGTTTGTTGAGTGTGTGTATAAATCTGTTGAGTGTGTGTATAAATAATCTGTTAAGTGTATGTATAAATAATCTGTTAAGTGTATGTATAAATAAATCCTTGATGTTTGATAGTTAGCGTCTAATTTTAGAGAAGATGTGAGTGTTGTAAATGTGCTGCTAGTCTGTGTTGATTGTTTTGAGTTTGTTGCTTCTAATCTGATGCTAGGTTGGTGTCATGAATGTGTATAATAATAGTTTCCATGCGTGGAGGATCTCGGTTACTTCCACAAATTCCACATGAATTACACTTCAATTAAAAATAGCTAGATGACTGTAAATATATTCACCAAATACCAATGCAATTTGCTGTATGTTCTTGATGATCCCACATCCATACTTGTATAAACCTTCATTGTTTTGCCTGCATCAGCTATCTGTCTTATGATGATCATGCTCCTTCATTTTGAATCATAGTGTCAACTCCATCATGCTTATGGAGTATCCACACATTCACTAGTAGTGTACCTAGTATCACACGTGACCAGAAAGCACAAGTAAAACCATCAAACCATAGCAAACAACACGCTTATCACTCTATGTCATAACTGTTATGTACTGATAGCCAGAGGCTAATAGGTACTTTCACTACGGCCCAACCGATGTTCTCACGGAACATAAATGTGCTCTTCAGAGAACATCGATGTTCTCATGAGCACATCGATGCTCCCATACGAGAAGGTCGAATTTTTCTTGTCAATAGAAGAGCTTTGGGAACTTGAAAATAATTTTGATCGAAACCTTGAGACTCCTTTTGTTTGCAAAATTTTTAAAATTACCTTATTAGTAATAAGAAATTGGAGAAAAACGCAGTTAAAGTTTCTTCTATAACACCATATAAGGTAAAAAAATAAAAAAAATTGTCAAGGCTCATTTCTACCAAATAGTAATGGCCTCTACTTTGGTCACGTGTGCCCTTCACGTGATGTTATGTAGTCTGTCTAGTCAATTACATTCAGAGTATAAAAGACTCATCTTTATACTCTTCAATAAACATTAACTTCTTTCTACTATATATCTCTTACTACCACATTTATATATTTGTTGTTCCTTACAGACATCTATCTATCTATAATAACTAAAGTACCTAATAGCCTCTGGCTATCAGTACATAACAGTTATGACAAAATTTAAAAGGGTCGAGTAGTTTAGTGGTATAGAGCGTAGGGCTATCAGCCGAAGGGTTGTAAGTTCGATTCTCAAAGATGGCATATTTTTTTCAAAATTTTGGGCAAAAAAAAATGTGCTCGTGAGCACATCGACCGACTTACGATAGATCTTTAGGAACGCCGCTGTTCTCAAATGAGAACATTGATGTGCTCATTTGAGAACATCAAATATGTTCCCATATGAGCACATTTATGTTCTCACGAGAACATCGGTTGGGCCGTAGTGTTTAGTTATTATAGATAGATAGGATGTCCGTAAGGAACAACAAATATATAAATGTGGTAGTAAGAGATATATAGTAGAAAGAAGTTAATGTTTATTGGAGAGTATAAAGGTGAGTCTTTTATACTCTAAATATAATTGACTAGACAGACTACATAACATCACGTGAAGGGCACACGTGATGATGACCAAAGTAGAGGCCATTACTATTTGGTAGAAATAAGCCTTGACAAATATGTCAGTACTGAAGGGTATTCAGACAGTGATCTTGATCTGCAGGATATCATTGAAAGGCTAAATACGAACAAGAACAAGAAACGTAGGTTCAAGCCAAGAGCGCCGATATCTAGAAATATCAAACAGCGCTTAACATGGATTACCCATAACATTACACAAAGTATATTGGATAAAATACATCCAAAATCATATCCATAATAAAGACACCTTTTATCCATTTAACTAAAAGGCTACATATATCTGCCTGCACACACTCTATCTTATAACAAACTATATCTCGATCAGATCTCAGATTGCTAATACTAAAGTTATGTATTTGCATCTGACAAATATATAACGTCCTTGATGGTCTAGTGGCTAGGATTCGTCGCTCTCACCGACGCGGCCGGGGTTCAATTCCCCGTCAGGGAATATCTTTTACCAAATGTTTTATTTGTGGTGTGTGTATACTGTCGTGCGTATAGATAGTGGATTTAGATAAAAGTATAGGACAGAGATATTGTTACAAATCGATACGATTCTTGCACTCTATATTTTTTATTTTACTATTTTACTATTTTACTATTTTATCAAACTATCTATCAACAAACAATCTTACCTGTCAGCAATTATCAACAAGCAAAGCTCATCAGGTACAACATTAGCTCCAACATCTCAGATTCAATTAGCACAAACTCAACATTCTCGATCTTCTCAACCTTAAATCAGCGGTTGCATACAACAATGTTACACTTTAACAGATGTCAATATTCTTTAAACACTCAATAACAACGCACCATATTTCTCTTTTAGTATTATCAATTACAAATCAACAGCTAAATCAATATTACAACTATCACATCGAAGTCAAAAGAACAATTTATATTACAATATCTACACACAAACGTTTATCCTTTCATCCGTAAGAACGGAAATGACATTATTAATCACAACCATCATATAGAAACACTTAGAACAAATCATAGAATTAGAATTAGTATAAATAACCTGAATGAATTGAATCAATAAACCTTTATCTTATTATTAGCTTAACATATAGAAGCCCTGATCCCTTGAATACATCTATTTCATTGTAATATTATACTTTATATCTGAATATCCTTTTATCTCTCTTTTTATTATATCTTTACTAGTTGGACAACTATAAACCTGGTGCTCATTACTATAGACGAATCTGCTTTGGCTATTTCTCTATATACTTTTATCACATCTCTTCTACTTTCTAGCTTTACAATAAACCACTTTGTAACAATATAATTGAGATAAAAGATGATCTTTATTCTTTTGTAAATTGATTTGATATTTATACTGACAAAAAGGTTACACCAAAGTCTGTGTGTACCTGACAATAATAATAGATGAATCAGTTATAAGTTAAAAGACAACGTTTATTGAGTTTAACAGTTAGCTATCATATTTATACTAATGTATTGTGTAACAAGAGGTCTAACTAGCTACGACACAATGCAGAAAACAATTCTGCACTCGTTGCAGATATCCGCGTTTGAGATTTTATACATAGCTTATTCTGTGCAGATTTCTTGCACTTCAACATCTGCGGTGAGTGCAGATAATTGCAATAAATTTCAAACATTTCCGCAGATAATTTCTACATGGTGCTTGTTGGATTCTTAAGATTTATCGTAAAACAAAAAGAAACCAGAATAGATTACGAGACACAAAAACTAAAGTTATTTTATTGAAGACTTCAATTTACATCTGCTATTTATACTAATTCTAAAGGACATAAATTTCTTTGGGACGATTGATTTGATCGATAGGCGTGATTAGCTAATGGAAAGAACTTATTTCTATTTGACAGATTGTATCGCTCTTACCAGATACAATCTCTGGGTCTCTAAACTTGACAGCTCACTTGTAATACAATGCTACAAAATACTGTACTTTATTTCCTGATTCGAAACAAAGACTTTATTCTTCCAACTGTAGTGATTCAGGGCAGTCGCTTGGGGAACAACGGTCGTCTAGTAAACGATCAATAGAGAGGATGTTGCGTAACATTATTGTACTTATAATTGCATAGCGTAGCTGTGTGGTTGACACTAAAACCCTGCTGTATGCAGGTATTTCGGTAGTATTTGGGTATGCAAGATCAAACCATCCAATGTTCGAGTTCAAAATCTTGATTCTAGAGTATTAGAATCGGTACGTTCCTATGCCAAATTTTGTGAGAAAGACGATGGGATAGTTGTATTATTTTGTATTGGATAAGTTGCTGTTTGATGTACGGATGATTATTCAAGATTTGCCAATTTTTTGCACTCATCTTGACAAGATCCATAAGAAAAGCGGTTAATTACGAATGTCTAATGGTAACAGATGAATAAAGGCGATGTTGCGCAACACTGCATTTAAAACCGCTTGGTTATAGCATGCTTTTTGCCCAAGGAAATACTGTGAATACTAAAATACCACCGTTTGGCTACTTTACAACAAGACACGCCGTCAAAGCCGAGCCGTATTAGATGCACTGCTGTGCAACATCCCCTCTACCGAATTGTTACTAGTAGAGAGTCGTAATTAACGGTTTTGGTTATGAATCTTGTCAGGATGAGTGCAAAAAATTGGCAAATCTTGAATAATCATCCGTACATCAAACAGCAACTTATCCAATACAAAATAATACAACTATCCCATCGTCTTTCTCACAAAATTTGGCATAGGTATGTGCTAATTTTAATACTCTGCTGACAGCAACTTTTTGCAAATGGATCTCGCATAATGACCTGATCCTGTATCATCATACCGACGAAAATACCTTCATACAACAAGCAGAATTTAGTGTCAAGCACACATCTACACTATACAATCTTGAATTTAGTGTTGCGCAACACCTCCTCTATCGATCTGTTACTAGTAGACAGTCGTAATTGACAGCTTTACTTGTGGATTTTGTCAATATTACTATCATCAGTGCCAAAAATTGGCTTATTATTAAAAAAATCATCCATCTATCAACACCAACTCATCTAATCCAAAATCCAACTACACCATCATCCTCCTTCTCACAACAACATTGGGCATTTCTACTACGTGCTCATCTCATTACATCGATTGCTCAAAATCGATTATCAGAGATTTAAAAGAGACAGAAAAAAGAGACACTAGAAAGAATTAGAGAAAAAGGTTGGGAACGATGAAGCCTTTTTATAGCGTTCGATTGTAAGGGAAATAATAGCCTGGACGGTTTTCAAGTACCATGTTCACCACTAATTTTTGCTTTTCAAGACTGCGTTTGGCGGAAATGCGTATTGTGCCTGGTGGATTATCGCATTTGTGATGAGGAAATAGACCTGTGTTGTTTTAAAGGAAGCGAAATAATAGACACCACCAGCATTGTGTCATTTTTACTTTATTTCTTTGATGCAGATATTATTTAAATCGGGTAGTGCTTAGTGTTTTAGTAGCTAAATCATAGTGTTTCCATTCCACAAACGAAGCTTGCTGTCACATCAATTTAATGCTATTAATTTATACACAAACTCGAATCACTTTCTAGCAGAATAGAGGAATGGATTGGTGCATTGAAGACAGAAGCAAGGATAATAGGAAAAACCATAGCTGTTGGCACCATTTTTGAATCGATATGGCTTTCTACGCTGCTTGAAGTTGTGCTGCTGCTTTGCATTGTTGTTCGTACGAGCTGATGCTGCTGGTTTGCTTTTGATATTCTTGGTCTTCTTGTTGCTTTTACCGTTCCTCTTGGCTGCTCTGATCTTCCTTTGCCCGAGTTTTCTTTTGAGCTCATCTTTGCATGCTTTATCGTACTCGACATACTACAAATTTTGCTTATTGTGAGATGGTGATGCGAAATTCAGATCTGGAATGGGAAGACACTCACACTGCTAGGACGACAAACCATAGTCTTGCCACAGATTCCTGTTGTAAAAAAAACAACGGTGAATGAGAATCAATGCTTTGTCTGTTTAACGTTCAGCATCGTCATACTTATACAGTTTAGGCGGTCAATCGCTCTCATCATCTCGGTGTAGCGTCTGAAAACCACATATATCGTTTGCGTATTTTGTATGTATCGCATGTACTGGATAAATCCATATGAGCAGGTTAGATTATGATGACATTCGCATATCTATTACTTACTAGAATATTGGGGTTATGAAGATGGTGTTGAACTTGCTTGAAGCGCGCATTTTTAGCAACGTTAGTCACCTTCATAGGAACCGAGTACTTTTTAAACAAGATGTGGATAAATTCGTTGTGCTTCAGTCTCTCGAGAGCGTATTCATTTCTGTGTGTTCGGTCCCATGGTGTCTCCAGGTAAGCTGAATAAAGTCGACTAACGAAAAGCTGCGTCTCATCTACTGATACCTCTCCATAGCATTCATTAGCTGTCTCTATCCATTCCACCAGTCCTTGCTCGTCCATTGGCACTGCTAATTCCTTCACATGGGTACTAACAGTATGAACCAAAGACGCACCTTGGTCCTTTTCCAATTGAAGCTCGGTCTCGCTGTTGTACTGCTCCTTTCTGATGGGAAACAGTGGGCTATTGGTATCATTTTTGGTGTTGTTTTCTTGATCTGGAGGCGCGATCGCTGGCCATGCAAATCGTGGGTAGTTTGACATGGAGGATAGCAAAGGCACAGATTTGGAGAACACTTTGTTTGCAATTGCCGCAGCAACTGACAGGCTATCCTCCTCCTCCTCCTCGTAATAATCATTGTCCGTTGATAGGTAATCGACATCTTCATTGCTTGACTCTCGTATTGCCTCTTGACGTAGTGGTGTACCTTGTGGGGTTGATTCAGCAGTAGCTTCTCTCATTTTGTAGCGCTTCACGAGTTGTCTGTGGATGTAGTCGTGGTCGGAAATCATGACGCTTTGAGACAAGCCTTCTGGCTCAATGTATTTGGGCACAAAGTACTTGATGTCAATAGGTTTGGATGATTCTCTTGCTGTTAATTGAGCTGATGTGGACGATGTAGAAGGAGATGGAGCTGTGGCAGAGGCCCCAAGTGGTTCAGCGTCACCCCCACTTGCTTTGGATTCCATGGCAACCACTTTGCTTGATGCCTGCTGCTGTTGCAACGAAGGCTGGGCGCTGGCATTGGACATTGATGCTGAATTGGTTGATCCCTCGCTTGCTGGGTGGATGGCATTTTGCCCAAGTGCTTTCCATTTTTGCTTCAAGGAAAACATGGCCACTTGGAAATTGATGAGGGTAGAAAAAAAAAAAGAAAAGAAAGAGATATTAGAGAAAGAGGATGCTATATGCTTTTTTTTAAAATTCTTGGCCAGCTGTTAGTATTTATGCATCATCGCATTGATCTGTCACAATGTGATGGCTTTCAGTAAGGGGGCAGTAATAGGCAGGATGTAAGGCTATTAAACGCTTGATCATCACTGAAAACCAAGGCTATAAGCCTATTCAAACCCATATAGACAATGTATCCTCTTTAATCGACGAGGTATTCGCAGTATTATCGGTTGATTCGATTCAGGAACCTACTCAGCAGTCGGGAAATCTTCTACTCATTAGATTATATAATAAAGATGGAACATGCAAGCAAATACTCAAATGCAATGAACTTTTTAATAATAAATAAGAGTGATGCTTTGTTTTAAAGACAATCTAAGGCTTGAAATTAGAGCACATCAAAGGGTACAGCTCGTTCAGAGACAGAATACTCATGTAATTTGCACTCTTTGCTTTGCAAGCACTTATATTCTCTGGGGTATCTTCATAGGGTATCTTTTCTATTGTAGTATGATAAGATTAGACTCATATTTCTCTTGGCTCTTGCTGTCATGCACTAGTTACCTCTGTTTAGAAACACGGCATTTTCTCCAGCATTAATTGCACCCTGATAATCCCTGGATAGAACATTAGAACAATAGAGATTAAACTCTAGATAACAGGCCAAACTTACTTTTCTTCGTCATCTCCAATATGAAGCACTTCGTCGGGTGCAATGCGTTGACCAGAAAGCCCACGAGCCTTATCAAAAATGTGCTTGGATGGCTTCTCAGAGCCAGCATGTACACTGGAGAGGATGAAATTAAAGTACTTGTCCAGCTGCAAGTTTTTCAATACAGGAACTAGGGTGCTCAATGTTAGATTTCAAAAAGGTGTATATCTGTGTTGTCTACGTACTGATGCGCTCATCGGTGTTGCTAATCACGCCTGTATGGAATCCGTTCTTTTTAAGAAACTCCAGGGTGGGGGTGACATCTGGAAACAAGTCGTAGTATTGCTGATGTGTGAAGCGGTTAAACAAGCCAGTAAAGAGCTTGTCAAACTTGGGATCAAGATCTGTATAACACATATAAGAAACGCAATCAATTGGGTCGAATACCATAATACACACCTTTCTTGGAGACACCAGCATGCACATAGGTGGTATACACAAGCTCCTCCCACCAATTGCGCACAGACAGTCCTTGATGGATACCGTAGAACGGCTTTTGGTCCAATTGCTGTCTATACAGTCTACCAAAATGCTTGTTGATCTCATCCTTGGAGACAGTAATACCATGACGAGATGCCTCCAAAGCGTACAAAGCTGTCAAATTGCCACGGGGCTTGAATAAAGTGTTGTATGCATCAAACGTAATCAGCTTGATTCGTGTAGCTCTGGCTGCAGCCATGATTGTGTGATACTGGAATATGTTGTAGGAAAAATGAGTGAATTGTTGTTTCTCTCTGCTCTTTATTTATATCAAGATCTTTGATCGATAGGCATCAACATCTTACGTTTTTTTTTTTTTTGGAACATCTAATGTGTGTGTTTTGGAAGGAAAGATGGGGACTCCGATAGACGGGATCGATATAAAGATATGGAGCAATGGAAGGTTTAGAAAATAGAAATATTTACATGGTTTTTTATTTGAATCAATAAAAAAAAGAGAGATGTGGAGAGAGAGTGTGAGTGAGAGGTCTCTTCTTTTCTGAGAGTGGAGGAGGAGGGATGATATTAAATAAGTTATACAGTAGATGAGTGTTGTATGTATGAAGATGAAATCACGGGTAAATAATTTCTTTTTTTACTTTTTCTTATTGGATGAATTTGTCTTTTTGTGTGCGGCAGACGCTGTTGCGTTGGTGGTGGTGGCGGCAGCGGTGGTGGTGGTGGTGCCGCTAGCACTGTTGCATGATGATAAGCCCTAAATTTTCAACATGTGTGAGCCTTCTTGTTTCCCCCTTGTATTGATCACTTTACATTTCGCATGGCTTGGATATCAGACAAAATATCATCGTCCTTTAGCTTAAAGACAAGTGCTGGCCCAGTCAACTGCTTCTTTTTGCTGGATTTGCTCTCTGGATGTTCCTTTTCTCTCTTGCGCAAATTTCGTTTATGCAATCTAGACTGAGATTCCAGTATAACATCTGTGTAGTAAACAGGTTCAGCATGGCGTCCAACAGCTTCTCGCAACCATACTATACCATAGGCCAGATCGCAGTTGTCCTTCTCTTCCTTCAACTTTCTCCTCTTTTCATCCAGGCTAGCAAAAAGCTTCTCCCGAATGTCCTGAATTTCGGCCTGTCATGGTGATAGTATGAGTACAAAAAAGTGCTACCATCTCCCATTTTCCCACTCACTGTATATTCCTCCTCAGCCTGGTATATTTCTAATTGGAATTGATTATCTGTCACTTCGTTTTGATATTCTCTAAACAAGACGCCATCGCGGATCGTCTTTCTTCGCATCGCCTCCAAATCCTTCACTCCATCTAAATAGCTCGGATGTGTATCTATTCAAATCATCAGTATATATACATGAGCATGTCAGAAATCAAAGGAGCTGTACCTTGATGAGCAGACTTGAGTTCCTGATTAATCGCATGCAGCTTCTCTGTATAAAGTCTATAATAAACAACACATTTTGTAAATAGGTCGCCTCAACACACACACACGTGGCCTGTTGCTCACGCAACTTACCTTTCTCTCTTTTTCAGAAAATCCTTGTTCAGATCTTCCATGATGCTAGTCATTTCTTTTCGTCGCTTGATCTTTTTATTGTCGCCAGCTTCCAGCGTGCTCGTCTCGCCACCCAATGGCGCTGTGTGTGATAGCGTTGTTGTGGTCATGGTGGTATTGGCATTGGAGAAGGGAATGATGGCGGGCGCCGTGCTGCCGGAAGTAGGAGGTCTATGTGATTTGTTTTCACGTTCATACCAGTCAGGTTCATCCACTGCCTTTCTGGATTTCATAAAGGAAGAAGAAGATGGTGGTGGTGGTGGTGGAGCAGGCAACATGTGAGGAGAAGCTTCACTTTTGATATGCTGTGGCTGTTGATGAGGATACACATGCACCGAGGGCCTCATGTAAGTGTTCAATTTGTCTGGCTCGTTGTGCTGTGGATGGACTATAGTGTTGTTCTGATAAATGGATTTGGCGGGCTTGTATGTACTAGTATAATGAACGGGCTGTTGTTGTTGTGATGATTGTTGCTGTGATGGCTCTTCAGGATGACGCATATAGGCTGGGCTGATTCTTGATGCATGCTGGTGGTTGTGGTAGTATTCATCGTCCCCTCCTTTTCCCATGTAATAGCTGTTGCTATGGTGATGGTGGTGCATTGGTCTGGATGGCGGCTGCTGCTGCATCGGATGAGTGCTTGTGCTTCCTGCTGCCCCCACAACAGAAGTCGAAGAGGTGGAGGAGGAGGTTTGTGGAGGCACTGGCGAGGATGGATTTGGGGCTGTGGTGGTGGTCGTAGTCGTAGTCGTGGATGAGCCAAACATGTACGGGTTATTAGTCTCTAGCATAACAAGTTTCAGGCTATAATGATACAAAAGAATTGGGTTTTGGAAAGAGAGACACACACAAAGTGAAAAGGACATGAACCAGAGAAAATTGTTCGGTGCAAGCAGGGGAGGAGAATAAAAAAATGTGAGTTGATGGAGCAACACAAGCCACTATAGATACATCAAAATTGCTTTATTTTATGAAAAAAGAAGTATACATGGCAGGCATTATCGAACAGGTCTATCAAGCACGCGTTAGTATAGGCCCATGTGGAGCAAGATCTCTGACTTACGTTGCGTCGATTTGTTTAATGTTGGGTAAAGCAAGCTTGATCTTGTTGCGGTAAGTGGCTCTATTTTTGAGATGCATTGGGTTGCCTTCCAAATAAACGGTTTGCAACGTCTTGATAGGCCCCAATTCCTTCTCAACTTGGTCATACACATCATTGTCGAATCTGTTGTTGTTTGCCCAGAACTCCTCCAGGTTGGGTAAATGCGATAAGTTTTCGATAGTTACAAGCAGATTGTTGGCAACGTCCAGTGTGTTCAATTTGAGCTATGGTGTTGAATGCGATTAGTCCTGCTCATCAATGCCGCCAATGGTAATCTTACATTGTTCTCCAAGCCCTCCAGCTTTTCAATGGCGTTATGGCTCATGTACAGTTCCTCCAGGTTGTGCAGCTCTTCCAGTCCCTCAATCTTGGTTAATCGATTGCTTTGGATGCTCAACGACTTCAGGTTTTTCAAGGCTCCCAAATTCTACCACATATCAACGGCATCAATGTCATGTCATTTCTCCTCCTCTGCTACTACTCCTACGTTACCTCCAATTTTGTAATCTTGTTCTTGCCCAGCCATAACTGTGTTAAATTGACAAGATGATCCAGGTTTTCAATCTTTCTGATACGATTAGCACCGAGCTCAAGGTTGGTAATGTTGACCAGTGTGTCTAAATTCTCGATTCTGGAGATTTTGTTGCTGACAAAGTACAGGTTTTCCAGTTCAGTGAGCTGGTCAATGTTCTTGATATGCTTGATCTTGTTGAAAGAGAGATCTAAATTGCTAATCACCCAGTGTAAGTGCACACACGATAAAAAAAAATCATGCTACGTAACTTCAACTTACTGTAATTGGACTAGGTTGTTCAAGCCTCGCATATGGGAAATCTTGTTGTCATATAAATCCAGTTCATTCAATTGATTCAAAGAATCGAGACCTTCGATATCAATGATAAAGTTTTGACGCAGGCAGATGGACTACATGACAGGAACGCAGGACAAGTCAGAGACCTCTCCTGGAAGCAGTTTCTCCATGTGCAAGCCTTACCTTGAGTTGTTTGAATCTTTCTAATCCCAAGTTTGGGATACTGCTCACTCTCATATGGATACAGTCAATTTCCTATACATGGCATGTCTTATTTGAGTACGCTAGCACTCCACTTGATTTGCATTGTTGTAGCCTTACCTCTGCATCATCAGGATATTCATCCAAAAGCCCTTGATTATGCAATGCAAAAAGCATGAATATATACGCATTGCCTCCTGCTATCTACTACCACATTACCTTCTTCGTTGTTTTCTTCGTGTTCTTCATCGACATCAGACTCTTCGGCCTCGCTTTCAGCAATGTTGGTGTTGACTACAACCTCTCTATGAGGTTGTTGAGGTATATCGTCATTGGTTTCTTGGATAACAGCCATAGTAAATGATGAGCTTTTTTTTTTATCTTGCTGAGCACAATACAAGAAAGAAAGAGGTTCTCGAGCCTTCTCTCTCTCGTTTTTACTACTCCACTCGCTTTGGTTGTGACGTTTTGCAGCCATAAAATCATAGCGAAAATTGCTTGCGCGGTTCGCCAAGTTGGGTTCGTATATATCGAAAATCATGCAACATTTAGGTTACAGGATCTCTAATGCAATGTCCCTGGAGCAGCAAATTCTTGCTTTGTATCATGAAAAACCTGAGCAGTTCCATACCAGTATATAGAGACAAATGTCCCTTTTTGACTATTCTCGATTGGATTTTTGAGAGTAACACATCCAGTATTGGCATTTGCGGGCGCATGAACCATTGCTTACATGTTTCTAGTAGTGATTGTTCACTGCCATCTCTCTTGAAGGACGAATATTAGTCTAGAGATATCTTGTTGACAAGATCAATGAGAAAGTATGACTTGATTAATGCTGTCTTGATGGTTCTAAAAGTATACTGTAGGAAACATCAAGAAAGTATTGAGCCTAATAATGAAGGCAAGACCCGACATGTCATCGTTGAATCTTGACATCAGTTGCTTGGAGAAAGAATCCTCCTAACTAGTATTTACACTGAGAAATGTCGTCTTTTTGTCGGGATCGGATCGCCCAGCTTACGAGAAATGTAAGGATTTGTTGGTAGAAAGCGACTAGAATTGGCAATTCGAAGAAAGTTTTTGGGAAGAGGTATATGATAGACCAAACCTCTAAGACAACGCCAGAGGTGATTGAGCGTAGAGAAATCAATTAGACCTGTACAGTGTCTTTTTTTATTAGCTGAAGCTAGAGCAAAACACAGCCTGTACTGGGTTTGAATTTCAGAACTATCACTGGCCGTCTGAACGGTGAATTTGGACATTTCAAAACCTTTCAGTGGCAATTACTCTAAATGTTACTATATAAGCAACAGGTTTTTCTTAACACTTGTACATGCAGAATTGAACAAGGTATCCGATGGTACCAATTTCAAAGCGATAGCTCTAGTATGCCTGGCTTAATTTCCAAAAAACGCAAAACACGTTTTTTGGGAAAAAGTCTACAAGCCGACTAGTAAACTGGCCAAAAGACGGTTGCACACGATGCTTTGCATTGCTACGGTTGATTTGAGCTTAGGAACACCATAGTAGAAAACTTCATTTTCGAGGTGAAAACCTCCATTTTTTGAAATCGTCAAATTTTCCTGTACAAGTTACAAGGCCAAAATGCTCGAAAATCGATGATCAAATCATTCCCCAAAATATCGCTGAAAAGCAATCCATAACCTAATGCGAGGTCGTAGAACACGATTGCACATCTTGCGAGGCCGAGATTGTGCTTTGTTGGTAAGATACAAGCGTTTTGAAGTCGTGTTTTTGCAGTGGTAAATACATTTGAAGGCTATTCACTCAATTATGCGCTTTTAAACGACTGATCTGATGGTCTGTGGTTGTTCATTTAGCAGAACAGCGTGGCATTGAATCCTTGGCTCATCAAAAAGACGTAGATCTCTACCATATTATGCAAATTTGTGAATCTACTCTTATACTCTACATATAAACCAAGTAAAAAGAAATACCCCAGAGGGCTAATAGTGGCATTTTATTGAAACGTCAATGGTGGCACATCACACGTTTGTTGCAAGATCAGCAACACGCATACAGACACATTCGCAAACATGTCAAAAACCGAATAAGCTTTCCAGAAAGAGCAAAATGCACAGCTTGTCATTAGGAAGCTCCTCTTTAACACAAATCTTACATAACCCCTTTCAAGCTTATTACACTGATTTCGAGGACCCTTTCTTCTTCATGAAATAGTTTAAAATGATATCATTCAATCACAAACTTTCAATGGAACACAAAGATGCCGTTTGTGTGATTGTGTTGTAACTGCTCAATGAGATCATAGAGGATCATGTATGACTAGAGAGCCGACACCTCATCCCCCCCGTACGCACACTAAATCAGATGTTTCCAAATATCAGGATCTGCAGTTTGTTTTGATTATTCACCGCGTCAAGTATACGCTCATCTTGGTGTATCGGCTTTGGATGCTGGAATACATGCATTATATAGCAGGCGCGGATTACTTACGAATAGTAAACACACAGATTAACAATGGATACAAGATGTCCTATCTCATTTAACAGATTTCGTGATGATAATGACGGAATAATGGCTGAAAAAGGGGAGCAAGAACGATTTTTTTTTCATGGGTGTTTTAATCAAAAAAAGAAATCTCCCTCTCTCCCCTTCCCATTCCATATATATGCACATTGCAATGTATAATATAAGCATTCAAAGGCAGATAAACTTGGCCTATACAATGTACAATGTGGTAACTGGAAGGCTCCAGAGAGAGAAAGAGAGAGATGCTTTTGCAAGGTGAGATTTCCCTCCAAATCACCAGGAAGAAAAGATTGCACAACCAAATGTAACCATATGACTAAACAGACTGATTGAACACAAAGAATTGAAACAAGACATGCTGCTTAATCATGGTTTCCTTGAGTTTCTCTTTTTTTCTCCTTGTGCGGGGATTACCACTGAGTTCGATCATGATACGGATTAGCATGAATCCAATTTCATCAGCTATATCATCCCATTGCAAAAGCAGATGCCGAGAGATGTACATGGAAGAAGTGCCAAATCAAAAGAAAATCCTTGAATCTCATAGGTAGAGACTCTTGGAAATATAATATCCTGCATCCCAAGGAGCAGCAACCCAAGACCCCCCAAGAAACCCACATTTGAGGTGATACCCAATGACGACGTCAGTTAAACGAGATGAGAAATTGCACCAATCAATCATATCGGTCAATGCCGCAGCCTACTAGTTCTTTCTATCGTGATTTCTTGTGAATATAAATATGCGTAGTTTTTCATCTCTTTCGTTTCTTTTCTCTTCTTCTCTTTAGTTTATATTTTTTTTACAACAAAATCAATATGCAAATCTTTGTTAAAACCCTCACTGGTAAGACCATCACTCTCGAAGTCGAGTCCTCAGACTCTATTGAGAACGTCAAGCAAAAGATCCAAGACAAAGAAGGTATCCCACCAGACCAACAACGTCTTATCTTTGCTGGTAAGCAGCTGGAAGACGGCCGCTCTTTATCCGACTACAACATCCAAAAGGAATCCACTCTTCACTTGGTGCTCCGTCTCCGTGGTGGTATGCAAATCTTTGTCAAGACCCTCACTGGCAAGACCATTACCTTGGAGGTTGAGTCCTCTGACTCCATTGAGAACGTAAAGCAAAAGATTCAAGACAAGGAGGGTATCCCACCAGACCAACAACGTCTCATCTTTGCTGGTAAGCAACTGGAAGATGGCCGCTCTCTCTCTGATTACAACATCCAAAAGGAGTCCACTCTCCACTTGGTGCTCCGTCTTCGTGGTGGTATGCAAATCTTCGTCAAGACCCTTACTGGTAAAACTATCACTCTTGAGGTTGAATCATCCGATTCTATTGAGAACGTAAAGCAAAAGATCCAAGACAAGGAAGGTATTCCCCCAGACCAACAACGTCTTATCTTTGCTGGTAAGCAATTGGAGGATGGCCGCTCTCTCTCTGACTACAACATTCAAAAGGAGTCTACTCTCCACTTGGTGCTCCGTCTTCGTGGTGGTATGCAAATCTTCGTCAAGACTCTCACTGGTAAGACTATCACATTGGAGGTCGAGTCTTCCGATTCCATTGAGAATGTCAAGCAAAAGATTCAAGACAAGGAAGGTATCCCACCAGACCAACAACGTCTCATTTTCGCTGGTAAACAATTAGAGGATGGTCGTTCCCTCTCTGACTACAACATTCAAAAGGAATCTACTCTTCACTTGGTCCTTCGTCTCCGTGGTGGTATGCAAATCTTTGTCAAAACTCTGACTGGTAAGACCATTACCTTGGAAGTGGAATCATCCGATTCCATTGAGAATGTCAAGCAAAAGATCCAAGATAAGGAAGGTATTCCCCCAGACCAACAACGTCTCATTTTCGCTGGCAAGCAACTCGAAGATGGTCGCTCTCTTTCTGATTATAACATTCAAAAGGAATCCACCCTCCACTTGGTCCTTCGTCTCCGTGGTGGTCAATAAATCATGAATCCACCCCTTTTCTCTACTGAAAAATAATCATTTTCTTTTGCTTACACACACATTAAACAACAAGGAAATTTATTTGTTATAATCAAAATCATTCTTCTCTTTCCCCTTTATTTTTATCAAATGATCGAAATAAAATCCATTCATTGAATCATAAATTTTCCTTCTTGAATCGCGATAAATGCGGATCGTGTGTGTTTATCTGCTACGCGAGTTGGATTAGTAATTTGCCGTAGTAGTGAAATATATGGTTCCATTGGCAACTGGCACTATTATTCGCCGGTTCTCGACCACTTGTTGATTTGTAATAGGTTTACCAAAATTAGTTAATTGGCAACATTAGTAGTTTCATGTATCCTTTTAAAGCCTCATTGTTATTGATGCCAAGTTTTGTCACATGATGTCCAGGTGTTCCATTTGAGAGGTGGATTGAATTGGCTGATAGATGCTCAAAGGGTATATTATATCTGCTCAGCACTCTGATTGATGTCCTGGATGATCTTGATCCAGCAGCATTGGCTTATAGACTCATGTGTTGACGAGTGATGTGGAACCAGCTGTGATATAGGCTTACACTTGGCGCTTTTCCTCTAATCACTGCCTATGGCAACAATTCAAGTACTAACAGACATCATAGGCGGCTATACTGTAGCACTCGATACGATGGCCTCTCATCCAAGTATTGAATTCGGCTTGTCCTGACATTATACATACCAAAGTGTCTCTTTCCTACGCTTAAGGCACCTATTTTTCTTTGAAAATTGCTTTTGGTCCTCAAATATCCCCCATGAGCGATCTGTAAACTCTTGATCTGACTCTCCTACGATGCCCTACATCTGTATCAACGAAATCAATTCATTCACGGGCAGAGAACATACATTTACTACCTCTTGGCATCCAAGAACATAGAAAATATAGCCAAAATTGGGCGCATTTGAGTCATGATTTCTTGCGTTAGAAGCTGTTTTGGACCTCCAGAATTGCACCGAATAATTGCTCTTGACTACCAGTAACTTGCTGGACCATTCACTCGATTTTTTTGGGGATCATCAAAAATTGGCCCAAAAGCCATCAGCATTGAATTACAAATTGAGAATGACTGGAGATCGACCTACACTACTCTACATTGCTCTGCTTGCTTGGAATCAACGAAAATACACTCCCATATAAACAACAATCACAGACAATTCTATGCTTTTTATTTATTTTACATTAATGAGGTTATTGTTGCAATCGAGGCGATCATGATGTTTTTAGTACTATTGATTTTTTGTGTGTGTGTGTTGGTAGCAAATGTAATAGGAATAGAAGGTGTTGTGAGTTTTGTAATTACGAGAGTAGTTTTTCTTTTTTTTTTTTCTGTGTGCATTTTATAAACAGTGGTGGTGGGTGAAATATCATTTAATAAGGTGGATCGTCTCTGTGTCTCTTTGCTTGTCTTTGTCTAAACACATCGAAATCTGGTGGTCTGTTGGGACCCATACCTACGGCAGCAACACTCTGTGAATACGGATAGCTCCATGCATGTCGTTACTGAATGACTTACCTTTATGAGGTTGATAATCGTCGTCGTAATCATCTCTACCGCCTCTGCGCTTCATTGGCTTACCACCACGCATGGACATGTTTCCACCGCCACGTTTGTTGTATCCACCACGACCTCCACCTCGACCATAATTATGACCGCCACCACGACCAGAATCTCTATTTTGTAATGATTGCTGTTGATGCATGGGTGGTTTGTTGGGCCGTTGCGATGGTTGCTGTGGTTGTTGCGAAGGAGGTTGTTGCTGTTGAGGCGGTAAGGGTATGATAATGTTACGCAAAAGATCTACAAGTTCTCCAGGCTGAATCATGGGCCCATTGAACGTGTGTGCTGGAGGCAAGTTGGATACGAAATAAGCAACTGCATCAGGCAAAGCAGATGATGGTATGGAAGATGGTGCTGGGTTAACAAGGACATTGCCAGCAGGATTACTAGCAATGATGGGCACAGGAGGTGGTGCCATGACATTGGGACTATGCCAGCTGGGTTGTTGCTGTGGTGCGGGCTGTGGAGGAGGAGGTGCAATGGCTGATTGCTGTGGCAAAGGCTCGATTTTAACGGGTGCTGGCTCTGGAGCAGCCATAGGCACCACGGTTGTGATGATGGGTGACGCATTAGCAGGACGTGCAGCAGGCTTGTAGGATTGCCATTGATTGAGATCTGGACGAGGATATCTTTCAGGATGTACAGGCTCCAACAGTGGTCTCTTTTGACGATCCTTGCCATGGGGATGATGCTGTTGCTGCTGCTGTTGTTGTTGCTGCTGTTGCTGCTGTTGCTGTTGCTGTTGTTGCTGTTGTTGTATAGCGGCTGCGTCTTTACCAGGAGCACCGCCAGCAGCTGCGGCTGCCGCAGCATCGGCCAACAATTGATCGCGAGCAACCCAACCCAATTCGTGATCCTCGATGTTACGAACATCCAAATAGCTCTGTCGCTTCAAGAAGGACTCCATGGTGTTAACAGAAGGTGTTGCCATAGCCTCGATGCGTCTTTTTTCGACACTTTGAATCGATGCCAAATCGCCATACTTGTTCTCATAGTCGAGGAATTTGAGCCAAATGGGACCCGCCTTCTCTGCTGGCATGGTAGCCAGCGTTCTTTCGAATAAGGCACGCGTGTTGTTGTCGTCGTTCATCTCGATCAAAAAGTCCAAGTACTCGCACACAAAGTCAGGGTTGTCTGCAAACGACTTTTGGCCCAGACTAAAGACCTTGCCAGCAATCACAGCATCCTTTGAGTTGTGGTATTCCATCAAGGCATCCGAGACATAGACGTGGTAGGTGCAATTGGCGGCTTTACGGGCTCTTGAGAATAGGGCACGTGCGCTCTTGATACCGTCCGTGCGACGCGCAAAACGCATATAGTTGATCCAAACCAAAGAACCACCACGAGCAATCACATCCACTTGATCATTCAGCTTCTTTTCAATCGCATCCTGCTCCTTCTTGACATGCTTCTCGCGCGAGCGCAATTGCTCTCTGACTTCGCCGTCAATATCGTCCGACAAGTTCAGCGACGCTCTCTCTGCCTCGGCCTCTTCATGCAGTTTGTCAATCTGTTGCTTTGCAGTGGCCTTCAAGTCTTCAATGTTCTTGTCGAGCGTTGTAACGAGCTGATCGTAGGCTTGGCGCGCATCGTCCAATTGACGTCTGGATTCACACAACTCGGCGTACGAAAAGTTGAGCAAAAGGCTGGTGGGCATGATCTCGATGCCTTGCTTCAGAATCGACAGCGATTTCTCGGGCTTGTTGAGTTCTAGATAGTAACTGGCAAAGCTGTACCAAATTTCGGGGTAGAGTCGAAGCACGAGGAAGGCTTGCTGGTAAGTGTAGGCGACACGGTCCATGACAGCTGTGTCGTCTTCCAGTTGCAGAGGATCGCTCTTTTCCCATTGAATGTAATTCTTCCATAAATCCAGTTGGGCCAGTTCGTTGGCGGTCCACTTGGGAGGTAAGGACACGACGTTGGTATTGATGTTGTCGGTGAATAAGCGCATTTCTCTCAAGGCGGTACGAGCTGTCATGTAAGCAGATGATTTCTCGCCCAGGAATTTTTTGGCCTAGTGGATCACATTTCGTTAGGATCCCGGTCATCATGCCACATATACATATACCCTCAACTTACAGTCAGTCGATTCAGGTTGTTTTCCCATTGATCGTACTCTTTCCACAAATGCTCCACATTGTTCAAAGGAATGGTCACTGCCTTCTGATAGGCACGACGCATGGAATCCATCTTGCGCTGCTCTTCCCAAGTGTTTGATGTCTACATGTTTCCCATTAGCATCCCATCCAGCAAAGCAAAGCAGCTCGGTTGTTACCTCTGCAGACTTTAAAAAGTAAATGTAATCGGCCCAAATGGGTCCAGCGTCCTTGTCGATCCCGACATTGCTCAAGACATACTCGTAGGCTTTTTCAATGATGGCTCTTGCTTCAGGAGTGACAGAAGAGCCGCTTTCGCCAGAATTGATGCGACGAATGTAGCCAAGGTAAAACTTCCACAAATCGACGGATAATACAGTTTTGAGGCAACGGGTGAACAATGCTTCGACTTCGTTAAAGTTGGAGTATTTCAATTCGAGTTCGAGGTAAGCAAGCCAATGTTTTGGCTAATAATGGGACCATGTCAACACACATACACACACATACATGCTTGATTTTCTCCACACTTACCGACGTAGGAAACACATTTAAAAAACGCTCATACATGTCACGAATCACTTCCAAATCGCCCGTTTGTTGAGCCTCGTTGATGAGCCATGTCCAAGCTTCGATATCGTATTTGTTCTCCTTGACTCGAGATTCATAGCGCTCTTTTCTGATGGTGGCTTTTGTGCTCATGGTGGGCTGTGGGTGCTGAGGTGGCTCTAATTTCTGCTGCTGTTGGTGTAATGCTGCGACGGGAATTTGCCAGGAAGCGGGTGCGCTCAAGAAGGGAGGTGCATCATCCACAGCTGCTGGTGCTGGTGCTGGTGCTGCCTGAGCAGCAGTAGTATCGTCTTGATGAGTGACACCTTCCATGGGAGTGTATTCCTCAGTATCTTGGTTCTCTGCATTGGATGGTGCTGTGGCAAATGTGTCTACGCTTGTTTCCATGACATCCATAGGATCCTGATCTGCTGCTGGTGCGGTAATTGTGGG
The DNA here is from genome assembly GCA_010203745.1 of Mucor lusitanicus. Taxonomy (NCBI): domain Eukaryota; kingdom Fungi; phylum Mucoromycota; class Mucoromycetes; order Mucorales; family Mucoraceae; genus Mucor; species Mucor lusitanicus. The sequence goes on along the minus strand of JAAECE010000003.1, from coordinate 391,842 downwards.
TGCAGTTGGAGATGCTGAGGCTTCATTCAGCGCGTGTTTCGCAGCTTCGTCTTGCTCTTGGTCAGTAGGCATTGTAGTGACAACCTCCTCCTCCTCCTTCTTCTCTTCAGGATGAGATTCCTCCTTTCCATCTGTGATCTCTTCCTTATCTTTTTCCTCCTGTTCCTCTTTGGCAGCGGCATGGGCATCAGGAGCAGGAGTCGCTTCTTGCTGCTGTGGTTGTTGCTCTTCTGTGATGTCAGATGGTTGCTGCTGCTGCTCTTCGGTGGCATTGGCAGGAGGGTCCATGTTGGTGTCCTCAGCCGCTACATCAGGCACTTGTGATGGATAGCTCAAAGTGGCCTTCTCTTGGTGATCCGCGTCCATAGTTGCTCAAACCAAAAGAAAAGGTGAATGAGAAAAAATTTTGCAAGGAAAAAAAACAAAAAAAGTGATAATGAACCCAAGTTTAGCTTGGTTTGAATGAAGCAACAAATTTGGTGTATATTTTCTACATGAACTACATATGCTGACGTAAAAATCAAGCTTTGCTGTTTTATCAGAAATCATATACCTCAAATCACTCATTTCTGCATCACCATGGATACATGGCTTGTCAGATCAAACAGACCATAGCATCTGAAGCAGCAGCATCAGCAACTGGAGATGCTCCTTGGTTCTCATATACAAGGCAAAAGAGAAAGGAGATCCAAGGGGGAGACCCTTCTCTGGTCAAAGCACGCACAAGTCTGGAAGAAATAAAGTTGCTATGTATATCAAACTTGATTTCTAGCCATTTCAACAATAAAACTTCTTTTTCTTTGCTTTTGTCTCTCTTTCTTTCTTTCTCTTTTCTTTTTTTTTAAAGCAAAAAAACATGTATTCATTAGATTTTGCAGCGCAAGTGAGCCGGATATGTATGGATGAAATCCGAAGACGAGGTAAATCAAATGTCAAAAAGCGTCAAGCATTGGCGATCATGAAATGTAACCATGCTATTGTATATACACAATTAGGTTTACGAGAGCGCAAGATCTTACGCAAATCGGGTGAGTAGAGCGTCTTTATGCTTCTTAGTATGCCACACTCCCTACTATCCCCCGCCTTTTTCTTTTTGGAGGTTTCTGTAGAAGACTAGGGATCCTCATCCCTCAGTATTCTACTCGACACTTGCCCCCCTTTTGATGGATTGAAATCAGCGTCTTGGTTACTCCTGCTATACATGAGCCTTGATGTCTCTGCTCTCTCAATCAACATTGTTGGATGTGGGTGTGTACATGGAATCAACCATCTCACTGGTTTCTCTCTCTCCATCCCCCCCCCCTCACTTGCCCACTTTCTCCCTTTGCCTCCTATTATATGCTTTCGAGTATAACATTTAAGCTTCTCCTACTAACCACTCTTTTGTTTGCTCCAACTATTGCCTATAGTCCCCAACAGCGTCCTCTTATTGAAAGTATTTCGAAAGCAAAACTGCACAGCGGATGACCTCACCCACGTCAGTATCCACTCGGTTGCAACATTGATGCAGGATACTTTATGGTGCTGCCAGGAGAGAATTGTGCCCAAGAAAGTATGGCGAGTCATCAACTACGAGAGTAAGTACTAACATAGACAGACAATGACTCGAATTGCTCACATAATGTATAGCTTGCACGCTGGATGACCTGTCTCGCTTCATATCCAAGCGAGGCCAAAACTTACTGGTTGAAATCTTGGATTTTCTGGTGCAAGTGATGCGATACAAGGACGACAATCAAATGGATGCCTATCATCTGGGCGAAGCCATGGGCAAAGTGACGCTAGGACCTCCCGATTGCGATCCAATCATTGCAGAGAAAGCAGGCCATTTCTTGACGCGCATGATTATCGAGCATTCTAAAACGATCCATGGAGAGAAGAAGCGACTTTTATTCAGGGTCGATTCAGGATTCGCTTGGCCATCCTCCGCCGCCATCACCGCAAAGAGACTTCCCATGTCCAAGTCTGAGGCTGCTCGTGCCAAGGCCAAGTCTTACAACCGCCTCATCACCAAGATCCACAAGCGCAACTATGATTGGGTGTCCAACGCCAATGTCGCCCTCTATGCCATGTTGGAAAACGACTATGAGCCAGAGCCCGCCGACTCATTTGCAGAGCCTTACCTGTCCATCTTCTCAAAGCACCTGGACCCCTCCCACGCTATTCAATCGCCTGTCCTGTTTCGTTTGGTGACTGAAGCCAGTAAGGCCATTGAGCCTATTCCTGAAGATCCATTTGCTGATTCCTATCTATTTGGAGGAGGAAGAAAGTCGATCCATCACAAGGCGCGTCCCATTGAAGCGCAGATTAGCGTTGCCTTTGATGATTTCATGCCGTTGCTACGAAACAACATTGCCTCCAATTACTATGACGGTCATACTGCCACTCAGATCCATCACACTGAAAAGGGCAATCATGGGGCCGCCGCCGCCAACAGCAAATCACACATGAAGATCATCAATTCGTCCTTATCTCATATGAAGCTCAATCTCAGAAAGCCTAAATCGCAAGGCATGCACCACAATCAACACGACTATATCCCAGAAGAGTCTTCTCAGCAGCATCCTTACCCACATGAACCCGTGCATCCCATGCCTCCTTTGCCAGCATCTGCCACCAATACCAGCAGCACCATCATGGACAATAGCAGTGACACGTATACTCACAGCAACAAAACGCTCTACTCGGCAGAGGACTACAATAGCAGCAGCAGCAACAACAATCACCCCCTCAACAAGGGAAAGCAGAACCAAGTCAAGAGTATGATGAAGCGAGTGATCAAGATGGGAACCATCGTGCCAATCAAGAAGACATCACAAACATCCATTTATTAAAGCAGCATCAAATGAAAAAAAAGGCTATACTACAGCACACACACACACACCTCCCCCAATCGTTCTCGCAATCACTATATTTGAAGCATCCGAGTAGTTAGTAGATACTCTCACACAATCACACATTTCATTACTTGCCTTTATTTACTATTTACTATCGACAACAAGTATCACTATTAATTTTACTCCCTAATTTCGTTTCTTTCTTTTTTTTTTTTCTTTTTTTTCTTTTTTGTACTGTAAAACGAAGTAGATGCGTTCTACTCATTATTATTAATCATCAAATAAACAATCTCTACATTGTCATCATCGGTCGGTTGCGCTTTGCCGTCATTGGTTTTTGTGAAGGCTGCTGGATATCAATCCTGCCTGTAGAACATTGGAAATGTGATGGGAGGTGCTTCGCTCATTTAAATAGAATGCTAGTAGCTCTTATTGTGTACGCCCTTGTCATGAACATGTATAGCAATACATGACAGATGATATATATGTATTTTCATGAACATAAAGCACCATACACCACCTTACATATGATGGCTGTGGTGGTGGTGGTGCCTGGCCATATTCGACTCCGAAGATTCATGCGATCGTCTGCTTTGCTAATCAACAATAACAAAAACAACGAAGGCAGGATAGAGGAGCATGGGCTCTTTAGACATATCTACATGATCGGTACAAACTTTCTGCTGAGTGAAAAGAGGTCAACTTGTAACAGACCATACCAACCGTACAAATGGTACGCACAGACCTTTGTCTATTCTACTGCTACTTTCCTCATTTTAGACATTTCTTGGTCAGTAACTGATTTACTGCTTGAAACAAGAAAATGTACCCATGTAATTTTCTTGTTTATCATGCATTACACAATCATATATCCAAGAATTTCAAGAGCCAGAGCAAGGGTACATGTATAATTTTGAATGACCATCTTCTTTTCTGCTCATTTATAGGGGTGATTTAAGAACGCATTGTGCGACATTGACCTTTTATATATCTCGTTCAGAACAAGCCGAATTCTCCTGATTTGACTTTTGCCGATGAACCTAATTGCTGTGTGTCTCGCGCGCTCGTTGCCCCTGTTTTGCTACTTTGGCTCTTCATATGACATTTTGATTAAAATAGCTACTATCGTTTCTGTTACTGAAATAGATTTACAGCCTAATCCACACACAACATCAGAATCAAAATGTAAAGTACTCTATAAAGGTAGCTGATGATCCGATGACTTGTAATCGTATGAACGAGAATGTCAAATTGCTGCTGTAATAGAAGATGATAATCATTCCTCAAGTAGCACATGAGCTAAAATAGAATCCCATTGAGAAAAGTGCGTGTAACTTGCTGGATAATGATTAGTAAAGCAAAGCCAGAAAGCATGGCGGCTCGGAAATAGAGGTATTAAGGAGCATTTGAGAAAATGTTTAAAAGGATTTACATCAAATATACAGACAATAACAAGTTTTTTTTCAAGGAGCAGCATCCCATCTTGCAAAAAAGAAAAAGCGCTTCGGATTTAACAAGTAAAATATTTAGTATCATCGTGTGTTTGTGACCCAAGAGAAGCATTTTCCCACCTAACTCTGATCATTCGTTTGTCAGACATACATGGATATGGAATGGTATACATTGTGCGACTTGTAATCACATTTTGTTCCATTTGTCCTGTCTCTGAAAGGACATGGGCCATCAACTTTATATGCAAGAGATGATTGAGATGAATCGGCCCAGTGCGTAAATGACTCGAGTTATTACAAGTACAACCAAGGCTATTGATAGCACTTTATCATTTGACATGTAATACGTCGACTATCAAGAAAGCTGAGTCGAGCCTATAGTTCCACTACTGACAGTTAAAATTGATGGCCAGTGTGTGTGTGTCAATAAAGAATGATCGGGAGCCATGGTTACCTAGTGTCTGTTGAAATCTGTTGATTCTGATATATTTGAAATCTTAAATCATCTGTCTTGTCATTTTGTTTGTATGCAGTAAATTTTATTTATATCATTATCATCATTATCATCATCATACATCATAGTTATATATATTTATATAACGAAATCATAGGAGAAGGCGAAAAACGAGGGCGATAGATGGTAGTAGAGCAAGGGAGAGCTTTGAAAAGAGGGGAATTACATAATAAAAGAAAATATACACATAATGAAAAAGATTACAAAGGAGAAATATACAGAAAAAAAAAAAGATAAAGGGGGGGGGGATAATATATAATAGATAATACGAATACTAGTAGTAATAATAAGAATAAGGTAATAAGAAGGATATAATATAAAGTGAGGATATAATATGAGGGGGGTAAAATATGATATAAGCTTTTTTTTTTTGGGTGTAGCAATCAGAGAAACAGGCTTATCGCATCGATAGTTGATGGTAGTGATCATTGGCATCAATCAGTCTTGTTCTGCGGAATCTACTGGGATGCTCTTGTTGCTCATGCTCAGGGTAATAAGGGGGATGGTGATATTGTCGCTGTTCATGATGATGGTGCATGGATGGTGGGTGCTGATGATGATGGTGGTGGTGGTGGTGGTGGTGAAGAGGAGGAGGAGAAGGATGTTCCATTGTAGGGCTGGCAAAGTCTCTTTGATAAGTGTAAAAGTCATGTCTGCGACGTCTTGGAGGCTCACTGAAGGCACTTGCCGCTGCTGCTGGTGAATGATGTTGTTGATGATGATGCTGATTGACGAGTTCTGGGTATGCCATCATTTGAGCGGTCAAGTTTTCAGATTCCAACATGGGCTGTAAGATACGGCGTCTTGCATTGATAAACCAGTTGCTGATTTGGTTGACAGTAAGACCAGTATGGCGAGCCAGATCAGCCTTTTCTTTTTCAGCAGGATAAGGATGTTTCTTGTGTTGGATGAGCCATTTGCGAAGGAATTCAGTTACTTCCTTGGGAAGATTGCCTCTGCGTCTTTTTACAGTACTGGCATCGCTTTTGGTATTTGTAGATGAAGTATTGGCGTTGGCAGCGTTCGAGGAGGAGGAGGTAGATGTTGGGCTCATGATAGGTGAAGTGGCTATAGTACAAGAAGTTGATTTGGATTTGGATTTCTTTCTGCTCATCATTGGATAGTACTTTTCCTCTTCAATGGAAGTGTAGTAGTTGTGAGCAGCAGTGGTGGTGGTAGTAGTAGCAGCAGTCGTTTTGATGGTAGGGACATCCATCATTCTTGATGGGTAGGAAGCAGGATGTTCAATAGTAGCAATGCTGTCACCGGAGCTTGAGCTTGATGAGCTAATGTTGGATGTAGTGCTTGTACTTGGGGAAACTTTAATGTCTTTATCCAAGTAATCTATGTAGATGTGAGTTAGTTTCATTCTGAGTTGTGTGTGTGTGCGTGTGCGTGTGTGCACTGATTTCTCTGTGCTACATTGTACACACACACAAAAGAGAATAGTTACCTGCTTCAAATTCCACTAAGCCAGTCGAAGAACCATTGGATTTTTCATTCCAGAATTGTGCATTGTGTTCCAACATCTCATTGGTCTTTTCACGATGGCGATCTATGGCTGTGCGGTCATGATGTTTGTTGGCATTCAGTTTCATCTCGAGCTGCTCTGAAGGGCTGTCATGATAGATGATCAAAGGACAAAACTGTCTGATGCGATGTTGTGGTTGTGGCGAAGAAGAAGAAAAGGACATTGCTGCGGTTTCAGAGTACTGTCATGAGTGGTTAGTAACATGTAGCCTTCGATACATGCGTATGCTGTATGTACCTTTGCAAGTGAGCTTGTCATTTTGAGAGATGATAAGAAGAAGAGGAAGGAAAAAGAGAAGAAGAAGCAGAAGAAAGATGTCTATTTTCTCGACATCAAAATGCAAAAAGCGATTTATTTATACGCTTTTGTATGCTTGCACCTGATAGATCTTTGACTTGCAAAGAGAGTGGTACAATCAATTAGGTTTATATCAAGTACATGAAGGGAATCTCGCCCGACCTCAATTTCAAGGAGGTGCTTGAATAACTTGGTTGGTCAAAAATGGGGGTCTAATGTAAAAGTATGTATCAGCAACTGATGTTACTCAAACAGATTGAGACAGATGATTCAATTATATATTTAGAGAGAGAAAGAGAGTATCACTCTATTACACTTGTTTAGCCTTAATTGAAGTTTGTGCACTGGTATCTATGCGATTTTTTACTTGCCAAAAATAACTCTTTCTTGTCGCAAAAGAAAGGGAGTGATTTGTATTGACAACATAAGAAAAAGTTGGCTGTGAGCAGCAGAGATTTAAATGTTTCATCCCTAGTTCATAGAGAAGAAGGGGGGTTGTTCTCTCTACTACTACTACTATCACAGCATGTTGCCACTGATCTCAAATTAAGGTGGCTGCATTTTGCCCGAAATTTTATGGTTAAATTTGATTCTAATTTAGATCAAACATCTTGCTACTGCATATCAAATACACACACATTACATGTATTTGAATATAAACTTGAAATCTATAAAGTCCATGATCGGCTGACGTTCTATCTTGAATGACAAACTCGGCTTGGTATCCCGGGAAGAAGGGAAAAAAGTGCTTCTTTTTCTTTCCAAGTGCGTAGGTCAAGTCGAGTCAAAATTACATGGCTAATAAATTTAGTAATTAAAAAAGCACGGACCAGCTGATTACTTTCAAATATGTATGTAATGTGTGTGTGTGTGTGTGTCCTTGTGTTTGTACCTGGACGAATAATTATATATTGGCACTATTTGCAATTACTGTTTCAAAGCTGAAATGCATCTATAAATCAGAAACATACATCTATGCACGGTATTGCGAAAAAAAAAAAGATAAATCATATCAAGAAGATCAAATGTAGTAGATTAGGAAACTATGCTCCAATGTGACCCATGGCTTGATGACACAATGACAAACAAATTGAAACCCATCATCATCATCAAACCAAGTACAATACAACTAGATGAGGGAACTAACCTTCCCTTTTTCTTTGGATCGATATTGCATAGCCCTACCCCTTAAAAAACAAACATCTTTGCCAGTTTGTACACAACGTCTCCGCAAACATCAAGGGACACTTCTTTTTCTCAAGTTTAAATTCAATAGCACAAAAGGAGGAGAGAGATAGAGAGCGTATAAGGAAACCAGGGGGGTTACATTTCCATGACGAGAAGAAAGATGATTTTGGACGGGGTATGGCGGGAGTGTATTGTACATTTAGCATGGTAATCGATTACATCTGATGTGTATATACACAGACATGTAGTGTTGGGCCTTCCAGGCGGGATTTCTCTGGTTGACCATAATCAACCACGTCCAAGAAGAGACTCGTTGATACAATGGGATGTTACACTTTTGACACTAGAAAGTAGATGTGTGATGTAGTCCATTCTCACTGGCTGAATAGATTGACAAACCATCAGTTTTTTTTTTTGTAACATTGAGGCTTCATTGCAAACATTCAGTTGAATGTATACATCTTTTGGGTTTGTTTATTTGTTTGAGTGTAGAAATCGTACATTTAGTTGTTTGCATGAATTATGATCAGAAATGATGACTTGCTTGTACATAAACCGCCTACTTGATGTATTATGAATAAAATAAAATATCACCTGCTTTTTATTTTTCCTTCTCCCCCATCATTGCACATCAACAACCTTCCATTAATAGAAAATAGGATACCTACTATGTATGTATGAAATGTACAATGGGCGGGCAACTCAGATGCTTCTTACAAAAAACAAGATGCATTTAGAATGCATAATAAACACGTTCAAGTATTTTAAAAAAGGATAACAACAGATCATCCCAAATGCAAAACAGAAAGGGCCACGTGCGATTCTTTGCGTGAAAATAGTAGTAAAAGATGCTTTGCATCTAGAACAAGATTTACATCCAACGCACACACACACAAAAAAAAAAAAAGTTGTTTACATCCCATCACTTGATCTCATCCCCCTCTTTCTTTTCGCTTTTTCTATTATCATTTAATGTCAATAAATCCCCTTTTCATATACGAGTCTTATTTCACTTCCCTTTTCAACCACATGACATTTTGTGTACTTTTTTTTTTTAGGAGGGGACCTGAGTCAACCTGTAGGTCATCCTTCATCCTTCTACTATTTAGCTCTGATTAAACTTCAACCGGCTTAACACAAGAAAAAAAAACTTGATGGGCGTTTGTCAATCAAACAACATGACTTATTTTAGGCTTGATTAAAAGGTGATACATTTTGTCTTGCTTTCCGGCCTTCCAATTAGCTACTCTGCTCATTTTCTCACTTGATCTCCTGTTCCTGGTTGCTATGGAGACCATATCTGATCTGGTTCCTGGTTGCTAGGGAACGTTGAAACTCCGGATCCATCTGCATGGATGTGCTCAATTGTTGAGTAATGTACAATGCTTGTTTGTGTATGCTGGTTGCTCATCATTTTCGCAAAGAACATTGGATTGTTTTCTTCTCTCTCGTCTGAATAAGCTTTATAAATACAGAACAAAAACCTTATTTTCTTCTTACAGATATACAGTATACTAGATGATTTTGGATTACAGTTTGCTTTATTGATTACATGATGTGAAAGGTATAAGAGAGGAGAGCATCTGTTCCTTTTTGTATGATAGTGATACAAGCATCAATTTCCTTTTTAAAAACACATGAAGGATGACTTTTTCGATAATAGTTCCTCCAACTGCTTTTCTAGCTTCTTTCGAGCACGTTCAGATTGTTCATACTTTTTCTTTTCTTCGGCCAACTTGTCCTGCAAATCCAACATCTCTTGTCGACTTGGTAGGTCTTTGACTTGTTGACGATATGTCTCTAATTCTTGTTGCAGCTCTTTGGTAGAAGAAGAGGGGCCTTGTTGTTGTGAAATGGCTCCCGATCCGTCAATATTGTCATTATTATTATCAGATGATTTAGCTTGTGTCGCTCTACTTGCTTCCGTCGCTGCCGCTGTTGCCGCTCGTGCCATCTCTTGCTCCACCTGTTTGGCTTTAGCTTCTGCCTCCGCCTTGGCTTGATTTGCTTGCTGTATGGACATAGCAGACCGGTTTCTTTCTTCCATGACAGTATCCATCAGTTGATGTTGATCATTCAAATCGTACAATTGCAATAGCTGATGCACGAGCTCTTCACTGAACTGCAAGTCTTCAATTTCATGTGTCATTCTGTTGATTTCTTTCTCCAGCTCTGATGACAAAAGAGTGTATTCCGAGTTTTCTTCCCGTAGTTGCTGCATTTGATCTTCCTTTTTAGAATAATTTGTACGTAAAATCTCAAGTTCCTGAGTCAGTTTCTTGATTGTTGTTGTGCTAGTGCTTTGATCGTTGTTTGTATCCATCAGCTGTTCTCCTTCTCCTTGTTCTGGCTGCTGCTTTGGCTGCAAGATGTGTTTATTGTCATCAACATGATTATTTGTTGCATTCAAAGATGCCAACTGCGGTGATAACTCATCATTTGCGTCATGTGTCTTGGTCGTACCACTACTGGCTAATAATTCCTGCTTTTGTCTTTCAAGTGCTGCTTCTACGGTGTCTGACATTTCTTTCTGATGTTGTGCTGCTAGCTCAGCCAACAATTCTTGGTGCTTGGCATTCAATGATGATTCGAGTGTGGCTAATTTGGACACGAGGTCCTTGTTCTTTGCGATTTCACTATCAAGTTGAGCCTGTAAAGCAGATACTTGGTTCTTGAGAGGTGTTGTGTGTGTGGTTTGCGCCGTTACCAGTTGTGATTCCAAGAGAGCAATCTTTTGAGATACACGATCGCTGTTGCTGCTTTTAGGAATAGGTACCATCTCTGGTTGCTGCTGCGGAAGTGGTGATGTGGGAGATGCTGGTGGTGGTATATTCACTAATTTGGATTGCAACGCAAACAGCTCGTCTTTTGAAGCCTGCTGCTGCTCTTTGAGCGTGATAGACAGTTGTGCGTTTTCTGATTTATACTGATCCAATTCTGTTTGCAGGCGGTTGACGAGTTGGATTTGCTGATTCAAAAGCTGCTCGTGCTCAGATTGAACGAGTGATAGTTTGTCACCATGAGACTTCTTTAACTCTTCCAGGGCTTGCAATGAATGTGCTTGCTCTTTCAAGACAGCAGATAGCGTCTCATTCTCGCCCTTGTGAATATCAAGTTGTGCTTGTATTTGCTGTATCATATCGCGTCCATGCTGAATCTCCTGATCTAAGGCATGTTTGTGCTGTTCATTGATGGTGTTGAGTTGGTCTTGGTGCTCCTTCTTTAACGCTTGCATGGCCTCTAGCGCCGCAGAAGATGCCTGCTCCTCCTGTTCTTTCAAAATTGCAGCCAGTCGAAGATTTTCAGCTTTTTGGGCATCCAATTCAGTCTGTGCTTGTTGTAATAGACTTTGTCCATGATTCACTTTATCATCAAGGTGTTGTTCGTGTTGCGCATTCACATCTCTCAGCTGGCCTGCGTGTGTCGTCTTCAATGCCTCTAATTCAGCTTGCAATGCGCTGACTTGCTTCTCCAAATCGCCGGCTAAATGCTGATGCTGCATCTTTATATCACTGACATTGCTGGCATGTGTCTCCAAAATGCCTTGCTGCGATAGTTGCAATGTCTCCAACTCGGCTTGTAGCTGCTCAATCTGCTTGTGTGCAGCGTCAGCATGCTCCTGCTTCACTTCTCGCAATCGTTGACTATGACTTGATAAGATCTCCTCATGCAAATCCTTTGACGCCTCTAATTCACTCTCCAATTCCGAGATTTGCTCCTCCAACTCACGCGTAGCGCTTTCAAAATTCTTGGACAGCTCCATCACCTCCTCGTCATGATCCGCTAGTAATCGTTCCTGCACTGTTTTGCTCTCCTCCAGTTCTTGCTCTACTTCTGAGATACGGTCCAGTAGCTGTTGTGAAGCCTTTTCAAAGTTTTCTGTCAATTCTGCTATTTCAGCATCATGCTTCTCGGTCAAATGTTGATGTTCTGCCTTAGAAGCATCGAGTTGTTGCTGCAATGAAGCGACCTGAGACTTGAGTTCGTTGCTGGCGCTGTCGAATTGCTGTGTGAGTTGCAGGATATGCGCATTGTGAGATTCCAGCATCTTTTCTTGCTCCAAATAATTGCTATTCTGAGCACTTTCGGCTTGATCCTTGAGTTCCTGCTCCAATGTCAACAGTCTCTGTAGTGCATTGTCCTTGTCAAGGGTTGTCTCCTTGAGAAGTGCGTTGATTTCATTGATCTTGGTCTCCATGCTGTGATGAACTACAGCCAATTCAGACTGGTGCTTATCCAACAATTCCTTCTTCTCTTGTGCGTGCTTGGATAGCTCCTTTTCAAGTGTAGCAATGGAATCAACATCAGGGGTCTTTTGTTGGTCTGGAGTAGGTTGGCCTTTCTCTGATAACTGCTGAAGCTTCTTTTGTAGGCCATCATGCGAGATTTTCAAGACTGTAAGCGAAGCCAATGTTTCTGCCAAGCGTTTCTGGAGCGATGTAGCCTGTTGGTTGGATTCATCCAGCTGGGATCTCAGTTCGGATCTATCGGCTTGGTCTTCCTTGAGCTGCGAAATGTACTGCTCTTTGCCGTCTAGATCAAGCGCTAGTTTCTCCATGTCTTGCTGCAATTCGCTATGGGCCAACTTCCAATGCGAGGTTTGCTTCTTTTCAGAAGCGAGCAAAGCCTTTAAAGTCTCTGCTTGTTCGTCGTCAGCAGAGCTTTGCTTGGAAGGCTGAGCATGCAAATTGTCGAGAATATGCTCCACTTCTTCCGCTGCGTTATGGTCAGATTCCATTTGTCGAAGGATGTCGATTTGCTTATTGGCAACTGCTAATTCTTGCTCCAGCTTTTGAACACGATCCTTCGCCATATCGAGCTCCGAGTCCTTGATAGCCAGCTTGTTGTTCAGTGATTGAATACGGTGTTCAAGATCTTGAATCTGGTTGGTGAAATGTTGTTTTTGCTGCTCGTGCTCATCTTCCTTTGCTTGCGCAATTTCTTTGCTCAAATCCAACGAGGCAGGAGCACCTCCAGGTAATTCTTCAGTCGTATGCGCCGTGGTAGAAGAAGATGCTCGCTCCAGGAAGTCCAGTTGCTCCAAAGTTTCGTGATAGCGTTGCAATACTTCGTCCAATTCCTTGGCAGTTTCAGCGTGATCGTACTGCAAGCGGTCGATAGTCAGTTGCAGATGATTGGCTCTCTCCGTTTCCTCCTTGAGTCGTATTTCAGCTTGTAGCAAGTTCAGGGCAGCGACGGACGATGCTGTCTCGGTTTCGTCTGCAAAGCTTTTGCGGTTCTTGAACGCTTTACCACTGTTATTGGAGTTGGATGCGTTGGAGAGTCGTCTGCTGCTCAGTTCGTCTTGCAATGAGTCATTGGGATTGAGATGCTCGTTGTTCCTGGATTCAGCTAAACTATGGCTGCTAATGCGACGATGTTCCTTTTGCAGCTGACTGATTTGCAGCTGGAGCGAGTCTCTTTCGCCTTCCAATTCCTTGTACTTTGCATTCACTGCATCCAGTTCCTTCAAAATCAGCTTTTCAGTGCTTGTGTCTGATGTTGTCTTTGACAGTCGCTTCAATAGCTCGACATTGGTGCGCTCCTTGGCCTCAATCTTGGCCTCGAGATCCTCTACGGATGTTTGCAGACGAGCACGCTCGGCATCCCCAGCAGCGAGTCTCTGCTCCAGATTGAGAATGTACTGCTCTGTGTTTTCATCCGTCTCTTTGAACTTCATGATGCGATTCTTGAGTTCGTTGAGCATTTCCTGGTCTTTGGTCGTCTCATTGGCAGACTTCATCAGTTTGGACTCCAGTTCATGGATGTAGCTCTCGTTGTTTTGTTCTCGCTCCAATATCTTGCTAAGACGCAATCTCAGTTCGCTGATGGTCTGCTCTTGCGTACGAAGCAATCCTTCCAACTGCGTAATCTTGGTTTGCTGTTCCTCGTATCCCATATCCGAGTGGTTGAGAGCAGCTCGCGTGAGCGCTAGTTGAGATTCCAGCTTGGCTACGCTCTTTTCGTATTCTTCAATCACAGGCTCCACGAGATGTTGAAAGTCAACTTGCTCCTCTTTGGCGTTGTTGGATCGTGTCATGGATTCCAGTAATCGAATACGCTGTAGTTCCTTCTCGACAATACGATTGCGCTCGCGAGTAACAGATGCTTCGCCGTCCAATTCCTCCAATTGTCGCTGCAAATCAGAGATCAGCAGCCGCTGTTCATGGTACGTGTCTTCCAGTGATGGCGATGTGATGGAGGACGAGGTGCTGGAGAGATCGTCCAGCATGTCTTCGTTTGTGCCAGTGACAGACAAATGCTGAGGGTGGGCTGTGCTGCTGGATTTACCGCCGCTGTGCACTTTGAGGTAGTTGAGCTCATTCTTTAGCTTGCCAATCATGGTGCGCAGCAGCTCAATGTTTTCTGTAGTCATCCACTCTTCCACCTGGTTCTTTTCCGATCTGTTTTTGATGTTTCGAGCTCGGTTAGCGTACTGCAGTGTGTTGAGGGTTTCTGCTAAATTGTACTCGACGGGACTAGCACAAGCAATCATCAAGGTGGTTGCACTGCCGCCCAGTGAATCTTGCAGCAAGCGAGTCAATTTGGAATCTCGATAAGGCACATGTGCGTTCTTCTTTGAAGGGTCTCCTAATGCGGAAATAACGTTGCCCAATGCAAGCAAGCCTGCATTAATATTAATGCCTTCCTTGCGACGATCGCCCTCTGCTGCAGTTCTTTTTAGCTGGATGTACATGCATCATGGTCAGTTCAATGGGTCTAGCCAATACAATGTGTATGTGTGCGTGTGTGCAATGGAACCTACTCTTTCACTGCCTGCTAAATCAACAAAGTGGAACTTGGAGGTTGTTATCAGCCATTCGCCGTCTTCAGGCTGCTGATTGCCGTTTGCTGCATTGAATAGTCGTGAATTGGACATGGGTGTTGTCGATCGCATGCTCATGGAGCTCGTAGGGCGTGGCTTTTTGCTGCCGTCATTGGCGCTGGTAGCTGAAGGAATCCACTTCTCTTGCTTGAGTGATACGGAGAAGATGGCATGAGATCGGGACGATTTCTCATTCATGTCTGTTGCACCAGTTGCTCTGTTTTGGGTACCTTGCTCGAGATAGCTATTTAAACTAATTTAGCTTTAATAAGACGATGATGAAATTGTATCTTACTATAAAACATCATCCGTGCTATGCACAGATACTTCTTTTACGCCAGTCCAGTAAATTCGTCCTTTAGTATCTTCACGGATGGTAATAGGAGGTAGTTCGTCGATCGGAGCAGAATTAAGCAAATCATGTAGATCCTCATTGTAGATTTCAATAAAAGAGACTTTGACTGTAAACTTGGTTTTATGCGGGTTATTGTTGTTGTTGCTATTGTTACTAACATGTGGTATATGGCTACTACGGTTGGCGATCCTCGACTTGGGCCTGAGACGACTGCCACTCTTGTTGGATGTAGACGTAGAAGACGATATCGATGATGTGGGTGAAATGGGTCTGTTGGAGGTATCATTGTTGTTGTTGTGCAGCAAGTCAAAGAGCAGTGCCATGGATCGAGGAACAATGCCCTCGTCTACTGAATTCATGCCATTGCCATTGGCTGCTGTGCCCATGGTGTACGTCTTTCCAGAAGATGTTTGGCCCTATGATGATACAGATCTATTAATACTCGGATAAAACAATGGTGTGCTGATAATTACATAGGCGAGAATTGTGATGTTATAACCTGTAATTATAGTAAATTCAATTATCATCAATGCCTTCTTGGCTTCTTTACTCTCTCTCTCCTCTCTCCACCCCTGAAAAAAAAAAAAAAAAAAAAAAGTAAACAGCACTAACCTTCAATGAATTTTCGAATTAAACTGTCTCCCAGCGTTGAAAAGATCTCGCTCTGAGTGCTTGTAGTGCCAAATACATGGTCAAATGTAAAGAGCTTGTTTTGAGGGACCACTTGCACTGTCTTGTCGTGAATCTTGAGTACATCGTCATTGGCCATATTGGCAAAACGAGGTTGATTTCGGTCCCTTTCGGTTAACGGCCTAATTCGAAGTGCTACATTTTAATTTGTTTATATTCTCTTTTTGTTGTTGTTGTTGCTTCATCAAAACACAAACAAATACAAAAGATACTTGCCTACTTGAACAGCTGTAGTCGCAGCGGCAGTAGAGCCATCTTTTGCCATCTTGTTGCTGCTGTCTTGTCTCGCTTTTGTGGTGTAATGATCAAAAGTGGGATGAATGTTGTAATGGCAACCTTAAAATGATGTTTTATAAGCGGAGATTGCCCTGTTTAATGAATGCCAAATGATGGTAATCAACAGAAAAAGAGGGAAAATTAAAATAAAGGGAAAAAGAAAGAGTAAAAGCCCAAGGCTCATTAGAGTTTGCACTATGGCAAAATTTAGCTGGGGTTCAACGAATCAGGTAATGATACACAAACAAAGTGTGTTACATATGGACCAATATTACAAAAGCAACGTGGCTTCATTTATCTATGGATGAAGCCAGTCTATGGACACTGTCCTTTCAAGTTGAGCCTTTTCGTTGTACTCGCAGGATTGGCAATTGCTTGTATTCTAGCTGTCTCAACAATGCCACATTGTCTGACTTATCCCTGGATCTTAAACTATCGTGCATTAAATCAGTTTCAGGGCCATCTGATAAGGTGCCTGGCTAGCTATAGCAGCATTATTGCTCATCATACATTTCAGCCAAAATTTGACACTGTAGTTTCTTGACAAGCAGTGATTTAGCTACATGCTCAAGTCAAACTGACTTCCCTTCAATGCTCTTGACTTGATCGTCAGAGGCGCACTTTTTAGCTTCAGCGTATAACATTCCAGAGGATGTAGGAGCTGCGGATCCAAAATGATTGCATCAAACCTCAAATCCAACTTGAAATCAGGGTAATCCAACGACAAGCGCCTTACTAATTGGGATACAATTACAAAGGCTTTAAGATTCCACTTACTGGAAATGCTGGTGTCTCTGTTACGATGCGCTTCAGCAGTGAATAGCGTTTACAAAGCCGAGTAACATACATCTCCGTTTAACAGAAATATATCGTTTTTTGCCCATTTTGTATAATTGCAATCGTGAATGAGCAACAGACTTCAGCTAAAAATCATCTTGCGAGGCTTGCAATTGTACATGGTTGATACCAATACACAAGTTATGCCCTTAAGTATACCTTAAATGCGCTTAATTCACGAAATTTGCTTAGAATCTCGCATCTTTGGAAGCGCATATCTTGCGATTGAAGCGTTTCCTGATGCTCCGAATAGCACCACTCAATTTCTCTGATCTAATAGATACTTTCTGTACCATTAAATCAAAAATTTTTGGTTGATGATTTCCTAGCCCTCAGGCATGTGGTATACCTCATGTTTTTCATCAAAAATCAAACAATCGCGTTTTGACGCTGAACTAGAGGTTTTTTCTTATGGTGTTTCTATGCTCAAAATGCTCGCAAGAAGTCAATCCTTCCTATAAAGGTATTTATTTGTCGACTTGATAGTGAAAATGCGATGAATTCTACGAAAAACGTGATTTTTATTTTTTGCAATTTACTTGATATTTTGTATGTAAACATGCTATAAAAATATCATCATTCGATGCGCTGTAAAAACTATTTTTTATCTTGCTTAATATTACACGTACCATCGATTAGTAATTCATAGAGAAATTCAGCAAAAAGTGAAATTGAAATCCCCAGAATCGACCAAATGAACCAAATGAGGAAAGAAATTCAGTTCGGGGATTCAATCAAATTTGGCTGCAAAATGGCTGTAAATGAGATTTTTATGCCTGGTTGTCACCCTTTCCTCTCTTCCTAGCTATTTAAACAGTTACTAAAGCATGTATTAAGGTAAAATATATTTGTTTAAAAGGCTTCATATATCATAAAAACGATAAGTTTCATTTTGACCAGTTGGCGAAAAAAAAAACACATCAAAAAGACCGGTTTAGTACCTCATTGAATTTACTAGAATTAAACGCTTCATTAGTCTAAAAAGAATGTAAAAGAAGGCTCAGAATATCATGATGGCTACGGAACAAAGCTACACAACAGCTCTATGCAGCCATATCGCTAAAGAGGAGCTATAAAAGTATTTGCAGCGATCGATTAACAACATTAGCTAGTGTAGGTATTGCAATTGAGGTGCAAAAAGTGAAGTAATCTACTATCAGATTGATACAAATTAGTTTGAAAATGAGTGTGCAGCAAATTGAATGTATGTTTATTCTAAAGAAATAGTATTCAAAAGAATAGAAAACCTTCTAAACCCATAAGCCAGATCACATTTGTAATTGTCAAGGCCTATGGGAAGCGGCATAAATCAGCAGCATTCTGAATTGTCATTAGCAAGACACACTTCAAGCGCAAACAAGCAACTGGGTCACAACTATGGTACAATGAATTACTATTAGTACAATTCAGGCGATAGTGATAATAATCTACTTGCACTTCTTGTTCGAGGCGCTGAAAGACTGGCGGTGCAGCTTCCTCTTGTTGGACTGCAACAATTCAGCACGACGCAAAACTTGAGCATAGGGATTCAGACGGTTCATGATACCTTGGTTCTTGAGAGGATTCTTCTTTTGAGTGAAAGGTCTCTTGGTGTGTTTGTTCATGGCAGGACGAACCACAGATTGAATTTCATCCGAGTTGATCAAACGAGCGACATCAGGATTAGTCATGATATTATCTGGCAACTGATAATTCTTCTTCATTGAGGATGGAGTCTCGTAAGTGCCGTACAGTTCATCCAACAAGGCAAAAGCGCTTTCAGTCCAGATAATAAATCGGCCCAGATGACCACCAGGAGCTAATTGCAACACGTTCAAATGACGCACATTGACCAACTCGACGCCAGGGATATTACGGAAAGCTTTAACGATACCGTTGTCTTGATTATAGACAATGAGAGGACCACGGCGCTGGCGGAAGCGACGGTTACGAAGTTTGCCTTGACCAGCACGCGTCTTGCGAGAGCGAATGACCTTTTCGACATCACTGTAAGCATGGATTGACTTGAGCGTATTGACAGCCTCTCTTGTACGGACCAGAGACTCGACCTTGTCTTCTACTACCAGAGGAACTTCTTCAATCTTGCTGATACGATGACCACGCGCCATGACCAGAGAAGGAAGACCAGAAGCAGCCAAAGCAGAGACAGTAGCAAACCTTCTTTGATTCAAATTGATCTTGACATGCCATTGACGCATCACTTTAGTAGGTGCAAACATACGACCCCCACGACACATGTTGCCAAAAGCAGCTTGACCAGCACGATGTGTACCTGAGCCATTGACGCGAGGGATGCGAGCAACTGCACGGCCAGTACCCCAAGATGTAGCAGAAGTTTGTTCGCCTGCCTTGTCAGAGACAGCATATGGTTGGCGCTTATTCTTGGCCATGTTGGTATGTACAAAATGGACAATGTCTGGTCGGATAGGAGCACGGTAGACAGAGGGAACAGGAATCGCATTTGTAATCAGGTCGCTCTTGTGGATAGAGTAGACATTAATGACCGGCCGGGCAGCAGGTAAGGAAGACTATTAGTGATTGTTACTAACACGTTGACGAATGCAGATGTATACTAATATATGCTCGTATTCTTACCATTCTTAATATCGTAATTCAGTCGATTCAATTGAAAGAGCAACTACATAGGATAGGAGCCTGTCTATATATACTAGATCTGATAATATGATTTCAGGTACAGTGAAACTACAAACTTCGGGGAGCTAAGGCGAAGGCGAGAGGCGTAGTAAGTTGCCTAGTGGATACAGAAGACTTGCCTTTGTGTTTCAGATCAAATACTGTATCAGATGAATAATAATCTGATAAGAGAACTCGATAGCAAATCAGCAATAAATGCTTATTTATACACAAAATGCATTGCTATACGTCAAAGGAATCAAGTTGTTTATCTTTCGTCTCGGGAGTAATATCCACTTTGCAAAGATACACAGTTTCTAACATGGCGAGATTCCTAAAGTATGTAAGCTTGCTGTCTATAACAGCCTTATGTATAGTTGTTGTCGCACTCTTTAAGATGTGGTAGCTATTCTAGCTTGTCAAACTTATCAGCTGAGCGCTCCTCAATGACCAAAATCCAACCAAAATTCGTATATTTGATATCATCACAGTAGCTTTTAGATGGGGTTTCTTGATTCATCATGATGAATGTTAGAGATGCGTTGTATATAGAGACTTAAATCAGGTCTCTCGTCCAAATATTGTGCAAATTCTTTATATTTGAACCTTCCCAACTCTCCAAGCTGAACCATTTGTACATGGCCATATGACAAGAGGCCTTCAACCTGCACATACGAGTCGGCATTGTGCAAAATGTCTCTTGTTATCGATCAGATAAAAAATATAAAGCAGTATCTCAGTGGATAAAAGAAGTTGTGTTGAGGGTTTATGAAAAGAGAAGCTAACTACTAAATGGGCGACGCCAAATGCTGCCATGAACGCATTAAAAACAGCAGTCGTTTTGTTGTTAATTAAGGCAAGATTGGAAAAAAAATAGCTTGAAAGGATTTCTTGGCCCTTTTCATACACATATAAACACATTGTAAATATACATTCAATACCCATTCTCTTCAACAGCAGCAATGACACCAGGATCGCCACCGAAATCGATCAAAGAGCTCAACGCCATGGCAAAAGTGCACACTGACGACTGTATACCCATCGACATTTACATCAGTTCCGCCGATTTGATGTTGAAGCAAGCTCGCATCTATTATAGAGAAGAAAACCAGGAGCAAGCCTACTTGTACTTTATGAAGTATATCAAGTAAGTTTGTCGTCGAGAGCAGAAGCAGCCTCTGTATCAACCGCCTGGATACATAGCCTTATACTGAATGAACTCGGTCATCGGCCTGGATTTGATTATATGAGCAATCAAGCATTAATCAAGGCAAGTGATTGGTTGTGGGGAATTCAGATCGACATTCTCACAATGGGAGCGCATCATTCGTACCTATAGACTTGTATCGAAGCATTAGACGCTGTTGAATTATTGAGACCGACCATTGAAGCCGTTTATGAAAGCTATCGCTTGTATCAGAAAGAAAACGAGGATGGTTCCAAGCAAGAATCACTGTCAAATGCAAAGCAGAACCAGCAGCAAACACAAAAGCCTCGTCTAAGGCTAGAAGAAGAATTTCATTTCAATGCAAAACCACGCAGTAATGTCACTCAACATCAAAGCAATCAAAGGTGAGATTGAACCTATCTATGATTAGATCTGATAAACGGAGCTTATAATATACACATATTTTGTTGTCAGTAGCAATATTAGCAGATCAGGATCGCCAATGGAGTGGGAATACTCAAACTTGACCAGCAGCAGCAGGTATATACGTCCCAGCCAATGTCAGATGAAGAAGAACATTTAATACTAACAACGAGACAAAGTCAGCATCTGGCGGATAGAAACAAAAACAACAGCGTGCCACCACCACCGCTACCACCCAAGATCAAGCTGCTGGATAAGGATACACCACCACCACTGCCACCCAAGATACAGCTATTTATAAACAAAGAACATCAGGAAGAAGGGTCCAATGCAAGTTTATTAGCGGACTCATTTTATGGATCAAGTAAGTAAAGGAAATGAAAACCAGGGAAAAGGAAGGGGGCTAGAAGCGGGGAGATTGCGCTTACACTACTGGATTTGGTTACAAATAGGCAATACTAAACTTCGAGTTCTAAATATACCATTGGATATTCAAGCAAAGTTTCTGGCGCTTGCACGTTTCAATACGAAAAATAATGTGGAAACATGTGGTATACTCAGTGGAAAATTGGTTTGTGCACACACACACCGCCGCTTATCATGACATTCTAACATTGAACGCTAATCTTGTTGCTCTTGTATACCTACTACTACGCACACAGAAAAATAATCAATTCTATGTAACATCGTTGATTATTCCAAATCAAATGGGCACAAGTGATACCTGTACGACCAAGGATGAAGAGGCGATCTTTGAATATCAGGATGAAAGAGGGTTGATTACGCTAGGATGGATCCATGTATGTATTAGTGCTTTGTGAACGCAATTTATTATAGAAAACGCTCTATTTCATTAGCACCATTTGGACCCTGGATCTGATTCATGCAACCTGTATTTTGTAGACGCATCCCTCGCAGACATGCTTCCTGAGCTCTGTCGATTTGCACACACAGTGCTCCTACCAACTGATGCTGCCAGAAGCAGTAGCAATCGTCTGTTCTCCGAACCATGCACCAGAGTACTACAAACAAATAACTTGTGTAGCTTTCCCAATTCATGTGAAACTAATTCGCTCTGCTCTCATCATGACTATAGGTTTGGTGTCTTTCGTATAACTACACCAGATGGACTAAAAGAAATAGCCAGCTGCAAGATAAAAGAGCCGTTCCATCCACATGAATCAGCTAATCAAATGACTCTCTACAACGTATGATTTTCTGCTCTGTAGTAAAACTATACCACTACTCACCCCGTTTCAATAGGACATTGGCAACGAACCACATTTGATACGCATGATGAATGTCGCTCCACTGGACATCATCGATCTCCGCGACATATAGACACTATAATAAACCCGTTCAATCAAGACTTTTATGATGCTCAATATACACAAATGTGCATTTTTAGATGCTGTGTGTTCACACATGGATTGAACAACCGAAATTCTGAACTCTATTGCGCACCGGTGTGTCACCTTGTCTGTGTGTGTGTGTCGCTTGGCTATTTCCACACACACATTTAAATCAAAAATCAAACCTTTTATACATTGCATTCAACATCTCTCTCTCTCCTTTCCTTTCCTTTTCTCTTTTTCGCACCTGTCGCTGTCATTTCACAACATTATGGATCACACAGCACATCAACTCGACGACCGCAAATCATGGCATGGTGATGAAGATTTGGAAGAACTCTCATTCATTTTCAAGACCTACAAGATCCGTTTCTTTGGCTTGGCTGTCATTGCTTTATCCAACATTGCATCCTCTCTGAATTGGCTTGCAGTGGCACCCGTCCCTGATTATGCCAGTCAGTACTTTAACAACATTGGCTTGACGACCATCAATTGGTTCTCCAATGTCTTTATGCTGACCTATCTGGTCGCTGGTCCTGCTTCCAGTTGGGTCTACGAACATTGGTCCATCAAGATGGGTGTAAGTAATTAAGAGCCAAAGCTTATTTTTGCTGTGTGTGTGCTGCCTCAAACTAATTTACACAATAATACACACATAGATTATTATCGGTGCAGTTCTACAAGCTATTGGTGCTTGGATGCGTTACTTTTCTTCTTTTGTAAATGACCCTACCGGTAGATTAGCCTTGGCTATTATTGGTCAAGTATGTATACAATAGGGATGTTCTTGATCCAGCATGTTTGGCTAATAAGTGTTATACTCTATATAGACTATCTGTGCTATTGGCCAACCCTTCATCCTGAATGTCTGCACACCTGTAAGTACTCGATTTCTGGCACTTGACCACACGTATACTGACATGTCACCGCATCTATATAGTACGCCGCCTTGTGGTTCAGTGCTGATGGCAGAGGTACAGCCTCCATGGTCGGTGGTATCAGTAAGTGATTCAGTCTCAAAACAGCAATAGTGCACGAGATTAACCCACAGACTAGCCAACTCTATTGGTATGGCCATTGCCTCCCTTATTATTCCTGCTATTGTCACTGATGCTTCTTCTATGAACTTGGGTGTAAGTGTGAATTTTTTTTGCATAGTGAATCATTGCTCAGACGTGTTGATTTTCTATAGTTCCTTGTCATTGCTTGTGTCACTACGGGTTGTGCCCTTCCTGTGTTCTTCATCCCCAAGAAGCCCAAGACTCCCCCCTCCTACAGTGCCTCCTCCAAGAACAAGTTTGCGCTCACATTTGCCCAGTCTCTCCGTGAATTGTTCACCAACTGGAACTTCCTCATCATCATGGTTTCCTTTGGTATCTTGTGTGGTTTGGCTTCCGCCTTCACCTCTCTTTTAACCCAAATCGTTGGTCCTTACAATATCGGCGTCGATGATGCTGGCTACCTCGGTGCTGCCTTCATCGTTGCTGGTCTTGTGGGCGCTATCATCACCGGTGTATTCATTGATAAGACCGGTCGTCACAAGATTGTCATCAAGATCTATGTTCCCATTATTGGCGCTTTGTACTTGGCCTTTTACTTTGTTGGTAAGCATCCTCATGAGCCTTTTGTATTCTCTCTTTTTTGAAAAATACTCACATGTAACATTAGTCAAGACCGGAAAGTACGATGCTATTATGGCTGTTTGTGTTCTGTTGGGCTTCTTCACCTTTTCTCTGCTGCCTGTTGCTCTCGAACTTTCTGTCGAATGTAAGCTTCTATAGACATACATGTTACACTGGTCATTGATGTATGGTAACTCACACTTTATTTTGTAGCATCTTATCCTATCAGTGAAGCTATCTCCAGTTCCTTGTTGTGGATGTGCTCTCAAGTCTTGGGTCTCATCATCTTGGCTGTCATGGATGCTCTCCGTAACCCTGACGGCAAGATGGACCGTGGTCTCATCTTTGTTACCTGCGTTGCTTTCCCTCTCAGTATCCTCACTACCATCTACAACAGTCCTAACAAGCGTTTAGAATTTGAGGATAGAAACAGAGCTGCCAGCTCTTAAACAAGCTCTGCTGCTGGACTCCTTGATGGAGCACTGCTACAAGCTTGATTTATGATATCCAAACAGAATACTATTCATCTATATATACATATTTAATTAATTTCAAATATTTAATAACGAAAACATCTAATTTCTCTACTACTAGTCTAGCAGTACTAAGCTTTTTTAGTGTGTGTCATACAGTGGATTCTACATGTAATCATTCAATGCTAAGGCTAAATTTGTGTAATTTTCCATGGATGCTTCTCTTGTAATGCATGTGAAAGATAGCAGAGTGGATACCAATGAATATATGTGTTTTACCTACTGAAAGCTGTAGTTTTGTGCTGTTTTACAACATTTGCTCGGTATTGTTGGTATACAGTCGCTGTCAACTGCTGGTTGGTAGTTTATGAGCTTCTTTGATTCTTTGAAAACTACTTGCCGCGTTCTGTATTGAAGAGTCAGACTTGAATAAGGATTGATATACCATAGACACATTCTACATCAAAGCTAATGCTTGTTGTCGATGTAGACACTTGATTGAAAGGACTACAAACATTGAAGCGATGAGTTCATCTTGAACAACAATGCGCATTAAATGTTGTCATTGAGATGCCATTCCATAAACTTCATTGTTTTCCTGATATCGAGGCAGATTCGTTATAGATCAACACAATCAGCAGTGTATGGATGTTTTTTATCCTAGCATTGTATAAAAGGATGAATTTATAACAGGTTTGAAGTTTGAATTATTCCTTTTTACTTCAACTCATATACAAACAATATGCATCGAAAGCTAATCTGCAGCATCTGCCTAGATGACATGACTAACGACACTGCAATTGTAGCACTGCCTTGCGGTCATTGCTTTGGAGAACAATGGTATGTGCTCTCAAATGACAGCTTTTAGCGCAGCATCTAACATTGTGAGTTAGTATCGAAGAATGTCTGGTCTCAGGTGTTCGTAAATGTCCCCTCTGTCAAAAGTCATTCCGTTCTTCTCAAGTTTTTCAGCTGTATCTCCCGCTTGAAGAGGATTGCGAAAGAAGCTACAAGCAAAAGTATGACGAACTTGCAAAGAAGACTGGAGATTTGACAAACCACTACCAAGTGCTGAAGGATCTATGCGACATGACGGCATCCAATGCTCCCATCATTAGCAGAGTGAATGATCTAGTGAACCAATTGGCCATTCACCAAGAGGAGCTAAAGGGAGGAAAGGCTACTATAGACAAGGAATCAAGCCAGGCCGTCAATCCAACACCTGAATCCAAGCAAAAAAAGAAGGGAAAGCTCTGCAAATTCTTTGCTGGTATGAAATTGTAAAAATAAACATGGACATGTGTAACACTGAGGCAATGAGCACTGCATTTTGTAACTGCCCAATGAAATGTACGGACGATTTCACCATCTTTCGAGTATACAAGTGGTTAAGAAATGAAGCTATTACATGTTAAAAGGAGAAAGGGAATGTTTTCCTTTCTTTTTCCACTCTCTTTCTCTTTAGACTTTATGTTTTATTGATATCATGTTTAATCAGGCATATCGCTTTACTTTTGGATACGTTGGCCGTTGATGGAATAGAAGGAGCAAACACCGCTGCTTCGTGCTTTGCCAGTGTTCTCCTCAAACGTCTTGCACATTTGATAAGGTGGTGTGTACAGGTGCAGAGATACGGCGCCGCGCTCTGTGCTTGGATTGGAGATACGATGTAAGCCAATGTTATCTGGTACTGTGTGTTAGCTTATCTGACGGTATTGTTTACTAGTAGGCAGTGATGACCCTTACCATGTACGTACGTGACTTGATTTGGCTGATACACAGTGTTCTTGGAGACAGCCAATGGCTGTCCATTCAAGTGCTGGTCTGTATTGGACGCGGGTGCTGCCGAGCTCTCGGTGATATCAGCACATACGGGAACCTCCTCGTCTTGCTGCTCACCTGACGATGGCCAATTGAACAGAGTTTCTTGCAATTCTCCGTCAAGGATTTTCATAACACAATGTGATCCTGAATGATCATGAATGGGACTAAGAGGAGACAAACAACAAATGTTTAGTGACGATAGCCTACATGCAGGTATGTGATAGATTTTTCCCACCTTTTCTGGCCTTTGCTCCATGCTAAAATCATTAGATTGAACTAGAGAGTGGCAGACAAACAACATTAGTTTATCAGCACTGCCTGCGTTATCACTGCTGCACCAGTCTCACCTTGCCGTTGCCATCATCAATCAAGTTTCGTGTATACGCTCTGGAGTGGTCAAACAGTGTGTATTGATTCCAGTCGACAGAATTCGAGCTGTATTTCTCCATCAACTGTATGATTTTTTGCGCATCAATACGTTCAGAGTCAAGGCCTTCATCACCCAGTACATGATGAATCGACTGGATGAGATCCGACAACTTGAAGTCATCGTCTTTGGAGTGGAGATCCGCCGCTGAAGAGGCATAGGAAGCAGAGTCAATGTGGATGGGTTCTTGAGGAGGAGCCATTGTTGAGTAGTTTGTGGAATATGGAGATGAAGAGAAGAGATGAGAAGAAAGAGATGAAGATGATCACAGCTATATATATGCACACACCAAAGGAAGATCCGGGCACCCTCATATCACACATATCCTACATTAACAACAACAGCCTCCTGGCCACACACACACACAGCATACACACCCCCACTAAAACTGTCGAATAAGGGGATTTACTCTTATCAAAACAACGCTAATCAGCAACATCTTGTTAAACACAACTGTCGGACAACAATGTGATGGAACAAATCTATGCTTATTTACAAAGGAACCAAACCAATCGAGGCAGGACAACTGTATTCCTGAACAATATTTTCCCGAATTGGATACATCAGTCCATTTTTCCCACCCTATACTTGCTATAATCGCATATATGGATACATACACAAAAAAACGAGCCCAAAACGAACGTCATTTCTGTTATGCAGTAGACAGCGCATATTTCAAGGGGAAACAGAGAAAAGGGCAATCTTGGGCTCTTGTGGTTCTGTCACTCAACATGGTGGTAGAGGTAAGTGAATCAAGGCTTTTGTGTGGGGGGCGGGGAGCGGGCAGAGACGAGTGTATATTTGCGAGCAACTACTACTATTCTATAAATAAAAAACGATAAATTTTTCGTCCGTTTTGAACGTTAAATTTTTATGCAAAAGAAAACAAGGTTGTCAAACACTAGAATGAACGCTGCATGTCCCATGACATCCATGACATATTTGAAGAAATGACCAAACCAAGGAATTCTTGCTAAAATCATATTGCAGCTCTCTCCATGATATCAGCACCCTTACCATGCACGACGTACAAACATTATCAGTTTATTGTGTACTACAATCACTTTAAGGGACGGTGGATGGGTCGATATATGGCAACTGGTGTGCTTGGAAATAAGCAATTGTTTGCTTGCTATTATATCATTGAATGGGCATTCTACTACTATGAGATAGCCATTCTGCCCCTTAAAATATATAATAGCAGCCGGCATGGATAGCAATAATACCGCAATTTTTAAAGTTTCTGAGTCACTTTGAGCCGTATAAAGGCTTTTCATTTCATATGTTTTGCTGTCAAAGGAGTACAGTAAGCCAACTAGGGCACTTTATTAAATTGGGATCTGCATTGACACAATCAGCTTCAAGTCTGAATCGTAATGTCATTTATGCATTTGATGGTTGTACCTTGATTTAATTACCGAGTTTTGACGTTTTCTCCATGAAATTTTCGATATCGCATAGTTTCCGATTTTGGAACAATGCCATTGATAGTATGTTTATAACACGACGAAGCAATGTATTTGCATTGATGAGAGTATTCATCTCAATAATGAAGATGATGAAACGTGCGCTCACACTCTTCGTTTAGCCGAAACACAAACACTATTGCGGAGACGCATACAAGCAGATATGTAACCTGACAAAGTGATTGAATCAAGAAGAACAAGAGAAGATGGGATGAAAATATGCCTGCAATTGAAGCATTAGTGCCCTTTTAGTGATATATAAACATTATATCAAGGTCTCTCACCAATAGTCTCTCGCCATTGCTGTCAGATTACTATGGATCAGTCAAACTATTCGTGAGTGCCAAATACACTTCTTGACGAATAGTCAAGCTGCTTACGGCGTTCAGAGCAAGAATGTGCATATTACCATAACTTTTATATACCAAGTACCTCGTTTGGCGACAGAAAAATTGAAAGCTGTCTCTATATGTTGCTGTTTACACGATGATTCAGCAAGCTGATTACTTTCAACAGAAGAAAAGATTGATGTTGGATTAATTCAAGGCTATTGCTCTTGTTGCCAAATTTGTTGCTTGTCAATGAGTAACAACATCTTTTTCAATTTCGATGCTATTGCACCTCTGTCATTGTTCAAAATGAGTCCCTCATACATTTCTCTTCACTCGATATCAATGCTGCATTTCTTGATGCTGCTTATATTGTCATTGTCATATTGTAACCGCTATTATTCAGTACATTTATATATGATAGATGATTTCCATATGTATAAAACAGCCCTAATTCTCCTACTACACATAGCTACTGCCTCTACTTTATGTTTAACTTACAAAGAACCGAAATACACAGCAATTGGCATTACTTTCAATAGGTAGCTTATTAGAAGCTGCACTTGATGAGCAATGGCAAGTGGGATTTTCATGATTTCTGAAGATTTCCAAGGCAACAATTACACTACGTTTACATCGCCTTCTGTCTGGTGGTACCTAATGTGTATTCCCAAAGATCACTGGTTTTTTGAGACCTCAATCAAGTCTGTAGCATCAGTTACCGTAGACCTACAGACCAAAAAGGGATTTTTCCCAGCCAAATCGCCAAAATTCAACCCTCAATATCGCGTCTTCTAAGCCGTTTTAGATGCTCGGAATAGTGCCAAGTGATTGCTATCAATCACCATTTACATCTTGAACCTTCATTTTTACTTTTTTTTGGATCGATCCAAATCGTCGAAAATT
Organism: Mucor lusitanicus; assembly: GCA_010203745.1. Classification (NCBI taxonomy): domain Eukaryota; kingdom Fungi; phylum Mucoromycota; class Mucoromycetes; order Mucorales; family Mucoraceae; genus Mucor; species Mucor lusitanicus. The sequence continues at coordinate 362,416 of JAAECE010000003.1, read as the reverse complement.
CATGTTTTTTCATGAGGTACCCCTCATGGTTTTTGTTAAAAATCAAACGATCGCACTTTTGGAGGCAAAAACGACACTTTCTACTATGATATATATTAAATCAAAATGACCGCACAGATGTAGGGTAACCTGTGCAACTGCTATTTTGAACGTTGTATATGCTAAATCTCGACTTTTACTGGAGAAACTGCTTTTTATATTTCTGCAAAATTCTTTATCTGTTCATTCTAAAAGTATTTTAAAATTGACACCATTGAATGCGCCTTCGAATTCTCTCCTTAAGTTTATTAGACAGTAGTATACGCTGAGCACACTTTATATAGCTAATTTTAACAAGAATGTTTACAAATGTCAAAATATATCGATATTGATTCAAAAAAATCATCACAAAAAAATCATTTGGGTACAGTCACCACAGTGCAAAATGTTCAGTGTACACGTCACTCAAATTCTGTGTGCTCAGCTTATTGGCTGCAGTCACCCTCAGCAACGCGTCTTTTTTTTTTTTTCAGGCTCCCTTTCCACCCTGTTTTTGCACTGCACTTTTTCTATTAAACCATATACTTTTTATTAATATTCATTGAATACAACACCACTTTCGACAAAAGAAGCATACTTTTGCAACCACCAGTACCCAAGACGACATCTTTCAAGTTTGTTACAGTAGGTATCAGCCGATAGGGGCCACTTTTCGCGGTACAATATACAGAAATACTAATTATACACTTTATTTTAGACCAATTCGTTGCAATATATTTATTCATTGTGTTTGGTTTGTATATGGTTTGTATATTCCCCTTTTTTGGTTGCCATGGATTTGGTTGTCATGGATTCGGTTGCCATGGATTACATTCATTCAACCTTTTATCACTTTCTTTCTCGTGATACTGTGCATTCTTTATTACTGTAGTCTGCTCTATTGCAATTTATTCCTTCCCCCTCTTCTGCGCGCAACTATTTTTTTGTTGCTATACTATAGTGCTATGGTGTATCTTTTGATGCATTGTATTGTATCGCTGCTGGAAGTGCTGCTCTATAGTAGAGTAGCCTTGCATTCTTTTTGTTCTTCAGGTATTACTTCTTCTGTAATACTGGTGGTGGTATTTGTGTTCTTGCTTCGTATGAGGAGGTAACCACGATGCCTTTCTTTATTACTTTTCTTGTACTCGTCACTTTGATGGTACACATTGCATGTTACCTTTTTGTATGTAACTGTAGTGCAGTGTTTTTGTTCATCATCACATTCTAGTGATGCCCTCTTGTTACTTTCACTTCCTTTTTATGGTTCTTCTTTGAGCCATGACCCTCTTTCTTCGTTGTGTGGATAAGCCTATCGTTGAAGCACAACTAGATTTGATTCAGAGGCTGAGGGTAGATAGGCTGCCCTCACTTGATTTGTATCACTTACTTGGTGCTAATTGAGAGTCTCAAGCGTTTGCACTATAAGCTGGCGTATGTAGTAAGGCATATTCTGGCATTTTAGGGGATTTTGATGATAAAATTGCTAAATTACTGTATTTGGCAATATTTAAAAGTCCGCCTAACCAAAAAACATAGGGAAACCCTCGCAAAAATTTTCTAGGGTCAGCGGCGTTTAAACTAGCTTTTTAAGCGATTTTATTGGCTCAAATTTTGAGTTAGCAATGCAAAATACATTATTATTATTCCTTGTCTATCATCAATTTTGTCCCAGCTTTCCATCATGATTCTCTTCCACAGATGCCATCAGCAAGAATATCCTTTTGTTGGCAAGGATCATGAACAGTAGTATGTATTTATTACTTGAGTCATTGAGGATGTCAGAAACTAAATGTTTATTGCATAAAACAACCCGTCAATCCGTAGAGATCCAGCAACAAGTAGTCATTACTACTGCTATTATTCCGTACGTAGACCCAACGTGGATACATATTATGCGCCTACTGGTTTATTCAGTATTCAAACAAGGAACGCCAATTAAACATTAATGACTTTATTACAATAATCCTTTCAATGAGATTGCAACGACGAGCTCTAATATGAATAATCGACAAAATGCAGCTGTCTATGCGCTTAATTTTTGGACAGTATTGTATAGCTGTCCGCCGCATTTGATGATGCTTGATCTGTCTGTTGCCTGAGTAATGATGTCCAATGCTAATTCACACAGCCTAATTATATTGGGCAAGTTTAGTAGAGATTTCGCAGCACCAAGCGTTTTCCATACCAAGCTTTTTGATTAGGATCGAGGTACACTGGCTCCATTTTTGTGGTTGACTTGATTTCATCAAATCTTTGTTCGATGCGCACCTTGTAGCTTACAAAAGAGACACCTTGCCTATTTACGCATTGCTATCAAAACGTCAGCTTGTCTCACATCATACTGCAGCATGATTGAAATTATTAACACGTACGTAGAGCAGTGCCAATTGATAGGCGATGTATTTAAGGTTTTGCAATTGATTCAAATCGTGATACAATCGTGATGCAGTAACATATAATTGATCCAAATGTTGAATAGACGATAAGTGGCCGTTGCTGCTGTTGGATAGAGTGAGATTGTCATTCACGTCGTGGAATAGTAATTGTGATGCGCGCGGGTATATCTGCTCTACGGCTGTTTCAGACAGAGTGTCGAGAATGCCTCTGCTATTTTGAATATCCTCTTGGATTTGCAGCACTACTTGATGCAGATTCTAGTAACCCGATAATTAGTCTAGATAGATATATTATAAAATAGACGCTTCCATTACTCGCAAAGTTTTGCTTGATACTTGTAATTTGGATTTCCATAGATTGAGTCGATGAATCTTTTCTAGTACAAGTTCCATGTGCGCGAGTTGTTTCAATAATGCAAGCTCCTGACGTATCTTTTTACTGGCTCCTTTATTGCGGAATAAAAGGGGGTCGCTTATATGTGTCTGAACTATCGGTTGATCAGTCTCCCTCAAAAGGGCGTGTGTTGTGGATTACCGTACCTTTGGATATATGATGTATATCAATAACTTTTAAAGGTGGTGTTCTGGAAAGTTTACTCATACTGTAACAGTAAAATAATGTGGAAAAAGGAAAGTGAAAAACAACATCTCATGCTCTTTCTCAGCTCAGGGATACACACACACACACACGCACAATGGGTACACATAGAGTATTTATGTACACATGATCGTTTGTTTATTTATGTATTTGAAACTATAGGCTATTATGTATATTATTTACAACATTTATCCTTCAAAAACTCTCTTCTTTGAGTAATTTGAATGGCATCCAAATTAGAATAAGAATTCTCGGCCGAAAACACGTTCTGTTTGACGATTAGAAACATAAAGGATACTATCATGGTAGTTTAAGCTTACATTCATAAACTGATGGCAGTCGATCAATCTTCTTGGCATGTTTTGCAGAATTTGGAAAATCTCAATCGGATCTTCTAGCGTAGCAATCTTTTCGCTGTTCATTTTAATGATTGTCAATGCTGTTTGGAACATGATAGAATAGCCTTCACTACGACAATAGACAGAGTAAGTACCTAGCCCATGATACAGATGGCTTGACTGACTTACATAAAGAAGCAATCCCAAATTCGAAGCACAGTCTATATTAAATAACGATTAATCAATCACTTTGCAGATCCTCCACAATGTTTCAATTCTTTACCTCAATAGGCAATATGTTAATGAACATGGTCAGAAACCAATGATTTGTCACTAGTGTAATCGGCGGTAATCCTCTCTTTTTGTTATCGTCCTCCCAAAAGTAGCCAGAGGAGGTCGAGATCTTGTTCCAAATCTCGGGAATATGCTCGTAAACCAACATCATCAAGACGGATTGATCTATATTTGCACCTTCCATAGTAACGTCGTACATATTTTCAGGCAAATAATCGTGCACTGTGGTGACCAGCATCCAAAACGCCTCCTGCTCAGTCTTGCAAAATAACAAGAAGAAGCCAGCGAGATAGTTGAGTGATTGACAGTATCCAATTTGAGGTGAATGCAGGCTGAACGCTAGTAAGATGCGGCGCAGCGATTGCAGTTTGGTGTTGCTCTCGATTTCTATCGTTGTAGTGCTGTTTTGATGGCTGATACATGCAAACTTTGAATTGTCGGGAAACGTGCGATGAAGATCTTTGTAAAAAAGGGTCGATAAGAGCCTTCCACGCAAACTCAAAGTGGATTAGGGAACACTTACCTCGTTGGATGATTTCAGCATACTCGTTATTCTCGCCCATCTGCATGGCAGTCTGAACCAAGGCCGGGTAGAGTTCTGGATTTGCCTCCATCTTTGATCTGGCCCCACTGTAATGTAGCCAAGCCTGTAGTGTAACTGCATTAAAGCACTGCGTAATTGAATCAATGTATATATACGTACCTCGCCTCTTAATTCGCTGGGAATCCCTTGTCGAGCATATCTCTTCACTATTAACAACATGTGTGTAAGTATTATCTGAAACTGTCAAATAGGCGTGAACAAGCATCAATATATTACGTTTTAATGAAGCCACCGGTGGCCATCCATTCTGGAGCATTCTCTTCCAATTCAGCTGCTGTTTATCCAAAATAGGCTGATAATAGGTATCAAACTGATGCAAGTGTTTGAGCTTCACCCACTGTGTAGGCCGCTTGAAACCATATGAATCTCTGCATGTCAGCGTCATTTGATTAGTTACAAGCCGTAGCATTTGGTATCATTTTAGGAAATTTCTTATATAGGTACCTTTCAATGCTAATGGAACAATTGCTGGTATCATCCGTTTGATGTTTTTCATCTCGATCTTGGAAAAAGTATTCGTCCCCATTGAAATGCAGTGGATTCAGGCGCCACGGTTCCTCTTTGTTGGCGTATTTGAGCGTGCATGAAGACGTGGACGGAGTGGGCGTAAAGTCATTGTCATCATCCTCTTCTTCGTCGTCATCATCGGAAAGGCTGCAAGTCTCCAAAGTGCTCATTGTCAGGTTGGACAATGATCTGTTGATAATGACATTGTAAGGCTGAACCTCCTCCTCTTCTGCTGCTGCTTTTTGGACAGGCTTTTGGTGGCATTTTCTTTTAAATATATGGTTTGCAGACGTAGAAATGTACTGAATAAAGCTATTTTGTTCTTTCATATTTACAGGAAACAAAGAGGATAAGAGAAAAGAAGAGAATTTTGAATGAATGCATGATTATTATATGAAAATGAGAATAAGGGGGTGTCATTGATACCAGAAAACAAGGGGTAAAGCAAGAGAATACAAGGAGTGAGCATCTATTCACCAACCCAATTTCTCTGATTTCATCGTAAAAGGGAGTCTTCAGGACAAATTTATTGGTGATGTACATGATCCTTGTGTCTTGGTCAGTCAACAACACTGCCATTACATGTGGTTGGTTTTGTCGATTGTTTGTTTGTGTAATCGTGGTGTAAAGTCGGCACTGGGCAGCATTCAAATTTCCCTCGCTCTATTGCGTTTGGCGCATTATATACCGTATATACAAAGATCTGTATGCTACTAGTGTGCTTTTGATAATTGTCTAATGTATTGTCAATTAGGTTGCATGCATGTAACTGTTGCGTATAATTCAACAAGCTGCGCTGCATAGCATTTTGCTGGAGTTTGTGTGAAATTCATGAATTTAAGGAGCACGTATGTATTTCATGCTACTCAAATTTAAGCTATCTCGAGGCCAATCTGATGTAAATCAGTACTACTTTTGCTCAATTAGCCCAAGAGGCGTGTTTGTCGATTTCAATCTATAAATTAGATCGACAAGTACAATCATTTGGATGAGACACGCTTCTCCCTTGATTTGGCAGCCTATAGTAAATGGAACCTCGTTAGCATGAATTTCGATACTCTCGCAAAGTGTACATTCATGCTAAATTAGAGTCGTTCTATATCTGATTTGACCCCTGTCTATGATTACTTTGTACAATGCTACATACTTTGATGTAGTAGGTTGGGTTTTGCTTGGCTGAATGTTCGACCCTTTCATCATGATACATAGCCATTGACATTCCCCTTGTCGCCCCTCGTTTTTATTAAACCAGGACATCAGGAACGCGACTCTACAACATCTTTTGAGTGAAACGACATGCGCATTGACACCAAGACAGCATTGAAATCCATTATTCCCTATTTTTTGACATGACTAGATAGCCAAAACTTAACATACATGGGAGCTCTTCTGATAATGAAAGCCTTGGCAAACTAAACCTTGTAGCTGATAGCAAGGTTCTTTTATGCTTCAAACGAGAGCCACTTGTGCTTCAATCAAGCAAATAGAATATCTCTTTATTCTCTTTTGAAAAAACCACTGTTTCCATCAACTTTTTTTGGGGAAAATAATTGGGTGATCAACTGTAGAGCTTACCAATACCCTCGTAATACGACATATTGCCATTGGTATACCTTGGTAACTCGCAAACAGCATGGTTTGAGCGCATGTTGTTCTGAACATTTGATGTGCGCATAATTGAGATGGCGATGCGTAGCATTTATCTAGATGGGGTTATGATGCAAGGAAGCAATTTCTGTTTCAAGTTGAATCAAATACCCTCCTTAGTTTCAGCAAGACAAAAGACTGACTTGAGGCAAAAACTCGTGCTATAATGTACATGACAGTGGACGCAAATTACATTGAATGGAGTGAGCATGTTTGTATGTCATAACGCTCTTGTATCATGAATCCATCATATAAGGAGAGCCGTGGCCCGGGAACAAGATGCCATTTGCGAGCACGACATGGTATAAAGAGATGTAAAACCAGATCGTTGGGTTGGCATATGCAGTATACGAGTGCCATGATTTCCCAATCGCTCCCCCTTTCCCTCCTTATCCCCAACAAGAGATGCAACTCTTATCGATTAAATGGCAACCTCCACGATGACATGTTCATGTATTAAAAATGCTTAAAAGTGATACGCTAGTCCATAAAATGCGAACTGATCGTGTCAAATAGCATAAATCGAGTACAAGCATGTATACACAATCAGGCAAGCGCACAGACATCTCTTGGTTGTTACCATGACAACGCACAAGGAAAACTAGACAAACAAAAAAAAAGTGGCCTGATGGATGCAATTCAAAAATCGATACATCCACATGCAAGTATAAAGATCCACATGAACATCTACCTCGTTCGATTCTATAATCACATATATAGACATTTTCATTTTATTTCCAAATCTAAAAATAACACTGACATTTCACAAAAGCGGAACTCTCTCTATCTATTTGACTTTTGGCACTTCTAAAACGTGCCCTGGCATAACATATTTGTACTCATTGTTATCGTCCTCAAACTGGACTTTATAATTTCCACCGTAGCTGATATCCTTGTTCTTTGTGAATAAATAGACCTGGTAAATATCTATTCATCGATTGACATGATTGACTAAACTCACCTTGGAGGGTGGAGCAGCGACTTTAGCTCTATAAAAACATGTGGTGCCCGGGTAAAGCGCCAATACATCCTGCCCCGTGTTGATTTCAGTCAACCCTTTAGCTTCATCGACATTCGGGATAGGAATCACATTTCGGGGCTGTAACATGTAGCGTCTATATGCCAATTGTTATTTATAATGCCAAATACAAGGCTAATCTTATATTTACTGTTTTTGGCCAAACTCGTCCTGATCTACGTCTTCCACTTCATATCTATTTATACATGTTTGTTGAGCGATAGGGCCGAGTCTATAGGTGCAGTTTTACCTGTTCTTATCGTGATTGTAGCTAATGACAACAGCGAGAATCCATTCTTCATTCTTGTCCTTTTGTTTGGGTTGTCTGGCAGCAACCGATGTTCCATGCGTCAGGATGTGTTGATGTCTAGTATAAAGGGGTCAGCTTTTTTCGAGGAATTGTCGTATGTAGGCTGTGCAATCATTACGTTTTGGACCGCTTGGATGAAACAGAAAGAGTGCCTGAAGCAGCCGATGATGAGGAATCGTCGCCATTCTCTGCCTTTCTCTTTTTTCGTTTTCCATCAATGACTGATACGATGTTAATTTGCATGAATTCGGCAGATATACAGTGATAAATCAACTCACCATGATTGTATTCTGATGCATCTCGTAGCGCAATCAGAACAGATACCTTTTCTATAATATCGTGAATTATCCTGAGATGATAAATTATGCAACATTAGAATTTTCTGATTCAAATGCACAAGCGAACACATACTTTGATTCACTGTTTGACAAGTCTATACCACCTCGATAAAAGTCCATGAGCTTGTTGCCAACAACAGTTGGTATGCCTGTTTATGGACATGTTGTGTTTAATCAGCTTCAATTCCATTTACACTGCATATATGATGTGAATATTTACCTTGCTCCATATTCACAGCTGTGTGAATATTATTAATGCCAGTTACGACATTGGCTGTGTCTTTTTGTACATGCTCCAGCTTTGCAAGCGCAATGCAGATCTGTTTCCACAGATTGACCTCTTCGTTTGTATCGTCCAGGTTGGCAGAGCGAGATGTACGTGATTTTCGATCCATGATTTTTTGTTATCAAGTATGTTCAAAAAGGGGTAAACGGGTATACGGAAGTAGGAAAGAGGTCTTCTTGTTTATTACAGTAGATATAACGAGGAGATGCGTTTTTTTTTGTGGTTGAGCTGAAATATGGATAACTTGTATACGTATTCAAGTGTGAATAAAGGGTATATAGCTTGGGATGCGGGCGATGGTTGTGATGGAAACCGAGAAAGCGTTTTTTTTTTTTTTCGATACTATACTAATAGTAGAAGAAAAAAAAGTTTTGATATACAGTGGGCACCTGCAAACTCAGTCTCCACTCCCTAATATCCTTACAGCCAGGGAATAACATGGTACGTCTTATTCAAGCACTCACATGCATTAAAAATACACACACACGCAACATTACACAAAACCCTATGCCATTTCTTTTTTTTTTGTGCGTCGGGTTGGTATTGGAAGCCAGACGTCGACTCTCGATTCAACTATTACCCTGAGCAATTCGCTGCAATTGCAAGCACTCGCAAATACACCTCATTCTCCTTGCAGCATTCGATTCTAGAAAGGCCAACAAACTTAAATCCTGCCTGTAGAAGAGCGAGAAGAGGCAAATGCCCACCAAACGCTATACAGAATGCCAAGCGAATTTTGAAACAAAGATGAAAGGTCGATGAGAAAAGATTATAACCCGCTTTGACCAACACAAAGCTATTTTTGGATCTGTTAGTCAAAAATGACGATATGATGGTGTTGTTGTTTACGACTAAAAATACCCGGAAATATATATAATCAACTTGACGTTGCAGACGTGTTTTTTCCTGGCAAATGTTCAATCGGCATTGGAGAGATTATAAGGCAATGTGTTGTGATGGGCTGCTGCCCCTTTTTATTATTCCGAAATCAGAGAGAGATTTGTTGTCGTTCTGCTACTATACGATATATGGTGATGTTGCTGTGTCACTTTTCCCTTGCATAGATGTATTGTGAATTGTCCAAAAAGTGATGAGCATTTTCAAATAACGTTTGGGTTTCATAAATTTCGAAGCACTTTTTTTCTCTGCAATGAAACATGCCAGCAATCACTTCAAAAAAGCACATTTTCATATGTAAAATGGATACACATCCATTACAAAAATAGAGCCCACACCTAGCCAAAAACTGATGATGAAGTCTAAAAATACATGCAGCATCGATGATTTGGTGTTTTCTGTCTTTCCATTTTTCTACATTTTACATTTATATCAACAACACGTGTCCTCAAATGTCGCTGAGATGGGGGACACAACACCTATTGAGGAGTATACACCAGACGAAAAAAAAAGGGGCAGTGGTTGAGCTTCATCGACAAGGCCTCGAAACTCCTATTTCTCTGTTAGGTTCGAGTGCCTCTTGAAGAAGCAAAAGTTTGGGACGAATTCTATATTTATTTACTCGACAGTTTCATTTTTTCCCTCTCTGCTCTCCGTCTCCGCGAAGGGCATCTTATTTTAGTGCACGAGGGGAGATTCATAAACCTAATAATAAAAGCCAAATAAATAAACAAGAAAAACACATATAAATACAATTAGCATTTCCCGCATCTCAATTCCCTTTCTTCTTCTCTTTTCATTAGTTTTTCATTTTACTACACAAAGCGGAAATTATTACCAATCATGAAATCTCTCGCTTTTGTTGCCGTCGCACTCTTATCCGCTGTGAATGCTGCCAATGTCACCTTCAAGGTCATTGCCCCCACTGCCTCGAAGCAGGTCCAAGTCAACATTGACGGCACTCTGACCGCCTTGACCGCTGCTGACGCTGACGTCCCTTACTACACTGGCTCTGCTGATTTGCCTGACAACAAGCCCTACAAGGTAACGCACTCAATCGCCCATCGCTGGCAATTGCAATTGAAATTAACCCCAAATATAGTACGTTGTTGACGGTAAGGCCGAGAACTTTACTCGCTCCTTCTCTGGCGGTGATGCCACCAAGAACGAGTTCTTTGAGCGTCAAGTTACCTATGCTACCAATATTCCCGAATTGCCTAGCATTCTTTCAAACGGTTCTTGGACCCGTGGCTCTACCTCTGATCCTATTTGGGACTCCAACTATGTTCCTTCCATCTTTGTCACTGGTCAAGAGTCTGAGATGGAGGACTTGATCGAAAACGTCCCCAAGACTACTTACAAGGCCAAGATCACTTTCATTGGCCCTGATTCCGTAAAGTCCATTGAGGTATGTCGCTACTGACTTTAATGGCACTTCATCTCGACTAACATCCAATCTATAGAACTGTGTCTTTGGTCTCCACAGACCTGGCCGCAAGAACAACGATGCCAAGCAATCCTGGGTCTGGTCTCTCCCTGAGGGTACCTTCTATGCTGACCGTAACTGGTTCAAGATCAGACACATGGAAGAAGATCCCACTCAACTCCGTGAGAAGCTCTATGCTGATATTGCTCGTAAGATGGGTACATATGCCAACGAAGCCAACTTGGTTCGTTTCTTCATCAACAAGGAGGGAATGGGTACCTTCAACATGCTCGATGATGTTATCATGTACTCTTACATTAACGCCATGTTCTACGATGGTAAGGCCCCTGAGCAAATGGGTCCTCTCTACGATGGTGGTTCCGGTGCTGACTTCAACCCTGCCACTGGTTACGACAACTTTGTCCCCAATGTCGAGTCTCCTCTTGACCAAGACGCCATTGCTCCCTTCGCCGAGGCCATTGCTGCTGTCGACTTCTCCAAGGATGCTGAGGTGCAAGCCATTGCTCAATACTTTGACTATGACCAATTCCTTCGTTTCATGGTCATGGAGTTCCTTACTGGCTCTTGGGATGCTTACTGGCAAGAACAAACCAACGACGGTGCCTACATTGATACCAATGAAAACAAATTGTACTACCTCGCTCAAGATTTCGATGCTACTTTCGGCGTCAACCTTCCTTTCGACAAGGACTTTGTCAACAAGTCATTCCAAGACTGGGTCAAGCAATTCCCCAACGCCTTCTTGATCAACAAGCTCCTCTCCAACCCATCTGTCAACAACACTTTCCAAAACTACTTGAAGACCACCGTTGAGGAGATCTTCAACTACGACACTCTCAAGGCTTATGTCGAGGCTCGCCACAACTTCATCTACCCCGATCTTGAATGGGATCGCTCCATCAAGCAAAGATCTCCCGGTAACATCTTTGGCTGGACCGCTCAACAAACCACTGATAACTTGTACAAGCCTGTCACTGCTCCTGGACCTAATGCCTCTTCCACTGGTGGTGCTCAATTTGGTCTTCTTGAATGGGTCCAATTGAAGGAAAAGGCTCTCAGATCTCAACTCAAGATTGCCTCCAAGGCTGCTGAAGTGTCTCAATCTGCTGCTCCCAGTGCTGCTGCCTCTGCTGCTTCTGCTGACGACTCCAAGATTGCTGCTGCCTCTGCCTCTGTCAAGGAAGCTGTTTCTGCCAAGGAAGAGCTCGCTACCTCTGCTGCTGGCAAGACCCTTCCCCAAGTGTTGTCTGCTGTCGCTGTTGTTGGTGCCGTTGCCGCCCTTCTCTAAATTCATACTCTTATTCATTTCTCTTATATACATGTATAAATTTTAATCGTTTGGTACATATAGACTATTATAATTTATATCTATCCCCCCCTTTATCCCTCATCCAACTCCCTTGAAATCTCGTACAAAATATTTTTTTAACTACATAATATGTGCTAATAACAATAAAAAAGACCAATTCAACAATATCAATGTGTTTGACAGATTCATGCTTTATTATTTGTGATACGCATACATTTGTGATACCCTTGTCAAACGCTTCATGGGCGCACAGACGCATGGATACTACAGAATGATACCACACTCGAGTTGACATGGATATATACTACATTGTCATGGTTGTTGTCTCAACAAATTTCAACACAAATACTGTTCTCAAACAGATCGCTACAGGAAAGCTATAAATATAACGTATATTATCATCTCCCCTTGATTTGCAATTCGCGTTCCCCTAAACACCCTTCCCCTTTCTGCTCCCTCGCTTCCCAGTCGATCAGTGAGAAACATAGCAACTCATGTTGCTGTTTATAAATTGCGTATCATTGGCATCGACCTAGACCCATTCTGCGGTTGAGAAACAGATCGACGGACGTGATCGCTGGGAAAAATGTATATTTATATCCTGAATCTTTCTTATTACCAAACCCCCCCTATCATCCGTTGCTGTTGTTCCAAGGTAACTAGATTTTCATTATCATAAAACATCAATAGGAGTCGTGGCAAAAAATCAATCAGCACGCATATACATGTATTCTTTGTATTCTACAGTGCGCGCTCCTTGGGAATACTACTACTACAAATCGACAGGAGTAGGTTTTATGCTGCTGATACCAGATGATTCCATGCATGCAACTACCCCCTAAAGATTCATGTAGTCTATCATTCAGGAGCCAATGCTCTGGTAAATCCGGTTTTTATTTGTATACATATGCATCCAAGAAGCAGGTACATGGTAGTGTTGTTTGTTTATGAATTAAACCACATGCTGTTTTCTAATGAAGGTATATGTCACTTGCAATTACATTCGCAACCAATGGGTTCTTCTCTCACCGTGAGGAATGGTGGATAATGAGTTGCCATGTTTCATAGCAGCTGCCATCATGTGATGTCTCATTAAAGATTGCTCAACGAAGACACTCTAGTATATGATCTCTAGCCCGCTGATACTCGCTTACGCTTGCATCACTCCTCACCCACCGGGAAATATCTCTTTTATTTGGTTTTTGGAGTATCAGAGTAAATTCATAATACATATTAAATACGTTGCAAATCTATGCAGAAAATCTCTTGAAATCTCGCTCTTTTGATTGACAGAGAACTCAATACTTACGCTGCTCTGCTTATATGAGCAATTATAGACCAACAGATCAAATATTGATAGGCGCATTGTTGAATGAGCAGCCTTCAAATGTATTTACCACTGTAAAAATCACGATTTAGATCGCTTGTATCTTAACAACAAAGCACAATCTCGGCCTCGGAACAAGTGCAATCGTGTTCTACGACCTGACATTAGCTTATGGATCAGTTTCCAGCGATTTTTTGGGGAAAGTTTTGATCATCGATTTTCGAGCATTTTGGCCTTGTACTAGTACAGGAAAAATTGATGATTTCAAAGAATGGAAGTTTTCACCTCAAAAACGAGGTTTTCTACTATGGTGTTCCTAAACTCAAAACAACCGTATCAATGCAAAGCATCTTGTGAAACTATCTTTTGGTCAGTTTACTAGTCGTTTTGTAGACATTTCCTCAAAAAACGTGTTTTGGGTTTTTTGGAAATTAAACCAGGCAGACTAAAGCTATCTCTTTGAAATTGGCACCATCAGATTCCTTGTTTAATTCTACATGTATAAGTGTTAAGAAATACCTGTTGCTTATATAGTAACATTTTGTGTAATTGCCCATAAAAGGTTTTGCGATGTCCAAATTTCTGGATCCAGAGGATCAGAAAAGGCTTTGTATTCAAACCCAGACCAGGCTGTGTTTTGCCCTAGCTTCAGCTAATAAAAAAAGACACTGTACAGATATGATTGATTTCGCTACACTCAATTACTTCTGGTATCGATGCCAACATTCGTCAAAAACTTTATGGCAGTCAAGCATTTAGTCGACTTGACTCAAAAAACTCTGGATGATATTTTTTCAGTGGTCGACGAAACTCAAAACATTTTGGAAGAAAATATTGATGATCCCAGCCCTCATGTCTCCCTTAACAACAAGAGACAAAAGAGAAAGCAAGTGAGCAAGAAAGCGACAAGACAGCACAGTGAGAGTGAAGTTGAAGATCACAACGACGAGTGAATTTAAACGCAATGGTAGGTTTCAATCCGTATTCTCTGTTAGAAGCATGTATGATGATAATAATTATCTGTATAGGGGCGACACGATTTCGCCATATTTATCTGTGATCAATTTGCCTTTTAAGTTGGACTTTAGGCTTATTGTCAAGGATTTTAACAATGATGACTTGGATGTTACCACTGGAGAAATAGCAAGCTATTCATCAACAACTTCGTCTAAACTGAATAAAATCTGCCTTCACTACAAAAACCAGCAAAAATGCCTGTCAGATTAGTGCGTTATCTATTTTTTATGGACTCAACTAAGCTGCAAGATCAAAAAATCCCATATTTGGCTTATCAAAAACCTTAATAAGGAACATTGATGTAACATGTGATGTTTAATTTCCATGTTAAAACACAACTTTCTTTTTGACAGCATTCATAAATGCTAGGTGGACTTTTCGATCTCTTTGAACAGCTATTTATTATGCAGGTGGTCTAAGATGAGCAATATTATAATAGAAATGTTGGGGCTTTCTCAATTTGTACTATAAACACATGCAAAATGTCGATAAAAATGTGTTGAAATGAAATGGGTGACTCTTGTGTCAACAACAAAAAAAAAAAAAGCGTGATCTATATTCATATGGCTGCCTGAAATGTCATATGTGCCATTTTACGCTCTATAATCTTCAAACGAAAACCAAAGATCCAATATACTTTGAAGATATAAAAATATACTACCCCAATCCGTAAATATACCTGGATTTTCGATGAAAGTTGGACCATCTGGTATAGTTAGACTTGGTGTAGATGTACAAGACCAAGTGACATAATGCCAAATCAAGTAAAATTATATCCCTCATCGAATGCCATCATTGGTCGTTATTGTGACTCAAACGAAATCTAAGCCATTTTAAACAGCAAACCTGCCTAGTGTGTGTGTGTTGGTGAGTGCTGTCAAAAATCATCATGACGATAAATTAAATTTTAGTGTGCACAGACACTCTATTTGTATACATTATGCAAGTCTGTGCCTGCTTATGTCCAAAATACCAGTGTATCATGGGACACAATGCTACCGGCGCAGAAATAGAACAGCAAAGGTAAATCCTAGTCTGCAAAACCCGGAGATGCCGTATCAATACATCCAACTTTATAGATAGTATCTCTGCTGATATCGCATTTTTTCATTTGCCTACTCCGATCTGTATTGCCTTTCAAAAAAGGTTCTTCCTGCTCTTCTTCTTTGCTTCTTTAGAAACTCTTTTTTCTTGCACTTTCTTCTAGCCATCATAAACATATATTTGTCTCATCATGTCATCAAATATATATCTAACAAGACTGAACCGAGAAGCGGATCAAATCTCTGGGGCTACTCGAAGATTCTTTGGTCAACAGGTGCCAGATTATGTCAGAACACTGCCCAGCATAAAGAAAGACGCCATTCGATGGGGATGCAATATCCTGTATTTTGGTGTTGGCCTCATGTACAATTGGGCCGTCAGTGCAGTGCTAGGACAAATGCCAAACATGCATAAATTTCCATCCAATGTTGCAGGCATGATTGTTTTGTTCTTTCTGCTCATGTGCTCCCATGCAGCATTTCCCAAATTCACTGATAGATTGGTGCTATTTATTGATCCATACTCGTCCTTTGCACTGAGAAGCATGAACATCATGTTTGTGCCTGCCGTCGTAGAGATTGTCAATAATCCGCCTACTACTGGAGACGAAGTGGGCAGAATGATTTGTGTATTTCGTAAGTGTCTGATCTCTAGCATTGGGGATTGTATACATATCGTCTAACATTTTCACCTGCTACTAGTTGTTGCCTATTTCATTGGTTTCATATTATGTACATTTATAGTTCGTGGACTACGCCTTGTGATATTTACCCCTTTTGCGATCAAGCAAAAAAAGAAGAACCTTGATATGGAAGAAGGTGATCCAACAACAAACTTGGAACTTGGCAGCTATACCGAGAAGACCAAGATGCACCGAAATAGAACGCTGGACGAAGAAGATGTGGAGATTGGTGTGCCAGGCAACGCTCATCTAAACAGAGTCTCTTCGGTTGTTACCTTTGATATACCCACTCGACCTCTTTCAGACGACGACGCTGCTTCTTGTGCTAGTACACTCAATCACTCTCCATCTTCCGCATCCCTCAGAGCAGATCCCATGGGTAGCTCAAGCAGTGCCGCTGTTGGCGACGGTATAACAGAGTGCTGCTCGTGCAATAACAACACTTTTTACGAGCCCATCAATTCCACCCGGCCAAAAAAGCACGGTCCACTCCACGCATTTGCTTTATGGTGCATGCAGCAATCCACATTTGACGACCTCACCTTGTTCATCATCTTTGGTTTGTGCGCTTTCATCTATTTGCCCCTGCCAGAAGACAACCCAGCAATGCCATTCTTTCGACTCTTTTTGTATTTCACCATGACACTGCTACTGTACTCAGCTGCTTGCCGTCTACCACCAAAACTGAGAATCATCATCCACCCCATCATCTTGACCTCTGCTTGCACAATGGCTGGCATAGCTTATTTCGAGCGAGTCAAGGGATTTGATATCAAGCATGGCGTGAATCTCTACAAAACTGGCATTACATTTGTCTCGCTCGTAGAAAAAACCAATGTTGGCTGGCCCGGTGGTGGCGATATTTTAGGCGCTGCCATGGACGTTTCCATCATCTCTTTGGCTTTCAATGTGTATAAAAGTAGACCTGGTTCATTGCGCGAGGTAAGTTTTGCTACTAGTTGATGTATATGACAAGCAACTAAGTGTAGTATACAGTGGCTCATCGTCGTGCTATCCATTGCTCCCATGGCTTTCCTTATCATGTTTGTTACCCCTTTGTTTGCTCACGGTATTGGATGTACACCAGCTGATAGTTTGGTGTGGGCCTCAAGATCAGTGACAACCGCTATTGGTATCGTGATTGGCAAGGTGCTTGGGGCTGACGAGAGTGTAGTAACGTGTATCATTGTCTTTACCGGCATCATGGGCCCCCTCTTTGGTCCATATCTATTGAAACTTGCTCGTGTCCGAGATGGTAAAGTAGTGAGAAAGCAGTTTTATATTGCAAGGCATGCTAATATAGTTCTTTACAGATGATCATGTAACCATTGGCATCTCCATGGGCTGCTGCTCTCACGGCGTTGGCACAGCTTATCTTATTAGCAAAGATCCTATAGCCAGTGGCATGGCATCAATTGCCTTTGCCATCTTTGGTACGCTAGGTGTTATTGTCGCATCTATCCCAGTATTATCAGATACCATTAGACACATATCAGGTTTTTAAACATGTATATCACCCCCAATGCCTCTTGTGCTATTTTTTTGTACATACTCTTATCCTATTACCTATAAATTACTCTTTACGCCTTTTGAACTTGGTATTCAACTCAATTATGCCAACTATTATCAACTAATAATAAGCATGGATTGTATGAAATGATTTTATACGACGATATTTATTCAATGATTCATGATATCAATAAACACTATTCATCCAAGAATGCTTCTAATTCCCGGTTCATTTGTTCAGCTTGCTCAATGATGGTAGCATGCGAGGCAATAGTTTCAATAAATCTTCTGCTTTCCGTCAGTGTATGCTCCAATTTCATCTGCAACTTTTCTCGTTTCATAGCATTAATGATTCTGTTGAGGTTAGCATTCTTAGCCTTGACTCTTGCAAGTTTTTTTGAAACTGTAGAATAAGCACGCATTTGGCTTTCATTTGGCAGCCGTTCATCGTATTCTTTATAGGTGGTTTTCAAGTCTAGTAGGTTGTAAGTATTCGATAACTTGGCCGCCTTCTCCAGATCAAATATCTTGTCGACATAAACCTTGAACTTGCTCTGCTTTTCCTCTTCGGAAGCACTGTCGTCCATCTCTTTGGCTTTCTTGAGTGAGGCACTGAGCTTCGAAATGACATCCTTGTGCTTGACTGTATTGGAGTCCGCATTAGTGCATATATAAATCGATGTTTCATGCTATTTTGGATGAAATGTATCGTAAGCTGTGCATCCTTTCTACTATTGCTTTGTTCTCCAAAATGTATTTGAGGTGCTGTTTGAATGACTGATTTTGTTCTTGGCATCCTTGCGCATTTAGCAATTTAGTCTGCAACTCACGAATTCGATTGTTGTAATGAACAAGCAGCTTCTCTCTTGTATCTTCTGGTTTCTTATCCACTGCTCCTTCCTCGGGTACTTTTTTAGTAGGCTCTGTTGGCATTGGTGTTGTTGGGCTTGATGTAGCTTCAATTTCAGATGGTCCTTGATCGGCATTCATAGACGATCTATCATCAGGTACCCCGGCAACAGCCAAATGGCCTATTTCATTCGAATTCAAGTTGGTTTGCTTCTCTTGTAATGCGACCAATTGTTGACTCAAAATGACGAGAGATTCGTTGCTCTTTTTTCTGCTGCGTTGCTCCAAGTCTAATTCTTCGTAGGCTTTTACTAGATTTTCTTGCAATTGTGCAATGACTTGATTTGCTTGCATGAGGTGTCTGTGGAGCTCTTTGTATTCAATGAACTCTTTTCTGTCAGAGAGTTGAAATGGTCGGTATGGCGATGGAAGTAAGTAGGTGTTTTTGCACTCAGGACATGTGTATTCGACACCCAAGCTGTTTGTAATGCTATTTTGTGCTTTCAGCAGTTGCCATTTGTAATTAGCAGGTTTGCAGTCTTACCAAGCTCTGTCAAATACATGTCCGCAACCAGGCATCAAGATTTAGCAGTTCTCTTCCACAGCATTAGAAACGCAAATGCCACAAACCGCTGTCATTGCCAGTAAAAAGATAAAGAGTAAAAAAGAATGATTAAAGAGAATGAGAGAAGCGAAATACGAAACGAAAAAAAGCAACTATTAATCACGCGTATTGCTATTTCTCATCAAATGTCATCATAGATGGTGTGTAAAGGGTGTATCCGCTGTACTAAGGCTATTGGGCGCAATATTGTGCATTGGCAGATCTTTCTTGACAAATTGGTAGCATCTCATCTTGTACTCAACTGGTATCAAACATGCAAGTAAGTTGGCGTTCGTTTATTAATCATATTTATAGTATCATGTTCTCAAGTTTAAACTGACTAATTTATAGGAATAGCTGCCAAGGCTGTTGAGCAGCAGCTAGCTTTTCCATCAATTGGCTTTCTCTGCCAGATAGCATCTTGATCTCTTCTTTATATCGCTTGATCTTTTCCTCATATCGTTTGATATCGTCAGCACATTGAAGCTTGTCGTCTTCATATTTCTTGTTTTTTTCCCTCAAAGTCTTGATTTCTTCTTTTAAGCCATCCATTTCAGTAGCATAATCGTGGTTCAATGCCTTCACTTTGAGGAGGTCTTCTTTGGATCCTTTGACCAGTTCTTGCAAATGACGGTTATTCGTGATCCAGACAGTTTCGGCATCTTGAAGCTTCTTGTGGTCTGATAGCATAGCACTGTATTTTTCCTCTACGGCTCGCTTCTCGCCGAGTAGACGCAGTTTTTCTTGATTGAGATTTGTCACAGTGTTTGAGAGGTTGTTCTGCTCGATCGCTGCATCAAACAGCTGCTTCTGCAAACGGTGTCTGTCCTGCGAATTCTCTGCAGCCTCAGAGTGTTGCAATCGTGCAGTGAGATCGGCCACTTTCATTTCGGCAAGCTTCTCTCTGTTTACTACATCCTTATACTTTGATTTCAATTCCGAGTAATCTCTTTGTAATGTTTGGTTCACGAATGAATTGCTTGGGTCTGAGGATACCACATTCAACACAGTCTTGCCAACTTTGAAAAGGTCTTGAAAGCTGAGCTGTCCATTAGGAGTCTGGCTTGAGCTTGAAGATCGTGTAAGGCTGTTTGCAACAATGTGATAGGAGGCTTTGAGTTTTTCAATGCTTGACAGGTAATCATTGTTAGACTTCCTCAATCGCTCGTTATCTATCTTGAGTTGAGCTATGTCGTTCAAGGTGCTTTCGAGCTTTGATAATGCGATTCCGTGTTCCTGGCGACTTGAATCTAATGTATTTTCTGTACGAGCGAGTTGTGATTGCAGTGAAGCAACCTTTTGGTTTGCTTCATTCAAGTCGTTTATCATCGTGGCCTGTTCTTCACTTTCATCTCCGTTGGCTTTAGATGGGTAAATTCGAATCATGTGAAACGGGGGTCTTTGAGAATTCTCAAAGACAGCGTTACAAACTGGACATTTGCTTGCGTAGCCTTCTCGAAAAAGCAAATCAATGCTATACCGTAGTATCGTCTTTAGAATACCACAAAGCCGTGCTAAAGGATTTATTACATACCATGCCTTATCAAACACATGCCCGCAAGAGCGCAGAGCGACCCAGAAACTGTCCTCGTGCATCTCCTCCAAGCATATGCTGCAAACGACTTTCATGGTTTATAAATCCAATAGAGAAAAATAACTACAGGAGAAAAAAATTGTTGAATACATCTAAACAAATCCACAGCAATCAAAATCATATATCAGAGTGTGTATTTTGTGACACCACCATAAAAACAGGATATTTTGTTTACAAAACATCAATCAAACATATTATACTATAATGTCCACATGAAACATGTATTACATCTTTATTGTTTGCGAGAAGCTTATGTAATTGGCATGCGTAAGTAACTTTATTCACACTATTCAATTCATCCTATATGATATATCAGGCTCAAAACCAAGAGCGTGTGGCAATAGCTAGCTTCTCCTTCAATGCAATAATTTCACTCGTAAGGTCATTATTGGTTATCTTTGCAGATTCAAGCATGCTCTGTGAGTCATCCAGCTCCTTGGACACCAATATAAATAGCTCGTTCTCCTGAAAAGCCTCCACCATCTGCTCCAAAATAATCATTTTTTGGCGTAATGCAAGGATCTCTGATGTGTACTTTTGATTTAATTCTTGAAGCCTCTTGATATTGTCCAGAGATACCTTAAGCTTCTCTTTTGTTGATCGGTTCTCGTCTTGCCAATCTTGCTTGACTTGCTGCAACAGGGCACCGCTTTCATCTGAAACTTTCAGTTTGTCTTGCAACACCTTGATTTCAGCAAGCAAAGAATCCTTGTGTACTTGCATCTCCTTGAGCTGTATGTTTGTGGCGTTGTATTTATCCTGGAAAGCGCGTTTCTCTTTGTACATCTTGTCTTTGCTCTGTTTCAATCTTGAGATGTCTATCAAGAGTCTGCTCTCGCGAGCCTTGCTGTCGTTCACCTGCTGACGATATGGCACTTGATCTGCGATGCCATGTAATACAGCATTAGGGCCATTTGTACTGACAGTCAGTTCAACAAACTTCTTTTCAAGAATTTGCTCCTTCTTCAAGAGATCGCTGTGCTGTTTCTGTAAATCAAGGTACTTTGAGCGATAATCCGCCTGGCTGTCCAAAACCTGGGCAGATCCATTGCTGTTCATTGGCTTCTTTTCACAAGTTGAGCATCTATCTTTCTTTGATCGCAACGACTGCAGCTCCTTGTGGACTGATGTGTATGACTTTTGAGATTCTTTGAGTTCATTTATCAATGCCTGATTGCACAGCTTCACCGACTTGAGTTCCATCAAACAGTTGTCTCTTGCGTCTGTTGCTTGTTGACAATCCGTCTTTAGAGATTCCAAGGATTCAGTAATCGTTTTTACCATGTCTTTGTTGTCACGCACTTGAGTCAGGGCCTTTTCATGATCTGTTCGAGCTTGGTTTAGCTTATCCTTGGTATTTGACAATTCAGTTTGCAGTGCAATGACTTTATGGTTGGATTCCATGAGGTTCTTTTTCAATTCACTGCGTACCACTGCCTTGCTACTACCACTACCATCCACATCAGATAACTGGATGCGCAGGTAATGGTTCTTCTTTGTCTTGTCAATGATTTTGCTGCAGGTGGGACATTTAGAGCCAACTTCCAGAAAGTGGTCGATACTACCGTATATATAGAGAGATATTAGTAGCGAACAGTTGAGCAAGGAGAGGAGGTAGCTTACCAGACAAAGTCAAAGACATGTCCACAGCGAAACAATGCGACTGGAGAAGCGCTGCTTTCGAATTTCTCCAAGCAAATACCACAGGCAGCTCTCATTTAGGCGGTTGTATGGACAAAAGAGAAAAAAAAGATTGTCTCCATGCAGAAAAGTGCTCAATTAGTTTTGATAAGAAATTGGGCGTCATGTAAAACATGTAAACAAGATATATCCAGGTTTTGCGTGGCAGCAAAAGAAGAAACAAACAAACGAGTATTATGTCAAGCACGCATACTGCATCGTACCTCCTTGATGATGTTAGTTGCGTGTGTTCTACTGTTGTGGGGGACAATATTGCGGTCCTGCCTAGCTTAACGGGGTAGTTTGCTCCATTATATACTTACAAGTTTCAGGGCTTCAATAATTTTGGCAGTGATTTCTCGTTGTGTAGTTATATAATAAGTGGGTACAGTAGTTCTGCCGGTAGAGTACTCCATCCTGGCATTTTTGCTCTGGGAGAAGAAAAGAGATTTGGTTTATGGCCATAGCCACCAGACACAACATTGTCATCTCTTATTTAACAAATTTCAGAAATTTCTTTGAATAAAAAGCAATAATTTGCTTTATACGCATTACATCATGCACTACTACTAAAAAATTTGTATAAGCAACTAAGTATTCGCTTTCTAATAGCATTATTAACGTTCATTGTCACCGTAATATGAAAGGCATCTATGCTTGTCAGCCAAAAATTGTTCGATCTCCGGTAGATTCGTTTTCATTCGAAATGGTGAATTTTTGTTCTAGAATCAATTTCGAAAATCTATTTTGCCTTGTATGACTATGTAAATTGTCATGATCAACCCATACTTCCTAATGGTTTTTAAGAGTACTTTTGACGACGTATCCGATGGTGCCAATACAACCAGGTGTTTTGAATACGCTGATAGAGAAATTTCAGAAAAAGCGAAATATGGTTTTGGGCGAAAATGTCGAGATTTCACATATAAACGTCTCACATACAAAGTTCTAGGGAGTTGCATTTGGTCGAGAGGAACGTTTTTCATTGATATGTACCATAGTAGAAGTGCTCGTTTTTGGGTCCAAAATCACGATTGTTTGATTTTCGATCAAAGGCATGAGGGGTACCTCATGGATTTTGACCAGTTTTTGATGATCTAAAAAAAGTGGAGCAAAGGCGTCAGAAAGTAGCTGCTACATGAAAGCAATTGTATGGTGCAATTCTGGTGGTCTAAAACAGCTTTTAGCGCGAGAAAACGCGCCTTCAATGCACCTAAATTATGCTGTGTTTTGTAAATATCTAGGTAGAAAGAGGCAATGCAAGCACAATGTCTACCCATATATGAATTGTCACCAATGCTGCGGACGCAGACCATCACGGAAAAGTCAAATCTACAGTTACAGGTCGCTCAAAACAAAAAGGATATGAAGTTGACGGCAAAAATGTTGAGGAATTGCCTGGGGAGTCCCTATAGAAGTGCTTTCAGGGACTGCATTGGATTTATAGCAATACTTGGAACTGTTGATAAATACTTTTCAGGCGATAGCAGAACTTGAAGAGGTAACAGTTCACTGTATCACGAAGGATAATTGCACATTCAGCTTGTTTAATTGAATCAAGGCATTACCTCGATTTGTTATTTACATATTCTGCTTAATAGAGCCTATAAACTTCAGTGAAGCATGTATTCCAAGAGGCATATCGATCGTACTCGACATATCCTTGTTCCTAGTTTCAGGCACCACATCCAGACATCTCTCAACTCGACCAGGACGTTAATTTCTACCTGAAAAAGTCTCTCATCTATCTTACTGTATGTCTTGATGTCATCTTGATCACATCCCCGAGCTATGCAATATCGGCATTTACCTAGTGTAATTTTCATTGTTCCTGGTCATTTTGTGATACACAAGATAAAATAACAAACAATCGTAGTAGTCTTGCTTATCATTTTTGCGAAACCTCGAGGCGAAGGTTTATTCCTGAATAATTTGGCATGACTGAAAGAGAAACGTGCATCGTTTTATCCGAAATTCTAGTCTGAATTGAAATCATAAAGATGTGTCATCCTCAAGAGCATATAGTGTAAAACATGGGTAAATATTTTAGGACAGCCCCAAGAGCTAGGCTTTGTCACGGACACATGCACAATACAAAAGTGATTAAAGCTGAAAGCGTTCAACTTTTTTTTTTTTTACCTTGCATCCAAGGCTTGACCCATACCATGGATGGAGATGATCCATTTACTTGTTACTTCATCCGTGTGCAACCCTACATTTCATATTAATTAAAGAAGGGGGGCTTGAGATAACAGTAAAGAAGATATACCGTGCGGGGGATAAAGAAATGGGAGGGAGCCAGCGGCATTGACCTGTCTTTATCTCACTGTTTTTGGTCAAGCATCGTAATGCGTCGCACAGAAATACATGTTGCAATCTAGAAGAAGAGGCTTACTAAGACATTTAACAAGCGAAAACGAGGCTTTTACAGGCTGGAATATGATAAAGATGTTATTCATCAACACAGTTTCGAATTGGATCAATTGAATGTCCCTGGGTGTCGTATATAGCTGGTTTTTAGGTTTCAAATATTACTAATTTCATGTTGATATCATACACAACCCGTACTTTCCTGTAGGATTTTAGCCTGCCGCTTACATAAACATTGTGCTATTTAGCATGGATACAAAATAAAAGGGAGCCTCATTTCCCAATCTCTCTATCTCTTTTTCTTTTACTTTTTCCTTCATTTCTTATATTTCAGTAACATTGAAACAACATTTACAACAATGGATCCTATCGAACAAATGCGTCAACAAGTGTGTGAAGAGCTCCACGGTGCTGTCACCATCATTGGTAAGTAACTTTTCTACATGAAAAAAAGACCAAGTGCATAAATGGCTTTATTACGCGTCTATCATCCATCACTCCCAAGTTTACATTTTCCGCAATGTTAATCCATTTTCCCGTTCATATTATAGTTTTGGGTGCCTCGGGTGATTTAGCCAAAAAGAAGACCTTCCCTGCCTTGTTTGGCTTATTCAAAAACGGGTTCTTGCCTGGCAACACTCGCATCGTTGGTTACGCCCGTACCAAGATGGATCATGATCAATTCATCGATCGTGTTACTCATTACATCAAGTCAAAGGGTTCTGAAAAGCAATTGGAGGAGTTCAAATCCATCTTGACCTACTTGCCTGGTCAATACGATGAGGATGAATCCTTCATCAAGTTGGACAAGGCTGTGCATGAAAGCGAAGAGGAGCGTAAGATTGAAATTGGCAGAAGACATCGTGTCTTTTACATGGCCTTGCCTCCCTCTGTCTTTATCCCTGTTGCCAAGGGTTTGAAGAAGAATGTGTATGCAAAGGAAGGTCTTAACCGTATTGTTGTTGAGAAGCCCTTTGGTGAGGACAGCGAGTCTTCTGCTCATCTTGCAAAGGAATTGGGTGCTTGTTTCACAGAAGAAGAGGTAAGTTTGGAAAGAGGAGGGAGGGGGCAGTGCAAGCGATGTCATACCAAGTACTAATATACGCCTCCCCCAACACGCTTAGACCTTCCGTATCGATCATTACCTCGGTAAAGAAATGGTCAAGAACGTCATGATGGTCAGATTCGCCAACATCTTCTTTTCTCAAATCTGGAACCGCTCCAACATTGACAATATCCAAATCACATTCAAGGAACCCTTTGGTACTGAGGGTCGTGGCGGTTACTTTGATGAATTCGGCATCATTCGTGATGTCATGCAAAACCATCTGTTGCAAGTGTTATCTTTGATTGCCATGGAGCGTCCCATCTCCACCGACGCTGAGGCCATCCGTGATGAAAAGGTCAAGGTGCTCAAGTGTATCCCTCCCATCTCTGTCAATGATGCTCTTTTAGGTCAATACGTTGCTGCCAACGGTAAGCCCAGTTATCTCGATGATGAAACCATCAAGAACAAGGATAGTTTGACCCCTACTTTTGCTGCTCTCGTCTTGTTTATCCAAAACGAGCGTTGGGAAGGTGTTCCCTTTGTGTTGAAGGCTGGTAAGGCATTGAACGAAGCCAAGGTGGAGGTGCGTATTCAGTTCCGTAATGTTGCTGGATCTCTTTACAAGAACGCTGCTCGCAATGAGCTTGTCATGCGTGTTCAACCCGATGAGGCTGTGTATATCAAGTTTAACAACAAGCAACCTGGTCTCTCTTACCAAACCATCCAAACTGAACTCGACTTAACCTACCACAGCCGTTATTCCGACTTGGCTATCCCTGATGCCTATGAATCTTTGATTTTGGATGTCCTGAGAAACGATCATAGTAACTTTGTCCGTGATGACGAGTTGGATGCTGCTTGGAAGATCTTTACTCCCCTGTTGCACAAGATTGATGCACATCATGAAGACATCAAGTTGTCCAACTACAAGTACGGCTCAAGAGGTCCTGCTGAATTGGATGATTTCATGAAGAAGTATGGCTACGATCGTTCCAATGTCAACTATAGCTGGCCCGTTCAAAGTGTTGCTCCTGGAAAGCATGAGTAAATGCATACAAACCGCATCAAATTCATATCAAAGCATGTAAAATAACATTTTGTACAATAAAATAAAAAGAAATATCATTTCAAGGCTGTGCATGGTTGTAATACGAGGCGTTAGCAGCAAAATGATAATTGAAAAAAAAGGTGAGGTGATTTATACATTCGCTTGTGAATGGCACCTCTGGAACAAGTTCACTTGGCAGCACTACCATCCCAACTCTCCAGGAGCAACTCAAGCATGGAAACCCGAAAAGAGCGGTACCCAAAGGGCACGAAGACAGAATCTGATGACTCACACCAAGCAACTTCCTATGAACTGAAGTGAATGAGAGCTTCATTTGATTCATTTGTTACCCAGGATGGCGAGGAAGGACTACATATACGAGCACAGTTACTAGATGTTACTTGTATCATAGACATTGGTTTTCATCCACCTCAAGTATCGCGTGTTGGTTGAGAGAAAGGTGTATGAGAGAAAAGAAAATGAAGGGTACATACTAGAATGAAAAGTTTGTTGCTGTTTTATACTCTGCTATAGGAAATAGGGAGGTAAATGTTTCAAAACAAGGCAGTACAGGCACATAGGCATAAAAAAGAGCTCTGTGGGAAATACATAGAGTTCATTGCAAGTAAACAACTGCCATACTAGCTTATGATGTAGATCTCACTGAAGACCCCATTTCCCTGATCTTATCTCGACTTTTAAGGTTAATTTCATTGGGCAATGACAAGCAAAAGACTCTTTGAATTTATGAGAATGATTACAAGCTCTTATTACCTATAGTTCTTGACTTGAAAGATGAATACCGAGGTAGATTTCTTGCTCATCATCATGTATTAGAATGTTTGCAGCCATTTACTATATCAAGAGACAATCTGAGTTCAGCAAGTAATGTGGGGCACATTTATCGTGTCATTTATGCAACTTGCGATTGGTGTATCAACTCCTACTACTGCTCTAGGGTACCTTATTCACGGTTCGCTTGGGATCAACCGAAAAGGTATACATGATGCAGTAGCCGATATATCCACAGCATCACCATGAATCGTGCATGTCAGGAACCAAAGAGCGTCTCTTTCACTGCAGTCATGTCACTTCAGGATTGATATTCAGGCACAAATCATCTAGCATGAAAAATAACCAAATACAGCATGTGGCTCATCAAAAAAAAAAAAAAGGACCCATACTCTCTCTCTCTGTCATGACGCATCCGCAGTGATTCCTAGTAAAAAATGTTAATTTTATTCATGTTGGACAAAGAAAAATGTGTGTGTGTGGTATGGCAGAAAAAGGGAATGGAATGTGAAAATATGGTAGTTGTTGTTGTTGTTGTTGTTATGATACACTTGTATAAAAGGTAATAATGCTACAATGATCATCCTCTGTCATCAAGTATTATTAGATGCGATTGACAGTGATCCATGTGAATGAGTGTTTTCTTTTTGGGTAGTAGTAGTAGTAGTAAATGATTGTTTGTGTATTTTTTGTTTGGGGGGGTCATATAGAAAGGCAATTCAATGTGGGGAGGGGGGGGGGTATATGAATATGTATAACACTGTGTAGTTGGCTTATATTGAAATTGACATGTTGTTGTTGTTGTGTTATAGAGAATATAGCATAAAAAAAAAGTGATAGATCAAGGTGTCTTAAAAGTGCCATTTGGGTTTCTCGAGATCTTTGCGTAGATGAGATGTATGACGAGGAGAAGAAGCTCGCTTTTGTGATTGTTGTTGTGGTGGAGGTGGAGGACTGAAAGGTCTTGGTGACGATACCAAGATGGGAGGCGATGATTGACGGGATAAATTTCGAGACATTTTGACGCTACTGCTGGTGGTGGAGCCTCTGGATGACACGGACGAAGCATCTGACACACGTCGGAAAGGCGACGATGCTCTCTTGGTATAATGGCTGTTGTTGTTGCTGCTGCTGTGCATATCCACAATGGACGAAGGCGATGTCTTTACTGTTAATTTGTGTAATGTTTCTGTAGTGAGAGAGAGATGAGAGCCGTGTTTCTTTTGTCTGCCATCCGAGACACTACTACCTTGCACATGAAATTGCTTGTCCAGGGAAGCAGAAGCATCACTGCTGTAATCTTGCAACACCTTTCCCGATTTGTTTGTCTTTTGAAGTAATGCAACTTCAGCCTGTAAGATCAGACCCTCCAGCATGGATTTGATGCGCTGGAATACTTGGTCGTTCTCGATCTCTTGATCTTCCTGCTGCACCACTGTCGACTCGTCGTCGTCAAACAGAAACTAGATGGCACAATGAGTGTGGTGGAAAGCACAACGAATATTTCACTTACATCTTCCACGTGTTTGTCTGATACGGGTGTCAGGGGCCCTTCATTCCTATTAGACATGGTGTACATGAGCCTTACATGCAATTTATTAATAACATTCAGTATTTACATGTGCAATCGTTTCTGCAACTCGACAATCTGTGCTGTTTGTTGTCGCAGTTTAGCCTCCAAAGTTGTATTCAGCACCAACAATGATGCCTTCTCAATCTCGAGATCGGCAATCTATTATATTTTGGACATGAACACACAACAACAAGACACACCCGCCTGTAAAACTCACCTTTCGGTTTGCTCTCGCTTCGTCCAGCCATGCGCTTTCTTCTGTCATGCTGCTGCCCTTATTGACAAACTCTCCCTTGCCATTCATGATTGTGCCGTGCTTGATCTTGGCCACTATCTTGATTTCTGGCTCTTCTTCTTCTTCCTCTTCTTCCTCTTCTTCCTCTTCATCATCATCTTCTGATTCATCCACGCCATCAATACTACTGTTGATATCATCTTCCTCCTCATCCTCGTCTTGCTGATTCTCCTGAGATGAAAGTGATAGTGTGGAGAAAAATGTCGATTTTGACAAGTTGGAATTACTTCTGGGTCGCTGTAAAAACCGATGCGGATTCACACCCACCGTGTTCGTTGATTTCAATGAAGCCCAATTATTCTGAAAATAGTTAAAGCTGGAGGGATGGACGATGGTGGGGTTGGTGTGATGTGTAAAGGAGGTGTTGGAGAGCGTCGATGGCGAGGAAGACGATGAAGCGGTGGACGAAGAGTAGGAAGAATCATGGCGCTGTATTAAGGGAGAAGAGGGTCGGATGATGTTTAAAGCCTTTGGAAAATGTACTTCTTTAATGGACATGTAAAGATTTAATAAAAAAAAAGTGATGAGAAGAAGGGGAAAAGGAAAAGGAAAAAAAAACTGTTTAATTCCATTTTCTTTTATTTTGTGATACTACTTTATTTGTAGTTAGTGTGTATACATGAGCCAGCCAGACCCACAGTGTGCGTATATATCAAGTATGTCGACATGGCCCTTTGTGTTTTATTTTCTTCTCTTCTCGCGATGTCCACTGGATGATCCAGCATTACTACCAGATCGTTTCTATTTGTTTGAAAGGCATAAGCATCCAACCCACAAACACACACACACAAAAAAAAACTTCTCCATTTGAGTTACCTTAACCTTGTGTTCAACTTCAGTTTTATCTACTACTTTCTTGAGTTCAAACATGTTGAGGATAGCATTCTGCAGCTTTTCAAACTTGAGGCAAATCTTTTGCGTAGGCATAATGGGTCTTGGGCCTAGAGAGAGCGAGACAAAACGACATGTAAGCATCAGGCGAGCTCATCAACACAGGCATCCATCTTACCAATCCCTAATTCTTCCAGCACTTTAATCACCTTAGGTTGCATAGTAGGCTTCACAATAGGCAGTTTCTGGCTTCGAATATATACACCTGGTGTAAGCTTCTTCTCCTTGTTTTCATGAGCATCCGCTAAAGATGGAATTAATTCAATTAATGTTTGTGCTGCCTAAAAGTGCTATAGACGTTACCATCCATGAGGTGATGCGATGAAGAAGCGCTGGACAGCTTGCGTCCCTTTTTGCTGTCATCATGAATCGACTTCTTCTTTTTCTACATGTCATAATGTATAAGTCATCCATGGGCTAAAAAAATCATTCGATTTACCCCCCTCCTTACTTGATAAAACTAACCTTTAATTCACTTCCACCTGCTGTACCACCCGTGATTCCGATTCCTCCGGGCGATGATGATGATATGCCTGGGCTGTTGAGTGCATGTGGAGTATTGGGCGTGGACGGCATTTGCTGGATTTGCTCCAGTTGCAGTGAATTCAGCAGGCTCTCTCTTTCCTTGGCCAGTTTCGCCTCGTTTTGCTCGATGCGCTTGGCCTCCACAAACAGGGCCTCCTCCTCCTCCACCTGCTCCTTGGTGCGGTGGAACAGCATGATGAGTGCGTTCTTTCGCTCCACCTCTCTGGCCTTGTCAAAGTTGTACTGCGCTGCCAAGGATTGTCGATCTGAAACGTACTCGCCCGATTGGTATTTGCCCTGCAAGATCAGCTTTCTATAGACGGTATAGTACCGATCCTTCATATCCTCCATGGTCCTCGCCTTGTTGAACTCATATCTGTCTTCAATCACTGGAAAACGGAGGTCGTATTGTCGGCACAGGCTGAACAGGTAGTCTGTCTCTTGTTTGCTCCAGTCGGTGTCGGTGAGGTATTTCTCGTAATCGTCGTCTGTGTATTCAATGATGTCAATCACCTTGTTGAATTTGGCAAAGGCGTAGTCTGGAGAGGGTCATTAGATGCATGTCATGCCGTGTCGATTGCTACTTGCCTTCATTGGCTTCGCTTGATTTGACCCAGTGATTTAGGACTAGATCGTCTGCTCTGGCAGGGTTTGTGAATGGTTGATAGACCCTATTCCATGTGTCAGTTTATGCGTACATATATATACACCCGCGTCGTACCATGGGGTTGCCTTCTTTTTTGTCTGGTATTTTGCCTTGTACGTTGGCTTGACAAAGGCCACAGGTGGCGCTCCACCTATCAACGAATACAGCTCTCGACTGATGCCATCTACAAGGACCAGTGTAAGCGTGTTGCGCTGCTGAATCGGCCTTCTCACACTCACCAGGTCTCTTTTCTGCCACCTTCTGCTTCTTTTGTGCTGGCTCTGCTGCAGCGCCAATCTGTAAAATATCGCGAATATCTGAACTACTCATTTGAATGCTGTGTGTAATGAAATGTTTGAAAAGAGAGAGAGAGAGAGAAAGAGGGTAAACTCCAAGAGTCACAGGCCTTTTTTTACGCAGGCGGCCATCCAATCAGGGTGAAAAGCAAAATGTCCATTGATCAATGCTGCTGCATCTTTTGTCTTTTTCTCTCTCCAACACACACTTACCATGACAGAACCTACCACCAGAGACTTTCTGATCCACCTCAATCAAAGCAACTTTCAGGCTGCACTTGATTTAGCAGATGATTTGCAACTGGACAAGGATCTCGTCTACAAAGCGCAATGGACAAAACGCATTATCGAACGCGGCTCTCAACTGCAATCCAAAGACGTCGACCTTTTAAAGCGGATTCACGACGATGCGTGGGTTATCAGCCAGTGCCTCGACGTCTGTGTCAATGAGCCTCCAGTGCAGCAACAGCTGCTTGATATCGCGGAAGCACGCATCCAGACACTGACCGCACCCATCATCGAGAGCAAGCAGCTCAACACACCCAACGCAGCACACGACTTGACAGCACAAGAAAAGACGCTGTTGCGGTGCAGGGCATTGCTTCTCCAATACAAGGATCGCCTCAACACACTGGAAAAGATCTGGCCCAGTCTCTCCTCCACCACACACCAACACACGGGCGACGCTTCCTTTGCAACAGCCTATGCTCAATTTCGAGACAGCAACATGATTGCGCAGGCCATCGAATACGCTCGCTCCGAAAACAACATGGCTCTCAACGCCCTCTTTATGCACCACGGCAGCAATGTGCTTCCTCATCGTCTGTTTATCCTGTCCCAAATCCCGGAAACAGCAGACTTTACCTCGTTTGATTTACCTCATGTCACACACGACCACGAAGACACTTGGCCAGAAGAGCCATGGCGCACCGAAAAGGACGTTGTGGAGCAAGAGTGGGTGCAAGCATTGATTCAGGTACAGGTGCCAGAAGAAACAGAGTATTTGGACCGATTGAAGGGAGGCATCGAGACAACAACATACCCTACATCTGCCTCGGTGATTGCTAGCTGGTACATGGATCGTGCTCATGCTGCTGATGCCATTGGCCTCAGTAGCAATGCGCTGGAGATTTGTCGGTGCGCGCGTGTGATGGGTGTCAGTGGCATGGATGAGCAAGTGTCCGAATACGAATGGCTTTGCAAGTACATTTATCAGGCAGCAACATCGGATCAAGAGGACACCTATGTGGATTTAGAAGGATTTCGCCACATGTCAAGTTATGCTATTTTGGAGGGATTACTGAGCACGACAAATGCAACTACTATTGTAGACGACATGCTGCGATTGGCATTACCTTGGATAGCAGTGGCAAAGAAGAGGAAGCATGACCGTGAGCCTAAAGAGCAGGAAAAGAAGGAGTTTCTGCTCTACCGTTGGCTGCTAGATCCTGCTGTCGTGGATGCACATTTGGACTGGTGTTGCGTGGTGTTTGAACACTCCAAACCTACCATTGCTGTCGAAGATCGCATTATCAAGGACGACTTGGAATTGTCTCGACTGGTGCTGGCTATTGTCTATTCAGGCAATGGCTCCATGGAGTACCTGGTGCGCTTGTTTGAGTGCTTGCCTATATTTGACGACATTGATGAGACCTCCAACGATCCCACCGATATGGCGGCCATGATACCCAACGCTACATCGGCCATGGCTATCTTTACAGAGCTGCAGTCCGTGGGTGCCTTTGGACTGACACAGATGATGGATACATTGCAAAACCACTTGGGATCCGCCGAAACCTTGGCAAGATACAATGCCAGTGTGCCTTTGAGATGGTATTTGGAGGACCAGTCCGTGGAAGCACAACGTCAACTCTGTGTGCGCATGTCTTCTCAAGCTGCTGGTGGCGTAGAAAGCGGTGGAATCAAGTTTGATCGTGATGATGATTGGCGTGAACTGTTGGATGACATGCTTCGTTTGAAGGGCGATGGTCAAGGCGTGTTTGGAAAATTGGACAATGCAGAAATCCTGGAGATCTTTTTCAGTTCATTATTGAGATGTGGCCGTAAGTAGTATTTATAGGGGGAGGGAGACACACGGACCAACACTATCCTATAGGATTCAAATTGGCAAAGGAACTCATTTTGGGATCCAACAAGATTATGGACATTACAAAAGCAGAACGTCTGGTGATTGATGCCGAGCGCGAGTTCTTTGATAACGCGACTTCTGGCAACATGAACGCTGGCAGCATGAAGCAAGCTTGGGAATGTCTCAAAATCCTACCCCCCACTACTGAAATCAAAAAGGAGATGGACCTGATTGAAGCGACACACCGTCTTATCCACGAATACAAGGTGCAAGACCGTCCTGGCATCACACTGATGCCCATCCAGATCAGACAATCACCCAACCGACTGGAGCTCATCTCAAAATTGATCAACAGCAAGACTGGCATGTACCAACGACACGAGCAAGTATTGGAACTGGTGCGCACATTGGGCTATGGCAACGATCTGCTGGCCAAAGTAAAAACGCTGGCCATGCTGGCAAGTGCAGCCCTTGTAGAAGGTGACTACATGGCTTCCTACAAGCTTTGTCAAATCACGACCACAGCAGCCATCAACAAGGACACCGCGACCCATCACAACAAGGCATACTATGATCAAGTCAGCCAATCCGCCTGGCAAATCTGCTTTAATTTGGGCAAAGTAGAAGCATTTGACGATATCAGCCGTCGATTGGACGTCTTGTCCATGGCGTTGACTTTGAGTCCTGCAGAGAACATTGGTGATGTCTTGAGCGTATGGCGAAAACTGGACGCAAGTTCCCCCAGCCAAATCGCTTTGGCTCAACTCAGCGCTACCAACAACCACCAAGATCAGAACCCTAGCAGTTATCATTCGTCAGAAAAGGGATGGCATGGATTGTTACAGAATGCCACTAAACAATGGAAGCTGGGTGATTTGTTAGCTGCGGGTGGAACGGGCGAGCAACATGAAGCAAGAGATGGTGATGCGGGTGCTGGTGGAGGCAAGCGAAAGAGAGATATCCTTCGAGATACTGTTGGTGGATGGCTCTTTCAGTAAATACCCCCCTCTTATAGACATGGTCATCTTTCTGTAGCTTTCGTCATATCTAATGCTGATCTTATTCCATTAAATGCCACTTGCAAACATTGCAATTTTCGAATTATGTCAGGAGCAAATGATTGCTTTTACGATGGTGTAACTAGATTTGAGATTGGTTGAGTTGCCGTTGTTGCTGGATAGATGATTTTCGAAATTACATATTAACAGTGGTGACAATTTTATTGATTTCAACCTCTAGATCCATCTATTGTATAAAGGCGTCATTATTCTGCAAGTACCTATTGATTCTTCAGCTTAAAATCCAGTTCACAACGAGCTAATGATATCCACGGCAGATGCCACCGCTTTCAATAGTAGGTAGCTTATTAGAAGCTGCGCGTATTGAGACTTGACAAGTGTAATTTCTTGGAGTTTCCGATGTTTTTTAAAGCATATTGTACACAAAATTTGCATCCATTTCTGTTTGGTGATACCCAGTGTGTAGTACTAGGGAGTACCAATTGTTTGAGGTCTTGGTCAAATCTGTAGCATCAGTTTCCGTAGATCTACAGAACGCAAAAGGTACTCTTTGCAGCCAAAAAGCCAAAATCCAATCCTCAATATCTCGTCTTCTATGTCGTTTTAGATGCTTGAAATAGTGCCAAATGATTGCTATCAATCACCATTCACATCCTAAACCTTTACTTTTAATTTTTTTGGATCGATCCAAATCGTCGAAAATCCACGTTTTTTCATGAGGTATCCCTCATGGTTTTTGTTGAAAATCAAACGATCGCAATTTTGGAGGCGAAAACGACACTTTTTACTATGATATATATTAAATCAAAATGACCGCACAGATGTAGGGTAACCTTTGCCACTGCTATTTTGAACGTTGTATATGCTAAATCTCGACTTTTCTTGGAAAAACTGCTTTTTATATTTTCTCAAAATTCTTTATCTTTTCATTCTAAAAGTACTTTAAAATTGACACCATTGAATGCGCCTTCAAATTCTCCCCTTAAGTTTATTAGAAAGTAGTATACGCTGAGCACACTTTCTATAGCTAATTTTAACAAAAATGTTTACAAATGTCAAATTATATCGATTTTGATTCAAAAAAATCACCACAAAAAAATCATTTGGGTACAGTCACCACAGTGCAAAATGTTCAGTGTACACGTCACTCAAATTCTGTGTGCTCAGCTTACTGGCTGCAGTCACCCTCAGCAACGCGTCTTTTTTTTTTTTTTTTTTTTTCAGGCTCCCTTTCCACCCTGTTTTTGCACTGCACTTTTTCTATTAAACCATATACTTTTTATTACTTTTGATTGAATACAACACCACTTTCGATAAAAGAAGCATACTTTTGCAACCACCAGTACCCAAGACGACATCTTTCAAGTTTGTTACAGTAAGTATCAGCCGATAGGGGCCACTTTTCGCGGTACAATATACAGTAATACTAATTATACAGTTTATTTTAGACCAATTTGTTGCAATATACTTATTCATTGTGTTTGGTCAAAAGAAGCATACCTTTGCAACCACCAGTACTCAAGACGACATTTTTCAAGTTTGTTACAGTAGGTATCAGCCGATAGGGGCCACTTTTCGCGGTACAATATACAGTAATACTAATTATACAGTTTATTTTAGACCAATTTGTTGCAATATATTTATTCATTGTGTTTGGTTTGTATTTGGTTTGTATATTCCCCTTTTTTGGTTGCCATGGATAGGGTTGCCATGGGTTTGGTTGCGATGGATTACATTCATTCAATCTTTTACTACCTTCTTTCTCGTGATACTGTGCATTCGTTAGTTTGCTCTATTGCGATTTATTCTTCCCCCCTTTTCTGTATGTACGCAACTACTTTTCTGTTGCTGTACCATAGTGCTATGGTGTATCTTTTGATGCATTGTATCGCTACTGAAAGTGCTGCTCTATAGTAGAGTAGCCTTGCATTCTTTTTGTTCTTCAAGTATTACTTCTTCTGTAATACTGGTGGTGGTATTTGTGTTTTTGCTTCGTATGAGGCAACCACGATGCTTTTTTTTTTATTACTTTTCTTGTACTCGTCACTTTGATGAAGTACATTGCATGTTACCTCTTTGTATGTAACTGTATTGCAATGTTTCTGTTCTTCATCACCTTCTAGTGATGCCTTCTTGTTACTTTTCATGGTTCTTTGAGCCATAACCCTCTTTTTTTTCGTTGTTGTGTGGGTAAGCCTATCGTTGAAGCACAACTAGATTTGATTCAGAGGCTAGGGGGTAGATAGGCTGCCCTCACTTGATTTGTATCACTTACTTGGTGCTAATTGAGAGTCTCAAGCGTTTGCACTATAAGCTGGGGTGTGTAGTAAGGCATATTCTGGCATTTTAGGGGATTTTGATGATGGAATTGCTAAATTACTGTATTTAGTAATACTTAAAACTCCGCCTAACGTCAAGACAAGAGGAAACCCTCGCATTTTTTTTCTAGGATTTGTGGTGTCTGTAGCTTTTTTAGAGCAATTTGATTGGCTGAAATTTGGAGACAGCTCAGAGAAATAAAGTATTGATATTGAAACTAAAAATATAATGAAAAATAAGAAAAGCAAGATTAAACATTCGAAATGCATGGTACAAATGGCTTAAGGTAACTACACACGATACCACCATAAGTATTAGACAGGATCAAATACATCCACTATCCTAAAAAAAAGAGTTTTGAGCCAATCCAAGCCTGTTCATAACATCCAAAAGTACACTTTTGCATTATATTGGTATCAAATCAATGAAAGTCTTCAAATGTCAATCATTTGGCTGATGAGATAAACATGTACCCATGCCAAATTTTGCGAGGAGCACGATTAAGTGGTCAGACGACATTAGTCATTAGAACGCGTTGCCGTTGATGGATGGACGATTATCAAAATAATCCAATTTTGTGCACTAGTCTAGACAAGATTCATGAGGAAGGCGAATAATTACAAGTATCTAGTGTTAACGGATTGACAGGTGGGGTGTTGGAAAACACTTTATTTAAAGCTGCATACTACTGTATCTTTGTGGTGCTCGATGCTATATCTTGTTTGTATGCAGGTATTTTCAGTATGCAGGATCAGGTAATCATGCGAGGCCCATTTGCAAAACATTGCAGTTAGAGTATTGAAATCAGCACGTACCTATGCTAAATTTTGTGGGAAACACGATGAGGTAGTTGAATTTTGGATTGAATGAGCTTTTGTTGATGGATGGACGATCTTTTGTTGAAGGGTGGAAGATTTTCGCAATAAACCAATTTGAGCACTGATGTGGAAAAATCCATAAGGAAAGCTGTTAATTACGAATGTTTAGTAGTAACCAATTGGTAGAGGAGGTGTTGCGCAACACTGCATTCAAATTTTGTAGAGTGTACAGTAATACTTAATAGATCCGGCTAAATTATGGCCGATTTCAGATTTACGGAGCAAGCTGTTGCTTCTGAATTGTGTTAATGTCTACGATTTACAGTAGGCCTTAGCAAGATGAATATTATGCTTTGATCCCTTGCATTAGATGTGGCAAAGAGGCATAATTGGGGCCACCATGAGTTCAGTAAAATGCATGTTTCCGAAATTTGTAGCCTATCATATGCCGTGCCTGAAAGTGGTGTTTGATTCTGACGAGTGGTTTTTTTTCTAATTTTCTATCAAATAATGATGTCCTGTTCAGTATTCGCTCTTGACTGGTCGTTCAGGGTTCATTACGCAGTATATATTTAGTGCAGCTAATTCAAAACGTACACAATTACCTCTCATTTTAAACTGCTGCAGTTTCGGCTCTAGGCCATTACTTTCTTTTTCGACATTCGAAGAACAGAATGAAAATCTTCAGTTCTAGCGGTATCTCTTCTGTTTATATCTCATTATTCTAAGCAAATTCATGTACTCAAAACTTGTATATGGTATGTGAACTGTTTAATAGTAGAGTTTGATAAATGCGCACTGAAGGTTGGTCCTAAAGTTTTTAGGAAAAGCCCTTTTTTTTGGCGTAACAAGCAATTGGCGACCTAAATGCCCGTTGATCATGCTTCCTGGAAAGATACAAATTAGGCTTCATGTTGTGCAAGCATGGCTAAAGCCAACGGCCGTCGCTACATGTGTACTACAGAGCACAAGGCCTGTTTCCATGTCACTTGTATAAAAAGGCCATTCCAACAGATATGCATCGGTATTCACAAACGTTTTTTATATCATGATACCATCATTGTATAGAACATTAGGCTTCGTTTGCTCATTGTTCGTCCTTCATCTTACATATGCCTCTCCTATCGACCACCCTCAACCCTCACCCGCTGCCATATCTCTTCCATTGATCGCTCGTCAAAAGAGAGTCTATGTACCGCATAATTACGATAAGAGTAATTCTACTAAACGGTTTCGAGTTGAAGAGAGCTCGACTTGGAAAGGAGCACTCTACTACGATACCACAGAGTATCTTATTGAGGTTGGCATTGGAACAAGTGAGCCACCTCAAAAGTTCTATTTCATGTTGGATACTGGAAGGTTTGTATTTGAAATCAAAAGCACCTGAAAGCTTCTCTCTGACGCACTCAAAATCCACAAACACAATAGCAATGTCATGTGGGTTTACAGCAATGGCTGTCCAGAAGAGCAGTGTCGCCGATCAAGATTCAATTACGAGATAAGATCTTCAACTTATAAATCTTCCTGGGACCAAATCTGCTATAATTACCTCGATGGCACTTTTATCGTAGGCTACTTGGGCA
Organism: Mucor lusitanicus; assembly: GCA_010203745.1. Taxonomy (NCBI): domain Eukaryota; kingdom Fungi; phylum Mucoromycota; class Mucoromycetes; order Mucorales; family Mucoraceae; genus Mucor; species Mucor lusitanicus. Next base: position 322,788 of record JAAECE010000003.1, on the reverse strand, counting down.
AAGATGTGATTACGGTGGGAACTATCCAGGTCAAAGATCAACTGTTTGTTTCTGTGGATGAGGCTATCGGTGTACTGCATTACGACGCAAAACAAGACATTAATAGCATTGGCATGTTTGGATTAGCTTATTCTAGCAAAGTTGATACGCGCACTGTTGGTAAAAAAGATGACAAAATAGTACCGACTTATTACGAGACTCCTCTGGGCAACATGAAGAAACAAGGGCTTATTCCAAAGGGCATGTTCTCCATGTATCTGGGACCTGATACAAAGCAGGATCTTTCCAAAGGTCATATTCTAATTGGCGACTACGACATAAATCTCATTAAAGAGGAACCCAAGTTTGTCTCTACTAGATTGGATGAAACATCTGGCTTGTCTGAGGAGTACGCACTGTACATTGAAGGCTTTAGTCTTTTAAGGGATGCTCCTAGCTCTATCCAGGACGATCATACGCAAACTGTGATCCAAGCAGTGACTCAGCGGCCCTCATCAAACGCTATCGATGTTATCCAGGAGTGGAACTTTTCTGACAGGAGCGACACCCCTACCAACATTGCCTTTGATTTCGATACCGGTACAACAGAGTCCTTCTTTTATGCTAGCTACACTATCGAGATGTTCAAATTGATCACTGGCACAACCGAAGACCCAAAAGGAGAGGACTGGGATATTGATTGTAGCTATCAGCATTCAGACACCTATCTTCGCCTTCGCATCTCGCATGAACACAAGAAGGCCGAGGCTGATCCTGACCCAAACCCTCTTTATTTGGATGTTCCCATCAGCGCTTTTGTCAAAAAGAAGAAAAACGAAGCATGTAAATGCCAATGGACGCTTGGAGTAAAGAAGCCTGAAGAAGGCAGCATGATGTTGGGCCAGGACTTCTTGCGCTACTTTTACCTGGTACATGATTTTGATAATTTTCAGCTTGGTTTTGCTGTTCCAAATGATCGCTCTTCCAGAGTTAGTCTCAAAAACAATGCCTAAAGCACTATAAATTTTCAATAAACACATCCATTCAATCCTATAAACACTTTTAGTACAACAAATATAAAATCTTGGTCATTTTCGCAGTACAAATGCATAGCTGGCGTATGAGAATTGCACTAATCTTCACATCCACAAATCGAGATGTCTCCATAAACAATGCGCAACTCATAATCATATCTTATGATACTGACGGATTGCTCAAGATGGTATCGTCCGTATATGCGCGGATCTCATCACATCTCGGGAATACATGCGAGTGGTTTATTATCCTTCATCGCAAAAACTACTATATCTTGTCAGAATGCCGCTGGATCAGTCATTTGCTATATTTGCCTTGTATAGAAAGATCCGGAAAACACGTCAAAGCCTTCACAGCGTGGAAATCATGCAACAATGCGCATTGTGCGAGATTCTAGAGCTCGATCAGTTTGTATCACCACCCAAATGTGTGGCACAAGCTGCCCAGTTGCCAAATTTTGCAATCTAAGAATCATACCACCCGCACATACTTGTACGCTATGGAAACCTACATATTTGGACAGGACATAGTAAGATGTGTAGTATAAAGCAATGAGCTTTATAATGCCCGGCTATATTTCTCTGCGTCTTCCTCAACGAGAGCTACTATTATCTATCATGTTGAATACAAAACTTGCCCTGCTCGCATCTGCATTTGCCTTTGCCCGCGTTGCCTTTGCCTCTGCCAAATACACTATCCTCAAAAGTCTATACCATGACACAGAGAAATACTACACTACTATCAGTATTGGAAACCCTGCGCAAACCTTTCTTGTAGCCTTAGATACAAATAGGTATGTACTTTTTAGATGCACTATTGTAGCCATTCAATCTAATCATGCTACTAGTACATTGACTTGGGTTCACGGCGTTGAATGTCCTAATGCAGATTGTAGTGGGACTCGATTCAACAGCTTTGGCGAAGTAGCATCCAAAGGATTCAAGAGCATAGGTGATGGATATGAGCAATTCTACAGCTTTGATGCTATGAACCGAAAGAGCTATATTGGAGGGTTCTTGGGCGCAGACACTATTACCCTTAACGGACTTGTTGTGGAGCAGGACTTTGTACCCGTCTTTGAGTCGCATTCAGTATTCAAGAAGTTTAGAAGAGGAAACGCTGTCAGTTGGAAACCAGAAGGCGTGCTTGGGTTGGGCGTGTCTCCAACGATATCCACAAGGGCCATCAAAAGTCTGAAATCCGTATCCAAGGCACGCCCATATACCTCATTTGTTCACAATTTGGCAGAGAAGGGCTTGATCGACAAAGCCTTTTCACTTTATTTCAATGAATATCCAGTACCATCCTGGCGCGAGAGCGAACTTGTTTTGGGTGGCTACAATGAGAATCGTGTCACTGCGGCTCCTCATTACATTCCTGTCTACCGCTCTCAAGAACCAGATGCGGATATCTACTGGCAAGTGTTTGGTCAAGCGTTCAAGGTGACAGAAGAAGAATGGCATGGTGCTGGCAACAAAATATCATATGTCATATACGAGGAGAGATTCCAGCGCGACCAGAATGAAATATTCAGATTTGCCACGGCCATCCCCTTCTCTAAACTAAAGCCCAGCTACAACAATCGACTCTACAAGGCACTCACTGGTAAAGAACCTGAAGAAAAGCATGAAGACGAGCCAAACTCCTATGTCATTGACTGCAAATATGCATGGGACGGCTCGAAAATACTAAGCATCTCATTCTCGCACCAGCAAGACTCCAGGACAGACAGCAAGCCAGTGCATGTAGAGTTTCCACTCTCCAAGCTAGTGAGAATGTACATTGATGAAGACTACAAAAAGAAGGGATGTGTTTGGGGTCCTCAAGACACAGAGTATGATTCCCAAGAAATGTATTTGGGCCAAGACATTCTGCGTAATATCTACATGACCTTTGACTTTAACGAGTACCGCATCGGACTAGCCTCTGAAAAGAGCTCGTCAACCAAAATCGTTGTTGAATAAACAGAAGCCTTTGCAGCACATTTATTACAAAACTACAATGGGGTTTATTTTATTTAATTTCTAATTACAAAAAAGAAAGCGAGAGATGGGGGGGGGATATATGTATAAAATGTGGATTATCTATTCCAGCAAAGCGCGACCAAAAGGAACCTCAGCAAAGAGGCCAGGAGCCTTGCGACTGTATACAGTAGAACCACGGACAATGGTACGATCAACGGCACCATAGAAGGTCTCTCCAATGTAAGGAGACAGCTTGTTCTTGAAGTGAACATCATTGACATTGACTTCAAATGTGGATTCAGGGCGCCAGATGACGAGATCACCATCATGACCAACGCGGATCTCACCCTTCTTGTGGTTCAAGTTGGTTCTCTTGGCAGGTGCGTAACTGAGCCAGTGAGCGATTTGTTGAAGACTAAATCAAGTACGAGTAAGTTAGTTTTTTGATCAACCATGTATTATATCAACACAACTTACGTAACACCACGCTTACGACCCTCGCTCCAGAGCACAGGCAAACCAAATTGCACACTTGCAATACCACCCCAAGCTTGTCCAAAATCACCGGTATCTTGCTTCTTGAGTTGGGCAGTACAAGGAGAGTGATCACTTACCACGTAATCAATGGTGCCATCTAATAAAGCTTCCCAAAGCTTCTCGCGGTTAGAGGCTTCACGAATGGGAGGACAGCACTTGTAGTGAGTAGCACCATCCTCAATGGCTTCAGAGGTAAAGTTGAGGTAATGGAAACAGGTCTCCACAGTGAGAGGAGCACCAGCAGCCTTGGCAGCCTTGATAGCAGGGACAGCAGAGGCAGCAGAGAGATGGACAATGTGTGTGTTGACAGATTTGCCTTGCTCGTGGTACTCTTGCGTGAGACGGATGATCATGTCAATAGCGTTGGTCTCCAATGATTGAGGACGAGAATTCAAGAAGCTGGCATAAGTGCGACTATCCAATTCCTCGTGCTCCTCGTGCTTGGTCTCCACCTTGCCACAACCCTCCATTTCAGCATGGAACAACAAGACACGGTCCGAGTTGACCATTTGATCCATAGCAGCACGCACCTCTGCTTCGTTGACACAGGGGAACTCATCCACACCACTTTCAATCAAGAAGCACTTGAAGCCACGCACACCCTTTTCAATCAAGGCAGGCAAATCCTTTGCATTGTCAGGCACAACACCGCCCCAGAATCCAACATCGACATGGCATTGATTTTGAGCTGCGTTCAACTTGGTCTCGAAATTGGCGACAGTGGTGGTAGGGGGGATGGCGTTCAAGGGCATGTCAATGACGGTGGAGATACCGCCAGCAGCAGCAGCCTTGGTACCTGTTTCAAAACCCTCCCATTCGGTACGTCCAGGTTCGTTCAGATGGACTAATCAAATCCGTCTGATTTAGCTTCCCTTATCGGCTGTTACCCCGCACACTCGAATCACTTACCATGAGCATCCACCAAACCAGGCATCAATAATTGATCATCGTCAAGCTGAATGACCTCGAGCTGATCCTCGTTGACAGCAGTAGCGCATTTCTTGCCATCGAGAGCAATTTCAACAATTTTACCGGTAGTTTGGTTGATGAGCACTTCGGCAGGAGCTTGGCTGTGTTGAGAGGACAGGATGGCCTTGGGTGCCTTGACTAGTAAATAACGTTGTTGTTCGCTGACGGTCATGATGTTGTGATAGATAGAACTTCTGGTTTATTTTTTTTCAGAAAAGAGAGAGCAAGAGAAAAAAAAACGGAAAAGAAGAGAAGAACAAGTGGATATCAGTCTCCAAGATTGTCCAAACTATTTAAATCTATTTTTTTTTAGGGAGCTCGCCTTGTGAATTATAGCTTATATATTCGGCTCAAGCTTTATGCAGGGCTGTTATTGGGTAGCCACTGTTTTAAATGGCAGATCTGAATATACCGTGCTATAATTTTGATGTGAATTTCTATTATTCTAGCTAGTAGGATGTTGGCTGCTGGAGATCAGCTTTTTTTACTACCCATGATCTGCTTTCGAGGATGGCATGTGCGAGCCAAGAAACCAAATAGAAAAAGTCTTAAAATTGCCATCATCTTGTACTCGATCTGCTATGGTATAGCATGTCCTTGTCAAGGCATTCATCAATGTATGGTGGAGATGCTGCTATTAAACAATAAGAGGGATATATCAGAGTATATTTAATTTAAATCACTCAACGGTATTATGGGATGGAGTATTAAAAAAATCTCCATTCAGTGTGTCATGGAAATCAATGCCCTGGAAAGAAGCATCGTGGTAAAATGTCGGTGTAGCCATCGAAAATTAGCCTTAATAAGACACATCTTTTGCGAAAAAAGATGATGAATACCGCCAAAAAAGGCTCCAGTGTCACCGTTATCCCCTTCATCTTGTAACCAAACCTTGAATAAAAGATGCTTCTAAAGAAGCCTGTAGTTGCAACTAGAGAATTCTGCTCTTTTGTACACCTGTTTTTCACACACTCACTCACAATAGGCAGCAGTAGTAGCTCAATTGACTAGTAGGGGGGTACGTTGCGTCTCATTTTCCCTAGTCAAATGGCATTATTGTTCAACCATCCGAAAACAAAACTATCATTAAACATGAGTGCAACCATCGAATAAGAGGTGTATTATCAAATGTATAGCTGCAATTTATTGGACAATATTTCCTTGCTTTAGTCTTCTTCAACCTAAAAGGCATTCAGTTTCTTGGCGAGGAGATTCATCCTTCTGGTCGCCACCACGCTCCAGTGAAGCTACTTTTGCTTCGGCATTGGCCAACTTGGCTTGCAATTCTTTCTTTTCCTTGACCGCATCTTGCTCCAACTGCTCGAATCTCGTAACTTCTTTAACAAGCTCTTGTTCCTTGGTGATTGATGTATGAAGCTGCTTTTCCAAAAGCTGAATGTTTGATTGCAGAGACTTTTCTGTCTTGGATACCAAGCTGGATGAGGATGGCGAAGGCGTCTTGAGAGTCAAATCAATAAACTTCTTTTCAAGCTGACTCATTTTGTCTTTTAATGCTCTATGGTCCTTGTTCAAATCATAGTACTTGCTCTTGAAATTCTGATCTCGGTATCTAGACTTGGGAGTGAAGGTGCTGTCTTGGTTACCAGCGGGCTTGAGAGCATCCAGCTCATCCTTCAATGATTTGATGCGTTTGTTGGATTTATGCAAGTTTTTGGATAATAAATCGATGGATTTCTGCTTGCTAATCAGCTTTAGATTCATTGTGTTTATGTCGTCCTTGTTGCGAGCCTTGGATGTTTGCCAATTGTGGGTCAATTTGTCAATCTGCGCATCCTTGAGGGCGCTGTCCTTTTCCAATTGCGTCTTTTCGCTCTGGATTGCGTTTAATTCGTCTTTTGCGACGGTCCATTTGAGTGCTAAATCATCGTACTCTCGGTTCAATGTATCAATCTCATCTTGAGCAGTTGCCAGTTCTTTCTTCACAGCCATCAAAGCGCTCTTATCATCACCATTTCCCTCAAGTACAGAGAAGTAGACACGCTGGTAAGCGGGAGAGATGCCAGCCATGGAATGGTTACATAAGGGGCACTTGCCCATCGTGCGCATACATTGTCCGATGCTAGTAGTAGTAGATTTGCTTGATGAGATTATGTATTGCCATCATCAAACAATAGACAGAGGACGTACCATTCTTTATCGAATACGTGTCCACAAACAGTTAATGCCACCAACTCGGTATCCTCTGTTACTTCCTCCAAGCAAACACTGCATGAAAGTCTCATTATTATACTAGTAGTATGATAGATTCTGTTGTCAATGAAGTGTTGGTGAAAAACAAGCAGAAAGGCAGCAAGCACCCAAGCATGAAACGAGGTATTTAAATCATATCATACATTGATAGATTCAAGGTAGAAACAAGTTTTTCTTTTATTGTAAAAAAAAAGCACATACACACACAAACACACATACATTCTCTACTACTAAATCTAAGTCCAAACGTATTGAGGTCCTCCTCCACCTTCAGGTACAGTCCAATCAATGTTCTGCGAAGGATCCTTGATATCACAAGTCTTGCAGTGAATGCAGTTTTGAGAGTTGATTTGGAGTCTCTTCTCTCCGGGCTTGTTCTCGTCATCCACATACTCGTAGACACCGGCAGGACAGAATCTATTTTCAGGGCCATCAAAGACGCCTAAATTTCTCTCGACGGGGATATCTTTGTCGCGAATACGCAAATGAACAGGCTGGTTTTCAGCGTGGTTAGTGCCAGTGCGAGACACACTGGTCAACAAATCAAATGAAATCACACCATCGGGCTTGGGATAGTCAATGGGTTTAGATTCACTGTATGCAGAAAGAGCGTGAGAAATAATGTCGAGCCATATATCAACCATGTGCAACTTTACCCAGCAGTCTTCATACATTCCCAATCGGCCTTCTTGTGCTTGAATGTCCAGGGAGTGCGACCCTTCAAGAAGAGTGTGTCGATGCCAGAATACAACATGCCGCCCCAGAGACCCAAAGGACCGTGGAAGGAGGGCTGGACGTTGCGCACCTCATACAGCTCCTTGTAAACCCAAGAATCCTTGATTCTCTCCTCGTAGGTGTTGAGCAACACAGGCTCCTCCACTTGGCTCTCCTGATCGGGCTCCAATCCATTGTACAGCGCCTCGTAGGCGGATTCAGCAGCGAGCATACCAGACTTCATGGCAGTGTGGGTGCCCTTGATCTTGGGCACGTTCAAGAAACCGGCGGTACAGCCAATCAAGGCACCACCAGGGAACACCAACTTGGGGATCGATTGATAGCCACCCTCATTGATGGCTCTGGCACCGTACGAAATACACTTGCCGCCTTCCAAAAGACTCTTGACAGAGGGATGGTGCTTGAACTGTTGGAATGTCTTGTAAGGGTTCAAGTAAGGGTTAGAGTAGTCCAAGCCGATAACGTAGCCAACAGTGACGAGATGACGCTCAGGCTCGAAATGGTAGATAAAACTGCCACCATAGGTGTGTGCATCGACGGGCCAACCGACAGTATGTGTAACAGATCCAGGCTTGTGCTTCTCGGGCAAGACTTCCCATACCTCCTTGATGCCAATACCGTACTTTTGAGGTCCACTTTCCTTTCTCAAGTCAAACTTCTTGGCCAATGTCTTTGTGAGAGAGCCATGGCAGCCTTCAGCAAAGAGGGTGACCTTGGCCTTGACAGCCATGCCTCTTTCATATGTATCCTACATGAGCAGATCAGTACACACACAGCAGATTGACGTGAGATTTCGCTCCATCGTGGGAATTTTTTCTCGCTTCTTACCTTGGGCTCAAAGTTTTTGTCCAAACCGACATCATTCAGTGTAACACCTCTAACGCTACCATCCTCGTTATAGAGCACTTCACTAGCAGCAAATCCAGGGTAGATCTCGACGCCCAATTCCTCAGCTTGCTCGCCCAGCCACTTTACAAAGTTGCTCAAGGACACAATGTAGTTTCCCTTGTTGTTCATTTGAGGGGGGTGAGGCAATGGGATTGAGAGAGACTTGGTCATCAAGCGCATGGAGTCGCTAGTGACAGGTGTGTTGAGAGGGGCTCCCTTCTCCTTCCAATCGGGAATCAATTCGTCCAAGGCTCTTGGCTCAAGAACGGCACCACTCAATGTATGAGCGCCCACTTCGCCTGCCTTTTCAATCAACATGACACGGCATTCTCTACCTTCGTCATTGGCCAACTGCTTCAAGCGGATAGCTGCTGCGAGACCGGATGGGCCACCACCGACAATCACGACATCTGTTTCATCTTCAAACTGCTCTCCTCTGCGAGGGTCGTCTTCAGGCAATGAGTTTCTATCAAAGGGGATCCAGATGGACTGGCTGGCAGAGCTTGAGATGTAGCGTGCACTTGCCAAGCGCACTGCCATGGAAGGCTGGATCACCTTGCGGCTGGCATGATGGACAATGGTGCTTGTAACACGGGGTAAAGCCGCCTTGATGCGGTGAGCTACTGTTTGTCTAAACATGAAGTAAATATAAGAAAGAGAGAGGGGAGAGAGTAACGACAAGCAGGAAGAAGAAGAAGAAAAAAGAAATCCTCCACAACTCACACACTCTTGTAATTAAAAATCAAATCATCACATGTAGCTTTATCCAACAAAATTGCTTGTAATCGAGTTACACAATGCCAACATCTCGTATGAGTCACGTGTATCAACAGCCATCAGATGGAGGGATCCTGCAAATGTGTGCTAGAGTAGGCATTGCAATTTCGACTGTACAAGAGACTGGCTCAAGGCATTTACTGATATATATTGGTACTAGTGGTCAAAGGGATACATTGGCTCGGCATGACAGATTCAAGTTCGCAGCAATTGCATTGTTCCAGTCATTCAAGAACACAGTCAAGAATAGCCCTGGTGGCGCCTGCTAAGAATGTGGATAGATCCGATGCTCAAACTGGGTTTCTATGATAAGATTTCATCTGCGTATGATCATCCATCAGTAGCGGTTGGACTAGTGTAATTTATAGAGCGTCATTGCTATACATATTGTGTTGATGAGGTATCTGGATTATCCATGTCAGAGAAGACGTAACGGATCTACTAGTTGAGGAAGCTACATACGAAAGATTTCACATTTTAATGATAATAAATCGCTTAAACATGTCAAATTTCTCATAGGGCCTCACATATTTTTGAACACAAAATTGCGATGCAGTAGCTGCTTCCGATACGTGTAAAGATTTAACCACCTTGTTGACCAAAACTTTCTTTGCGTGTGTAATATCACACACTAGTGTACATGCTGTGAATTTGATTTGCGCGTATTTAGTCAGCCAAATTGTCCATCTATGGTGTTGCAATGCTGTTCTAAGTAGCTACTCGTTATTTATTTGCAATCATGCACATATGAGTATGGATAAATGCAATTCTACACCAGCACTTTTGATGTTGTGTAGCCGTTGACCCGTATAGCTCATGTCATGTAGTTTCAATGGCGCAGCCAGCTGCTAGTGGTAGATCTGCTTGATTTGTAGCTCAGGGCAAGCCAGTTTCAATATCGGTAACGACAGCTAATGCTGTGAGCAACGTATCTCAGCACCTATATGTCTATATGGGGCCTACTAAATAGAGACTTGATCGCTCGTTGACGTGATGCTTCGCGAAACTACTTCATCATCAGCAGCAGCAACATGCATGTCATGATGATTTAAGCGGTAAAAGTATTCTGGTTTTTCCATATTGATCCTTTTGAAAGCACATTTCCTTTTCTACGGCGATCCTTAATGGGTATAGATTGACAATGCCTTCCTGGTTAGCTTCACAAACAGGAATTGGATCCATAGTGAAGCAAGAAGCATTGATTTTGGCATTCGGCTGGCATAAATATTTTAACCACCACCGCTTCAGATTTCTCTGTTGCTCCAGATTGATCAAATTGATGCAAAAATGGACTCGAGTCATCTATTTTGCGTTGTTCGACTATATGAATTGAAATGATAACTCCATGCGTCCATAGTCATTTCTAGAGTAATTTTTAAGGATCATCTAATGGTGTTAAGAAAAATAAATGTTTCTAATAAACTTATCGAGTAATTCACAAAAATGTAAAATGTGGTTTGTAGTGAAAATGTCAACATTCTACATATAAAGGTCTCACAAAACAACTTCAGGAGGCTGCGTTGGACCAAGAGGCATGCTTTGATTTAATATGTGCCATAGTAGAAGTCGTCGTTTTGAGGGTGAAAAACGCGATCATTCAAATTTTGACGAAAAGCATGAGGAGTACCTCATGCTTTTGAGCCATGTTTTCATCATCCCAAAAAAATCAAGCAAAGGTGTCAGCAAGCTACAGCTAGATGAGGGTGCTTTTCCGGATGTCAGAAACAGCTTGTATCACGAGAAATCGCGGATCAAATGTATCCAAATTTCGCTATTTTGGAGTCAAAAGTGGCAATTCAAGTAGGCTGTTGGCCCATATACGAGTTTTTACCATTGACTCAGACATGGATCTAGTTAAGAGTGCCTGAACTACAGCAATTGATTAGTTATGGGAGCTTTTATGTGATAGTAGAAGGCCAAAACGTCCACACTATTAGAAGCAATAAATAAGCATGATATTAATAAATTAATGAAATTGACAAAGGCCATCAAGAGCACGAGTTGCTAATGTGTAGTTTGATCACCACTGAGGCGAAGAAGCAAAGGTAGAGATTTACTCCAGTCCTGAAAATGCTCGCTTCATTACATTAACATCATCAAAGTGAATATGTAAATTTGAGTATTGGATGCTTCTTGATGTAGAGTACTTGCTGCAGTCTATTTTGTTCAACTCATTTGAAAAGTTTAATCATAGTTAAGGCCAATACCTTGCTGCCAATAATGCTATGATACCCGCAATCTCAATGAAAAAGATACGTTACCTGTAGTATTATACTGTACTGTACTGGAAAAGTGCTGACATGCGCATTTTCTGAGTGTATGTTTAGGCTGATTACACAAAGCTTCTTCTGGCTAACGACAAGTGTACAACCAGCATGAGGTACATAACAAATAGCTGATTTCTTTCTTTGATCTTCTAATTTCTGCAAATGCTCAGCTGGATCATTACATTAGGCTGCAATGATTCCATGATGACTATATCTAAGAACTACTGTACCACTGAATACAACATCGCCTATCGAAATAACGTTCAGGTAATGTATTTACGGGCGTACAAAGCTATTGATTCACGTTTTGCTCTTGATAAAGTTCTGCCACTAGTAATCAAGTGCCTGGGAATGTGTATTAGTAGAGCAGACAGCAGCTTAGTTTGCAATGGTTATTCAGAGGGTTGTTTGGCTTAGAATATATGAAATCCTGTAGTTATGCGATGCATGATATAACCAAATTAAAAATAAGCTTTGTTTTTTTTTTACACTCGATGATTTGCTCATTTCTGTAACATTTCGCCCTGCATCTCCAAAATCATGCTTTTTTGAGCCAACAGCAAATCAAATGATTCTGCATAACCCACATGTGCAACTGTGCTTCTTCAGCCAATGAAGGAGTGCATTTAAAGACATGCCTTTATGTATTGATATGGAAGAATTATAATAAAAATAGGTTTTGTTGGCTCAACAACATTAAATTTTTATGGATGCACCATACATGGCTTTTAACTACTTTTTAAGCAGGTAAACACAGCCTTGTGCACTTATGCTGAACCCCTTTCAGGCGTATACAAGGACCAAAAAAACCTGTCATTGATCTATAGCTAACAGCTGCTCGATTTAGTCGTGCAATAGTGTCATAGTGCGCTGCTACTAGTACCTGAAACTTGATAAATCAGTCGATCATCGGCATGCAATCACAATAAGAATGCTTTGAATGCACAAGGGCAAACTCACACGGTAATATGGAAGAGGTAGATCAAGCAAGCGGTTTTCCGAGAGTGAGAAGATATATCACATTGCTCTTGGCATATATGTCTGTATTTGATAGCCTATTATGCCATGCCTTGAAAGCATCCAATTGATCAATCAAATAAAAGATAGGGTATTTAACGTACGAATTGAGTTGCACAGCACATTCGGAATCCTGGTTGACAAAACCTGATTCATGGATCTGTTAGTACTCGACCGTTTAAGCGAATGATATATCTATCAAGAGACATATACGTATATATTTGCCTTTTTTCGATCTTCCTATTTTTAGCCGATAAATGTCATTTTTTAGATTAAAAATCAATAAATTACATTGAATGTAACCTGTATCTACTGTCGATGTTACGACAGATCCATGGCAATTGGTGCTGAAACCTGCTGCTGATCCTGCAATGGTTAATTATAGCTACAATCCCTAGATAAAAAATAACACTGCCAAGAGACGGTTGAACTCATCATCTGTCATGGTAATTCTTTCGTAGCTGCTTAAATGTCTAATTCGTCAAGTTTTATAGCATAGACTCTTATGAGTTTAACCGAGTCTGATTGTATAACATGATATCAGCAAATGATGTGGCGCATTCAAGCAGCATCCGATTTCAAAGAAATTATAGCGCTTTTCTACTTGGGTTTGCTAATCAATTAATAATCCAGTTAGTAATGATATCCTGATAAGCTATATTAGAGCAATTGCCAAGAGACAAACATGTAAACAGCCATCTTATGCTATGTGACCAACATTACACAACTATAATAGATCACCCAATTTGTGTATCAACAGCAGGCATGCTATAATTAATCACTCGCAACAGCAGCAACTCTTCATAATTTCATAAAAGAATAGAATTTCGAGATCTACTCTATGAGGTCATGCTGGTTGTTCTGTGGAAACTTAATTTGCCTTCCGAAGTGAGAATGACATTCTGTTAATTCTTCTTTGCCAAGACTGGAGCTTTGACGTCGATCCATTAATTCCACTGAGACCAAAAAAAAAAAAAAATCTTAAACTGGAAGGGGAAGGTTTCTATTCGCATTTGTGTGGCTAGGAACCACATTGGAGATGTGTAATTTACCGCTCTCCCCCCTCATTTCTGGTGGTGTACAAAGCTATCTTTTAAAAAAAGGCTATAAATATTTGCCATCATACTCGTTTCTTTTTCCCTTCTTTCTTCTCTATTAATACATATACATCAAAATGACTTTATCTGCTGAAATGCGCTCAATCACCCCACCGCTAGAGTCAAAGATCAACCATGAATTTACCAATTACTCCAAGAAATCTTCCAGACATGGACATGGCCAAGATGTCGTTGATTCAAATAATATCAGACAAGTGGCTGGTTGTATACCATTGGACATGCAAAATCACAGAGTGTTACTCATCTCAAGCCGAAAGAACAAGGATGCTTGGGTCTTACCAAAAGGTGGCTGGGAGCAAGACGAAACACAAGAGCATGCTGCCACAAGAGAGACATGGGAAGAAGCTGGCATCAAGGGCACAATCACAAGGCAGCTAGGTGTATTTGAAGAACGCACAAACAAGAAGCGACATTTGAAAGCACATCACTGGATCTTTGAAATGCAAATCGATGAAGTGGCCAAAAAATTTCCCGAGAAAAAGAAGCGAGAGAGAAGATGGTTTACGTTTCAAGAAGCACTGGTGGCAACCCAAGATCATCGTTATATCCAAGAAGCACTTATGCAATCCAGCTTAAATCCTGCCAGAGCTCCTCCATCCCCAAGAGATTCATTTGACGACCAACAGGATGATATTGAATCAAAGCCAGTGGTTCATGCCATGGACACGGTGCCTGCTACTTTATCAACTGCTACACCCACATCAAAAGATATGAAGCGTAAATCAATCATGAAATCACTCAAGTCCATCTTCAACTAAACTAGCATCATCATTTATCTACTCTCTATATATATATAACAAATACTCTGTATTTTTCCCTTTGTCATAATAAAAATATGCAAATAATAAAATCTAAATGCATCTCAACAGCAACATGTCAAATCACTCATTGATTATTGGCCCCTCTTCCAGTACAGCTCATGCCTCTGATGAGGATGCAATGAGCATGTCATGTATACTTGCCGAACGAAAATGGCGTCAAAAGCCTGCTTTATGTTCAAAAACCTGTATAGCACAAGGTTCTTGGTTCAGATCCAAGACGTTGATTCAAATACGCACTCTTGCAATGTGCTTTAAAAAGAAATAATAACAGTAGCACAATGCAATTTAGCTTGGTTTGTGAAATAGGGGAACTTCATTCCAGTCTGAATTATGTGTATATGTCTACTATTTGGGCTTGTAGTATGAGATACAGCATTGAAAATGTTGCCAGCAACAGGCTGTTTGTCGCTCTCCTATTTTGACATTCTGAATTATGGTATGAATCTCGGTTTATAGCATATTCACATCAAATGAACCGGCGTTACAGTCATCGGTCCCGGAATTCCTTTCATCATGATTTAGCTTGTATAGAAGGATTCTATCGCTTCCATGTCTGTAACATGGCAGTTCTTTTTACCACCGAGATCGTCATGAAAAGAGCTTCCTACCTCTACATGGCTACTAATATCATTCGATCTAAACGTTTAGCTTACATTACATCTGATAATGCCCTCTGTCTTCAGATTTCCCTTCGCTAAACTTGTGCATTCCTCACGTGTGGTTGTGTAGCCTTCTTCTTTCTATTATATACAAGGGAAACGAGGAGCCGATCAAGCTATATGTTTAAAGGTATGCTAAGATCCTCCATATTGAGCAATGTTTCAGACTAAAAAAAGACATTTTTGGTGATCTCTCTATCTGTCTCCCCAGAATTTCTCGTTTTGTTTGTATGTGCGCATGTATATTTAGACATACTTGTGCTTTGGCTCACATTATTGCAAGATGATGAGCCACCCCCTTTATTTTTACCGCTAGCTTAGCCAAATCAGATGTTTTGCAATGCGTATTTATAAAGTTGGGTAGGGGAACAGGTACCGTAATTTCGTGAATCATTGCAAGCATCGTAGGGCTGCTTTAAATAAACCCATCAGGAGTAGCACAAACATCAATGACTTCCGCAGCTTTGTGTACCTGTTTTACACTGACTTGATCTAAAAAAAGAGTCGACAATGAGGAGCGCAAAACGTAAGCATGAATCATGAAGCAATTAATTGTATCATGTACTACTGCTATAGCATTAGGTTGCATTTGAGGCTCAGGGTCAATGTATCAAATGCATCATTAAACGTGTACAATTCATATTGATTCAAGTGAGCTTGTGTGCGAGTGCGCGTCTAAGCAGTGGGATGCTTTGTTGTACTTCTCAGCACTCATATACAGCATGAAATCACGCATTGCCTGCTTTTGTCAAGTGCTTAAAACAGTGTTCAACTGTGCCACTGTACCACAATGCATGCTAGAGCCAAGCGCGTTTGAATACAGTGTTGCTCAACATCCCATCTGTTAGTCTGTCATTACCAGACACCTGTAATTAAGAGCTTTCCCTATGCTTTTTGTCAGGATCAGTGCTCAAAATGGGCTTATTTTGAGTAATCATCCATACATCAACGGCAACTCGTCGTCTAATCTAAAATTCAACTACACCATCGTGTTTTTCGCAAAATTTGGCATAGGAACATACTAATTTTAATACTCTAGAATCAAGATTTTGACCTCGAACTTTGGATGATTTGATCTTGGAAACCCAAATAATACTTAAATACCTGCATACAACCAAAATTTAGTGTCAACCGCCCAGCTACACTATGCGATTATAACTACAATGTTGCGCAACACCTCCTCTAGCGATCCGTTACTAATAGGCATTCGTAATTAACGGATTTTATTATGGATCTCGACAAGATGAGTGCCCCAAATTAGCAAATTTCAGGTAAACATCCGTATATCAACAGCAACTCATCCAATCTGACATCCAACTACCCCATTGTGTTTCTCGCAAAATTTGGCATTGATACATGCTTATCTCATAAGCCAGATAGTTGACATTTGACGACTCTGATTGACATGATACCAATATAATGCAAACTTATGCTTTTGGATGCTATAAACAAGCTTAAATTGATTCAAAACTCTTTAAGATAGTGAATGTATTTTATCATGTCTAATACTTATGGTGGTATCGTGTGTAGTTACCTTAAGCCATTTGTACCATGCATTTTGAATGTTTAGTCTTGCTTTTCTCATTTTAATTACATTTTTAGTTTCAACGAATGCTTTATTTCTCTGAGCTGTTGTTGCATGCAAAGCCTACGTTCACCAGCATGTGCCTGAAGACTACATGCACATCTGGCTCTACACACACAACCACGTGGACACACAGCGTGTGCCTAGACAAGTTACTTTCACTTTCGCTCTAGCCACTCGACATGTTGTTTGTTTGCATGTTGATCGTCGTCTGTGCACTGGTAACATCCAACTCAACATGCTCCAACTCTTTACTGTCAAGATCCACTCAATGCGTATACATCACGCTCATCACTTCATGTGTGTGCTCTACATCAGATATTCCACACCCGAACTTATTAATCTCGCGTTCCACCCAGATATTCATCTTCAGTGTAGTAGTCATATCCAGGGATCCACTCTATGTCAATCAAGAGATGCCCTGTAATAAAAAAGTCTCTTTGCTTTCGTTTAGATACAGTTGACAACTGATTACTCATATCGTTCCACTCGACCTATTTAATACGAATTCAACAGCTGTCTCCAAACTTGAGCCAATAAAATCGCTTAAAAAGCTAGTTTAAACGCCGCTGACCCTAGAAAATTTTTGCGAGGGTTTCCCTATGTTTTTTGATTAGGCGGACTTTTAAACATTGCCAAATGCAGTAATTTAGCAATTTTATCATCAAAATCCCCTAAAATGCCAGAATATGCCTTACTACACACCCCAGCTTATAGTGCAAACGCTTGAGACTCTCAATTAGCACCAAGTAAGTGATACAAATCAAGTGAGGGCAGCCTATCTACCCTCAGCCTCTGAATCAAATTTAGTTGTGCTTCAACGATAGGCTTATCCACACAACGAAGAAAGAGGGTCATGGCTCAAAGAACCATAAAAAGGAAGGGAAAGTAACAAGAGGGCATCACTAGAATGTGATAAAGAAGAACAGAAACATCGCAATACAGTTACATGCAAAAAGGTAACATGCAATGTGTACCATCAAAGTGACGAGTACAAGAAGGAGTAATAAAAAAAAGGCAGCGTGGTTGCCTCATACGAAGCCAGAACGCAAATACCACCACCAATATTACAGAAGAAGTAATACCTGAAGAGCAAAAAGAATGCTAGGCTACTCTGCTATAGAGCAGCACTTCCAGCAGCGATACAATGCATCAAAAGATACACCAAAGCACTATGGTACAGCAACAGATAAATAGTTGCGTGCAGAAAAGGGAGGAAAGAATAAATCGCAACAGAGCAAACTAAAGAATGCAAAGTATTACGAGAAAGAAGGTAGTAAAAGGTTGAATGAATGTAATCCATGGCAACCAAAGCCATGACAACCAAATCCATGGCAACCAAAAAAAGGGGAATATACAAACCATATACAAACCAAACACAATGAATAAATATATTGCAACGAATTGGTCTAAAATAAACTGTATAATTAGTATTACTGTATATTGTACCGCGAAAAGTGGCCCCTATCGGCTGATACCTACTATAACAAACTTGAAAGATGTCGTCTTGAGTACTGGTGGTTGCAAAGGTATGCTTCTTTTGACCAAACACAATGAATAAGTATATTGCAACGAACTGGTCTGAAATAAACTGTATAATTAGTATTACTGTATATTGTACCGCGAAAAGTGGCCCCTATCGGCTGATACTTACTGTAACAAACTTAAAAGATGTCGTCTTGGGTACTAGTGGTTGCAAAAGTATGCTTCTTTTATCGAAAGTGGTGTTGTATGCAATCAAAAGTAATAAAAAGTATATGGTTTAATAGAAAAAGTGCAGTGCAAAAACAGGGTGGAAAGGGAGCCTGAAAAAAAAAAAAGACGCGTTGCTGAGGGTGACTGCAGCCAATAAACTGAGCACGCGGAATCTGAATGACGTGTACAATGAACATTTTGCACTGTGGTGACTGTACCCAAATGGTTTTTTTGCGATGATTTTTTTGAATCGATATCGACATAATTTGACATTTGAAAACATTTTTGTTAAAATTAGCTATAGAAAGTGTGTTCAGCGTATACTGCTTTCTAATAAACTTAAGGGGAGAATTCGAAGGCGCATTCAATGATGTCAATTTTAAAATACTTTTAGAATGAAAAGATAAAGAATTTTGCGAAAATATAAAAAGTGGTTTTTCTAGGAAAGGTCGAGATTTAGCATATACAACGTTCAAAATAGCAGTTGCACAGGTTACCCTACATTCGTGCGGTCATTTTGATTTAATATATATCATAGTAAAAAGTGTCGTTTTCGCCTCCAAAATTGCGATCGTTTGATTTTCAACAAAAACCATGAGGGGTACCTCATGAAAAAACGTGGATTTTCGACGATTTGGATCAATCCAAAAAAAATAGAAATGAAGGTTTAGGATGCAAGTGGTGATCGATAGCAATTATTTGGCACTATTCCGAGCATCTAAAACGACTTAGAAGACGAGATATTGAGGGTTGAATTTCGGCATTTTGGCTGGGTATTATACCTTTTGTGGCCTGTAAATCAATGGCAGATAAAGCTACAGATTTGATTAAGACCTGAAACGATTGCTATTTATTGGGGGTACATGATGAATATCTTTAAACAGAAAGCGATAGGAATTTTGTCTATACTTTGCTTTAAAAATCCCCAGAAATTGTAAAAATTTTACTTGTCGTCGTGTCTCACTGCATCTCTTGGTAGGTTACCTTTGATGATCTGATCCTGGATACTCAAATAGCCTGCATACTACCAGGATCCAGCGTCAAGCACAAACCTACACTATACAATCTGGAATTCATTGTTGCCCAACACCTCCTGTATCAGTCTGATACAACTAAACACTCGTAATTAACAGCTTTTCTCATGGATCTTGTCAAAATCAGCGCTTAAAAGTCGCTTTTTTTCAAAAAAAATCAACCATCCATCAACGGTATCTCATCCAATCTAAATTCTAATCACTCCATCGCCTTTCTCGCTAAATTTGGCTTTTGAATCTTCCCACCTTCATTTTACAAGACTTCAAAATCGAAAAGTTTAAAGAGAAAAAAGCTGGAGCGATAGGGCCTTTTTATAGGCAATCGGTGGTGCGTATTGCACACTTTATTGGTGATAAATGTCTATATTTTATAGAAAATAGAGCACTAGGAATGTCAAATCGATGAAGAGGAAGCCATCCAATTGACACTGGTGGTACTCTTGAAAGGGATTTACAGCCAATTATTAGCAAACCGAGACCGAATGAATGGATCAGTGACATGATGGCACCTAGGGTGATTGGAGTCAGCCTACTATAGTAACGCATTACCTCTATAATTAGGAGACTGATGGTTTAAAAAACAATGAAAAGGTCGTATGCCATGAGGATAGACACACACAACCAAGTGCCACATTCATAGTACTACTGGCAGTGACTGGAACCCTCTGTTCAACTTTCATGTACCAGTATTGTTGCTAATGACACCAACTTGGTGAAGCAGCATAAACCAGATGCGCCCTTATATACCCTATCTGAGAGTTAGTCGCTTGGATCTAATGCTCCATTAAAAGCGTTTGAACTATGATCTACGCTAGCATCGTTTCATGTTTATTATCCAGTTTCAAACCAAGCTCTGCAGATCATGATGTGGATCAGCTTACACTGGGACGCTTAGAGATGACTTTGTAACTACAATACGAATGGTACTAGTAAAAATATCCATGTCAGTGCATGGGGAGTGACGCATCCATCACATCTGATAATGTCGCTACATACAGAAATTCAGTGCAATCAAACCTTGACTCCCATTTTTAAATCTTTATCCGATCCACAAAACCTTAAAGATGAATCTTCTTCCTGGCGGCGACCCTTCTTGGTGGAGTAGGCCAACAATCCGAGCAAGCGCAAACCAGCACTCGTAGGCCCCTTTGCTTTCAAATAAAGAAGGGCGCTATACTGACACTAAGCATGTACTCAGATATTGTCATTGCTATCTTATACGTAATAGCTTCAATTTCATATTACTTATAAATAGCTCTTTGAACCGGTAGCACACACACAAACACGACACGGTTTTGAGAGCGTAGATTGAATCCGAATGGCCGAATTCGCCATGTTGAAGTTCCTAAAAATAAAGGGCGCTTCACCAAAGTTGCATTCTTTTACCTTTTCTCAATTACAAAAACATGGAATCTGTTCGAACAGTGATCTCTCGGCTCTTTGCTGATATCCAAGATGTGCAGCCGGCCATGGTAAGCGAAGCGTGGCAGCGCTGTAGGCGGAAGAAGAGAGCAATGCTGATTGACGATACCGTTTAGGATTGGCAGCATACGGCCACAGAGAAAACACAGACGTTTAACGGGTGAGCTGGTCTATTTCTACAGTCAAAGTTGCCCTCACTCACTCGCACGTTTGCCTGTAGATTGTTTGATAGAAATCCATCCAAGAGACGTAGACTGTCTCTGCTGCATCCAGGAACATCGCATGCGGATGCCAACTACGACAACAGCGTCATTACGCTCCAGCACACAAGTCCAAGCAGCATTCGTTTGGATTACGAGGCACTAGCGCACGACTTTGTAAGAGCCTGCCAAGTAGGCGGCGGCAGTGTGGTAAATAGGACATGGCTGCATCTTGTAGCATGGAAGCTCACTGTTGACTAGAACGAACAATTAAAAGTAATCATGTTGAAATATCGAGAGCCACCGATCACCTTTGAAAAGACATCTCGCCTTGTGACATTTTTACATCACGTCCTCAAAGTAATCCCCATCATACCCACCGCCACCGCAAAGACTGGATTTCCATTAGGCTCGCTTGTGGAAGACATGACATTAACACTATCGACGCAACAACCCGCCATTTGGATCATCACGATCCAATTCATGCTGTCCTGTCTCAGAAGCGCACCACAGCAATACATTTACCATGCAGGCGTAACTACACCAGTGATCCTCAGCGTCATCAAGCACGTCTTGCTGGAAGTCACTCGCTTACCGTACAATGCCATGTCGCCTATACAGGAAAAGAGCTTTGCAGTGGGAAAGGAGCTGCTGGATCTGTTCTTGATACGGGATAATGCAGCCACAGAGGAATTACAGATCTCCAAGCAGTTTATAGGCATAGGCACCATCTCTTACTACGATGTGGTGTATTCGGTACGTGATGCTTGATTATCAACTGTGTGTGTGTGATCCATGGGCCACTGACATACAAAGTGTCTCATAGTTTCCCGAACTGTACGGCCATTTTCTCAACGCAGCCATGACGCCCACCACGACAGCACCACAGCCCTCGATTGCCAATGCCAACATTTGGCTCATGACGCTCAATTATCTGACAGTGTCCATACTACAAGATCACCGACTGCTGGATCGCATACCCACACTCATGGCCATCAATGTCATCAAGCACGTGCTGCGAGAGATCAACACACTGCCTGCCAACCTCACCACGGTCCAAGTAAACTGCCTCAACAAGGGCAAGGAGCTGATCAACCTGCTGCTGTTGGGCGCCAACGGCGATGGCGCAGGCGCCGTGTCTCACTACGACATCATTGTTGCTTTACCCGATGTCTATGGACATTTCCAGCACGGCACCTTTGCTCAAAGTGTGCACTGGGCCATGGAGAAGTTCATCAATGAGTTGGGTAAGCGACGCCGCCATCTAGCCTTTTTGATGATGCCTCCTGATGCATCATGGCCATTGATTTCTTTGATGAGCAGAAGACATGAATACAATGATCTGACCACCAGAACCAGCTATCACATGTTTGAAGGCGATCTCGTAAGTGGGCTTTTGTCATGTATGTATCTGTCTAGAGGGACTTAGGGCTTGCGATAGATTGAATTTGTCAAGGAGGGCAGCTCCACCAACATTGAGACGCATTTCCGCGACATGCTGTTTCAGCGCGCCTCCATGGACGAGTTTAGACAGCTGGCCATGTCCTTGACGCAGACGGGTCTCGATACAACGCTGATTCGAAAGGCCATGGTAGCCAAAGTGAGAGATGTGATTCGCTGCATACAACATTTCAGCAGAACTGGCAAGCGAGAAGATGTGCAAGTCAAGAGCGAAAAGGAGCCAGAGTCGTCGTCCATTCGAGGAGAAGATATCAAGATGATGATACCAGAGAATATCGACCTATGGGAATTGATGACTGAAACTGCAGATCAGTTGTATAGTTTTGTGTCTGCCGAGTAAGTCGAGAACACAGAGTGTGTGTGTGAGATGGAGGAACTAATGCTTGCTTGAATAGCTTCTTTTCCTACGAGGATATATTGAACGACTTTTATGATCTTGTCTACAAACCCAACGGAGAGCCCTACATGCCAAGTGCCAGAGGCCACATTACCAAAGACAATGGCCTTACATGGCTCTTGTTGCAGCTATTTTGTAAGTTTTCTCTCGCTACAGAAAATCATCTAAAAGAAAAACTCACCTTGTTTGCTAGACATTGACAAGGTGTCCAAGGATGTGATTCAACGAGATTTCGAGCACGACGAAAAGCTATTTGACAAACTCGTACGACTCTACAACGAAGAGCAAACTGAATCCAAAGACGCATTCACACTGCGCGATCTCTCCTTGCAATGTGCAGTGAATCATCAAAAGGCCCATATCAAGGATGTCACCAACATCAAGCAGCGCCATCCCCTGATTGCTGCTTCCTTGCAACATGCAGGCTTGTGTTACAAGATCCAAGCTTATTTCAACAATCATTACCATAGCAACGTGCCTACCAATCAGACCCTGTTTAAGAACTTGGATCTGCAAGAAATGACCAAGATCGCCATGGAGAGTCAGTTGCGACAGGATGTGGTTCCATATACCCTTTATGTGTATCTCGTGCCCACCAAAGCAGACATGGATACCCTGGGACACGCATCGACGACATACATCAAGGGTGGCTCGTTGGATTACAAGCTGCTGGACCTGCTGTGTGTCAATGCCAAGCATCGACTGCTGCAGGTGATTTACAAGATGATGCTGGATAGCGAACAGGGCCCGAGATATCAGTCGTCTGGCGTGCCTCCTGTGGCGTGTGTGCCGCCCAATGTCGTGGATGTCGTGTACAAGCTGCTCTACAGTGCACCCTGCTCGTAAGACTGACTGTTTTAATGAAAATGCACTCGACTCACTCACACACATACATACACCTTTTACATTAGTGCTGAATTGATGATCAAGGAGATCTTTGACAAGCTGAGACGCTGCGACAAGATGGTCAAGCTCAAGCACACGGGCGAGTCACCACAGCATTTGCCCGACCAAACCATGCGTTGGCTGCAGACCATCCTCCAACTCATGAACTATCGCTTCATCCGATTCCTCAAATACTCCCCGCTGTCTTCTGGACTGCTTCACCAGATCCGCTACTCGATTTCGTTCCTGGAAAACAGACAATGCTACCACACACTGGAAGCATTCGCCATCAATGTGATTCACATGCAAATCGACGTCAAACTCCTGCGTTCCTTGGACGATCCGCACCGAGAAAAGCCCATTTGGTTTGCAGAGTCAGAAATGCTGGCTCGTTTAGCCGTGTGCACCATCAGCCGACTGATCAAGACACGCGGACAGGCAGACATCAAGACGGATCAAATCTACAGAGTCTTGTCTAACTTGTACGAGTACCGATTAGAGTGGTCGCCCGAAGCCATCCGCTATTTCCCTGCTGCTGTGAGATCGTTTTACGAGCAGGCCAACACCACCGCACCACTCAGACAGCCCGTGACACCGCCCAAAGTGCAACACATGCTATCTACCAACAAGGCCATCACCACATATCTGTTGCAAGGGTCTCCTGAAGCAGAGCATATGGCTGTGCAATTCTTCTCCAATGTAGAGAACCAATCCAGTTTGTTGTGCGCTATCTGGGTCGTTGCCATCACGCGAAACTCGGTCGAGTGCTTCCAGATGGCTGCTGTGCGTCGACTGCTCATGTTGATTGCTCCCTCCAGAATGGCTACCTGCACCATTGACCTGATAGATTTCATTCTTACCATTGATGCGCCAGCCAACACTGAATTCGTAAGTGAACCAGCAGGCACTCGACGTATTGTTAAATACTCATACATGATGTTGTTTAGATGTATACTATATTGGACACGTTCATTTGGAAATACCAATGGATCAACTTTAACCACGTCATTTTTGCACTGATGAAAGGTAGTGGTACCCCAGATCGCACCACCAAGGCATGCAAATACCTGAACCATGTGCTGCTGGAATCGCCCGAGTTCCAGAAACGGGTAGCCAAGTGGGATTCGCTCGAATTCAGCCATCGCCACTGGACCGAAGACAACTTTCAAGCCAAATTGATGCAATACCTACACGAGTTCCCCGAGTATCACGAATTCGAGAGTTTTGCACCCAATGTGGATTTACCGCACCAACAGACGAAGCTGCCCGTCTACTTTACCAACATGGTCAGTGATTTCATCTCGTCCATGGAAAACTTGATCATGCGCCTGATTGAATATGCCCAATCCGACTTGCTGGCCAACATCTTGGACAAGTATGGCCACCTCTTTTACCAATCGCAGAACCCACTGGCATTTGTTACCAATACCCTATTATACTATCACTCTTCAGAAACGTTGCGCGAGCCACGCATCCTCAAACGAATCCTGCGTTTGATTGATTTCGAGCAGTACATCATTTTACCAGAAGCCAAGCAGTATGCTCAAAACGAAGCGGATGATGGCAGTGCGTTCAATGCCGAGTATTTTGAACGCGTGATTTACAAACTAGCAGGAAGTAAGTTGAGGGTAGCGTACCATGTGGTAGTTCCGTCCATCTAACACACATGGCTTGATAGACTTGAATCCTCAGCGATGCGCGCCTCGAACAGATCCTGGTCTCCCTGAACGTCATTTCCGTGAAATTGGTAGTCCAGCTGTGGAAGGCATTACGATTGCTACCCTGGAGATTATGCTGACACCTGTGCCACCGTCCACCATCATTGAAAAGTTGTTGGATTTAGCCCTGCTGCGAGAATCGCACCATGTGGGTGTTTCTGCACTGAGACTGCATGCCATTGGCCTCATTGTGCCTCTGTTGCCGCAAAACGAGTTTGTGGATCCTGTGCTGAAAGAGCTGAATGATTTGATCGCCAATGATCCTTATTTACTAGAGATTTCAGAGCCATGTCGACTGGTAAGTGTGTGCGCTTGAGATTAGCCCCAAGGAAGCTGATTTGACTAATCCCATGACCATAGATTCGTTGCGGCATCCCGCGAAAAGTCAATGGCAGATACACCATGACGCAGACACTGCCCGATCTCACAAGCACAGCCGTATTACGGGACAGCATGAGTGCCCGCTTGCGAAAGGCCATGATTTACCCTTACATTTTCAACGATTATACATTCAATCTGCACAACTACAGCACCAACGCACCCAACAGCTTCCTCTGCCTGTTCCACAGCATTGTACATTACTCTAGTTTGGATATCTTCTCGCCCTTTTTAGACTACACACAGCGATTGCGAAACTCGGGCCAGCTCAAGACGGATGTGCAGTTGCTGTACATGTGCTTCTTGATAGGACCCGCGCTTCATCGTATTGAGAAATTGGATAGCAGTGATGCAGGCGTAAGTCAATAGGGAGGCATTTGGTGTTGATTGACTGACTGACTCTTTTCTAGTTTTTGATTGAGTTGATGCACATGGTCAAGCAAGTAACCACGTCCATGGACATGAAGGATGGCTGGACAACACAAGCATTGGAACAAGTGTACGATTTCCTGTATCATATCCGCACTCGATTCGTAAAATCCAATGAGTTGGCGACTCAGTTGAGAGACATTATTCGATCCATGAATCCACCCATCTCTCAACGCTTATTAAGACTTGTCTTTGAAAAGAAATCAGAATAAAACAATCGTGTCTCAGGCACACAGTCGAAGGAGATTGGATCAAATGTCGAGTTGCGCGCGCGTTGTGTGGCGCGCGCCATGCCATCTCTCTTTTTTTTGTGACTCTAGAGTTTTGGGCTTTCTCTCTCTTTTATCAATCATATCAAATGCCTAGAAATAACAAGCGCGCTCGATTAGAAGAGTCTTCTGAAGATGAGTATGGAGAGGAAACTACCACAAGAGCTTCCTCTTCATCTGCTGCCGCTGCTTCTTCTTCGCAACGAGTCAAATTACAGCCTGACATTGACAATGCTGACTTCACAGAGGTAAGAAGCATCACAATGCTTGGAAAGCGATCCAGCTTTTCATCATCCTCTATACACACAAGTAGGATCTCGAGCGAGTTGTCAAAGCCGTGTGTCGATACGCCTTGTCCTGCGAATATAAAAAGAAGACGATTCGTCGTGAAGACCTTACCAAACGTAAGTTGTCCTAATTGTCCTTGCATTATGACTCAACTAACGATAACCATTCAGTCCTAAGCGAGCCTTTAAAGAAACTCTTAAACTCGGTATTGAGCCGTGCACAAGAAAAGCTGCGACATGTATTTGGATTTGAGCTTGTCGAGCTACCCAACATGAAGGAGAAATCAAACCAGAGTCAAACACAGAGAAATGGCGGCAGTAGCTCCACACAGACACAACAAGATACACAGCAAACACAGCAACAGGTGTCCTCCACGCAAGCTCTCAGACGGCCACCTGGAGGCAGTTCTGGTACCTATGTATTGCGCTCCATCTTGAAGGAAGAGTATCGCACACCAGACATCGTGGAACGACCCAGCAGAGAGTATCAATTGACCGGCATTTTGTACGTCATATTGGTGCTTCTTTTCATCAATGGACAAAGCATGAACACAGCAGATTTGAATGGCCACATGGACCGTCTGAAGCTCACAAAGACCATTCATGGTGTAGAGGGTATCAAGACCAGAGAAGAGCTGTTGTCCGAGTTTCAGAAAGACAACTACCTCAGACGCACCAAATTGCCTGATCCCGATACAGACGAGCCTCAATTTACCTACACATGGGGTCCAAGAGCGATGGTGGAAGTAGGACATGCTGGCATTACTGCCTTTGTCATCAGTGTAATGTATAGGATGGGATTTATTGCGTACGAGATGTTGATTTGTAATAATGTAGTTCTTTGGTGATGATTTGGAAGAGGATACCAAACAAGACCTTAGCCGCAAAATCTTCAAACAGGCTGGTTATGTTCAGCAACAATAATAGATTTCCATTCAAGTAGGCATCCGTGATGGTCGGTCGAGTGTATAGTGTATAGTAGCGTTTTAATAAAGTAGAAATTCACTGGCAAAATGTGTATCAGAAAATTGAGTGGGAGGTATGAAAATGGACTTTACCCACTCAATCTAATAAACTGAAATATGGTCTCAATTCACTAGCCTCTGCACTCATCTCTTGCTCTGTGCGCGGCTTTCTCTCCTCATTATCGACGCCTAGCTTTTTCTTGTCCAATTCTTGGTAAATATCGTCGTTGTTTGCCCAATCTCCCGCCTTGCGTGGAATAATATGCATATGAACATGAGGCACCTTGAATAGCATCATGTCAATCCCTTCTCCTGTCATTCAAATAGAGGCCGACTTACTGTCTGTCCTGCCTGTGGCCCATCTTGAATCGTCATGGTGAGCGATGAGCATCCATAATGCTTTTCAACGACATTGCCAATCTTTTGAGCAGACAGCATTAAATCTACAGTTTCTTCCTTGTCTAGATCAGCTAATCTGGGTATGTTTCGTTTGGGCAATACGAGTACATCTACGATCAATGGTGAGCTATTTGAGATAAAGTAGTGCCTACAAGTGTCTCATTCACGTACGTCCTCTAAAGTCGAGCTTCAGTAAAGCGTTCAAGCGAGCTATTATTATATATTTCAGGCAAATGCGTCATACACTTACGGTGCAATTGGCTTCAAGTTTACGATGCCAATGGATAGCTTTGACTTGAAGAAGATTTGCGACTCTGAAATAAGGTGAGGACCAAAGCGATAGCCCGTCATTTGATGAGAAATGGTATAAAGAAGATGCTTTGGAGGATGATATACCCATTCGCGGGATTGCATTCGAGATCATCTAGCGTACTAGCTGCAATGTGACTCGATAGACATTGATGATTTTGACACACTCAGGGTCATTTCGTTTTAATCACATCTTTCATTTCCCATTTCCATCAAAATGACTCGATTCAATGGATGCATCGACCTTCATCACGGCAAAGTCAAGCAGATTGTAGGCGGCTCTTTGTTGGACAGTTCGCCTGAACAACTTACCACCAACTTTGTGTCCGAGTAAGGCATCTTTTTTGGCTATTAGGCCATTTTTAACGAAAATGTCATAGAGAGACTCCTAGTTTCTATTCCAAACTATACAAGGAAAACCAAGTCAGTCGTTGTCATGTCATTAAATTAGGTCCCAAAAATGACGAAGCTGCCAAAGAAGCGCTTCAAGCTTGGCCTGGAGGACTTCAAGTGGGTGGAGGCATTACTTTGGAGAATGCGCAAGAGTGGTTGTCATTGGGAGCATCCAAGGTAGGGTTCTTGTAGCACGATCGACTCGGGTTTGCTTTGTTAATAGGATATACGTAGGTGATTGTTACTAGTTATCTGTTTCCTAATGCCAAATTTTCGTTGGAGAGATTAGCCGAACTCGCTAAACTTGTTGGTAAAGACAAATTAGTTGTGGATGTCAGGTAATAGATGGGGCCAGATCAAAGTAAGAGGGGAAGGAGGATAGGGCAGACACTTAAATTGCAAGTAGTTGTCGCAAAAAGAACGATAAATGGGTAGTTGCTATGGACAAATGGCAAAAGATGACAGACATGGAGGTGAATAAAGGTACGCCAAAACGAATATGTGATCAGTGCACAGTCGTATTGATGATCATGTCAACAGATACCCTTGATATGCTCAGTGATTATTGCAGGTATATTGAATCCAACGCTAGTACATGCTGATAGTAACACATATGTCATCCAGCGAATTCTTGATTCATGCAGCAGATGTGGAAGGTCTTTGTAACGGCATTGATGAGCAACTGGTTGAACGTAAGTGATATTTGATTATGTAATCCATAAAAGAAGCTCATCAGATGTCAAAACTAGGTCTTGGTGAATGGGTTACTATTCCAACAACGTATGCTGGTGGTGGTAGATGTAATGTGTACACTAGGGTCCACACGTGCATGTAAAACTAACGTATTTAATAGCTATGGAAGATTTGAAGCTTGTGGATAAACTGTCCAACGGCAAGGTGGATTTGACCTTTGGCAGCGCCTTGGACATCTTTGGCGGTAATGGTGTTACCTTTGAAGAGTGCGTTGAATGGAACAAGAAGCATGCATAATAGTTGCCAGTTGTTGCTAGTAGATTAATTTTCCGCCTGGCCCTCTATTTTTGCGTATACGTACACTTTTTCTTTTCTTTCCATTTTATCTTTTTCTTATTCACTTCTACAATAAACAGCATGAGCTCTACAACCAACACGATTACAAAGAAAAATATCCCTAAAGATGAATGGGAGCAGCGACTGACAAAGGTGAAGGTGAATAAACAGTGAGTACTGCAATGTATATGTATATATATCTCCTCAAGTCGTCTCATGATGATGGACTTTTGATAGAGACTTGAACCAGCTTGTCATGAACTATCTTGTGGTAGAAGGATACAAAGATGCCGCCGAACAGTTCAGCACAGAGAGCGGATTAGCGCCTACTGTCGACCTCCAGTCTATCCAGGAGAGAATGGATATTCGCCACGCCATTCAATCGGGCGATGTTGACACTGCTATTGACTTGGTGAATGATTTGAATCCAGAGGTACTTGAATAGATATCGAGATGCTTGACATGAGGCAGTAGACTTAAAAAAAAGGGACAGATTCTCGATACAAATCCACATCTTTTCTTCCACCTGCAACAACAACGACTGATTGAACTTATTCGCAACGGCGCATATCAAGAAGCATTGGAATTTGCATCTGAGGAAATGGCGCCTCGAGGAGAAGAACATCCCGAATTCTTGGAGGAGCTCGAGCGCACCATGGCATTATTAGCATTTCAAGACAGCATAGATTCGCCAGTCCAAGACTTGCTTCATCCAGGCCAACGTCAAAAGACAGCAAGTGAATTAAATGCAGCTATTCTCATGAGTCAATCGCAGGAAAAAGATCCAAAATTACCAAACTTGCTGAAAATGCTGGCATGGAGTCAAGAGCAGTTGGACGAAAGAATGACTTATCCCAAGATTGAGAACTGGGTCAAGGCAGATTTGGTGGTAAGAGATGAAAATGGGAACAGTCTAGACGAAGATGTTGCAATGTCTTGATTTTCCTTGTCAATCCAACAAATGCAACACAAATAAACAACATACATATTTCTGCCAAATTTCGGACATATCACCACTGTCAATTAGCAGTTTACATGATTCAGGTGTATATACTGAGGGGAGGGTGGATGGATGCACTTGTAGAGAGTTATTGTTCGGTCATGATATAGGGGCGATTTGAGCTGGAGACATTGGTTGCATGATGAATAAGGCCAAGTTGCAACTGTTGGTCGTATATAATCCCAGACGGAGAGCGACATTGGCGTTTTATTGTGATAAATTGGATGTTTTCTGTATGGCATCAATTCTTATTTCAGTAGGAACCACATGTGGGGTTTATCATCGATAAACCACACATTATCTTGAAGCATGCCGTACAGAACTGGCTACATCATTCGTTTTCTAAACAAATTTCGAGATGATCTGCTTGAATATTGACAAATATTGATTTTCTAGCCAGTTGTATGTAGAGCATGATGAAGGGGGGGGGGTCTATTAAATGTGTCCATGTGTCTAGTTTCTTTTTGGGAGGAATTTTGCTATTATGCCATGGTATATTACACGACCACTGGCTAAAAGAGACATCCCTCGCGCATAAGCGAGAGAGAGAGGGGGGGGGGCACGGCTGCTGCTTTGTGAGTCAGATACCACGGCCTGGGGACATTTCTGTTTATTATATCGTTAAAGTTATATTGATATAATACGCCAACACACATGAGTATGCAAAATGCATATGCACATTTTAGAAACTTCTAGTATACCGCCGCCCCCCAAATATGTATGTTGCCCACTCTAGCATTGACGGCTTCAAGCCCATGTTTTTCTACATGCTACTATCAACACGGATGACATGTGAACAAGATCTCGATTTTCATGTCGTATAAATTGTGTTTGAGACATGATATACACAAACATTCGATTTAGCGTGAATAGTTTGAGGGGCCCACGTCAAATGCTGCTGCTGATCAGAGAGTATACATTACACGCTTACAGACGGAGAATCTCCTCACAGCCCTATTCAAACACAACAACCGATTTTATACTATATCAGTCCATTGATTACTCGATTGTCAATAGCTAAAATGGTATGGATTTACTTTTTAAGCATGCCCATGTACGACTTTAAAGATAGATTATCAAGGTGATCATATTCTGTTACATGCACGCGATTATTTAGTGCACTTGCTTCTTATTATAACACACATATACGCACAATTTTTACCCGCTTCAATATTCTCAAAAGTCATTCAGAAGGTCATCATCCTCTGGTTGCAAATGATTGAGAAGCTTTTTCTTGTTCTTGTTTTACATTTGCGCGCTTTTCCAGATCATGGTTTTGTTTTTCTGGCCCCCTTGATTTTTCATATTGCCAATGCAAAATGTCATTCTCACAGAAAAAGTGAATTCAGAAGCTTTTTTCTTGAAAGGGAAACAGGAGGGGGGCACTGACCAGCAGCAGCCAGAGCATAATCAAGCAAGACGAGAACGACCCTAAGTTGAATAACCGCTGCTATTCGATCAATTGCATCTTTCGATCACTGAGAAGAGCTTTCATGTGTCCAGTGTGTTGTACAAATAGAAGAAGAAATCTTTGGACACTCCGTCCAACTACTGTTTAAAGCAATAAAAAGTTTCTTTCAAGGAGCTACAAGAGATCATCTAAATCAGGGAATTTCGATTTATTGTTTATTTTATACATTTTGATTTCTCTCTGTGTGTGTATATAAAAGAAGGGCATTTCGCCATGTCTAGTCTCTTTCCTTCTCTTTTTCCTTTCTCTTCTTCTCTTTTCAGTCTCTTGCACTCATTTCATCTTGGTTCTCGTTCTTGACAAAATGACGCCATGCATTTGGAGCTTACTATCAGTCAGAGAATTGGAATTTATCAATGCTTCAGGATTCAGCCATCATCTAAAGGGATTGTCCTTGTTTCAGCTCATTCATCCTGACGAGCTCTTGATGGCGCAGAGAGATCTGTTCAGATTTACACACTCACATCTCCTGAGTGGCTCAGTGACGAGGTGAGTACTTGACTTGACTTGGTCACAGTGAACATGCGTGCTAAAATGATGCTACGGCTTGATAGATGTCGACTAAGAGACTATACTAGCGTAAGAAAATGGCACCGATGATAGCAGCGAGTGTCAGTGACTAATAATGCCCATTATTACCACAGCATGATTTTTCAACGAAATCAAACGCATACATCATTGTGGACATCATCATGTATGTTGCCACAGGTGATACTGTACTGGCCTTCCTCCATTACCCAGGTGAGTTGTTTGTTTGTCAAACACGATAGATAATAGCCAGTCGATTAACATCTGATTCAAGATGAAGACACATCTAGCAGCATGCTGCTGCTCAAGAACTCATGCGGAGACAGTAATAACCGACACAGCATCCACCACAGTAATAATAGATTCTGCGCCTTAACTTTAAAAGAAAGTTTGATTGAGCAGGAGCAGAAGCAGCATTCGCCATCACTGTCGACAAGCTCGTCTCTGTCCTCCATTGAATCATCACAGCAACACCAAAATGAATGCGATGCGCCGCATCAATTTCTGTACATTTTAGATAGCCAAACCAAATCAGTACTACTGTCATGGCCTGATCACTATCACAACGAGATGGGTAGTGCAGACTACCTGATCTCTTCATTAGATGACCGCCCCATGTTACCAGGAATCTCATGCTTTCGTTGTGTTCAGCGGCCTTCCCAAACCAATTCAAGCGGGCAAAGGCTCCACAGCCTGATTGTTGAATACGGATCCATTACATTTTTGCTGGCGTCCCTAGATAAAAAGAACACGAAGCAGCACTTCAATATACCACCACTAGCACAGTCTATCTCTACAAAGCCAGTGTCACTGCCCTGCTCACCCAACAAATACAACCAGCTCGACGAATACCCTTTACGCCGCACATCTGAGCCTTACACAGCAGCGAGCAGCAGCCCCAGCCATATCCATTATCTTAAACCAAGAAAATACCAGCCTTATCCTACGATTCCGCTGGAGAATCTACTACTACCCAACAATAGTGACAAACAACAACAATATTTGAGCAGCCATCATCCCAAGCATCACTGTCAAAGCTGTGGAACTGACTCTAGTCCTGAATGGCGACGTGGTCCAACAGGCCATAAGACGTAAGTTCCAGATCAAAGCACGCATCGCACTAGCATACTAATATAGATTTACAGGCTCTGTAACGCATGCGGATTGAGATATTCTCGATCAGTTGCACGACAAGGAAAGATGGCTGCAAATCAGCAAAAGCATCCTCATCATCATCACCAACATCAATACCAACAACATTCCTTGTTTCAAATGCCGAATACGCCACAACATCAATCTTGTTCATCCATGACCACATCAACTTCATCATCGTATTGTTAAAACGAGTAAATGTTTGTATTACTATCCTTTCAAAAAAAAAAACCTGTTGTTTTGTATATATTATGTCTTGAGCTGCTTTGTTTATCCCCCCCCCCCTTCAAGAAAACGAAAAAAAA
Source organism: Mucor lusitanicus (assembly GCA_010203745.1). Taxonomy (NCBI): domain Eukaryota; kingdom Fungi; phylum Mucoromycota; class Mucoromycetes; order Mucorales; family Mucoraceae; genus Mucor; species Mucor lusitanicus. The sequence goes on along the minus strand of JAAECE010000003.1, from coordinate 288,500 downwards.
AAAGTTAATAAAGCAAGAAAAAAATTATGGCCTGTTTATTCGTGTAATAGCACACATCGGAAGTATCCTTTCCGTGTTTAGTTCATTTGTCACAGATTAAAAAAGCTTGCATTGACACATTCGTTGTTAACCTCACCAAGCAAATTTCTCGATTCTATTTTGTTTGTAATCAGTTCAAAAAGAACAAAAGAGTTACACTAATTAAAGGGACCCCATGTTAATTATATATTTGTTTGTAAAAAAACGAGGAGGAGGAGAAAGAGAAGCTCAGAGCAGAAGGAATGGTATTATTACATAAAGACATCTCAAGCATACTACAAATCATTACACAACCAAACTAGTCACTAGCACTAGTCCATGTACTCTTAGCCCTGATAGCTCCTTCTCAAGCTTTTTGCCAATTAAAGGCAAATAGATGTTGAGAACAAGTACACTATATCATTAATACAAGATAAATGTGTTTTACATGATGTTGTACAGGGAATATCAACTTGCAAAAGTTTATTTGCGATGTTTGTTGGCAAACTGTACACAAAAAATGTAATTATTACAAAAGAAATAGGTTATATTTGTTTTGCGTAAGTATATAAGTGGGTTGTTTAACTCTTGGCAGCATGGCAAAGAAGACAAGTTGTCATTACACAATTTTACCATGACATGCTGCTTTCAAAGGATGACATACGGACTCGGACCTAAATGGGCGAGCATCACAAAACTTGCTATATGTTCTTTTAGTGTTTGAATTATGGTTAGATTGATACATGAGCAAAACACTACAAGAGAACAAACTGTGCAATCCAAAATGTAACATTTCAAAATTATTTATAGTAAGAGGGGAAGATCGATGGGGGCTTCTTTAGTACCACAGACGGAGTGCCTGCCTCTTCATTTAAGGTTTTTTTCTTCTGATATCTAAATTTATGATTTCTTCTGTATCACACAACGGCGACAACAGCAACTTGGTACAGGTGTTTACCTATTACGTAAAAAGAAAGGTCTCCAATGCAGTAGAAAGTACCTCGGCTCGATGCTTGATTTTTTTTTGAGATGAGAATGTGCTCATGAGAATCAAGAAGACATGAGCTACTCATCTAAAGGTTGGAAAAAGGAGAACGAGGAAAAACTTTCTACTAGCTTCAAATTTCAGATCATTATGTAAAATTGTCTGTGCGTTTCTTCTCATTTTCACTTGTCTGATTTGTTGAGCGACCCTGAGTTTCCAAAAGTTCGGTTCCTGAACCTTACCAATGATCCCTCTATACCAACCACTTGCTTGCATTATTATTCAAGGTACAAAAAAAAAAAAAAAAGAGCCCACTTGACATGACACGACATAAGAAGGCATTTGTCTTTACTTTAGCAAAGCAAAGTTTTCTTTTTGCCGAAACTCTAAATTTAACCATGATGTGAAAGCATGGTTGAATTATTATCGCCTAATTCTCAGAAGCTTCAGCACTGGTGAAACGTAAACAAAATAAGCGATGTCTCTCGATCGAGCTCACGAGCAAATACTTTTAGCATGTGTGAAATTTACAACTAAATTCAATATTCTGAATGTCAGTTTAGTCGAATTATCTGCTAAGCTGGAATAAGCTTTGATAAGGAGCCTGTGTGTGTGTATGTCATTGTATTATAGTTTCACAACTACTTATCAACTCGCACCGAGTATTTGGGAATGTATCTTGATGAGAGATTAATGTATCACTGGGAAATTGGCATCAAATTTCCACGTTTATGGTTGCCATCTACAACAAATTTGCTTAGTTGTGGCAGTGTCTAGCTTGTGTTTGTTGCTGTAGCTTGAGAGAGATTTTTACTCATAAATTAGGCGAGTATTATCCCAATTCGAAATGCTTTCGGCTATGAACAATCACATGCATTCCCCGCCAAATTTTACTTGAATATCATGTTTTGCCATCATTTTCGTCATGTAAAGGGTCCAGGCAAATGAGTCAGAGCTCTCCTCTCCACGAAGATGGTATTGTCTTCTTGGCGTCTTGTAAATATAACCATCACGGTATGCTTTGGGATCGTACAAGATGAACCATCGGCCATAGTGTGCCCAATACAGCCAAATTTGGCGCATTTCAGCTTCAATTTTGCTTGTGAAAGGCCGTTTTAGACCGCCAGAATAAATACTATAAGGCTGTAAATACATTGATTAAAAATTCTTGTCCAGCAAGCCCTCTTCAATCAACGGTAAAACCGAGTTGCACTATCGCTACTATTATCATATTATACTCTTCATCAGGTTTAATACAGACCACCTAAATATTTCCTTAGGGACCACCAATTCTGGGGCAAATTTTCACGTGCGGACCGTCTGAAGAATGAGCTACCTGCTTAGAGTCTACTATTTAATCAGATAAAATCACTGATTTATGATATAGACGCCTTTCTTTCTCTATCTTTGTTGAACAAAAAAACACAGATAGGTATAGTATAATACCTCAATTCAATGATCTTTTGAGTATTCAATATGACAAGTGGCTCTAACGTCTGGGTAGCTTACATTAGGTGGTCCCTAAGGAAATGTTTAGGTGGACCGTATTAAACCTGATTTATGAATTTCAAGCGAGCTATTGCCGGAATCACGACCAACCAATTGCTCTTTATCGAGCCATCTATGCACGAGCTCTTAGCTTTGTCAAACACCCTACTCTTGTGTACGAGTCAACACAGTCCGCTTTGCATCGACACATTCACTGAGGATTTATTGGACAATCTGAACAAGGATCTCTTGACCAAATGCATGGATTTTAAGGTCGATATCAGCGACGATGCATGCATTAAGTTGGCTCGGATCATCGACAATGTGGATTCCAAATAGCTTGCCAAGAACGATGCAGAAATTGAGCTACTGATGCTTGGAAAAAGTCTATGCCCCCTTGGACGTTCTTTGGTGCGAGGCATTTCAACAGCGCAAGGCCATCGTTGACTCGTGGTGGGTGAAAGCCTATGCTAAAATTCACACTTCTTCTATAGTATGCGCCACTTGCCGCTCATTGCCATCAAAAACAAGCAGACTATTGGGGAGTGCGAGCTTTTCACAGTGCACTTCGACCCCATCTTGACATCGCTATACTCTGAGCCTGACAGAAAAGTGCTCCTGCACTGGTCGAATGTCATGTCTGATGAGAATGGTGAGATTCGCCCTGACGCCACAATCTCCAAGCTGCAGCAGCGAGACTTTGGATCTAGTCTTGGTTATGGACAGATCAAAATTGCACGCCCCACTATCGATAATCTCGCGCTATGCCACGACCTTTGCGTTTAGCAACTCTAGCAAAAGATACAGTGCTTCCACTCCCAATTTACTGATTTTTTGAAGAAAAATTTATCACTAGTTTGAGAATAAGTTGACCAGATGTTTTAACCGAATTTGACCAAAATCTGGGCGAAACACTGCTTAAATGCTTGAGAAGCTGGTCAATTTAAGTTCAAAAATTAGGCAATGTTTTCAAAAAATCGGTAAATTGGGAGTGGAAGCAATGTACCATTGATGCCAATTCATTGGAAGCGGCCCTGACCTTCCAGGTGCATGGTCTTCGTATCACTTTCTTTCTGACGCGCCTCCGCCACGATGGAATCTATGTGATGCAAGAACTTTCACAGTTTACATTTCCTCGATCTTTGGAAGAAATAGCGTACCTTAAATTGCAAAACACCATGGAATCGAACAAAGCAAGCTACAGCTCTCAAAACTCGACAGGTGGTGCAACATTCGTGTCCTTGAAAAATATGCGAACATTGCTGATCCTAACTGATACCTTTTGTGCCGACCTGTTCGTGACACTCACTCACTCATGGCAACTGAAACGCCTTCCCACACATCCCTCCATATACTCTTTAATTGATTCAACCAAAAATCGCCACCGCTTCCGCGCCCTGCGCTTTGATTAAATGGGTTCCTTCACCCCCCCCCCACATACACACACATGTCAAAGATCTAATGCTCCCATCAATTCATTTTGTGTAAATAATATGCCTAATTTTTTAATAAATTACCGCGCTACATGCGTAATGCTGATGAACAGAGAGCTTGCATACAAAAACAGGCATTATGCCCCTGAACGGAGTTGATGTGTCAAATCACTCCCATATTTGGAGTTTTTGCTTGCTGATTCAAAACCACTCTATGATACACTTTTTGTATGCTGCAAGTAACGCCAGATTATTTATTTTAGATGGGTATAGATACTATTATAAGGCTTTAAATACATTGATTAGAAGTCTTTGCCCAGCAAGCCCTCTTCAATCAACGGTAAACCCGACTTGCACTATCGCTACTATCATACTCTTCGTCAGTGTCTTCATCCTCATCCTCATCGTTATCGTCGTCGTCGCTTCTTCTCAATCGATGCACTCTACTAATTCTTGATAGAGCAGCAATCATACTCCGTGTGATATAGATATCGGTACCCACAGTCTGATTGTTTTCCCGGTTCAGCGAAACAATGTCTTGCTCTTCATACAAGTGAGACGATGTTGAATACGAATTTGGGTTGTTTGGTTCTTTGCTTTTTAGTGCCGTGTGTGGTCTTGAGGTAGGTGTAAATATCTTGGTTGTCGAATCGATGCCTGAGACAGCCAGAATAGGTAAAGTGGGATGTCCTTTTGCTACATTGACAATATCTTGATCTGCTTGCAGGATTTGCAGTATCTTGGCTGTCTTTTTGTCCCATATGAATAAATAACCGCCATCACTGCCAGATACAATATACTCGTCGTTGGGCCCAAAAAAGTCGACATCTTTGATAGTCTACGCACACATTATTGTTAGTGTCTCCAAGAAAGTATCCATGGCAACAAAACCCGCTCACCTCAATGTTGCAATGCCCCGTGTATTTCATGCGTGGCTTTACTACACCGACATCCGCTTCTACAGGTTTCTGTGCACTTTCTCGCAAGACGGCCAATTCCTCTAGATCCAGATCTGAATCTTCGCTGTCATCACCTATGCTGCCTCCTCTGTAAATATCCATGATTTGCCTGCTCATGATTCGGGTATATAAAGACACTTCGTCTTCTGTCATGTCTTCATCTTGGTCATCCTCATCGTCTTCCATATCTTGGTCTTGGTCGTTTGCTGACAACGATGACGTGGAAGAAGAAGAAGAGGACATCAAGCTTGCCTCTGACTCTCCCATGCCCTGCGTTATCTTCATCATAAGCAAATCCTCTATATCATCTGGACTGTAGAGTGTAATGTACATCAGTCGTTCCCAAGACCAGCCTGAAATCCCGTTTTCTTCAATTTCAATCTCTTGGTTGGTCAGTGCGCCTTCGCGAACAGCAGCATGCTGCCAGTCAATGATAAATAGTTGCATCATTGCCAGATAAGTGCCATCCATTTGAGAAAGGTTACTCGTGTCCGCATTTGCCGTAGAGGAGGCGTTTGTTACCTCTGATGCTTGATTGAACGTGTCCATGGCCTTGTTGGCATAGTCCAGCGCCTTGTCCAGCACGACCTGTCTGTTGTGATTCGCAATCGTCTCATGTCCACCTCGCAAAGTCCAATAGCCTATTGCCAAGCACCAATAGGCTTGCCATGTCTTTGTGGGTAAAACCAGTGCTTCGGCATCCTCCATTTTTTTCTGAATCTGTGTCAATTCGTGCTCAAAAAAGTACCGTGACCAAGCCGCCTCAGGATCCTCCACTTGGGTGTTGGCGTACCACGTATCTCGTCTGGTTCTCAGCCTGCACACTAAATGCGCTTCCATCATGTAGACACAGGCTACACCAATACGACCATCCAAATCCATGATGCTGGGATGTGTCTCTTGCAGGAAATCATAAAGACGCTCCACAGCATCTGATGCATGATCAGATTCTATGGCCGGGAAAATGCTCTCCCAAGCTTCCTTTTTTTGCTGTAATACATCAGTAGACGACGGGGATCCGCCCGATGCTGTTCTACTGCTGTTACTGCTGGTAGTGGCAATGGAAGATTGAATGGTATCGTCATTGATATTAAACAGGTAAATGCCGTCAGATGACCAGCTGCCCAACAGTTCGTATCCATTGGTATCGCTGAATTTGCATGCTGTGATATGCTTGTCGGGGCGATTCAGTCCATCAATGGTGGGCGAAAACCGCTTGATGCACTTTAGCTTGTCCATCATATGGTGGCGACTGCTACTGCTGCTGCTGCTGCTGCTGCTGCTTGTCATTCGTCTGTCGTGCAAATAGATGTAATCGTTCATGCCAGCCACCGCAAAATAGTGTGGAAACAATCTACTAATCGTCATGCTGTTCAATTCAATGTTGTATCGGCCATAATTGACGATTGGATTCGGGCAACTATGGCCAATATCTTTACCGTCTGGCAGTGGATGCTGTCGAGCTGGCTTGATTTGCGCTGTGATGAAGGACCTTACGTTGTGCGGCGAGCATCGATGCGGTGTTCGTCTATCAAAGTGTCGGACAGTGCCTGCATCAAGGGGGAGGAGTGAGTGACTGAATACCACTTGTCATTTGCAGCACTCACCATCTTGTGAACAGGATAAAAACTCATGTGGATTGTCCTCGTATACACAAATTTTCTTTAGCTGGTCGCTATGACACACATACATGGAATCGAGCTGTTTCTGTGGATGCGTCAAATCAAAGATACGGATCTCTGAATCGCCAGCACCGGAAACAACGATGTTGTCTGAGGTCTGAGGCATGAATTTTGCTGTGAATATGTTTGCTCGGTGTCCTGTGGTCGCATAGTGAGCTTTACTGCCCCTTTTCAGCAGTCTTATATACATGCGCTACCTGTATCAATGGTTGTTTGCAGTTCGTAGTTTTCAAAAGGTAGATAGATGTTGAGTTTTGTGTCGTCGGATCCAGTCAGTAATTTATCGCCTGCTGTTGACCAACTATGCGCTTGCTAGATTAGCTTCTAAGCGCGCTTGTCTGTTCATGCGTATACACTCACTCCAAGGTATTGACACATCCAGTGTGTCCTGGCAATTCTCTCTCCAATGTCAAGTTTGACAGGATGTATTGGTCTGCATACACCTGTTTATCTGTGCGTTGATAAAAGTGTCAGTATTATGAGTTGGCTTTTTTTTTTTTTTTGGCTTGATGAAGAGATGTTACCGAATAGTCTAGTTGAGCCATTCTGTCGTCGTTGTCGCAAGCGTTTTTGAATTCCAAGTGACATTGTATAGTATGGTGGTTGGTGGTGGATAATGTACAAAAAGGATCCTAAATGGATGGAGAAATGAAAAAGATATTATATATCAAAGGTGACGCAAACAAGCCGAAATGCCTCTTTTGTGTGTCATGCCATGGATTTCTCTGCTTTGCTTCTCTCATCACATTATAAACAATTCTCATTATTTATGCAGGGCGACACTACAGATATGAATGCGTATATCCTATCACACCCAAATTTATATTGTATCTCGATCCACAAGCATCTGTCATGGCTCCAAAGCTCATTTCATTGCGTAGCAAGCATTGCTGCTTTGATTCGCCCAATCTTCTAGCGCATGAAAAAGGCGGGCAAGCATCCAATCAAGGGCTGCAGAGTGCTATATTGATCTGAGCTGTGGCAGAGTCAGCATGAAAAGCACTTTTTATTCGTACACACACACACACAATCTTTTCAGTCGATAAGCTTGGCAAATGCCATGGTGTTTTTGGAAAAGTAATCAGCAATCACATCAAATCCATCCTCTTCATGATCCAATTGATCAAAGAACAAGTCGTGGCGATCAGCATTTGCTTCTTGTGTTCTTCTGATTTCGCTAATCATACGATGTTGAATAGCACATTGAGGACATTCTCGGTCGTTATCACCAATACAGCTGCAGCAAGTGTGTTAGTCTCTTTGTGTGCGTGTTTCTCTGATAAAAACACTTACCGTTGATGATACGAGTGTCGACACAAAAAGTGGATGGCAGGGAGATCCAGATTGCCCTCACAGCCTGAACACTTTTGCACTTGGAAAATACGAGCACTGCACTCTGTGTGAGCAGAATAATCGCTTTTCAATGTACTATCCCCCCTAAAACATTACCTGGTTTGCAGCTCTTCAATCTCTTTTCTGCGTTTCTCGGTTTCCTCTCGATAGCTTTCAATCAGCTCTTCATTCTATGAGGAGGAATGCATCAGCAGGCCATCGCACAAGAGCATGCCGTTGAGGATACTTACTTGCTTGAGTTCAGCACGCTCGTGCTCAATCTTTTTACCAATGTATTCCTTGAGCAGGCCAATAGTGGCTACATTGGATCTGGACAAGGCCTGTACCACTTGAATAGGAGGCAGCAAATCCTTGTCGTCGATATGCTTCATGACAGAAGCGAGTTCCTCGGTCGACTTGGCCATGACTTCAGGCGTAGATGAAAAGTATGTCAGCACCATGGGGTATAAGGAAGAATCTCTGGGCCTACATGACGCTGTGAGTACGGCAAACCATGGCACGACAAGAACGCATTTACCCGTATTTTCGGACACCTTCAATTACACGATCTGTATTGCCCTTGTCCATCCAGTAACGCAGAATATCAGTGTACATGCCTGTCTTTTCATACAAATACACAATGCCCTCGTCAAACTGCTTCAGCTGACAGAGCACCAGTGCTTGGTTGGTATCGTAGTGCACAGACTCGTCATGCAACAATGTCAGTGCCTTTTGTCGGAATTCCCGCTTGCGCTTTTGTCTCTCACGAGCCGAAGTAGGCTCCTTGATATCGTCCATCAGATACAGCTCCAGCAGGGTGTTCCAAATCGTCTTGCGTTCTTCTTGCTCTTGCGCAGACCACTGGCGCAACCCGTTGACAATAGTCGCATTATCAGAGACAGGAGACGCTACGCCCGCCGTTGCTGGTGTGGCTGGCGATGAACTGCTATTGTTGGCAGCCGTGCCCCACAGTTTCTCAAAGACGGATTCCAAAAAGGTAGTGAGATAATCTGGACGATCCACAAAAGCAGGCATGAATTTGCGCGGAGAGGGTGGAGAATAGCTCAAGCGACCACTGGCATTCTTGGTCTGTGCCAGTCTGCTCAATGTGGGTGTCTGCGAGCTACTGTTGTTGTGCAGAGTAGAGCTGTTTTCGCTAAAGATGGATGAGCTGTCTCCTGCTGAAGGACCGCCAAAAGGTAGATTGGAGAGGGCTCTGGTATTGTCGCTGGGAGCAGGTGACTTGGGGCCTGTTGGTGTGGATGGCTTGTTGATGGTGGCTAACGGCAATGCGCCTGTACAGAGCTCAATCAACAGCTGCGTGGTTTCCTCGGGCAAATGACTCAACAAGGTCTTGCTGTACTTTTGCAGGTTTTTGTCGGCTTCGTAAGGACCCAGTTTCTTGATGTAAGCCAATGCCGTGTCGTATTTTTTCATGTCCTCAATCACAATGTCCAGATACATGTCGTGTTCCTGAAACTTTTCAGCCAGGTAGATGGCATGTTCGAAATAGCCAGCTTGTCGGCACACACTGATGGCTGTCTCCAAGTCAAAGTTGAGGTCGGTATCGGTTTTAATGAACTGATCCAAGCGAGACACATCCTTCAATTTGGTGTAGCAATTCAGTAACAGTGTTGTGTGGTCTGCATTGGCGAGTCCTTTGGCGTGCAATTCGTGGAGGTAGCTCGTCAGATTATAGATGCGTTGTGCGTCCAAAAACTATGCCGGTTTAGCATCCTCATCATGAACACACGCAAGAGACTCACCTTTCGAATCACGTAGGATGGCTCCAATTGTCCAATTGTTCGGATATACTGCTCCATGGATCCATCGTAATCACCTTTGCTGTACAGATGATCGCCATACTTTTTGAAAATCTCAGAGATGCTGGTATCGTCGTACTTTTGCATGTGAGCCAGGTTGATAGCCAACACATACAGGTTCAGTTTAAACAGAATTTCGAGTTTTGTAGGTGTGTCTTTCTCATCCAGGTGATACAACTGATTCATGCGGCTCGTCAGTCATCTAGCATACCCCTCACACACACACACATAAGCCAACTTACTTTTCCATCCATGCCCACAATCCAGATTGAGTTCCACTCGCAAAATATGCCACGAATACCACCCAAAAAGGTACCCACATAGGCAACAAACTTGTTGGCAGTGTCAAAAATGGCAATCTTTGTGAGTTCGTTCGTCGATGTTCTTTTAGGATTAAAGTTGAGAGAGGCACGAGCACCGCTTGACAAATGAGCCGACGTTGTTACAGGAGGAGACACAATGACCAGGTAGCTTGATTTGAACCACGTCAGTGATGATTTGGGTGTATCGTATGCAAAACAAGGTCCTCTGCCAGTTGGGTCATACAAGTAAATGGCCTCATCGCGGCCCACTACCATCTCCTGCTGGTCATTCATGACAGCACATCCCAATCCACAGCCTTGTTCATCCAATATAGTGACAGCAGGCTTCACCGCTGTTGTGTTGTAGGACATGATGTTGCTGGTTGTTACGATAAATAGAATGGTGGATTTCGTTTGCTCTCTGAATCCTAGCCCTGTGATGGGCTCTTCGCCTTCGTAGATCACTTTTTGCTTGGTGGTCTTGTCTTTGGAGAGATCGCCACGAATCAAGATGACCACACCGTTGGCTAATCCGATCGCCAGCTGGGACATGTTTTCCAGAATGGCAAATGTGGATACTGGATAGGTCTTTCCGCCATGCTGTATTTTGATGGTGCGAAGTAGTGTGGGCACAATAATATCATCTGCGCCTTCGATAGGCTTCAAGGCATCCAAATCCCAAAATTTGACCACTGGAATACCTGATACAGCATCATCTTCCTAGAGTTGCTGTTGATTAGCCATACATACGCTAGCCCCACCCTCCACATCACTTACACCAACTGTAACAAGGACATTCTTTTGCTTCAACTGTTTCATGTGAGTTACTCGACCACCGTCATAGGCGATAAACTTTTGCGTCTTGAAGGAGCGGTCTACAATGTAAACATTACCTGCCGAATGTAAAGTGGTGTGTTAAGGTAATATGATATCGTTGGGGATGTTAGTAGCAGCCATAATCTATCCACTTATTGGAAAAAGGATATCAGACAAGACGATATGACCACGGCCTGTAGCGAATACTGAAATATCCTGCTTCTAATTTTCCATCGTGAGCCATTGCAACACGGCCATTGCCATCATCGTCATATTTACCTGGAATACAGCAGGCGTCTTTCCTTTCTCTATAGGATCTATTGCTTGTTGTTTATCAAAGAAATTAAACTGTCTCCATTGTGCCAAAGACATCTTTTTTATTGTTTATATTTGAAAAGAGAGAGAGAAAAAGAGAAAAGGGGAAATTCACATTTGCTTTACAAAAGATACGTTTCATTTGGAACATTCAAGCACCGCGCATTGATGTGGTTGCTAGTAAAAGTAGTGTGGCATTGGAGAGTAGTAATAAGGATTAGAGGCTTGATACAGTGGTTGGCTCTGCAACGGGGTAGTGTAATACGGTTGCTGTAGATACATCAACTGCCTCGTATATGGGTCATTGTAGACATTGTTCAAATACATGGAGGTGTTGGGATAATAACCGCCATAGTAATTTCTGTTGTTCCATCGATACTACATGTAAATACAATGCAAATGTGTAAGCTCTTTACCTGTACGCAGTTCGCATAGCCCATGTACGTACCTGCTGTAAGACATCGTACAGAGGCGTACTTGCACCGCCTAGTATGCCATAGTTGTTGAAATATTGTTGCCAATATGGGTCATACATGTAGCTCTGGTTGACTCCCATGAGAAATTTTGTGTTTATATTTATGAGAAAGAAAGTGAAAAAGAGTGGCAAAGTAGCATGATGTTTGATCATATATTAGTTTGTTTTGCTGTATATGCCACATATGACGCTGTCTAATTTAGAAGGTTGATGTGATACCATCCATGCAAAAGTCGACTGTGTTGGACTCGTTGGACGAAACCTGATGGTTCAGGTTATCCAGATCGCATTATGCTTAGTAAGGTACTCTAGGTATTATAAAAGTAGTTGCAAATGTCCTTCTGAAGTGGATCGTTAGTTTTGCGAGTTGTAGTCAGCTGAAATTTCGAAACGTTGTACCGTCTTTGTTCTCGTCGTATCTAACCCACACCGTCAGAATTGTGATTTCAGTAAAATTATCATTTCCAATGCTACGATATTTGAGCTGCTGCATAATTTTATAAAATACTTTGATCTTAAGTACATAAGCAGATGTTGTGCAATTTGCGTTTATCGCTTCCCTCCTTATGATAGCGTAGTAGTAAACGATTCGCCACCTATTGTTTGTCTTATAGCAAGTAAATGTAGGCTGTATCTATGAAAACCGTTGGAAGTTTGCTTCTCTAGCTATTCACTATTTTCTGGTTCATTTAAATTTTTAATATAGTGACACCACACTTGGTTATTGAGGAAAGGGTATTTAGGCGGGTTGCATTGAGTCGGTTGTTTAGAATAGCAAAATAAACAAAGGCAGAGGAAATACGGTAAAATCAGAACTGATTATATTTAACAAGTTATTCTAAGATTGAATAAGAAGAAGGTATAGTTATTTGACAGAGCCCCGGCAAAAGAATGTTGACCATGAGGAAAGGGTAAATGTGTAAGGTTTGAACCAGTTAACAAAGACTTGCTCCGAGATAGATCATAGACCACCATTTAGGAATGAAGAACGATGAGGATCAAGGATAGAATGCTCCTCAAGGTAAATCTGGTGGAAGAAGGCTCCCCAGACTTGAAACCCAATTCCAGCCAAGATCTTTTATGATATGTTTCGACTCTCTAGGACCCAGAATATAGATTAGCCTTCTCATAGCACCACTCACATCTCCTCTTTACTGTATAATAATAAAGTGCTACGCTTATTTTCTGCTCGATTATCATTCTAACGTATTATACAAGATATCATACATTGATTTCAGATTTGATCTATATCCTGGACATACTTCGATGGCAAGTCTACACAGAACTCAAGTGCGTATTAACAGGTGTCATGATGCGAAATGTATTCAGACAGGCCAATTTTTCATGCATTCTTAAGACTTTCAAAGAATAACAGATATTAAATTGCTACTATCCGCCTGCGATACTATTTATTGTGTAGAAAAAATAAATAGCTATCCCTTGAAGTGTCACTCTAGTTTGTAGCATACGTTTCCATGGAGCAACTCGATCCCAACGGTCATTCCCAGCCAAATTGCGCAAATTCAACCCTCAATATCTTGTCTTCTAAGCCGTTCTAGATGCTGGGAATAGTGCCAAATGATTGCTATCGATCACCATTTACATCCTAGATCTTCATTTTTATTTTTTTTGGATCGATCCAAATCATCGAAAATTCACGTTTTTTTATGAGGTACCCCTCATGGTTTTTGTTGAAAATCAAACGATCACAATTTTGAAGGTGAAAACGACACTTTTTACTATGATATATATTAAATCAAAATGACCGCACAGATGTAGGGTAACCTGTGCAACTGTTATTTTGAACGTTGTATATGCTAAATCTCGACTTTTACTGAAAAACAGCTTTTTATATTTTCGCAAAATTCTTTATCTGTTCATTCTAAAAGTACTTTAAAATTGACACCATTGAATGCGCCTTCGAATTCTCCCCTTAAGTTTATTAGACAGTAGTATACGCTGAGCACACTTTATATAGCTAATTTTAACAAGAATGTTTATAAATGTCAAATTATATCGATATTGGTTAAAAAAAAGCATCGCAAAAAAATCATTTGGGTACAGTCACCACAGTGCAAAATGTTCAGTGTACACGTCACTCAAATTCTGTGTGCTCAGCTTATTGGCTGCAGTCACCCTCAGCAACGCGTCTTTTTTATCTTTTCACGCTCCCCCCCCCTTTTCCACCCTGTTTTTGCACTGCACTTTTTCTATTAAACCATATACTTTTTATTACTTTTGATTGAATACAATACCACTTTCGACAAAAGAAGCATACCTTTGCAACCACCAGTACTCAAGACGACATCTTTCAAGTTTGTTACAGTAGGTATCAGTCGATAGGAGCCACTTTTCGCGGTACAATATACAGTAATACTAATTGTACAGTTTATTTAAGACCAGTTCGTTGCAATATATTCATTGTGTTTGGTCAAAAGAAGCATACCTTTGCAACCACCAATACTCAAGACGACATCTTTCAAGTTTGTTACAGTAGGTATCAGCCGATAGGGGCCACTTTTCGCGGTACAATATACAGTAATACTAATTATACAGTTTATTTTAGACCAATTCGTTGCAATATATTTATTCATTGTGTTTGGTTTGTATTTGGTTTGTATATTCCCCTTTTTTGGTTGCCGTGGATTGGGTTGTCATGGTTTTGGGTGTTGTGGGTTTGGTTGTCATGAATTACATTCATTCAACCTTTTACTATTTTCTTTCTCGTGATACTATGCATTCGTTAGTTTGCTCTATTGCGATTTATTCTTTCCCCCTTTTCTGCACGCAACTATTTTTTTGTTGCTGTACTATAGTGCTATGGTGTATCTTTTGATGCATTGTATCGCTGCTGGAAGTGCTGCTCTATAGTAGAGTAGCCTTGCATTCTTTTTGTTCTTCAAGTATTACTTGTTCTGTAATACTGGTGGTGGTATTGGCGTTCTTGCTTCGTATGAGGCATCCACGATGCCTTTTTTTATTACTTTTCTTAACCTCGTCACTTTGATGATACACATTGCATGTTACCTTTTTGCATGTAACTGTATTGCGATGTTTCTGTTCTTCTTCATCACATCCTAGTGATGCCCTCTTTTTACTTTCCCTTCTTTTTATGGTTCTTTGAGCCATAACCCTCTTTTTTCGTTGTGTGGATAAGCCTATCGTTGAAGCACAACTAGACTTGATTCAGAGGCTTGAGGGTAGATAGGCTGCCCTCGCTTGATTTGTATCACTTACTTGGTGCTAATTGAGAGTCTCAAGCGTTTGCACTATAAGCTGGCGTGTGTAGTAAGGCATATTCTGGCATTTTAGGGGTTTTTGATGATGGAATTGCTAAATTACTGTATTTAGTAATACTTAAAACTCCGCCTAACGTCAAAACAGAGGGAAACCCTCGCAATTTTTTTTTCTGGCCTGGGGTGTCTGTAGGGCAAATAAAGCGTTGTGATTGGCTCAAATTTGGAGACAGCTCAGAGAAATAAAGCATTCGTATTGAAACTAAAAATGTAATTGAAATGAGAAAAGCACGATTAAACATTCAAAATGCATGGTACAAATGGCTTAAGGTAACTACACACGATACCACCATAAGTATTAGACATGATCAAATGCATTCACTACCCTAAAAAAAAGAGTTTTGAATCAATTTAAGCCTGTTTATAGCATCCAAAAGCACAAGTTTGCATTATATTGGTATCATGTCAATCAGAGTCGTCAAATGTCAATCATTTGGCTGATGAGATAAACATGTACCTATGCCAAATTTTGCGAGGAGCACGATTGAGTGGTCAGACATTAGTCATTTGAACGCGTTGCCGCTGATGGATGGACAATTATCAAAATAATCCAATTTTGTACACTAGTCTAGACAAGATTCATGAGGAAGGCGGATAATTACAAGTATCTTCTAGTGCTAACAGATTGACAGATAAGGTGTTGCACAACACTCTATTAGAGCTACATGGTTCTTGCATGCTTTGTCCTAAAGTGGCGCGGGTGGAGCACGGTTTTAGGTATTTGACAAAACAGAGTAAAGCTTGTTTTCATACCCTATCTGGTTATCAACCAAAAAAAAAGGAAATCCCCTGCCAACGTTAGGGATATATACAGCGCTTACAATCATTGAAGATGACTCGAAATTTGTCGTCGTTGGCATTATTGTTGAAGATGAGCTCCCCGAAGCAGCATCAAACCAGCTTACTTTGAGCTTTTTTATTTGCGATCCTGGATGGTAGTACACTTTTGCTTTAATTTTTCCTTGGTATCTACACTGGTGATGGCTTCCATAATAACCATGCGAATACCATTATCGGCATTGGATTCAAGGCCACTCAATTTGCTTACTTGTTGTCTCAACTCCTTACTTCTTGTGGTGTCCCAGATCTACGTCTCCCGTTAGAGCATAGGTAGAATTTTAAGCTGGAACTATCAGCAATGTCCGCTGAGGTTACAAAAATGCTGCTTCTGCTAAAAATCTCCTCAAATACGAGCTTCTTTCAAGCAATATACTTAATTCTCAACCTGACGTGATGGTTTGCCTGTTGCTTCTTGAAAGCACGCTGGACTCACCAACAATGGTGTTTCTACTTGGATAATTAAGCACTGATGGTACTACCATCCGACACAATTGAGGCAGAGAAGCTTCCAGTGACACCTTGACTGTTTATAGTGGTGGTCTTCCTCTCTTTTCTCGAGATGACTACGTCCTTGTACGGTTTTATAAACAATTTGGTCAATATGGCATTCCTTCAAGTGGCTTCATCCCTCATTTAGGCTGTCTTTAGAGTGTTAATTTATATCATGACGAGGTTACCTTTTTCTTTGAGAACGATAATAGTAATCTCACGTATACTCATAAGTATACTCATTTGCGTGAGTACCTTAAAACTAAGTGTATCGTGAAGAACGCTGCAAGTTTCTACTACATGCGTGTTTTGAATCGTAAGGGTTCTGTTGATTTCGAGATTCGTAGATTGACTGAAGATTGTACAGTTGTGCCACCAAGTACTGTCGAACGCTGGTGCTTGGCTCCTGGTAATCAGCCTTTGGAGAAGGCGAAGTTAAAGGCCAACACTTCAACATCCTTTATTACTTGACAAACGAGTTCAATGATCATGACCAGCATCTCCTCAGGGTCTTTAGAGAACTGATGAGAGAGCACGGTGTTGCCTTGGACGGCAAGCAGGTGCAATTGTTAGAGCATACGCTTTTTAAAAGCATACAGGAAAATAGCGGTTTATCAGCTCATCATCGTAACAACTTTCACGACAACAACAACCTTGGTGCTTTTTGCTATAGTAGAGAAGCTTCCAATTGTATTGCATGTGTCATTGGACAGTAAGTATTAAATGAAATAGCTTACTATTATCTAAATGAAATGTTGTATCCACCTTTTGTGTAATCCAAAACTTTGTTTGACATTATTATTAATCCTTTTGACTTGCTGGATACACTCAGTGATTTTATCGGCCTTCCTACCACACAAGAAAGCAATTACCATTTCGACATAAAAACCTTTTTACAATCAGCGAGAAACATCGCCAGCGGTCTTTGGGAGACTCTTGATTATCGACTGATAGCGCAAAACCTTCGTATCTGTGAGCAACATGTGGTTTCAAACACTGTCATCATTAACAAGGAGTAAAAACTGGTAACAGATAAGGTTGCATCAAATCATATCGTTACTAATAACTAAGTAGCTTTCATAGCCTATTTACATTTGTAGCCGTGATGATTGTCGCAAGTCGTTTACTAGGGGCTATGTGTACGTCAATCATGTGCGAGCTCAACATTATACGCAGACTTGCTATAAAAAGCTGCATCATGAAGACAAGATAAGTAGGGTTGTTTTTGATATTAGTATTTCTATGGTGTTTCAAAGTAATACAGTACATACGCTAACTTGACATTGCGTTTTGTATAATGGCACTCGGTGTGTACTCTCAAGTAATACTAATTTTTGAGGCCCTGATGAGGTCTGTAACATTAATTGCCGTAGACCTCCATGACACAAAAGGCACTTTCCCAGCCAAATCGTCCGAATTCAACCCTCGATATCTTGTCTTCTAAGCCGTTCCAGATGCAGGGAATAGTGCCAAATAATTGCTATCGATCACCATTTACATCCTGATCATTCATTTTTATTTTTTTTTTGGATCAATCCAAATCGTCGAAAATTCTCGTTTTTTCATGAGGTACCCCTCATGGTTTTTGTTAAAAATCAAACGATCGCAATTTTGGAGGCAAAAACGACACTTTTTACTATGATATATATTAAATCAAAATGACCGCACAGATGTAGGGTAACCTGTGCAACTGCTATTTTGAACGTTGTATATGCTAAATTTCGACTTTTACTGAAAAACAGCTTTTTATATTTTCTCAAAATTTTTTATCTTTTCATTCTAAAAGTACTTTAAAATTGACACCATTGAATGCGCCTTCAAATTCTCCCTTTAAGTGTATTAGAAAGTAGTATACGCTGAGCACACTTTCTATAGCTAATTTTAACAAAAATGTTTACAAATGTCAAATTATATCGATTTTGATTCAAAAAAATCATCGCAAAAAAATCATTTGGGTACAGTCACCACAGTGCAAAATGTTCATTGTACACGTCATTCAAATTCTGTGTGCTCTGTGCTGCGGCAGTCTATTGACTGCAGTCACCCTCAGCAACGCGTTTTTTTGATTTTTTTATTTTTTTTCGCACTGTTTTTGCACTGCACTTTTTCTATTAAACCATATACTTTTTATTACTATTAATTGAATACAACACCACTTTCGCCAAAAGAAGCATGTATTTGCAACGACCAGTACCCAAGACGACACCTTTTAAGTTTGTTACAGTAGGTATTAGCCGATAAGAGCCACCTTTCGCGGTACAATATACAGTAGTACTAATTACACAGTTTATTTTAGGCCAATTTGCTACAATATTTTGTTGTTTGTGTTTGGTTTGTATTTGGTTTGTATATTCCCCTTCTTTGGTTGCCATGAATTTGTTTGTCGTGGATTTGTTTGCCATGGATTACATTCATTCAACCTTTTAGTGCTTTCTTTCTCGTAATACTGTGCATTCTTTAGTTTGCTCTATTGCGATTTATTCTTTCCCCTTTTTCTGCACGCAACTATTTTTCTGTTGCTGTACCACAGTGCTATGGTGTATCTTTTGATGCATTGTATCGCTGGCAGTTTTGCTCTATTGTGGAGTAGCTTTGCATTCTTTTTGTTCTTCAAGTATTACTTCTTCTTCTGTAATACTGGTGGTGGTATTTGTGTTCTTGCTTCGTATGAGGCAACCACGGTACTTTCTTCTACTACTTTTTTCTTTCTTGTACTCGTCATTTTGATGATACACATTCCATGTTACCTTTTTGTATGTAACTGTATTGCGATGTTTCTGCTCTTCATCACATTCTAGTGATGCCCTCTTGTTACTTTCCCTTCCTTTTTATGGTTCTTTGAGCCATAACCCTCTTTTTGCGTTGTGTGGATATGCCTATCGTTGAAGCACAACTAGACTTGATTCAGAGGCTTGAGGGTAGATAGGCTGCCCTCACTTGATTTGTATCACTTACTTGGTGCTAATTGAGAGTCTCAAGCGTTTGCACTATAAGCTGGCGTGTGTAGTAAGGCATATTCTGGCATTTTAGGGGTTTTTGATGATAACGTAGCTTAATACTAGTGTATTCGGCTGTGTTTAAAATTCCGCCTAACAAAAAAACAAGGGAGAACTATGGCAAAAAATTTCAAAGTCCGCGGCGCTTAAAATAGCTCCTTAAGCGATTTCATTGGCTCAAATTTTGTAGCCGCGCAATTAAATAAAAAAGTTACTGGCAGCATGAATTATGCAAACAAAGCCGTATATATTCACTTAAAATTAGCAAATAGATATAGGATATGTTAGTTAATATTGCACTCGATGACATTTGATAATAACCATGGTTTTTGTCCTTAGTAAAACCACAAAGCTACGCTGGTCATGCTATTATGAACAGTTAAATCAAGGCTTTTGTATTATTTTATCAAAGCAATTTTATGGGATGTTTTTGTATTTTTTAACGGTTGCAGTGCATCTAATACTATATTGCTCTGTAATATGTAGTAATAGGCTTTGTACTGTGGTTTGTTGAGTCATAAAATGAAGACTACTTAGTCAAAGAGGGCATCTTTCTTGCAATAATGTTGAGCAAAATAGTATGCAAAGTGTTGAAAACGACGGCATTCTTTATGCAGTAGCTGCACCTGGCTGTGTCCATCATTCAATGTATCTGAAGATGCACTCATTTCAAAGGACAGTGCGAAAAGTAGGATGCATATCTCCAGTTGTATTTGACGTGCAATCAGTAGCTGTCGTTTCTCGATGCAAGATCAGGCTGCAAATATTCTTTGCAACATGCATGAAATGCTAAGTATTAATAATCGATCATCTTGCACTCATGGCATCATTTGTGGCGTTGCAGACAAACAAATCATATGCCAGTTAGCAGCAACTGATAGTAGTAAAACACTTTTGCTTTACAGTTGCTTGTAGCATGTATTTCACTGAAATAGCATGACTCACATGTCAAAAAGTATTTCGCATACATACAAATAAAATCAGAAACTATGCTTATTTAAGCTTTTTATTCAGTAACAGTTAACAAACTCTGAGGGTTTACTGGAATCAAAGTGCAGGAAAATGTGTAGCACTTTGTTACATCTTGGCACCCATGAAAGCTCCAACTTTCATTGCCTGTCTTACGCCAAGATCGAGCATAATCTCCTCGCTTCCTCCTATTTTTACAATTGATATATTGTTAGTAAAACGTGTTGCAAGCAAAGACGAAAGGTAGAATGAAGATGGGCCAATTACCTGGAATCGAATAAGCTGTTGGAAACAGATTAGTTATCGGCTTTGAATAAACAAATGTACGTGATGATATCTACCTCTGACCTCTCTGTAGAGTCTTTCGATCTTTTCACCTTGACCACCACGAGTATACGACAATCCACCAAATATCTGAGCAGCCTCACGAGCACAGTATTCAAATGTTTGTGTCGATTGAGCTTTGCACAAGGCAATTGGACCACCAAGGCGGATAGGTAGCAAGTGAGGAGGTAGCTTGCTGGCTTGGTAAGTCAAGATCTCCATCCAAGCATGAGTAGATTCTACTTGTCTTATCATGTGTGCAATCTTGTTACGAATTACAGGATGATCAATGAGCTTCTTTCCAAATGTCTTTCGCTTGTTGGCATACTACATTCAAGGTTCAGTATCAGTTAGACCATGCAAAATCACGTAAAACATCTCTTTTCATTACCTTGATAGACTCTTCAATGCAAACTCTTGCAAATCGATTGGCTTGAATGACGATGCCCATGCGCTCGCTCGAAAAGTTCCACATGATGTACTTGAAGCCCTTGTTCTCCTTACCCACAAGGTTTTCCTTAGGCACCTTGACATCCTCAAATGTAATGTACGCGGTTCCAGATGGCCAAACACCACTGCATTTCATTTGTCTGGTACCTGAACAAATACTCAATGTCAGTCCTGATCTCTGATACATAATACTCTTCTTGGACGCAATACGTACTAACGCCAGGCATGTCACGCTCCACTAAAAGAAAAGAGATGCCACCAAAGCCAGGCTTGCCAGTGCGAACAGCCACGCAAAAGTAGTCTGCAAACACGCCATTGGTAATCCATTTCTTTTCACCGTTCAGCAGGTAGTGATCACCCATGTCCTTGGCTTCTGTTTGAAGTCCTGCAACATCGGATCCGCCAGATGGCTCGGTGATTGCCAAACAGATAATCTTTGTTCCAGCCAAGCAATCAGAAACTACCTTGTCCTTGAGATAATCAGAGCCAAAGTGCAGGATGGGAGGAAGACCAATGCCTGTATAATGCGTTTTGTCAGTATCATGGAGTGTTTACTTGGATGAACATACCTAAACCGCCACACAAAGCCCAGAGAACCTAAATGAGAAACGGTTAATGTCGACCCTACCTACATATACACCATGATTCTGTATACATACACCGCCAGAACCGCAACGAGAGAGCTCATCAGTGACAATCACAGAGTGAAATGCATCCCATTCTTCAAGAGGAACACCAGCAGGCAGAGGATACGGCAGGTATTTCTCCTCGCCACCAAAGCTTACAACAGCACCCAAAATACCTGCTTTGGCAGCCTTGATGAACAACTCGCTAGGGATCTGCCGTTGAGTTAGTTGCAGGCAAAACAACAGATACGAGATCGTATATACGCACCTGCTTTGCTTCATCCCACTCATGACAGTTTGGCATGATCTCTTTCTCGACAAATTCGCGTACATATTTGCGCACAGCACGATGGCTTGCTTTGTAAAACGGGCTCTGCCAATCCTGGTACCACAGCGGGTCTCCGAAGGGAACCATGTCGCCAAATGTCTCGCCCATGATCAGCGGATTGTTCTCGGACGAAGGCTTTTCTTGCTCATCCAGCTCTTCTGTGGTTGTAATGCCGTCTTGCTCGCTGTCTGCAGAGTCGCTCACTTGTCCTATTTCGTATTTTGCAGCTATGTTTTGTAATACGCTGGCGTTGTGGTACGCATCAAATTGCTTGGATGCGTCTGTACCGGCCACTTTGAGCAAGACCTTTTTGCCTCCTATATTCTATACATGTCAGCCAAACAATCGCAAAAGAAGAATCAGCGCGTGTTATAATATACCTGGATGCTCCTGTAAAAAGCTGGTTACATCGTACACTTTGCCGTGAATGACAATCCAACTATGCCACTTGTCAGTAAATCACGTCATATTTATTGACACTTCTGTGTTACTACTACACTTACCAATCTGTATCAGCTCTGTGTTTTGCAACTTCTTCAATAGTGAATTTGGACATGCTTAGTAAATAAGAGTAAGAGAGAGAGAAAGAGAGATAAAACTACTGGTAATTTATCTCATTTGGCCTTGTTTGTTTGTATATATGTATGCATAAAATAACGTTGGATGACTGGCTCTTTCATGTGTCAGACAAACATCCATGTGGGTATTCGCCATCTTTCTCATGGATTCACAGACTATGCGGCCAATTGTTGTAATAGACGACTCTCTTCTTGACGTGTATCAATGTATTTAAATCAAGATGACAGCCTTCAAATGCGCGAAATATGATACTCACTCAATAATGGACGCCTCTTTGATTTCCGGATAGTCTCATGCGATTCTTTGATCAATATATACAGCTCAGGTGATGTAGTTTACTCCGTATATAAAGCTAATACGCCCTTTTTGCTGTTGTTTATACACACAATATCTATTTCGTGTCGCAATCTCACGTGTATAAGCAATTTCATGCAAACACAGTTCAGGAGTTGGGAGTGTGATTGACTTTTATGGCAGATCGACACCAAAAAAATCAGGAGAAACGCTATCAATTATTGTTTGATGGGTGGTGGTGGTGGTGCGTTTTCCGCATGTTGGCGACTCCTCAAAATTCATCTTGGAACAATGAAATCATGATCCTCCTCTCTCTCCCCCCATTTTTGGGATCACTCACTCAATCAAGCTGGGAAACCATGGCAGCAGGAACCAGGGAAAAAGGGTCCACATGTTAGTAAAAAGTCAAATTAAAATTTATTCAAAATTAAACGAGAAAGAGAGAGAAAGATTATGTGTACAGTAATTACAAGGGAGGGGGGAAAGGGACGAAATTTACAAGAGATGAAAACAATAATACCTAAATGATATGCTGTCGTTGCTGCTGGTTAGTCAGGATGTGGCAGTGGATGAGATGGTGGCCCTTTTGCTCGCAGAGAGCACAGATGGACATGATGTTGTCATCAAACAAATCCTCCTCTTGCTCCTCCTCCTCATCTTCTTCGGGTATCGGCGTGTCTAGTTTGTCTCGAACGGACCAGCGATTGCTAATGTCCGTATTGATAAATGTCGCATTATTGCTGCTCTTCATTTGGAATTTGATGCCTTTGAGCTCGGTTGTCAGCAAGCTGTTGTTTTGCCGTTCTTTCCGCAGCGATTCGACAAGATCCATCTCGTTGCACATTTTGTCCTGCAGCACCACCTCCAAGGTGTCAATGTCGTGCAGCAGCAATCTAACTTGATCGTGGTGTGATTTCAGCATGGCGTCTTGCTCCTCTTGCATCTTTTTGCGCTCCAGATCCCACAGCTGTCTCGACTTGTGCGTGCTCTTTTCTAGCCCTGACAGCGTGGATTCGTACGATTGAATGGCTTCTAAACCAGCCTTTCGCAGATCGTTTTGCTCTAGCAGTAAATCATGTATCTTTTTCTTTTCGTCGTCTAATGTTGCTGTCATTTGCTGTATTTTCTGGCGATGAATATCTTCTAGTATCTCTATGCTATCCATGCTGGCCTTCTTGATCTGCACAATGGTGTCCTCTAGCTGCTCAATGTGCTCGTTCTTTTTCTTTTCCATCAAACTAGCCGCCTGCTTCAATTCGCTGTTTTCCTGCTCCAGTGCCTTGATTCTGGAGATCAGATCAATGTTGGGATTGACTTTTGCCGGTAAAGGAGGAGGTGCATCGATTGTGAAGGGAGGGGGCTTTTTCGACTTGTGCTGCTGCGGGTGATGTGGTGTCGACGGCCGATTGATCAGATGCAGATGCTGCTGCTGCTTGATGACTTTGATGGCCAGGATGAACAAACCAGTCTTGGGAGGACAAACAAAGTAGCGCTTGCTATTCAGAGATATTAATTAATTATGTGTGCGCTGGGGAAAAAAGAGCCAACAAAAACGTGCTCGTCTACTTTACCCATCAACAGACCCATCATTTTTGCCTGAACCAACAGTGTCTAATTCAATACCAGCCCAGGTACCTGCCTTGAACTTTGTGGTGCCAATAAATCGTACTATGCCATGGTGCGAGTTGACCTGCACTCTGTCACCGATATGGAGTTGATCTTGTATGAGCTGCTGCTGGTTGTGCTCCACAATGTGTGTTGGCGTGGAGCGTGATGCCAATGGCCGTCTGCTGGAATCTGACCATGTCTTGCTTGACATGTTGCTGCTGCTGTGAAAAGGAGTGGAAAGGAAAGCAAAAAGGAAAAAGAGAGAGAGAGAGAGAGAGAGAGAAAGGGTCGAGAATCTAATTGATTTGCTTCTCAATCACTAAATTTCATCTTATGAAAAGAAAAAAGAGTGCAATATAGGGAGAACAAGTAGCAGCAATGCTTTATTTGGGGGATCTTGTGTTATTCTTCATTTGTTAAAATACCTATGAAATATCAACCTTATTTAGGTTGTAAAGGGAGCCAGTCAAGAGTGTATTAAATGGGCTGTTGAAGCAGGTTTCAATGCAACAACATATGCATCCTTTGGGCACCAAGATGGTGGATCAGAAAAAAGAACACATGCAGCCGCGGTTTGTGTGATGCTGCTGCTGCTATTTGTGAATTTCAACAATTGACTTGTTGATGCAAGACGCTTTTCATTATTCGCTATATAGAACAAAGAATATGGAATCTCGCTCTAAATAGATTAGCGACCAAGACAATCAATGTTACACTGTAGACACTTTCATCGTTTCACGTTTTTTTAGAGTTTCTTTTTTGCATTTAAATCATTTAAATTGGACAGTTGAGCAGGCGTTTCTAGTGGATGATTTCATTTAAAAAAACTTGTTTTCTCTTGTAGTATATAGAGGTGTGTCTCATCATCGCTCGAGAAAATGATGGCAAAGGCCTGATCTTGCTGCTGTTGGCGCTTTTGAAGAGCATACGGAAAGCATCGAGCTTCTTTGGCCTGTCATGATTAAGGCCATCCAAGTTTTGAATCGAGCCTATGTTATATACATCACACAAGATGTATTAAATGGAACAAGCCCTTAAGTATAAGTTATGCCTGCCAAAATTCATGCATAAAGGACGTCTGAAAATTGCAAATGATATTTATACCTATATGCGTAATTGTCCTGATTGTGAGCTTCCAACAATAGCAGCAGCATTGGAAGCAAAAAGCGGCGTTTCCATGATTGGAATCGGCGTCAAACATTGCCATCTCGACCTTGCTCACTTTACAATGGCACATAACTGCATAGCATTCCATCAAGGAATCACACCAAATCCATCAATCATACTGACTCACAAACATCAAGCTTTACGAATCCAACATAAACACACTTTGTATGTATCAGTGTTTCGGAGATACAGTGGTGGTTGAGCGAGCTGCAGGACCCAAATCTCGCTGGATTGCTATCAAGTAAAATCTCGCTCTGGGGCACATTTGACCAGCAAACCCTTCTCCCTCCTCTGCCTTGGCATATACAATGAGGGCGCATTGTTGCTCCAAATCATAGATAGCTCTCTGATGCCGTGGAAAGGCCCGACAAAGGACATGGCCAGTTACAATCCACCAAGAAAATTTTTATTTAAAAGGGAGATATGACTCTTTGGAAGCATGTTTCTCTTTTTCTTTTTCCTTATCTTTCAATTAAACCATACACGATTTCTTTGGACATATTAAAAACACATATTATTCCGTCATGTCAAGTCGAACTTCTACTACTACTACGACAATCCTCAAGCAAAAGAATGGTGGCATTCCATCCGTGATGGTGCATGTGAGTAGCCTCAACAGCAGCGCCGCCGCAAGTAGTAAGCAGCAGCAGCCCACTTTATCAAAGAATACAAGCACCCAAGTCAAGGTTTTAAAAAGCAACAAGAAATCACAGCACAACAACAAGCAGCAGCAGCAGCAAAAGTCTAGTAAATCAGCGTCCCATACCAACAACAATAATGCCGTCAAGAAGGCTTGCGTGTCTGCACCGACCACCCCGCAACAGAGAAGAACCGTTTTACCAGCAAAGGCCAGACGAGTGGAGCGCAGAAAGGAAATTGTATCCATGACAGAGGCCATCAAGGTCGAGCTAGACACGCCCTCATCCACCGAGTCTGACGATTCCTCTTCATCATCCACATCCCGTTCTTTTCCTGGAGGAGGCGGCAAAAAGGCTGGAAAGAAGCGCACCAACAAGCAGAAAAAGACGGTTCCTACCGTCATTAACGCCACTACTTCCACTACCATTCTCTCTGCGGAATCCACGAAAAAGAGGTAAAAAGCAATGTGTTATTCCTTTGACGTAAGAGTGCGAGAAGACTCAAACTTGTTCCTATTCTCAAAGAGAACAACAGAGAAATCGTCGCAGGTCAAGTAGTGCCATTGATGTTAGAAGGAGCCATGTGTATGCTGGACCCACATTCAACAACGCCCCTGCGCCTAGTGCTTTACCAATGCCAGCCTTCTCCCCCACCTTGTTATCTGTGGATCTGATTACTAGCACCACCACCATCACTGCCGCACGCGGCAAGGATGAGCTTCAACGACACTCGCAGGACTTGATGAATCTGTTATCACCCAAACCTCGCCACCGTGAATTTGAAAGCGATTTATCCGAAATCCAGAGAGGATTGCGCTCCATGCTGAAGATTTAAACCACTCGATCTTTTTTTTTTTGTCTCCATGCTCACATCTTTACAACTTCGATATACCCTCTTTCCTCCCTCCATCATCATCTGTATATGTCTCGCCGCCATTGATGTTGTAAAGAATGGATTCTTTTTTTTTTTTTTCTTACATCTTATCCTACCCCTTCTTCCCCCAAACACACACACACATGCACCACTCTACATTTGTTATTGTATTTCTCTGTTTCGTTTTTGTTTGCATTTGTTCCATTTGGTCATGTTGATCAATGAAAATCCAATCCGCTTATATGTTTAAGGATGCCCTATTTATCTGTATTATATTCACATTAATTTTCCATATAATCACTTTTTCCCTTCTCCTCCTCCTCACTCATCATGACAAAGCACATTGTGTTATATCAAAAAAACTCAGACAAGAAACAGTTACCAACAACAATAACGCTTACTTAGCCCCCCTTCCCCTTGATCTCCCCCCTTTATATTCAGCCCATTTACAAACGCATTACACCACCAACACACCTCACATTTCATCAAACACTCTCCCCTCCCCTCGCAAAATAAATTAAAAAAATACACAAAAAAACAGCTAAATTAATGCATTTTTCCTATTGTCCCAAAAGTTGAAATGTGTTGCGGATCATTTAAATCCGCCAGGTTGAATCCCGAGTCGAACTGAATCGGATAGATCTGAAAATCAACATTTGGGGTGTACGTGTGTGTGTGGAAGGAGGGAAAGGGAGGAGCTCTCTCCCAATGTGAAAGTGGGTGAGAGTAAGAGTGAGTGAATGAGTGAGAGTTTAGCGTGGAGCAGCAATATGAGCACAGAAACAATCTGTAGCTGTATAGATCCCTCCTCTTTCATTTCATCATGGCAGCTCAAATCTCAAAGAAGAGAAAGGTTTGTGTGCAAAACCACCCGATGTTGATGGATGGATGGATGAATTTTGGAATCGATTTCTGACAGCAACCCATTTCACTGCAAATTTCACCACTGCGACGACGACGACAGTTCATCTTGACATTCATCAACATCCTCCTCCTCAGTAACTGACATGCTAATTTCCTCCTTTCTCTATCCACACTCACCACACTCACCAACACTAGTTCGTAAGTGGTCGTTTCCAACATGACATGTCGAATTCAACACACTCTGATCAGCAGCCTTTTTATTTTACATTATAGGTCGCTGACGGTGTTTTCTACGCTGAACTTAACGAATTCTTCACTCGTGAACTTGCTGAAGATGGCTATGCTGGTGTTGAGGTCCGTGTCACTCCTGCCCGTACCGAGTAAGTAGCAGTGCTGTCATGATGGCATGTTTTGTTTGATGTACAGGCCAATATTCATCAATGCAACCCACCTAGAATCATCATCCGTGCCACTCACACCCAAAACGTGCTTGGTGAGAAGGGTCGTCGTATCCGCGAATTGACCACTCTTGTCCAAAAGCGTTTCAAGTTCCCCGAGAACGCTGTCGAGCTCTACGCTGAGCGTGTTCAAAACCGTGGTCTCTGTGCCATTGCTCAATGTGAGTCTGTCAAGTTCAAGCTCCTCAACGGTTTGGCTGTGCGTCGTGCCTGTTATGGTGTTGTTCGTTTTGTCATGGAGTCTGGTGCCAAGGGTTGTGAGGTCGTTGTCTCTGGTAAGGTCCGTGCTGCTCGTGCCAAGGCCATGAAGTTTGCAGACGGTTTCATGATCCACTCTGGTAACCCTGCTCGTGAATTCATCACCACCGCTGTCCGTCACGTTGATTTGCGTCAAGGTGTCTTGGGTATCAAGGTCAAGATCATGTTGGACAACGATCCTACTGGTCGTAACGGTCCCAAGCAATGTCTTCCCGATATTGTCACCATCCTCGAGCCCAAGGATGAAGCTGCCATCACTGAGCCCTCTGCTCAAGATTTCAGACCTGCTCCTGCTGCTCCTGCTGTCGAAGCTGATGCTGCTGTTGAAGCCAACTAAATTTCTTGTGCTATCAATAAATCTCGCAACAACAATTGTATTTTATATGGGTTGAAGCTACTCTAGTTTGGATGTGTGTACTAGTATGAGTATATGGATTGGAACAACTGCAAAAGACGTGGATAGGAGCAATGTCGATTTACCTGCTCGAGTTTGGAAATGTGGATAGGTTCATAGACAAGCTGATGGATTGAAGAGAGGATGTGCTTTGCGACATTCAAGAGGGATTACATGTAGATTTGAACGGATATTATGTCGATTGAAATGGAAATTCAGTATAGTAGCAGTTACGTGAGATCATGTATAGCCATCGTATTGATCTTGCTACGTGTCAGGCAGTGATTGCTACACGACAAGGATTATGTGGTAGCTTTCCTGACAGTATAGCGTGGCTTCCAGTAGCAAGGAGAGTAATCACTGCCCAAATTATAATGTATTTGCCTTGTAAAAAGTGTTAAATCTGTAGCTTTAGGTCGCTTGCAAAGAGATGCTTTCTCGCGATTTACAAAAGTGAGATTTCTCTATGAAAGCACAGCATTCATATGCCTCGCTACATTTTGCATTACACTGAGAAAGCGCTGGGTTGGCTCATTTCCAGACCAACCCCCCTTTTGAGCGAATAAAAAGCAAACTCTAAATTAAGACCTTATCTCTTTTTCTTTTTCATCTCTTTTCTCTCTCTTCTTTCTTTCTTGGGGCTCAAGAAGAAACTGATCAAAAAAGATGAAGCTGCTACTACTATCCCCTTCTTCATACTTTTGTCTATTTCTAGTGCTGGTTGGATTCATACGAGCAATTCAGCTGTACTATTCCTCTACAAGAGACTTGCGAATTGCCAACAAAGATGACAATTGGTATCAGCAGCCACCATCACCAAAGACTGTACCTGCCGAGCTACAGCACGCAGCCTATAGAAACGCAACAGGCCGAATGGCAGACCAGCCTGACCAGATATTCTACTTTGTCCAGGTCTCTGACTTGCACATTTCGCAATTCCAGCCTCAGGGACATACCATCCACTTTTTGCACTTTCTACAATCTGCTTTGCCCGTGATAAGGTAGGTCCTCTTCTTGCTCAATGCATGCCCAACAGCTACTAAAAAGCAAGAAACTAGTCCTGAATTCGTCGTTGTTACTGGAGATTTGACTGATGCCAAAGATGAATCCAGAACGGTATCAGCGCAATACCCTCAAGAATGGCAGGTGTACAAGTCTGCAGTTGAACAAGGCGCCAATGGTACCACCTGGTACGATATGCGTGGAAATCATGATTGCTTTGATTTGGTTTCGTGGCAAGCAGAAAGCAACCTCTACAAGGACTATGGAAAAAGTGCAAAAGTACTGGATGACGGGAAAGGTGTTTACAGCTGGCAAGTGTCAAAGACATTTGGCAACTATCAATTCGTTGCTGTGGATTCATGGTAAGATGGTAGTGTATGTGTGGGTGCACTCGAGCTTACAATCACCAAATCCTAGTCCTCGAAAGGGTCCGTCTCGTCCATTCAACTTTTTCGGCTATCTCACCACCAACACCATGAATCGCCTGGTCTCCAAAATCATGCCATCCACATTTAATCATACATTTTTGGTAATATTATCTCACATATGGAAAAAGCGAATGTATTATAGCTCTGACATGATGTTTCTACTAGTTTTCTCATTATCCTACAACAACCATGTTTCCCGGTGTCTCATCAGAAGGATACACATTTAGCGATTTAGCAGACCATTTCAGCATCTACTTTTGCGGCCATTTGCACAAACTGGCTGCTGGCCTGGGAGAAGTCTTAAAGTCATATAGAAGAGGATCGGATTCGCTGGAGCTGGAAGTAGCAGACATGAAGGATCACGGCGCTTACCGTATTGTCGCAGTGGACCATGATTTGATTTCGTTTGTGGATATCGAACTGCCGATTGCTCAGATACCGCCTGTCACCAACATTGTGCCCTTGACAGAGGACAACAAGATCATTTGGCCCGAAAAGATCCACCCTGCGCCCGTTGTTCTCATCACCAATCCCAAAGACTCTCGCTACACACTGCCCACCAAAGAGCCACTGCATGAATCTCGACTCAGCACACATATCCGTCTATTGATCTTTTCAGAATTTGCGCCTGAGAGCCTCAAGATCCGCACCTTTGTAGACGACAAGCACCATGCTTATCCGGCCAAATTCATTGGCTCCATTGACAGAGACAGCAACATGCCATTGTGGGCCATCTTGTGGGATCCCGTTGATTTCGACGATTACGAAACACATTACTTGCGCATTGAAGTGACCGCACCCGATCAACAAGTGGGCGTTCATGAGGTGCCCTTTCGCATGGACAATATGAGGGTCAAGATCCAGGGCGGTACGGGTGAATGGATCATTTGGGCACGCATCTCTTCTCTGGTGCGATTCCTGTCTGTATTCGCAGTAACCGCCATGCTGATCACCATCACTGTACCCAAAATCTACAACGACTATGAAAAGAGCCACCAACGAGATGCTAGACACAACCTGCGCAACAAGACCTTGCTCTCCATCCATGAAATCAATGTGGGTATCAATCGTGGCATTTATGCTGGTATTCAGAAGCATATCTTTGTATGGGTGCACCGCATCTTGCAGTTCCCCGAGGAGCAGCCCTACGTCTGGGCACTGTGCTTTATCTGCCTATTGGGCTTATTGACGTTGCCATGGTTCCGTGCAGCATTCATTCCTTCTGGCAAGGACGAAGGCGAGAAAATGGGCTTCTTTTACCTCTGGGGCTTGCTATTTGAAAAGCACCAGTGGGTGCCTCTGGATACCTGGTTGTATGCGATATTCCAATTGACGTTCAATGTGGGTATTTTTATCTTGTACTTTATCTGGAAGTCTACCAGCGCCTATCAATTGACATGCAAAGGCAGCGGTCAGCAACATCCTCCCTCTCGCCTTGTATGTGATCGAGTATGGTTTCAGGCACTCGTCTTGGTGTATTGGGTGTGGCGTGTCCAGGGACTCTGGGATTTGGCCACGTTTTATGGAGGTGTTTATCCTACTTTGGTGTTTAATTTGCTCGTCTGGTGGCTCATTGGTGTTGCAGTGGTTCTCGTGATGGGTAAAAACGGCCTCTATGAATCCATCAAAAATAGACATCAAACATCTGAGCCTGTGGGCGTCGCTCTGGAGATCTGTCCCAGCTGTGTGGATGCTGTCGGTGGCGTTGTGCCTGATGATGAGGAGCCTATCAGAGATCATTTCTTTGTCAGTACGGCTGGCCAAGACGAAGAACAAGTTCAGCAAGAAACCAGAGGCCTGTTATTTGATGGTGATGGTAGTAGTAGTGATAGCTCCAATTCATCGAGAGTGATCAGGAGAAATAACAAGAGGGATTAGAGGAGGAGAGAAACTCTACTATAGTTTCTCTTTCTTTTTGGCTTCTTAATGTAAGGAAAACCTGTATAAACACACAGGCAACGGATGTTGTCTATAAATACCTCCCTGAATGATATAAGATGAAATAAAAAATAGGAGTGTTCGTTATAAAAACAGCTGATTTTATGAAAAATTGCCCTCTTCCCCCCCACCACCATCTCTTTGCTTGATCCATGACCGACACAAAGCTAATTTTTCGGGATGAGCCTATCCATCAATCATCGAGCAAACTGATACAATGGTTTGGCTTGGATCAGTTTGAGCCAGAACGAGCTCTTACATCTCATTTCGTATCGTCAAAATCCTTGTTCTGCATCCGGTTGCCACTGGTTTTGTACAGCTTTATTGTCATGTGGGTTGATATCATTTATACAGCAAAAACGGGTGGATTTAGGCACTTTTTTGCGTATTTTACAGACTTGACATTTATCGGAATGCATGCTTATCTGATGGTAAGTGTCTCTTGGGAATGCATCCAGTTGCTGCATTGACATGTCTGTGTATTATACATGTATAGACTACCCTGTATCATCATGCAAAGTACCTATGGCCTCATCAATCTTTCAAGAGACCATCCTCCTTTTTGGATCAAAGCTCGGTACTGAATTACGCCTATGTGTATTTGTATCACACGGTCATTGTTTACAAGTAAGAGACTATTAGTGTTGCAGTACATGGAGGTTGCATATAGGCTAAACTTGAAGAAAATAGCATACAAACGCCAGTTGTATTTTGGCTGTTGTTGGCAAAGGAAAAGCTATTCGAGGGTAAGTTGTGTCTCGCTCCAAACTCTGTATACAACATCATCTCACTAGACAGTCAAATAGCCCATTTGTCGCCTATTGATTTCTGGATGAGTATTTCATTGCATGCGGTTACCTTGTTTATACTGATGGTCGAGGTTATCTTTAACCGAATGATCATCAGCATCAACATGGTGCTACTGGTGTTTGGTACAGTGCTGCTCTACATGTGCCTTGTATTCATCATATTTGCAGTGTAAGTTAGCAAGCAAAGCAAGAGAAATTATGCATTGATTTGACATTGATATAGTGAGCATTGGTGGGTCTACTCTTTTCTCGACTGGAGTGTGGGTCCAAGCGCCATTATATGGTATCTCGCCATTTCTGTATTCATCGTGCTGTGTTTCTTCCTTCAAGTAGGCTTACACAAAGCAAGAGATCGAATTGCCATGCGATGTGTAAAGAAATACCGCAGCCGTCAGCTAGCTACTACCACGGATAACGATGAAAAGAAGGAGGTTCCTAGCGAAATTACTCAAACTTCCAACTTTGAACCATTGGCTAGTACCATTGGAGCAAGTTCACGCATCACATTTAATGAAACGTCAACGGCTGACATGTCAAATCACTCTTCTATTTACTATTAAAACCCTAATTCCTATCATTATTTCTGTTGTTTTTGCTTTAGTAGTTGAGGGAAAGGGGTCGAAATAAACCATCGACATGCAAATCATGGTTTCTGTACACAACTCGGTCCGTTTGACCCCAATTAAATCTAAGTTTAGCCGTTCTTACAATCAATTACTACTACTATTGCACACAGATTATCTAGTGCCATGCAAAATGCTGATTCGATTTGTGTTGTCAAACATGGCCGTGAAATTGAGTAAGGCACGCATTGGGAGATGCTCTCCTTAAATGGTGCAAACGCTGAGCTCGTCCACAAGGAACAATCTTTGAATGTTTTGTAAAACTGCATTAAATCTACTCTACCTGATTATAACTAAATATGTACAGCCTAGTTGGATTTTTTATTAAAACTATCTGCAATTATTCATGTATTGGTATATGAGAGGTTAAGAAAGGTTGGATATCAAAATGCGTAGCTACTGATAGATCTTGGATATCTGCTTTTCTTTCATTGACCTGACAACTTGAAAAATACGTAGAAATTGGCTTGTATGGCTACAGCATCTACCGAGACTCCTACCAGACGTAATACCATTCGATGCGTCCTTGAGCTCTCTACAGATTTGTCTATATCCGCTCCTTATCTTACAAAGTCCTGCTTCCATATTCACGGATAGCAAGCAATCGGTCGCTAATGCTGAACGCTCCTCCATACCTAAAAATCGCGCTTTAAAATTTTGGACTCCGCTCTCAATTTTTGACTGTTTTTATACCCCGATTTTTAGCTGATTCCGAATCTGCAACTTATTTTGTTGTAGGTAGCAGATAACCTGAGAAACAAGAGATTTGGGATATTTTTGGAGGGTTAGAATGTGCTACTAGTAAAAGTTTTTTAATATGGCATGAATGGCCAAGATTTATAGCCCAATCGAAAGGGGCGCACTTTTTTGACTAGAGCGTGTTTAGTTTAGGGTTTTAATTGATGATTTGAACGAGTAATAATCAAAAAAAGGTGCACATGTGTGATTTTTGTGCTTTTTGAAGGGGTCTACACTCGAATTTTATTAAGTCAATCCAAGTAGCGTAGAGCTTAACTATTGTTGGCCATTTAATTCTCTATCGGATGGTATAGATGTCATATAAAAGTTTTGACCTTTGTCACAAACCCACTGCTTGAGGGACACGAAATTTCACATTTTGAGTAGATTTATGAAGGGAATGCATATGTCGTACCCAAAACTGTTGGATTGTGCTGCATGTAGGTTTGCGTTGGTGGTTAGTTAGGAGGTTTTTGTTAGGAGTTGGTTAGTAAGTTAGAATTTTTGTTAGTTTATTTAGCGTAGGGTTGTTGTACTTAACAGATTCGGAAAAACTGGTTTTGCCGAATCTCGTTTTCAAATGAGTATATTGACAGAACATTTGTTTGGAAATGGAAATCATTATCATAGAAAACTGCCCCAATCAGAAAGCTATCGATCGATATATATGTTTCTAGGAATGGTCCTATATTGATTGAAAAAATGTGTAAAGCTTAATCGCTTATTCCGAAAATTTTCATGGGGGAAAAAATGATGTGAAAATCACATATTTGGCTACAAAAGCTTGTTTTCTGCTTCTAAATAAATAGAATCGCAACACATAGCTGAGAAATGTGTTGTCTGTGGGTAGCATTCAGTTTGATCTCGTATAGAAAGTCCTTTTTTTTCAGCTATCAGGCATGTCTAGCATCAAGATTGGCTTGTATCTTGTCATTTGCCACCCTAAAAAGGCAATACATCTTTCTACACACGACATTGTTTTTGAGTGAAATCACTGGGCGAACGTTTCGAATCAGCAGCATTGGCAGATACTTCGCTACAATTCTAGCCTTTATACAAAGGTCTTACATTGAAGAGATATCCATGTTTACCCAATGCCAGCTTAGACGGTGCATCTTTAATTTACAAACCATCATAGTGCATTTGGTATCACTGGCAAGCAGATACCAGCATTGCTCGTATGCATGCTTCGTAATAATTCCACCAACGCAATATCTTTGAGTATCTCTTTTGCTGTACTACAACACAACACAACACAACACACTTTGATCCTCTACCGTCTATCAGGTACTGGATGATGTACCGTACAAATGGTGCTTATCCTGATCTTTCAAGATCATATACGCTCAGGGGCCTTGTCATACTCTAAGCGCCAAAACACACACTAGTTGAAATATGGCATGCTATATTCA
The DNA here is from genome assembly GCA_010203745.1 of Mucor lusitanicus. Classification (NCBI taxonomy): domain Eukaryota; kingdom Fungi; phylum Mucoromycota; class Mucoromycetes; order Mucorales; family Mucoraceae; genus Mucor; species Mucor lusitanicus. Next base: position 252,470 of record JAAECE010000003.1, on the reverse strand, counting down.
ATGACAAAGTTAAAAGAGCTGATCATATATGTATGCAACGAGTGTAGAGCAGCGATAGCTTGATGGCCTTGTTGTCCTTATTTACCATGGTTTGTGACGTTGGAGTCCCTATTGTGTGAAGGACATTCCTTTCAGGATATTTTAAGCGACTTGATTTTTTTTCCTCATTTAATTTCTTTCTTCTTTGTTTTTCACTCATACTCTCCATCATGCCACCCAAAGGTATAGACAGTTTGTTCATTTAATCGCTTATAAACGTACCATGTGCTCATATGTATCACCGTCTTTCTTTAATGTAGAAGTTTTAAAACGCAAAAGGGGCAGACCACCAGTCAATGCCACAGCATCCACCCCACCACCACCGCCACCATTGTCTACTAGAAAATCCAGTTCAAGGATTGCACAAAACACTAGAAAATCCACCAGTGCACCCGACCCTGAGCCAACAACGCGCTCTTCTCCCAGAAAGAGAGGCAGACCAAGCACATACTATCCAGCTGTTCATGAGGAAAGTGACGCGAAACGAAAGCGCGAAAGTGGCCGTACGACGGCAGGACCCAAATCGCCATTATCAGACGAGTACGAGGAGCAAGCGGATGAGGAGGACGAAGAAGAGGTGGATGTGGATCAGCAAGATGATAAACCAGCGTCTGCATTGGGTGATGAGAATGATGAGGACTCAGATAGGGATGATGTGGGTGAAACCAAAGTAGATCGTCAAGGCCGTTTATTAGAAGGTAAGCCAGACTGCTGCTCTTGAAGGCTCGCTCAATTGAACAAGACACTGATCATGGATGACACAGGCCGCGAATACAAAGTGCCTACATTTACGCTACCCAGCCAGGGAGAGCAGTTACTCATGCTGGCCACGGAATGCACCAAGTTACTCGGCTACCGTGATAGCTACCTGTTCTTCCACAAGCACCCCTCATTAAAGCGTATTCGTATCAATGACGAAGAAAAGGCCACGTTGAAAGAGATGGGCATGTTGGTGCAGTTTTTCAAACATCGCGATGTCGCTGTTGTTACCGCTCGATCCGTGTTCAAATGCTTTGGACATAAGGTCATCAAGCGTGGTAGACGCACCAGAGATGATTATTACGAAAATGGACATCCAGAAGAAAAAGCAACTACCAGACCATCAGCACAGCTTCGCAAACAAGCATCCGCCAATGACACGAATGCTGTTGCTGCTGGTTCTGCTTCCAGCTCATCCATGTTTACGAATGGCAGGCACACCAATAACGACGAGGAAGAGGAAAACGACGGTTCTCGTAAATCGCTGATCGCCAAGACAGCTAGATCAGAAGGATACGCATCAAAGGCGCCACTCACCAATCAAACTTGGATGCATCATGCCGCGTTGGCAGCGAGAGGATTCAATGCTCAATTGCACGAAAGACGAGCCGCTAAGCCTACATTCTACGATATTCACTCCAACATCAATCAGGTACCAGCCTCGTATCAATCCACAGCATGCAAGTTTGAGTTCACCAAGGGAGACAGTGCAGCAGCACCGTTGATCGAGTTTGAGGCTCAAGTGGCCACTGCAGCGGCTAGCAAGGCGCCCGTGTATCGTGGCATTGGAAAGCACTTGTTGGATTCCAATGTGGATGCCGTTGTGGAAGCGTATCCAGGATCCGCACAAGAAAAGGACACATTGAGAGCCGTGTTGGCAAACCAGCAACAAGTGAAAACACTGGATGCCAATGATGATGACAGGTATCCGCTGGCCCTGATGGAAGGACAATTTCAAGCACAATTCCCAATGTAAGTTCTTTATCAGTGTTGATACAAGTATATGTGTGTACTAACAAAAAGCATAGACATCAAGCTCGATTCAACTATCCTGCACCCAAAGTGCCTGATCCAACAGACATGGTAGACACGGCACAATCCTTGGCTGCTCAGCAATTCTACCTGGGCTTGGTGTATCAGTCTGTCAATCAGTTTTCTGATCCAGCCAGACAATCACCCATGGGCAGATCACCACAGAGCTATTCGCCTGCCCCGCCACCGCCACAGCAACCACAAATCCAACATACACCTCCCATCCAACCTGTACAACAACTCATGCCACCACAACCATCGCCTCAGCAAATGCAGCCACAGCCACCTAGAATGCCCATGCCTGTCATGACACCAGAACCGCCCATGTGTCGAACCATGCTTCCAGGTAACCAAATGTGCAGAAATCCAGTCAACAAGCCAGGGGAAAAGTGTCCTGCTCATCAGCCGCCCAAGGAAATGTCTGATTTTGCAAAGGGCCCTCCACCGGTAAGCTTCCTGTCATGTGCATGTTATTCTTATTGGCTAATCTCGTTATTTCGCGTTAGCAAATTGTCTACTCGGATAACAAGTGTGCCGACTGTCATCAATTGAAAGCAGCAGAGTCCTTGTTCAGTTCGCCTGAAGAGCATGTCACTGACGATTTCGCCGTCATCAAATGCTCCAAATGTACTCGAAAGTATCACCCTGTGTGCGCCAATCTGACGACACCATTCCAAGTAGCCGCTGTAGAGTCCTATCCATGGTCCTGTCCCGAATGTAAGATTTGCTGCGTCTGTAAGAGTGCTGGTGATGAATCCACCCTGATGATTTGTGATGGATGTGATCGAGGATGGCATACTGGATGGTAAGATACACTGTGGATTATTCATGGCGACGTACTTATATTTTTCTACTACTACTAGCTGCGATCCCAAGGTGGAAAACGTGCCTGAAGGATCATGGCTCTGTCAATTCTGTGCCAACTGTCATAGCTGTGACGAGCACGGCATGGAGGAAGAATCACAATACACACACGCCATAGCGCCCAAGAGTGACAGGTACAAGTATCCCGTCTATTTGGCCACCTACTGTCCCAAGTGTAACGGCAACTTCAAGGACGATCGATTCTGCACCGTCTGTCTCAAGACGTATTCTGAGGAGGAAGAAAACGACGATGAGGACAATGAGATGGTTGCTTGCGATACGTGCGATCATTGGGTCCATACACGCTGTGATGAGCAGCTGACGCCCGAGAAATACCAAGTTTTGTGCGATGATGAGGACGCAAAGTACAAATGTCCCATGTGCGAAGATAGATTCAAACGTCTTGTGGATACCAGCACAGCTGATTTAGCTCTGAAGGGATTATCAGCACCGTGTGGCACTGCAGTTGGACTTTTGGGCGGAAAGGTAAAGCAACAAATGATACGTGAAAAAAGGGGTTTATTACTAAAATTTCCAGTAGATCAAAACGAGAGGCATTGTGAAATTCAAGGAAATCAAAATTGGTGTACCTGAGATCAACGGTACAGGTATTGCAGAAATGCCACCACCACCAACAGCAGCAGCACCAGCCAACAACAACAAATAGGAGGGAGCTTCTAATGAGAGGATCGCTGATTGACAGTAGAGAGATACGCATTCCAACCTAAAGCAACCACATTTGTTACCATGAGTCGATAGTTCAATGGAGTGAAATAAAAGTTGACGACTTGAACTGCTGGCCAAATCTACACAACATATACATTATATAATAAACAAACATGGCTTTTTAATACATGCAACGGTATATACCTTGTAATTTCCAATAAGCGCGGTGGTGTATCCACTGGACAGTTTGTCCTTGATCTCTTGCAGTGATTTGCCCTCAAAGATGCCTTGGCCCGTAAAGAAGGCTATACCATGTAGTTTGACGCATCAGCAAGACACATTAAACATTTGACAGAGGCTTGCTTATCTAGTACCTGCAATAAAGAAGGGCGCAAAAATGAATTGATCTAATACTACTTTGGTGGCCAGTCCTATATGTACATGAGATGTGTTTAGTATATATAGATTACACAAACCAATGTGATACCACATATCCACCTTGAAACGCATTCTTTGTGGTAACTTTTCTGTCGATAAATCGATACCAATTGCTCAATGCTGGGCCAGCAAAAACACCACCGAAAGCTGTCATCCGAAATGTGCGTGTCAGGTCGTGTCTATCCCAGCCTTGTTTCTCTACAAATTGCTGTGCAATGACATCGCCTAAAAGGAAAATAAAAATAGGCTCACCTAGCCATGGTTGCTAGCACTTACCTGCACCAAATAAGACAGCTATCGCAAAAAAAAGGGGGACATTAGTCAGCTACGGCAAGCCTCGATCAGCAAACACATCATATAATACCGGTGGATAGACTTTGGATCAAAATGGGCCTCTTTGTAAGCACCCTATGATATGCAGCAAACATCTGGTAGAATGAGAGAGATATGACAAAAGAAGTACGATATCCAATTGGCTTCATGTCGCGCTACTTCGGTCGGCTTTCTTTATAAGCTTTTTTTTGCTACTCCTACCAAGTATCCCAATCAAGCATAGATTTCATTTCATTTTAGCTTTTTTTTTTCTTCTTCTTTCTTCTTCTTCTTTGTTTGTATATATACATAATTGCTCAAAACAAATGTCAAGCATTATCAATAAGCTTAGAAGACGTCATTCGCATGAATATGCTCCCTATCAACATTTGGAGCAGCATTTCGAATCGGCAGAGATTGTAAGAGACACCATCATTGGCCTTTCTGGTAAGTCAAAGAAGAGTGAGTCGAATTGAGCTAAAGGACTGACACCCTAAACAAAAGATGGCTTGACTGTGCCATTTGCCTTGGCTGCCGGTCTTTCCTCGCTTGGTAGCTCAAAAATCGTCATTTATGGTGGTGCTGCTGGTAAGTTTTGTGTAAAGAAGGAGGTATTTTGCAACAAATCGACTCATTATGGCATTGGCTTGGTATTACGTAGAACTCGTAAGGTAAATAGTATTCGTATATGGTATAGATGGTATGGGTTGCTGAGGTGAGTGTTGCTTAATGTAGTGGTGCCATCTCAATGGGTTTGGGCGGCTACTTGGCTGCGAGATCAGAGATTGATCACTACCGCACCGAACGTCAAAGAGAGGAGCGTGAGGTAGAGGAATGTCCACAAGACGAAGAGGACGAGATTGTGGATATCTTGGAGCCCTATGGATTGGACAGAGACACCATTCAACCTCTGATTGAGAAGCTCAAGAGCGACCCTCAAAAGTTTGTCGATTTCATGATGAAGTTTGAGTTGAATCTGGAGATGCCTGATCCTCGCCGTAGTTGGGTACGTATATAGTACATCTGAGGCGGAAATTGGCACACAACGCGCTGACCATGGCGGCTGTATAGATTTCTGCATTGACCATTGGTTTATCCTACTTTATTGGCGGTTTGATCCCATTGCTGCCCTACTGCTTCTTTGACGACTCCATCTACGCTCTTTATATCTCTGTCGCTGTGACATTCTTGACATTGCTGGTGTTTGGCTACATCAAGAGCAGACTGGTGAATCCCAATGGTGCTGTCTGGGGCGCTATTCAAACATTGCTGATTGGTGCTATTGCTGCTGGTGCAAGTTATGGCATCGTCTATTTATTGCCTCAAGAGCCAGGCGTCTTGTTCTTCAATAAAGCCTAAAAACAAGTGGTGGTGGCATGATACCCACTGTTATGTAGCACCAGATTTATGCTAAAGGGAAACGCGCATTTATGCAACTAACCTAATCTTGTTTGTTTGTGTATACTATGATGCTCCTCCAAGCCTCCTCAAACACTCTGTTTTGCTAGAAGATCCCTCGAATTAAGGGACGCTTGCACAAATTGATATAAATAGCCCTTTTTTCCATTTTGTGTCTATTTCTTCTCTCTTTCTTCTCTCTCTTTTTACAACACACCATGAACCTACTTTTGACGCTTGGGCCATTGATCTTTATCCTACCTTCTTTGGCCTTTGGCTCTCCAGAGGAATTAAAGACATTGTACGATCGAAAGGTGGATTTCATTATTCAAGACTACAGCAGCAACATTATTCAAATTCCAACATGGCTGAATACGTTTTCCAGTGAAAACGGTACCTGGACAGATGTGGACTACACTGCTGGATGTACAGCCCGAAGAGCCAACTGGCCAGCACAGCAGCACTTTATACGTATCGGTAGGTGCTACATTAGCCAGCCTTAGAAGGACGGAATAGACCAAGCTAATCAGAGCGTGCGCTTCTCTACAGTGACCATGGCAAGTCAGTATAGAGCGGATCCTGCCAACAGCACACAACTGCTGCCCTACATTTCAAAGGCAATGGACTATTGGTTTGACCACAACTACGCACCAGATGCATGCTTGGATCAAGGAGGATTACCCAATAGTGAATGTCCATGCGGTACACCTGGGTTTTGGAATACAAACTGGTTTGGTCAGGTATATATAGACTTGCCAGCATGCCATGTACATGTACACATTTTGTTTACCAAACAAGCTATTATTAGATGATTTTGATGCCCAAATTGATATCCAATACCTGTATCCTGCTCAAATCAAACCTGACGACTACACAGCAAGGCAACTGCACGCTTGTCAGCCAAAGAGTGTATAACCGTATTGACACAGATGTGCTGGGTATCGGCCCCATGACGGGTGCTAATATGCTGGATGCCGCCACTTCTGTCCTGAACCTTGGCTTACTGACAGACAATGAAACACTTGCCAGAGACGCTTTGAATCACTTTTATAATCAGACCACAATCACACCAGGCACAGGCGTCGATGGCGTCAAGATTGATGGCTCCTATTTACAACATTTCGCTCAGCTCTACACTGGCAACTACGGCAAAGACTTTATCAATTCGGTCGTGGTCGCCTATATACAAACCAGCAACACGTCGTTTGCGCCTCCTGCTGAATCTCAGTCGGCATTTTTGACATTGATGAATGGCACGGAATGGATGATTATCAGCAACCACACTGCTACTACTAAAGCATCATCCGACAACAACAGCAACAGTACTTTGCTTTGGGAATACAGTGTGATTGGCCGCATGGTATCCTTTTTGGCTGCAGACAAGCAGGCCAGTGGTGGCGTTGCGCTGAATCTCACCCGCATTCAACTCGCTGCAGAAGGCTGGCAAAATGCTTCCAGTATCCAATCCATTGTGCAACGCTTGAGTGACCTCAAGACAGAATCATCATCAGAGGGCCAAGGCAAACTCTCAGGCACACGCAGCTTCTATACGTCTGATTATCTGGTGCACCGAGGTTCCAATTACGTAACAACGCTGAAATCATTCTCGACTCGTACAACCAATTCGGAATGCAACAATGACCAAAACCCCTTTGGCTTTCACTTGAGCGATGGTTCCATCTTTTCGTACATTGACGGTGATGAATACATTGACGTGTTTGGTTCGTACGACTGGAACTTGATCCCAGGCACCACTGTGGACTACGGCGCAACGCCTTTTGGCTGCAACATCACACAGTTTTACGGCAACACAACCTTTGTTGGATCCGTCACACGCAACAAGGAAGGTGCTTCGTCACAGGGAGGTATGGCAGTAATGCAGTACTTGAACCCAATGACGGGCAGCTTGCGATGGGAAAAAACGTTCTATTTCTTTCCTGGCTTCTACGCTGTTCAAATTGGCCCCATTTACTCGCAAGGCACAGCGCCTATTGTCACTACCTTGGACCAATCCAACCTCAAGGGCGATGTCTATGTCAATAACCAGAAACTATCCGTCAATCAGTTTACCTCGTCGCAGGATAGTAAGAGCAAGCACACCAACATTTGGCATAACCGCATCTTGTACACAGTACTGGATCCACATACTAGTAGTACTGCAAACTCGACTAGTAGTCCTAATTTGAGAATCAACACGGCAGCACATGATGTGAACGACTGGTCATCCATTGGCATCTCTCAGGGTAAAGCGACACAGCCCGTCTTTACGGCTACCATTCAGCACCCTCCAGCTGCATTGATGGAAGGCGGTAGCAACAGCACAACAGCGCCTGTCACTTACATTGCGCAACTGAATGTGGACGCTAAGCAAGAACAGAACCCCGAGAGTCTCATTCAGTTTATCTATCAAGATGATCAAGCATTGGGCAAGGTCAGAGGTGCCTATCACGTCAAGGACAAGACAATTGCATTGGCTTTCTGGACAGCAGGCAGCTATCAAACACCTTGGGGTATCAGCGTAAAGACAAATCAGCCCATTTTGACCTTTTTCACCATGGAGAAACAATCGTATACCTTGACCGTATCTGATCCAACACAATTGCTGACTCAAGTCAACGTCACTGTCACCCAGGATCACGCAGAATCAAAGGATTACAGTGTTAATCTCCCTCAGGGGCCAGTTGCTGGTAGTAGCGTCAATGTAGTTTGATTCATGTCATATCCATTAAATCACAAATATAAATCACCTGTACACCCTTGGCTTTATTTACATATACACACGCATTGAATATAACCTAATTACATTGTCAAGTTGCCAAGCATATGCTCCACTTGAGCACGGTTGATCTCATCATCCAAATACTGTTGCCCGCCATTATCTAAAAAGTTCTTTTGTACATAATCCTCGTAGGATTCGTATTGGTTTGTATCTATGAATGTATGTCAATTCCGTCATATTGAGTTGATGCTATTGACCGCCCTGCTGCATTAATATTTACCTGCTCTGACTTGCACTTGTTGCAATAACGGCGCTAATTGCTCCCAAATACCCATCGCCGCCACCAGTTCGTAAATCTCTTGGATGGTTTGTGACCAAATAACGCCTCTTGCTGTATTCGTTTGTATGATGGCCATGAGCTGGTCAAAGACACCAGGGTCATTGACAATTTGGTATACTTTATCCAGATCCAAAAACCCATCTACTGGCTGCATGTTGTTGTCATCCGCCATACAATCCTCTCGGCTCAGGTAACCATGGTGATCCTCCATCACAATTTCCTGTACGTACTCTCGTGCGTCTTGAGGTAGCTCTCGAAAGAACTGCATCAACGTCTGTTTGACTTCCTCTTTATTCACAGGCGTTGCGCTATCCAAGCAAAGACATCTGACAAACAGCTCCAATTCCAAATCGTTTTCCAAAAAGCAGGATACTCTGTAAATGAGCGGATAGTGTTCTGATACTTTGATGACAAGTGCGTCGTATTCTGGTGAGCGGGCTGCACTCGCCATGAGCTGCTGAAAATCACCCAGTAATTGTGGCATGTAGGTTTGAAAGGTAGGTGTCCATCGTTCTGTGATGGTAGTTACAGGTGTGAATCGAGGCGTTTGAAGTGAAAGAAGAATGGAGTCAAATGTCTCCTTGTTGGGACAGGATTGGTGTAATGTAGAGAGAAATTGGTAAATCTGTAATGCTGAATGTGGGTGTGGCATGATATATAATGATGGATGATCCAAATGATGGAAGCAGCGAGGAAAAAAAAAGTGTACACTCACACAAAGAATCTCGCTTGCACTTTTTGCCGCTGTTGCAATACTATCAGAGTTTGAAATGTCGAATAAACAAATAGTCGGGTCATTTTCGCGATTTCATGCAAAGAAAACTGTGGTCAATGGCATGTTGGTTTACTAAATAAGCGCCATTTAGTACATAAGTAGGCTTCTCAAAGCATACATTGTATTCTGGTAAGGAGATAAAGAGCCATTTCATCATCTTTGGGCTGTAAGCGTGCTATTAAGTTAATACAACAAATGCCACATGTTGCGGCCATCAATCAGCCCAAGCATTGCATAATGTACGCCTTCTTGAGCGTGCCAAAATCATATTCACATTAGTAATTCATGTAATAATTTGCTTTAATGTGTATAAATGAAATATCTTGGATGTTGCCTTGCGAAAAGACTCGCAAACCAAGAGTAATTATGAGTATCCTTGAGTTCCTACACAGGCCTGCTGCCTTTTTTTGAGATTCAATGCTTGTCTGCATCGAGACATGCCCTGATTCATTTTGGGATTGCCTCCATCTTTGTATTTTAGCCATTTATCGTATGTAGCGAGTGCATCGTTGTACTTTTCAATGTTCTCCAGTGCTTCTGCCTTGCGTAAAAGTGATTATTTGATGATCTGATCGCGCCACTGAATGACAACGATGGTTGTACTGCCGTTGCCACTGCGTTTCACCATGTAACCCCAGTGCAAAATCACAATCTTCCACACATTTTTTGTAATGACTTGCTTGAAGATTGGACATTACACGGCTGTTGTAAAGCAAAACTTGATGATAATGCTTACCAAGAAGAGAATATCAATGGCACGCATATAGGCTTCCTCAAATGCATCAAATTGGCCCAACTTGAACTTTTCGTTATCTCGGTTTCTAGTCTCATGTGTGCTAGCCATAACATCTGGAGATGCGTTAACAGTGGAATGTGAGTGAGTGTTCTTTGGTGTTAGCCCTGAAGATATATCTATCCTAAATGAGGTTCTAATAACGCCAATACGATATGCTTTTGTGCTATTTATCCACTCGCTCAACAGTTATATGTAAAAGAGTAAGTAAACAGCTTATTGAACATGTATGGCAGACAATATTTTAGCAATAGACGTCTTTGTTTCTCCTACACGCTAAAACAAGCGCTTGAAAAGGGTTTATCAATACATATGCTATCTCATTGATTACGATATCCCTGACATCTATGAAATACTCTTGACATTCATTGTAAGCAATATATAGTATAGTAAGAGGGACAAGAAGTTTTATTTATTCATTTAATGATGAATCTTGAAAACATCTATGAAATAAAACTAAATAGACTTGTCCTTTGTCAGAACATGATGTGAAGAGAACGAAGCATCACCTTCCTCCCCTTCACCCAGGCCCGACCCAACCACCCAACCAGCACAGTGTTATGTTTTTAACGAGACAAACGGCTTCAAAAGAACTCGGTCCACGCCACCTACCAGCCAGTGTTATGTTTTGATGAGACAAACGGCTTCAAAAGAACTCGTACATCCAGCCACCCAGCACGCGCTTCTGTTTAACGAGAGAAACGGCCTCGAAAGATCTCGTCCACGCCACCTACCAGCCAGTGTTTGTTTTAATGAGACAAACGGCTTCAAAAGAACTCGTACATCCGGCCACCCAGCTCCCGCTTCTTTTTAACGAGAGAAACTGCTTCAAAGAACTCGGTCCACGCCACCTACCAGCCAGTGTTATGTTTTTAACGAGACAAACGGCTTCAAAAGAACTCGGTCCACCCAACCGCCCAGCACCCTCTTCTTTTTAACGAGAGAAATTGCTTCAAAGAACTCGGAACCGCCCTTCCAACCAGCACGCGTTTCTTTTTAACGAGAGAAACGGCTTCAAAAGAACTCGATCCCAGACCCCCACAACTTACTAAAAAAGATGTTTAGTGTATAGAAAGTACTTTGTGTAGATAACACTTACCCTTTGAAAAACGAAGAACAAGAGAGAAAAGAGAATGAAAAGCTGCTCAAGATGAACTTCTATTTATACGTACTACGCTTTTTGTATCGATTCTCAGGTGGGAATCTAGCTTCTTTGCCGCCTTTGAATTCGTTTTGTTATCTTTTCCCCACAATGTGCTGCTCAAATAGCACAAGAGTAGTACCATTTTGACGTTTGACATTTGCTCTACTTGATCCACTTTATCCGATGCCTTCAAATGCTCTCTTTCACGAATTACATCCATTTTGCTTTTTCAAAAAGCCCTTTTTTTCATCTTCACATGAAACGAGTTCCCCCATCTCTTCCTAGATGTAATTAACAGAAGAACTCTCATAGGCCCATTCACATCAAAAAGTAAACAAAACATGTAGTTTGGCTGAAAAAAATATAACTGATGATTGCTACATTTGGTAGTCTTTTTCTGCCTCTCCTTATTTCTCTATCTTTCTCTCACGCGATTCACCATAAGTTGTTTGTGTAATTAGACGATGTATGATGAGACGATAAGGCTGGTTTACTTGATTTTGAAACCAGTGCAGTGGTTATCTTACCATACACTATTACACATGTATGCATTTACGCATTATTGAATTGATCAGTCTCGTGTATTGCGTCTACATTGTGTCTGCAATTCATGTTGAAGCCAATCATTTTATAAAATCATAGCATGTCAATCATGCCATATGCACTTTTAGGGATTGTCCTCTTTTGGGAAGTCACTGGGATCATGCATAATCCAAACAAATCATTAGTGAGTGAAATCAAACTCAAGCAAAAGAGAAATAAACAAAGCAATGTGAATTGAAGATAGATAAGCAAATACTTGTACAGCCAATTTGTGGCCAGAAGGACGATATTTAACCATAAAGTGCATACTAGAAAGCAAATTTCTCGAGGATTCCAATGGTGTTGTTTTCAGAGCTCAAAGTAAAGTGTACATCACGAAATTCATCAAACAATGGCAACATCCTTTTGTTTGTATACTATTTCTTATATCAACTTTCTCGTACGACTCCAACCAGTTCACAGTTCTCGACCAAAAAGCATGAGGAAAGCCTCATTAGTTTCAGCAAAAATCAATCGATCGAGTTTTTGGACTCCAAAATGGACACTTCTAATATAGCATTGAAAGTAACTATTTAGTGCTATTCTGGCGGTCTAAAACGGCTCGTAACAAGAGAAATCACTGCTCAAATGCATCAAATTCTTGCTGCGATTTGCGTAATATCATACGGGGTATTAAGAGGTAATGCAAGTACACTGCCTACCAGATATACCAAGTGGATCCCATGATACAAGCAAGAAACATTATGAGACAGTCAGATTCACAGCTACTACAAGCTGTTTGCTGAAGGTAGAATGTAATACGCAGGCAAAAGTTGCTTATAGTCATATATAAGACCTCCCATTTCGCGCTGTTTTTATGCATTCAGGTTATCTTGCATCATTATTGTATGGACGTTTGTTTGAAATATCACTTTATTCATATAAAACAATAAAAAAGTATAGAAAAAAATGGTGTTTTTAGCTTCACAAATGATGGCAACATCATTTGCTATTCCAAAGGCATCACGAGGAGATAAACACCGTGCCTTCAAAAGGTAAGGTTCAAGTGTTTTCACCAGTTGGCCAAACCAGATCCCATACTTGAACAAGCTCAAGAAAAGACTACACTCAAACAGAAGAATAGCATAGGCTAGACCTGTAGTGATTGCAGAATAAAACGTTGCACCAGGTTAATACCGTATCCTTACCTCTTGAGGAGTACTACACTAACACTTGCCAGGCCACGACTAAAAAAGTATCAAATGATAAAAGAACCAACGATAGAAGAAAAAAAGTGGCAAGTTTTTGCGTAGCAGGCATAATTGTCTACCCAAGCATGTGGCAATACTTGTGTAGTGAGTACTGCCAACCGTGATTGACAATACGCACGCAAACAACAACTATAGCCCAGCCGTTGCACTCACTACCTTATAAAAGAGTCCATCAAGTCGCCTGTGCTGTCTGTGCTGTCCTTGCGCGAGGAGCAGAACGAGGAGCTAAAAATCCAGCATAAACATTTCCGTACTTGCTACTCAGCGGTCAACGTGTTCAGGAAATGCATGTTCAACAGAACATCAAGTTATGTGGCCAGCTCATCATCGCTAATATAAGGTTGGTATTTTGAGGCAAGCTACAACAGCCATCCGTAAGCTCAACGAGTAAGCTTAAAGCTGGTGGAACTGAACTATGAAGAAAAAGAGGAAACAAGTAAGAGGGAGGAGCTTCTCTCTGTATAAATACACATTTGTTGCGCCAGGAGTGAAACGTCACACGGAAATGCACCAAGCAACAGGTGACACCAATCCTCATTTTACATCTTGTATCAGATACCATGTGTGCCTTTTTTTAATGCATTTGGCATTCTGAAAAGATGTGGTGTGAGACGCCTACCCTTTATAATGTCCTGGAGTCAAGTGTAAAATAATAAAACAAGGATCATGTGCTTTGAGTGCGTGAAGAGATGATGAAAGTGACGATATGATGGCATGCAGATTGCTATACCACAGTTATGACTATAATAAGACAGCTTTTTTGAATAATATACAGTATACCGTATACTATTTCTCCAAGAAACATGGCAGGAACATCCATTTAGTGGCGACCAATGCTGTATAAATCACTATGCATATGCAATATGTTAGCCAGTGCGTTTCCGGTGGGCAAGGCAAGGTTGCTGTCATAATAAATTTGGTATACTTATATGACAAGTCTTCAAGTGCTCCTTGACGTCGTTGTACGAGTTAGACCACCAATACTGAGAGTAGAGACGCAGTATAGCGAGGGTCACTGTAATCACAAAGCTTATAATTGTGTAGTAAATTGGCCTCACTAGGAGAAAGCACGTCAATCACGGAATCATTACTTATCAAAAGTATCATAAGTATCATACTACTATTACTATACACTATATTCAAGTACAAAGAACTGGATTTCACATCATTAGGCGGCACTATTTTCAATTACTAGGCTATTAGATGTTGCATTGAGACTTGAAAAATAGGGTTTTTGGTATTTCTGAGGAGTTTTACACAAAAGCACGCACTGTATTTGCGTCAATGTTTGTCTGACAGTATTCAGTGTGTAGTTCCAAGCGATATAGCAATTGTTTGATGGCTTAATCAAATCTGTAGCATTAGCTGCTGTGGATTTACAGAACACAAAAGCACTTCTCTCAGCCAAATTGCCCAAATTCAACCCTCAATATCTTGTCTTTTAGGCCCTTCCAGATGCTCAGAATAGTGCCAAACAACATCTTTCATCCAGCAGTAACTTTCTGACACCTTTGCTCCACTTTTTTTGGATCGATCCAAATCGACGAAAATCGACGATTTTTCATGAGGTACCCCTCATGGTTTTGATCTAAAATCAAACTATCGCGTTTTTGAACATGAAAATGAGCACTTTTACTAAGGTACATATTAGATCAAAACGTTGCTATCGACCTAAAGCAACTTCTGAAAGTATCTTGTGAGACGTTTGTATGTGGGATGTTGACATTTCCGCCGAAAACCTTATTTCACTTTTTCTAAAATCTCTCTGTCATTTTATTCAAGACATTAGCTTTTATTGACACCGTTAGATGCATCGTTAAAAGTAGTCTTAGGATGTGTTGGAAAGTATGGGTTGATTTTCACAATTTACATAGTAGAACAAAGCAAAATAGATTTTCGAAATTGATTCTAGACCAAAAAATTGCCATTTCAAGTGAAAACTCAAGGCGGAGGTTCAATGAATTTTGGCTGGCAAATGCCTTTCTGGTCATGACAAGCCATGTTTGTGATACTAATAAGCAGGTAAAAGCGAGCTGTAAAGTAGTAGAGCATAGCACTGATACTGCTCCAATTAGTATAAGATCACAAGATATTAAATTGGAGCCTATCGCTGCTAAATTACCTACTTCCTCGGCTTAAGATTTAGAAATCAAGTAAGAAGACGCAACGAATGGCAGCATTTTGCTATGGCGCGCAAGATGGTAAGGCAGTCAATGTATCTGAAGCAAAAAGACTCGTAGACATAGAATATGATTTATAAGATGGTTTCAATTCCCACTGCAAATCTAGCGGAAAAGATATACAATAGTGTAAGCTTTAGGCGTCATCCAAGGCAGACTCACCACTTGGCTCTGATACATCTCTACCAAACTGCCCTAGTAATATTCTACCTAATCTTTACGGCAGAAGCCTATTTTTCAGAGTATATAATCGCACATACAAGAGCAACTACACTTACAAAGTGCATTGTTGATATGCGTATGAAACGAAATCTGTCAAATTTTTCTTATAAACGACTAATCCCACCAGCCAAGATACTTACGGAACTGCAAATCTTGGGATACAATGTTAAGCTACTAAGTAATCGTATAGACAACATCTTGTCTCATTTAGTGGTTCAATGATGTCGATTTTGAGAGGGGGGGGGGAACAAAGTTACATTCAGTTCCACGGCGCACTTACAAACCGGGTTCCTTAAACTCCTTTCGGCCGATGCATAAATCGACCTAGATCAAGACCAACATTTGATGGTAAATAGTGTAGCTATAATCATCATCTCTAGACGAAAAAGAGATACTTGCACATCCATTTATCGCATAAAGCTATAACATTGTCCTACTGATCAAGGGCATATAACTTCATTTGACACATTGGCAGTTCGTCCTTAACTACGGTTTACCATTTGATTTCACGTTACACCGGTCCAACAGTTACATATATACCACGGTCAGCTGATCTGACAGAGCCAAACAGAATAAAAAAGCTTTGTTGTTGTTGTTGGTATCTACCCTACTCTTTTTTTCTCTTCTTCCACTCATCTTGACCATGTCTCCTATCACTGAAAGTTTCGTAACTGTCTCCAAGGACTCTGATTTCCCTATTCAAAACATCCCATTTGGCGTGTTCTCCACATCCGACAAGGTAAGATGACAAGTGGTCGAGCTGGGGATTCAGTGTACTGATAGTATACGACATTAGCCTGAACCTCGTGTTGGTACAGCTATTGGAGATCAAGTGCTTGATCTCTCAGAAGTAGCCAAGGCTGGTCTTTTGGACAACATTGAAGGTTTGAATGAGCCTGCCAAGATCTTTAGCGAGGTAAGTCTAACAAGGCCCTGTTGATGATGGTTTGGACACTGATGTGTGTATCATGCATCTTAGTCGAGCTTAAACACCTTCATGTCCCTTGGAAGACCTGTTTGGAAAAAGACACGTTTAGCCATCCAAGACATCTTATCCAAGGACAGCACCAAATTGAAGGATAACACTGAGCTCGTTCAAAAGGCATTGATCCCCTTGACCAGTGTCAAAATGCACTTGCCAGCCAAGATTGGGTAAGTTTTCTCTCGTCATGACAAGTACGGCACTGTAAACTCACTAACTGATATCTAGTGATTATACCGATTTTTACTGCTCTCGCGATCATGCTACCAACGTTGGCATCATGTTCCGTGGCAAAGACAACGCCCTTCAACCCAACTGGCTCCACATCCCTGTTGGTTATCACGGCCGCGCCTCTTCTGTCGTTGTCTCTGGCACTGATCTCCATCGTCCTGCCGGTCAAAAGCTTCCCTCCAAGGACGCCAAAGCACCCATCTTTGGTCCCTCTGCTAGATTAGATATTGAATTGGAAGTTGGATGGTTTGTTGGTACTGGCAACAAGCTGGGTGATCGCATTGATATCAAGGATGCCCAAGATCACATCTTTGGTTTGGTGTTGGTGAATGATTGGAGTGGTAAGTTTTTTTTTCCTTTGGATGGCGATGATATTTCCCCTACTCACATATCATTTCTGGTGCATGTAGCTCGCGATATTCAAGCTTGGGAATATGTTCCATTGGGACCCTTTTTAGGCAAGAGTTTCGGTACCACTATTTCACCTTGGATCGTTACTTTGGATGCTCTTGAACCATTCCTCATCAACGGCCCTGATCAAAGCTCACCCGAGCCATTAAAATACCTCGAAGAAAAGAAGCCATCTGCCTATGACATTGAGTTGCAAGTTCAAATCAAGCGTAAAGTATACAATTCATGCAAAATCTTACTCATGGTTGACTAAAAAAACGCCACAATTTTTTTTCTTATATTAGCTGCTGAATCCTCTAAATTCGAGACAGTGACAGTGTCTAATCTCAAGCACATGTACTGGTCCATCACACAACAATTGGCTCATCACACAGTGAATGGCTGTAACATGCGACCTGGCGACATGGGCGCTACCGGCACCATTTCTGGACCTGTAAGTCTCTTGAGATGTTTATTATAAATCATTGACTAATTGCATGATATTTGCAGGAAAAGGGATCTTATGGCTCCTTATTAGAAATTACATGGAGCGGTAGAGACAAGATTACATTTGAAGATGGCGTGGAGAGACTCTTTTTGCAAGATGGAGATCAAGTCAAGATTACTGGCCAAGCTCACGGCCAAGACTATAACATTGGCTTTGGTGAATGCAGTGGTAAAATCCTTCCTTGCAAATTTGCTTAATAATAATAAAAATGACTTCATTGATAATGCTTATGTATGCTGCTGCCACACACACACGTACACAGAAAGAGTACTAAAGAGGATAAATTATCGCCGCGTTAAACAAAATGTAAAACTTTAGCATAAAATGGCATTACACACATGACGTTTTTTAATTTTCGTTTCCATGGGGGGTAATGCACAAGTATAAAAAGAAGGCGTTTTATCCTTTCCTTGTCCATTTTCATCAGTACATTGATAGTATGCCTTCCACGCCCACATCTCCAGACCCGCTCAGACGTCCCTCCAGTGCTTCCAGTGGCCGTGATCGATCGTATGGTCTGCAATTAGAGTCCGAAATCGAACGCAGTGAAGAGCCATGTCTCGAGCTCCCCGAAGGCGTGCGCTACGTAGCTGATACTCGTCGCCAAAGCATCAATCCGGACCACTTCCCCAAGGCAGATGTAGAAAACACCAGCTGCAACATCCGCAAGCGAGGCTACCTGCCAGTCGAGAACTATGGTATCATTGGTAACATGAGAACAGTGGCGTTGGTGGGAACGGATGCGTCCGTGGACTTTTACTGCTATCCCAAATTCGACTCTCCCTCTGTGTTCTGCCGCATGCTTGACAAGGACAAGGGCGGCCATTTCTCCATCTCTCCACGCACGCCGCACACAAGCAACAAGCAAATGTACTTGCCCAACAGCAACATCTTGACGACACGATTCATGTCGGACGAGGGCGTCGCTGAAATCACGGACTACATGCATGTGCCAGCGCAAGGCCAGCGCCATTCCACCAAGCCTCTGCTACCTTGGCTCATCCGAAAGGTGCGTGTCATTCGCGGTACTGTCCAGTTCAAGATGGAATGCTACCCCGCCTTCAACTATGCCTTGGATTCGCATGAGACCAAGATTGTCAGAGATGCCACTACAGAGGACCAAAAGAACATGGCCAACCTCGAAGCCAAGCTGTACCCAGAGCAAGACACGCACTACTATGCTGCTGACGACCGTGTCATCTTTACCAGTAAGAACATGACCATGGATCTGCGTCATTTGGTGAAATGCGGCGATTTTGATTGCCCTCTTGTCAAGACGGTGATTGACGAGCAAGATACGGGACATAAGGGCCCTGGTGTCTATGCAGAGTTTGATTTGCAGGAAACGCAGGAGGTCTCTTTTGTGTTTCGCGAAGTGCCGGATTCGGAAGCCTCTCATGTGCCTGCTGAAGAAGATGCTGTGGATCGTCGATTGCGAATGGCCTTTGATCCTCCCCTTACCATGAGTCTATTGGATGCGCTCTTTAGACAGACCAGCACCTTTTGGTTGAATTGGGTCAGCCAGAGCACCTACAAGGGCCGTTGGAGAGAAAACGTGATGCGTAGCGCCTTGACGCTTAAACTATTGACTTACGAACCAGTTACGTATGAGCTCCATGTACATCTCGACCGCGTATTTTAACACTTTACTACCTTTTGAATAGACTGGCGCCGTGGTTGCCGCTCCCACATTTGGTATTCCAGAAGGTAAAAAAAGACAAAAAGGAAAGTGAGGCGTATTACATCAAACAGCTAAACCTATTTTAAATTAGCTATTGGTGGACCCCGTAATTGGGACTATCGCTATGTCTGGGTGCGTGATTCATCCTTTACCGTATACGCGTTCCTTCGCTTGGGCTTCACCTATGAGGCGGGTCGATACATGCAGTTTGTCGAGGACCGCTGCAACGACTTGAATGAGGATGGTTCATTGAACATCATGTACAGCATTGACGGTGTCAAGAAGTTGGAGGAGTTCGAGCTGGACCACTTGGAGGGCTACAGAGCGTCTCGTCCTGTGCGCATTGGAAATGGAGCCTACGACCATCTTCAGTTGGACATTTACGGTGAATTGATGGACGGTATCTACCTGTACAACAAGTATGGATCGCCCATCTCGTATGAAATGTGGTGCTCGGTTCGCAAGTTGGCAGATCACGTGTGCGAGAATTGGGATGTGCCTGACATGTCCATCTGGGAGGTGAGAGGACGCAAGCAGCAATTCACGTACTCACTGGTGATGTGCTGGGTGGCACTTGACAGAGGTAAGAAAGAGACTATCCACCTTAATGATATTGAAATCATGACTAAACATTAAATGTATATAGCTTTACGGTTGGCTGAAAAGAGAGTTTTCCCATGTCCCAACCGCAACAAGTGGATGACCACAAGAGACGAGATTTACGAGCTTGTACAGACCAAATGCTACAACAAAGAGCTCAAGATATTCACGCAGAGTGTGGAATCACCTGACGCCTTGGATGCCAGCACCTTGATCATGCCATTGGTGTTCTTTTCCTCTCCAACAGACCCCAGATTGCTCAACACAATTGAGCGTATCCTGCTGCCTCCTGAGAAGGGCGGTTTAGTTGCAAATGATCTGGTGTTTAGGTACAACTTTTTAACTACGGATGATGGCGTAGGCGGATTAGAGGGTGCTTTCTCAATGTGTACCTTCTGGTTGGTTGAAGCTCTAACCAGAGCCGGTCAATACGACAAGCGACTCTTGACTCGTGCTGTTGTCATGTTTGAAAAAATGTTGTCTTACGGCAATCATCTCGGTTTGTTCTCTGAAGAAGTAGCTAGATCCGGTGAATTGCTGGGCAACTTTCCTCAAGCATTCACTCATCTGTCATTTATTAGTGGTAATGTATCTTAAGGGGTGGGGGGATTAGGGGAAGAGAGACAGGGGGGAGAGAGTTGAAAGAGCATCACAACTGACATATACTCTATATTCTACTAGCTGCTTACAATCTGGATCGAGTACTGTCCGACTCTAAGCATCGTGTTGATGACTAGAAGCAAAATTTATGTGTATATATATATAAAAACATTAATGTAAACATTACGGCAATAAAAGGGTTTCTTTGTAAACTAGATCCACCAGCACCACCGGGAAACAATCCATCATTGTCCAAAATGAAATTTTCATATAAAATAAAGGGGGATCATGGCATTTGTTCAAGAGCCCTTTCTCTCTTCTTTTTTCCTTTACTTTCTTCACCTTCTTTTCAAACCTCTGCTGGATCAAACATCTCTCGCTCTCAACTTCTTGTATACGACAGATTAAACATTCCACATCGCGCTCTACTAGTAGACCCAACATTTACATCCCTCTTTCTCTAAACATTCAACATTATGAAGAGTGTTCGCTTATCATTCAGAAGGAAATTCGATGATCAATACACCTTTGATCTCCAGAATAATGTAACACACTCGTATACGAAAAAAAGGGCACAGACAATGTTATTTACACACAATTTCATTTCAAACCATGTTTAGCTTACAATACATGACTTTCATTCAATTGTTGGTCTTTTCAACCAAGCTGCACGTTTGAGAGCACCACCCGGCCCCAAGATTTTCTGGTTTGGCACCTTGTTCACCATGTGGATGACTGCCGCAACATCCTTCTACCTGCTCTGGATTCACTTAAACAACCCCTACATTCTAGTAGCATTACCCGCATTCATCATCATCAGCTCACTGTTCATGGTTTGGCTGCACCGAAGCAGACGGACAAAGGTAAATAAGAAACAACCACGCAATTTCGATTCAACCTAAACAAACCGCTCTCTTTGTTCGCTGTGTAGTTTGAGAAAAACATTCTCGAAATTTGTTGTCGGTTGAATGCGACTGAGAATATTCGTGGCATTAACTTTCGGTTCATCAAGAACGGCCTTGATGTAACACCGTATCGAATCCAGTCATTATCCGGCTTGAAGGCGTCCTATGTAAAAATGCACTGGTTGTTGATGTCATGGATCATCGAGATACTAACTGCTGTGCTCTTGTAGGCTATTGACATTGAGTTTGACGACCGGTTCAACGCCCTAAAGAGCCGTCAATTCAACCGACGTTCGCCATCAGAAGACGATATAGGCTATATTCCACCACCCAAATCAGCCTATTTCAATCAGTATGTTGCCGACGAAAAGAATGCCGACTGCATGTTTCAAGATCCTCCTCCATCTTGGTCTCCACCTTACAGCGAGAAGTCTGTACATCATCTAGTTTAAGCTCGCTACCAGCATTTGTATTTTACTATTCTCTTTTCTACCTTATTTCATGCCGAGAACAAATGACATGAAATCATATATACATATCCCAAATACCACCCACAAAACAAGCCAAAAAAAAAATAGTATCTAAATTAATCAATAAAGCTATTGTTTTAACTATATGGCATTGAGAGGGTATCTCGGTTTGATAGCCACGGCATTCATGACGAATTACACAGCCCCTTGATTTTCAGGGCTCATTTGCTTGCTACATACATATTTTACATTTCATTTCACAGGGTTTCAGGTTGATTGTGCCTGATTATTCTCTAGACGCCTGTTTATACTAGACGGTTTATAGTACTAGTCTGTTTGTCTTTATTTCAGTTTTACAGGCCCTGGTCGTTTACAGCAGAGATTATTGTCTATTACGGCAGATGTCCTCAGTTATGTATGACATGATCGCATCATATTTCATAACGCGCATGCACATGTACATAACCACAGTAGTGATTCTTGTGTCTGCTATGCAAAATTAATAACCTCTCCTCAATTTTAATAATACATCTTGACAGAAAGTTATGCAGGGATCATAAACAGAGGTGAGCATTCAGGAGAGGAATCTATTGTTACTTTTAGGATCAGCGATCTGTGTATATAGCCCCTGAACGTTTATTTAAATGAGTATGTATGTATACGTATTGTGCCACGATCAGCTAGCATTTTGGCATTGTAAATTGAGAATACATACTGTATACTGTACAAAATATGGCAAGGAGCTACATAATTGACGTTGATGAACTGGCTATAGCTTTTTCCTCAGTAATACATAGGGTTAATGAAGTTATTTGACATGAATAGTCTACTAGTAAAATTACAAGCAGCATATTCATGTTCCCAGTACGTATTGATCTAAATGGGGGCTTGTCATCACTCGATCAATAACACAGCATGTACTTTAAAAGAGACGCTGCAAGGTACTCGTTATTCGCGAAATCTCACATCATGTCCTTTTTCAATTGAATTTGCAGACTCAGTGGCCGAACAAATGGAATCAAGCTAATAAGTCTAGCAGACTCTGAACTTCTGTCCTTTCAAAATGGCATTCAATCGAAGAGAATCATATTTCTGTATATTATAATTGAAAGCGATCAACTAGAATTTAAAATTAGATTCATAGATTTACATAGTACACATCAACTATACAGTAAATCTACGAAAATTTCGCCTTTTTTGATGAACAAGCAATTTGATATTAAACTGTTCTGCTAGACAAACAACTACAGACCATCAGATTAGATGTTAGTAAGCGCATTGGTGAGTAAGCAGCCTTTAAATGCATTCATCACTGTAAAAATAACAATTTAGATCGCTTGTATCTTGCCAGCAAAGCGCAATCTCGGCCTCAAAACAAGTGCAATCGTGTTCTACGACCTGACATTAGGCTATGGATTGCTTTCCAGCGATTTTTTGGGGAAAGATTTCATCATTGATTTTTGAGCATTTTGGCCTTGTACTAGTACAGGAAAATTTGATGATTTCAAAGAATGGAAGTTTTCACCTCAAAAATGAGGTTTTCTACTATGGTGTTCCTAAGCTCAAAACAACCGTATGGATGCGAAGCACCGTGTGCAACTGTCTTTTGGTCAGTTTACTATGCGTTTTGTAAACATTTATCCGAAAAGCGTGTTTTGCGTTTTTTGGAGATTAATCCAGGCAAACCTAATGAATCGCTTTGAAAGCGGTACCATCGGATTCCTTGGTTAATTCTGCATGCATAAGTGTTAAGAAATACCTGTTGCTTTTATAGTAACATTTTGTGTAATTGTCCATAAAAGGTTTTGAAATGTCCAAATGCAACGTTCAGACGATCACAGAAAGCTCTGAAATTCAAATCCAGCTTAGGCTGTGTTTTGCCCTAGCAAGCTACCTTTGGTGTAGTAAATGGCAATGCAGTGGCCTTATTGATATTTCTACGCTCATTATCTACTAGCACCATCATATAGGCTTTAATACAGTACAGAATTCTTCTTTTTTTGTAGTAAGAATTATGAATTTAATCAATCAAAGTTTGCACTGTAACATGTTTGGCTGGTGAGAAAGAATGCCATATCTTTCTTAACCAAATGACGATACTAGCTACAATAAAACAGACAAAACTAATGGCTCGCTATTATAAATCAATACCTACAATAGAACGATTTTGATGGAATTATCTTGTAAATTTTACGCGAACTAGCCTCATTCAATGTAACCAGAGCCATAATTTTCCTATATACAAGGGCTATAAAAACATAGTAGAAGCCCACCTCACGTTCGCTTATTATAGAAATAGCGTCATTGGTTATGATTGCAAGTTTATACACTCCAAATCACACCTTCCTCCTGATTTGTAGACATGCATATACTTATTTCTTTCCGCCACCTTTAAATAAGCGTACGTTCATTGCGCTTTATAAAGATCTATGATAGATACTGGTCCCATACTCATGCTGTCAACATGTCAGTTGCGCATCAAATCCAATATGAAGGCACTAAATGCTTCTTGAGTTTAAACAGGATTAACTTTTCGTAGATCTTGTGAAACATGCTGTAAAAGGTATATCACACAGACACCCTGCATAATAATGATTTTCAGGAGGAGCAAATCAGAGTGCAGTACTAAAAATTGTGGATTCACAGCTTCCAGAACAATCAAAAGATTCGAGTCTTGTGTAATGATATGAAGCAACACTTTTCAAGCGTATTTATATACAGATAATTAGGCGTTATTCAAGCAATATGACAGAAAGACGTATATGTTGTCCAAATGTGTGGCAAGAAGCAAGCCATGCTGAGCTCGCCTACACGAAATTTAGAAGAAATCAGCCTCATACAATCAGACAACTTATTCGACGCCACTCTAGGCCGTCAGAATGACCAATAAAAAAGAGAATCAATAGTTGAAAGTAGCCAATGCACTCAGTATTTTGATCATTCTCTTCCAAGTTTAGAAATTAAATCAATCTAATGACATTGATAAACAGGCTTGTGCTCATTGCATAGCCTGACTAGTGCCCAAAGTAGATTTTCTAGATGTTCCGAATGAAGAATAAAACGCTAAATATAACAGAGATTTAGTCTTGCCCAATAGATTTGATTCATTCATACCTATTGTCATGGTCAATTCTATACGAGGCTCAACCATCATCTGACATGTTTTCTCCCAAAGGCAATCTTATTTTGTGGATTGAATTGAAAAAGAATGTCCCTTCTTGCCTTGAACAACTCACCGCAATGGGTATAAAAACGCGCCATCTTTCAGGCATCACTTACCGTTTCGTTTTCTTTACTTGATTAACAAATACTCACAATATGGTTGCTTTTTGTTGCTGTTTCTGCTTTGAAGAGATTGTAGGCCAAAATTTCGCTGTTCATCATCCATGCAACCATTATTTTCACATCCATTGGTATGTTGCAATGCATTGCTTTATTGGAGTATTCCAAATCTAACAAGATGTTTGTATAGCCTCAAGCAAGTGAAACGCGATCCCCAGCTCTGTCAAGGATGCCATCCTAGATTACAAAACCGTACAAATCTCAAGTTTCGGTATTCTAATCATTCAATAGACCTGAGACGTCTAAGAGCAGAGAATTCCCTTCTGAAAAAGATGGTGCCAGTGCAAGATCCTATGGGAGCACAGCCCAATGCAGCAGCAACAGGTGATCACGAAAACCAACTACACAGGACAGCCGGCAGACAGCAGAATCATGGTGATAATAACGTAAATCAAGCTCCTCCTAGGCCCACAGGAAGACCTCATCGCCCTAATGGTTATATTGGAAAGCTGTTAGACAGGCCCCCCGTAGGAGGACAGCCCTATCATGCAAATCAAGCCCCCGTGGCTGCGGCTGGACAGCGTCGTCATGGAGACCACGGAAATCAGCTATACGGGGCAATGGCTGGGCAGTATCATTATGGCAATAACAGAAACCAAGCTTTCGAGTTCCCGGCAGGACAACAACAGCAACTGCATGGCAATAACTATAATCAGTTTTACGGGGCCGCCGGCGGACAGCAGTATCATTATGGCAATGGCCAGTTCCATGGGGCTGCCGGCGGACAGCAGCAGTATCATGGCAATAACCACAACCAGTTCCACGGGGCTGCCGGTGGACAACAGCAGCCTCATGGCAACAAACATAACCAGTTCTATGGGGCTACCGGTGGACAACAACAGCCTCATGGCAATAACGAAAAGCTTGTCTTTAATCTCGTACAAGGACAGCATCACCATGACAACGCTCTATTCAATCATACTATGAACTGTGTTTTATTTCCTAATGCTGACGAGCCATGGAATCCCCGTGTTCTGAAAGTGAAGTTCCTACGCAATTTTGCAGACTGGAGCAATCCCAACATTACTAATCGAGAGGCAGCACCACCAGATCTTGGCAGATATATCATACCATAACAATTCTGGCACTGGCGCGAAAATTCTTATATTTAATTTTAATACTACTACTACTACTAGTATCGTACAATAAATGTCAACAAGTACGTATAATTTTACAAAAGTATTAGTTTCTTTTTCCACCTTTGATAGATGAAGGAGTAGAATGGGCTGCTTTGATGGACGAAGGAGCAGGAGGTGATGGTGCAGCTTGTTTCTGAGCATAGGAAAAGTGCACATTTTCAAACGTCTTGTATTCATCGGCTTCTCTCCAACATTCCTTTAGTTTCTCATTGTATTCCATTGGAGAGATTCCCCAATATTGGCACATGAGCGGTCGTAATGCTTGATAGTATGCCTTCCAGGATTGCATGGTGAGTTGGCCCAGCTATTATTCCAATAGAGATCATGTCAGATTATGTCGAACTCCCCCTTGAATGATTTTCATCTGTTTTACCTTGCCTGCCCATTGACCGCCTGGACAAGAGACAAACGTCGTTGATATGTTTGTCAATTCATCCATTTCCAACAACCTTGACTTCAAATTACTCCCAATACGTGCATCCTGATTGTGTTCCATCATCAAACTGATGAGTTTCTGATTGAATTCATAGGTCACAGGGCCAGGACGGTGTATTTCAATGTCTGCTTCGATCCATTCAATCCAACCTTGAGGCTTCAATACACGCAGCAATTCTTTCAATAAAGGAGACCATTCGTCTGATCCAACACCTTGGCCCATGAATCTAATTTAGGAAATTGTTTAGATTAAAACATAAATCTTGTTGTTGCACGACAGTAATATATACCTCATGAATATGTAATCAAATGTGCCATCTTCAAACGGTAACGTAGACAGAATATTGCATTGGTAAAAGGCACAGTTGGCAGGCTTGATTTCTCTGGGGTAGTTGGGTGTGATGTCGACGCCAATGACAGTTGATTTGGGGTATTCGCCAGCGATTTCCATTGACCACGATCCAGGACCACATCCAATATCCAAAACACGGCCTCCCTTTCTCAGTACATCACTGACGGGTGCTAGATAGTTTCTGTATATATACAAGCACGCGTATTAATATCCATGCTACAAGCACCATGTCCATACTGCTATTTTTACCCTTGAATCGCAAACCGAATCATAAAGTGCTGAAGATGCAGTCGGTCCACTTCTTCGTCATCGCAGGGCAGCAAGTAGGTCGATCCATCGACGTGATGGTACTTTCTATTGCCAAACAAACGGTAGGTGCATTGTTGCTGTTGCTGCTGTAATAATAGTAATTTTAGTTGGTTTGTAGACATACTATCTCGTGTATTAAATCTTCTAGATGATTCCATGCTTGGTCTTGAAAACGATTCGTTTTCGTAAGGCAGCATTTGATGACATGGCTCATTGTGAATGGAAGGTGGCGATAACGGATGCACGTAATGAGGCTGTGTTGAATTAAACGAGCACGAGGACGTTGCCGCAGAAGCCGAGGAAGAAGAGTGATTGGTATTAGAAATAGTAGTATTAGGTGTGATATTATTAGAGTGTGTGGTATTAGATGTTGTGGTTGTTGTAGTGGTGGTGGCAGTTGTTGTTGCCGTTGCCGTGTTGGGTAATGCTGGTTTGTGGACGAGCGCAGATTTCGACAATGATGTGTTATCAAAACAGCTGTTGTTGCGATGATTGGACCTTGGAAAAAACCGAGAAAACGGCTTTCGAGCACCATTTATGCTTGAAATCACAGCTGCAGGCGATGATTGCTTTCGTGGTTTGATGCGGTTATGGTCGTTTGCTATAGCCGGTAGAGGGTATTGACGCTTGTACGGTTCATCTGGGTTGTTTGTGTGCCATTGCCTTATATTGTCCAAACAAGGGTCGTCTTTGATGGTTGCGCTATGGCGGTTCGTATTAGAGGAAGAACGTGAAGCTTGATTTCCCATGGGTGTATGTATATACAGCGGCCCTCTCTCCTGGTTTCAAGAGTGATGTGGCCTAGAAAGAGATGAAAAGGGGCTAAAGTGTAATGTAAATGGAAGAAAAGAAATTTTTGCACAAGCACACACACGCACAGCACACGCAAAGCATATGTTGTATACACAACATTGATACACACACACGCACACAAACATGAAAAAAATAGTCAACATACACACAAGCATTCATTGGTACGACATCAAACACTGCTGCCAGTTTCCTTTTCTCGACAAGGAGTCCATGGATGTGCTTTTGGCCCTCAGCATCTCTGCAATATTTTTCATTTTTTTTTGGATTAAAACATGTCAAGTAGGTTGAGATCAGAAAGGTATTTCTACCAGGGCGCGTTGTAATCAACTGACGAATTCATCCGAATACCCGTTTTCATCATCTGAAAAATATAAATGTTGCAGTGCCGTAGCATCTGCTAACAGATCATTTTCCTACTGATTGGTAAAGAAGCAAAACATTTGGTTACTTGCAGACACCTTTTATAGTTTTTTTGATCTGCCGTACAAGCCATCTGTGCAGTGACTAGTGTCGCCTGGACGGTTTGTCCTACAAGTTTAGTTTTACCGAAGCAGAAGAGAGGGGAAAATTTATGGCACCTGCTGGCTGCTCCCTTTGTGGCATGATGGGCTCATTTCTTGAGCAACATGTCGATCTTGTATACAAAAGAAAGAAAAGAAAAAGAATTGCAAATTGCAATGATCTAAAAATGAAATAATCCGTTGCCATGGATATTAATAACCCTCCCCCTCCTGCTGCTCCATTTTCATATCGTGGAAAAATATAGCCCTTCAGTTGGAGTCCAGTCTTGAGGGCGATATATTTCTGCCTTGTATTACTTTTTGGAGAATCTCTGGTATATAAAGGGCCTCTCAAAATAGCAAGAATCTGGGGAAAATCCTTGACCTCTTTTAAGCTTGCATGTCGAATCTTACTGCCACTACATCCATGGCCACAAGCAGAGCAAACATCTTTAGTAGCACTGCTACTACGCCCATCAACTCCCCTCCTCATTCGCCCCCTCCCCACCCTCATCTTCAGCCCCATCTGCAGCAGCGTCCTCATGAGTTCCCCATTGTGGACAGCGAGAACACACTGACAGATTTCTCTACCATTCAACAGCAGCTGATTAAGAATAGCAGTAATAATCTCTCAGCGGACAGCATCATTTGTGTCGAAAAGACCACCACGCATCACAATTACTATGATGTAGAGAAGCTCGCTGGTGCTGGTGGCAACGGCAGCGTCAACATGATTGGTGATGAAACAGCTAAAAATACCTCTATTCTCTCGTCTTCTGCCAATCAGTCTACATTGAGACCTTTTGGAATGGGAAATCCGGCTATCATTGGTAAATAATTTAATATACTTGCTGTGATACAGAAACTCTAATACAGTCCGTTTGCTACAGCCAACTGGGGATTTGCAACTGTAACCATGCTTATGGCATTGCACAAACTGATTATACCGACAGAATCCAACCACTTGATGTTGCCCACCGCTTTGATGTACGGCGGTCTAGCCCAATTCATCTCGGGTTTCTTGGTCCTGATCAGTGGCGATAGTTTTTCTGGCTCGCTGTTTGTTACATTTGGCGCTTACTGGTTAGGCTCTGGTATCATGATGGTGCCCTCCGTGGGCCAGACGCTCAATGTGTACGCCATCAACCACGAAGAAGCGACGACGACTGCCATGTTCTTGTATCTGTGGGCCTTCTTTGGCCTGATGGTCTGTGGCATCTCGCTCAAGATCAAGAATGGCAGCTTCTTGACGACCTGGTGTCTGTTCTTTATCTTTCTGAATCTCTTCCTGGAAGCCTGCTATACGCTGACCGGCATCGTTTCCCTGATGCAGGCCAGTGGTGTTGCCTGCATCTGTGCCTCCATGAGCGGTTACTACAGCGGTATTGTGGACATCTTTGCTGAACAAGGTGTTGTTATGTGGACAGGCAAATACAAGCACGCTCGATATACCTAGTATTATCTGTGATACGTCTTACAAAATACCCACACACACACCCCCACACATTGTCATACATTCATCCCCCCTTTTGTAGAAAACCTCGACCCCCCTAAACTGCTGTACAAACAACACAACCATCATTTATTCATATTGAAATAAAAATCAGAGCAAAACCCCCACTAGTCGTGTTGTCAAGATGATGTCGACGTATCATCTCTGTCTAGATTGTCCTCGTCGGATGAATCCTCCTGCTTAAATATAGACGAGTTGATCAGAGACCCCTCAATCCATGACGCTATATGATTATCATTGTGATCGAAGCTCTCTGAAGATTCTTCGCTGATATTGCTGTTTGTGGGATACAGTCCAATTGTATCATCTTCTACTTGCTCTGCAGCGACATGTGGCTCCTTCTCTTCGGTTGTTACTTCCAACGAAGGCGGTTCAATGGTGATGTTGAGATCAGAGAGTCGTCTAGCATCAGCACCCGGCGGTAATCGGTTTGAAAGTCGACTCTGCTCAAACTAAAAAAAAGTTTACCCCTCTGATGATGAGTAATAGCTATTACCTAGCCCCCCCACCACACAGCAAGAGAAAGGGTATATCTTTGCTGTGGCATTCAAACTCACCTGAAGCACTTGGTTTTCCAGCCTGTCCTTCATGTCATGGAATCCATAGAGGCATTCATGGATGAAATCAGCGAGATCTAATAACGCTGCCATATGAGTAACATTTTAATAGTTTCCGAGTCTTGTACTTACTCGACGGATCTGTGTCTTGGCTTTCATCATGCAGCGTGTGTGGATGTGTACTGGTATCGTCATCTTCATCATCTAATCCGTCGGCTATACCCTCCCAGCCGTCGCCTAGATCTATTCTTGCGCCATCCTCTTCATTGGCTGCTGCTGCTGCTGTTGTTGTTGCTGTCGCTGTGGACGGCTTCTTTTTCAATTGAGCGTCAATGCCGTTTTCTATGCCCATGATTCTATCCAAAGCTTCCTCGATATCGTCGTCAATCACATCAATGAAGCCAGTAACAGGTCCAGGCGAGATGCGCACATCGTAATACACATAGATTTGGTCCTCAAAATCGACGTAGAACAAGCACGGCACGTTGACGTGGTTCTCCACGCTGTAGAGGCCCGCTGTAAAGGCGCACACTCTTCCCTCAAACGCAAACTTCACCAGTTGATACTTGATGGTATCCTGGCTTGTATCACTGTCTAGTTTTTTGCTCCAGTCAATGAGATAGGTCACACCGTTCCACGCACAGGCCACAAACAAATCGCAGCCTGGTTCCTCGTCTTCCATCTCGCTGCCTTCGCTCCAGGGCACGCTCTCATAGTCGCTATCATCTTCATCGTCTGTGGTGGACAGAGCGTCTGATACACTGCTGCTCTCACTGCTGCTTCCAATGTCACTGCTGCTGCTACTGGCAACAATGCTGGTCTTGTTGATCACATCCTCGTCTTCATCTCCGTTTTCATCCTCTTCCTCATTCGAGCTCTCCGCGCCATGCTGATGTCTGAGCGGCTGTTTCTTGCTGCTGTTGTTCACGAGGCCATTCAGCGATAACTTGGACGACGATCGAGACCCTTCGTGTAGCGACCCGTTTCTGGGCGTGGCCGTGGATGCAAATCGCAGGTGCGACGTGCTACTACTTACGGGGGTATGTGCACCACCATGGTTGTAGCGGTGCTGTGAGTGCGTCTGATGTGGTGCAAAAGAGTCAGTTGTTGTTGTTGCTGTACTGTTGTTGGACGGTCGAGACGACGCTGCCGACACATCCAATGTAGCCAAACTAAACAGCTTGTGTGTGACAAACAGGTCTCGTTGTGATGTGGTCTTGGTCTTGAGGTCGTAAATCGAGAACTTGCCTGGTCATTGCAAAAAAAAATGAGACATGGGCTACAGTCTAGAATCACCTTGTATTTACCATCCATGCTCAACATGCCCACTTCACTGCTTGAAAACGAATCCTGCAACACATGTCGCTTTCCAATCACAATCTCTGTTGCCACAGCACCACTCTCAATCTCGTCGTCAATCACATCATCGTTATTGTTGCCTCCTCCGTCCAGCACGGGCCAATTCTTGACCACATAGTTGGATCGTTGAAAATGCGTGCTGCTGCTGCTGCCTGAATCATCGTTCGGCGCTGATTGGCTCAACGATGGATCTTGGATGATTTCGAAATTGTACGGTAAGCTGCCGTCTGTCTGGCTGTTGAGCAGTGCCTTGATCTTTTCTTCGTCTTCTTTGGTAGCAGTAGATGTGTTGGTGCCCACAGTGGAGTTGGATGCGGACCGCTTGGCTGAGGAGCTGTGTTTGGCATTGTAGGCTGTATTGTTGCTATGCTGCGGTGTGAAATCTCGGTTGAATCGGTTGCCATCCTGATCAATGATGGTGAATGTGTTGCCTGGTTGCGCTACAAGCAGCAGAGGCTCGTTGGGACGTTCAGGGTGTGTCGTGGTGCACAGTGAGCTGATCTGGCCATCAAACACCCACATGTTTTTATCCAGCAGATTGATCCTTTTACTGTTGCTCTCGTCCTTGGTGGCTGTAGCGGCTGCTCCTGTCGTGGCAGCAGTAGTCGTCGTCGCTCCCGTGGCGGAGGTAGTATTGCTGGTCGATCTCTTTTGCGCTGGCTGTGGCTGTGGTGGTGTGGATGGTTTGTGTGCATGTGACCCTAATCCACTCAAGCTCGCTGTAGAAGCAGAAGGCGACAACGAGGCCAACGAAGGAGTTTGTATGCCCTTGTACACATGGTCGTAAGGGACAGCAAAGTCTGAAGGTACCAGTTGAAATGCGTGCAGAATACGATCGGTTCTTGCCAGTATGAGCTCGTTCAAATCGTCGTGATCAATGTCTGCAATCAAAATCTTGTTGACATTGACAGGCACCTTTAAGGTTAAATTTGGCTTTCCCAAGTCGTGGATGTGTGGTTTTTGCTGCTGTTGCTGCTGCTGTTGTTGTGGTGGCGGTACATCAGACGCACTGGCCATGGTATTGCTACTCATCACCCGTCGAAATGCTTGTATGCTGGCTGTGTCAGACGTGCGCCGTCCTCCTCGAAGGTAGTCATCGACAGAAATGTGCTGCTGATCCGCATTGTTGCCGGATGATTTGGATTTGGGTGGTATATCGAATATGTGGGCATGTCCCTCCGCATTGATAATGACAACTGAATTCTGCAACAACAGGGTCAGTTGTCCTTTGCATATAATTTTGCTACATCCTTACTTTTCCATGATTCCTCACATCGCCAATGGCTATACATGTAATCTAAAGGGCCTTTTGAGTGTATGCATGGACGTTTGGCTGTGTGTTGCTTACTGTGCCTAGGCCACGACAGACGTACGATGGAAACCCGTCTTCACATTGGCCCTTAAAGATGGCTAAATCACCGTTCAAGTTGCCAATGACAAACTCGTTTTCCTTGATGGGTTTTGTATGCGTCAATATATTACAATGCCAATCTGTGTGTGCTGCGTGTGGTAGTTTACATTATCGTTGTCAACGTCGCCAATAACCAAGGCATGTGGGTTCATGTTGCCAGAAAACGACCACTTTAGCCTCTTTACAAGTGAGATGGTTCTCATTCTTTTATAATCGAGTGAAAGAAACAAGTTGTTTTATTATTATTACATTTCAAAATATAAATAGATGTGTTGCGTTGTGACGATTCAAGCAAAGAGCTTATTACCAACGCAAGAAATGAGTGGGGCACTGTATTTACAGATTTGCATTAATAATGCCATCTCGCTGTATGCAGTGCTCATGTCTGTGCTTACCTCGTATCCACCAGGGTTCTTGTCCAAGTATTTCTACAGCCATCATGTCAGTATCGCCTATCGCTTTGCTTCGTATCAAGAGCCAATCTTACCTGATGATAGGTTTCGGCGTCGTAAAAGATGCCAGCAGGAATAATCTCGGTAACAATCTTTTTGCCTTTGTAATGCTTCTCTTGAACTTCTGCGGTTACCTTTTCAGCAATCGATTTCTGCTCAGGAGAGTGGTAAAAGATGGCAGATCTGTACTGGGTTCCTCTATCAGGACCCTGTGCATTGACTGTAGTGGGGTCTGATTGCAGTTTGTTAAGCCCTGTGCCCGCTGTATACATTCATTTTGCTCTTCTTACCGTGCATTCTGTAAAAGAACTCGACAAGCGTCTCATAAGACACCTTCTTGGGGTCAAAGTCAATCTCCAAAGCCTCAGCATGGTTCGTAGATCCCGAGCATACCTGCGCACAGCATGGTCAATTCAATCATAGCCCAGCCTAGATTCCGTACTATCAAAACTTACTGCTCGATAGCTAGGGTCCTTTGTATCCCCTCCAATGTAGCCTACTTTGGTCTTGATATCGTATTGCTTAAAGTGCTTAACATACAAATGTTCAACACCCCTAATCCATGACATGCATATGTCATTTTAGCAGCAGCAATAGTAGAGCAAGCCATCTAATCACTTACCAGAAGCATCCAGCAGCAAAAGTAGCTTTTTCAGTAGTCATGTTTATACCAGCAGAGTTGTGTAAATGGCGAGTGAAAAGAGAAAGGCGAGATGAAAAGGCCATGATTACGAGAAAAAGAAGAGCAGCAAGCGCATTTTGGACCGGCGAAATTTACCTCTCTCTTTTTGACGCATAAATCGATGCCATTATGATATCTTTTTTGCAGGTGCTTATTGGCTCATCAGTTGGCTATACAGGCGTTAGTCAGCAAGCAGTGGAGATCGACGATTGCGCTTTTGGCATGATTCAAAAGCTGAGCTGCGCATTATCATCAAGAGATGCCATATTGGGCATTCCATTTACTGATAAATTGCGCAGACAAATGAACAGGTATTCAAAGAAGCTAACTTGCTCTGCTGTTTGAAAGTGAACTACCCAATTTTTACAGTAGCATATTGTGTTTATTCACTGAAATATTCATAACTTAAGAACTCTTTTGCTTTTGGTATCTATAATATGCGGACTTGACACTTGTCCATCTTGAATAACTAATAAATAGTCCTTTTGCTTGACCGAGGGTAAAGGTACTTTCCCAATTAAAGGATCCGTGGTCTTGGTGGTACTTCTCGATAAACTTCCAAT
Source organism: Mucor lusitanicus (assembly GCA_010203745.1). NCBI lineage: Eukaryota > Fungi > Mucoromycota > Mucoromycetes > Mucorales > Mucoraceae > Mucor > Mucor lusitanicus. The sequence goes on along the minus strand of JAAECE010000003.1, from coordinate 217,202 downwards.
CTTCGTTGGTGGTATCATCGGAAGGAGAGCGAACAGATCCACTTTGCTTCTTTCGAGGTTCATTGATCTTGCTGATAAATTAATGACCAGACCATCCAGGATTCAGTTTCGAAAATTGATGCTAGAGTGTTAAAATTAGCACATACCGATGCCAAATCTTGCGAGGAGAGCTTTCATTTGGAACATCTTCGAGCAGAAACGATTTTGCCTTGGTGCATTGATCGTGAATGTCTTGCAAGTCCTTGGCTGTGATAGTCGATTCATGTTGTTGCAATCCTTCTCCGAAAATTTCCTGGATTGTTTTGTCGTCATTGCGGTCAATATATCTGATGGATGGCTTCTGCTGGATGAGAAAATGTCCTAGAGCGACGAGGGGATTGAGTGGAGAGGACTGCAAATGAGAAGAGATTGACGCAGCATTGATCAAGTAGCAGGACTTTGCCCAGTCATGCCAAGGTAGTTCCAACAGAAATGATTGTTTTTTGGAAGCAACAGTAAGACTCGTCAATTCTGCAGTGGTGTTGTGAATGATGATCACAGGTACAACAGGTGGCGATGAGTGTCGCTTGGTCACTGATAGACCATAATCGATTAATCGACGATAGAAGGTCATGTTGCCAGTGTATTGAACTTCTACCACAATGGGTGGCAGAGAATTCGAGTTAAGTGAATCTTTCGATGTATTATATATATATATATAAAACATGCGAAATAATACGCTCCACCTAATTTTTTTCTGAGGAACCACCAAGTCCTGGGCACAACGATAATAAGCTACCAGCTGAGGGACCACCTAATGTGAGCTACACAGACGTTAAGACGACTTGTCATACAAGATACTCAGAAAAGCATCGAATTGAGCTGTTATAATATACCTATTGTGCTTATTTATTTGAGAAGGATAGAGAAAAAAGGCGTCTGTAATATAAATCAGTGATTTCATCTGATAAATAATGGTCTCTAAGCAGGTAGCTTATTCTATAAGCGGTCCGCACTTGAAAATCCGGGCTTGGTGATCCCTGATTAGCGAATGTTGCAGCAGAGGCATCAAATCAGAAACGAACAGAGCACTCCGTATGCATAATAGCTTTCCCCTACACTCAACTCATTGGAACTGAATGGAGATCTCAGTTTTCCTTTCTTCCCCCATCTCAGCAACATAATAGATCTTGATTAATTACAATCGAAATTTTGCACTTTTTGTAAAATGATTTAGAGGGAGTTAATACCTTGAAACTTTGGGAGCAGCTGTTCAATTTCATTAGCCAAATAACAATTTGGTGCACAATGGCACCGTTGGATGGCTCAAGGCAACTCTTTTCAACGGTAGTCATTGATCCCAGTACAGATTAAATCAATACAGAAGCTAAATTTGAATTGAATGATATTACTCTTGATAATTATGACGCAAGTTATATCACGACAAGCCATATTTTCATGTATCTTTTACAGTTTCTAAAGGAGAACAGATATCAGAGCTGTACCTATATATTCTTAGTAGTCTTTAATGTGTAGCGCAAACCAATAGCTATCCATCGAGGCTTTACTTGAGTCTGTAGCATCAGTTGCCTGGATCTATAGGCCACCAAGGGTATGTACTCCTAGCCAAATCGTCCAAATTCAACCCTTAATATCTCGTCTTGTAAGCCCTTCTAGATGCTCGGAATAGTGCCAAATGATTGCTATCGATCACCATTCACATCCTAGACCTTCACTTTTAATTTTTTTGGATCGATCCAAATCGTCGAAAATTCACGTTTTTTCATGAGGTACCCCTCATGCTTTTTGTTGAAAATCAAACAATCGCAATTTTGCAGGCAAAAACGACACTTTTTACTATGATACATATTAAATCAAAATGACCGCACAGATGTAGGGTAACCTGTGCAACTGCTATTTTGAACGTTGTATATGCTAAATCTCGACTTTTCCTGGAAAAACTGCTTTTTATATTTTCTCAAAATTCTTTATCTTTTCATTCTAAAAGTAATTTAAAATTGACACCATTGAATGTGCCTTCAAATTCTCCCCTTAAGTTTATTAGACAGTGTTATATGCTGAGCACAATTTATATAGCTAATTTCAACAAAAATGTTTTCAATGGTCAAATTATATCGATATTGATTCAAAAAAATCATTGCAAAAAAATCATTTGGGTACAGTCACCACTGTGCAAAATGTTCATTGGACACGTCATTCAAATTTTGCGTGCTCTGTGCTGCGGCAGCCTATTGACTGCAGTCACCCTTAGTAGCGCGTTTTTCTTTTTTATTTTTTTTTTCTCGCACTGTTTTTGCACTGCACTTTTTCTTTTAAACCATATACTTTTTATTACTATTGATTGAATACAACACCACTTTCGCCAAAAGAAGCATGTCTTTTCAACCACTAGTACCCAAGACGACATTTTTCAAGTTTGTTACAGTAGGTATCAGCCTATAGGAGCCACCTTTCGTGGTATAAAATACAGTAATACTAATTACACAGTTTATTTTAGGCCAGTTTGCTACAATATATTGTTGTTTGCGTTTGGTTTGTATTTGGTTTGTATATTCCCCTTCTTTGGTTGCCATGGATTACATTCATTCAACCTTTTACTGCTTTCTTTCTCGTAATACTGTGCATTCTTCTCTAGTTTCCTCTATTGCGATTTATTCTTTCATCCTTTTTTTCTGCTGCACGCAACTATTTTTCTGTTGCTGTACCATAGTGCTATGGTGTATCTTTTGATGCATCGTATCGCTGGCAGTGCTGCTCTATTATGGAGTAGCCTTGCATGCTCTTTGTTCTTCAAGTATTACTTCTTCTGTTGTAATACTGGTGGTATTAGTGTTCGTGCTTCGTATGAGGCAAGCACGATACTTTTTTCTACTACTTTTGTTTTCTTGTACTCGTCATTTTGATGATACACATTGCATGTTACCTTTTTGTATGTAACTGTGTCGCGATGTTTCCGTTCTTCATCACATTCTAGTGATGCTCTCTTCTTACTTTCCCTTCCTCTTTATGGTTCTTTGAGCCATGACCCTCCTTTTCTGTTGTGTGGATAAGCCTATCGTTGAAGCACAGCTAGATTTGATTCAGAGGCTGAGGGTAGATAGGCTGCCCTCACTTGATTTGTATCACTTACTTGGTGCTAATTGAGAGTCTCAAGCGTTTGCACTATAAGCTGGCGTGTGTAGTAAGGCATATTCTGGCATTTTAGGGGATTTTGATGATAAAATTGCTAAATTACAGTATTTGGCAATGTTTAAAAGTCCGCCTAACCAAAAAACATAGGGAAACCCTCGCAAAAATTTTCTAGATTCAGCGGCGTTTAAACTAGCTTTTTAAGTCATTTTATTGGCTTAAATTTGGAGACAGCTCAGAGAAATAGAACATTGATATTGAAACTAAAACTGTAATTAAACATACGAAAAGCAAGATTAAACATTCAAAATAATGGTTCAAATGGCTTTAGGTGACTACACACAACACCACCATAAGCATCAGACATGATCAAATACATTTACTCTCCTAGAAAAAACAGTTTTGAAATAAATATATGCCTGTTTTTTATAGCATCCAAAAGCAGCACAACAAATTTGCATTATATTAGTATCATGTCAATCATCAGACTCTTCGAATATCAATCATGTGGCTTATGAGATAAGCATGTACCGGTACCTTGCTAGTGCAAATGAGTCTGAATATGCTCTCGGATAGGTGCCTCGTCGTTGAATCTTGTCATTGGGGTGTTACAGAAACAGTATGCACAGCCATAGCAGCGATTGTTTCTGTCAAACATTGGATGAATTGTGTGTAATCTTTGACGAATGCAGTAGCCTGTATTGGGTCTATAAATTTCCGGGTAATTGTGGATATACTGGTAATGTCTATGCAATGATTTGCCATCGACATTGGTATGGTAACGACATAAATGACAGCGTAATATCATGCTTTTGCTGATACTTTGAGTTAAAAGAGAAAGCCATTGATGTACCTGTTGCTTTTCCATTTTACAGATAGTCTATGGCAAGTGTTGTAAATAAAAGAATAAGAAAGAAGAACGAGGAGTGAAAAGCCTGCTCAGATGTGAGTGACATTTTTGATATAATAAAGCCAACTTCCTGTGCTTATCTGCGTCAACCTGAGCAAGAACTCAGGTTTTAGTGATTGATATAATATTTGGTTGTACATAATACATGAAGTACGCATTAAATAAACTTTATATTGTAATCAGCTGAAACCATTGTATACATGGAGCATCTAACACTCACTGATATCTACAAATTGCTCTTGTTCCAAAATCAGAAGAGCAATAGTATATTTGTCAAGGTTGTAACTGTTGGTATGTCTGTCGATGTTGTTGTTTGGATACACGACGCACAAAGGAAGCATGCAGATTGTTATCAAAATAGGTCTTTATAACGGAGCTATGCTAATGCTCTCTTAATTAATTAAACAACATTTGCTAAAGAGAAAATGTCATATTTTAAAGCAATGAAACAATGAAATTTCACAGGAGTGGCATGCACAAAAAGTCTTTTTTTTTTCTTTCTTTGAAGATGAGCAAACAATTTCTACTTCTTTCTATTCTGATTTACCCAGTTGGAAATGGATCATGAAGTATACTTACTACATGCAGTTTACAAATGTCCATACCGCGACAGTAAACCTAATGATTTTTTTTGCCGACCACACTGATAAATCATACAGCAACCCTCCATAGAGTACAGCTGAGACCTCCTAGGGTAGAAAAAACTAGAAACGTTGGGACACACAAACTGTGGTTAAACGCTTGGGGTGAATCAAGACTTTGCTGCCCATGCTGTACAGAACATTACGAGAATGGTGATTTCGTTGCATTAGACGCTCACTTTGAAAATGCGAATCATTTGATACCAGCACATGCTGTTCGCCCTCCGGTTATTGGCCAAGCTCTTGCTGCTGTGGAGCCTCCGGCTGATGTGGCATTTAGTGCTGTTGAAGCTCCCGCTGAGGAAACACCTGCCGTCGTTGAAGCTCCCGTTCCGAATGTTGTTGCCAATGCTAGAGAAGAGGTCGTGCCCGCTCTTTGTCTTCCACTTACATACCTTGTCCCTATTACACGAGAACAAGAGAATAGCATTTGGGATTTTAGTGGTATTGGCAATGCAGAAACAAGGCAAAGGCTTCACATTCTTGCTCGGTGCAGAATTCCTTCCTATGCCAGAAAAAGACCAGATTGGGAGCTTCGATTGGAAAATGAACGACTGGAAAACCACCAAAGACGCCAGGATGAATATTACTAACGGTCCCCCCCCGATGATGAACGTTTAGATGATGATATTGATTTATTTTAAATGCAATAATAAAGTTACGTCTTTCAGTGAAAGTGTGTTTCCTCAAGCTATTACCATTTACTTGTTACTTTTGAATGATGGATAAAAGCTCAATGGAGGACATGCAGAAGACAATGTACGGAAGTTTAGGCTCTGTTAATTTTCTGGTGATCACTTACACGCCAATAACACTCATTTATATACTGTACTAGTATGGTTTGTTATATATCTTAATTAAATTGCGTGATTTTTGTGTAGTTAAATACATGTAAGAATAAATTGGGTAGACTAGTAGTAGAGTGACATAATATAAATTGCCTATCTACTCAACATGACCATCAGTGACATTTGGGGATAATATATTTAACTCTAAAAAAACAGCCTGTATGCGGATTGATGGCACAAACGACCGGCAGGTATTGTTTGCAGAGTATAATGTTAAGCGACACCATTAATTAATTAATTAAAAAAATTATTCATTCTTCATTCATTCATAGAACATAGTAAGGATTTATTAAAAGAGAGTGTTGAATCATATGGAAACTGCAGAATGATGAATGTGTTGGGTTATAAAAAGGTAGGCTGATGAATTTGGTAAATCACAGTATTGGTCACAAGTGGGTGAGGCATAGAAAAAAATAAGGAATGTGTTGTTGAGTTATGAATGGGTTTGCCATAGCTAAAGAAAAGAATGTGCTGGGTCATAGGGAAATTTCGGATGGACAGGTAGCATACATATATTCTTCTACTGCTGCTGCCGCATGAATCTGGCAGGTGGCAACTCTGTACGTCTGATGGTAGAGGTTATGTTCCGGAAATTCAGGAGAGTGGGAATATCACAATTGTAGATGAGCTGAGCTTCCTTCTGAGGCCAACGCCAGGAATGGGCTCGAAATACCTGGCATTTGGTGCTGCCAAGTTGCCAAAAATCAGACTGGGATACCCTTGGGCAGCTAGTCCGCCACCAACCGTTGCATCACCTTCGTCGCCTGGGTCGCCACCAATACGGACAGTGGGATTCTCTATTTGTGCTGGCGGAAAACGACCAACAGCCCCGTGAAGGATGCGACGAGTACGGCCACGCAACCGAGAATGGTGCTCACCAAGAACACCGACAAGTCTGTTGGAAGCACGCAGATTTGCGAGAAACCTCAGGGCTTCTTCGGCGTACTCTTCAGCCACTCCAAGGCGCTCTTCAGCCGCCTCTGCGTTAGCCAAAACATTTTCTACTTCTTCATCATGGTTTGCAACAAAAGCCTCCCTAGCCGCATTCCCAGCTCTCTCCAGATCTACATCAGCAAGGAGAATGAAAGTGAATCCGCTCCATCTCGTCAAAATTGTTGTGTTAAATGCTACTACTATTGCGTTTCATCTAAACAGCGAAATATAAACAGCCCATCTTCTTGTCAACTGACGAAAAAAGTGCGGTATGATATGCCTCTTGGATCGCAATGCGCCAACAACATCATCACTTATCAAAAGCCAACTATAATGATAGATACCACAAGCAGAATAGTGTCAAATGATGCATTTATTTGAAAGTTTTAATGTGTTATCCTCTTCCTCGCTCTCGTCATAATTGTCGCTCCATTTATTCTCATCATATTGTGATGCATAAAACAGTCTGGGAACATGTACTACATCTGATACCTGAAGTTAATATAAGTCAGCGGCTGGATACTTTATGACAAAACCAATACTTTTTTAACAGATGTTGAGCTCAAACATGGCGAGGATTGCATTCTCTACAATGGTTATCACATCCAAAGTAGCATTTAGTTTGTTTAGCATAATCCGAATTATTGTACTAGAGGAGGACCTTTTCATAGTGCTTTCTAGAACTCAAACCGATGAATGCTTCTCTTTAGTCGACTCTATATTTATAAAACTTATATGTTCCTGGTCAGCTTGAATTGAGTACTTGTGATTTTCAGTGTTTTTAGACTAGTTTGAGACAAGGTTGGTTTCAAAGAGACATAAGGAGGAGCTTAGGGATGGCTCTGACTTATTATAGAGACCAAACGGTTCATGATTTCCATGCCCAAAAAAAAGAAGGATAAATACGACTTAATTGGTGGCGATATATCTTCATCCTCTTCTTCTTTTAGCCGTAGGTATAGTGTGTTTAAAGTTATGTTCGTATACTGTATTTCAAGACATCTCGAGTGGTATCTGACTTGTATTCAACTCTAGTGCCGTACACATGCAACATTTGTTTCCTTGATATAGCAAAGTTACAAATACAGGTATGCAATCTTTATTCTTCTTATTGCTATTATCTATTAGTCTAACACACCACTGTCTGTCCCAGTTTTAGGACGCTGGTCTGTTCTGCTGTATTGAATGGCAATGAAAGCGATGCTTTCTTTTTTAAGGTATAGTACTGTTGTTTGAAAAACTGCGTCACAAAACTTCGATTTACGTTTAGTGCTCGTATAATAGAGATATCTGTATGAGCTAACTACCGTTGGAGCCACAAACAATGGTTTTATTATCATCCATAATATAGACTTTCTAGCTTGAAGCTGATTGGAGAAATCGGCATAAATAAGAATTTCCAGTAATTATAAAAACGTCTAATTTTAATCAATCTCTGATTTCGTCGAAAAAGATTTGGGAATACCATTATCTTTTTTATGTGTCTGATAATGTGGTCATTGTTTATCTTATTGCACATAAAAAACTGAGTCAGGTGCACTGAATGCCTTGTACCCTTCATTCGAAAAGCATTACCTCAAAAGAACGCTGCGCCTTGTAGAGCGCTGTAAATCACTTGGATCTTCTTCAAACTCAAACAAAAGCTTTTCGACAAATTCATCTATAATTTCATTCTGAAAACACATCAAGTCCCCCTGTAAAATATGCAGAAACGATAAGCGGTTTGCTGAAAATGCTAAATTTTAGGAATGATCCTTTAATTGGAGGCCATTTTTGCGAGACAAAGTATAACGAAACTGCGTGAAGTTTGGCTTCAGAACCTCTGTAACCTGACTGTAGCATTTTCCGGACCTTTATTTGTTTGATTACTACGTTAGTAATGCAAAAATCACGAAATGCACAATTTCCCTGCCAATTTCCCAAAATAATTACTTCTAGTTGATCAGAGCTTCAGGTAATTAGAGATGAAACCTCAAAATCCTATTATACATCCTTTTTGGGCTCTTATCCAATTTCATTGTTTCAAATCTCACTTTTCTCAAGGTGGTATTACTTAAATATGAATTAGTCTTAGCTCTCACAGCTAATTTTTAGTAGCTTAAAAATAGCTAAAAAACGTGTTTATTGCTCGCTGACAAATCAAATTAGACCGGTTTCATTTGAGACTTTTGCAGTCATGTAGTAACAAATTTTGTGGGTTCATTAACACTAAAAGTGTACCAATCCTTCCAGTATATCGCCAGTTATGCTTAATTTTAGTTTTATGACGCAGTTTTTCAAACAACAGTATGTCCATGGTTTAATGCCTTTCAAAGACACTCATATGCATAGCAATTTCGTAGGCTTATATTAGTGGTGGCTATCCCTGTGGTATTATCACCGGTTATTAACGGTTAAACCTCTTAATTTCTGTCGCCTGGTACTGTCAATGCGAATGTAGGTCCTTCTATCTCCCATCTGTTACAATTCTTCCTTGGTACTATATTTCACCTGATTCCATAATTCAAAAAAAGCCAGTTTTTCTGAGCACTGATCTAGACAAGACCCATGAGGAGGGCGGTTAATTACAAGTGTTTAGTGCTAACAGAGTGACAGATGGGGTGCTGAAAAAAAACTGTACTAAAAGCTGTATACCATATTATCCTTGTTGTGGTTAACACTAAATCCTGCTTGTATGCAGAATCAGGTCATCATGCGAGATCCATTTGCAAACAATTGCCGTTAGAGTATTAGAATTTGTACGTGCCTATGCTAAATTTTGCGAGGAACACAATGGGTTAGTTCGATTTCAGATTAGATGAATTGCTGTTGATGTACAGATAATTACCTAAAATTTGCTAACTTTAGCCACTCATCTTGTCGAGATCCATTATAAAAGCGGTTAATTACGAATGTCTAATGATAACAGAGGAATAAAGAGAATGTTGCGCAACACTGCATTTAAAACTGCCGCTTGGTTATTATACCATGCTTTTTGCCCAAGGAAATACTACTGTAAATACTAGAATACCACCGTTTGGCTACTTCGCAACAAGACACGTCAAAGCCAAGCCGTATTAGATGCAGTGCTGTGCAACATCCCCTCTACCATATTGTTACTAGTAGAGAGTCGTAATTAACGGTTTTGGTTATGGATCTTGTCAGGATGAGTGCAAAAATTTGGCAAATCTTGAATAATCATCCGTACATCAAACAGCAACTTATCCAATACAAAATAATACAACTATCCCATCGTCTTTCTCACATAATTTGGCATAGGTATGTGCTAATTTTAATACTCTGCTGACAGCAACTTTTTGCAAATGGATCTCGCATGTTGACCTGATCCTGTATCATCATACCGACGAAAATGCCTCCATACAAGCAGGATTTAGTGTCAAGCACACATTTACACTATACAATCTTGAAGTCAGTGTTGCGCAACACCTTCTTTATCGATCTGTTACTAGTAGACAGTCATAACGGACAGCTTTCCTTGTGGATTTTGTCCATATTGTTATCATCAGTGCCAAAAATTGGCTTATTATTTAAAAAAAATTATCTATCTATCAACACCAACTCATCTAACCCCAAATCCAACTACACCATCATCGTCTTTCTCCTCACAACGTTGGGCATTTCTAATATGTGCTCATCTCATTACATCGATTGCTCAAAATCGATTGTTATATTATTATTGATGAGGCATGATGATAAGACGGGTGTTCAGTATTACCTAGAGTTTTTAGAAGAAAACACATACTAATTTTACGTCAGTTTCTAATTGATGCTATTCAGCGTAGAGTTCCAAAAAAAATTCAAATGCTTAAAGTCTCGATAAGATCTCTGTCAGCTGTTTTTGTCGATCAACAGGACACAAAAGGTATTTCTTCCAGCCAAATTGTCCAAATTCAGCCCTTAATAACTCATCCTCCAGACCCTCCCAGATGCTCGCAATAACGCCAAATGATTGCTTTCAATTACCATTTTCATCATAAACCTTTATCTTGAATTTTTTTGGATCGATCCAAATCGTCGAAAATTCACGTTTTTTCATGAGGTACCCCTCATGCTTTTTGTTGAAAATCAAACGATCGCAATTTTGCAGGCAAAAACGACACTTTTTACTATGATACATATTAAATCAAAATGACCGCACAGATGTAGGGTAACCTGTGCAACTGCTATTTTGAACGTTGTATATGCTAAATCTCGACTTTTCCTGGAAAAACTGCTTTTTATATTTTCTCAAAATTCTTTATCTTTTCATTCTAAAAGTAATTTAAAATTGACACCATTGAATGTGCCTTCAAATTCTCCCCTTAAGTTTATTAGACAGTGTTATATGCTGAGCACAATTTATATAGCTAATTTCAACAAAAATGTTTTCAATGGTCAAATTATATCGATATTGATTCAAAAAAATCATTGCAAAAAAATCATTTGGGTACAGTCACCACTGTGCAAAATGTTCATTGGACACGTCATTCAAATTTTGCGTGCTCTGTGCTGCGGCAGCCTATTGACTGCAGTCACCCTTAGTAGCGCGTTTTTCTTTTTTATTTTTTTTTTCTCGCACTGTTTTTGCACTGCACTTTTTCTTTTAAACCATATACTTTTTATTACTATTGATTGAATACAACACCACTTTCGCCAAACGAAGCATGTCTTTTCAACCACTAGTACCCAAGACGACATTTTTCAAGTTTGTTACAGTAGGTATCAGCCTATAGGAGCCACCTTTCGCGTTACAATATACAGTAATACTAATTACACAGTTTATTTTAGGCCAGTTTGCTACAATATATTGTTGTTTGTGTTTGGTTTGTATTTGGTTTGTATATTCCCCTTCTTTGGTTGCCATGGATTACATTCATTCAACCCTTTTACTACTTTCTTTCTCGTAATACTGTGCATTCTTCTCTAGTTTGCTCTATTGGAATTTATTCTTTCCCCCTCTTCTGCACTCAACTATTTTTTTTTTTGCTGTACCATAGTGCTATGGTGTATCTTTTGATGCATTGTATCGCTGCTGGAAGTGCTGCTCTATAGTAGAGTAGCCTTGCATTCTTTTTGTTCTTCAAGTATTACTTCTTCTGTAATACTGGTGGTGGTGGTATTGGTGTTCTTGTTGCTTCGTACGAGGCAACCACGATACTTTTTTCCACTACTTTTGTTTTCTTGTACTCATCATTTTGATAATACCCATTGCATGTTACCTTTCTGTATGTAACTGTATTGCAATGTTTCTGTTCTTCATCACATTCTAGTGATGCCCTTTTGTTACTTTTCCCACTTTTCACGGTTCTTTGAGCCATAACCCTCTTTTTTCGTTGTGTGGATATGCCTATCGTTGAAGCACAACTAGATTTGATTCAGAGGCTTGGGGGTAGATAGGCTGCCTTCACTTGATTGGTATCACTTACTTGGTGCTAACTGAGAGTCTCAAGCGTTTGCACTATAAGCTGGGGTGTGTAGTAAGGCATATTCTGGCATTTTAGGGGATTTTGATGATAAAATTGCTAAATTACAGTATTTGGCAATGCTTAAAAGTCCGCCTAACCAAAAAACATAGGGAAACCCTCGCAAAAATTTTCTAGGGTCAGCGGCATTTAAACTAGCTTTTTAGGCGATTTTATTGGCTCAAATTTGGAGACAGCTCAGAGAAATAAAGCATTGATATTGAAACTGAACCTGTAATCAAACATACGAAAAGCAAGATTAAACATTCAAAATGATGGTTTGAATGGCTTAAGGTAATTACACACGATACCACCATAAGCATCAGACATGATCAAACGGATTCTCTATCGTAAAAAAAGAGTGTATGACTTAGTTCAAGATCGATATTAAAAGTTGATGGGGTCTTCTGAAAATCAACACAATACATCGCGATGATGAAAGCGAGGTAGATGTGCGGTAATATAGCAGCCCTTTTATTCCAGAAGGTAGTAGTAAATTGTAGGCTCTAGACGAGGAAGATACGTTTGTGTGTTTCTAATGAAATGTCTGTCGATTATCTACCAAACGAGGTGTAGCTTCAGTACAGCAACAACAATAAAGCAAGCTACATATTCAGAGACGAGAGGTTATAAGTAAAGTGCTGCCCAGTACTCCCTCTATCAGTCTAGAGATATTTGACACTCGTGATTAGCAGCTGTCTGTATGGTTTTATTGAATTCAGTGCTCGAAATTAGCTTACATTGTAAATTAATGGGAAATGGAAATCTTAGTAGTATGCTTTAGTGTCGTGTCTTTTGAGATGTCTAAGGATGATATTCACGATACGGTTTATAAATCTTACTATATTCAGATAATAATGATACACTCTGCCCTTGTTAATTCCATTTTCCTGAACTATCTAGACTATGGCAAGATTTATTCATCATTAAAAGATCCATCAACTTCAATGTAAGTTTACGACGTGCTCCTTTAGTCATACAACATCAAATGAAGATACTACTATATAGTACATAGATAACACACTATTCTGTATACACTTCTGCGTTATAAATAACTGTGTGCGCTTTCATTTTTCTTCTACAAAACATTTGTCATGGCAATGAAGTGATCGTCAAATTTTAAAACTGACATTTGCAACCCTGTTGTCAATCATTCACATTTAAACGTTGTGTTTAACAAGATCATGCAAAATGCATAATCATTCAATTGAATCAGAAGACACTGACCAGCTATTCCATCAAGGTCCAGGATGATAAATCATTGACGACGAATATTAAAATATAGGAACCTTCTCCTAGCATTTTTAGGATCGTCCCTTTCATTACAGAATTTTAATGGGTTCAGTTTCCATCCACTAGGACAAAAAAACGCTAAAATACAACCAACTCTTAAGTAGCATGATAGATGACCAAGCAACTATTGCATATTCACACAAATACATACTACAAACAAACACATAGGCACACACATCTTGCTTTTATAAAGATCGACATTACACTACTATACAACAACAATAAGAAGATGCAGAAATATCTCCCTGTGATCTTTACATTGCATGATACATTATCTAAATTATGCATGGCATACATTTAAAGGGGGCGTGCAAGAAGCCCACATTAACTCATAACATCAGAAAAAGTAGATTGAAATCATGATTTACGGAGGATGAGCAACCATGTTTTAATTCATTCGAGTAAAAAAGCTAAATAGAATTGGTGCCTGACTATATTTTCTATAGGTAACAAAAAATACATATTACAGTTATTATTAATATTATGAGGGTAAAAATGGGGGACTAAAGGGAAACGATTATAGTAATGGTATCATTGTTGTGTGTGTATATACAAGACTTTAGAAGGAAAGCTTGAGTTGACTCTGATATGGCTCTATTTTCGTTACACCACTTTCATATGCATTCTCTTCATCTCGATTCAAATGAACCGACGTTGTAGATGTAGTTGATGTTTGCTGCTGTTGTTGTTGATCTTCTTCATCATCCATGCCTGCAGCTTGATCGCGCACCTTTTGTTCGTCTCTCTTTTTTCCACGCGAGACCCATTTCTTGAGGATTTCTACTTCAATATTGCCCAAAATCAACTGCTCAACATGGTAGAGGAGCAACGGCGTGGAGAGAACACCAATGGTGCCTGGATCACCTTTTTGATAAAGCACATTGATCAAAGGGACGCCCATAGCAACGGTTTTTGTGGCACCACAGTACTGTACGTCATGTTATTCCATTGTATCACACACGTTTGCGCACAAAGACACATACCATTACTGCAACAGTGTCTTCCCGAGAATAGCGCAGTCTATCCAGCCATTTCAAAGGACCAAAGATGCGCTTAGAGTAGGGCAATCGAGCAAGGGCAAATGAAAAGACAGAGAACAAAATGTAGAACAAAAAGTTCAAGATGACAACAGCAGCAATGTCTTTACCGGCAACGGCAGAAAAGGAGCCAGCATGAACTGCATCAGAAAAGACTGACCACACCATCAACAACAAACAAAAGCTACTAACATCAGACAGTCTACATTTCACTTTGAATTTTGCAACTGGTTCAGTAAATAATATCTGAATCGCCTGCCCAATCACCAGCGGCAATAAGACTGTAAGGCCTAATTGCTTCAAGACCATTACAAAGTCGACTGAACCTCCTGCTGTGTTTGCGCTTTCGTCTTCTGGTGAAGCTGCCAAAAGCGGGCCCTGGAAGTAAGAAACCAGCGCGGGTGATACAAAGATGCCTGAATAAAATCGAATAAGAGAATGTAAAAGAAGGTATCCACCACATCATGACGTACCAAGGACATTGCCTAATGCAGCATTCATCAGTGCTTTTTGGATGTATAATTAGAATCTGGTATTGAAGATGTCCATCTCAACCTACCAGATGCTTCGTTTCCGTTTGCATTTTTCGTCATGACAACGTTGGACGAGACGGTGGTGGGTGTGCTGGCCGCGATGACCACGCCGATCAAAAGCAGAGAGTTTACAGGCATGTGCAGCTTGAAAAACAAGAGGATGAGGCCAAACACAAAGAACGGGATCATGATGAGATTGATCAGTTGTATCAGGAAATGCAATCGAACTCGAAGCAAAGTCTGGGCCAGTATCCTTGTACGTAACGACAGACCTGATATTAAAAAGATAACAACAACGGCGCCTAAATCAACTTGGTTTGTATGACACACAAAACAAGGCATCAGCATACAACTTACCCCACTTTATACTCCATTCAGCTCGAATGTAACCGCCTTTTCTGCCTACATTTGGAAACTGCCATGCCAGCAGAATGGCAATTACTAAACCAAGCAAAAACCAATACTTTAGAAAGGCAGATTTAGCTATCGATTTAACTCGATTTAAGGTTTTTTTCAGTTTGCTCTCCTCTTGATCTGCCGGTGCATCAATGCTGCTTCTGGTGGTGGTGGTTTCGATCGGAGGAAGTGCAAGCGATGTTTCTGATTTTAAAGAAAATGAGCCTGATTTCGTCTTGCCCAGATGAGACAGTTGCAGTTCAAAGGGTCTTGTCAAGGTGGAGAAAGTGACATCACTTGTAAAGGATGGTGCAATGATGGAAGGCGGCCTTTTGGGTGGGGCTGACATTTGGTATTATAGGAAAGAAAGAGAGAGAAGGAACAAGAGAAATCGAGATGAAATCTGCCCTGGTTTTTATACTAGTTTCAACAGAAAAAAAAAAGCAAGGGGATGTTGTATTGTGCGCTTTGCATTGTATATATGAATGATAGGGGACATGTAATTTTGCATAAACAAATCTTGTTTATCTTGAGCTCCCCCCCAAAATGATGTGTGTTACCTGAATGGAAGATCCCCACTTGGAGATATAATGATGATGATGATATTTTGTATCTGAGACTTGTGAATTTTCTATAAACAAAATCTCCCGTTGTGGAAAAAAAGAAAACTGGTATAAATAGTTACCAGTGTTTTGCACAGCCTTATCAAGCATTGATTCCCTTCTCTTTCTCTTTCTTTCTTTTTTTTTTATATTCTTTCTGCAATGGTGAATGTCATTGATAAAACTCGCAAAATACAGGAGCTGCCTCGTTTGCATGCGCTCACTTTGGCCGATGATGGTTCTCCAACCCAAGATAAAACCGTAAGTCATGCAACCGCAATGCATTAAACATCTGTCGATGGGAGCTTGGCACACGAATAACAAACACGCGTTTTTTTTCCTGTTAGTATATCCGTATTCCACTCTTCAAAGGCAAAGTCATTCTTCGCATTATTCTAAAGCCAGGCTCATTGGCTGCTGGCGGAAGACCCGTCTTGTACACCAATTATCCCATTGAAGGGTAAGTCGATTGCTGCAGTGAGCATGATGGGGGGAGAGAAGGAGGCTAAAATGCTTTTCTGTAGCGAATTTGAGAGACATACATTTCATCCTGTCAAGTAAGTTCATCCTCATTCGCCGTGACAACATCACAAGGAGACAAGGGCTAACATGTCGACATGTTTTAGGTTCATCAAGGATCCCAATCTTCTTCATGCCTATTGTGACGTTAAGCTTGATCTTCCCGGTGCTTACCAGTACAAGGTGGAATACACTGCTGACGATAACGCCACCAAAGTTACTTCGGAAGTGGGCTACGTCGTTGCCGAGCCTCGTATTGAATTGCCTCGCGCCAGCAAATCCCAGCAAGGCGAACTGCTGCCTCTGGATGGCCTGATGATCCTGTCCATGGTGCCCAAATGGATGGGCCCCATCACGCAATGGAAGAAGCTGATTGACCAAGTGCAATATGCTGGCTACAACATGATTCATTTTGTGCCCTTGCAAAAGCGCGGTGATTCCAACTCGCCTTACAGTATCGCTGATCAACTTGCTTTCGATGACGACGTGTTTGATGAAAAGGACCGCAAAAAATCCAACAAGGAGAAATTGGCCATTGTCAAAAAAGCCATTACCAAGTTGAATACAGAACATGGCATCCTTAGTCTCTCTGATGTTGTTTGGAATCACACGAGTAACAGCACTGAATTCTTGTTGAAACATCCCGAAGCTGGTAAGTGAGGAAAAGGGGGCGGATGAACACATCAAAGGGGGAGGGGGGATAGTTTGAGTGATAGTGTCATGCTTGCTGCTCATAGAAAAAAAAAAAAAAAAAAAACTAACATGACTCTAGGCTACAATCTTCACAACTCGCCTTATCTCGTTCCTGCATACGAGCTGGATACAGCATTGATTGATCTTTCCGGGGATATGGACAAGGTTGGCTTACCACGTGAAGTCAAATCCGCCCATGATGCCGACACCATTGTCAATTACATCAAGGACCACACCTTCAAGGACTTGAAATTGTACGAGTACAAGGTGATTGATGTCGCCAAATACGTCGAGGAAATCCGCAAGGCGCTTAGATCTCGTACTGCTGCTGATGCAGATCCATCTGCTTTCAAAAATGTGGTTCATTTACCCGTCAAGGAACGCACATATCATTTCGGAAAAGACGTCATTCAAGATGGCCATCTGGGCACTCGATTCCACAAGTCTGTGCATGTCGCCAAGGCCATTGGATTCTTGCTGGCCTTCAACAACATCTCCAGCCTGGATCAAGTCTCTGAGGATCGTGTGGATGCGTTGGCCGAGTCTTTCCAAGGCTTGCTGAACGACTACAACCTGCCTCTGTACGAAGAATACGACATGGAATGCAAGGTCGCACTCGACAACATCAAGGGCAGACTCCTCTTTACCCGTTTAGCTGAAAACGGGCCCAAATTGGGCAGTATCACCAAGAGGTAACACACGCAGAAACAGTTTGCTTAGTCTTTGCTTACCAATATCCTTCTGTCTCTATAGCAACCCTGTCATTGAGACCTATTTCACTCGTCTTGAGGATAAAAGCAAGAAGCATCCTGCAGGCAGCATGATGTTGGCAAACAACGGTTGGATTTGGAATGCAGACCCACTGGTTGATTTCGCTGGTCCCGGTTCCACAGCCTACTTGCGTCGTGAGGTCATTATCTGGGGCGATTGTGTCAAACTACGTTACGGAAAGGCGCCTCAAGACAACCCATGGCTCTGGAAGCACATGCGCGAGTACACCGAGCAAGTCGCCAGCATGTTCCATGGCATCCGTATCGATAACTGTCATTCGACGCCCATCCATGTCGCCGAGTACTTTTTGGACGCTGCACGCAAGATTCGACCTGACCTCTACGTATTGGCCGAGCTGTTCACTGGGTCTCCCGAGAAGGACAATGCCTTTGTATCGCGCTTGGGTATCCACGCTTTGATCCGTGAAGCCATGCAAGCATGGGACACGCACGAGCTGTCTCGTTTGGCACATCGTCATGGTGGCAAGCCTGTTGGTAGTATGGATGAGGACATGGTGTGGAAAAAGGTGCCTTATGAAGGCGACGAACATGACCAAGTGCTTCGTATTCCTGTCACCAATGGCAGTATGCCTCGCGCTCTCTTCATGGACTGTACCCATGACAACGAAACACCCTTCCAAAAGCGAACTGCAGAGGTAAAAATGTTGCATGTCA
Organism: Mucor lusitanicus; assembly: GCA_010203745.1. NCBI lineage: Eukaryota > Fungi > Mucoromycota > Mucoromycetes > Mucorales > Mucoraceae > Mucor > Mucor lusitanicus. The sequence goes on along the minus strand of JAAECE010000003.1, from coordinate 198,782 downwards.
TGTCGTCATGGTTACCGTTACTGATCTGGACTTGTTTTCTATAGGATACATTGCCTAATGCTGCTGTTGTTGCATTCTCTGATTGTGCTGTAGGCAGTGTCAAGGGCTATGACGAAATCTACCCTCGTCTCTTGGACATTGTCAATGAGAAACGCCATTATGATCCCAACCCTCAACGTGATACCGGCATCATTGAAGCCAAGCACAAGCTCTTGCATCTGCACCAAAAGATGTGTCTGGAGGGCTATCGCGAAGTCCATGTGCATCAAGAGAACGACTACCTGTTGGTTCACCGTCAGCATCCTGGCTCTCAATCGGGCTATTTGATGATTTCGCGTACTGCATTCCCTGGCCAAGGATCGGGCCATTCGCCTATCCAGCTTCGCAAATCAGAGGCAGAGTTTGAGTTTGCCTACTCTCTCAAGATTGACGGCCACCAAGCCAAGGAGTCCGAGTACTTGGAGGGTCTTCCCTGCCACTTGGAGGCTTTGGATGCACCTCAATTTGACCGCCATGAAGACGACAAGGGCCAGTTCTTGGAAGTGGTGCTCCCCGACAGCTTTACGCCCGGCTCCATTTGCGTGATCAAGACATCCATTGGCGATAAATCAGAGATTCTCAAGACTATCACTACCATGGACGACGATGTTGTCAAGGATTTGGATCTGCTAGCTACCAATGTGGTATTGTATCGTTGCGAGAGCGAGGAGACGGACAGCACAGGTGGCGATGGCGTCTACAATGTGCCCAACTATGGCAAGCTGGTCTACGCGGGTCTGCAAGGCTTCATGTCTGTGCTCAAGCCCATCATTGCCAACAACGATCTGGGCCATCCGCTCTGCGACAACTTGCGTGCTGGTCATTGGGCCCTTGATTACACCATCCATCGCCTCAAGGAGTATCAGTCGGACTACCCTGCTCTGCAAGCCTTGGTTTCTTGGTTTGAGAAGCGTGCCACGTTGATCAGAGAAGTCCCTGACTTCTTGGTCCCCAAATACTTTGCCTTGATTGTCAAGACAGCCTACGATAAGGTCTATGCCCATGCCCTGACACTGATGTCTCCTCTGGTGCAACACGGCGACACTTTTATCAAGCAACTAGCCATGACCAGTGTGCAGATGCTGTGCCAAGTGCCCTCTGCTGGTCTGACGCCAACAAAGTCCACGCCCTCCTTGGCTGCTGGTTTACCTCATTTCACTGTGGGCCATATGCGTGTCTGGGGACGTGATGTCTGCATCTCGCTTCGTGGGTTGCTCATGGTCACTGGCCGTTTTGAAGAAGCCAAGAAGCACATTATCGCTTTTGCTGGATCCCTTCGTCATGGCCTGATTCCTAATCTTTTGGATTCTGTCCGTCGTCCCCGTTACAACTCCCGTGATTCTGCCTGGTTCTTTATGCAGTCGATTCAGGACTACTACAACCTGGCTCCGGATGGTAAATCCATCTTGCAAGCCGAGGTGCCCCGTCGTTTCCCCAAGGATGATCGCTTTGTCGAGGTTGAAGAGGGCTACACGTACAGCAACACCGTTGCGGAAATCATGCAGGAAGTGTTTGAACGTCATGCGCGCGGTATTCACTTTAGAGAGCACAATGCAGGTCGCCAGATTGACGAGCAAATGTCAGACAAGGGCTTCAACATTGATATCGACGTGGACTGGAGCTCGGGTGTCCTGGTGGGCGGCAACGTTTGGAACTGTGGTACTTGGATGGACAAGATGGGCGAGAGTCCTAAAGCCAACAACAAGGGCTATCCGGGCACACCCCGTGATGGTGCTCCTGCTGAAATCACAGGCCTCTTGAAGAGTGCGCTCCGTTGGGTCAACCAGTTGATTGAGCGTGGCGAATACAAGTGGAAGGGTGTGGATCATGTCAAGACAGACGGCGGCGATGAAAAGACCATTACGTTCAAGTACTGGAACGATCTCTTGCAAAAGAACTTTGAGCGAGTCTACTATGTGCCTCAAGAACCCGCCCAGGACAAGGACTATGATGTGATTTCCAAGATTGTCAACCGTCGCGGTATCTACAAGGACGTGTACAAGGCAACCGAAGCCTACACTGAATACCAATTGCGTCCCAACTTGTTTGTGGCTATGGCCGTGGCGCCTGAACTCTTTGACAAGGAGCATGCCAAACAATGCATCCAACTCTGCCGTGAAGCCTTGCTAGGTCCCCTGGGTATGCGTACATTGGATCCTTTGGACCAACAATACAAGCCCTATTATCACAACTCGGAGGACTCTGAGGATTTCCAGACATCCAAGGGCCGCAACTACCATCAAGGCCCTGAATGGCTGTGGCCATTGGGCTACTACCTCCGTGCCGCTCGCCATTTCGATGCATTAACAAACCAAGAAATCGCTCGCATCTTGCGTAAACATCGTGCCTATATCAGCACAGATCCCTGGTGCGGTCTTCCTGAATTAACCAACAAGGATGCTGAATACTGCCATGATTCATGTACCACACAAGCTTGGTCTGCTGCTACCTTGTTGGATCTCTTTTACGATTTGATTGAAGGTGGAGAAGAATGCTAAGTTTTCAATCGTTGCCATTTCAAAACGCTAAATAGGACCACTGTGAATAGAATAAGTACTAGTTTTGAATAAAATAAACCCTCTTCATATTGTTATCTCCACTATTTTCTTTGCTTTTAATGGACAGTTTCTTCTTCTATCATAGCATGGCTATTATTTTACTGGCACCATCATCATGAAGAAGATGCACGAATTCCGGTCCTTTCTCAAGAATAAAACATGATACTCTGTCTTTTAGAATAGTACCCACATAAACAAGCATGAGAGGCATATATTTTGCTTATAAACAGAAAGATAGCATTATATTATATTGAGTATTATGCTGTTATAAATACAAGGTTACTTTTTTTTCAGGATTTGTTGTTCCAAAACCCAATGACACTAGAAACATTGTTGTTGTTGCCATGCGTGGTAATCACCGGTGATGATGATGCATTGTTGTTGCTGCCATTGGTATAGGATTTTTCGTTTGTCAAGCAAGTTCCATTCGCAAGGGAGGGGCCTTGATAGGACAATGGACTTAGCGGTGTCCATTCACTATCTGATTGTAGAGAACTTGGAAACTTGAGGCTACTTCCGCCTGTCACTATATGCAAATGCGCTTACTGTCAGTGTGATGCTCCACCGCTATATCCTGCTCTATAATAACACATACGAACGAAACCATCCTCTTCAAATGGATTGTGATTACTGGCGCGAGTTTTGTCAGCTTTAGGGATATCTGCGCAATGAAAATGGTGAGCATCAGAACAAACTTCACTATACCATCACCATGTAATATACCTTGACCATCTTCCCACCACTTTTTGGCATCCGTGCTTGGAGGAGGGACTAATATAACAGAAAAGCCAGTTAGAAAATGTAAGCATGCACTAAGCCGACACAAAACTCACAATCGGTGGAATCAAATGAAAGGTCTATCAGTGTATCTACAAAGGAATCGGATAATTTGGTAGATGTCGTGCTTGGCACAGTATGCTTGCGTCTAGGAAGCTCGGGTGGCGGTGTTGCACGCACTTCAATCGAGCTCAAGCTTTGGTATAATTCTTTTTGTAGCTTCACCTTGGCTTCATGATCTAAAGTGAGGATCTGGAGATTCAATCGAGTGAGTCATCTGTGTAGTAGTAAAGGAGAAAGAGACGCCTGCATTTTACTTACATCTGCTTCAAACAATGCAAGGACTAAAAGAGAGTGCATTTACGATGAGTCTCATGCTGTGGTGGTGGTAGTTCATTCATTTACCTGGCCTGTGATCTGATGTGTAGAGCTCTGCACGAGAGTATTGGAGTTGATTCAGCTGCGCCCCTTTGAATAGAATGCGATCTGTCCATCCGGGAATTCTCTGCTTTTCACTACAGAATAGGTGTAAGATGATTGTATTCAAATTGCACATGTAAGCGTACCTGGTATCATATACATCTGTTCCATTGTCGTATTTGTAGGTGGGCAAAAAAGTGATGTAGCCTTCTTGATATCCATTGAATACCCTTCCTTGACGCATTTCTCGTTGAAGCTATCATTGAAATCAGTCGCGACGAACGCCATCCATAGCGAGAATTGAGACGGCTTACCTGGTCATTTCTGAACAAAGCTTCAATGTTACCATCCTTGGCGTATAAACGAGCCTGTTTCAAATGCTGTGAGTAGCGGTTCATTACATGTACAACTGATGCATTACCTCCTCGTTTGGTAAAGATACGCGATAGTTCAAGTCGCTCACCCAAATGACGTTGCTAGGAGCCGTTTGGTTACTACTTCACATCACAACACATCTTGTACACACACACACACACACACACACTTACTCATGACTATCAATGGTCTTGCCTCTCAGAAATCGCAAGCCTTCGTTGATTGTATGGTAATCAGCATTACGATCATCGACATTTGAGTGCCCTGAAGCAAGATGTGCAGCCACAAAGCAGAAACTTGTGTCACCGTAATCCATGCGAATAGCGACAGCTCCCTTGTTGCCAGCAATGCCCATAATACCCGTCTATGTACAAGTATGAGCATACAGTGCAGCCCATGTCGCCCTCGGATCTCACCTTTTTGATGGAAGTCTCTACATTTCTAATCTCATCCACAATGTCTGATTTCACAAACACAATCAGAGCAGCGCCTACCAGCTGGTTGGATCGAAGCATGGTGTACTTTGATTTGGCACCTGACCGAGAATTGAGTGTCGTTTCGATTTGCTGTTCCCAGACCTTTCTCTTCTCGGCATCCGTTGCCATGACTTGCTGTGGCGATAGTTCGACAATTTCCTGGAAACCCACTACATAGATATCTGGCTCATCATCGTTCCCTAGCAACACATGTCATTCGTCAGCACATCCATATTACCAAAAACATACAGCACTCACATCGGAAATGTTGCAACAGCCATGGATCTAGCAACTCCCCCTTGAATCCCTTTCCATTCAGGTTATATGATCCGCTAAAAATGGTGATGCGTCGACTGCTGGAATATTCTTTGACTCGTTTGGTTAATTGTCGGGTCACATTGTCGCTGATGGGATCATGGATGGCAATGATGGCTTGGTTTGCTAATTTACCGAGCAATTGATCAATGACTTCCTGCTTGGCTTTGTCTTGAAAGTTGTTGATATAGAAGCGATTGACAGACTTGGTAGCATCGCTCAGCACGTTCATAAACGTCACTTTGCCTGTTCTTGTAAAGGCTGATTTTAAAGCACCCGTACCTGCATAAATCTTGGATAGACTGTCGCCATTTTCTGCCCATAAATGGGAGTGTTTGGCAATGACTCGCTCCAAGTGGATGCGTCTGTCCTTGAACCGATCTTGCACATAGTTGATCAACACACGCTTGGATATCACATTTTGCACCAAGTTGGTTCTATCCAGACAGTCCATGCAATTGGTGCGAAACACACCTTTCTGAGTGTAGATGATCTGGTTGTCGTCTGTGTCCATCAGAAAGAATCCGTAGTCATCCAAGTAGCGAGCAATGTCGTTCATCAGCATGGCTACATTCTCGTAGTTGCCTCCTCTGCATTCCGCGTGCAAGTCGAAATTGACCATCTTTACTGCCTTTTCATCGTAGCCCAGTTGATGGACCGCTGTGTTGAATTCGTTGCTGAGCAGTGTTTCGCCTCCTGAAGTGTCTCTTTGTGCTAGTAGGTTGATGTTACACACGGCCTGATAACGATCGAGCAGCTCATCGAAATGTCTCTTTACAGCTGGTTGTGTTGCAGCAGATCCTCTGGATATCTGAATTTTGTGCTGAACGAGCTGCATGCCCTGCTGTTCCCAGAACACTGTTTGAATAACATGAGTAAATGTGCCTTGTCAGCGAGTAGGACGCATGCTTACCGGGTACACTGCCTCTAATCTGTGTATACGAGTAACAAATTCTATCCGAGTACAATACTGTTTCAGTCTAGCATCATCATGGTTAGCAGCCTGTCTTCCTATTCTCCACTGTTTCATACCTCTACGAAATTAGCGACATGCCCATTGTCGTCAATGCCTCGTGTATTGAATCGAGTACCAGCTCTTTGACAGCTTAGCTTTGAAATGACTGACAACTCGAATTTCTCGTTATCGATATCCACCACTTCCACACCCACATAGCCTCGGATGGCAAACACCAAGAATCCTCCACGATCAAGATCCATCTGCTTTTTTCTATCCAGCTTTGATCTGAAATCCAATAATCCAGATATCAAGAATTGATTCCATAAAAAGTGTTCGTCAAAGGAATGGACGCCCAACGAGGCTTTTGAGGTGCTATTGTAATATAGATGTCAATCACGGCTCATGGCATACATCCTCTCCCCCCCCCCCACACAAAACCTACCGAGCTTGCACTGTCTTTGTCAAGTCAAAGTCTGGCGTGAAATAAAAACTGCCCACCGAAAAGAGCTTTTGCAATTGAGCGCATGGATGTTGTATGATATTGCCGTTATTGTTGCTGGGTTGGTCCCAATCATCATCCCAACTTGCTGGGTCCACAAAATCGTCATAGTTGTTGGAGGATAGTGAGTAGAATGAGACGGATTGAATCTTGTAGACCTCTTCGCCTGCTCTAATTCTTCCGACAGAGACGCAATCTGTAACAATGGCAACAAAGCATTCTATCACCATGCGAGAGTGTGTGTGTTGGTATCATTCAAACATACCCTTTTTTTTCTGCTTGCTTACCATTTCGCACAGTAATCAGCCCCAAACAACCAAACACTGGACGCGAGTTGAGTATACGCCATTGTTGATCTTCAAATTCGGATGGGCCATACAGTTTGGCAATGGCTCGACTGTTGGACCCTTCATATTCTTCAAACACTAATACACCCGATGGTGCTTCTTCTAATACGGTGGGACGTAAAGCAAGCGCTCTTGGGTTCTCTCTTAGTAGCAAATGGGTTTGCATCTGTTGCTGTTGCTGTTGTTGTTTTGTCGGGAAAGAGAGAGAGAAGGAAAAAATGCCAAGAAGGATGGATTAGATAATAATTTATAAGAAAGAAAGCGAAAGAGAGCACAAGTGGCTCTCTAGTGCCAAATTGCGCTTTTTGAATAATTCCTTGCGTGTATCAATGTCCATCAGGGTTTTAGAGTAATCCCAAAATGGGCATGCATACGACATGTTGACTCAAGTGGCATTGGCTGTTTATTGTAGTCCGCTTTTTGCCTGTTCATGCTGTCAAGTGCTGCTTGCCGTCATTCAGATTAACATACGGTACAGCCATTCAATGATTAGCTGATCTAATCGTTCTATAATCTAAATCATTAGATATGTGGCCTCTCTTTATAGTCTGCAGAAAATCCATTGTGTAAATGTATGCTGCTATGAGTAGAATTTTCATTGGACAACAGTACAGCAACAGATGATAGCTAGTTTACCATTAATGTGAGTTTGCGTCTGTTATCAATTCTTTCATGCTTCTGGGGGCCTTTTTTTAGCAAAATACTACTATCCAAAAGGGTGATTCGTGTATGAAGATCTATCCCAGAATGATCGTACATCTAAGCAGCCTATGACAGATGAAAACTAGTAAGGCTTGAAGTGGCCGTTTCATTATTGGGACCCTGATCCCCGTGAATCCACCATGCTTCTGTCCATGTAATCCTGGCAGCAAGATTCACCAATATTTCAAGTGCCTGAGTGCTTTTCATCACACGGAAATCGCCCACGAACTTTCTGGAGTTGTGTATCGATATCTTTGCCTCACACACATGTATCAATGAGAAACACACAAGCATGACTAGACCATACACTCGCACCAGCTCATATCATTCAAAATCGTGCAAACCACAGCGTAATCTGGGCACATTCTTGCCTTGTTTTCTCGCTTTAAAGGGCGCCTTATGCCACCAGAATAGCACCGCACAATTGCTCTGGGCTAGCACTTGCTTTCTGACACCTTTGTCCAACTTTTTTGGGATCATCAAAAATCCATCGAGAATTAAACGATCGCGTTTTTGAAGGCAAAAACGAACACTTTTACTATGGTACATATTAATTCAATATGTTGCTATGAACCCAAAGCAACTTCTGAAATCATTTTTATGAGACCTTTATATGCAAAATCGCGACATTTTCCCGAAAAACGTCATTTCACATTTTCCGAAATTGCACAATAGCTTTATTCAAAACATTTGGCTTAATTGGTATCATTGGATGCGCCTTAAAAAGTAATCCAAAGACAATTAAGCGTGTATGGGATGATTATTACATTTTACATAGTCAATTAAGGCAAAATAGATCATCGAAGTTGATTCTAGATTAAATGTTTCCCATTTCGAGCAGGACGAAGATGCCGGTAATTAAAATATTTTTGGCGCACTGTGGCAAAAACACCATATGAAAATACATGATAAAATGTTCATATCTGAAAGATGTGATTTTGCACTAAAAACGAAAAAATCACATGTGTATATTTTCATAGCAAATCATAGCTAAATCATACGTGTGAGCTTAATATGATTTACATGTTGTTTTATATTATAGATTAGAGGCATCTTATTGGTTTATATTAAATGATTTTATTATAGAAATTGATATTAAATAGTATGCTTTGGAGGTGGTATACAATGCTTTGTATGATGGTTGGATAGTTGGATGCTGCTCCTACAAGAGTAGACAGGCATATATTACTGAGATAGTAGCAGCTATTCTGATTGCTCACAGAATACGGGGCTGCATAATACCACCTCCTCAGCAATATATACCCGTCTACTCTTGTAGGAGCAGCATCCAACTATCCAACCATCATACAAAGCATTGTATACCACCTCCAAAGCATACTACCATTCACTATATGACTTACAGTTGTACCTACCTAGTTGCCCACTCCATGTTGAATCCCTAAACAATTAAAAGGCATGTTAAATGCGGTGTTGCGTGGTGTGTGCTTGCCTACTTACTTTTTTCTTGTCCTTGACTTGTCGCTTCATGCAAATGCAATTGCCTGTCAATAAACAGATGCCGCCAGTTAGTGTCAATACAGAATCAACTGCTGTACAACCTTATACCTACCAAATCCGTCACCAGCGACACTTTTTGCAACAAAGCTTCATCTTGATCTCTACGAAATAGCGCTGTATAGCCAAGCAACAATACCATGTGAGTACCAAGTTCATCTCATCATCAATGTGCAATCACCTGAGCTATCACCAGTAGTATTTCATGTATTTCGCATCCCTAATCAGAACTAGAGCACACTATGAGTAGAATACTCGTCCATTAGTTCCACACACTCACCTTGTCTACCACCAAGAGCATCTCTTGCGTGCTGTAGTCACCCTGAGCATAATGTTGAGTCTACATATCCTCAAGCAATGCTGCTACACTGTAAGTGCGGCATCCACCACCCATCACCAGCAAAAACTTACCAAGTTTGCAGAGAACCACAAACACTGTACCAAGTGCGCCCCACCTGCAATGCATCCAGTTGTGCCTGGAAGCAACAACACACAGCGAGTAGCGTATCCATCCATCACCCATAGAAGCTTACCAAGTATACAGTCAACCACAAACACTGTACCAAGCGCGCCCCACCTGCGATGCATCCACTTGTGCCTGGAAGCAACAACGCACAGTGAGTAGCGTATCCATCCATCACCAGTAGAAGCGTACCAAGTCTACAGACAACCACAAACACTGTACCAAGTACGCCCCACCTGCGATGTGTTCATTTGAGTCTGGAAGTAGCAACACACAATGAGTAGCGTATCCAAACGTCAACTCCATCCACCTACCAAATGCAACATCAGCTACATCTCAAATAACGAGTATGCATCATGAGCAATGTATACCTGAGCTTTTCGCCAAAGCAAATGCGAATCCCCATTGCGAGGGGTGTAACCAAAAGCCAGTTTCACCATGTCATTCACTGCAGAGCACTAAAACAAGCACGTTAGTAGACGTCTACTATCAATATTGGTGTTACCTGGTTGTAGGTCTGTGCGTGGCGAATGGACTTTGCAAACAGTTGGTATCGACCACAGAGCCACTTGTTTCGCTGCAAACAAAGGCGCATCCATCGTCTAGACATGTTTTAGAAAGTGGCAAGTTGCCGAATGTGCTGAAAGAGGAAGGGGGAAGCTGCACTTGGTGGGTGAGCCCAGCGGTACAAAACACCAAGAGACTGGTGTAAACAGCCAAATTGAAGAAAGCTGCTGCTTCTGACACATAGAACGTGCGTTCTATACACGCCAAACACATACAGACGCTGCTTTATGAAAAACAAGCAAGTGAAAAAGTGGGGGGAAAGTAAAAGAAAAGGAAAAAAAAGAGGGAAAAAAGGGGGAAATCTTTGTTTGACAGCAGGTAATTGTATCGGTACGAGGCGTTTGACACACCCAGAGCACATACAGACGCTGCCTCATCAAGCAAAAGCAAGTAGAAAAAGTGAGGAGGAAGTAAAAGAAAAGGAAAAGAAAGGGAAAAGAACAAAGGACAAAGAAAACAATGGTTATTATATGCATGAATGATGTCATGTTGCATCAGATCAAGGTACATCTAAATCACACCAATTCATAGCTTTGATAGGTGCCTGTTGAGCGACTTTTCCACCAAGTCGAGAGCATAGTCAGAGTAGATAACTAAAGTCTTTTATTCAAAGGGGCTTGGTATTTGGAGCCAATTAACCTGGATCAATCCCTGGATCAACCACAATCGTCGTGCACAGCATAGCACGAAATTCTGCCCTGAATTGATTCCAAATGTCGATTGTTTGAATGGCAGAGCATAGGCTAGACTAAACACTATGCGTATATTTACATTGCGCGTCCTAAGAAGCTTGCTCTATAACCTCATGGATCTCATGAAGATACGCCGAACCATCATATAGTAGTACATGTACAAAGCAAAGTAAACGTATCAGAGACACATTGATCTTTGATTGATTTACTAGCAAAAAAAGGATGATATAAACCGTTATACAGTACATTCAATCTGGTGCCGTTTTATCAAATGGGGTAGGCACGTTATTTGATAGTATAATCACACATTCCAATACATGTGAATAGATGCCTCTAAGCTGTGGTTTCATGTGCGTATATTTCAATAGTAAAATCATATTTGATACGACGATGGAAAAAGATGGCCTTAAATGTGATTCTCCTCGTCCAATTTCTCAAGGTGTGAAAAATGTGTAGTCTCGTATCGCTATATTGTCATATATTCAAAGGTCGAATTCTATCGAACTACGAAATCTCATATTAGACGCTACGAAATCACAACTAAAATAGGTTTTCATAGCAAAATACGATGGTATCACATCAATCGTCACATCTTTTTTGCCATAGTGGGCGACTGCTGGCAAATGCAATGCCATGGCCTATATGAAGGTAAAGCATTGTCTTTTTTTACAATGAATCGAGCTGAATATGCTCTTCCCTTATAGTTCTTCTTGTCTCCATACGCATTACCTAGTATAAAAAGATGTCAGCTCACCTGATTTCATTTTCAGGCTTTGAAAGTGCCATAACGAAAATGATTATTTTGCACTCGAATTTCATGATCTGCAGGAACGATAATGTGTGCATTGGCTAGTATTTTAGAATTGATTATTATAAATACCAGAAAGACCTTTACGCATTATTGATTGCTTCTTTGAATTAAAGCAAAAAGCCTCTCATCAGACTCGTTAGTGAGACTATGAGCTTGAATTTGGGAGCGACTCTGGTAAATTCGTGGCGATAAATCCGTAAAAGCATCATTTTTCACTGATTTATCTCAAAACACATTGCATACTTTCTCTTTTTCTTTCACAAACCTATTCTTGCAATTCACTCTCTCCAATTATTCAGACTTTAGCTTTCTTACGGCAGTGGTTGTTTATTACTTTACTGTCTACTTAAAAGACTACAGCCATGAAACAATGAAATATGGACATTGCGATCATTTGATTGTGGCCAGAAGCAGCTTCAGTAGTCCCTGTGGGTTATTATGCTACTGTCAATACTGCCAGTAATTGCAACCATCAGCATGAAATACCTGGTATAGCTATGAATTTTTGCGATTGCTCTCATTGCGATTTAAAGCAAAGGGTAACAAGGTCAAAATGAGACTAAATCAATTCGTGATTAGGATAATAAGCAAGACACACTATTACTGTGTATTTACCTTTCAACCGCTTTTCTTTGTGTTGTGAGTATCTACTCAAACCCGCATTGAAAAGCTACAAATGCGATTGTATTTAAAGAAACACTTTTCTTTTTTCATTCCTTTTCTCTCTGTATATTCTCATTTCAAATCATGGCGTTTCATTATGAACAAGATGAAGTTCTCAATTGGCCGCAATCTGGTCTGGATGGTATCAATGAATTGAATCAGTTTGATGAGAAGCACATGTATGTCTTTGAAGAAGAAATCTACTTAACCCATGCGAACCCTGAAGAGCACATGTCAAACGACTGGAGTATCTACAAGAACACTGGCCTTGAAGATATTGTGTATCCTGATTATACAGGTCTTATGGGAGAAGACTGCCGTGGTGCTATCAATTACAATCAACTATTAGCCAAGTACGAAGCAGCTACTTCCTCTGGTGCCAATCCCTTTTACGACTTTGCTGGTGCTGTACAGGACTTGTGTGAATCAGTCAACCAAGTCGATGAAGCAGTATTAGCTGACCATATCACTCAACCTAACTCGCCACAACCTTCCTTCAGCTCAATCATTGATTACAGCATTTATGCACCAGATGGAGAACTAGAAGATGAACAAGAGGTCAAGAACACTAGACTTGAGCATTTCTCTGCGGACAAGCATACATTTTTTAGGAGCAAGTGGTACCCCAGCGAGCAGGAATGGAATAAGCTTAAAGAGATACAGAGAGCTACTTGCAGTGCTTTCATCGCTGAAGACGATAAAAATACAATATTCGACAATGTGCAGGATGATGTGTTCTATTCTGATGGGGAGTCTATCATATTTGAGGGTGGTCAAGAAGGTAAAGGTGCCTCCTCATGGCCATTCTCGGGTAACGACAATAGTTGGACGGCTTCCAAGGTACGTATAGAATCTCTCTGATATACACTAGAGTAATCTATTGATCTGCCCTTGCGTGTGCGTTCGCTGAAGGACTTACTGAACAAGAATACTTTTGGAAAGTCTCATGATGGCAGCCATGGGAAGGGCTCCGAAGAGCAAACTGTTCCTAGATCAGCATCCAAATCAAACAGAGATTGGTCTTATATAGAAGCAAGAGGCAATATAGCACAGATCAATGCCGCGCATCGTATCAACGCTAGATCATTGGGCATCAGGAGCACATTCCAAGGCAACTCTCATTTTCAAACACGACGACACCGATCTATCTTTGACTATGACAATCTATGTAACACTGACTCTCGTTCTCAAGGCACCATCCCCAAGGAGAGTAAGAGCAAAAGCTTTTAGCTTCGTAGAAACCTTAATGAATCCAAGAATGTTGACTCTAAACAGAGCGATTTATAAAGATTTATATGTTATGTAGCAATCTCTCTAAAGATAGTCATAGGCCTCATGTATGATACCTCGTTGTTACTGGCATAAAAGATATCAATGAGTGATCATGACTATGATAAGTACATCGTTTTTACTGTCAAGGAAGGTATCAATGAGGAATCAGATATCTGATACCTCGGTGTTACTATCATAGAAGGTATTAATGAGGAATCGTGTTCCTGATACCTCATTTTTACTGTCAAGGATGGTATCAATGAGTAATTAAGTTCTTCCTGATCCTCGGTTTTACTATCAACGAAGCTATCAATGAGGAATTATGTTCCTGATACCTCATTTTTACTGTCACGGAAGGTATCAATGAGGAATCATATTTCTGATACCTCATTTTTACTGTCAAGGAAGGTATCAATGAGGTATCAGATTTCTGATACCTCGGTGTTACTATTATTGGAGGTATCAATGAGGAATCATGTTCCTGATACCTCGTTGTTACTGTTATGGAAGGTATCAATGAGGAATCACGTTCCGGATATACAGTCTGATAAATCTATGATACGACCTTCAAACAGGATTTACAAGACAATCAAATTCTAGGATTGTTAGTACGCATTTTTGGGCAAGCCAATGCTCTTTCATAAGTAACAGAGTGTAGATTGTTATGCAAAGCCTGGAGTGACCCGGCCGAGAGAGCCATGTCTGAACACAATCCATATTCGCTCGGAGGAAACTATCGCAAAGCTCTTGATGAGTTTCGCTGAAGATCCAACAAAAGCAAAGCTTGCCGAACACCTCATTTTCAATCGTTCCACCTACAATTCCGAGTGGTTTGATGTCTTTTTGGCCGTTCCATCGACACAAAAGATGAAGTCTCTCACTGATTTATTAGGTGTATCACCTTACATGCCCTATATGTGGGTGCGCACAGCAGATGTCCCGGAAAGCCTAGCAAAAATTCAAATAAACTCCCTTTTTCGTGTTTTATAGAATATGCTCAAATTATCGCCCACAACACATTTCAAATACTTTATCAAGGGCATACAAGAAGCCTTCAATTGGAGTCGAGTCATTCATCTTGTAGCAACGTAAACGATGCATCCATACAGACCATCTTATCAGACGTTATTGACTTGTCTCATCTCTAGTTCGAAAACAGTGCAGCATACTCTACTCAAGAGCTTGGCATTGAATGGCGTTGTTTATTTGGGCATCCTCATTATACTAGAAACATTTTACAACACGCCAGATCACCATCTGTTTGGATACTCTTACACTGTGAGTTCAATGCGCTTTGAGATCAACAGCCATCGCCACCTAACACTTGTACTCCAAAAAAGGACCTGACAGGGTATCCTTTATATCTTATATGTCTCGTCGTCAATTCTAAATTATACAGCAAAATCGCACAGCATCAAGCACCAGAGCAACACATGACAATCGATCTAGTGTCATCCGTCAATACTATCATCTTGTACGGCAATTTTGCGCTATTCATTACATTTTTGAGATGCATTCCGTTTGTGGGATCCATCTTGTCGTTCCTTGTGTATAGCATTGTCATGTCTTATTATTGCTTCGAGTAAGGGTATCACATCCAATGTTGTTTCCATGGATACTGATGTCTCAACGTAGATACAAGTGGATCAATCAAGATTGGACGATGGAGCAGCGCATGGTGTATGCTGAAGAACATTGGGCCTACTGCTTGGGATTTGGACTGCCTGCCACAACCCTGATATTCTTTCTATCTACATTGAGGGCAGGCGGTGTGTTTGCATTGATATACCCTAGCGTGAGTAATCTGCCACTGCCATGACAAGGAAAGGAAACTGATCACTGACGCACCGACGCATAGTATATTATGATGGCATCCATCGCATCTCCAGAGCCATTGTCGACACATGTTGCTCATTCCGCCGAGCCCCTTGCACTCCCTTTCCGAGTGCCTGTCTTTTTCGCCATTCGACTCATGAACCAAGCTATCATTCAAGCCATTCGAACATTGGGCGGATCCAAAGGGGCAACATTTGTCGTGGAAAAGAAAAAGGACAACTTAGGCAAGCTCGTATGAATGGACTGGTTATTCTTCAAATCCTAGTCACCACCTTACAAGCAAAAAGGCAAAAGATAAAAATCCCAAATCAGAAAATAAAACTTTTCATCACTACAACATACTATTCCATCATGCCTCGTGTTGAAAGAAAGGGCCGTGCTAACAAGAAGAGAGGAAAGAAGGGAGGAAAGAAGGAAGAAGATACCCAAGCTACTAGCATCACTCCTGGAGAAGCTATGGACATTGATGCTCCTGCTTCCAACAACGTCGCTACTCAAGAAGGTCCCGGCGGTGTGGTATTCAACGATCAGCATTTCCAAGCTGCTCACTTTGGTGAGGTCGACGAAGAATTGCTCGGTTATTTCAAGAACGTAGAGCAAACATTGGACGATCCTCATTTCGAAACTGGCGAAGGTATGTTTTGCATGGCATTGGCATAATGCACAAAGACTTGTATCACTCATGGATCCGTTTGACAGATCAGCGACTGTTTGTCGAGAATGTTTACAGTGAAGTCGACGGCAACGAATTCCGTCTCTCCACCAACTACTCTTGCTCCTTGATTCTCGAGAAGCTGCTCAAGGTGTCTGATTCATTCCAGCTTCGAGTGTTTATGGATAAATTGAGTGGAAAAACTGTCGAATTGTTCGCCCATCGTTTCGCTTCTCACGTCTGTCAAACCCTGCTGACATTGGCCGCTGATGTTGTTGAGCGTGAGCAATTGGAGGGCGTGTCAGCTAACGAGACATCACCTGCCAAGGAAGGCGAAGGCGAGCTCTTGTCCATGGAGAAACTCATCCTCGGTGTGTGTGAGGATATCAAGCCTCATGTCGGTGGCCTTATTTCACAGCAATTTGCCTCTCACGACATTCGTATTTTGCTGTTTGTTTTGGCTGGTAAGCGTATTGACGAATCTGGCGATATCAAGGGCCAATTGAGAAGTAAAAAGTCCACTCAGTACAAGAAGGAAAACAACGACACATTCACCAAGGTAAGCAGTGAGGTAAACCCAATGAGGCGAGTGGTTGTGCTGATGATTGCAACAGTCTAGTGTGCGTTTGACACCCACAAGAAAGGTGCCTGACTCTTTCAAGGCCATGTTCAGAACCCTCACTACTGAATTAGCCATCAACATGTCCGAGACCGAAGTGCGTACCTTGTCTGTTCACAAAGTCGCCAACCCCGTGTTGCAGGTACAGTGTATTTCATCTTGTCGCAATGCTACCGTACTCACAGAGCCCCCCTTTCTAGCTCTTGTTGGAAATGCAGGAGAACGATAAAGAAGGACAAAAGGCCAAGAATATCCTTATTGACCGTATTTTGTGGGGCATTGTCACTGATATTGATTCCACGGAGGAGAACAGGGACAGAGACTCATGGTTTGAGACCATGGTGCGTGACCCTGTTGGCTCGCATCTCTTGGAAGTGATTGTCAAGTGTGCACCCGACGCCATCTACAGAAAGATCTTCAAGACGTATCTCAAGGGCAAGCTCGAAAAGTTCAGTATGCATCCCATTGCCAATTTTGTCATTCAAAACTTGATCACACATGTCAGAAAATCCAAGCAGCTGGACCAAATGATGGCAGAACTCGGCAAGTCATTTGAAAAGCTGTTGAAGTTTGGTAAATATGGCGTGATTCGTAGTTTGGTGGACGCTTCTGTCAGAATGGAGTCATCTCAAAAGGCTGTGGTGGACGCCATTGCTACAGCATTACACATCACCGAAGACGCTCAGCGCAAAGAATTTGTCAACTGTTGTATGCGCATGTGGACGTATGAACAATGGAACGAAGCATCCGAAGACGAAAAGTTGGATTTGTACAAATTTCACTTGCAGGGCTCCTTGATTGTGCAAGGCATCATGAAGATGGAGGCCGACGTCAACGCCATTGTCACCAACAGCTTCCTGTCACAACGACCTGACACAGTGTATCGATGGTGTTTCTCTCCTGCTGGTTCCAGAGCCTTTGAATCCATTGTCGCGTCACCCAATGTCAATGCCAAGATCAAGAAGAAGATTATGCGTGATTTATCCGGCAAATACACAGCACTCGCCAAGGACAAATTCGGTAGCCACATCCTCGATAAATGTTGGGCAGCTGCCGATATTGACTCCAAAGAGAAGATTGCCGCTGAACTGGTGAAACACGAGCATGAACTGGCCAGTCATTACATTGGTAAAAGCATTCTCTGGACCTGCAAGATTGACCAGTACAAGAGAAGACATGATGACTGGGTTGAGAGAGAGAAGGGCGCTGAGCGTAAGCGTGAAATGTTTAGAGATATTCTTGATGACACACCTGTTGACAAGAAGCGTAAATTTGCATAATTTTTTTCCATCGTATATACATATTTAATAAAGAGTTGAAACTGTACAAAAATCAAACGAATGGGGATGTTGTTGGCGCTCATCTCGTGAAGATTTGAGACGAAACACATTTGGGTGTGTAGTATGAAGATCACAATGATTGTGTAACTTGCAGAAAAAGTAAGCTTTGAAGGCAAGTAAGTATTCATGTGCTTGAGGCATTGCATCTGAGTGTACATATACGCAGTTGCTAGTCTTGTATCATAACTATATGCTGTTGAATCAGAGTCATTTTCAGTTGACAGCATCCTATATACAAAGACATATGAAAAAAAAAGCTCAAACATCACACCGATCAAACAATGATACACTGTACTTCAAACACGAGGCTTGATCCAAGCTTCACATGCCGATGCACCTAAAACTTTGATGTCAGGGGGATCACATGAAAGTAATCAATAGTTAATAAGCACGGACACGCTAAAATAAACTCGTAACTAAGGGTTTCTTGTTTGAATCCAAGCATTATTTTCACATGCAAATGCCAAATTTTATATAAATACGTTGCTTTCGTTTTGATGCCTGCTGAAACTTATCATTTTAATACTCATCATTACAATAAAAAATGCCTGCCTGGACTATTGCTGTAAGTAACAATTTCGCTAGAGATTTACCTTACGAATCAACTCACACTATATTACACATAGATCCCCGAAACCCCCTCTGCTACCTATGTCATTGTCAAGAACATCTCTGCTCAATCATCTGAAAAGACAGTGAAGGAGTTCTTCTTGTTCTGTGGTAAAATCAGCGAATTTGAATTGACCATGTAAGTACCTATCTATACAGCGGATTTGGGAGACCTCTATCTCATGAGAATTGTCATGTGCAGGGACGATGATGAAATCCATCAGGTTGCTTTGATCCATTTTGAGCGTGAATCTGCCGCCAAGACAGCTACCCTTTTGAGCAATGGTAAGGACATTACGTAAGAAAGTGTGTGTGTGTAATGGCAAGATACTAAACTATTTATAGCTTTAATCGATGATTGCCATATTGTTGCTACACCTTATTTTGAATCCACTGCTGGTTCTACCTCCTCCACCACTGCTGCAACAGCTGCTGAGGATAAGGAAGTAGCTGAGAACGAAGCCAACACCACTGCTCAAGAAGCCAAGGCTAAATCTCGCATCGTTGCCGAGATGTTGGCTAATGGTTACATTCTTCAGGATCAAGTCGTTGCCAAGGGTCTTGAGTACGATTCCAAGTACAGTCTCTCTAGCCGCTTAACCAGCTACTTTACCACCCTTACGTCCAACGTGAAGCAAATTGATGAAAAGTATAGAATTTGGGACAAGGCTGTTGAGATTGATAACAAGTTCAAGATTCAAGAAAAGGTACAAAATGCTGCTCAAACTGCCCAAACCACTGCCAATGCCGCATTGCAATCCCCTACTGGTCAAAAGGTAGAGCGCATTGCTAGTCAAACGTTTGCTCAAATTGCTGCTGTTCATTTCGAAGCCAAGAAGATCCAAAAGGAAAAGGGTGCTACTACTACCAGTGCTACAACAGCCGCAACAAGCGAGCCTGTTGCTGTCGCCTAAACATTCCCATTTCATAGAATGAAAGAGCTCATTCGTCAATTATCATTGCTATCAATAAAAGATTATTATATACCACCCATATTTCGATTTATGCGCATAATGATGTTCAATATTGAAGACAAATAGCATCACCACCGCAGCTACTACATATACAGATAATTCTGATTGAGCACGAATCAAATCACAAATGAATTGATGCCGTGTCCACGAGATTCCGCAGATTCATCACTAGTGTTGTCTTCAAAGCGCTATCATAGATACTCTGCCTGCCGTTAATGCCTTCTCGATCATTGATTGCGCTATGGAGCTCTTCATGTAGTTTGCAGTGGGAAGGAAAGCAACAGAGGGCGGATACCCGGAAAATTCTACTCACGATATTAAGATCAATTCTCTTTCGCACCCGTCTTCTGCGATTTTCTCTTGAATAAGTAAATCATTTATTGTATAAACGCACCATTATTTCATTACACGTAACTATTGCATCAGCTTCATATCCGACTTTTTACAAAGGACTGAAATGCACAGCAGATTGCACTTTTTTCTATACGTTGCTTACTAAATTGCATTAATAAGGCATAACAATAAGCGAGGTTCTTTGGATTTCAGACGTTTTCCAAAGTAAAGCACACACCAAATGTGCATCAATCTTTGTCTGAAGCTGCCCCGTGTGTAGGCACAATGGATAGCAATCGTTTGAGGTTTTAATTAAATCTGAAGCATCACTTGCCGTAGGCCCATATACCAGAAAAGGTATTTCTTCCAGCCAAATTGTCCAAATTCAACCCTTAATAACTCATCATCCTGACCCTCCCAGATGTTCGCAATAGCGCCAAATAATTGCTATCGATCACCATTTACATCCTAAACCTTTATCTTGAATTTTTTTGGATCGATCCAAATCGTCGAAAATTCATGTTTTTTCATGAGGTACCCCTCATGGTTTTTGTTAAAAATCAAACGATCGCACTTTTGGAGGCAAAAACGACACTTTTTACTATGATATATATTAAATCAAAATGACCGCACAGATGTAGGGTAACCTGTGCAACTGTTATTTTGAACGTTGTATATGCTAAATCTCAACTTTTCTTGGAAAAGCTGCTTTTTATATTTTCTCAAAATTCTTTATCTGTTCATTCTAAAAGTACTTTAAAATTGACACCATTGAATGCGCCTTCGAATTCTCCGCTTAAGTTTATTAGACAGTAGTATACGCTGAGCACACTTTATATAGCTAATTTTAACAAGAATGTTTACAAATGTCAAATTATATCGATATTGGTTAAAAAAAAGCATCGTAAAAAAATCATTTGGGTACAGTCACCACAGTGCAAAATGTTCAGTGTACACGTCACTCAAATTCTGTGTGCTCAGCTTATTGGCTGCAGTCACCCTCAGCAACGCGTCTTTTTTTTTTCAGGCTCCCTTTCCACCCTGTTTTTGCACTGCACTTTTTCTATTAAACCATATACTTTTTATTACTTTTGATTGAATACAACACCACTTTCGACAAAAAAAGCATACTTTTGCAACCACCAGTACTCAACACTACATCTTTCAAGTTTGTTACAGTAAGTATCAGCCGATAGGGGCCACTTTTCGTGGTACAATATACAGTAATACTAATTATACAGTTTATTTCAGACCAGTTCGTTGCAATATACTTATTCATTGTGTTTGGTCAAAAGAAGCATATCTTTGCAACCACCAGTACTCAAGACGACATCTTTCAAGTTTGTTACAGTAGGTATCAGCCGATAGGGGCCACTTTTCGCGGTACAATAGACAGTAATACTAATTATACAGTTTATTTTAGACCAATTCGTTGCAATATACTTATTCATTGTGTTTGGTTTGTATATGGTTTGTATATTCCCCTTTTTTGGTTGCCATGGATTTGGTTGTCATGGATTCGGTTGCCATGGATTACATTCATTCAACCTTTTATCACTTTCTTTCTCGTGATACTGTGCATTCTTTATTAGTTTGCTCTATTGCGATTTATTCTTTCCCCCTCTTCTGCACGCAACTATTTTTTTGTTGCTGTACTATAGTGCTATGGTGTATCTTTTGATGCATTGTATCGCTGCTGGAAGTGCTGCTCTATAGTAGAGTAGCCTTGCATTCTTTTTGTTCTTCAGGTATTACTTCTTCTGTAATACTGGTGGCGGTATTTGTGTTCTTGCTTCGTATGAGGCAACCACGATGCCTTTTTTTATTACTTTTCTTGAACTCGTCACTTTGATGATACACATTGCATGTTACCTTCTCGTATGTAACTGCAGTGCAGTGTTTTTGTTCATCATCACATTCTAGTGATGCCCACCTGTTACTTTTCCCACTTTTTATGGTTCTTTGAGCCAGAACCCTCTTTCTTCGTTGTGTGGATAAGCCTATCGTTGAAGCACAACTAGAATTGATTCAGAGGCTGAGGGTAGATAGGCTGCCCTCACTTGATTTGTATCACTTACTTGGTGCTAATTGAGAGTCTCAAGCGTGTGCACTATAAGCTGGCGTGTGTAGTAAGGCATATTCTGGCATTTTAGGGGATTTTGATGATAAAATTGCTAAATTACTGTATTTGGCAATGTTTAAAAGTCCGCCTAACCAAAAAACATAGGGAAACCCTCGCAAAAATTTTCTTAACTCAGCGGCGTTTAAACTAGCTTTTTAAGCGATTTTATTGGCTTAAATTTGGAGACAGCTCAGAGAAATAAAGCATTCGTATTGAAACTAAAAATGTAATTGAAATGAGAAAAGCAAGACTAAACATTCAAAATGCATGGTACAAATGGCTTGAGGTAACTACACACAATACCACCATAAGTGTCAGGCATGATTGAATTGAATTATCAATCTAAAAAAGAGGTTATAATATATTAAAAAAGTGTATTATTTCAAAAATTTATATTGCTTCAACAAATTGTATTTGAAAGCTATGATAGTGCTGTGCCATTTAAATTCACATTATGTAGTCCCATCTTGATATATAAATTACAACTGTCATTCTCAAGCACTGCCCTCATAGCTTTAATTTGACCTCCTCTTATAGAAACCTATATTTAGATTCATAGCAGAAAAAAAACCACAAAATTTATTCAAACGAGCAAACAAAAAATCCATCATTTAGAATAATAAATCATCAAATGCAGATGATTGTTTACCGGTGGACTGCTGTTGTTGTTGGGGTTGAGATGTGTTTGCAGAAGCCCAGTTATTCCATCCCGCATTCACACTGTTGTTCTTCAATGCATTCATGGAAGGGCCCTGAGCAGGTTTAGCTGGTGCTTGCTTACTGCCCAAAGAATCCAAGCTAAGAGAAATAGAAGCTTGAGACCAAATACCGCCAATGAGGGTATTATCAGTGGAACCTTGCTTTTGTTGTTGTTGTTGTTGTTGCATAACAGGTGTTTGACGACCACTTCCGCCCATCACAGCAGCATGCATAGGTTGAATGGCAGGCGAAGATGCAGCAGAAGAGCTATTGCCACCGACCAATGTATCGAAAGAAATGCCCTGAGACAACATCAGGTTGTTGGATTGTGTTTGCTGTTGTTGAGGAATGACAGGAGAAGAGGTGGTGGATGAGGTGAATGTGTTTTCCTCTCCCAAGAGATCAAAAATGTCGTTGGACTTTTTAGGTGCTGCAGTAGCGGTGTGAGCGGGTTTTGGAGGTGGTGCTGATGTTGTGTGTTGTGTGTTGGTAGGTGCACTTTGGAAATCATCAAAATCGTCTAGTTTCCAAAAGGATTAGTTTATCTGACCACATATCATCCAAAACTTTCTAAATTTACCATCTCCTTCAGCAAAATCTCCCCAATCATCGTCATTTGCTTTCTTGGTGGAAGATGTTGTGGTGGTAGCAGGCTCATCAAAGTCAAACAGGTTCATCTCCTTAGCAGTCTTGGGCTTGGATGTGGAGGATGTCGATTTGGCATTGGACGCTCTGCGAGGGCCAGAGGAGGACGAGACGCTATCAGACTTCTTGCTGCCACGACGCTGGCTCGAGATGGAAGGCGAATCATCATCATCGTATCTGCCAGGTCTCTCGTCGTCAAAGAAATCACTGCTATTGCCATAGCCTCCATTGCCGTAGCTTGCGCTATTGTAGTCATCACTACCAAATCCTCTTGCACCGCCTCCTCCGGATGAATAATTGGAGTCACTTCCGAATCCCTCGTAACGAGATCCGCCTCCCATGCTGCTGCTGCCACCACTGTTATATCCACCTCCTCCAGCAGCAAACATCATGCCTCCCTCTGATCCTACACCCGTGTATTTGTTGCGATTCTTTTTGGCCTTTTTGCGTTCCGCCTTGATCAAGTCAACATCGCCAAGCAACTCAGCCAACTCTTTTGCACGATTACGAACTAGTAGAATAGAATGAACAATAAGCAAGGTTTCATATGGCGTTGGTTTACAAGCGCTTTACCGTTCAGGCCTTGATCTTTGCCCTTTTCATCCACGTAGTGAAAGTTTTTCATCATCTTGATCATGGATACATGCGATCTAGCATCATCAACGACTCGTTCAGAACCGTTTTTTACGAGATATTCCAACAACACAAGGGACTAATGACGTGGATGTTCAGTTACCATGGCAACAAGTAACAAGAAAAAGTGCAGCTTACCTTGTAAATTTGTCTCCACTGTTTAGCTTCCTTTTCTGTGAAACGCTTGTAGATGGTGGGCATAATCTCATTGAAATACTGACTAATAGGATGAATGTGTGTGGGTGAGATATGCAATTCAAAGAGGGATTTTCATCTTGTGCATACTAGTTGAAAGTAGCTTGTGCAATTTCCTGCATCACTGTGCTGGATGCTCCCCAAGCCTCGTTGTTTGTTGCATCGTGCACCTTGGCTTCCATTTCTGTGTAATTGAGGACGACATTTTTACTAGTAAAGAAGCATGAGGCTCGGCAGCAATGAGTAGTTGAGATTGCACTTACACTTTGTTAATGACATCCTATTAGGTGGGGTCAAATGAGAGATGGAAGGAGGAAAGAGACTATATTAGCACACAATGCCATCATCAGTCCAGACGGTACACACATACTCTGACTTCCCACATGTCAGGGATTTGCAAGTTTAAATTTGAGAATGCGTTCATTTCTCTTGAAGGTTTTATACAAGTGTGTGAAAGAAAGAAGAGAGAGAGGATAGCAACAAGGAATGAAAAAAAATAGGTGTTTGGCATTCGGTTTTGAAGCGACGACGGTGGCACGCACGTTTTTTCCACAAGTCATTTCATCCCCTTTATTCTCCCTGTGTTTCCATCAAATCAAATGAGCAGCAGTGTCATCCCGCCACTTGCTCTTATTGCTATGCTTTTGAGATTTCAAACTGAATAGTGTCTTTCAAGACTATAACATCGCATTTTTGCTCTTTTACTCAATGCATTATCTGTATTTCGCGGAGTATCGCTCATTTTCAACAAATTGGGTTTATTTTGATTGTGAGTGTGCGTTGTAAGGAACAGACAGAGGGATTTCTAACGGGTAAATAAATAAAAAGGAAGGTGGAGGGGCTATTTGATTGAGTATGTGAGTGTGTATATATAAAGAGTACGATATAATAGTAAAGATAATAATAGTAAGTAATAATAAGAATAGGTTTTTAAAGGAATGTTTGTGGAGGTGATGATGGCATAGTATAATTTTGTAGGGTTGTGTGTGTTGGTGTGATTAAAATCCATCGTCTGAAAATGTATGGCGGTTATCCATCATGGCAGAGCCTCTCCATCCACTGTCTTTACCAATCAAGACGGATGTATCTGATTTTTTAGCAGGAGGAGGGGCCACCATGTCGTTCTTGATGGCTGTGGTATTCATGGGATACGTGTGATCTGCCCAAGTCTTGATGGCCTCCAGCATGGTGATGATTTTCTCTTCGTTACCACCAAAGACATCTGTGCAAGAAAGATCAGTATACTTTGACAAGGCCTTTCTTCAGTCAGTGCTACTTACCCTTGATAGTATAACGGCCATCGACTTCAACGCCTTCTCTTCCCATAAACTTGAATGCGGCAACAATGTTATCCAGCATCATGACACTCATGGATCCACCCTTTTGGACAGGAGGTCTGCGCACTTCCTTCTGACTGATGGCTTCCAAGAGCTGAATCAAGGTATCGCCATTGCGGAAAGCACTTGTTAGATCAATGGCCTTTTTACCGGCAGGAAGATAGGCGTTGATCCAGTTGATGTATTGCTCGCTGGACCATTCATCGCCGCTGTTTGAGTTGGAGATGCTGGATGTCACGCTCAGCGAGCTGCTCAATGGCAGACTGCGGTGCTGAGGATCAATCAAGTCCTCCTCCTCGTCGTTGAGCAGCATTTGGCGGTGCATTTGCTGCTGTTGTTGTGTAGGATAATGGCTGGGTAATTGAGGGATCTCTTCTTCCTCTTCCTCGCCTTGTTGCTGATACATGGTAATGCCAGATTCGCGGGTCTGTCTATACTGTGGAATAGGCGAAGTCGATTGCTGGTCCACAGGCACAAAGTTGGACTCCTCTTCTTCCTCTAGCATGGACATTTTGGGATCATTGTTGATTTTCAGTTGCTTTTGATTCTTGTACATGATGACAGAAGGAGGTCGTGGCCTCATACGACGAGCGACGTCCAGAGAGACAGTTGCAATGTGATTGGAGGACATGACGGGTGCTACACAAGAGCGATATTAACTCCTGAGCGTATGACAAAAGAGAGGGCAAAACTAACCTCTGAAATCTCGTGCAATCGTCGTTTTCATCAGCATCTTGAGCCACACGCGCATTGATTCTTCTGTGTCTGTGTAAAAGAAGAAGGTACGTTCTCTGTCGTGTTGTGCCTTGAAGCAGTATTTTCCAGCATGAATTGTCTCGTCCACGATAATCTTGTAACCTCGCAAATTAATGATACCCTTCATACGCACATCCTACAAGAGTATAAGCCCGTGTCAGCAGCAATCACGTGTATTTTTATATATATATTACCTTGGGGCTCTTGAAATAAAACAAATTGGATCCTTTGAGTACAAACCAACGCTTATTCCAGGTCTTGTATTTATCACTTTGCTTATGCAGCCATCCTTCATGTTCAGGTGCTTGGAATGCCTCTGTAGTAGATTGTCGGTTCGCCAGATTGGAAGTGTCGTCAAATGATGACACTGATAATTTATGTGCATTTGAGATTTGCCTGATGGACATTATAGTATGTTTAGCCTCGGATAATGACTCCTAATTGGAACTTACATTGGCTGTCTTGACGACGATAAAGAGGCTGTGGGTGTGTTTAAGGGATGCACATTCATGGCAGTAGTAGTAGTAGTAGTATTGTTGTTAGCTGCCGAAGAGTGTGTGCTGGCCACATCGCTCATGGACATCCAGTCGTTTTTGGGGTTGTGGATGCTGCTACTGTTGTTGTTGTGAACAGGCGATGCTGCATGGCTTGTGGTGGTGTGTGCAGACGAAACCTGTGATTGAGAGAGCTCTCTATCAATGCTATCAAATGTTTGTTGACTCTTTTGTGATAGCACTCTTCGAGGGCTTCGAAATCCCTTTGGATCAGGGCTCATTTCTCTGCTTTTCAATGTTCCTCCAGATGACACTGTGTTGAATGTGTTTGATCGACTGACACCCGATGAAGACAGACTCTGAGGCGAAATGGGTCGCATCAGATCAGACGATTTCGAGGATGAATTTCCGCTTGGTGGCAAGGGTGCTTTTCGTGGAAACTGATACAAGATGTCTGATGAAGAGTCATTCTGCGAATTGGATCGTTTGAGGCTGTTGATTGATTTTCTGCTTGTGGGTCTGGAAATAGCACTTGTTGAGACGGATGTATTAGGAGTGGGTTGTTTATTAATCTACAAGAAAAAAATTAGGGGTTTTTTTGTTTTATATATTGACAGAAAAGCGAGGAGAGACTAATTACCTCCACAGAAGATTCCTCTTTCAAACAAGTAATGGCCTGCATAATCTTGTAGCGTTTTCCAAATGTCGTGATTCCCAATTCCTTTAGAGCGTCAATGTTTAGATCCAATAAGATATCACCTGAAATTTCTTGATCTGAATGCACATATGTCAGGTTTTATATTAATATAGCCAACGCACATTAGACTCACCAATGAAATTTCTAGATACAGAATCTAATCCAACAGATTTGAGCCATTCTGCCACTTGATCTACGTCCCAACTCTCCACTTTTCGAGTGCTGCTGCCTTTGCTGGCGTCGTGCACCGTAATATCCGGTGTGGTTGCTGCAGTTGTCATGGTTGCGTTCTGTAGCTGGGATAATGCGTCGTCAATTTCGTCTTCAATGGTGGATCCAGAGGAGCGAGATGATAAATGTGGACTGGGCATGTAGGTGTTGGCTGCTAATTGAGGGAGTGGTAGCGGCGATGTCATGGTGGGATGTTGTGGAGGCGGCGCTTCAGCTTCAAAATGCTCAGTGTCAATGGATTCTTGCTGAAGGATGGGTTTCTCGGGAGAAGTGTAATTCATAGGAAAGAGACCTGTCTCGCCATTGATATTTCGTCCCTGGTTTTATAATAATTTTTTTATAAGCTCCTTTTCCATACAACCATAATGAAAAAATAACAAGTTTTTCATTTAACTCACCTGCCACCATCCATCCAGGTACTTTTCATCTTTCTCTAATACAGTAATAGGCTCTCCAACTAGAAAATTGATTTCGTCTTCGTTCTCTGCTTCAAAATTATGAATGGCGTAGACAATCATGTTGGTCATAGTAGTAGTAATAGTGTGTTGCTGAGATGAATGTATCAAATGTTGAATGATATCTTAAAAAAAGGAGAGTAATAAAAAGAGGCCTTTATTTTGGGAGAAATAAAAGAAAGAAAAAAGGTAAGCTTAGATGTTTGAGCGAGAGAGAGAGAGGGAGGAAAAGGAAAGTAAAGTTGAAGAGAGAAGAGAGAGAAAGAGCAAAAGGGGATGATTACTACTGTAATAAATCTGTCTTTTGGCGGAGTACCTCTGTGTCACCATGGAAACAGAACTAAATAATTTATGATTTGATAAATGTGTGTAACTGCTGATTCATTAACTGTTCTTTCTTTCCAAGAAGGCTTCTTTTCGCTGTCTGTATGCTTGCAACTTGCCTTAAAAGAAGACCATGACTTCAGCTTGATGCAAAACATTGCTTTGCACATGTATTCACTGGGGATCACTCCGACCTGAGGTATCGTCATGGAACGAAATTGGTCTCTCTATACACATCCGTCGTCATCAGGGCTATATGTATCATTAATTAAAATGTCCCAGAAAAAAAAAAGAGGCTGTTACAATGTGTGCGCATGCTGAACACACACAGCAAGACATGCAAAGCACTGATCACAAAGTATATAAGATGACTATTGGAATTTGCATGAAAAAAACGGAAATGCATCAGAAGCAAATCATTGTGCTCAGTTTATGTCATCCCGTTGTAACATCTTGCTATCTTGACCCTCCATTGTGTCTTGAATGCATCTTGCTCATCGCATTTGATCCATATTTCTTGAACATATCGTCATGTATGACAAACACAAATGGATTTCACATTTGTTGAGCCTTCATTTGTGGAAACCAATGTGAGTGGGTCTCGCCCTATAGGATGTATCCGCCGTGTGTGGCCAGTGGTCTTGCTATATTACTATACCCGTAATATGGGTGGCAGCCCTTTTCTCTCTCTCTCTTTCTCATTTCACATGTGACAAATTACCATATTACATCTAGTATTTTATTGAATTTCATAAAAAGGAACCCGATTTAATTGATCCCAATGAACGTTTTAAATTAAAACAAGCTTTCAAATCATAGGTATCTTTCATGTAGAAGAAAAGAAAAAGCTAAATGTTCTTTTATATTTGGCAACTGGTAGAAAAGGAGTGCTTTACAGCCAATGTCGAAAATCCAGGGGTTAAAAAGTAGTAGCAGATCATCATTCCCTTGTTTCACTCTACCCTGTATCAACGATCAATATCATGTGCAGATTTTTGATGTATTGTAAATGCTTTTATTGACAATTGTGTACATTCAGTCAGCTATTAGAGTCAATTGAATCAGTCTCACTGTCTTGTATATCTTGCATTCCTTTGCAAATAGTGGGTTTCTTGGCTGCAAGTAAACGCCTTGATCAATCAGTAGTACGATGTTTATTTTGACCAGCAATGCTTGTCGAATGAAGTTAACAATAGATGCTTTTGAAGCTAATGAAAAGTAGACAACATATTAGATAGTGGTAATACTGTAAATTGATCAATTCCTGCATCTAAATTTCGTTTTTTGATAAAAAAGCTTCGAAAATATCTAGGGCAATAGATTTATTATGTGTCTATAATTGATTTTGATTCTTAAAAGAATCCCAGGCTTCATTCAAGCTTGCAAAAATACCACTCGCCAGCATGCGTTGCTCTACAGTTACATCAGAAGGATTTTGTTGGAATCTACTTTAGCTGTCTATACAACAGCCATCTCTCACACTTTCATTATTACCTTGTCAAGATGCACCTTGCTGATGGCCTTCATGTAGTAGATGATTTTACATTTCTTTGGGTTGATGAGTTCACTCATTTTTTAACATTTCGTACTGAGCACCAGGCCATAGTAACGTGTATAATGCAGCTAATAGGGCTCTCAGATTCAGTTTTCTGCCATTCTTTTAAGCAATCAGTATAGCATTAGCATCGTCCGTCTTTTCCAGCTTCTTTGCGTCCTCTGCCTCCTGTTCTGCAGCCTTGGCTCTCATGGCAACAACAGTTTTGCTTTTGGTTAGTTCTAAATTGAATACGGTGGGTGTATTGATAGTGAAAGGTGTATTGGGACCAAACATGGACATGAAATCGTTATTTTTGGCTTCAGCAGCAGGCTTTGCGAGCTTCTTGGGTGTCGATGGTGCCTTTTTCTTGGGGTTTAGTGCTTGTCTGCATCGAGACATGCCCTGATTCATTTTGGGATTGCCTCCATCTTTGTATTTTAGCCATCTATCGTATGTAGCGAGTGCATCGTTGTACTTTTCAATGTTCTCCAGTGATTATTTGATGATCTGATCGCGCCACTGAATGACAACGATAGTTGTACTGCCGTTGCCACTGCGCTTCACCATGTAACCCCAGTGCAAAATCACAATCTTCCACACATTTTTTGTAATGTCCAATCTTCAAGCAAGCCATTACACGACTGTTGTAAAGCAACACTTGATGATAATGCTTACCAAGAAGAGAATATCAATGGCACGCATATAGGCTTCCTCAAATGCATCAAATTGGCCCAACTTGAACTTTTCGTTATCTCGGTTTCTAGTCTCATGTGTGCTAGCCATAACATCTGGAGATGCGTTAACAATGGAATGTGAGCGACTGTTCTTTGGTGTTAGCCCTGAAGATATATCTATCCTAAATGAGGTTCTAATAACGCCAATACGATATGCTCCTGTGCTATTCATCCACTCGCTCAACAATTATATGTAAAAGAGTAAGTAAACAGCTTATTGAACATGTATGGCAGACAATATTTTAGCAATAGACGTCTCTGTTTCTCCTACACGCTAAAACAAGCGCTTGAAAAGGGTTTATCAATACATATGCTATCTCATTGATTACGATATCCCTGACATCTATGAAATACTCTTGACATTCATTGTAAGCAATATATAGTATAGTAAGAGGGACAAGAAGTTCTATTTATTTATTTAATGATGAATCTAGAAAAGATCTATGAAATAAAACTAAATAGACTTGTCCTTTGTCAGAACATGATGTGAAGAGAACGAAGCATCACCTTCAACCCCTTCACCCAGGCCCGACCCAACCACCCAACCAGCACAGTGTTATGTTTTTAACGAGACAAACGGCTTCAAAAGAACTCGTACATCCAGCCACCCAGCACGCGCTTCTGTTTAACGAGAGAAACGGCCTCGAAAGATCTCGTCCACGCCACCTACCAGCCAGTGTTTGTTTTTACGAGACAAACGGCTTCAAAAGAACTCGGTCCACCCAACCACCCAGCACCCTCTTCTTTTTAACGAGAGAAATTGCTTCAAAGAACTCGGAACCGCCCTTCCAACCAGCACGCGTTTCTTTTTAACGAGAGAAACGGCTTCAAAAGAACTCGATCCCAGACCCCCACAACTTACTAAAAAAGATGTTTAGTGTATAGAAGTACTTTGTGTAGATAACACTTACCCTTTGAAAAACGAAGAACAAGAGAGAAAAGAGAATGAAAAGCTGCTCAAGATGAACTTCTATTTATACGTACTACGCTTTTTGTATCGATTCTCAGGTGGGAATCTAGCTTCTTTGCCGCCTTTGAATTCGTTTTGTTATCTTTTCCCCACAATGTGCTGCTCAAATAGCACAAGAGTAGTACCATTTTGACGTTTGACATTTGCTCTACTTGATCCACTTTATCCGATGCCTTCAAACGCTCTCTTTCACGAATTACATCCATTTTGCTTTTTCAAAAAGCCCTTTTTTTCATCTTCACATGAAACGAGTTCCCCCATCTCTTCCTAGATGTAATTAACAGAAGAACTCTCATAGGCCCATTCACATCAAAAAGTAAACAAAACATGTAGTTTGGCTGAAAAAAATATAACTGATGATTGCTACATTTGGTAGTCTTTTTCTGCCTCTCCTTATTTCTCTATCTTTCTCTCACGCGATTCACCATGAGTTGTTTGTGTAATTAGACGATGTATGATGAGACGATAAGGCTGGTTTACTTGATTTTGAAACCAGTGCAGTGATTATCGTACCATACACTATTACACATATATGCATTTACGCATTGAATTGATCAGTCTCGTATATTGCGTCTACATTGTGTCTGCGATTCATGTTGAAGCCAAGCATTTTATAAAATCATAGCATGTCAATCATGCCATATGCACTTTTAGGGATTGTCCTCTTTTGGGAGGTCACTGGGATCATGCATAATCCAAACAAATCATTAGTGAGTGAAATCAAACTCAAGCAAAAGAGAAATAAACAAAGCAATATGAATTGAAGATAGATAAGCAAGTACTTATACAGCCAATTTGTGGCCAGAAAGACGATATTTAACCATAAAGTACATACTAGAAAGCAAATTTCTCGAGGATTCTAATGGTGTTGTTTTCAGAGCTCAAAGTAAAGTGTACATCACGAAATTCATCAAACAATGGCAACATCCCTTTGTTTGTATACTATTTCTTATATCAACTTTCTCGTACGACTCCAACCAGTTCACAGTTCTCGACCAAAAAGCATGAGGAAAGCCTCATTAGTTTCAGCAAAAATCAATCGATCGAGTTTTTGGACTCCAAAATGGACACTTCTAATATAGCATCCAGAGTAACTATTTAGTGCTATTCTGGCGGTCTAAAACGGCTCGTAACAAGAGAAATCACTGCTCAAATGCATCAAATTCTTGCTGCGATTTGCGTAATATCATATGGGTATTGAGAGGTAATGCAAGTACACTGCCTGTCAGATATACCAAGTGGATCCCATTGATACAAGCAAGAAACATTATGAGACAGTCAGATTCACAGCTACAACAAGCTGTTTGCTGAAGGTAGAATGTAATACGCAGGCAAAAGTTGCTTATAATCATATATAAGACCTCTCATTTCGCGCTGTTTTTATGCATTCAGGCTATCTTGGATCATTATATATGGATGTTTGTTTGAAAGATCACTTTATTCATAATATAAAACAACAAAAAAAATAGAAAAAAATGGTGTTTTTAGCTTCACAAATGATGGCAACATCATTTGCTATTCCAAAGGCATCACGAGGAGATAAACACCGTGCCTTCAAAAGGTAAGGTTCAAGTGTTTTCACCAGTTGGCCAAACCAGATCCCATACTTGAACAAGCTCAAGAAAAGACTACACTCAAACAGAAGAATAGCATAGGCTAGACCTGTAGTGATTGCAGAATAAAACGTTGCACCAGGTTAATACCGTATCCCTTACCTCTTGAGGACTACTACACTAACACTTGCCAGGCCACGACTAAAAAAGTATCAAATGATACGGTAAAAAAACCAACGATAGAAGAGAAAAAGTGGCAAGTTTTTGTGTAGTAGGCATAATTGTCTACCCAAGCATGTGGCAATACTTGTGTAGTGAGTACTGCCAACCGTGATTGACAATACGCACGCAAACAAAAACTATAGCCCAGCCGTTGCACTCACTACCTTATAAAAGAGTCCATCAAGTCGCCTGTGCTGTCTGTGCTGTCCTTGCGCGAGGAGCAGAACGAGGATCTAAAAATCCAGCATAAACATTTCCGTACTTGCTAATCAGCGGTCAACGTGTTCAGGAAATGCATGTTCAACAGAACATCAAGTTATGTGGCCAGCTCATCATCGCTAATATAAGGTTGGTATTTTGAGGCAAGCTACAACAGCCATCCGTAAGCTCAACGAGTAAGCTTAAAGCTGGTGGAACTGAACTATGAAGAAAAAGAGGAAACAAATAAGAGGGGGAGCTTCTCTCTGTATAAATACACATTTGCTGCGCCAGGAGTGAAACGTCACACGGAAATGTACCAAGCAACAGGTGACACCAATCCTCATTTTACATCTTGTATCAGATACCATGTATGCCTCTTTTTTAATGCATTTGGCATTCTGAAAAGATGTGGTGTGAGACGCCTACCCTTTATCATGTTCTGGAGTCAAGTGTAAAATAATAAAACAAGGATCATGTGCTTTGAGTGCGTGATGAGATGATGAAAGTGACGATATGATGGCATGCAGATTGTTATACCACAGTTATGACTATAATAAGACAGCTTTTTTGAATAATATACAGTATACCGTATACTATTTCTCCAAGAAACATGGCAGGAACATCCATTTAGTGGCGACCAATGCTGTATAAATCACGATGCATATGCAATATGTTAGCCAGTGCGTTTCCGGTGGGCAAGGCAAGGTTGCTGTCAGAATAAATTTGGTATACTTATATGACAAGTCTTCAAGTGCTCCTTGACGTCGTTGTACGAGTTAGACCACCAGTACTGAGAGTAGAGACGCAGTATAGCGAGGGTCATTGTAATCACAAAGCTTATAATTGTGTAGTAAATTGGCCTCACTAGGAGAAAGCACGTCAATCACGGAATCATTACTTATCAAAAGTATCATAAGCATCATACTACTATTACTATACACTATATTCAAGTACAAAGAACTGGATTTCACATCATTAGGCGGCACTATTTTCAATTACTAGACTATTAGATGTTGCATTGAGACTTGAAAAGTGGGGTTTTTGGTATTTCTGAGGAGTTTTACACAAAAGCACGCACTATATTTGCGTCAATGTTTGTCTGACAGTATTCTGTGTAGTTCCAAGCGATATAGCAATTGTTTGATGGCTTAATCAAATCTGTAGCATTAGCTGCTGTGGATTTACAGAACACAAAAGCACTTCTCTCAGCCAAATTGCCCAAATTCAACCCTCAATATCTTGTCTTTTAAGCCCTTCCAGATGCTCAGAATAGTGCCAAACAACATCTTTCATCCAGCAGTAACTTTCTGACACCTTTGCTCCACTTTTTTTGGATCGATCCAAATCGACGAAAATCGACGATTTTTCATGAGGTACCCCTCATGGTTTTGATTGAAAATCAAACGATCGCGATTTTGAACATGAAAATGAGCACTTTTACTAAGGTACATATTAGATCAAAACGTTGCTATCGACCTAAAGCAACTTCTGAAAGTATCTTTGTGAGACGTTTGTATGTGGAATGTTGACATATTCGCCGAAAACCTTATTTCACTTTTTCTAAAATCTCTCGGTCATTTTATTCAAAACATTAGCTTTTATTAACACCGTTAGATGCGTCGTTAAAAGTAGTCTTAGGATGTGTTAGAAAGTATGGGTTGATTTTCACAATTTACATGGTAGAACAAAGCAAAATAGATTTTCGAAATTGATTCTAGACCAAAAAATTGCCATTTCAAGTGAAAACTCGAAGCGGAGGTTCAACGAATTTTGGCTGCAAACATCTGGCATTATGGTGAAAATGGGTGCTTTTGAGGCTAATACAAAGGAATAGCGAGCTACGAGGTAGTATGCATTAGCCTTCCTGCTGTTTGTTAGATTTTGTTTAGCTGTTTTATACCTGAATTGTGCTATTTTTGCAAGATGCTTGTCTCAATGTTAATTTTGAATCAATATCTAGTAATCACAACATTGAAATGGGATACCTCGAATATCAAGCCTCTCCATCATTGAGACCCCAATATAATAGGTCTAGAGGACGTAAGCAAACAGATAAAATTAGGCTGTAAACCTTCTCCGGGCAATCAATGATACCAACATTTGATCATAATGAAAAACCACACAAAAACCATTGCTTTACCCGTATGTGTATAGAAACATAGTACAGTACAGAAAAGACTACCAGGAGACTTCAGTACTGATATATGGTATCAGATAGGCACAAGTGATGTATTTTATGCACTTGCAAAAGATGAATCAAAGCAATGTGATCCTACAGTTCTTTAAGAGCGACCAAACAGCCCTTTACAGTACACACGCGATGTAAGAGTGATCCAAATGATCCAAAAAACACTGCTATCTTATCCTGCGGTTACTGCATAAAACCGTTTGTTCTCTCCCTTATGAATTGTTGGTCTACATCTTTGCCCACCATTACACTCCCTCTCTAGCAGGTGAGTGTATATTGGTATACATTACTGAATTCAGATTGCTTTCGGCAATGTATTACAATGTATTAGATCTGCAAACAGTGGCACGTTTTGCAGAATACAAGCACTGACATTCAGCTTCTCTAGGAGCTGCCTCAAACAGCTTTAGCACATGTAAAGTAGCATTACAATTGTGTTGTTGATATCATCATTGATAATGTCATTCGTTTCAAGACCGAAGATGCGGATGTATCAACTCATCTCGTTTCATGTCATCTCCATTAGATATGTATACGTTTGCTGGATGAGATCCCTAGTTCTTACCGCACCCGAGTTCTGAATGATACGGCTTGCCTCTACGGTAGTAGCAGCACGCATTCAACCCTCTTCATCCGGGTTTAAATGTCCGTCCAGCGATGTGTAAAGATTTGGGCTATAAAAAAAAAGAAATTTTTGCCTGTAGACACTTTTATCTCTTGTCTTTTGTTACTTTTTAGAACAGCCATTCATATACGCGTTGATCATGGAACGAGAGCAACAACTGACGCAATTACGTGCATTTGACGAGGAAGTGCAATCCCATCCAGAGAACGCCCAATCTTATGCAACCAAGGGCTTTCTGGAATCCATCACTCAATTGGTGGCCTATGGGTTGGAGCAACAAGACGACGGCACGGATCAGTACAAGGAAGAGCTCAAGATTCTCAAGGACTCGATTAGAGCCTTTTCAACCATATTGCCACCATTGTACAGAACTGTGTAAGCAAAAGAGAGAAAAGGGGACGTAAAACGTAGCATGATATTCACTACACATTCTTTTGCAGTTGTCAAAACGAAGCAGAAACTCGTTTATGGGAACTCACTCGATCGTTGATGACGTTGGTAGAGACCGAGTTGGTTCAGCATGTGAATACAGGTGTTTGCATCACTGCCATCAAATGTCTACAGGTGATTGTGCTGCTGTTGTCCAAGTCATCTCACGTAAGCACACACAAGAAAATGGAGTCTCGTAGTGTATCTCACTCGTTTGAACTAGTTGCGACCTGATCATCGACTATTGAACGCACAAGAGCTGGAAAAGGAAGCTACAGACGTACTCGCTACAATTATTGGGTTCTTGCAGTCAGATACAGAGTATGGCAGCGGCATGTTGATTGAGGGAAGAAGTAAACACATGGACTGAATGTTTTCATAGATCTGTACTGACAGCTACCATCAGTTGTCTCACTGTGATTGTCAAGAAGCGACCTCAGCACGTAAAGCCCGTTGTCAGCGCATTCACCGCATGGAAAAAGTCGAGATCCAGCAAGGACGATTCACCCGTCATGATGCGCAACGTCGAGAAAGCACTCAAGCTGGCCTTTATATCCATGATCAAGACAGAGGCGCTATCGTCGCAACGCACCGACTTGATTTCTGCATTTGGATCGATTGGAGGCAACGTGGCCATATTCCAACGACACCAACGAGCTGAAGAACTGAGACGTCAAAAGCGAGCAGCCCAGCAACAACAGCACGACGCGGAGAGAGAGAAACGAGCCAGAACATCGACTGAATACGTACTGCCACCGCCATCGCCCAACATGCTTGTCAATTACGACATCACACAGATCCCGCTGCACGGTATTGTGAATTTGTGTATGCAAGTGTTGCAGGCAGTGCCTATCCAAGTCATGTCAGAACGAGTCGCCTTGTTGCCCGCAGAGGGAGTCAGATTGGCAGTGACACGGCCTGGCTTTGTGCGTTCTACAACACCGCCTTATCCACCACCACCCCATCAGCCTCAGTACAATACCAACCCCCGATTCAAGACAGAGGAGCAAAAGATCAAGGAAGAACAAGAGGCTGCAAAGCGAGTCAAGTTGGATTCAGACGAGGATATGGATGACGCTGTACCCGCCGCACCTCATCAAACGCTTGCTGTTGCAGCATCAGCAGCATCAGCAGAGCCTGTGGAAGATAAACCCAAGGTGCAGGTGTTGGCAAGTGTGGAGGAGCGTGCTAGTCAAGCCCTGAGGATGCAACCCTACGAGCTCGCAAAGGAGGCCCGTTTGAGCGATGACGATAAAAAGGCCATGTTGAAAATGTCGGTGCAGCGTATTCTTCAAGCCGAGAAATCGTTCCAATCCAGCAATCTGTTCAACGACACGGCGCGAAAGGCCATCACCAACGACACGACCAACAGCACAGCATCTGCATCCACCTCTGCCGCACCCGCCACCACTAATACTACCGCCAACAACAGTAGC
This sequence comes from Mucor lusitanicus, assembly GCA_010203745.1. Taxonomy (NCBI): domain Eukaryota; kingdom Fungi; phylum Mucoromycota; class Mucoromycetes; order Mucorales; family Mucoraceae; genus Mucor; species Mucor lusitanicus. The sequence goes on along the minus strand of JAAECE010000003.1, from coordinate 160,487 downwards.
AGCAGCACTCTCTCATCCTCGTCACAAAGTCAGAACATTTGGCTCCTCTTGGTAGCCAAGCTCATCACACGAGGCACCAATATGCGCTACATGCCTGCTGAATTCAAGCGGGAGCAGGACACGGACATGACAGAGGCCACCGAGGAACAAGACGACAAAAAGAGGGTGGTGATGGAGGACACGGAAACGGATTTACGCGAGCTGTTGTTGGATTTCATTATTGAGGATTTCGCATCGAGACATGATTTGGCGCTGGAATGGCTGCATGAAGAATACCTGCTGGACAAACGCAACCAACGACTCGATACTGGCTATATACCAAACTACTTTTACTGGTTTCATAAACTACTAGAAAGAGCCATGCCGACGCTGGACGCCAAAGACCGCGTCTTGACCAAAGTACTCTTGGACGCACCTGAATTAGACGACAAGGCCATCGATCTGGTCAAGCAAAACCTCGACAGTGTGCCTGAACGATTTGTGCCTTGTGTATCCACATTACGTAGCTTGATCACCAATAGACCGACCGTTCGATTCATGGCGCTGCAGGTGTTGCTGGATCTGTGCACAAACGAGGACGACAAAATGCGAAGAACTAGCATCGTTGCTGTCAAGAGATTGCACGCCAATCAAGCCGACATCAATCATAGAGTAGAGACATTTTCAATAGAGGCGCTGCATGTGTTGACTGGTGAAAAGAGCCCCACTGCTACCGAAGAAGAGGCAGCACCCGAGACTGCATGGACAGAAAAGGATGTTGTTCGACACGCAGAACTTTATTTTGTGTTCTGCACCAAGAAACCAAGCTTATTAAAAGAGTGCGTATACATAAAAATGCCGTTTGGTATGGACATGACATCATATTGATCTCTGATTTTAGATTGTTCTCGGTATACATGCAAGCATCCGAACCTGTGCAAAGTTACATTCGATCGCAAATGGTCAACATGGTAAGAGCGATCGGTATGCGATCTCAAGACCTGCTTCAGCTGGTGCGTGAATTCCCCCCGGGTGGAGAGTCCTTGGTGATTGGCATGCTGTCCATCTTGTGTGAATCCAGTAAGTGCTATGTGTCAGTTTTATATATATTGCAGGTATATTAATGCTCTGTTGTATTTACAAGAACCGCCTACACGTGAAATTGTCGCCGCCCTGGAGCACATTTCACCACTTGCACAAGAGAGATCAATTGATCTGAGTAGTTTAGCACCTCTGCTAGCAGGTCAAAGCTTAGCATCTGCTGCTGCTGCTGCCGCTGCTGCTGCCGCTGCTGCTGCCGCTGCTCACGAGGAAAATGCTGCTGTATCCACTTCCCAGTAAAGATAATAAACCTGTACCTTGAATACATCATGTACTATTCAAGAGGAGTTTTCTACCAACATTTGTTTGATTTAGTAACAAGGTCGAGACAACACATGTGTTTATATACACACAAGAAGGGGGGAGGAGACTAGCAGAGGGCAGGGGAGCAGAGGGCAGGACATATACGTACACAATGAGAGCCATCAGCAGAGGAGAATCAATATAATGGGGGAGGTGTTGTATGTGATACTTGCCTATACAATCAAATTACTTTTTTGGTTGTTATTCTTTTTCCAAATATATACATTTCTTTTTTGAAATAAAAGAGTGTGTTGGGTTCATAAATTTAGTATTTTTACGTCTTTCTCTCTTCTCTTTTTCTCTCTCTCATTTTATTAAAAAAACACACATAAAAGAATACCATGACTCGAGGTGTAAGTAGTTTGAGCACACTTTTTTTTTTTTACCAAAAGGATCGACATTAAATACATGCTGGATGTTAGGTTGCCCGTAAAAAGTTGGTGGTTGTAGGTGATGGTGGCTGTGGAAAGACAAGCTTACTGGTTGTATATCAAAAGAAAGCATTTCCTCAGGTACGTGTGTTTGTGTGTGTGAGAGGGAAGCCCCAAAACTAAACCTGTAGTCTATAGAGATATGTGCCTACTGTATTTGAAAATTACATTGCCAATGTGCCATTAGACACTGGAAAGATTGTAGAACTGGCACTATGGGACACAGCAGGACAAGAGGACTATGATCGATTAAGACCTTTATCATATCCAGAAACCGACGTGGTCTTGATTTGCTTTGCCATCAACCTGCGTACATCATTTACAAATGTGCAAGACAGATGGCTTCCAGAAGTAACTCATTTCTGTGAAAATGTACCCAAACTATTGGTTGGCACAAAACTCGATTTCAGACAAAACCAGGAAGAGATTCGACGACTGGGACTAGTTGGACAGAGATTGATTACAGAAGAAGAGGTAAGAAAGAAACGATTTCATTGTGCTGGGCAAACACATTGTAACGCATACTGCAGGGAGAGCAATTGGCTCGGGAGATTGGCGCAAAGTATTATGAATGCAGTGCAATGCAAAAGATCAATGTGGATGAGGTGATTGAAGCAGCAACAAAGGCTGCTGTTGCTGGAAATATGAGACGTCTTCATAAGAGACTTTGTACCATTTTGTAAACCAAAAAAACCTTTATATTCATTTTAATTTAATTTAATACATTTATACACACTCTTTCATTTTCTTTATATCAAATACACCACCACCGCTCTACAACAGCAGCAGTAGCTACTTTTATACTTACAAACAACAACAATAAAAACTTGTCACGAGAGATGCACAAAATTTTGCTCTTCTTTCCTCTTCTTGCCCACCCAACCAACATGTCAGAAGCCAAAGTATACACCAATGTCAAGAATGTGCGCAATGTTACAGCAGTGCAGAACAAAAAGACCGTTTACAAGAACGTGGTAGGGTCGCCCTTCATCTTGAAATGGCCCAATATCCACACTGATTTGGGCCAAACCATCTTGACACAGCTTGAAAAGTAAGAACAATCAAATGTCGTCCTCATTCATGTGTACTTACATGGTACGCTAGGGCGTTAGCGCCATTAGGCAACTACAGAAAAGAGTGCAAATCCATAAAGAAAAAGGACAAGAAATCAGCATCTACAACGATACCCAAGCCAGAATTACATGATCGTGTCCATGTCGGCATAAATCAAGTTACTCGATTCATGGAATCCTTTATTGAAAAGAAGCAGACAAACACACAGCCTGTCGACAAGACACCTGTCATTTATATCTGTAAACGAGAAATCAAACCATTGCAGTTATGTCAGCATTTATTATACATGGCGGCATTAGCTCAAATCAAGATTGTGCCCATGCCAGCAGAAGCCGAGTCCAAGATGAGCCAAGCATTGGGCATTAAGAGAGCGTGTGTTGTGCTTATAGAGGTGAGTGGTTTGGGTTCTGCTTCAAGTATGCAGTTGACGGTACTGACTCTCAGTGATCAAGATTATGGAAAACAAAGAGGAATCGTTACGTTTGAGTGCTCAAGAGATACCTTGCATTGATGCGCCGTGGCTCACAAATGCGTTACAACAGCAGCCTGTGGTTGCGTATAGATCTGATGCGACAATCAAGACATTAAAGACGACAGGGCCTCCTCCCAAGCAAAAGAACCAGCAGAAACAACAGCAGTTGAAGCGAAAAAATCAAGAGGAGGAGGGGAGTGAGGATGCCACAAACAAGAAGATCAAAGTCTGAATAAAATGTGCTAGCAGATGCTCGCTTACGCTCTTTCATCATGCTTCGCCCTCTGGGGATATTTCTTTTATTTGGTTTATAGAGTACATATGAGAGTAAATTCACAAATTTGCATAGTACAACTCAACTACATGGTAAATTTACGCCCTTTTGATGGACCAAGAATTCGATACTACGCTGTTCTGCCGTATGAGCAATTGTAGACCAACAGATCAGACATTCTTAGGCACATTACTGAGTGAGTAGCCTTCAAATGTAATCTACCACTGTAAAAATGGCAAGTTAAGTCGCCTGTATCTTACCAACAAAGCTTAATATCGGCTTCAGAGCAAGTGCAATCGTGTTCTACGACCTGACATTAGCTTATGGATCACTTTCCAGCGATTTTTTGGGAAAAGTTTTGATCATCGATTTTTGAGCATTTTGGCCTTGTACTTGTACAGGAAAATTTGATGATTTCAAAGAATGGAAGTTTTCACCTCGAAAATGAGGTTTTCTACTATGGTGTTCCTAAGCTCAAATCATCCGTATGAATGCAAAGCACCGTGTGCAACTGTCTTTTGGTCAGTTTACTATCCGTTTTGTAGACATTTCCTCAAAAAACGTATTTTGCATTTTTTGACATTTGCTCTGAACAGACTAAATGAATTGCTTTGATATTGGTACTATCGGATTCCTTGGTCTTTTCTGCATTTATAAGGGTTAAGAAATACCTGTTGCTTATATAGTAACATTTTGTGTAATTGGCCTTGGAAGGTTTTCAGATGTCCAGAAGAAGTATCTGGAGGACCCGAAGAAGCTCTGAAATTTAAATCCAGCTCAGGCTGTGTTTTGCCCTAGCTTTAGCTAATAAAAGACACTGTACAAGTCTAATTGGTCTCACTACGCTCAGTTACTTCAGGTTCTATCCTACGAGGATGTTCTATTATGTATTCCTTCCCTAAAACTTTCTTGTAAGTGCATCAGTTCAGTATCAAATTACCATTTTTAATTGCTTTCTGCCAATCACCTATGCTTTAAGTGATTGGATCATTAGAAACATTTCAGTACTATATATATTTAGGATTTGCCTTGCTGCCTCGTCAATCATGAAGAGGAGGAGGAGGAGGATACAACTTTGCATTTGGTATAAGGCTGCTGAGAACATCTTCTTCATCCCAAGCATAAATGCACTAGCATATTGCATTTCAAGCGACCATCGCTGCAAACTATGATGTCCGATTGGCATAATCTGGGATTGCCTCTACTCTAATACACCTTTTTCTCTCGCTTGTGCGCATTACAGCATAATCCAGTGAAATGAGATACATTTTCATGAAAAATAATACAATAACAATCAGCTGTATCTTTAATGGGGCTCTAAAAAAAGTGAAAATCCTGGAATAATGTATACTCATGCTGTTGCTTATAATTATACGAGAAAGTTTATGATAGCAAGACCGTTGCTTTAGAATCTCCGGTAAAGTCGTATATAAATCGCCTTCAACTGTGGGCTGCCTTGGGGCACGGCATTTCTTCTCACAAACGTAGAAAAGATGAGCATTCAGACTTTCACACGTTGTTACGGCCCTACTCAGGGCGAAGATGCAAGATCCATTGACCTGTATTTTCCTACTAAAGCAAACGAAGCTTCTCCTCTTATTGTATTCATTCATGGTGGTGCTTGGCGAACAGAAGACAAGGCAGATTACAAGCAACTCTGCACTGGGTTCAGTGAGTTGGGATACGCATGTGCCTCGGTAAACTACAGGTAAGATCCAAGGCGTGTTGCGTGGATTGATGAAGAGAGAGAGAGAGCGACAACTCAACGAGTGACATAGATTAAGTTTGAAGGAAAACGGTGAGCAGCCTACAATTCAGCATCCTGATCATATCATCGATGTTGGCAAGGCAGTGGAGTATCTATACAACCATCCCACCGAGCAGTACGATCCTAAGCAAATCTACCTGGTGGGCCATTCAGCAGGAGCACATATCGCCATGATGTTATTGCTGGATAGCAAATTACCATACCACCAGTACATTGCAGGCATCATTGGCGTCTCTGGCATCTATGATATACCTCTCTTGGTCAAGACGTTCCCCTCCTACCTCGATTTCATTGAACAAGCCTTTGGCTCGGATCAATCCACCTTTTATGAGGCATCGCCCATCAGCAAAACATTGGACGCATCTGACAAGCAAAAGCCCATCATCATTGCGCATAGTCCTGAAGATTCATTGATCGATAACGATCAAGCGCTTGTAATGGAGCAACATTTAAAGACGTTGCAGCATCAAAATGCAACACTGGATATGACATTGACAGGAGATCATTACGATATCATGAAGACTGAGAAACTGGAACGACTTGTCAAGCGTTTAGTTTGAATAAAGGTTGCTTTTGACATGTTTGTGACTGGAAGTCAGGTTGTTTTGAAGGGGGGTAGGGCAAGTGGGGATGGTGGTGATGGACCAAGTAGACTTGATGAAAATCTCTTACCCCGACATTTGAGATTTTTACACCCTTCTTCTTCCTCCTTTGTATATTTGAAATGTTGAGCACACTTGTACGTTCTTCCAGACCTCTTCTTCAACACAATTTACCACGTGCAAGCTATCTTCACTCTTGTGCTATCGTCCGTAATGTTGCATCAGGTAAGAAAATGTTGTGGGTGGGAGGGAGGGACCCTAGTCAATTAACATGACTATGCTCGATTAGAATCCACCACAGCTGCATCGACGCCATCTACAACCACACAGAGAAAGCCTTCTTCAGCACCAAAAGGTACCGTCTTGAAAGGCATTCAGTACTTGAAAGACAAGCAAGATCCAGTTGCATTGGATGATAGCGAATATCCAGAGTGGTTATGGGATTTATTGGATGAAAAGAAGCAAAAGCAAAAGACCACCAAACCTGTCAACCGTCAATATCATAGAAAGCAGAGTAGAGAGGCTATCAAGGCTATGAACTTTATGAAGGATAAGAAGAATTAACCGAAATCGTGTATTATAACATCCACCCTACTACTAGAATCAATAAAGACATGTCAAAAAAATCAAAGGGGAGGGGGTTGTTTGGGTGGAAACAGCTGTTATAGCAGGTTCATATGGTGGAAAACGTCAACAAGTGTCATTATAAAAGTATGATCATTTTATTAAATTTGAATAGTGTCGTATATTATTACCAAGGGCGTTGGTTATTAGGGAAAGCAGATTGGCCATCTAACATGTCATTCAAAATCATGAGCTGTCAAATTTTAACGACTATTGACATTAACACTTACATTGCATGGAGCCTTGAGGCGTGAAAATACTGTTGCCTGCTGGTTGCTGTGGCGGTTGCTGAGGAGGGAAGCCCGTCATTTGAGGTTGCATATAACCGGTGGGTTGTTGCGATTGTAAAGGACTTTGATGGAATGCTTGAGGACTAGGTGTAGAGAATTGAACGCCTGTCATTTGTGCTTGCAATGGCGATAAAGTGGGAGATCCAAATGGATTATCAGGAGCTACAATAAAAAGAGATGTGTTGGACATGTAATCGTCAAAATGGTACCATGATGTGAGAGACTTACTAGCACTGTTCCAATGTCTACCAGTAGGTTGAACACCAATTGTGTGTGATCTTGATAGAAGCCCTTGCTGTCCAGCAGCGGTGGAAGAAGGTGCCAATGGTTGCTGATAATTGTTACCGCCAACAGGTTGACTGGAAGCAGGGAAACCTGTCATTTGAGGCTGAAGTGCTTGCCATGAGTTTTGCTGAATAGGCTGCTGAGGTTGCTGGAATCCAGTTTGCATGGGTGGTTGTGCCTGTTGTGGTTGTGGTTGTTGCTGGAATCCAGTAGGTTGATTGGGTTGCCATTGACCAAGAGATGGATCTAATGGAAGACTATGAGAGGGAGTAGGTCTTTGACGACCAGCAGCAGCAGGTGTAGGTTGTTGCTGACCAGAGAATCCAGTTTGGAAACCTGCAGTGACCTGAGGACTGAAGCCAGTAGGCTGAGCAGCGTTGAAGCCAGTGGGCTGAGAAGCATTGAAACCAGTAGGCTGGGCAGCGTTGAAACCAGTAGGTTGAGCAGCAAAGGAAGGCTGCAATTGAGGAGGTTGCTGAGCCAATTGTTGTTGAAGCTGTTGCTGTTGTGCTTGCACTTGCAACATTTGCTGCTGTTGCTGCTGCTGTTGTTGCTGTGTACCTGTTTGCATAGCCAACTGCTTTTGAAGCTCTAGTTGCTGCTGTGTCAATTTCTGTAATTGCTCCAACTGTTGCTGTTGCTCCTTGGCTTGTCGTTGTAAATTCATCAATTGGATCTTTTGGATTTGTTCCTCTTCCTGGATGCGCTTGCGCTCAGCTTCAGCAGCCTTGATTTGTTCAGGCGTAGGTCCAGCAGGAGCAGGAGCTGGGGCAGGAGGAGAGACGACTGCATTGCTAGATTGCGCTGTCTTCATGGGCGATAAGGCGGCAATAGGGCTGCTCTCGGCACGAGGGGTCCAAGCATCATCGTTGAATCCAATCAAGTCGCCCTTGGGTTGCTCAGGTGCCTTGCCCTTGCCATTGTCTGCTGTAGAAGAGCTGCTCAATTGAGAACCGATAAAATCTAGCAGATCAGGATGCACATCCTTGGGTGCAGAGACGTTGGGTCTAGGTCTCGCGTTCGAAGAGGCGGCTGCTAGGTAGAGTATTGTATGAGCAAGATGCCCCCCTCAAGTCAAATGCCCATTTTACTTACCCTTTCCTTTACTGCCTTCAGAGCTCTCCCATTCCTTTTGCAACTTTCTAGCCAACTCTTCATCCTTTTCAATTTGACTCAATTCCTTCTTTTTGTTGGCGGCTGATTCTTGTTCTGTTGTCTCTTCAGGTTGGCCGGTTTCAATGTATCTTTCCACGCGCTGTACGTGTTCCTCCTTCAAGCCCAATGTCTTCATTTGCTTGTGCGTTAAGTTGGGAATATCACTGTCGTCCAGCTTCTCTGCCTTGAAGGATGCAGCGTATTGCAGTGATTGTTGCATGGGGATGCCAATAATCATGAACCAGTCAAACCAATCCCATCGTTCATTGAGCTTCTTTTGTGGTGGTTGAGCAGCCACTGCTGGTGCAGGTGGAGCAGCAGCTTGTTGAGGAGGACGAGGAGGCATAGCAGGTGTAATTTCATCATCTTGACTGGGACTTCTTGTGTGATTCTCCACCCAACGCACATCTTCAGCACACATCTTCTCCACAGGCACATCAATCTTGACACCGTTCAATTTATGCAAACGCAGTTTACCATTGTGGAAGTCAATGAATTGAGCCTCTACCTTGAAGGAGCCACTGCGATCTGTCCAGGTTCTAATCTTTGTTGGGTCTGGTTTAGGTAAATCTTGATGGCGCGTCTTGGATGCTGAGCGGGCAAGCGAGGCTTTACGTTCGGCTTCTTTGCGCTTGTAGTCTTCTTCTAATTGCTTTTGACGAGCAGCCTCAGCACGTTTAGCGGCTTCTTGCACTTGTCTGCGTCGTTCTCTTTCCTCTTCTTCGCGCTGTCTCTCTTCTTCACGGCGACGACGGGCCTCTTCTTCTTCTTCCTGTTCTCTGCGACGACGCGCTTCCTCCTCTTGTTGGCGTCTCTTTCTGTCTTGTTCTTCTTGCTCCTTGCGTCGTTGGACTTCGCGTGCTCTGTCTTCAGCGACACGTTGTTGTTGCAAGGCACGTTCTTCCTCGGCACGCTTTCGTCTGATTTCCTCGACATTGTCGTGGCGAGAAGAGGCAGCAGCAGCAGCGGCGGCGGCGGCACCCAATCCAGCAGCACCAACAGCAGCAGTAGAATGATCATGCTCGTGTTCATTGCCCTCCTCATCGTCAAATTGAACATAGGATGAAGGCACCAAACCCACATCACCATCCACCTTTTGTACACGCCACCAACCATCTGTTCTCTCGTAATCCAAAACATAGATTTGCTCGTTTTCCTCGACAGACAATTCATCACCACCTTCAGCTTGGAAAGAGTAGATGGAGATACCCCACTTGGGAACACAGTTTGACTCCTCTTCTTCGTCTTCTTGTGGTTGCTGTTCATCATAATGAGGTTGAGGCGATGGAGAAGCAACAGCCGCTTCATAGGATGACGACGACGAAGTCATGGGAGGGATAGCAGGAGCAGGAGCAGCAATCTGTTTCTGGCTGGCTAGACTCAAATGGGTGTTTGACATTTGAGCAGCTCGTGTGGAGTCAGAAATCTTGACCAAGATGGCCTTGGCTTCTGACTTGGAGGACGCTTGAAGATCCAACACTGCTTGCTTGGCACCGTCAATCTCGATATGCAAATTTTTACCGTCGTAGAGGTACTTTGTTACGTCCAAAATGGGGTATTGTTGCACGGGCAGAGATTTGTCTGTTTCGCTGCCATAGCAAATCATGCCGTTGCCGACGAATAGGCTGCCCTTTCCCTTCTTCTTCTTCTTTTTGGCTGCGTCGTATTCATGAACGTTCCATGACTGAGCGTCGTCCGCAATGACCTCTCGCGTGGCTGTAGTTGAGCCAGTCTAAAAATGGTAATCAGACACACAGATACACACACAATGTCATGACAAACGGCTTACAGTATGCGATAGGATGGGTTGAACTGCTGGAGGAGCCATGGATGTTTGTGCTACGACGGGTGGTGTGGGAATAGGGTCTTGTTGCTGCTGCTGCTGCTGCTCTCTTGGGCTTCCTCGAAATGGTCGTCTGCGTCTTGCACATAGTTGCTTGGTGCCAAGCCAATTTCGCCCTTGCTGGATCTGACAAGAAACCAGTCTGGGTCATCCTGCTCTAGTAAATCCATCTCGTCGCCTTCCTCGAATGACAGCTCTTCCTCTTGCTGGGCAGCATAATCAAACTCTGCACGCACTCGACCAATTGGCGTAACCTTGTTGCAAAGAATGATGTAAGTGTCCTGTTTTCTCGCTTGTTAGGAAATGAGGATACCTCTTCCAAGTAGTCGGCAGGCACTAGTCCAACAGGACCTTGGTCCTCTCCATTCTGCTGCTTCAATTCAGCTCGCCACCAGTCATCATCTTCTTTCTCGATAATGTACAGGATGTCGTTTTCCTTGATGCTCAGTTCGTCTTCGGTGCGAGATTCATAGTCGTAGAGTGCTCTGCACACTTGCACGTATCGCATGTCGAGTGTAGTTTATGTAATAAAGATAGGAAAGAAAGAAAGAAAAGAAGAAAAGCGAAAACAGAAACATCGAGTAGCTTCAAAAGAGGATGAATTAATTAACCGCCAAGAAAATGGAATCATCATCATCAATGACGATCTTGCAGTAAAACGGAGAATTTGAGCATGTTCTTTGTTGCCCCCTTTTGCAGGTGTGTAGCACACGTTTTGGTTTATTCATCTTCCTTTTTAAATTTATCGCTGAGGATCTCTCTGAATCCGGAAATGATCTCATTTTCACGCTTGATCTTCTGCTCTTGCGCATGCTGCAACACCAACCGCTTCTCCTCGGCAGAGATGACTTGATTTTCCTTGCGAAGACGCACCGCATTCATGCGCTGGTGTCGACTGCCGCTCATCACGTAGCCTGCCTTCTCAAACTCGGCAATCTGGTCTCCACTCAGTCCAATTTCACCACGGCGAGGAATACGCTTACCCTCCTTGACATAGGCGGCCATGGCTGAGCCTTCTCCCGGCAATAGCTGGCTGCCGTACGCTCTTTCGTCATTGTCTTCGTTTTCGGCCAAGGGGACAGGTCCAACAGGCGCCAAATCCTCAGGCAAATCGACCTGCTTTTCAACCCAAAGATCTTGCACCTGGTCCAGCTGTGATTGATCGACTTCCAAGGCTGGCTTTTCATGCGTGGGTGATCTCTTGGTCTTGTCATCCTCGTCCTCAGACGATGATGATGATGCGGATGAGGAAGACGAGCTGCTGTATCTCTTCTTTTTACTGTGGCGATGGCTGCTGGATTTGTGTCGGCTGCTGCCATGTCTACTGCTGCTGCTCTTGTGTGTTCTTCTGCTGCTGCTGCCAGATTTGTGTCTACTGCTTTTGCTGGATTTATGCTTGCTGCTACGATGACTGCGGCTGCTGCGACGATGGCGACGCTCGTCCTCCTCGGATGAAGATGAGTCGGTTGCGCTGTCTGTGTCATGTCGTTTGCTCTTTTTCGACTTGCGAGGTCTGTCTTCAGGCGTCATGGATCGAGCACGCTCAGGCGAAGGCGCCCAAATGGTCTTTGTGGATTCATTTCTCACCCGTGTGCGACTAAGTAAACATGATGGATGTGTCAGCCTCTATTTGTCAAGCATCGATGAAATGACTTACAAATCTGTATAGCTTTCTTCTGGACGAATGGTAATACCATCAATGTCTGTGGTTCTTGGCTGTCTGCTGTATCCATTGGGTGAATGGCGTCTACTGTATCTCTCGTTTGAACGGCCTCTGTCTCTTTTACGGCTGTTGTCATCGCGCCTTGTTGGTGGTGATGGGGAACGGCGTCTTCTAGGTGACGGAGAACGACGTCTAGAAGAGCCAGATCTTGCTCTTCTTGGTGATGAAGGTGAGCGCCTTCTATAATAAGGCGACGGTGAACGTGAACGACTAGCCATGTTTGTGTGTACAATGAGCTGAATGAAGGGCTTTTGGTAAAAAAGAGAGAGAAAAAATATTCTTTATTTTTTAAAGCCTTTGAATTTGCGCTGTTCAATGTGACATTGCACATCAAATCTACATGACCTGAATGAATGCCATCCTACGCAAGATGTGTTGGTCCTTACTATGATGCATGGCGTAGCATTGTTGTTTAGATTGCATTTTATTTCAAATATTCTGTAATTGCATATAGCTATTATTTCATTTGACACGGCTTTATTCAGAGTCTTGTGGAGATGCTTACTCTGATCAAATCTGAAAATTTCAAGCAGTTTGATGTTGTTTGGGATTTCGAATCGACATCCAGAGAAAGTTCACGTTTTCCACAACGATTGAAGATAAATATGTTGTTGGTGAAAGACACCGACCAGAGCTGAAGATAACTACCTTTTGTATGCAGCAATAAAATTCGTAGATCTTGGAATGTGGCTAATAATGACGTGTACTTGTATTTGAGTGCAATGGTTCTTAGCATGGCTAAGCAGGCGTACAATCCTTTATGACGATCAAACTGGATTTTGAACATTGCCGTATTCCCATACACGCCACAGGCTTCGACAAGCATAATCTCCATATCTTTATATCTGACGATTCCGTCCGCTTTAAAGCCTTCTGATGTGCTGCGAATAATTCCTGAATCTTTCCATATGCTGTTGATAGATTTAAGAAATTATTCTCGGCTTTCGTAAGCATACAGTTGACCCAAAGTCTTGACGGTGGTCCTCATGAATGGCGTAATAAAAAAATCTATAAAGTTCTTCTCTTCTGTGGTCATGTCTAGGTTGTTGGTGAGCAAGTTGAGTCTATAATATGTAGTTAATATGCCATCTTTATACTATATTTCCAGTTGTACTTTCTTACGTTGAGGAGAAAATGTCAAGATAAAGGCTTTTAGAAAGTAAATGGTAATCGAAAGCAATCATTTGGCACTATTTCGACCAGAAGAAAAACCATCAGGTCTTCAGAGCCGGCTGGAATTGATCTCAAGGCTCTTTTGAAACCCTTCATGTCATTCTAAAAACACAGTAAGCATACTAAACATGTGTATTCTTGAAAACTACAGTTTAAATATACAGAATTACATACCGTATGTAAAACCTGCGAAAGGTAGACTCGTGATAAATCGTCGTATGTAAGCTGTAATGGCTTTGATCGATTCCTTTTTGTGGTGCAATCCCATCACAGCAGATCGTCACACCGTCTCTGATGGCAATGTATTTGTGATGATATCTAGCATCATCACGTCCAATATCAAGCATCCGTTTGAAATACATCCAGACATCCTCGGGGTGCTTTGTGTAGCACTGTTGAAATTGACAACTGACTTGCTTATTTTGCCCATGTTGTTCGCCTGACTTGAGAAGACATTAGAAAATTTATGCGACAATAGATAAAAAGATAAATTAAACACTTACGTAGCTGCTGCTGTTGAAGCAAAAGAGATCTTCTTCTTGTTATCACAATCTTTCTTCGTCGTACTGCTGATTTTTAGCATCGGCTAGTAGTGGTGCAGCCATAGACAGATGATGGCTTGCAAGAAAGGGGGGGGGAGAATTTATAGAAAGAAATGGATCGCAATGGAAGAGCAAACTAAAGAATGTACAGTATTACGAGAAAGCAAGCAAAATGAAGGTTGAATGGATGTTATCCACTGCAACCAAAAAAGAAAAGAAAAATACAAACCATCAAACCATCGTAAGAGCAGTCATAATATATACCATACTGCATAATTAGTATTTTATGTCATGTTCAATCTCGCTTTCCTCATTCTAATTACATTTTTAGTTTCAATATCAATGCTTTATTTCTCTGAACTGACTTAAAATTTGAGCCAATGAAATTGCTTAAAAGCTCATTTAAACGCCGCTGACTTTAAAAAAAATTGCGAGGGTTTCCCTCTGTTTTTTTGTTAGGCGGACTTTTAAATATTGCCAAATACAGTAATTTAGCAATTTTATCATCAAAATCCCCTAAAATGCCAGAATATGCCTTACTACACACACCAGCTTATAATGCAAACGCTTGAGACTCTCAATTAGAACCAAGTAAGTGATACAAATCAAGTGAGAGCAGCCTATCTACCCCCAGCCTCAGAATCAGATCTAGTTGTGCTTCAACGATAGGCTTATCCACACAACGAAGAAAGAGGGTTATGGCTCAAAGAACCATAAAAAGGAAGGGAAAGTAAACAGAGGGCATCACTACTAGAATGTGATGAAGAACAGAAACATCGCAATGCAGTTACATACAAAGAGGAGGTAACATACATTGTGTATCATCAAAATGACGAGTATAAGAAAAAAAAGTAGTCGTACAAAAAAGTATCGTGGTTGCCTCATACGAAGCAAGAACAACAATAGATACCATCAGTATTACAGAACAAGTAATACTTGAAGAACAAAAAGAATGCAAGGCTACTCCACAATAGAGCAGAACTGCCAGCGATACAATGCATCAAAAGATACACCATAGCACTATGGTACAGCAAATGAAAAACAGTTGCGTGCAGAAAAGGGGGAAAAAATAAATCGCAATAGAGCAAACTAACGAATGCACAGTATTACGAGAAAGAAAGTAATAAAAAGGTTGAATGAATGTAATCCATGGCAACCAAAGAAGAGGAATATACAAACCAAACACAATGAATATATTGGAACGAACTGGCCTAAAATAAACTGTGCAATTAGTATTACTACTGTATATTGTACCGCGAAAAGTGGCTTTTATCGGCTGATACCTACTGTAACAAACTTGAAAGGTGTCGTCTTGGGTACTGATGGTTGTAAAAGCAAGCTTCTTTTGGCAAAAGTGTCGTTGTATTCAATGAATAGTAATAAAAAGTATATGGTTTAATAGAAAAAGTGCAGTGCAAAAATAGTCCGAGAAAAAAAAATAAAAAAATAAAAACGCGTTGCTAAGGGTGACTGCAGTCAATAGGCTGCCGCAGCACAGAGCACGCGGAATCTGAATGACGTGTACAATGAACATTTTGCACTGTGGTGACTGTACCCAAATGATTTTTTTGTGATGATTTTTTTGAATCAATATCGACATAATTTGACATTTGCAAATAATTTTGTTAAAATTAGCTATATAAAGTGTGCTCAGCGTATACTGCTTTCTAATGAACGTAAGCGGAGAATTTGAAAGCGCATTCAATGGTGTCAATTTTAAAATACTTTTAGAATGAACAGATAAAGAACTTTGCGAAAATGTAAAAAGCAGTTTTTCCGGGAAAAGTCGAGATTTAGCATATACAACGGTCAAAATAGCAATTGCACAGGATACCTCACATCTGTGCGGTCATTTTGATTTAATATATATCATAGTAAAAAGTGTCGTTTTTGCCTCCAAAAGTGCGATCGTTTGATTTTTAGCAAAAACCATGAGGGGTACCTCATGAAAAAAACGTGAATTTTTGACGATTTAGATCGATCCAAAAAAAATAAAAATGAAAGTTCAGGATGTAAATGGTGATCGATAGCAATCATTTGGCACTATTCCGAGCATCTAGAAGGGCCCGGAAGACGAGATATAAACAGTTGAATTTGGTCATTTAGGCTCGGAATGATACATTTATTAACCTGTAAATCAATGACACATGACGCTACAAATTTGATTGAAACCTGGAACAATTAGTATCATCTTAGGCTAAGCACTACTACTGACTACAGTACTACACTGAATATAAAGGTATAGTAGGTGGGCCGCAAGATCAATAATATATTTGCATGTGTTTGTCGAATAATATCTTGATTTGATCTAATGTAAATAAAGGAAGAATCACATAAGCTGACGAACGTGATTTATACACAATGAATAAACTTTCTTGACATCTTGACAGTAATGAGCTTGAAGCATGATGAGTTGGATGGTTACGGTGCACAAACAACCAACATCTGAACAAATATTATGTGGAGTGGCTAGGGGAGAAAAAAGCGATTGTAGCTTGTTGAGGTATAAGCTTGTGAGTCTGGAGCCCATGGTGTATGTAGTCTTCAGGTACAGGCTTGTGTGTGTGCGTGCATGCTTGTTGTATGCAACAGACAGCAAGAGAATGAAATTTCTTTTACTGACGCTTTTTACATCTGATTACTACCACTGCAGCTGCTACTTCTGCTACTACTTTCTTCGCAGCCGCTGCTGCTACTGCTAGTGGCGGTGGTGGTGGTCCATACTTGACCAAATTGGTCGGAGGCTGTGCCTCCACGGCTTCTGCTGCTTCTGGTGGTGTGGTCACTGCTCGTTGCAGTATCGCTTCGGATGCTGCTATCAGCATCGTTGCCGTTGTTGTTGTTCTTGTTGCTTTGAACAACAGTCTGTTGTTCTTCTTCTGGCACTGTTGCTGCAAGAATAAATGGCATGGAACGAATAAAGATGAAATAATAATGTTTCTTCCATGGCTTTTTATTACACGACGAAGACGTTTACAGGTATTTCGTGGGAGCATAAATTACAGACCATGTAGTAAACAGATGCTTCTAGTTTAATGCAACACTTGGATACGCAATCTGTATAATATTGGGTGCAATCACTAATTAGTGGTGATATATGGAGTCCTCCTTTAGAATTCAATCTTGGGCGTTTGTTGTAAGACGAATTGACGAATACGTTATAGCTCACATCAAGCTGCTCTTTTAAGGCTGTGTTGTGAGGAGATTTAAATAATATGTTTTATTCCAGAAACGAACTGTATCATTGTGAGTGACAATTGTGAGAATCTTAAATAAAGATAATCTTATTACCAAAAGTTGGTTGTAAGTGATATTGATATACAGCATAGGGATAATGTACGAAATATAGATTAAGCTATAGATGAAGAGAAAAAGGTGAAAGGAGGGGAACAGATCAACAAATATATGTATAATGATACTGTCGCACAACAACAGCTGGCCATGAGATGATTGTTGTCAGAACAACAGTGAAATCGCTAATCATCTTTTGGGGCTAAACACACGGCATTTGCTCTGAAAGCAATCAATTTTAATTCTCACATTGAGCTCATAAATGCCCCAATCCCCGCCCATTCTTGCCAAAAACGCAGTGGTCAATGATATTGCTACTATTATAGGAGTCAGGACCTTCCAACTTGACAACAATATTAAAGCACTACTCAGGACAAGAGTGATTGAAATCACAGCAAGCAATGCCACCAGCAAGAGTCTTCTACAACAACGCTTCTACTTCAACCTCTAAAATCTCAATGATAGATAACATACAACACGACAACCTGCGCGGTACCATCATGCTTAATAAAATTCTCCCGCTGATCAGTAATAATAAAACTCTCTATGTTTATTTAGAAAAGCTATACATATGGAACAGTATTGTAACGAGACGGATGTCTTAACCTTCATTGACTGATCTGCGCTTGTCGCCTCTGACCAAACGTTTTCTTTTGATTGTTGCCACAACCTCATCATTTCCGGTGTCTTTGCGTTTTCTGCCTACTCTACCTGTGCGATTGTAGCTGTTGTTACGATAGGCTAATGGGATATCATCATCGTCTGACTCGTCATGAGAGGTAGGCTCGGCTTCATAAGGGGATGAGGAAATGCTGTCTTTAACTGTAACCTCGTCTTCTTCTTTGTCGGTCTCACCTGAAGCAAGGCTGGCATTTCTTTTCATAGTATGGATGTTGGTAAACACTGGCCACAAAGCCACCCCATCACGATCCTGTGTTTTGACATCAGAGACTCCCTGAGAGCCCGTGTCGACCCCAATTGAAGTATATGACAATCGTGTAGAACGAGCTGTGGAGTTACCGTCCGATTCATCTTCTGTATTGCCCACAGTTGTCGATGATGTGATGCCGCTGCTGTTGCTGTTTGAAGTAGATGGTGAACTGCTACCACTGCTCACAATACTGCTGTTAGTTGTAGTTGATGCTAGATTCCTACCGCTGGAACTGCGGTGTCCCTAATGTCCAATAATGCTGATTTTCGAAATTTGACGTCTCACCTCATTTGCTTCTTTTGCCAGCTTGGAACGAGCAGTAGAGAACGGTAGTTGCATGGGCGCCTCTTGTAGCTTGCCCTTACCTTTATCTTTTCTTGGTGATGAACGCAAGGGTCTGGCGGTTGGCAGAGGAAGTGGAGGCTGAAACACATCGTCATCATCTTCATTCGAGTCCGTTGTTCTTGACTGTGCATGATTTTGGCTTGACAATGATAAGGAGCTAACAGGAGTATCAATCTCTGTCTCACTGCGTGAAGATGATGATGGAGGAGTATCCACCGTGTCAAGTTCACTAAGCGGCATTTTATAATCTATACAGAGGCAATATTATTGTCAAATACAGTGCCATCTCTATCACGCTGCTTGCAGACCTACCTTCAGGGACATGGGAAGGGACGAAATGTTCCATGAGCTCCTTTTTTGTTTTGAAATAGACAGGGCAAGCTTGGCAGGTCCAGCGTCTTTGTACACCCTTGCCTGGTTTGTTCACAAAGCGATTTCCTGCATGAGTGTGGTGCCATTTGATTCGTGTCGTGTTTACCGGCGCGAAGTGATGCCTCATATGCATGTGCTGTCGTAGCTTCGTCATGGTAGGAACAATGTCTCCTTCTCGTTCATAAGGACATAAGAAGCAGGCAAATCTCAATATGGTGTCCCTCACATCTCCTCTGTTTTGCAGTTTGATTTCACATTTTAGCGGTTCTTGATGCCACTCGATCCTAAAGTCCACCATTGTGAGAAAGTTGAGAGAAAGTGAATCGCACCATACTGTCTGAGGTCAATTATACTGTATATAGTTCGTATGATTTCGATCTCCACAGCATTATGTATTGTCCACCTAATTAGATTCAGGAGCTGTACGTGTAGTAAGGCATATTTTGGCATTTTAGGGGTTTTTGATGATAACATTGGCTAAATGCTAGTATTTGGCTGTGTTTAAAAGTCCGCCTAACAAAAATGGCTTTACTGTAATGATAAGTTTACTGTTTGACCTAGAAGAAGTAATAGAGATTTGATTAGTCGATGGAATTACAATATAGAATTGACATTCGAAACTTACCAAATAAGAATAGTGTTTGTAAAAGAGGATTGAGAAGGCATCGGTTAGTAAGACGTGTTATAGGATGGTTGTATTATACCTTACCAGAGACTGTAATGCCCTCATCGAGGGCGAGCTCCACGTTGTTTTTGCAGCATATGACCAAGCACATGGTTAGGACAAAAAAAACGGAGCTGGAGAATACAAGTTGGTGGTGGTGGTGGTTGATGAGGCGATGAGAAGGCTACACCGGAGCAATAGAGCAATGAATATCACTGTCTTGATACCCCTCGAAAAAACATTACCTTGGTCTTGATGCGGCGTGGACAGAATCACCAAGTAGATGGGGCGCTTCAAGAGCAATGCCAGGAGATGAGGCACCGGCAATGATCAAGAAGCGTGGAAAGGAGGAGGGGATGAAAGAAAGAAAACCCTCACAAATTTGATTGCGCGTCCAGAAGCAATGTCCACAGTGATGTATCATTTCTAAACCGGATCTCCAAATGCGAAGAAACACTCAGTTCAAGCACTGATCCCATCAGACCATAAACTTTGGCATGAAACTAGATTCAGTTACGATCCCAATTATGCCATGTTCAGGATAATAATATATTGGGTCTAGTATCCTATCTCTCAGATCAACCCATCTAATACTTTATCCTCCTCACATCAGATCTCTCAGTTCAAGTAGTAGTATATAAACCCTCTCATTTCCAATGTAATAAACGATATTCTTTACCTGATTAATTTTATACTCTTTTTCTAAGTAATTTATCTCTGATAAATCACACAGAGTTGACGACGTGTTGCGCTCTACCCGTTTGAAGAGAGAGTTGTATTGCAAGAAAGAAAAAAGAGTTTTACATATTACTGCATGATGCTGATGATGACGATTTAAAAGGGTATTATTTATAGAGACTAAGACGTCGATGTCAAGAAGAGGACTTTAATGGCGTTTATTCAAAAAAGTTATGGACAAGTTCATGCACATTTCACAGTATTGGCATCAGGACATCTGCTCATGTTTTTCCAGGAAAAGTAAAGCCTGATCGTTGAATAACAAACGGTGTTGATAATCACTGTTTTCGTCAAAACACAGAAATGTGGCACCGAAAAGAAGCTGGACCATACCAGCAAGGCCAATAGCTAATGCGGACACTTGATCTCTGCAAACAGGGACGTAGGCGTTGGGGCATTGTGAGCGCAGGCAAATGAATGTGCCCTTGTTCACCTTGACAGCGTTGTTTCTGGGGGTAGATTGGGTGAGAGAGCTTGTTGAAGCAAAACAAGCACGTCTGCGAGCTGTTGTACTTATTCGTGATTATAGTTGGTACGTATCTTGCATGGCGCTATTCTTTTCCACCAAAGCGGAGGTGGCGCTTGATCGTGGAGCCATACATATTGATGGATCTACTGGGAGCTGCTTGTCTTTGTTTTCTAGTACCTTTTCCTCGCTGTGTACCGCCTCTGTTTGTCATGGTAGCGAGATTTTTGAATCAAAGGAGAAAATAAAACAAGACCTGTTTGAAAGGGGTAAGGGTTTTATTAAGAAGATGTATATAATAGGTACACTTTTTTGATATCTTGATTATGAAAATATATAAGACTTATATGTATATATAGTGCCTGGAGGCTCAAATCATTGTTATATCTGTCAAAAATAAAGCCATTCCCGAATGTCTTTATTTCACAATCCCCTCGTCAAGATATGGATAAAGTCAACTCGGCCTCAGTAAAGTACACTCAAAGCCTTCCATTTTTGGTAATGTTTCGCAATGTTTAAAGCCTTTGATTGGCGAATTGAATGGCTTTATTGAGTATACAGATGAAATGGTGGTATTTTATATAGATGATGGGGCAAAAGTTTTATAATGTTACAACAGAAAAGGGATAAAAAAGGGCACTAATGTCTAAAGAAATGCTTGGCTCTGGACTTGAGCTTGTATTCATGAGGTATATCCTCATTGTGCTCCAGTACAGCCACAGCCATAAACTCCAAGAATCTGCGTCCGTATTGAGTAGGTTTGACAGCCGAAATCGCATTCTTGTCCTGTGTCAAGGATTTGTAGACGTGCTCAGACTTCTTCTTCATGTCGTATGGCGTCAAGATATCAATGATACCCAATGAATACAGTACAGGCAATGGTCTGTCCCCTTCGTCTGTGCCTTGAAGTCCACCCTCATCAGCATAAAATACACAGTTGCGGCGCCTAATTTATTATCACGGATGGTTAGATTCCAAGGTGTAAAATACATGGTTCAAGGCAAAGCACTACTTACTCTTGTGTCTCTTCTGGCAATTTGGAAACATCGAGCTTATCAGGATTCGCCTCAGCAATAGCCTTGCGAACCACCTGAGCTTTACTCTTTCTGCGATTCATCAAGGTGTTTCTACGCTGCACTGATTTGGTATCTGGTTGAAATGTTTGGAGTGTGGTATCACGAATGCCATCCTTATTTCCGCGCAACATGTCATGCACGCCAATAAGCAGACTATAATCCATAATGTTCAATTGCGATAAAAGCTAGATGGTAGATGGAAAGTGTGAGTGTGATTTCATCAGATGATTGTCTCGCCACATTGGCAGCAGGATAAACTTACAGTAACATCACGCACAAGCTGACCAATAAATAACTTTCTCTTTTGAGGGCCAAGCTTGAGTTTGCGTTGTCTCTTTTCCCAGTTGAGATCCTTCATCACTGCAAATGGATTCTTGCGGATTTCTTCTTCCGGCAAAAGTCTTCCTAGTGTGGAGCCCTATATAATGTTATCAAACAAACAAATAAATAAGCATGCGCTTTAACCCATTTTTCTTCTTCTTCATCATCATTAATAGTACCTTTAGATCATAGGTCTCGTGGATATCTTTGCTTGGAGGGAACACATTGCTCATGACAACAAAGTGGATCTTCTTTCCGTGGGGCAATTTGACTCTGTGTAAGCCATAGTATCGACACAAGAGGGTATCTGGATTGTCGCAAATATGCTAAGCAATACAGTTTAGTACGACATGTAAACAAAAACGTGATTTTCATGGTGTTTATATATACCTGATGATATTCTTTCAAAATCTTCCTCATGAATTTGTGTTCTGTGTAATGAATGGTCTTGATGATGAAGCGGTAGTCTTTGGAGTAGTAGAAGAAACTGCCACTTTTACCAGGAGAACCAAGCTCGGATAGAATGTATTTACTGGTCAATGAGATCTATGTCAATGGTTAGAGGAGGCGGCACTCTAGTAGCCCAAATGCATATTCCTACCAAGTAGTCTGCTGGATCAACACCAAACTTTTCTCTCAAATTACGAAAAACCCAAGGCGCATAGTCTTTGAATTTGAAATCGTATTTAGCACCGGGTGTCAGCTCATCGCCTACAACGTCAAAGGCGAGTTTGTGGGCAGCCACATAATCTTCGTCTGTAATGGGTCGATCAATCTTGGCTGTAACTCGGCTCACGGCAATACGGATACCAGTCAGCATATTGTACATGAGCACATAATTTTGATGTCCTTCAGAGATACGGGTTCCCATCAGCACTCGTTCATCGTCTGGATCTTGGCTCTTTTCTGGCGCTGTTGCGTCCATCAAGCGAGAGAGTCGTCTAAATGTCTTTCTTCTGGCTGATAGCTCTTTTTGAAACTCTTCAGAACGACGCATGAGGCCAAGCCTTTCTTTATCAGCCATACGCTGTCTAGCTGACTTGAGTGTATGACCTGTGGTATGATGTCTGCCAAGAGAAACGACACTGGGGCTACTCGAGATCTTGGTGGCCTCAGGCAAATTGCTTTCATCAATGGTATGGATGGAGGATAAAGTGGAGTGGCGCTTCAAGACGGATTGCTGCTCTAGCTCGATATCGTTATTGTAGCGACGCTGAAATTCAGGAGTAGCGGATGGTGTCGGCAAAATGGAATCCATGTTGTTTTTGATATAAGGCGTCGTGTAGGATCTCTTTTCGTTGAAGCTTGCACCCACCGACGAGGTTGGTGAGGAAGGTGGCGATAGCTCCAAGGGCTCTTGGATGAGATCCATAGTGTTGAACGAGCGCTTGTTGGTTGCTGCAGTAGGGTATACGGGATAAGATTCGTTGTTTTCAATGATTTCGGTCTTGTTCCATTCAATAATGTTGCTATCTGCTGTCGTGTTGATATAGCTCATAGTCAGGTTATATTAGCAAAAAGAAAGAGAGGAAGAAATGTAAGAAAACTTTGTCTTTATATACAAGTTGTTTGAGGACTGAGTTGTGTGTGTGGTGGCACATGTGTGTAACTGATATTTTATACAGCTCGTTCAAATGTTTGGTTTAGTAGCTAAAACTAAATCGCTTAAATTCTACCACTAGTCTATTGCATTAGGCTGTACATGGCCGTGCATTTCATATCTGCCCAATCCCTGTCTTTCTCTTTCTTTGTATAAGAGAATGGATGTCTGATATCCATACCATCCTGAGTTGCAAAAAGATTCTATTTATAAATCGCATCTCATTAGTGGGAAGAGATTGGCATTGAGAACTGAATCTTTAATGTATATTTTCAAATAACTATATGATCACTTGAATTAACTCATATCAAAAGTTAAAGATATGTTGATATCATTCTACAAAAGAAGAAAATCTAGTTCAATTCACTTGAGAAGTTTATTTATGTTGATTAAATATTTGACACTCTTTTTAAGCGCGACACTTTAACTTTTTTTTTGCGACATCATTTTGGCAGAAGGTGTACATAAACAATAGACTAATCGAACAAATCACTTCAAATTTCTGCCACACATATATAGAAACAACTTGTTTTGAATCTGTCTATACTGTGATCAGATAGATATACGTCATGTAAAACTACGTGCCTGGAGATTCTGACAAAATTGCAGAAAACTTTCTAGCCTCTATTGCACATTTCTTGCCCTTCTTTGGATCTTGGCGACAATTTTCATGATAAAAATGCTACTTGATCTTGCTTGTTTATGGATACCGGGCGTCACCTTCCTCATATAGATTCAGGGCATTTTTATCCGGTTGAAATGCGCGTTGCCATGGTGATTTGGAGCAGATGACTTGAGTGTATAGTACATGTGAGATTTGATTTGACTCGTCTAGAATCGACTAATGAATTACTGTAATGCACATGAGATGCACATACATTTTGGCTTAGGCATGTCATGGAGCACGCATTGCCGCAGCACATCTCTGCCTCCATTTTGTAATAGTGGTAGGTAGTGATCTCAATTGCTGAGCAAGTAAATAAATGATCTGAAAATGCTGCAAATCAGCATTGTGTACTTGACTGAAATGACTAGCTGTAGCACGATGCTATCTCTGCTACATTCCAAATAGTACAACCTGAGGTGTCTTGGAGTCACCTCAATCACGAAATCCATACTATGCTTATACCGAATCTCATCACTTGCATTGCGCATTAATGAAAGGACGACGTTTTCTGAGCTTGAAGCCAAACTCCATAATAAAATTTTTGCCAAAAGCATTAGTAATACAACACATTTCTTTTGCAAACTCACTCAATACCATGGTACATTCTGACGTAGAAGACGATATTTGGGCCGACAGCGACAACGAGGAGCAAGTTGCTTATGAAAGAAACCTTGCTGAAAAGGAATGGGAGCGTTTGCAAGAAGATCATGGCAATGTGAGTTGGAATATGTGTGTCTGATCTACAATGATGGAGTATTGATCATGACGGTTGCATAGACTGGGTACAAGGAAGGCATAGTCGAAGGAAAGGAGGTCAACATGCAAAAGGGATTTGATAGAGGATATGCTGAAGGGCTTGTCATTGGAAAAGCAGTAGGCAGATTGCGTGGCATGGTCAGGTAGAAAATTGCTTCTGTCAAAGTCAATGGATATCTGTCTCACACACAATCAGCTGTCAAATCATCTACTATAGACAGATGCTCCAGAAGGAAGAGGCAGCTCACGAATTGGATGCTTTATTTGATGAGATTGACAAGATTGAAGTGAATCATGTCTACAGCGTCGACTACTTTCGTGACAATGCCACACCCAAGGAAGACTATGTTGCGCCCGAGACGTTCATCCAGCAATTAGAGGACAAGGTCAACTCCACTCTGAAGCGTGTGTCTGAAAAGTACAATTGCTAAAGTCGGCGATGCCACCAAGCAACTTGAGCATGTCGAGCTATGGATGTTCCATGTCAAGAAGAAGAAGAGGAAGCGAAAGAAGAGCTTGGTTTATTGTGTCACATCATCATCATTGCATTTGCTAATAAATCAGCATGTTCTTCTTGTGCGGTTGCTGCCAAACTAGCAGCCATGACCCATTCAAAAGAACCAGGCTCCAATACATGTCCATGCTGTGCTATAAACGTGAGGGCATCTTGTCGTTGCTGTGTGAGGTGCACCTCACTCTGTGCCGCCAGTGCTTGTTGCTGCAACATCTCCTTGTAAGCTAGCCAACATGCTGTGCCACAAAAGCGCACCTGTCTCGGTACAGATCGATGCGATTGATAGGAGCGTAATTGAGCGGTGCTCACCCATTCGTGGATAAAGGGAGAGCGACAGTGTGGACACAGCTGTAAGTTTTCTCGTATGTCTTGCGCTAAATGTTCGGGCACATCCGAGAGCAGTAATTGATCGCCTACCGAAACAGCCAATCTCAATGCAATTTCACGCAGAGAGTGCACCAAGTAGTAGATGGGCTGGCCTTGGTCCTGATGAATGTTGCTGTCTTGCTCTATAGGGGTATCTTGTGCTCCAGGGCCTTGTTCTTGTTGCTCTATTGACAGGGCTTCTTGCTGGTCATGCTGATTCCAGTGATAGTCCATCATGGGTATAGCGGTTTGTACCAAATCCCTTACAGTAGTACTAGTGTCTGTATCATTTTGCCGCACAATGTGCTGGTCTTCCTCCTCCTCTTGCAAGTCATCTTGTTGTATCAAATCTTGGTGTTGAAACGATAATGAGGTTAATGGATTTCCCTGGATAATAACTTGGGTTTGAGTTTGATCCAGCATCTCTGTTGGTATAAGCTCCAGTCGATTGTTGCTCAAATTAAGCACCTGCAATCGACCACATCGCATCAGCCGCAAGACACTATGCGCCGCGACGTGTGGAATGGTCCGTATGAGGTTGTCAGACACATCCAGCGTGCTCAATTGCGAGCAATCCTCGGTCAAGATAGGCAGATGCTTTATGCGGTTATGGCTGAGATTCAGGTATTTGAGCTTGTGCAATCCTTGCAATGTGCCAACATGCTGCAAATCGTTAAACGAAAGATCCAATTCCACCAAGGCTTGCATATCAGACACGGATGCCGGCAGCTCCTCAATCATATTGCCTCCATATTCCGAGCCTAGGCGAAACTCGCGCAGCTTTCTCCAATGCCCAATACTGTCTGGAAGTACGTTGATGCGATTGCCATCTAAATTCAATACCGTCAGCTCCGTCAAGCAGAGTGGCATGGCTTCAGGCAAGGCTTCGATTTGGTTTTCCGAAAGATACAGCTGTTGCAATTGATCCAGGCCAAGAATGGCTTCTGGTATGACGGATAAATGATTGCAGCATAGGTTCAGTTGTGTGAGGCGGGTGAAGTCTGACAAGAGAGAAGGGCTTATCGCTGTTATCTGGTTGCGAGAGGCGTCCAGTGTGGCCATGTGGTGCAGATGCTCGTTTGGAGACGCCACCAACAGACGTTGTGCAAACTCTTGTGAAGAGAGGCCCAGTCTTCGCAAAATCAGTTGCTTTTGCTGGCTTTGATCGCTTATTATGGAGGAGGAGTAGGCAGAGTAAGACGATTCCGACGAGTATGAAAGGTTGAGTCCTTGATGGATCATGTCCATAGACGGCAATGCTGACACGCCATCCAAGGTTTTGCCGCCTTCTAGGTAGGTGAATGCCATATCGTGTTTAATTGAATTTAATGGGGGGAATGGGTGAAAAATGCGAGATATTTCTCCATCTGATAATTCCTCCTTAAAAACGTCTTTTGCAGTTTTAGATTATGCATTTGCCTTTTGGGATCATCAAATTCCCACACGACATGTTTATCAGATTCTTTTTACAACATGGCGGATTTACATACGCACTAGGAGAGACAGATGAACGATAGGCGTTGGTCATTGTATACAGCTATTATCCGGCAACCAGACCTGTATGAGCTTGATCTCTCTCTCTCTCACACTCTAAATCCAATGCCATTATGTTGACCCGACGTCATGGTTGCTTACATTAGGTACACCACCTCTTTTTTAATTGCCAGTCATGAAAGGGGGGAGTTTCCAACGTCCAAGCATGGATTACTACTACTGCTGCTGCTGCTTGTCCTTCCCAATTCATCTCTTACCATGTCTCTGTGTGGGCTGGCTTTCACCATCACCAAGTCAATTACACCTCGATACCACATCAGATGCCTGTCTACCATCAACACACCCAGCAAAGTCATTGAAAATGTCCGGGGTATCATGCGCAAAGTGCCTCAACCCGTTGTCGTAGTGACCACGTCAAAGCCAGAAGATCGCAACCATCGACGAGGCATCACAGTTGCTTCATTCACGTCCGTGTGCTTGAAACCAGAGCCTCTGGTCTCGTTTTGCGTGCAGACGCCATCCAGAGCGTCTGATTTGCTGCACTCGTCCGGGAGCATGGTGCTCAACATGCTAGCGCATGAGCAGGTGCAGCAATCCATCGCATTTTCATCGCCCACTGCAGATCAGTTCAAAGATATTCCGTTTTTTGACGACCCCATCACGGGATTGCCTGTGCTGATGGGGACCTTGGGAGCCATGCACTGCGAAGTCTACAAGGTAGTGCAGCTAGGAGACCATGAAATGTGGATCACCAAAGTGCTCAAGGTAGAGGAAGGCGTTGGCGGTGAGCATGGTGTGCGGGAGGAAGCCAAGCCATTGCTGTACTATGACAGATGCTACAGAAGCGTGGGGGACCAAGTGTTTATGAAGGCGTTTGCAGACAACAATGATCTGGCAAGCACAAAGTGGATGCATCGAGCTCATTTGCGCATGGCGTGGAACTACATTCGAGAGTTGGGACCCGATGCGGCTGAACCAGTGATTAAAGAGACCATCCGCACGCATTTCTCAAAGAACCCTGTCAAGAGTCGAGATTACCACGAAACTATCACCTCATTCTACATTGCCCTGGTGTCGGCGGCTGTCAGGTCCTTCAAGGGCGACGATGCCAGCGATTTCTTTGCACTGGTGGAGCATTTTCCTCAATTGCTCGATTCCAAAACCATTGAAACGTACTATTCACCGGATCAATTATACACGGATCATGCCAAACATACATTTGTCAAGCCTGATCTTAAACCACTGCCCACGTATTTATAGAATAAAAAGGAATCAATGATTCCGCTCACATAAAATATGCATATACGGTACATCAGCAAGGATTTATCTATTACAAATTTACCAATTGTGCAATGAGACAGAGCCAAACTCAACAGTAAGGGAACTATGGACTATCATAGAATGGATGGGATTGTCGACACTTGATAAACGAGCGTGTCTCTGCCTCAGATGGATCTTCGCAGCGCCAATTCTCGCTATGTATCGATTATCCTCGCTGACCTTTTCAAAATACCGTCGTTTATCCTTAATCTCACATCAGAGCCTGCTATAGTATCTGTGGATCTGACTTTTATGCGATGCTCCACTTCTGCATCGATGAAAAAAGTTAGTCGACTGACAAGCTGTATACTGGCATTGCCTCTTACTATTTCAATTCATGTAAACACAGCGAAATTTCGACGTATTTGAGCCGTGTTTTCTCGTGTTAGAAGCTGTTTTAGACGGCCAAAATAGCACCAAGCAATTGCTCTCGCCTAGCACTTTATTCCTGACACCTTTACTCAACTTTTTGGGGACCAAAAAAACATGGTCAAAAATCGCGTCCAAACCATGAGGTACCCCTCATGGATTTTGTCGAAAATCAAACAATCGCGTTTTTGACGGCAAAAATGAACACTTTTACTATGATGTGTATTAAATCAAAATGATCCTCTCCACCCACTGTACCCCTGGAAACCATTTTTGTGAGACCTTCATTTGCAAAATCTCAACATTTTTGCCTAAAACGTTATTTCACATTTTAGCAATTTTCTCGATAGGTCTATTGGAGACACCCATCTTTATTGACACCATTGTATGCGCCGCCAAAAGTACTCTTATAATTTATTAGGAAGTATGGGTTGATCATCTCACTTTACATAGTCAAACAAGGCAAAATAGATGTTCGAAATGAATTCTAGATCAAAAAATTGCCATTTCGAATGTAAATCTGGAACTGAGATTGAACCGATTTTTGCGGTGGTTGGCTGGTGAATCAGGCTGGTGAACACTATACAATGCGGCATGTTTTATCTGATTAAAGCGATTGGTTTGGCATGCGTCGTTATTCCTTAAGCAAGGCTGACGCAGTGGCATGTATGATGACCAATTTTTTGTTGATAAACTGCCACTAGCCTTTGAACTAGTTTGAATTCATGCGAACAAGAATAATGAAATCATACTCAGGAGGGGAATGAAACCAGCTTAATAAGTTTAACAATGACAGGTTAAGGTAGTCTGCATTCGACTACTTCTCCTCTAACTGTCTCTTCATTGTCTTCACTAATCAGAATGTAAGAAAAAAAGGATAAACAGCTGATGCTAATGTTGCACCCGCTTGAAATCCATGTGCGTTGTTCGTTTGGTAAGTTGCTTGCTCTGAGCATCGGCTCTGATGATAGTCGTAGTAGCCTGCTCGGAGCTACTAGATTCCTTTGGATAATACCAGTTGTCTGACAGATCATTTGCGTAATATAGTGTCCACATGCTTGGTTAGGTCCCCATTCGCCGCATGCAAGTGATGGAGTTGTAAGTGCCAGAGCAGCCTTTTCTGTTACGGTGTGCTAAGATGGAGCCTTTGCCATTGAATCTGTGTATGCAAAAACAAAACGTTGCACCTATTTTGTATATTGAACCAACTTTAAAGGATCTGATTAAACAAAGAAAGAAGAAAACCATTGAATTTGAATCGCTATAAAATGATGCATAAGAATACGGCCATGACGTACGATAGATTTGGCCTTCAAACGCGAATATCGAGTCAAATCAACTCTCTGTAAGAGTCTCAAATCGTTCGCCAATTACACGTTACATGCATGCATAGACAGCATGATTCAGGGACGGTAGCAAATGGGCCAATCCACGAACAAGGATCGTCTATTTCGCGAGGCAAATGGAATAATATCATGCAGCATAGAGCAAATGCGATGCTTACTAGTACTGGATCTATTGGAGATCTATTCGAAATGCCCACTTTCTACTAAATCCGAGAAAAAAGCCTTATTGCTTGTTTATCATGTACTACCTACCGTCGGGGCTCAGCCCAGTTAAAGCACACACACAATAGCCTTTTTTGTTATTTTCTCTCTCTTTCTCTTTCTCTCTTCTTGCTCAAACAAGATGGCACCGACACCACTCGACGTTAAATTAGAGATTGTATTTGATGACAAGCAATTGAAATACTACCCGGGAGACCAAGTGGAAGGCAAGATCTTTCTCACCGCCAACCAAAACTACAGCCTTCGCAACTTTCGCCTAGCCTGGACAGGCCGCATTCAGGTGCAACCGATTCAATCCAACAAGGATGCTCGCATCTATTTCGACGAGTGCTGGAAACTCGGACCCAAGCTGACGAAATCACCCTCAAAGACACCCAAGGGATCCAGCAACGTGCCCTTTTATTTCACAGATCTGGTGCTGGTGCATCAAGACGGTCAAGAACCCAAAGTGGAATTGCAAAAGAACAAGACCTTGGGCTTAACTTTCAAGGTGAGCGTGCCCAACGACAGACCGCTGCCCAGTTGCACAGAAACTGGCATCTCACCAAACAAAATAATCTACCTGTTGGAAGCCTTTATCGATGATCAGAAGCAACAGACAAGTAATGCAAAAGAGAAGCCGGTGTTTTTTGCACAGAAAACGGTACCTGTATTTGAGGCAATCTATACCCGAACTCCGGAAATGACAACCCCACAACGAGCAGAGCAGGTGTTTATGGTATCACTGTTTGCAGAGGAAAAGGAATTTACATCAGCCATGAGGGTCACCTTGCCATGTCGAGGATCTCAGCCTGGTATTGCCATACCTGTATCTATCTCTATTTGGAACAATATGGAGTTTACAAGAAGACAAGGCATCTCCATATCTCTATTTCGTGTAAATCATGTATTGGCCAATGGAAGGTAGGCTGGAAAGTGTATGTATGTATTGGCATGGATGGCAGGAGCTCAATGTACTATGATTAGGGCTTATACTTCCCAGGGCGAAAAAGTGCACCGAGTGGTGACAGATTTGAACATTACTTCAGACAACAACTCGCACAACAACCAAAAAGTGCAGACAGTGCGAGTGGGATTACCTATTCCTAGAGGCACAATGCCCACCATCTCGTTGGAACAGAGTCAATTGCTGTCGGTATCGTATTTTATTCGAGTGCAAGTGTTTGCTCAGGAGGGCGTATACACAACGTCAGAAGGCACAAAATCACAATTCATGACAGTGGATCTACCCTTTGTCGTAGGCACATTGGGTTCACCCGACAACAATGCTTCATCGCCTACCTTGACAAACAATAATGCGTCCTCGCCAACACTCACCAACAGATCGGTATCACCAGCTACATCTCCCATGTCGTCGCCTCGATCCACTTATACATCGCTGTCGACTATATTTACATCACCACAACTATCGACTGTAATTACATCACCACAACAACAGTACCAGCAGCCACAGCCACAACAACAGCAGCAGCAGAATGTATCGCCACAATTGCAGTCTCAATCACTGCAACAACCACAATCATCACTCGATGCAGGATCGACCAATGAAAAGGCAACGGAAAGATCGGATACAGCTTCTATATCGACTTCTTCAAACCAACTCGAGACAAGCAATTCGATCAATCGAAAAAGCAAGATTATGGGAAACATGTTTAGAAAGTCTTCAACGGGCAGTTCTGTTTCTACTGCATCAAACGAAGAAAAAAAGAAGAAGAAGGGTGTATTTTCCACGTTACGACTCTATAGCAGTAAGAAAAATTCCAATCAGAATAGCGATCCAGGTGAAACGGAGAGTGTGGATTCGCAAAAGGAAGATCAGCAACAGCAGGTATCCCCGGCTGTGATCATGACACCCAAACATAACGAACCGGATTCATCACAGCAGCAACAACAAGGCGGTATATTTGATATTTTTGCTGGCGATGATGTGGATGACGACGATGATATACCTAGAAATTATAGTAAAATAGAACAAGAGAAGAATTCCACACAAGATCATGACGATAGCACCACAGTGATATCCAGTAGATCAACGCCACCACCACCATTACCTCCCCGCCCAGGACAAAACAGTGAGACGACACCACCACCATCCGCACCAGCAGCAGGCCAAGGGCGGTTCCAAATGTTCCCGGATGACGATGATTCTGATGATGAAGAAGAAGAAGAGGAAATGGAATCCACAATTCAGGAACAAACATCAGTTGCTATGGCAACGAATGGTATGGATCAAGAAATCAATTCGACAGCCGACAATTTGGAAAATTTGACATTCGATGATGGATCAAATCAGCAAGCACCACCACCACCACCACACCGATCCAATGTTTTCAGAATGTTTGACGATGATGATTCTGACGATGACGAAGAAGAAATTGTAAATCGATTGACCGTATCGCAAGAGAGAATAGCAGTTTTGATCGACGAAAGAGTGAAACCCCATCATCAAGAGGGCAGTAATGACAAGCCCAGCACCTACAACTATTACTACAAACCAAATACAATGACAGATTCGAGCGATGATGAGCACGATGAGAATGATATTTTGGCTGCATTAGCGAGAAGAGAGAAGTATGTATAAAAATATACACATAACATGATTATTAAAAACATAAAACATCACCTTATGTTTTGTTTCATTTGATTGGGCCTTTGGAAAAGGTGGTAAAGTAATACACCGAGTGCGCATTTATCAAGTGACGTGGGAGAGAGGGAGGAGAGCCAGCCAGTCAGCCAGCCAGATTATATCTTGCCATTCTTTTTAAACTTTTGAAACTTGTCCCGTTTAATCAATTCCATACAAACGGCCTCAAGCGAGAAACGATCATCCATAAAAAAATATGAACCCACCTCAAGATGCGCATAAATTTGTGCAAGCCCACGTTCAACACAATGGCAGACAACTGCAATACATTCGATCATGCTTTGCAGCCATAGCAGGATCAGCAGCAGGTATCCTTGGCCTTACGAATCTATCCGGCTTCCTGTTTTACGCACTCAGTTGGACCATCTTGTCAGTGTTGCTACTGTCGCGTACATCTGGTGGCAGCAAATACTTTATGAATGGATACAAAGACATTGTGTTTAATGGAGCAGTTGGTGGATTGCTGTCTTATGTGCTCTTCCATACATTGCTCTATGGACTTGTTCATCTATACCAATAACGTAATTCCGAAATAAAATCACGCTTAAACAATTACTATGTGGGCATTCTAGAGCTTCGCCTTTTCTTCATGTGCTGGTATCTTATTGAAATCCCCCTGCTTACTGTGTTTTGTTGAGGAACATCCTCTGAGATTTTTCTGTTTTCGGTTTTCCCTTGTTCTGCCCTGTTACAAGACCAAATGGTTATAAATACTTGACATGTTTCCTTGATTCTCGCCTTCTTTTTTCTCTCATTTTTACCTTTTTTTTTTCTGTTGCCTTTTTCATTTATTTGTTGTTAAATGCCAATCATTTCCGTCAATCACAACCGAAGATGTTCAGACCCAAATTTATACAGCTTGAAATCAAGTTATGCTCATGAGCACGCTGACAGCAGCAGCAGCAGCAACAAGATTTACCTGCCACCCATGATGGCCACAGCTAATAAAACCTTTGTCGAAAAGCAGCATCAGTTTTCAGATACATCCTGCCAAGAGAGATCCATCATGATTGACAAGCTCATTGATTGTGCTGCAGACATTATTGACTCCATTTGGACAAACAACCGCTCCGCTAAAATCATGTCAACGGCACGCTTTATCCGAGAAATACTCAAGAGATCAAGAGCAACGTATTCTATGCTGCAATTGGCACTATTCTACATTTTCCGTATCAAAAAGCTTATATTTGAACGATTGCAGCAACCTCTTACCAATAACGAGCTGGTGTGCTGTGGACGACGCATGTTTTTAGCAGCATTGATGGTCGCCTCCAAGTACTTGAATGATAAAAACTACCGCAACAAGACCTGGGCCAAGATTGCGAGCTTAGATATCGCAGAGATCAACGCTACCGAGGTGGTCTTTTTGAAACTCATTGATTATCAATTGTATGTAAGCAAACCACTTTACGACAAATGGGTCTCTTTATTACATGACCATATCCAGAAGAAGAGCTTTATTGTTCTGGCAAAGCAAAAGCAAGACCTGAATTACTATTATTCCGCGCTCAATATGTCTCGTCAACAACAACACCAGCACCAGCACCAGCCTCATACTCAGCATCAACATCACCTTTATCCTTACCAGCATCTTTATCCTCATCCCCAGCCTCATCACCCATATACCTCACCTGCTTCTTCTTCTTCATATACTAGCTCACCCAGCACATCGGTTACCTCTACACCTCCTCCTCCTCCTCTTCACCACGCTGCTCCCGCACCTGCTGTGATGGAGATGCATCAAACCCCTCCGCTTGCATTTGGTAGAAAAAGATCCTTGTCCATCGCTCATTACCATGACAATGTGGACGATAGCCGTATGATCAAGCATTTGCGACACGTCTAGCATGTATATAGCTGTATATATTAGTAGTATAAATATCAAAAGATGATACCAATAAAAGTATAGATATTATGCAAATATTAAACAGCTGATTTTTTTTATAGATGACTGAGATCATTTTAAGCGTTGACAACGAGGTATATTCATGCCCAATACGTTTTGGATCCAAATTCATGTTTATGATTTACATCATAGCAATGATGTGCGTAGTATTTTGTACAATACTGCACTTGATTTGAGCGTGCCATTGATAAGATGGGATCAGACTTTTATTTGATTGTGTAAAATGAAAACTAGGGTAGAGTATATCGATTTGCCCGTAGATGAGTACGTATGCACATCATACACCTTTGGTGCATTCGCTTATCATGGACTCAACTGAAATCATTAGTTGCTGCCATCTCCACTACCATCAATGTCTCTTTCTTTAGCTGGACCGCACACTTCTCTTCTTGTTGCTGGAATCGTCATCACTAACTTCATTGTCGCTTGTTTCCGATTCGATGTCTTCCAAGTTACGCTTTTTGTTGTCTGATTTTAATCCGCCATTTTGCTGTTGTTTCTGCGGCTTCACCTTTATGACCAATGTTGCATCGTCCAAATAATCGCGGTCAAGCCCATCATCGTCATCACCATCATCCTCCTTGAATCGCAACGGCGAAACATTCTTTGGTAGGTAATTGTCGGGGAAAGTTGCTGCTTGGCCTTTGCTTGGGAACAGGAACGTGCCTCTTGTCCAATTCGAAGGTACACTAGGCTCGTCAGGGAAAGGGTGAACAACAGATGTGTGCACT
Source organism: Mucor lusitanicus (assembly GCA_010203745.1). Lineage (NCBI taxonomy): Eukaryota > Fungi > Mucoromycota > Mucoromycetes > Mucorales > Mucoraceae > Mucor > Mucor lusitanicus. The sequence continues at coordinate 124,709 of JAAECE010000003.1, read as the reverse complement.
TTGGCACTGAGCAAACATTTGGTGCGAAACGAAATCGCCGCGTGAACCCAATCGTTAATAGTCTAACCAAGACCTAAGGTGTTCAGGGATAAAGCCAAGCTAAATTCTTTTCTGTAGACGTATAATCCAGAGTCCATCAGTGATAGTGAAAAAACGTCGGCCTTAGTGCCATCAATGAGTACACTTGGGATCCAGTGATCCTCTTACTGAAGTTCTTGTCTGTGTACGGCGTCGTCCAAAATGCACTTGGTTTCGATTGCTAAGGCTGCCTGATCTCGATTGACGATGCTATTCACGAGAGAGGGACAATTCGACTCTTTTTTAACATATCTTATACAAGCCACGGGTGTATCATCTGCTTCACAAACAATGGTGCTGCTTGTATTACTGCTATTTGTTGTCGATCTGGCTTGTGTGATGGTATCTGATGCAGACTGGCCCCACTTGACTTCCACGTTTTGACCTTCAAACATCAATTCAAAGAATTCGCACCAAAACTTTGCCATGTAATCAACATCAATTCTGTTTCGGGGATCCTCAAACATATCGCCTCGCTCAACATAACAATTGAGGCTATAAATGCACCTGAGTATCATCACATCCTGCACAAACCCCCTTTTTCCTCAACTTACAGGTGGGCGAGCATCTTCAGTAGCCAACGGTCTGTTGTTGCCTTTTCCAGCTCTTTCAATACGGCGTTGTAGACATCTAGAGCACGCTCATCCTCGATAAGCATCTGTTCAAATTGAATAAGCAGATGAGCTTCCAAATGAGCACAACAGTCAATATACCGTGTATACCTACCACTGGTAACTTGTTGAGCAACCGACAGGTCTTGGTGTCCAAACGTGGCAGTGGCGTTGGTTTTTTTGGGCTGAATTCATCTTTTAAAAACTTCCATTGTGCATGAGTAAACAGAGACTGCTGAATGTCGCTGGAGACATCGAGAATACCACACAAACAGTATCCGCAGCGAGTTTCCTCGTCCTGTGAAAGTGTATCATATCTAGAGAACAAGCATTTACCCTCTGACTTGATGATGGAGCCGATGGATCTATTGTCCAAAATAACAAGCTTATCTGATTCAACGACAAGCTGTTAAAAGGGAATTAGAAACAAGCTTGATTAACACTGTCTTCCTTGCAACCATGCTTGCATGATATGCGTGATCTACTTGTGCGTGATTGAGTGAAGGCTGTTCATTTTGACTTGCTGCTGCTGCATTATTCATCACATCCTTGTGCGTTTTCTCTTTGATGGCCGTTTTTCTGATTTCTTCATTGATGGCTGCTCTGTATACATTTTGCTTCGCCAACAGAGCAAGCCAAAAGGCGTCGACATTCAAGGTTCTCTCCAACTAGACAAGAAAAAGTAAGTCTTTGTGTACCATGCCAAATACACCATGTCAAACATACCGGAAGGCCATTATCGATCTGCTCATTTATCCACTTAGCAGTGCCTACTGCAAGATCGCCAGATTCAGATCTACATATCTCAAAGTCTGATTCTAGTTTGCTGCGTGTTTGTTCTCTTGTAAACCCATCACAAAACTGATGGTAATAGGATCCGTAGTCGAATGCACGGGCACTCCGAGTTATGTAATTGATAGAATCTTCAGAGCGATCTAACATATCGCATCTCTTGATTAGTTGGTTGCAAAGCCGAATTCTCTGCTGGCATACCAGACGTATCACACATGTATAGAGAAGACTGAAAGAGGACGAAAAGTAAAAGATGAGCGCGAGATTTACTTTCATAGTGCTGTTAACCAATCATAAGCCACAGCTAGTCTAGATCCCCACCTATAGTATCTCGATTCTGTCAAAATGCTCCTCTTGATTGCACCCACAATCCACTCTTTCTTATACAATAACCATATGATGAACAGAAAGACCAAATGAAAGCAGTGTGAAGTCTGACTCATTGCAAGCTGCACCGCTTTTGTTTCGTAACTGGCCTTGATGTCTTGCTCTGGAAAATGCATTTCCAGACAGATTCCTCGGGCACGAAGAGCAACGCAAAAAGCAGGCTTGTGGTAACAAGCAACTGGCGTTACATTTGAAGCAACACATCTCTGCGATAGCAGTTCTAAACAGACCTTTTATTAACATGCGAAACAGGCAAGAATATAGATTCCAGAGCTAAAAGCAAGCAATCGTCCGAAAATCAATTAATTGGTGAACCAAGTACCAAGCGAAGAAGACAATCAAATGACTCCATCTGCCCTCACTTCCATCAGGCAAGCAATAACCCGAATTTTGCAAACTTGTATATAAGTAGTATTAAATGCCTTTGCAACGCATATGACCAAACAGCCCTATGAACTTCCAACCCTAATGCTGTTTGCAAGACAGTCCAGTATGACTTGCCTTTTAGGGCAGGACCTATACCTTGGAATCATCGCTCGCACATCTTTTTCTCTAATTCTTTCTAGTGTCTCTTTTTTCTGTCTCTTTTAAATCTCTGATAATCGATTTTGAGCAATCGATTGAATGAGATTATTAGTAGGTTGGTATGCAAATTTTTTGCGAGAAAAACGATAAGGGGAGGGGATGGTGGTAGTGGTGGTGGTGGTGGTGGTGGTAATTGGATTTTGGATTGGACGAGTTGGTGTGTTGAGAGATGGATGATTTTTTAATAATAAGCCAAATTTTGGCACTGATATTGACAAAATTCATAAGGAAAGCTGTTAATTACGACTGTCTACTAGTAACAGATCGATAGAGGAAGTGTTGCGCAGCACTGAAATCAAGATTGTATAGTGTAGATGTGTGCTTGACACTAAAAAATCATTGATATGCAGAATCATCAGGTCATCATGCGAGATCCATTTGCAAAAAGTTGCTGTCAGAGTATTAAAATTAGCACATACCCATGCCAAATTGTGTGAGAAAGACGATGGGATAGTTAGTTGTATTATTTTGGATTGGATAAGTTGCTGTTGATGTACGGATGATTATTCAAGATTTGCCAATTTTTTGCACTCATCCTGACAAAATCCATAACCAAAACCGTTAATTACGACTCTCTACTAGTAATAATTTGGTAGAGGGGATGTTGCGCAGCAATGTATTTGAAACCGCTTGGACCTAGCATGCTTTGTTCAAAAGTAGAATAGGTTGAACACTGTTTTGGGCGTTGTTGGACAAAATACGGTAAAGCGTGTTTTCATCATGCCGTATATGGCTGTTGAAGAGCTCATATTAATATTGATATATATACTTATTCTGAGGCGATTATAAGCATATATAAGCATATCGACAAACTTTCAGTGGCTACGTCAAGTGTACATAAATTAAACAATTCTTGTGGTTTAACAGTAGTGGAGTGCTAATTATACTCGATTCCAACCTCTGGATCCATCCTTTCTAATATTATTATGTAGAGAGCACTTTTACTGTACGCAAGCAGTGCCCCAATTGTGGTGTATTGGATATAAAAAGAATTGAAATGTATAGCAGCTTGCACTACGTTCTATAGGTCTATGCCCTTAGTAGAATCTGCATTGATGAAACACGATTACAAACGGTGCTTTTGATATTTCAGAGCGTTTTTAAAGTAAAACATATACAAAACGTATGTTGCTCTTTGTCTGATGGTAATCAGCGTGTATTCCCAAAAATACGAATTGCTTCACGTCTGGATCAGATTTGTAGCATTAGTTTTTATGGATCTACATGGCACTAATAAAGGTACTTTTCCCTGCCAGATTGTCCAAATTCAACCCTAAATATCGTGTCTTCTAAGCCGTTCTAAATGCTGGAATTAGAGCCGAATGATTGCTATCGATCACCATTTACATCCTGACACTTCCTTTATATTTTTTCTGGGTCGATCCAAATCGTCGAAAATTCACGTTTTTTTTATGAGGTACCCCTCATGGTTTTTGTTAAAAATCAAACAATCGCAATTTTGGAGGCAAAAACGAAGCTTTTTACTATGATATATAGTATTAAATCAAAATGACCGCACGAATGTAGGGTAACCTGTGCAATTGCTATTTTGACCGTTGTATATGCTAAATCTCGACTTTTCCTGGAAAAACTGCTTTTTATATTTTCTCAAAACTCTTTATCTTTTCATTCTAAAAATACTTTAAAATTGACACCATTGAATGCGCTTCCAAAGTCTTCCTTTAAGTTTATTAGAAAGTAGTATACGCTGAGCACACTTTCTATAGCTAATTTTAACAAAGATGTTTACAAATGTCAAATTATATCGATTTTGATTCAAAAAAATCATTTGGGTACAGTCACCACAGTGCAAAATGTTCATTGTACACGTCATTCAAATTTTGCGTGCTCTGTGCTGCGGCAGCCTATTGACTGCAGTCACCCTTAGTAGCGCGTTTTTATTTTATTTTATTTTTTCCCGCACTATTTTTGCACTGCACTGTTTCTATTAAACCATATACTTTTTATTACTATTCATTGAATACAACGACACTTTTGCCAAAAGAAGCTTGCCTTTGCAACCACCAGTACCCAAGACGACACCTTTCAAGTTTGTTACAGTAGGTATCAGCTGATAAAAGCCACTTTTCGCGGTACATTATACAGTAATACTAATTACACAGTTTATTTCAGGCGAGTTGTTCGTTGCAATATTACATTGATTGTGTTTGGTTTGTATTTGGTTTGTATATTCCCCTTTTTTGGTTGCCGTGGATTGGGTTGTCATGGCTTTGGGTGTTGTGGGTTTGGTTGTCATGAATTACATTCATTCAATCTTTTACTACTTTCGTTCTCGTGATACTGTGCATTCTTTATTAGTTTGCTCTATTGCGACTTATTTTTTCCCCCTTTTCTGCACGCAACTATTTTTCTGTTGCTGTACTATTATAGTGCTATAGTGTATCTTTTGATGCATTGTATCGCTGGCAGTGCTGCTCTATTGTGAAGTAGCCTTGCATTCTTTTTGTTCTTCTTCAAGTATTACATCTTCTGTAATACTGGTGGTGGTATTTGTGTTTTTGCGTCGTATGAGGCAACCACGATGCCTTTTTTTATTACTTTTCTTGTACTCGTCAGTTTGATGGTACACATTGCATGTTACCTTCTCGTATGTGAGTGCAGTGCAGTGTTTTTGTTCATCATTACATTCTAGTGATGCCCACCTGTTACTTTTCCCACTTTTTATGGTTCTTTGAGCCATAACCCTCTTTCTTCGTTGTGTGGATAAGCCTATCGTTGAAGCACAACTAGATTTGATTCAGAGGCTGAGGGTAGATAGGCTGCCTTCACTTGATTGGTATCACTTACTTGGTGCTAATTGAGAGTCTCAAGCGTTTGCACTATAAGCTGGCGTGTGTAGTAAGGCATATTCTGGCATTTTAGGGGATTTTGATGATGGAATTGCTAAATTACTGTATTTGGCATTGTTCAAAAGTCCGCCTAACCAAAAAAACATAGGGAAACCCTCGCAAAAATTTTCTAGGGTCAGCGGCGTTTAAACTAGCTTTTTAAGCGATTTTATTGGCTCAAATTTGGAGACAGCTCAGAGAAATAAAGCATTGATATTGAAACTAAAACTGTAATGAAAAATAAGAAGAGCAAGATTAAGCATTCAAAATTGATGGTACGAATGGCTTAAGGTAACTACACACAATACCACCATGAGTATCAGGCATTATCAAATGCATTCACTATTCTAAAAAATAATGAGTTTGAATCAATTTAAGCCTGTTTATTTTTGCATCCAAAAGCACAAATCTGCATTATACTGGTATCGTCACGTCGATAGAAATTTTTGACTGGAAGTAATCTATTTATCAGATTAGTGCGTAGCCTTAACAGAGTCCATCAAGTCCTTGCGATGTGTTCCAAATTTCACAGCATCTATCAGCGGATGCTTTCTTAGGTTATTAGTTTTTAGTACAACACGTCCGCTTCTACGGTCATCAGGGCTTACCTGGTAAAGCTGTGCACCACGGAGTGGTCTGCCATTTTTGCGTGCTGGTGCATGTAACAAGAAGCCGAAAGGCTTAAATCGATAACAGCTCTTTTTGATCTCCTTGTCAGCTGCATAAGCGGTGATATAGTCGTCGTTTGGGAACACAGCATCCAACATTGGGACAAAGTAGTCTTTGATAACGTTGTTTTCATTAACACCCTTAATAGTGTATTGTCGAGTATAATTTCTCTTCAAAGAGCGTGATATCCTTTACCGTAGGTGGGAAGCATGCCGAATGTAAACCACTCTTACTATGCAAAGGATGGAATTAGAGAAAAAAAAACTCTACGAGTCCAGCAGTTTTTTTGAGAGAAGGTGCTGATTCCGAAAAAATGAGCATCACCCAGTTCAAGGCAGTATAATAGCTAAAAAGAACCTTGTTCAAAGCTATAGAAGGGCTTAATGTTAATTCCAATGTATTAATAAAAGTGCTTTTTTGTTACACCCGTTGTTTTTTCTGCTCGGTCCGGACTAGCTGAGCCTGTATAGCTATTAGTTTGGTTGATTACTATCAGGATCAGCCAACCAGTTAGTATAAGCTGGGGATCAAGCAGCTTGATAATCGAAATCAGGTGTGGGATTAGTAGCTCATTATTTAGTTAGACCGCACTTGAAAAGTTGCCCGGACTTGGTGGTCCCTAAGAAAGTATTTAAGTGATTGTTGATATCATACTGTATCTTTTTTCTTCTTGATAAAATAGAAAAACAGTATATCTGAAAGGGTCGGCCATTACCAACATGAAGGAGAAGCTCATCTTCTTCTTTCTCATACCAGCAAAAGCTTTTTAGTCAAGATGCTAAAGTTTTTGAAGAGGTTAATAAAAAGCTGGAAAGCAAATGATGGCGACTAAAGTTCAACAGATATGTGGAGGCGAATGTCATTTACGACGAGTTCAAACATTGCAATTTGGAACAGTAAATGCAAGCGTGCTTGAGTTACTTGATATGATACTAACATGCTCCTGAACTTAGCTGAGGGCATTCGCATGTCATGAATCCTTCTGCTGAAAACTGGCAAAATAGCTTCCATCATGCGGCTGAGCTTGCAGAGATAGCGACATCTGCGGAGGAGAAAGTGCTCACTGTTGCCTTGCCAGAGAGGCTGATTTCTGCATTGCGCAGATTAAACAAAAACGTAAGCCTTTAAAATAAGCAGAACGCAGTACCTGATCTAATTCTTTTGGTATAGAAAACTTTTTAGGAGATCTATGACGAACACAAAGGATTCCATATCGAGAAGAGATACGAAGACCCGGAGCTGGACTGGATTATCAAAGGCATTCTGCAGTACTTGGACTTGCTTCATGATGAAAAAACTACTGTACATGTGAGCACCAAACAAGATCTGCTTGATGAGGTGTACGGTTTTGTCAAGCGCTCTCTCAACATAAAAAAGAAGTCTTTCGATTTATGTATGTCTTTTTAACTGATAAATTCAAGCAAATTACTAACAGATTTTTGCATTTTTATTTGTACTGAAGTTTACACCCGCATGTGTACAAGCGTTCCTTGTTCTGTCATGCCAACATTCGCAATTACTCTGAAGAAGACTTTAAGCTGAAGTTCTGGAGGAAGTATTTGGGTGTAGCGATATACATTCGAATTGGTAAGTCCTTTCGAAAAGTCTATTAGAATGAAGCAGAAGAAAAGTACTAACTATATGCCTTAGGGGTGATACTGTCCCTGGCTCTCTGAGCAAAACAAATGTTGCATCGAAGATGGACCTTCGTATTTCTGCTGCGTCCTCTTCGTCCTTCGACTACTCCATGACTGAATTTGCGAAGGAATGTACTCCAAGAAAACACTCTATTTGGACAAATTGAAGCTCGTGCTGGTGTCCAAGTTACACCTGAGCCCCTTAATGCAGAATCTGGAAGTTGAACCAACAAGTTTGCACATCCCATTCATGCAAATCATGGGATTTGAATGCCATTTGCTGCATCTTGTTTTGGTGAAGCCCTAGCAATATGCCTTGAAGCAAGTTGCTGCCATCTCCTACCTAATCATCAAGGAGTTAATTGATAAAGGAGGTATCCAGAAGCTGATATTAATACCCTTACATACGTGAAGGTATAATATGTAACAGTAGTTACTCATAGCGCGCATCAGCTTAATTGTTTGTATATTCTTATAGGAATCTACCTTAGAAATGAAGGCCAAGATCAGCAGAAATATGATAAGAAAAAACTTACAGACTACCTCAGGGAAGTTACAGACCACCCCAAGCACTGTCATTTAAGCAGGGAAGCCATCTTTTATAAGCATGCTTATCGTTTCAGCCAATAATATTGCAGTATTAAGCAAATTTGCTTTGAAGGCTATCAACTCGATCAGTTTTATACCTAATGCTAAATAAAAGCGTTTATACATTAAGGGTTCCTGTATACTACTAGTGTAATTAAAATGATATAATGTAGCTCAAGGTGTCTAAATAGATCGCACAAACTTTTCCACAGCTATTTCAGTTAGCTATTTGCATCCTTCTGCTGTACGCGCATAAAAAAAAGAATTCAACCTCAGTTTGGCACTGGATGCATGATGATTCAGAACCCTGTTTTTGGGATCCCAAAATCACCTTTTGGTCAATTTCTCCAAATTTTGTTAAGCTTATTTAGGTACGTTCATAATAAAGTTAGCATCTCCAAATAATTTTTCGTCTATACGTGCTAATTTTGTAAATATCTTGCACCAAAAATGTTGCGCAATTTTAAAAAAACTGAAATGACGCTTTTGCCGAAAAAGGCAAGATCTTACTAGACAAACATGTCAAATAAGACTTGCATACAAAAGTTTGAAGAATTTGCGACATTTTGAGCCTTGGAACACCTTAATAAGAAATGGCTCCTTTACCTTTTAAAATGGGATCAAAGGAAATTGTTGAAAAATCATGCATGGTAGCAAGGGATTTGAGCTCGATTTTCAATGAACAATCAATGACCAAAAAAAAAAAAAATCGGGAAACACGTACAGCAAGCATCTACATGATCAGAGAAATGGTTTGAGCTATTTATATGCGTTTGTAACGCGCTGTAACTGCTTCAAAAAGCCCTTCAAAGCTATCGACTTTGACGCAATTTTGGTGACTAATTGCATGTTATCAAATGATTGATGTATACATGCTATAGCTGAAATCGATCTAAATTCATCTAGCTCATCTACTACTTGTCGGCAATACCGTTTGGTGCTTATTGACCATCATATGGCCTTTCAGCCCTTTTCAATCTGTCGAGAATAGGAATTCTGCCAGGCCTGTCGCCTGCATGAGGACTTGTGCTACCTAAACAAGATTTCTGATGAAATCTGCCTTTCCTCAACATTTAAAGGGGGGATCTTTTTTTTTTCTTTCTTTACGTATATATCCTATATATATATAGACTAAATGTTACAACACGCCTTGTTATCTACTAAAATGAACGAAGAAAACTTGGGTTGGTCTGATGTCGACGCTATAGTGTACATTTTAAATAAAAGAATGGTGCATTATACACTAGATGGCAGCCTTGTGCTGAATGGAAAATCGAGTCAAGGAAGACTGCAGCTGTACCAAGCCTATACACAAGCAGTAGAAAACCCAAAACAACAATGGTATGTTACTAAATCAGATTATATAGATGATGATGAGTTTCTTGACCAAGATTTTTATGAATTTGTTCGACAAAACAGTAAATTAGCTGAACTCGGTCAAGAGTATGTCAAAAGTGAACAAGATCAAGAAAATCATATAAGAAACCAAGACGGCCATGAAGAAGAAGCTCAAGATGGAGAGGAAGAAGATAATAATCCCTACGAAGAAAGCAATAATGATTCCTACGAAGAAAGCGGTAATGACAGCGACAAAAAAAAGAAGATCAATTAGAAAATCAAGAAAGCTCTGATGAAGGTCAAAATGATGAAGGTCAAAATGATAAAGGTCAAAATGATGAAGGTCAAAATGATGATGAACGAAATCATGGTGTCCCCAAATCTAGTAAGCGGTCAGCACTTGATGCGACAACTACGCGACATCATGCAAAGAGACCTCGCAGAAAAGGTCCCCCAAAAAACACCGTGTCGCCGAGAATTGTGATTGACAAGCCTACAACATCCAATTCAACCGTTGTACTTGAAAACAGTACGAGCGCTACGAATATTGTACGCAAGGACGCAGGCATGACTATTACTGGAAGCAACAGCGTCAACTATAGAGACTTTATTGCAGGAATTAGCAAGAGCAATATCAATTATGAATACATGTCCAATTACTCAGTGTCGCCTCTTCCATATCATCTTTTTCGCCTACTGACTCGTATGTGCCTTGGAGCGTGAAGGATAGAGAAACAGCACTGATGCTCTCTTGTAGGTATCCACCATGCATCCATTGACAGTTTGCGACAAGATCTCATCATTGCAACCGAGTGTGAACAAAAAGGACTACCGCAAGTCAATTACAAGACAATCAACTTTGACACGACACCAAATGAATTGCAAGAGTTCAATTTACAATACAGTGCACTGGAAGTATTGTCAAAAGGAAGCAATTATTTGAAGCATCGTCTATTGTACTCATTTGCCAAAACACTAAATGACAAGGGGATATTCCAGTCGGACGCAGCAAAAAGCATATATGTCCGCAAAGCGAAAAGTAAGCGCCATCATGTAGTCTATTGCGATGTATGTACGTGTATTCAATCGTATGATAGATGATGGTGTGCCAAGAAGAGAAGTAACACGACGTGTGGAGGCAGCTTACAGAATTCTACAATTAGCAGGCCTGTTTGATATCAATGCCGTTATATTTACAAGCTTATTTGATAGATGCATGTTGATGGATTTCAGAAAAGATGAATTTGACTTTACTTTGCAAATGCTTACAAACAGTGCTGCTTTTTTCCAAGAAAAGTTCAAGCTTGTATTTGCCAGTGTACCTGAAGCCAGTGGTTACTTTGATTAAATGTATATTCCAGCAAACATTGCTTGTCGTCTCTAGTGCGGAATGGTTCTCATGAAACTCTTCTTTAATATATAAAAACGTTTTGATCAAGTAGAACTGGAGTTTTTGTACCATTTTACAGCAATCTTTGATGTGGTGGCACAGTATTTGATGGCAATTGCGTGAGTGAATGGATCCATGTGCTGTAATGAATGAAATTGCGTAATCTAGCATTCAAGTTGTGCTTTGTCGATGAATAATGCCGTCATTTAGTTTATTCTACTAGTGCCCATCACACAATGGCTGTTTAATGCTCGAAATCATACAGTGCTTAAAGACGTGGTGGGTCTGTTTCAATAGAGCCTTTGTAACCCCCTTGATTGTCTTACCTGTAACGGCAACTGGGATAAAAGGGTGGAGTCTATTCCCTTGACTGAGCATATGAGAGGCGATGCATATAATAAATGTTACATATGATAGATTTCAACTGTTATGAGAGCAGGTGTTCATTCTGAGAGTGGGCAAACCCATTTCTTTGATGGATCAAAAAAGGCTAATGACGTGTATATACGCCATCTGATAAAATTATGCACCTTTTGGAGGTTGCATTATTTTTCTTTTATCCCTCTCTTTTTCCTTTTGCATCTACTAAAACTCTTTCTAATGCAGAGTGGGTCCTGCCAAAGTATGAACACACGCCCATCTCCCAGCATTACGATTAGTGAGGCACTCTCTTTGTGAAGACTGGACATCGTGCGCTGCTTTATTTCACTCTACTTTGAACAGTATTGGGGAAGTGAAGCTCAAGAAGAATGGCATTCACAGAGATTGCATATAGTGGGCTCACGATCACCGTCGTAATCCTGATAGCTAAGGTGAGGGAACTCTGATATATTTATGCCATTGCTCATATCATACTGATAAAATACGGATAAAGGCTCAATATGTAGATCCTGGGCACAATTCTTGTCAAGCAGCACTTTTACTTGAAATCTCGTGAAAGACACATGGTAAGCAGGAGTTTTCTGAGCCAACGATGTTCGCTCCTTGCTCAGGGAATATACAAATTTGGGAACATGGGCCGACACCACCTCGAACATTGGTATCAATCACACGTCTGGACAATGATACACAAGTGTTTTGGCAAGATTCATGGCGTTGAAGCTATTATTAGAGAAAGCGCTAGCCTTAGCAGCAAAAGAAGAATGAATCAAAACCGCACCCCAACAGCAATTGACAGTGTGCCTCGTCTCGCCTACGGCCATAAGTGCGATCCTGTGTTCCGGCTTTATGATAACAGCTTTTCGTATGGAGCTTGTCAAGATCAGTGCCCAAGATTGGCTTAATGGACACAACTTACCTTTGGAATTTGGTGGGAGTGAGGCTAAACCCAGGATTGAAGAAGATTATGGCACCGAGTTTATGCAGGAAGGACTCATCAAATTGCCTGGAATCTTTCTGGTACAATGAATGATCCTAATGCCGAGTGGGTTCTCTCAAACTATGAACATGGCACAGCTTTCCAGCACTAGGCTTTGCCAAGCACTCTCAATGTGAAGACTGGTCTTGATGTGTCTCGTCCTTTCGTGCTGCGTTGATGAAGCTCAAAAAAACCGACATTCATAGAGACTGTATACTGGCGACAGAACCCGGAAAAGGTAAGGATGTCCTAGCATATTTATGACGTTGTCCATACTAATGGAGGCTCAATATCTAGGCCCTGATGAGCAACATACTTGTTAAACAATGCAGAATTTGAAGCAATGTTCAAGAAATTGGATAACTCGAAAACTGGGTTCTCTCTACTGGGAAGTGCGCAGACAACGAATTATTCGCATTTGGGATTCAATGTTCTCCAGATCATCCCAGCAGATCGCTAATTATCGACCCGTATGACGAAAATTATGCACAGTACACGGTTTTCACATTAGAGGAACTCGAAGAAATCAAGGAGTAGTTCAACGATACTGCCCGCCATTTTGTCTTCTTGGGTTTGTTGCGAGATTGTCAAAGATGTAGTGAATGTTGTTATGAATACCCTCCCATGCAGTCGAAAACAATGAATTTTCTTGGATTGATACCTGTCTAGAGAGACCCTCGTTGCCTGCCATGCCCACCACCTCCTCGTCAAGTGAAGCATAAATTGTAGTACCATTTTAAATAAATATATCATAGTTCAGTCTTTTCTATTACTACATCTGAGGATATAGTACTAAATTTGCATTCATGAAATCTAACTTTCCAGGTTACATCCGAAAAAGCCTTTTTTACGAATGATCTGGTCTTTCTAGTAGATTTAGAAATGTGTAGCATTATGATACGTACTCACAGTCTCAAAAAAGCTAGCAACGAGGATCACTGTGCCGTCTCGGGAGTAGAGATTAGCAGAAAAGACCATGGCAAACTTTCCAATTAACTATATACTATGGCTCTTTAGAGCCATCTAAGCAGCAATCTGAGCTCTTGTGATGCAGTTTTATAGACCCAAATGTTCCAGTTGTGTATCATTTAGCATTTTGTCTATTATCGTAACAGGCAAAACTCTAAAATATGGGAGCTGAGATCATTTTCCCTCAAGTTATCATCATGCTACTAAGATCAAAAGTGAATGAACGAGTTGATGAGAGGAGATAAGGCATGTGTCACATTAAAAAAAAAAAAAAAAAAAAAAAAAGATTTCGAGTATATCTTTCTTATAGACGCCTAGATGCTTGCTGGAGTTTCCCAAGTTTGTTTGAAACTAGAATATTTGTTGATCAGATGTATACGTATGCAATTTCTTGTTGCTAAATTAGAAGGCCAGTATAGTCTATTTTCGGCTATCTGATAAGTGTATCAATCCAGGCAGGGGCGAGATCCAGATGCTTATTACTGCTGCTGATTGAAACAGCGAAGAGCGCCCTTACTACATTTCTCCCACACCTTGAAAAAATACTGATGTAGCAAAGCTAAACAGAGCAGAAAAAGTGGCAAAAGGTGAGGAAACAGAGAGAAAAGAGAGGAAAAAGTTCCATATTACCCGCAAGAGGATGGGTTTATATACTTTTTTCAGTTTTAATTTGACATTTGCATGTGAAAATGGGTTGAATTTCAACACCAAACTCTTATCGCACACGCACACGCATAGCAACGTCTGCCAGATGCCCGTGTTTACAACCTTTGTTTCCAGGCAACATCAGCCGAGAAAAAAAGAAGATGTCAATAGTACGTATTCAATACAAACAAACGAGCACTGTTGATTGAAACATGTTTGTAACTATACGAAAAAAGAGGCTTATTTTGCTTACACCAAAGCACTAAAAACTGGTACAACATTGCGCGAACAGACCAACAAATAATAGCAATATCTATTTTGACAAAATGGGCTTTATCTTGTAGAGATCAATCATACAAGTCGAGTTTCCCACACTTGGATGCGGTTTAGCATTATATAAAGACAGCGAGATGAGCTGAACGACCCTCTTTTTATCTTGCAATCATCTTGTTTGCATTTGTAAAGCAGTAAAAGGCGGGAAAATCTATAACTCATCTTGCATTCCTACTACAACAACCAGCTCATCGTGACCCGTTTATTTTATAAACACAACATTTCAATCTCTCTACGCTTCGTTTGCTATCTGGCTTTCTCTCTCTCTCTCTCTTCCCTTCTTACATTTCGTCTCTATCTGCTCTATCCATCTTGTTTTCGTAGTCAATGAATACTGATACAAAAACACCATCGCAATGTGCGTCAACAAGAAAGCTTAGCCAAGCAGATTTGGAGGATCTACTTGACCCCCAAGTCAGTTTCCTACCTTTGTTTCAAGATTTGAATCCCGGATTCGAGTCATTGTATTCGCCCTATTCTCCAAATCTCGATTCCTCATCCACAACCGATACCAGTTCTCCACCAAATTCACACTATGAAGACATGGCAATGAGTGTAAAGTCTAATTTAGATTGCACACAAAGTTTAAAAAGGATGTGAAATTTACCCCTTAAAAATGTATCCTTTTAGGCAGAAAATGCAGCGGCTCCTGTGCCTATCTCGACAGCAGCACCAGATGACTTTCTCAACTATTTATCATACCCTAATAATGAAATGTAACCTAAAGTCTTTTGTTGTCATGGTTACCAGCATGCTCATCTTTTGCTTGTTTTCGTTCTAGTGTAACTCGTAATGGCAATACTACCCCGTCTCCTTGTACCCAGAGGTAAAAAAACGTGCCGAGCAAAAAAAATGACACACATGCAGTAACTCATCTCTGGTTACAGTAGCAGTAATAATCGTCTGCAAATTCGCATACTCGGGGTACCAAACACTGGAGCCAAATCTCGTGTGGAGACTCAAATCAAGCTTTGTATCCAACTAATGACAGGAAATGAAAAAAAGGTACAAGACTGGTCGTATATCCGTCTGAGTGATTCCATGCTGGCAAGATCCAGATTGCGCAAGAACCAGCAGCAGCAGCAGCAACAACAGCAACAGAAATCAATGGACGGTTCTGTGGCAACCATGGTATCAGACGAATCCAAGGTGTTGCGTTTGGAAGCTCAAGTCGTTTGTGCTAGTAGCACAGATCAACCGATTCGGATGTGTGTTGGCTGTGTGCGACGTGAGGTGCGTTTATTAATGTGTGTGTATTTTTTAATACTGTTTACTAATTGCCTTGTCTCTAATAGAGAAAACGAGCGGAACGAACAAAAGACGGCAAGCACAAGGGAGACATCTTACCCGAGGACATTGAGGCAGAGAGAGATCGCATCCTGCTGTTCAATTGTAGCCCAATGATCAACTTTTCTTCTGGAGATGCCATCCTGCCTACCCGCATTACCTGCTATTGTCGCCATCACAACGAGAAGGTGGGGTTCAGGTAAAAAAAACCATTGGAAGAAAGTGTGATAATCAAACAGCATGACTAATTTGTTTTTGATCAGAATATGCTTTTCCATGAAGAACAACAAGGACGAAATCATCGCAAATGGTATCTCCCCACCCATCATGATAACAGATGACCATAAAAGCTCCAAGCAAAAGACAAACCGTAAGAGATCAAGACAGGAGGACGATCAGCTTACCATATCTCGCCCCGATACACCCGCTTCATCTCGCAAAAACTCGATTTGCATTGAACCCATCCAACCAACAACGGCTGAGATACCGGACGACACCATGGAATCGACTACGCCTACCAGCCTTGAATTTGTCAATTCGGGAATCAGTGTCATGACAAACAGCAATAGCAGCAGTAGCAGCAACATCTATTCCGATTTCTTTCCTGCTCCTCCTCCGCCTCTTTCTGCTCCCCTTTCATTCAATGTGCCCATGGACATACCAACACCTCAACAGCAATATTCGCCCGAAGAGGACATTGTGGCATCCGCCGAAGAAGCATGGCCATTCAACCGTCGTCGCAGAACCACATCTGGTTATGCCTCTACTGACGATCATGTCATGACATCGATCCTGGATGATTTCCGGCCTGTCGTTGTCGTGCCCCAACTGGAAAGACTGGTGCCGGCTCAAGGTCCTACCTACGGTGGCGTTGAAGTGACCTTATTGGGTTCCGGGTTCTACCGAGGCCTTACTTGCTTGTTCGGTGAGCATGTGGCTACCACTGTGTACTGGAATCCAAACACCATCGTCTGTATATTGCCTCCTGCTGCTCATACAGGTCCTGTAGTCGTCTCGTTCAAGGAACATCCATTGGTGCTAGAGGGCCAGGATGTAGCTATCTTTACCTACTACGATGCAAGTGATCAAGCCTTATTGGAACTGGCTCTTCAAGTGGTTGGGCTCAAAATGACAGGAAAACTACATGATGCCAAGCATGTTGCTATGCGGATTGTTCAAGGCGGTGAACCTTCGCAACAACAATCACAGCCACAACAGCAGCAACAGCAGCAGCAGCAACAACACCAACTGTCAGTATTAGAGGCAATTCAGCACGCAGATCAGCCTGATTTCTCGCTCGTCAATGCTAGCGGACAAACAATGCTCCATCTCTCCGTCATACTGGGCAATGAAGAATTGGTCAGAGCCATTATCCATGCTTACGCACATCGCCCCACCAAAGATAAACAAGAGCTGCTGAATGCGCGAGATAAGAACGAGATGACAGCCCTTCAATTTGCGTGTCAAATCAAATCAATGGAATTGATCCAAATCTTGCTACATGCGGGTGCCAATCCTACCAGCGTAGATAGTGCGTGGCTAAAGCAATCATGTGCAGCAGCAGAAGATATCATCGATTTACTCGATTTGTATACCGCCTCAAACCATATCAAGCGAAAACCACTTTCCAGAAGAAACAGCAATGTAAAGAGCCACATGATGCATCGATTCCATTCCTTGAGTAACACGAGTACCGAGACATCTCAACATGGCGGTAACAGCAACAACAGTAACAGTAACAGCGGCACAGATAGCAAACGCACGCCTAGCATGGAGTCAGATGGCTTGGGTCTTGTTCGTCAAAAGAGTGATCGTCGACTGTATCTATTCTGGCTGCCTGTTTTGATGCGTAAGTCATTCCATCTTTTGTATTGAGGATACATACTGATTTCTGTTATAGTTGCTGTAGGGTTGTTGTTTGTACAAATGTTTGGTCAACCCGCTTTGTTGAGGCCCATTCTAGATTTATTACCTAATCCACATCGTATTCCCTTATCCGTTTGAATGTAAAATACCATATACCTTTTTCCTGTCTATATATAAAAACACCTTGTTGCCCCGTGTAATCTTGCAATATATTCAATGTATTGTGTTTGTCTTACTGTCGCTTGTTGCTGTGCACTTTATCCGTCCTGATTTCTCTATGAGAAAGAGTAGTAAACATCGTCTCGTTCTTAGATATTGTAAGATTATATAGGTGATATCATAGAAAAAGAGATACACGTTGAAGCAAATTAGCCGGGTAAGAGTTGCTCTGAGCGGATATACTTTTGGAAAATCAGCTAGACCATGGGGGCTACATACAAATAAAGATTGGGCCTCGTCCAATGTTTTCACCCTCGCAATCTATGTACAAATGCCTCATTTGCGCTATATGATTTCGATAACATTCATCGTTGACAAACGCTACTGCCTGGAAAATATAAATTATGAGCATTTTTCAGTAATTCCAGTGCCATCCCTGCCTCACAACTACGAAAATGACAAGACTATAAAATGTGTACTATAAAATTCGCTTAAACAATGAAATAGGCTGTCTGCACTCCTGTTCATGTAGACTATCCTCTCGAGCCTTCTCGCCCTTAGTGGCACTAGACATCCTGTTCTAATTTCTGCCAATTAAGCCACGTAAAACTACTCGGGATCCTCATTTTAACTTTTGCTATTTTCTCCATCGATACCTCTTCATTTCGAACAAATGAAACGGCCTATCATAATAGCTGCACTGTCATCACTACATGCCACAATGTGAAATAAACGTTTTGCTTGAATTTTCAAGCATAAACTTCATTTAAAAACACTCGTTCGGCGAAACTATTTAACCAAATCTGTTAAGTACTCACCTATTCATTAAACTAACTAACAAACTGTCTACCTTACCATCTAACTTACCAATCAGCATCAAACTTAGAATGAGCTGACAGATTTCTGCACCAAATGTGGACTCCTTTCATGGACTCACTCCAAATGTCAAATTTTGAGTATTTATTTGTTCTCGACCAAACCAATGGTCAACCTGAGCCATTCTAGAGGAACGCATGCTAGAGCCGAGCGGTTTTGAATGCAGTGTTGCGCAACACCCCTTCTATCAGTCTGTTGATACGACACACTCGTAATAGACGGGTTCCGTATGGGTTTTGTCAAGATCTATTCTCAAAATTAGCGCATTCTTGAAAATCATCCATCATCCATCAACGGCGAGTCATCCAATCTAAAATCCAACCAGACCATCGTCTTTTTTACAACATTTGGTATAGAAACGTGCTAATTTTAATCCTCTAGGATGAAGATTTTGAACCCGAACCTTGGATCGTTTGATCCTAGATACCCAAATACCTAAACACATGCATACAACCAGGATTTAGTGTCAACCGCACAGCTACACTATGCAATTAGAACTACAATGTTGCGCAACATTTCCTCTAGCGATCCTTTACTAGTAGGCATTCGTAATTAACGGATTTTGTTATGGATCTCGTCAAGATGAGTGCCCCAAATTAGCAAATTTCAGGTAATCATCCGTACATCAACAGCAACTCATTCAATCTGAAATCCAACTACCCCATTGTGTTTCTCGCAAAATTTGGCATTGATACATGCTTATCTCATAAGCCAGATAGTTGACATTTGACGACTCTGATTGACATGATACCTATATAATGCAAACTTGTGCTTTTGGATGCTATAAACAGGCTTAAATTGATTCAAAACTCTTTTTTTTTATAGGATAGTGAATGTATTTGATCATGTCTAATACTTATGGTGGTATCATGTGTAGTTACCTTAAGCCATTTGTACCATGCATTTTGAATGTTTAGTCTTGCTTTTCTCATTTCAATTACATTTTTAGTTTCAATACGAATGCTTTATTTCTCTGAGCTGTCTCCAAATTTGATCCAATAAAATCGCTAAATAAGCTAGTTTAAACGCCGCTGACCCTAGAAAATTTTTGCGAGGGTTTCCCTATGTTTTTTGGTTAGGCGGACTTTTAAACATTGCCAAATACAGTAATTTAGCAATTTTATCATCAAAATCCCCTAAAATGCCAGAATATGCCTTACTACACACCCCAGCTTATAGTGCAAACGCTTGAGACTCTCAATTAGCACCAAGTAAGTGATACAAATCAAGTGAGGGCAGCCTATCTACCCTCAGCCTCTGAATCAAATCTAGTTGTGCTTCAACGATAGGCTTATCCACACAACGAAGAAAGAGGGTTCTGGCTCAAAGAACCATAAAAAGTGGGAAAAGTAATAAAAGGGCATCACTAGAATGTAATGAAGAACAGAAACACCGCAGCACAGTTACATACAAAAAGGTAACATGCAATGTGTATAATCAAAAGGACGAGTACAAGGAAAAAAAAAGGTAGAAAAAAGTATCGTGGTTGCCTCATACGAAGCAAGAACACCACCAATACCACCAGTATTACAGAACAAGTAGTAATACCTGAAGAACAAAAAGAATGCAAGGCTACTCCACAATAGAGCAGCACTGCCAGCGATACAATGTATCAAAAGATACACCATAGCACTATGGTACAGCAACAGAAAAATAGTTGCGTGCAGAAAAGGGGGAAAGGATAAATCGCAATAGAGCAAACTAAAGAATGCACAGTATCACGAGAAAGAAGGTAGTAAAAGGTTGAATGAATGTGACCCATGGCAACCAAATACATCCCAACCAAACCCATGGCAACCAAAAAAAAAGGGGAATATACAAACCAAATACAAACCAAATACAATGAATGAGTATATTGCAACGAATTGGTCTAAAATAAACTGTATAATAATTAGTATTACTGTATATTGTACCGCGAAAAGTGGCCCCTATCGGCTGATACATACTGTAACAAACTTGAAAGATGCCGTCTTGAGTACTGGTGGTTGCAAAGGTATGCTTCTTTTGACCAAACACAATGAATAAGTATATTGCAACGAACTGGTCTGAAATAAACTGTATAATTAGTATTACTGTATATTGTACCGCGAAAAGTGGCCCCTATCGACTGATACTTACTGTAACAAACTTGAAAGATGTCGTCTTGGGTACTGGTGGTTGCAAAAGTATGCTTCTTTTGTCGAAAGTGGTGTTGTATTCAATCAAAAGTAATAAAAAGTATATGGTTTAATAGAAACAGTGCAGTGCAAAAACAGGGTGGAAAGGGAGCCTGAAAAAAAAAAAAAAAAGACGCGTTACTGAGGATGACTGCAGCCAATAAGCTGAGCACACAGAATTTGGGTGACGTGTACACTGAACATTTTGCACTGTGGTGACTGTACCCAAATGATTTTTTTGTGATGATTTTTTTGAATCAAAATCGATATAATTTGACATTTGTAAACACTTTTGTTAAAATTAGCTATAGAAGGTGTGCTCAGCGTATACTACTTTCTAATAAACTTAAGGGGAGAGTTTGAAGGCGCATTCAATGGTGTTAATTTCAAAATACTTTTAAAATGAAAAGATAAAGAATTTTGTGAAAATATAAAAAGCAGTTTTTCCAGGAAAAGTCGAGATTAAGCAAACACAACGTTCAAAATAACAGTTGCACAGGTCACTCTACATCTGTGCGGTCATTTTGATCTAATATATATCATAGTAAAAAGTGTCGTTTTTGCCTCCAAAATTGCGATTGTTTTATTTTTACCAAAAACCATGAGGGGTACCTCATGAAAAAACGTGAATTTTCGACAATTTGAATCGATCCAAAAAAATTAAAAGTGAAGGTTTAGGATGTAAATGGTGATCGATAGCAATCATTTGGCACTATTCCGAGCATCTAGAACGGCTTAGAAGACAAGATATTGAGGGTTGAGTTCAGATGATTTGGCTGGGAGAAGTAGCATTTTTGCCCTGTGTATCCACGGGAACTGATGCTATAGCTGTGATTAAGATCTGAAACGATGGGTATTTGTTTGGACTACATACTAAATGCTATCAAATATAAAATAGCATAGACTTAGTGCATGTTTTACTTCAAAAAGCCTCAAAAATACCAAATCCCCCACCCCACTTGTCATGATGGCTCAATGGAGCTTCTAGTAACTTACCTATAAAACGTAGTGCCATTCGCTGTGTCTTTTATTTCTACCTGGGAACAACTGATCTCAATATGATACAGGGGCTGGTCAAGTACATTGGATTAGTATAGAGGAATTGTAGGCTTGGATGGTGAATAATATACTGCTACAGCAGTTGCCTACCATGGGAACCCCATTATCCGCATTTGATAGAATATCTCATGTAGATTACAAGTATAAAAGCATATGCAACGCTGTTATTTTCATTGCTTTCACTGGCAACCATATTACCATTTATTCGTTGAGAAATATATACTAGATGTTGTCAAATATGTTACATCATACGCGGGTCTAAAGAATTGTACATAGATGATATGCTTATAGGAAGTAAAGCACATGTTTTTGGTGATGAAGAACGAAACCAACATAGTGTCAGTGCCTCAATGCCCTGTGCTCATCTCAGAGGGGCGACTTGTACGTTCACAAACTGTTTTAATGTGATGATTCAAACCCTGTTTCTGCTTCTCCACTCTAATTGATTGCAGGCGTGCACTTCTGCCATTCAATAAATGTGCCTTTGCTGTTTGATGCTTGCCTCTCTTGTGATATCTAGTTGCTTGTATAGCTTGAATACCCTCTCAACGCGTCATTGTGTTGATCCATCACAGAGTTTATATTAAATTTGATGCTAGCTGATTTGCTATGTTTATTAGCCTTGTCCAACACCCCCCACTATTTTAAATGCACACACACACAAACACGAATCCTGACCTGGAAATCTTTCCACAACATTTACAAAGCGACACAAATGAACAGAAAAGGAAGAAAATTTTTATTCATTTATATAGGAACTCATCTTTTTTTCTGGGCAACTCTTTTCTTTCTTGTACGCTCCTTTTATACCATCTTTTAAAATGAAGGTGAAGATTGCCATCGCTGAGCCAGCAGAAGTGACAGATCCTTTGATTACCGATCTCGCCTCCTTCATTGCAAAGAGCAAGCGTGCTCTCGTGGTCACTGGAGCAGGCATTTCTTGTAGCAGCGGTATTCCCGTACGTTTGTCCTCTTTCACGCAAATCACACGCACACACGAGGTATTCATGGCATGTTTACGATAGGATTTTCGCTCGGCAGACGGATTATACAACATTGTAAAGCAACGACATCCAGGCACCGTTTTACGTGGCAAAGAGCTGTTTGACGCGACTTTGTTCCGCAACGAAAAGACCATCAAGTGCTTCTACACCTTCATGGCTGAGCTTCGCTCGCTCATCACCAGCGCCAATCCCACCGCTACACACGAATTCATCCAGTCCATGACCAACAAGGGACAGTTACTACGATGCTACACACAAAACATTGACTTCCTGGAAGAGAATTTGAATATTCCTGCCATCCAGCTGCACGGCACCATGAAGCAAGTACGCTGCACCCTGTGCAGTGCCACCTACGACTTTACAGACGACTACGAGTCTCAATTCCGTGCTGGCGATGCGCCTGCCTGTCCTCAATGCGAAGACATGGATGCCGAACGAACTCGCCTTGGAAAACGTCAGTTGGCCATGGGCACACTTCGTCCAGCCATTGTATTATATAACGAAGAGCATCCTCATGGCGAATCCATCGGTCAGCTGCAAGTCAATGATTTGAAAAAGAAGCCAGACCTCATGATTGTCATGGGCACGTCGCTCAAAATCCCTGCGCTCAAAAAGTTCATCAAGCAAGCGGCTCGCATCATTCACTCCAAGCCTGGGGGCTGTGTTGTTTTTGTCAACCGAACATCGCCTACCAAGGAATGGGAGAAAGTTTTCGACTATGAAGTGCTTGGCGATTCGGACGAATGGGTTGAATTGACCAACAAGAAGCTTCTGGACGAGAAACTGATGACACAGACAGCCTCCAGATTGAAGCGCGTGGCCAAAGACCTTGCTGAAGAAGAGGAAGAGGAGGAAAAGGAGAACAAACCCACCGTGTCCAAGCTGAAACGAGTTACAAAATTTACCATCAAATCATCCAATTCCAAGCGTGCACCACTCAAGCGACAATTATCAAAGACACAAACGACACTGCAAGACTACACTGTGGCAAAGCGACGTTGCTCCAACAAGGCCGCAAAAGCTGTGTAAAACGATGATCTGCGATCCATTGCAACCTAATATTTCCATTATTTATACATATATCTCACTATATTGCTGTATAATGACAGGCACCCTATTTGCTGAATAAATGCTGTCTTCACCATCTGATCTGTGGACATCATGTAGATGTAGAGCACTAGTATGCGAGGAAACAAGTAATGATCATCACATAAACAGTAGATCAAATGCAGATTGTAAAGAGCACCGGGTCATTCTGAGGCAAAAGAGAAAGCAGGAATAGACATACTTTGTAGTGCCTTCATACAGCTGAATATTGGCCCATATTGCATTCGAATCCTTTTTGACATGAGATATCAAGCTCATGAAGCTGCGATTTTTAGAGTTAAAATGGAGACAAGATAAGCTTAAATGGTGTACTCTGTACACACACTAATAATGTGTGTGCAGCTGAATTTCGCCCTGTAAAACGCCCAGTGCTTCATTTTTTATTATCCTTCACTCTTCTTCCCTCTCTCTCACTCTTTTACATGGCAGGTCTAAAATCCAGACAAAGACCTGGTGAAGGAGCACAAGAAAGAACGCCTTCCAAGATCTTTGGCTCTTGGTTTGCAGTGATTTTGAGCTCATTGTGTGGTATTGCGCTTGCATTCCATTTCCATTACAAGGTACCATTACCCGCTAATCATCATGGCTTCAATACGGAGGGTGTTTCCGATTTCTCTGAGCATAATGCCATGAACATCATCTCTCATCTCAGTGATACCATTGGCTATCGTAAGTAGACAAGCGAGAGACATGCTACGCACGCGCTTGGGTGTCATTGACGTATGCTTTTATAGGCATTGTGGGTACATTGGAAGAAAAGCAATCCTATGATTATATCGAGCATGTCATTACACAGTACAAAAAGGAGTCTCAGGGCATCATTGGATCACCCAAGTTTGATATTTGGGTACAACAGGGCACCAGTTCGCACCGCTTTGATATTATGGACAAGAGTGAGTTTCAGCGGGCAGGAAAGAGAGAGGGCAGGAACTAATGTGTGTGTATAATAGTGGTTTTGAAGGCATACACCAATGTGACCAACATCATTGTGCGCTTGTCTTGTCCAATTGATCCCCATGATCCCAGTAACCGAGCCTGTGAAGATAACGCTGTGCTGATGAATGCCCATTTTGACACCACCTTGGGTTCTCCCGGTGCAACTGACGATGGTTCCGGTGTCGCTGTCATGATGGATATTATCCGTGTCTTGAGTAGACGCAACTGGGAAGGCTACAAGAACTCGATTGTATTCTGTGAGTAAAGCGTGTGGGCACAAATGAGGAGGCAAAAGTATTCATCCGGTTTGTAAATACGTATAGTGTTTAATGGTGCTGAAGAGTCGTTGCAAGATGCCTCTCATGCTTTTATTACTATGCATGATATCAAGGATTCGTAAGTATTTCTGGTTTTTTTTGGATGATGTGCAACTGCAGCATACTGATAGCAGTGATATGTAAGCATCCGTTCCGTGGTCAATGTGGATGCCTGTGGTACAACAGGCCGTGAAATCCTGTTCCAGGCCAACTCGCGCGAAATGGTGGAAGCCTACAAACAAGCGCCTTATCCCCACGGCACAGTGATGGCCAACGATGTGTTCCGCACAGGCCTCATTCTCTCCGACACTGATTTCAGACAGTTTGTACAGTACGGCAACCTCACGGGCATCGATATGGCCATCTACAAAAACTCGTACCTGTACCACACGCATTTAGACATTACAGAACAATTGCAGCCTGGTGCGATTCAGCATTTGGGCGCCAATACCTTGGCCATCGTGAATTACTTGGCACAAAATGCCACCTTGACCGGCATCCAGCCTTCCAGCGAAGTGGTGTTTTTCGATGTGCAGGGCTTGTTCTTTGTGGTGTACTCCTGGGCCACTGCCTACAAGATCCAAATGGCTACTGTGGTCTTGGCTGCTGCTTATTTCGTTTTCATTGTGGCCAAGACCCACCGCTCTTCGCCTTACCGATCTGTCAGCAACATTTGCATCTCTTACGCCAAGTCCGTCTTGTCTGTGTTTTTGAGCATGGTCAGCTCCATGGTGTTGCCCATTGTTGTCGCCTTGCTGATCACGTCGCCCTTGTTCAACCGTCATATGGCCTGGTTCAAGAATGAGTGGTATGGTGCCTTGATCTTTAGTCCTATGGGTCTTGTCGGCTCGTATGGCGTCCAATACCTGTTTACCCTGCTGCCTGGACCCGAGCATTTCGACATGGAATATGGCACCTTCAACTCGCTGATGCTCTGCTTTGCTGTAGGCACTGCTGTCACCACGCAAACGGGTGTTGCTAGCTCCTATGTCTTTTGGTTGTTCTGCTCCATCTTGTTTGTTGTCTGCATCTTGAACGAGTTTGTGCTGCGTCCTGCTACTGCCTCCAAGATCTATTTGCCTCAAGTCGGCACGTTGGCCTATGTTGTTAGTGGATTCGTGCTAAGCTTGTTGTACGCTGATTACGCGTATGCCTTGGTGGACATCTTTGTGCCTTTGACGGGCCGTATGGGCGTGGATACGCCTGTGGATCTGATTGTGGCCTTTATCTACGGTATGATCATTTACATGGTGTCTTTGCCTAGTGTGGCACACATTCATCGCTTTGGAAACAAGGTCATGAAGAAGATCATTGTGCTCTTGTTGTTGGGCCAAACAGCTGTCTTGGTTGCTGTGTATGTGGGTGGTGGCCACTATGGAGGCTGGGCTTTCCCTTACGACGAGCTTCACCCCAAGCGTTTGTTCATCCAGCAGCTCAAGAACCTGACATCTGGCGAAATTACCGTGGGCGTTGCTCAGGCAGATCACGGACCTTACATCCAAACTGTCATTGACTCGCTAGAGCACGAATTGCAAGTAACGCCTCAAGTGCGTGCAGGTGCTAGCAACATGAACGACTGGGACTCGATCTACCCCTTCAGTGCCTTCTTGGGCGGCTACCGTTTCAACGTGGAGCCTTACATTCGTCAGCATGCGACACAAGAGCTGTCTTCTGCCTCTTTGTTTGACTCGCTGGACGGACCCTTCCCTGAAGTCAAGATCTACAACGATTCCTATGACGCTGATACCGGCATTCGTTCCTTCTCGCTTGTCTGTCTCTCGCCCACGTATACATGGACTGTCATTGCCTTTGATGGCCTTGTCGTTGACTGGAGCATCCAAGACGAGGAGCCTCTCAAGATACCCTCTCATTATGTTGTGCGTCATGTCAGTGGCTTTGGTAACGATGGCTGGACATTGGATCTCTCGGTGCGCGTGCCTGAAGCAGATCGCGAGCATGCTGCTCGTGGTGAATGGAAGATGCAGTTTGAGTTTACTGCTCTAGAAAAGGAAGGATTCGCTGCCAGAGGAGAAGAGAGAGCCATTGGGGGTGTGGGTATCATGGGCGTTGTGCAGAAATCGTTGCCCATCTGGACCACAACGACGTGGTTAAGTTCTGTAGTCAAGATTTGGGAGTTGTAATAAAATTTCATCCTGTGTACTATATACTATCATTGACGTTTCCATGGCAACTACACACACATTAGCACTCAGACTTTTTTTCCATTAGTTGGTGCAAAAAGTGAATGCCGTGGGAACCAAAGCCTAATCATATAAAAATCAACACATCAATTTCTCACGGGCATTTCTTCTTCTTCTTTCATCTCCCCCTTTATATATATTTTCCTATAGAAACCATGTTGTCCAGAATCTCCAAGAGCGTGTTTCAAGTGAGTGCATATTGATACCACTACTACTGACGATGACCAGATCAGACACTGATACAAGCTTGGACAAATAGAAATCATCGGTCAATAGACTGTTGCCTTTGAGATCAGCCGCCTTCTCCACCTACAATTCCGCTATTGCAGGTCTTTCTCCTCAACAAGAAGAGCTCCGTGAAGCTGTGCACAACTGGGTCAATGTCGAGCTCAGTCCTCGCGCCACTGCCATTGACAAGGAAAACGAGTTCCCCATGGACATGTGGCGCAAGTTTGGTGAGATGGGTCTTTTGGGTATTACTGCTCCTCAAGAATACGGTGGTCTCGGTCTGGGTTATTTCGAGCACACACTTGTCATGGAGGAAATCTCTCGGGCCAGTGGTTCTGTTGCCCTTAGTTATGGTGCTCATTCCAACCTCTGTGTCAACCAAATCACTCGCAACGGTAACAAGGCACAAAAGGAAAAGTACTTGCCCAAGCTGATTTCCGGTGAGCATGTGGGTGCCTTGGCCATGTCTGAGCCTGGTGCTGGTTCTGATGTCGTGAGCATGAAGTTGCGCGCCGACAAGAAGGGAGATCATTATGTGTTGAACGGTAACAAGTTTTGGATCACCAATGGCCCTGATGCCGATGTCTTGGTGGTGTATGCAAAGACGGAACCTGAAGCTGGACCCAAGGGCATTACTGCATTTTTGATTGAAAAGGTATAATAGTACAGTTCAGCAAGGCAGACAGAATGTGTACTGACAGTTTGTAACAGGATTTCAAGGGATTCTCCAGAGGCCCCAAGTTTGACAAGTTGGGTATGCGTGGATCCAATACCTGTGAGCTCATTTTCGAGGATTGCGAAGTACCTGGTATGTGTTTATGGTGGAGATGATGTTTGTGCCATTTGCAAATATTTATTCTATTTAACCCCCCCTTAGTTGAGAATGTGTTGGGTCAAGTCAATAAGGGTGTCTATGTCTTGATGAGTGGTTTAGATCTCGAGCGCTTGGTGCTTTCTGGCGGTCCCTTGGGGTAAGTATATGGATACAGATTTGCATGGTTTTTTACTCACCCATTTCCGCCCTATCATAGTCTGATGCAGGCCGCCTTGGACGTCACTGTGCCCTACGTCCATGAACGCAAGCAGTTTGGTGTCCCTATTGGCGAATTCCAGCTGATGCAAGGCAAACTGGCCGATATGTACACCAAAATGAACGCATCCCGTGCCTACGTGTACGCTGTGGGCAAAGCATGCGACCAAGGCAACATCAGCAACAAGGATTGTGCAGGCGCAATTTTGTATTCTGCCGAGCGTGCTACTGAAGTTGCCCTGGATGCCATCCAGTGTCTTGGTGGCAATGGCTATACCAACGAGTACCCCACCGGTAGAATCTTGCGTGATGCCAAGTTGTACGAGATTGGTGCTGGAACCAGCGAGATTAGACGCATGTTGATTGGTCGTGAATTCAACAAGCAATTCAAATAAATTCCCATCCAAAATTTCTGGTAGATTCTCCTCCCAGATCTGAATAAGCAGGTCGCGTAATCTGTGATCATGTTGGGGGGGCTTCAAGCACTGCTTCTTCTTCCTTATAGACTAAACTCACATGTGACTGAATTCAAACCAAATATATACAAATCGCCTGTTCTTCCAGACCTTTATTCTCTCTTTTTCTCTTGTATTTCTCACTTTTTTCTTACTTAAAAAAACCCACTTGCAACATGAACTTTGAAGATATCGTCGATATGGAATGGGTGGATAGCCACACCACGCTGGATGAGACTAATGAATTCGCTGGTGATTACTACTTTGACCATCAACCTGATTTCCTATTGGAACAGCCTGTAACACCACCACAGCCAGCACAGGAATCGATGCTGGAGCCTGAAATCAAGATGGAGCCCATTGCCAACATGCCTACCACAGAGCAGATTAAACACCTGATTGAGATTGCAAAGCATCAGCTTGCCCTACGCGAACAACTACAGCAGGTACAGGCACAGGCCCAACAGCAATCAGAAACATCTACGCAGCAGCAGCAGCAGCCAGCAGACCAACCTTTATTCCAATCACTGTCTGCACAGCAATCTGATATTCAAACTGCTGCGCCTTCCACCATCTTTGCTCCCCCTCCCCCTCCTGCTGCTGTAGCTCCTGCAACAACGCCTGCTATGCCTGCTCTCTCTCCCAATACCATCACATCCATGGACATGACGCTTGCTCCACCTGCCACCGCCGCCGCCATGATGGACAGTCTTATCACGGACAATAACGCTGCTCTTGCACCACAACAGTCCTTATCAGTAGATAACAACAAGGCCAGAAGAGACTCTTTGGCATCCATGACAGAGGAATCCATCTCTCTAGAGGCGTATGCTGAGGCCGATGGCATTGACCTCAAGAAACTAACACCCAAAGAGCGTCGTCAACTGCGCAATAAGATATCGGCAAGAAATTTCAGAGTGAGAAGAAAGGGTAAACTATCTAGTGCGGCAAAATCCATTCCCTCCCATGCTAATCTTTTGCTTTAGAATACATCTCCACGCTGGAAGGTCAAGTCAATGAGCACAAGATGGTAGCTGAGGGGCTGAGAGAGAAGCTGGTCAAAGTAGAGGAGGAGAACAAGAAGCTGCGTAAAGAGATGGATACATTAAAAAGACAAAACCAAATCCTACAGCAGCAGCAGCAACAGCAAAAGAATCCTGCATCACCGCGTATTTCATCGCCCTTGCCCAAACCCAACTTGAACAAGGACATCAGCATCATGGGCACCAAAGCATCGGACTCTTATCGCCAGCAAGACAACTGCATACTTGTGTCCAACGCAGTGATGCCGGTGTGGGACTACAATGCCATTCTCTTGCAAGACGTGCATCAAAAGCCATCGCATGTGGGCGGTCCAGACAGCAGCTACATGGATCAGCTTGTGGGCCACTTTCTCGTATCGGTTGTGCAACTCGCAAGCACCATGTCTCGTGGAACCAATCAAATGAGTAGTAGCAGCAGTGAATACTACAAACCCCTTTTGCCTGATGATCGTGATTTCACTTCATCCAGTATGGAATCCTACAAGGCAACCTCAACAACAACAACATCATCATCTCCTTCATCCACAGCATCTACTACATCCACATCCACACCTAATACTTTAGCAACAGCATCATCAACTACTACTACTGCATTCTCCAACTCATCCTCATCCCTTACCTCTTCCTGTTACAACATGGAGGATCTGTACGATATCCTAATTCAATCAGCTTTGATTAACAGTGCAACTGCTGACAAGTCATTTCTGTGGTGTGATGGCAATGCTACTACTCAACATTAAGCCCTTTTTCTTGTTCTTTACATTATCCCCCCTCTTTCCTTCCATCCCCTTATTTCAGAAATTGAATAAATACATTGTTTGCGTTACATTTTATACATGTGTGTGTGTGTGTGTGTGAAAAAAGTTGCCCCCTTGATATCTCATATAGTGTTCAACATCTCCCTTTTGTCTTCTTTTACACATTGGATATCGGAACATCTCCGCCATTTCCATGAGAAATTCTAAATATTTTGATCATGATTGGAACCAACACTAAATTGCAACAAACCAGCGTGTGTGTGTATGATCACCTGTACGGCATGTCTGCCATACTCTCTAATGATATGCATGTATGTAGACAGGACTTTGATTGTTTCTTGGGGGCTTTTTCTTTGTATAGATACAAGTGATTTCATAGTAGGGAATAAAGTTTAATTTGATCCAATATCCGCGATACATTTCTCCCTTCTTCATCACAACGACGATATTCATCAACAGATAAGTTGAAGCATGCATGTACTACCATGCAATACGATTTGAAGCTTCCAGTAATGGTGGCTGTTGTTGACATGCGACACCATCAGACTTCTATCATTCCCTTGCATTCAGAAAGCCTACTAGAATACGCAAAGCCTTGTTTAAAACCATCCATATACTTTGTAGATCAGCTAAAGATCGTGGTGTATAGTACGAGGCAATGATCGGCATTGAAATTTCATCAACATCATCGTTATGTCAACTAGCACGATTCTTTTGCATTTGGTATCACCAACCTACTAGTATAGAGGCCGACGCTGCTTGACATGCTTGATCCATCTTGGGAAGAGTTCATCCTTCATCTTCTGTGGCATTAACCGCATTTGGCTTGTAAAAATACAAATAACAAATCTTGAATCTACACATGAATCAACCTCAAACATACAGTAACTGTGGCATTTATTTGGTACAAATAGGCTTAAACCAACAATTCAAATGTACTGCTTGTTGTTTTTATGCCAATCTTCCAAAGAGCAATCAGGATATTCCTTGAATGCATGTTGTTTCTCATCAGCTTTGGGTGCTTGAACCCAATTCGCCTTGGAATCTAGCATGATATGATAGACATCCTTGGAATCCAACTCGGGAAGTGGTGTATCGATAGCGCAGGCGTAAGGATATACAAATTCTGACCATTTCTTGTCATAAGCGTATAAATGACATCCACATTCACCACAAAAGTATCTGATATTACCACTATAGAACACATATACCATAGTCCATCAGCACAACATGTACATTTACTATTGAAAATGGTCGATTATTATACCCACCATAGCTCTTTGGTTTCTTTATCTCTCAAGGCTTGGTATTCTCTGTATGTAGTTTTTTTTAAAAGTGTTACATATGCTACTTTCTGTCAATCAATAGTTTGAAAATTACCTCAAATACTCTTTGCCAGTTACTTTCAAAGTGTCATACTACAGTATATGCGCTCCACATCAGTCTATGCTTCCGTATCATTCTTCTTGTTGCCATTATCACAATGTACCTGTCCCATGATGTTGATAGCATAGCCTCCTCCTCCTTGACATTTGCGACAAATGGAACTGTGTTGCCTTAAGTATATTTCTTTCACCTTGGCATCTCTGTACAGACAAAAACTTACCAGTAGCATCTCATAAACTAGCAGATGGAGGGTTAATACAACTGCATCTTGATCACACTAATAAAGCAACTTACGGGCGCAGGCGTATGTGACAAGACTGTAAATGATACTTTTTCGCAATGACAAGAACCTTTGAGCTCCATTTTGTACCGTATAAGTGATATAGGAAAGAAAAAAAGGAAACGCGCTCTCACACGCACTCTTGAATTCATGCAATTTTGTATCTGTGGTTATGATTGTGTTTCACGGGTAAATAACGGATGATATATGCTCCATTCCGCCATAGTTTTTCCATTGTCAAGTGCCTAGTACTAGGCTAATACTAGTAACAGGCCAATGGATGAGATGTTGAGGAAGGCTCGGCATAGCTTGAGCCAGGGCTTCGATTTGAACTTTGCGTAGCTTTGGTTTAACAGGTACAGATGGTGGGGTAATGGGTGTACATGCCGGTTGAGCCTTTGCCACATCTGCGTGCTGCTTTTGCTTTTGAACAGTCAGCAAGCAGCAACAAGGTTTAGCAGTCGATTGGAGATTAAAGAATACTGGCGGAAAAGTATACATACAGCCTGATTTTGTGATTTCATGCAGATCTCATAGTTTTTCGCTCTTGGCATGTAGTTAATACCGAGGATTCTCAGTTATACAGTATTATGTCGTTCGACAGCAAGAGTCTCTTCATTCACAACCCCTTGAGGTTTGGCTATGCCTGTCAACTACACAGTTTGATTTGGAATAAGAATATGATAGTAGAGCTCCTCCTCAACATGTTCATCATGCTCTGGATTAGACTGAAGAGCGCAGCGAATGCCTTTAAGAAACACCGCTGCGTGCTTTCGCTAATCCATATGCTTAAAAACAGAGGATGCGATTATAAAAAACGGTCCTGATATAGTGCTTATAGTGATGTCTGGATACACGTCTGTCAAATTATACACCCGGATTTGAATAAAAAATTTATCATTGTCCCTCTGAAGGTCGCTGTAGCCTTTTAGCTAAATCAATAAAAAAACTCAAACAAACTTAAATGTCTCGCCAAATCCGCAGAAATGCCAGAACTAACCTCTCCGATGATCCTCAAGCAATCAAAGATTAACGTGTCAACGAAGAATCCGCAAGACAACGACAAAAGAACAAGGAGCAGTATCGATTTCCTCCTTTCTATCATGACACCTTCAAGCACCTTCCAGGAGATCCTGAAAGAAAGAAGGAAGAAGCATTGCTCCGCCGTAAGATGAGAAAGGCCTTGAAGGAGCATAAAACCTACATGGATAACCATGGAGGTGTGGGTGTGTTTGCCATGGGTAACGTATAAGCAATTGTTCACTTTTCACAACCCAATTTTAAACAACCCCATATTTTACAGGCAGCCGCCATCGTCAACTCATGGCCAGGATGTACAAAAGGAAGATGGCCAGACTGGCTGAGGGCTACTATGGCTTCTCATCAGGCGAGGATGAACCCGAGGAGCCTCTACCTTTCGAAGCAGAGGCTCATGCTGATGCTGCCGATGACGCTGATGATGCTGCTGATAATGATGCGGATGATGCTGCTGATGACGCGGATGATCTTTCCCGTCAAAGCATGCAATTTTATATAGATGTCCTGAACCAATATGGTGATGATGCCCATCTGCATATCCGTATCCCAAGCAGCGTCATGGGAAGCGGCCTTGCTAGATTGCGCCAAAACGGAAACAACGCAAGGTACAGCTTACTACAAAGCCAAGTCAAAAGCAAGCTTACTAATGATTGTTTACCTTTTTCTTTAGCGCTCCTAGTGAATGTTAATAATAAAATTTCTGCTTTGGATGGTGCTAAACAATGTCTAAGCATTCTTGTAACTGTATATCTCACAAATAAGCATACGCTACAAGCAGTACCAGCCAGATCAACCTGTAACTTGATTGTGCTATACGCATATATAGCGCAATCGCTTGATATTATTAAGCAAATATTCACCAAAATCGCGTCAAAGACGATAACTTTGAGGGAGGTTTTGAGGCAGTTACAACGCGTTACAAACGCAGAGAAACGGCTCAAACCATTTCTCTGATCCTGCTGATGCTTACTGTACGCGTTTCTCGATTTTTTTTGGTCATTGATTTTTCATTGAAAATCGACTCCAAATCCCTTGCTACCATGCATGATTTTTCAACAATTT
Source organism: Mucor lusitanicus (assembly GCA_010203745.1). NCBI lineage: Eukaryota > Fungi > Mucoromycota > Mucoromycetes > Mucorales > Mucoraceae > Mucor > Mucor lusitanicus. The sequence continues at coordinate 90,233 of JAAECE010000003.1, read as the reverse complement.
CTTTTGATCCCATTTTTAAAGGTAAAGGAGCCATTTTTCATTAAGGTGTTCCAAGGCTCAAAAGGTTGCAAATTCTTCAAACTTTCATATGCAAGTCTTATTTGACATGTTTGTCTAGTAAAATCTTGCCTTTTTCGGCAAAAACGTGATTTCAGTTTTTTTAAAATTGCGCAACATTTTTGGTGCAAGATATTTACAAAATTGGCATGGATAGATGAAGAGTCATTTGGAGATGCTAACTTTGTTATAATTATACCTAGATAAGCTTAACAAAATTTGGAGAAATTGACCAAAAGGTGATTTTGGGATCCCAAAAACAGGTTTCTGGAAGCATGATGCATCCAGTGCCAAACTGAGGTTGAATTCTTTTTTTTATGCGCGTGCAGCAGGAGGATGCATCTCCAAGCAGGCAAATAGCTTACTGAAATAGCTGTTGTAGGGAAGTCTTGATGCTTTCTGGTATGCTTCAATTTCTTAAATGTAAATATTCCAAAATATAAGCATTCTCAATTTGTTTTTCAGTAGCAATTTCGCCCTTTCTAATCGCTTTCTATCATTCTCGCACATTTCAGGTGATTGCGCCGAAATTTGCGATACGACGCATATTTCAGCATGTATGGTTACTAGAATATTCAGGATCTCGAGCTAAACTACAGCTCAAGGAACGAGAGAAACATCCAGTTCTTTTCCATATCGTTGTGAGATAGCGCTTGGTATGCTCTTTTGCGTCTTGAAGGACATTATGTAACATAAACATGTAGTATCAGGATAAATATTGCAGATATTATTGTAATGATGAATTTGAGTGTTCCTCGCTGGAGGAACATATATGTAACGGTACTTATTCTTTGCCTATAGTATGTTGTGCTACTTTAAATGTTCAAGTTTGCAAACATTGACCCCTTTAAAAGTAGTTATCTCATCATCTGCTTTTGGTAATGACTCCGTTTGTTGACATTTTGATCCAAGGATCACAAATTTACGTAACGTGGCCTTCAAATTGTAATCATTCATGCTTTTACTTCGATATAACGAAATACTGCGTGTACCTGTATATGGCTTGATTGGTCTACCTCTCTCAATGGCCTTGCTTGCCCTCTTTTTAGCTCTATACTGTATGACAGTGGAAGCTCACTGAGAATAAAAAGCAGGCAATTATACACATAAATTTGGTATGAAAAGTTTGTTGAACTGGAACTCTAATGTCCTTTTTTTCCTACTCCTCACAAATATCTCCAATACAAGCATCACCCATTCATAATCTCGAAAGAGAAATTCCCAGCGTAATGACGCTCTTCAGGTGGAAAGGGTCGTAAGGTTGATGGCAGTGGTCTGGAGGCGGAAGGTCGTGACGGATCCGTAGGTGCATTTTGACCGCAAATCGGTGACAGTAGAAGAGTGTTTCGCAACATCCATGTCGATAGGACTCGCAGAACTATCGTACGCTTCAGAGGATTCTTTTACGTAAATGGGGTTGGCATTTCGCTCATCACTGTTTGATATACTGCGAGTCCAGTAGTGTTGTGCTGAGTAGAGGACCGGTGGTAGGGATTTGCTTAGCCTATCCACCAAACAACACCTTGTCTTGGTGCTTTGTCAAAAAAAGAAACCCAAGACTAATGCAGACAGCAAGACAACAGCAAATTCCGTTTGTTCATGGTCCATCAACCTATAGCAAGAAAAGGCTGTGGGATCTTTCGGTTTCAACGCGTGCCTGATGAAGGGAGTGTACTGTACCTGACATCTCCAATATGCTTAATGATTGGCTTTCCCATCCCCAACTCATGACTACTTTTGCTGGTGTCCCATTCAAGTCTAAGGGGGCGGTGCTTTTACATTTAAAAAGGTCATTGCGCACGCTCTTCATTCAGGAACTATACAGTTTCCATGGTCAAGAAATTCGGTCGCGATAACTATGATTACCATCCTCATTTGCAACATCTATACACTTTTGGTATGTATATGATTTGTTTCCATCTTGCCGTGATTTCATTCTAACATCTTGCTTTGTTGTATATAGTAACAGGTCTGTCCACACACTTTTACGAGGAGTACCTTGCTTATGGTGCTGCTGACTCTGTTCTATCCCGCGAGAGTTTGGATTACTACTTTAATGGCCGTGTACATAATGTCAGTGAAAGTGGTGATACACTTGTCAAAGATTGCATTGTAACCGATGATCGTTTGGTCCTCAAGTTCCCTCGTTCAGTTGATACAATGGATCCTTTGTGCACTGTAGACGCCATCATTACGGGTCCTAGACAAGGCCTTGATTTTTTCCCCGATGTGGCACTACACCAGGTCTTACTTTGTCCAGATCCATACAAGACCTTGCTCACATCCGCCCAATGGGGTAATCATGATTTCGGTCGATTGGTGGTCAACCGTAATAGGCTTCCGAGCTTGCCTTTGTCTATTGTGCAGTGCAGTCGTCGTATCGAGACTCGCATCTTCTTTCCTCGGCTGTATCTGGCGCAAAACAACCAAAATGCCGGTTTGAAATCTGCGAAGTACGGTAGATTATCAGAAGCAGATCGCAAGATCTTTGTGGATGAAGTATTTTTGCCGGGCTTCAAAGACGCTACCCACGATGCCAAGCAATTGCGTCTTGCTAAGGACTATGATCAGGCTAAATCTCGCGGTTATTCTGTGACCTATAGTCTTGACTTTGTCAATAATCGCGATCTGGATGCGACCCTCCGTAGAATGCGTGAGCTACTATATTCGTCTCCCGAGTTATCTCGGTTCAAGGACTTCTATGTAGTCTCTGCTTCTTTCGGTGGTAAGCAGGATTATGATCTTTTCCTTAAAAGCGTGCATCGTAGTGACTACAAACGCTCTTTTCCCACTCTCCTTATGCTACACAAACTCATTCCTCTAATATAAATATGCCTCGTTCTTTTTCAATAATAAAACCTTCAGATTATCTCTTGCCTAATTCTTAGCAACTGCATTGTTTATTGAAACTTGTGTTATAATCTCAAGCCGTTACCTGTTATACGGAATACGTCTAGACTACTAGTAATCTTCTATATAACTCTGATCTATAAGCATAATACCTCCTAAACCAGGAAACCGTATCTTATATCGTCTTTTTAAATCTTTATTATGTACTCCACCTTCAAGAGCGACTTTACTTCCACTTATTTGTTACACCATTCCTTCCTTATTAGCCTTGCAAGCAAAATGCTTGAGCATAATGATCATCTATTATTGTATAAAAGGCGTAAAGACAAGCCAAATGGACGTAAAAAGAATGGTGTAGATCCAATAGGAAGACAAAAGATCTTGATGGTCGATCATTGTAGTGCCAGATGTTGACGTTGCTTTGGTTTTTTCAAATGGGTTGAAAAGCACATCGTCGTCAGTGCCACTGCTATTTCCTGCTGTGCTAGTTGTAGGCGCTTGCTCATTTCCATTTTGCAACGTTCTTGTTATTTCTATACATACATGGCACACATGTCAGCATCCATGGCAAGCAAACGACAGCTAGGCGATACTTACTTTGTATGTCACAAGCAGTCTTCGAGTTTAGACATGTGGGATCTCCATGGATGTCGGATGAATTAAAGAAAAAGGTCATATTCTTGATGTTGATGCTAGCGTTTTCTTTGGCTGGGCCTTGACTAAAGTTGGCGTTTCCATCCGTCCAGTGATTGAACATGACTCGACTAGGTAAATTCAGCACATTGGTGGTCATACGATACGATTCCATGCCATCCACATAGAATACGGTCAGATTGGGAAACCAGTCAAAGCGGTATTCATGGAAATCGTCTGCTGGATCAAAGCCAAGTTGCACATTACCATGCGTCAGTGAAGATGCCTTTCCATTTTCAATCAAGCCGGGATGCATTGCAAAGTAAGCCTGTGGCGGCTGAAGAGCGCTGAGGAGCTCAATGTCGATTTCGCCTTGCGTATTGTAGAGAAACATGCCCGCCACTGTGCCGTTGACCTTGGTAGCTCGCATGTAGCTTCTGAATGAGCCGTACATGAAGTTCTGTCGGTTGGTGCCCACGCCTCCACACTGGATTCTCTCCACTGGCTTTGATTTGGTTGGATCGACTGTAACCCGCACCTCGAGCGATTCATCATGAATGAGCACATTTTCCTTTCGAAACACACGGGGATACGAGTCGTTGAACTTTGCATTGATGATATAATTGGAGAAGAAGAGCTCTTTGTAAGAGTACAGTTGCTGCTGTTGCAGGGTGGCTGTGGATCCGTCGTTCTTTTCAAAGTTCATGTGCCACATTTCGGACCATGTTGCCAGTGTTGCTGGATCTGAATAGCCGCAATCACACTGTGAAAATGTCGAGATTTGAGCTGCCAATGCAGAGCAGGTATATGCAAGTATTACAATGAGTAGATTCATGGTTGAGCAGTTCAAGTGAAAGAAGCGCAAAAAGAGTCCATGTCATTTCATATGTTTTACATGGTGTATTTATCCGAGCAGGTTTTTTTTTCATGCAATTTGGTTTCATCATAGCAACAAGGCGCATTTTCAAATGGGGATCATGCAAGCTGAATAGCTATATACTATAGATCAAGTTGGGTGACGACGGTATCTACGGTATATCAGTGAGAGTCTTTTTTTTTGGGTGAAAAATTTCTCTCATAAACAAAAAGGTTCTTAAATAACAAATAGGATACAAGGCTTTTTTCACTCTTTTCTTTCTCTCATTTTCTCATTATTCTGTTATACATACGTACACCCGAGATTTCATTTCTCCAGACATGAATAACATAAAGGGTCGTATTCTGTTGATGTTTCTTGTATTATACCAATCCATCGTTTGTCACATTGTAATTGTGGTGAGTAGAGAGAGCACAGCACCGCGTGATAAGGGTAGTATAATGTATTGACATATACTTTTTGCAGAGCAGCAATGATACCCATCTTGATAAGCCAGCTGCATTCGGTCCTCGACTTACGAAACAAGGCGTATTAGGCAACTTGGTACTAGCGCCAAAAGAGAGCAATCATGGCTGCGTACCGTGTCAGTCGCAGGGCAAGCATTGGGTCGCTATAGTGGAAAGAGGCGGCTGCTCGTTTGTAGACAAGGTGCGATCACTGCAAGCAAGCGGAGCCATTGCGGTGATTATCGGGGATCGACATTACAATGGATGGATCACCATGTATGCCACAGGTAGTAGTAGATATAGTCGTCGTGATAAAAAGAGATAAAAACGACTCAATGCGCCTACTTTCTAGACACTGATGCGTCTGATGTTACTATACCCAGTGTGTATGTCGCGCAGTACCAGTTCCTGTCTCTGCTCCAACATTTACAAGACACACAAGATGCATCTGTCATTATCAGGATCACCAAGAACGAGCTATTTACATGGTATTATACAATATTCAAATTGCAATACAAGGCATAAAGACTGATGATCCATCTCAATAGGTCCCTGTCAGATCTCTTGTTGTTTTTCGCTGTATTATTACCCTCCAGCGTGCTGTACGCATTGTATCTGACATGGCGAGTGCACCAACAACGTCAGCAACAGAGACGGCAACGTCGCGCGGCATCGCATCAGAGCAAAGCGCCAGCAGAACTCGTCTATCAGCTGAAAACCAAGGCATTTCACAAGGAGAACAAGGACGACGAGGAGGAAGAGTGCATCATCTGTCTAGAAACCTATCAAGAGGGTGACACAATACGCAAACTGCCATGCAAGCATGAATTTCATTCAAGTTGTGTGGATACATGGCTCATTACCCGAAAGAAATATGTACGTACTAGTATATAATCAGATGATGGGGGAGTGTATATTAACTTTTTTCGTGTATTTATGTATGTATATAGTGTCCAATCTGTAAATTCGATGTATGTAAACAAATGTATTATCAACCAAATGAGAGTACGCCATTATTGTTAGCATGAGAAAAAAACGAGTGGTAGTAGTAGTAGTAGTAGTTTGTGTAAATAAAAGTTGTATCTTCCAGTCTTGTTGGCTCGTGTAAGTAAATATGTAGTATATGATGAGAAGGCATGGTATGAGTCTAGCGTCTTTGCTGCGATGAAAATATCTGAGCTGCTTGTCTTCTTGCGGCGGCACCTCCCTGCATAGAAAGTTTAAATGTTATGCTGTATTGCACACGCGCGCGCGCGTTTTCCCATATACCTTCATGCTCAGGAACTCTGATTCCAATTCCTCCTCCTCTGCCGTCGATGGCTGTGCATGAATATTATGTGGTGTGGCTTGTCGCTCTATACGTGTCTATCAGTACAAGCACACCACTCAAGCCATTGCCAATGTATATATACCTCTTCTACGTCTTTCTTGGCGAGATGGCGATGCACTGTTGTGTCTATCAAAGGGTGTTCGCTTTCTCAGGCTGCGCTTGGTATGCACCCGTGCATATGCATCCTTGAACAGATCCTGCACATCGAATTCATAGTCATCCCTGTCCTCCTTTACTTGCTTTTTCCGATCCTCGATGGCTTGCAAGACAAGATCGTGCAAATTGTGTCTTTCAGTCTAGACGATACATGTCAATCCACTGTGTCTTTACTGTTATCAAGGCCGTTTTTACCTCGTATTCGTCCTGTATTAAGTTCATCTCCTGGTCATACTGATGCTTGCTCAACGTCAGCTCGTAATTCTTGAAATACTCTGCATTGTGGATTGTCTGTTCGCGGCGCATCTCAATGTCTGTCATTGTCTCGGTGAATGTGGAATGTGTGCCTTTAATTTCCCAAATAGAGGGTGAGTTGATGCGGCTACTTAAAAACACTCCCCCCAAAATAACCATCTTGCTCTTTATACCTTCTTGAATCGTTCGAATCTCGTCTTGCAATGACTGCAATTTCTCTCGATAAATTCTAGCCATCTTCCGTGTGAGAACGACATTTTCACCTGGCTCAAATATCACAACAGCCTACAACTTACTCATCGCATTGCTCCCAAAACTCACTGTCCATCCATGTCATTAAATCATTGAATTCCCGGATCCGACGCAACATCTTGTTCTCTTCTATTGGTTCTAAATGTAATAGTTTCATTGAATGACGTGTTTAGTAAAATTCGAGTTTTGTGATTTATACCTTGCCAACGAGGATGCTGCTGTTGCTGCTGCTGGCTGTGATGCTGATCCTCATACACATAATCATCGTGATGTTGTTGCTGCTGCTGTTGCAATTTGGCTTGTGCTTGTGGAGGTAATGGTGGTTGTACAACAGATTTAGTGCTACCATGATGGATGGGTGCTTGTTGCGATGGTAGCGGTGGTGGCGGCGGTGTTGTATGATTAGTATTCGTAATGTTAGCATGGTGTTGAGCCTGAGAAGGAGGTGCTGGAGGAGGAGGAATCCCATGAAGAGGACCCTGTTGATGTGGTTGCGGTGGCGGCGGTTGTTGTTGATACGATGCCACTGGAGGACCGCTGGAGGAGGGCGGTGGAGGTAGAGGCTGATGTTGAACTTGCGATGGAGGAGGGACATGAGGATGATGATGGTGAGAAGGAGGGGCTTGCATCATTGAATAGGATGGCGGTGGTTGTTGCTGCTGCTGCCATGAAGGAGCATGATACGGGTCCATATAACTTCCGTCCTGCCAGCCAGCACTTTGAGGAGCAGCCTGTGGGGGTGGTGGCAATGGCTGAAGCGACCTGTACTGATCATTGCGCACATCATACGGCGGTTGATATCGATTACTAAAGTATTCATCTCTTGTCATGGGTGGTGGTGGTGGGACAGATGAATACATGTAGGGCAGAGGTGGTGGCAGCATGCCGTTATTGCTATTAGACGGCGGAGAGGGTCGCGTGTAGTAGTAGTCTCCTTGAGATGGTGGTGCTTGATTTGCTTGCTGTTGCTGCTGCTGCTGTTGCTGTGGAGGTGGAGCATTGGATGATGAGGGGGGAGGGTATGGCTTTGTCAATTGTGGAGTAGGCACTGTAGAAGACGACGCTGACGATGTTGCTGGAGGGGTGATGTTATTAGGTGTTGGTGGATGCGAATCTGCACCAGCCTGTGCAACAATAAAGCCAAACTGAGGCAACATTTTGTATTGTATAAAGATTTGCTTAATTTAATCCTGTTTTTTTTTTGTCAATCTGCCTGATGAACGTATAAACAAATATGTATCCAGTCTCTCCAAGATATGCTATCAAACCAACAGAGAGATCAAGGAAAAAGCAATGAGCACACGTTGGGGGAGGAGAAGGGAGGAAGGTGGTGAGAAAGAAGAAGAAAAAGAGAATCGTATAAAGAAGCAAAGAGGCAGTTGTTAAAAAAAAAAAGTGGAGATTTTTTTCATTCAAATATCATTGGAAGATACAAATAAAAAAGTCCCTTTTTTGTATATGTTTCTATGTCTTTTCGTGCCATTTTACACTCTTCATCAAGTTACACGGGCCATGAAACAGCCGTGATAGAGTATAGAATGCGTCTTTGATCAGACAAGCATGCCACATGTATGATTTCAATCGACAAAAATGTAGTGCATCTGAATCAAATAAAAAGCATGTTGGTCCTTATTCACTCGGAGATTCGGTCAAGGGCCACGCTGTGGAATATGTTGCCATGGTGATGATGGTAGTATACTCGACTTGGAACTCCATGGCGGATGAAAATTTGTCCATCAACAGGGATATATTACTCGACACATGTGAAGATGTTTTAGTAGACATCTTTGCAACAAATGCCGGTGCCATGGTTTCTATCGACGGTGTGGTATTATGAGTACCGAAATGTGAATATGACCTCCCCCCCTTATTTGGTGTACAACTTGTGATTCGGTGACATTTTGGGCATTTTGGTCAAATGCAATCAAATAACCGGGTTCAATGTATTGACGGATCTTGTGCAACTAGACCTATTTATAGTAAGAAAGAGCAAACACTGAGTGATGTGCCAAACTCATGCATAAATGAAATCATTGGTAGCTTTGTACTAGGAATATATGTAGTATTCTTCGGTACATGTGTGGATCCAATGCAGAGAAATGGCAAAAAAAAGAGTGGACCGTAATTAATCGTACATTTTGGTTTAGAACCTATCCTTGAGAGGATCATCGGTTTTAGATTTGCTGTCTCATCCGACATAATGTATTAGTTAATATTTGTAGTATTAAATGCTGCATATGCAAAGCCAATTGCTCTCTTGCGTGTGATAGTATAGAGGTAGATCATAAACATTGAATGTCGCTAAAAACCTTCAAGGATAATAATATGATGTGAGATCTGGTGATAAAAGATGAAGTGGCTTCTACTAGTGAATTAGTATGTTTGAGGGCTACTTCAATTGCTTTTTTGATATAGTTTTTCAGTTCATTTTGTAATGGGTTGCAATTTCTGCACTACACACCATGATTCCTATGTTCCTGGAAATCAAAAAATTTAACTTTCCGCGGATGTTTAATCAAACTTTGATCTCGATTTGGCAGCTTTCAATCACTCATGGTGTATCACAGTGTATAGCTAGTTATCCATCCATTCCAAGCATCACCTATATAACAATTGAGGTGTAATAAACACGTTTCTGCATGAATAAACAGTATGATCTGAGTTGAAGCACGCAATGATATTTATACAGGGGCATTGTCAACGTATTTGCAATGTACATATTAAAGGGGCAGGGATTTCAATGCTGACTTCATAAATCTGTCAGGCACTGATCCCATTGCAAATCTCTCTATAAACATGCTGCTAAAACTAGCTTTAGCTCTCTAATAGATGTCTACTCGGAGTGACAGCTGCCCGTATCCGATTGGCAATATGCACCCTTTTCTCCATAATCACTCTTGACATAATGGTTAAGGCATATAATACTACGATGAACATTTAGCAAAAAAATGTGTGTAAACTTGTAAAGGTTGAAACTATTTATCTTGCAAAATTATTGAATGTAAAAGTCCTAATAATAAGAAGCAACTTTTTTCGTACCCTAAACCCACTTCAATCAGCTCTCAAAAGTATTAATTTACTCCATTTATAGTAGTAATGACATTAATTCTGTCAGCCAAAAAGCAATTTAAAATTTGCTTGGAATTCAGCTTTGGTTCATCTATTTGCAAACTCTTTGATGTGGTTTGCGATGAACGATTATACAAAAGTACCTATTAAGGCGCATTCAATAATGCAACTTGAAGCAAATGTTATGAATGAGATTTTATTAGCAAAAATGCTAATAGTTTTATATATATAAGTCTCATAGAAGTAATTACAGAAAGTGCGTTGAATTGAGAAGAACATTTGCAATTAATATACCTGGAACTTGCACTTAGCAGCTTTCTTAACGGGTCTTTTTTTGTCAAGGTCAGTGCGCAAAATTGAGGTTTTCCACACATCAACGGCAACGTATCCGATTAAAGATCCAATTGTACCGTCTTATCACTCGTACAGTGTGACATAGGTACGTACTTCTTTCGATACTATGGCATCAATACTACTTTGAAATCGGATCTTGGACGGTCAAACCTTTGACAGACAGAACACTTCTATACACCTAACATTTGGTTTAAGTGCAAAGCTATAAGATGTAATTCTAACTACCGAATTGCGCAACTAACCATTTGTCAGTTTGCTACTACTATACACTTGTAATTAACAGCTTTCCCTGTAGTTTTTGTCCAGAGTAATGCTCAAAACTACCTCATTTCCAAAATCTTCCATCAACGGCCACTCATACAATCTAAACCTCAATAACATTATCGTTTTCCGCCTTTGATTTGGCGTTAGTTTGTCTTCATTTTATGAATTGGATTGCTAAAATACGCAAAGCTCTATGGCATAATACCAATAGAGTCCATACCCATTTTTTTGATGCCCTGAACACGCTTGGATTCATCTTTAAACTTTTTTTTTAGGATGAAAAATTGATTCAACTAAATTTGATAACTACGGTAGTAATGAGCGTGGTTTTTCAAAGCTATTTATAGTATAAATTTCGAATGTTTAATCTTGCTTTTCTTATTTTTAATTGCATTTTTAGTTTCAATACAAATGCTTTATTTCTCTGAGCTGACTGCAATTTTGAGCCAATAAAATTGCTTAAAAGCTAGTTTTAAACGCCGCGGAGTTTGAAAATTTTTGCGAGGGTTTTCCTCTGTTTTTTGGTTAGGCGGAGTTTTAAGTACTGCCAAATACAGTAATTTAGCAATTCCATCATCAAAATCCCCTAAAATGCCAGAATATGCCTTACTACACACCCCAGCTTATAATGCAAACGCTTGAGACTCTCAATTAGCACCAAGTAAGTGATACAAATCAAGTGAGGGCAGCCTATCTACCCCCAGCCTCTGAATCAAATCTAGTTGTGCTTCAACGATAGGCTTATCCACACAACGAAAAAAGAGGGTTATGGCTCAAAGAACCATAAAAAGGAAGGGAAAGCAACAAGAGGCCATCACTAGAATGTGATGAAGAACAGAAACATTGCAATACAGTTACATACAAAGAGGTAACATGCAATGAATATCATCAAAATGACGAGTACAAGAAAATAAAAGTAATAGAAAAAAGTATCGTGGTTGCCTCATACGAAGCACGAACACTAATACAACCGGTATTACAGAAGATGTAATACTTGAAGAAGAACAAAAAGAATGCAAGGCTACTTCACAATAGAGCAGCACTGCCAGCGATACAATGCATCAAAAGATACACCATAGCACTATGGCACAGCAACAGAAAAATAGTTGCGTGCAGAAAAGGGGGAAAGAATAAATCGCAATAAAGCAAACAAACGAATGCGCAGTATCACGAGAAAGAAAATAGTAAAGGGTTGAATGAATGTAATTCATGACAACCAAACCCACAACACCCAAAGCCATGACAACCCAATCCATGGCAACCAAAAAAGGGAAATATACAAACCATATACAAACCAAACACAATGAATAAATATATTGCAACAAATTGGTCTAAAATAAACTGTATAATTAATATTACTGTATATTGTACCGCGAAAAGTGGCCCCTATCGGCTGATACTTACTGTAACAAACTTGAAAGATGTCGTCTTAGGTACTGGTGGTTGCAAAAGTATGCTTCTTTTGTCGAAAGTGGTGTTGTATTCAATCAAAAGTAATAAAAAGTATATGGTTTAATAGAAAAAGTGCAGTGCAAAAACAGGGTGGAAAGGGAGCCTGAAAAAAAAACGGGTTGCTGAGGGTGACTGCAGCCAATAAGCTGAGCACACAGAATTTGAGTGGCGTGTACACTGAACATTTTGCACTGTGGTGACTGTACTCAAATGATTTTTTTGTGATGATTTTTTTGAATCGAAATCGATATAATTTGACATTTGTAAACATTTTTGTTAAAATTAGCTATAGAAAGTGTGCTCAGCGTATACTACTTTCTAATAAACTAAAGGGGAGAATTTGAAGGCGCATTCAATGGTGTCAGTTTTAAAGTACTTTCAGAATGAACAGATAAAGAATTTTGAGAAAATATAAAAAGCAGTTTTTCCAAGCAAAGTCGAGATTTAGCATATACAACGTTCAAAATATCAGTTGCACAGATTACCCTACATCTGTGCGGTCATTTTGAACTAATATATATCATAGTAAAAAGTGTCGTTTTCGCCTTCAAAATTGCAATCGTTTGATTTTTAATATTTTTCCCTTGCTAGGGCAGGCAGATTTTGGTCCAAATTGGATGATTTTCCATGATCCCCTTTTTGGCAATATCTCTACGAAACGTCATCGGATTAACATGAAACAAAAACGATTCGATAGCTGCACATGGGATCTATTATGATCCAACAGTTTTGGGTACCACATATGCATTCCCTTCATAAATCTACTCAAAATGTGAAATTTAGTGTCCCTCAAGCAGTGGGTTTGTGACAAAGGTCAAAACTTTTATATGACATCTATACCATCCGATAGAGAATTGAATGGCCAACAATAGTTAAGCTCTACGCTACTTGGATTGACTTAGTAGAATTCCAGTGTAGACCCCTTCAAAAAGCACAAAAATCACGCATGTGCACCTTTTCTTGATAATTACTCGTTCAAATCATCAATTACGACCCTAAACTAAACACGCTCTAGTCAAAAACGTGCACCCCTTTCGATTGGGCTATAAAGCTTGGCCATTCATGCCATATTAAAAAACTTTTACTAGTAGCACATTCTAACCCTCCAAAAATATCTCAAATCTCTTGTTTCTCAGGTTATGTGCTACTTACAGCAAAATGGTTTGCAGATTCAGCATCAGCACAAAAAACTGCCTTAGGAACATGCTAGTCCCAAAGCTCTAGCGTGCATTTTTCAAAAATCAATGTCAGGACCACCCAGAACCCAAAACGCTTATGTTAGCATCTGAAAAAGTAGATCATTTCTGACTGAATATTAAGGAGAGTTTTTCATATTTTCTAAACCTTGTTCCACGCGCCCCCGCACATTGGTTTTGATCGCGCGCGAGCTGCACACTGCTTCAGTGAGGCTAAATTTACCGTAGCGTAGCGAAGGTCGAACTTTTGTCTCACTGAAGCGGTTTGCAGCTCACGCGCGATCAAAACCAATGTGCGTGCCCTCACGTCTTTATTAATAAGTGCGTGGTTTGAAAAACATGTAGTATTTTTTTGCCTCATTGGGGAAGATTCCATGTTTTGAATCTGTAGGCTCTTGGTTCAACACCTGGTGGTCGCAATTTTCTTTTTGTTTTATTCGAAGTGAGACGTTAACAATGTTTGAGTAGATTTTGTTTTTCTTTTTTGCTACGGTTAGGTTGTAATATTTTAGATTAGTATAAATATCCAAATATACGATTAAAAAACTGTTAAAGATCATCGACTCTCTGAAAATAGTAGTGTCAAAACCTAGTTATGCAAAACAACGCTTCTGTATTTACACCTAGGATTCGGTCAAATGCAAAGTTATGCTATGAAATTCTAACTACAGTGTTGCCCAACATCCCCTCTGTTGGTCCATCATCCCCTCTGTTTGTCCATCATCTAGATACGGGTAATCAACCGCTTTCCTTATGAATTTTGTCAAGATCAGTGCTTCTTATTTCGAAAATTGCCTGTCAACGCCCATTCATCCAATCTGAAATTCAATTACACTACTGTGTTCCGCCTGCAATTTGGCGTAGGTGCGTGATATTCTTATAAATCGAATAGAGAATTAAAGGAAATAGAAAAGACGATTTGTGAGCGATGATTCTAATGTATAGGTCCTCCTACAGACCTTTGACGCGTGGCAGGCCATACTGGACTGCCTTGCGAACAGAATTAGGGAAGCGAGACGAGACGAAATCCTGATTTGAAAGTTCATAAGGCCGTTTGGTCTGTTCCCATATGCATATAGCAAGTGTGCGATACATTGTTGACCTTACCGAATCTGTTTTTATAGCCAAAATCAGTCCTGATGAAGTTTTTTTATGAAGAGTTCTATATAGCCCTTTGCCTGATGTTGCAATTGGATTGGCGGTAGAGCTTACTTTCACGCCATACTCTTACTATTACATATCTGCTATAGACTTGAGTCGCCTAAAACGCGGCTCTCTGAAATTCAGTCTACTTATTTAGGACATTTGTAAAATTACATGGTCCTTATTTCGCAGTCCTAGGGCTTAAATAAAGAAGTTATAACTTGTAACTAAGTGTATGTAGTCCACTTGATTAGACATAGGTAGCGCCATAATCAAAGACTTCTCCTTCTTTACAAATTACTGCGAGTATGCCATGACTTTAACCTTCATAATTTGCCAGGTCTTCGAACTATATACGCAATAGTAGCTTTTAATGATTATGATATTATCGGTCTACATGTAGGCTTTACCGTAGCGTAGCGAAGGTCTAAAGCCATGTAAATCGAGCATCTAATCCAACATTTAATGCCATTTGATCTATATGAGGCTTTACCGTAGCGAAGCGAAGGTCTGAAGCCATGTCAATCAAGCAACAGGTTATTTTCTCAGATTTTCGAAGTATAAGCTTCCCTGTTTTACAGCTATTACTATTAGAAGCTACATGATACAATCAAACAAATCAACAAAATATGATTTTATTTCGTTTGACTCGACATTGTTGGGTTATTTGGAGAGCCCGCTGCAGGCGCGAGATGCGCACCCCCATTAGATCGAAGGAAGAAAAAAATCACCGTAGCGAAGCGAAGGTAGACTTTTTTTCACCGTAGATCGGGGGTGTAGATAGCAGCTCGTTTATTCAAAACTATTGCAGCATCTAAATCACAGTAGTAGATGAGCTGACATGTTTCTATCGACACAAACACAATCGCATGGGATGTTAAGCTTTGCACACACACACACACACACACACACACACACACACACACAAAAAGATTGATTTTTCGTTTCGCCAATCAACAGTCGACAGAGCAATTTATTCATCAGTTGTTGTAGAAGGTGCATAGATGTGTTTACCTCGTTGCTGATAGCTTGTCATGCCTTTACCGCTACCAATAACACCCACTGTGTAATGTACCATAAAGAGTGAGCAAAATACGCACTTGAGAGATCAAAACACACACACAGACATACCTTTTCCTTCAGGGTTGTCGGGCGTCTTGAAGATACTCTTCTTGTTGATGACAGGTGTAGCCTTCTTCTTCTTGCTGCTGCCAGTAGCGAAATTCAACCAGGCGTTCTTTTTGCTTTCAAATTCGGCAGCCTTCTTCTTCTTTCCTGTAGGTGCCACGGCTCCTCCGCCTCCGCCTCCTCCCGCTGATGCTGACGATGCTGTAGTATCCTTTCTTTTCTTTTTGGGTTCACCTACATTTTCAAAAACACCCGTTCTCTTTTTGCTTTGGAGTGGCTTGATATCTTCTGCTTTTACGAATTCTGCTTCAGAATATCCTTTAAATTTAACTGAAAACACTTGATCAGCACCACCAATAGCTGTAATAGTTGCTTTATAAAACTCTCCATCTCCCGACCAACGAGCCATTACCTCTTGATCTACGGAAAATTCGTGTGCTTTTAGTGCTGTGGTCGTGGTGGTAGATGATGGTGCTGCTGCTGCTGCTGGCGTGGATGATGGAGGTGGTGGATGGGTGTCCTTCTTTTTGGGCGACGTGGGCTCAGCGACTGCTTCAAACATGGAAATCAGTTCTTGGAGGTCATGTTGGAGTTTCTTGAGTTCCTCGTTTTCAGGATCGGATTGCAACGCAAGTTCTACTTGTTCTAATTGGAACTTGTAGGATTCAATTTCTTCGGCACTCATGTTTAACTTTGGTAGTAAAGAAAAAGAGAAAGAAAAAAAGATTTAGTGTAGTTCGTGTCCATGGCTAGAATTTGTAGCCATGTATAAAGCAGTCAACAGGTTTCAATTATGACATTCTCCCAAATCAACATTGCAGCTGTATAGATGCTTCGACCATGTTGCCAGGCGATCTATGGATGATATCACACCCGAAAAGCATGAGTGTCTGTGATTCCACGCATCCTTGCTTGGATGTCTGTATAATCGACATTGCGCGACGGCATGTTGAACCTTGGATATGGGCAGTAACGGTTACATCATGATTGATCCAACCTTGACTCCGTGCCACCGCGCTCTGATGAATATAACGCCCTGTTTGTATTCAAAACCTTGCAATGAAGGTGTATTAGATGGCATTTTGCCTGTACCAAAGCATACAATAGATACCAGCATGTGCCATCACAGGTGACTGGCAGCGACCTTTCAAAAGGGTTGAAATGAGCATTGGATAATGTCATTATAAAGGGCGGGGGGTTGGACCTCAATGCAGCAGACTTGTTATTTACATTTTTTATTCATTCACGATGCTTAAAACACTCTCAAGAACCAGCCTACTGCGCACGGCTACAAGCAGTGTGAGGGCTGCATTGCCATTGCATCAAAGAGCATTATATTCCACAACTCCCAATTTCACAACCATCGACAAAGCCGAAGTGCAAAAGTTCAGCGACAAGGCAGCAGAATGGTGGGATCCATCTGGCGAATTCTCCATGTTGCAACTGTTGAACCCACCTCGAGTATCCTATGTTCGTGATCAATTGGTTGGAGCAGATAGTGAAGCCGCGAAGAGTGGAAAGCCATTTGCTAATATCCGCATGCTGGATATTGGATGTGGTGGTGGTTTGTTATCAGAGGTATGTAAACTGGGGGACATTTGACATGTCGATTGCACCACAGCTAAAGCATGTTTCATAGTCTTTGGTGCGCTTAGGTGGCGATGTCGTTGGCGCAGATGCGTCAGAGGACAATATCAAAATGGCCAAATTGCATGCCCGTAAAGATCCCAGTTTGTGGAGAGGACCAGGCAAGATTGACTATAGACATTCGACAGCTGAAGAAATCCTGAGAGGAGGCGAACTGTTTGATGTCGTTTTAGCCATGGAGATCATTGAACACGTCAATCAACCTTTGGAGTTTTTGAGAACATGCGCCAGCCTAACACGACCTGGAGGCGATCTGTTTTTATCCACCATGTCTCGCACACCAGCTGCCTATGCATTGACCGTGTTGTTGGCTGAAAAGGTATTGGGCATGGTGCATGATGGCACACACGATTGGAGCAAATACATCAAAAGCAAGGAGTTGCGCGAGGCCATTGAATCGTTTGGAGACGAGTGGGAGGTGAGAGATGTGCGCGGTATCTCCTGGGACCCCTTGGACCGTCAATGGAAGGTTGCTGAGCGTAACGGATTAGTCGGTATTGGTGGTTTCGAATCATTAGAGATCAATTACATTATGAGAGCCTCCAAGAAAATGTTGCAATAAATAATGTTTAATTAAGCATGATATGTGTATGTATAAAAGAAATAAA
This sequence comes from Mucor lusitanicus, assembly GCA_010203745.1. Lineage (NCBI taxonomy): Eukaryota > Fungi > Mucoromycota > Mucoromycetes > Mucorales > Mucoraceae > Mucor > Mucor lusitanicus. The sequence continues at coordinate 72,516 of JAAECE010000003.1, read as the reverse complement.
GTGAGAGATAGAGAGCGTAAACTAGACGGCAGCGACAGCAACGGCAGTAGAATCGGGAGTAGCAGCAGCAGCGGTTGGCTCTTGTTGCTTTTGCTGCTTTTGAAGAGCAATGGCCTTTGAGAATGCAGCAGCAGCCGTCAGATCACCAGCAGGCGTTGCCTTCTTGTTATTGCCAGCAGAAGCAGAGGCAGCCTTCAATCTGTTCATAGCACGCACAGCGCCAACAGCACTCTTTAGCGTTCTGCGAGGGTTGAAATTCTCACGCACAGTTTCCAAAATGTCGATATCATTGATGTCACTGCTAGTCATCCACTTGTGTTTCATGGCTGCTGTCGCTGTTAATCTCTTTTCAGCGTCCAATGTCAGCAAGGAGCGAATGAAATCCTTGGCTTCGACTGAAATGTTTCTCCAATATCTCTCATGGAAATCATAGCGTGCGTGTGTAATCTCGTCAATCAACTCCACTTGATCCTCTGCTTGGAATGGCTGATAGCCACATAGCAAGGTGTATGTGATGACACCAACAGCCCACATGTCAATGGGTGGACCGTATCCTTTCTGTGCCAAGACTTCGGGAGCTAAGCATATGTATAATTTAGAATGTTGAGAAATGAAATGGAAACTTTCCTTTTTTCTTCTTACCCACATAGCCAGGCGAACCACACACAGTTTCTAGGGCAGATGTTTGAGAGCTTAATTTTGCGATTCTACCAAGTGTTTGAGTTAGTTTTACCAGCCACACTCGCCAAAGTTTATTTCAGGTTACCCAAAATCACAGATAACCAAGTCTGCGTCGGATTCAGGCGTTTTAAATAGCAAATTTTCGGGCTTCATATCTAGAATGTATGACACGGCTCATTAACACACACACATGCATCTACCTTCTTATTGTTTGGCTTCATTACCTCTGTGAACAATGTTGTTTTTGTGCAAATACTCCAAGCCTGTCAGCACGGATCGAATGACGACGACAGCATCCTTCTCTGTGAATTTTCCTCTGTCAAACAATCTCTCAAACAGCTCTCCTCCAGTAGCACTGTATGGTTATATGTATAATTAGTATGGTAATACACAATAAACAGAAAAAAACGTGCTTACAGTTCAAAAACAAGATAAAATTTGTCTCTATATCACAGCCAAAAAAAAAAAAAGTGAGTGTTTGTTTTAATTTAGCGTTTGTTTCAAAATAGTCTATATACCTGGACTCAAACGTATCGTAAAATCCAATGACATTGGGGTGTGATAGTTTGCTCAGCACATCGACTTCATCTTTGACCATGTCAAAATGATTCTTGACATTTCGTTTAGGGATGATCTTGATGGCTACTTCTTTACCATCACTGATTCGAATGGCTTTTTTGACTGAACCAAAAGAACCGCTGCCTATCACCAGAGTAGTTTAGATATGATGAGGGTAGAGAGAAAATGAATGATATAATTACCCAACACTTCAGAGAATGTATAGTTCTTCTTCTTATCATAGGAATCAGGCTGTTGAACGCCTCCATGAACGATTGTATCAAGTGCTTTAAAAAGGCCCATATTTGTGTGAATGAGGGAGAGAAAGAGAAAAAAGTGAGATTTAATGAAACTAGCCCAGAGCCGATCTGTTCTATACTGTCGTGCTTCCACTCTCAGTTTACCGAATGTTTGAAAAGTCCGCCCACTTTTTTGGCCAATTGCGTGAACTCAAATTGCCCAGGAAAAAAAGACATATTAAAGAGGTGTGGTACGTTAGAAGTGTGAAAACAATGCTTGATATATTTTAATACAGTAGAGAGTAGAACCATGCTATAAAAATGATGGCCAATCAGATTCATCTTGTAGAGCGAGCAACAGCTTCCTATTTATAAAAAACGAGTAAGTAATAGTTCGATCTGTAAATGGTTTTCTAAATATCTATACCTTCAACTAAAATACCGCATACGGTAGGAGAATCGACACGACGGATCACCAAGTTATTGAGCATGATCTTCATCTGTTGTCCGAGCTTTACGAGGTCTGACGGAGGCCTTCCTGAACCAGCATTTGTTGGCTTTACTTCTGCGATTGCAACATCATGCCTGATTGATCTAACTTTGACGTATGCAATATAGTCTGGCTTGAACTTCCCTTGGTCGTTTTCATGCTGCTGGTTCAATCTTGAGTTGGCCCTACAAAAAATCTTAGTCTATCCTTGTTTGCCCAATACACATTTTTTTATCGATTTTTACCATTGGTGGCTAAGCAGGTCCTCAATCCCAAAAATCAACTTGACAGCATATGAAAAAACCGTATGGACGAAAGTGTCTTCAACATTCAGTTCGTTGGTGGATATATACAAACGTGGGGCGCTAAAATAGGGGATAGATGGATTAAAAATTCAATGTTATAGGTCAAGATTTTAAAACCTACATAGTATGAAGCATGTTGGCAATTTGAACAGTGGCCTTATCGTTTGTGTTAATGGCTTCAGCTAACATGCCGATTGTTGCTATTATCATTAAATTTGAACTAGAGTAAGGGTGTTAATCTACGGTTATGTTTGACTGTTCCAAGGCAACTTGATACATTACATTTGCCAGTTTCATACATCAGGAGAATACGATAGGATTCAAAGAGCAATCCTTATGATCGACGAAACTGGAAATTATATTGTTATGCCAATCTGTTCCTAGGTACTTGCTTACAGAGGTTTTTATATTTTCTGAAAAAAGATATATGCAATCCAATGATCTGTTCCATAATCAAGAAATAGTTAGAGTGTATTCCTTTTATCATTCAAACATCATATTACAATAGTCTTAGGTCGGAAACTTGGTTGGCATTCGTCTTCGCTAATTCTTTCGATCGATGTCTGAACTCTTTAAGCTCGTCCATCATTTCAGTGCTTTCACTGGCAGGCTTTAAATAATAACAAAAAGATTACCATCGACTTCTAATACTTTAAATACATAGTAAAATATAATTACCAATCCTTCATAATCATCTTTGGGGACACTAACACTGTACTTTCTTGATCTCTTGGGGTGGTATTTCTGAGAGGTACAGCTGTCATCAGAATCATTTGCATCATTTTTCTTGTAGCCTGACGCGCCCGCAGCCTCTAATATTCCGTCTGCCGTCTTTCCAGCTAAGCTTCCGTGCATCTTGTAGTTCTCCTCTAGCAAACTATTGACCGCATCTCGCTATTATGAAAATGTAAGTTTGGGGATAATTTGAGAACAAAGTAAAATAGTTTTACTTTTGCTACGCATAGCTTACCTTTGCTTTATCTAGCTGATAAACATCCTTTGATGTGCTGATATAATGATCAAATCGTACAATGATCTTCGTTTTCTGGTAGTATTTCCTTGTGTAATGGGTAGCTCTCTTATTGGCGTGGGTATATCAGCTATTTCGTGTATCTTTAGAAGCGCCTGGTTGATGGAGCTTAATGCAGAACAGGTTTAATACGGACCACCTAAACATTTCCTTAAGGACCACCAAGTCCGGGGCAAAATAACGAGCTACCACCTTAGGGACGACCTAATGTAAGCTACCCAGACGTTAGAGCCATTTGCCATATTGAATACTCAAAAGATCATTGAATTGAGGTGTTATACTATACCTATCTGCGTTTCTTTGTTCAAGAAAGATAGAGAAAGAAAGGCATCTATATCATAAATCAGTGATTTTAACTGATTAAATAGTAGACTCTAAGCAGGTAGTTCGTTCTTCAGGCGGTCCACACGTAAAAATCTGCCCCGGACTTGGTGGTCCGTATTATATCACTATAATAAAACCTCTTCCAAACGACTATGTTTTACATAGGCATAGTTAAAAACAACATACCTAGGTAACACATGTGGGTGTCAAATCTCCTGAAGATATAGTGGTTGTATCTGCATTGAGAGCTACTCTTACTCGAGGAAAAAAGGGTGGATTCAAAGATGTGCTTGCTGATGGTAAGGGGGTTTTCTGGCTGATTGGACATGAAAGCAAGTGGCTGTAACATGTCATCTACTTATATAGAGCTTCTCATGAATGTATTCAAGGCTACTATTGAAAGAACTGGCATTGACACTGCGTTGGTTCAAGACATCACAGGAGGTAACGTGTGTGCCGAAGGCAATTTTGCAACACCCTCACGTATGGCTGCTCTTGCTGCTGGATTTCCCGAAACAACCGCTGTCAATGCTCATCTGGCCTTCAAGCCTGTGTCCAAATTGCTTCTGCTATTCAATGCCGCCTCATTGAGATTGGTATTGGCGCTGGTGTAGAGTCCATGACAGCCGATTACTACAATCGTCGCACTCCTTATTCAGACAAGATCTCTGTCGTCCCCTGTGTCGCTGATTGTCAAGTGCCTATGGGCTACACGTCTGAAAATGTCGCGCTTGAATATGGCATTACGCGTGAAGATCAAGATCGTTTCTCTGTCGAGTCGCATCGAAAGGCACATGCCGCCCAACAAGCTGGTCGATTCAAGGAAGAGATTATCCCATGTACAGTGACGCAAATTGACAAGGATGGCAATCAAAAGCAGGTTACTGTTAGTGACGATGATGGTATTCGACCTGATTCCACGCTGGAGACGCTGGGTAAGATTAGAGCTGCGTTTGGCAAAGATGGCACTACAACTGCTGGTAATGCCTCTCAAATTTCGGATGGTGCTGCTGCTGTTTTGCTGATGAAACGCAAAACGGCTCAAAAGCTGAATTTACCTATCCTTGGCAAATACATTACTTCTGCGGCTGTTGGTGTACCTCCTCGCGTGGTAAGAGATTACATGTTGTGCATTTAGATAACAAATACAAGACTAACGATTAGTATACTAGATGGGTGTGGGTCCTGCCTACGCTATTCCTGTTGCTGTTGAGCGCGCTGGCTTGAAGCTGTCTGATATTGATATCTTTGAATCAACGAGGCATTTGCATCTCAAGCCATTTATACAGTCAAAGCGCTCGAAATTTCAGATGAGAAGGTGAATCCCAATGGTGGCGCTATTGCGTTTGGTCATCCCCTGGGTTGCACAGGATCTCGTCAAGTAGCTACCTTATTTCCTGAATTGAAACGTCAAAACAAGCGCTATGGTATCACCAGCATGTGCATTGGGTCTGGTATGGGCATGTGCGCTGTCTGGGAGGCAGAGTATTAGATATGCATTTATATGAATAAAGATAAAATTCGATTGATACAGTACGCGTGTATTTGAGCGAGTGGAGCATTCGTGTTGCCTAGAAGGAGTGATGATTAGGGAGAAGTCGGCCTATACAATATTGCGATGTATCGTTTGGGTCATTGCGAAATGGTTACGTGTATACAATCCAGCAGCATACTTTCCAAACAATTGTTCTGATGTAAGTATAGCACTCCTATGTAGTAGCCTCTGTGATGTCGGCAGTAAGCACGGCAAAAAGTCATCGAAGGACTCGTTTGTAGTAAAAAGAGACAATTCTGTACATATGACATCTCATATTTACCAATGAATAGTAATTTGTTCTTTCTCTAGCTGCCTTCTAGCGTCTATACCCTTCAGCACTCATAAACACAACACCACAACGTCTCATGATTTGATTCATGACCCAACGTGGATTTTTAAACACAATCAATCTCTTCTTCTTCCCCTCTGTCTCGCTCCATCGCTCCGCATAACCATTTTTTCTCTTTCTACTATTATTAATACCACTCGACCGCTATCATCATGTCACAAGAATTGTAAGTTGCTATTGCCCCGATAGCCAGACTACATGCTAAACGCCTAGTAGAAAACGCCAACAGATAAACGCTTTACTACAACAGAATCCCTCGACAGTAACTGTTGTGGATGGACAGATATACGAGATACCACTGCAAGCACAAGAAAACACCTTTTTGCTCGTCAACCTACCACCTCATTTTCCCGAAGAACCGCCTGTGATCACACTATCGCCCACAGGCATGCGACACCCTTGGATAGAAGGCGATGTGATTATGCACGATGCTTTGCCAAGCTGGACACAGCAATCCAACCTGGGCGTATTAGTCAAAGATATCCGCGAAGAGTTTACAAAGCGACCTCCTGCCAAGAAAAGCGAGCAAAAAGAAGAAGGGTAAAGTACAGAATGGACATGTTGCTTGGCAACAAGAGATTGATAAATACACACATATATACAGCTACAGTGCTCGTCCGCCACCACCTATTCCTTCTGCTTCGACTTCAGCTACTTTACCCATGAATCCAGAATACAGTGCCATTTCAAAGCTGAGGTGAGTTGTGCCCGGCACATGAGAGATGAATAAGGTGGTATTGATGCATGGATAGTCCTGAGCAGATGGAAGAGTTGCTCTCGAATGAAACTGCCTTTGACATCTTTTTCCATTCTTTGGAGAGAGTCAAGAATCTGCGCACCTTTCAAGAAGAGCTGTTGAGTGGCAATGAGCAACTGGCTCGTAAGTATATGTGTGATGGTGGAGGGGGAGGCTGATGAGATTGACTCGCTTTCTGGACTAGACAAAAACTTGAGCAAAGAGGATCAATTACTAAAGCTGCGCAGCGAAGTGGAGAATTTGCATGGACAATTCACGATGGATAAGCTGGAGTTTGAGCAAAAGGAGAAACTGCAAAACGAGGCATACAACGTAGGTTGGATAAGCGTGTGCTGGAGTGTGCATGCCAAAACTGACGCCCATGACAATAGAGATTCTCTTCATCCACCGTCTTGACCCGACTCAAAGCCAGCGTCTACGAATCCGACGAGCTATCAGAATCCGTGGCACAGAGCTTTTTGGACGGCAACTTGGATAACGACAGCTTTGTAAAGCAATTCAGAGAATTTCGCAAGGTGTATCATTTGAGAGCGAGCAAATTGGAAAGAGCCCAGAAAGACAACCTTTTTGTTCCTTATTAAAAAATCATGCAACCCACCTGACTGGAACATGCCGCTCCCCAATTTGGATATTTGTTTCGTATCGAATAAAATATCTCTCTTTCTTTCTCTTTCTTTTTTTTTCTGTTATATACCATCAAGAATGAGGATTATCGTGGCTGAATCAGGCCATGAATTCGAATTGAACAATCCGTTTTCAAAGACAAGGCGATTGGAACAGTAAGGGGTGGTGGTGGATTGGATGCATTTTGATAAGGATGGAAGAGCTCATTATTACTGCGACATTGCTTAGTTTGGCACAGCTAAAGCAAGCCATCGATACCAAGGTCCAGATAGACAGCGCAGATCAGATACTGCTCACCGTGGATGGAACACAGATCAAGGACAATACAGTGCTGGAGGACGAGCAGGACGCATCCACCATTGTCCTGTTTAATCGCCGTTTACTGCAGAATCCAGCGCTTGTGCAACTACCCGACTTGGATCTAGTGACAAGCGACATGATACCTACACTGGCAGAGCTGGAGTCTATGATTTACACATGCGAGACAGAGCCCGAGAAGGAGGACGAGATGAAGGGATTGCTTGGAGATATCAGTGAGGTAACAAGCATCTGCTGTTGGGGGGGGGTCCAATGGCACGGCACTGACGCCATCTGCAGACCATCATCCAGACATGTCAGCGTCGAAAGGCGAGCATAGACAACTTGGCTCGAGAAACCAGCGCGCAAGCCATTGCACTGGAAGCAGCACTTGCCAATCTAGAGTCACATGTCAAGTAAGACAACAGCAGTATTGAGACTACAAGTATACATACTAATTCAAACCAGAGCTGCCTATCAAAACTTCGGCAAATTTGATCGCATCGCACAACGAGAATTCGCCAAGCACACCATTGCCATTGACCAGATAGCCAAAGATCTCCAGCTGCTTGCATCGACGTCGATCCATCCTCGCATCCTGGTGCAAGTCAAGGATCCTCAGGGCACCACGCTGGACACATGTATACCCACTGACCTGATGGAACAGCACCAACAGCACTATACGGCACTGCAAAAGCAATACCACGATCTTGCACAGGCGACCCTGGCGCAGCGCAACAAGGTGGACTATCTCACACAACAGACAGCACACGTGGGCAGCACCAACCGAACTGCCTTTGAAATGATGGTAGCGCAAGTACAGAAATTAGCATTGGATTCAGCACAGGCCATGCGTGGCTTGATGGGGTGTCAGAAAAAGATGGGATCAAAGCAGCAGGGCCGCATGAGGGAAGCAATGGCATCACTCTATCGCTACCATCAGGTGCTGTGCGATGCTGAAAGGGTGATTGCGCAACAGAGACAACTAGGGCTGCAAGGGTTTGTCAACTGCATGCAGCACATTAGCAAAGTGGAGGAATCAGTGGCCCACATCTATCCGACATTGGCCGAGCTGGAAAAGCAAATGAAAGGGTTACGGTTGAATGTCGAAAAAAACGCGGGCGACAACCTGCCCAAGCGACTCATCCTGGGCTATGTAGGTGCCTTGATGTCTATGCTGAAGACAAACGCGACTCATTGAGCCAATGTAGGGGCTGCTATTGATTGAAATCTGGCGACGAGACAGATACTCTGAGATAGTAACCAAAAATGCGAGTCTATTGGGCGACTTGTTTCATCATTTTGGGAAGAGAGAAGAACGCTATAGACAGCATTTCAACCAGCAATTGCAGTATTTAACCAAGCAACAAGACGAGCCGCCATCTGAGCAGCAAGCAATTTTGCTGCCTTTTGAAATGCAAGGTAAATGTGTAGAGGGTACATTTCATGCAATGCAGTAACTGTGTGTGTGTATGTGTGCAGATATCAATGATGTGCCTGTGATTTGCAAGACATCAACAACTGCCGTCTATTCATCCGATATGCTATCCAGCGGTATTATTGCCAAGAACCAAATTGAAGGTGAGTGTGTGTGTGTACGTCAGTATCCTAATCCATGCTCTTACTCAAATCGGATTCAAAGGCTTCATTCAGTCTATTCAATACCAAGACATTAGTTTTCAGCTACACCGCAAGTTCGACAGGGAAACCAAGCGGCTGAATAAAGGGCTATCTTTACTAGGTAAGGAGATGACACCTCCTGAATCATGTAATAGACTATGCTGATGAACTCTATACACAAGCAGGATTACCGGGTGGACCAAACATGAACCAAAAGGTAAGGTGTGACAATAACAACTCGCTTTTGCATGAAATTCAGCTGATTGATTGGAAAAAAAATGGGTTATTGTTATTGTTTGTACAAATAGATCATTACTTCTGTTCCTCTTTCTCCTTCTACTTCTTCCACAACGACAGATTACTCGACTGAAATGAAACTCGCTTCTCCACCTCCCTCTGCTACCACCAACTCTATCTTCCATCACCAAAAGGATTGGGAACTGGAAAAGGCTTCGGTAAGTCTACTAGTAGTGATTTATGCCGTGAAGAAACAAGTTGCTTATAATTGAGCGCAGATTCTTCGTCAAGCGCAAGAATACAAAAATTACATTGAAGACATACATACAAAGCATGAGAACGACAGAGCCAAGTTTGAAAAGGACAAGCAGAGTGTAGGTTTGATGTGATGATCTGTATTTTATCGCAACTGATAGAAATCTAATTTACATTGTTAGTTGTTGAGAGAATTGTATTCCAAAGACAAGAAAATAGCAGAGATCAAAGCGAATTTCGAGGCCAAGGTAGGGTTTTTGAGCTATACACTATACTTTGCACAGCTGACAGTTGCTTGCTAGATGGAGCAAATGGAAAAGAGATTCCAAGAAGCCGAAACAAGCCATCAATCTGTATTGCAACAGCTGCGAAGCCAACATGACCAAGCATTGGAGACAGAGCAAACAACCCACAAGAGACGTCTTTCCAACTTTTACCAGAGAATCAATGACAAGGACCAGGCAATCACTCAGCTAGAGAAATCCCTCAGAGAAACCAAGAGTGCGCCCACATCACCCACCATCACATCATTTAGACTGACTGTATCTCAAGAGCAGTATGATAAGGACATGACCAGAATGCAAGACATTATAAATCAATTAAAGCAGCATCCTTCGGTCGATCTGAAATCACAACTATCAGCTAGAGATCAGGAGATCGAAGGCTACAAATCTACCATCGCCACACTGCAAGCCAATCTCAAGGAGTCCAATGCCAAGGTAGCTCAAATGACCGAGAGTGAGACACGTATGAAGCAATTGGCCGTAGCTGAGAATGCGCAGATGATGATGCATGCTGAGGCTCGCGTGGAGAATTTGGCTGCTGAACACAAGCAAAACATTACCGAATTGGAGGAGGAATACGAGAATGAAAAGCGAGTACTGCAGATCAAGCATCAAACCGAGTTGGATCAGATCAAGCAGGAAATGACAGAAAAGCAGCAAGCCCTGCAACAAGAGGCGGTAGAGGCTAGAATCGAGCAAGAAAAAGAAGTTTTCATGGCGAAATTAGCTGATCTGGAGTCGGTTTGGCAGGACAAGCTCTCATCAGCACAGCAACTACACCAACATCAGCAGAGACAATTAGCAAATGAATTTAAAAAGTTCAAGCAAGAGGCTAGTATCACGCAAAGAAATTTGATCACGGTAAGCTGGGGATAATGCCATTGCTGTAACTTTAGAAAGGTGTGTCTCATGATTTTTCACTTGCTGTATAGTTGCAAAAGGAACAAGACTCGGCCAAACGCATTGCCAAAGACTTGGTTTCCATGTCTAGTCCTCAACAGCAGCAGCAAAAGCATCTTGATGATGTACCTCTGATTGATTTGCTCAAGAGAACACTGGGCAACGTTGCCTCGTTACAAACCAAAACAAGCATGATGGAGCAATCGATGGATTCGTCTTGTATGATGAGCACTAGCTATGGCTACTACTAACATCTATCATCATCAGCTAAATTTTACCATTTATGATTAATATCTATTTCCTACTTTTATCATCATATATACTATATGCTACATACATACTATTTGAATACATATCTTGCCATTATCTTGTAAATAAATCATCATTCTTCTAGCACAACATTGATGAGCAGCATGTACAGCATCATTTACAAAACACATTTTATATTTATGTAAATTTTGAGAATACGTTTTTTTATGTTGATCCTGATATGATATTTATTTCCTTTTTAAGAGAGAAACTAAATTTGACCATGTCTGATACTTACGGCAGTATCTTGTTTAGTTACCTTAAGCCATTTGTACCATGCATTTTGAATGTTTACTATTGCTTTTATCATTTTAATCACATTTTTAGTTTCAACATCAATGCTTTATTTCTCTGAGCTGTCTCCAAATTTGAGCCAATAAAATCGCTTAAAAAGCTAGTTTAAGCGCCGCTGACCCTAGAAATTTTTGCGAGGGTTTCCCTATGATTTTTGGTTAGGCGGACTTTTAAACATTGCTAAATACAGTAATTTAGCAATTTTATCATCAAAATCCCCTAAAATGCCAGAATATGCCTTACTACACACGCCAGCTTATAGTGCAAACGATTGAGACTCTCAATTAGCACCAAGTAAGTGACACAAATCAAGTGAGGGCAGCCTATCTACCCTCAGCCTCTGAATCAAATCTAGTTGTGCTTCAACGATAGGCTTATCCACACAACGAAAAAGGAGGAATATGGCTCAAAGAACCATGAAAAGGAAGGGAAAGTAACAAGAGGGTATCACTAGAATGTGATAAAGAACAGAAACATCGCAATACAGTTACATACAAAAAAGGTTACATACAATGTGTATCATCAAATGACGAGTAGTGCATGAAAGAAAAGAGTAGAAGAAAAAAAAGTATCGCGGTCGCCTCATACGAAGCACGAACACTAATACAACCGGTATTACGGAAGATGTAATACTTGAAGAAGACCAAAAAGAATGCAAGGCTACTTCACAATAGAGCAGCACTGCCAGCGATACAGTGCATCAAAAGATACACCATAGCACTATGATACAGCAACAGAAAAATAGTTGCGTGCAGCAGAAAAAAAGGGTGAAAGAATAAATCGCAATAGAGCAAACTAGAGAAGAATGCACAGTATTACGAGAAAGAAAGCAGTAAAAGGGTTGAATGAATGTAATCCATGGCAACCAAAGAAGGGGAATATACAAACCAAATACAAACCAAACACAAACAAAAATATATTGTAGCAAACTGGCCTAAAATAAACTGTGTAATTAGTATTACTGTATATTGTACCGCGAAAAGTGGCCCCTATCGGCTAATACTTACTGTAACAAACTTCAAAGGTGTTGTCTTCGGTACTGGTGGTTGCAAAGACATGCTTCTTTTGGCAAACGTGGTGTGGTATTCAATCAATAGTAATAAAAAGTATATGGTTTAATAGAAACAGTGCAGTGCAAAAACAGGGTGGAAAGGGAGCCTGAAAAAAAAACGGGTTGCTGAGGGTGACTGCAGCCAATAAGCTGAGCACACAGAATTTGAGTGACGTGTACACTGAACATTTTGCACTGTGGTGACTGTACCCAAATGATTTTTTTGTGATGATTTTTTTGAATCAAAATCGATATAATTTGACATTTGTAAACATTTTTGTTAAAATTAGCTATAGAAAGTGTGCTCAGCGTATACTACTTTCTAATAAACTAAAGGGGAGAATTTGAAGGCGCATTCAATGGTGTCAGTTTTAAAGTACTTTCAGAATGAACAGATAAAGAATTTTGAGAAAATATAAAAAGCAGTTTTTCCAAGCAAAGTCGAGATTTAGCATATACAACGTTCAAAATATCAGTTGCACAGATTACCCTACATCTGTGCGGTCATTTTGAACGAATATATATCATAGTAAAAAGTGTCGTTTTCGCCTCCAAAATTGCAATCGTTTGATTTTTAACAAAAACCATGAGGGGTACCTCATGAAAAAACATGAATTTTCAACGATTTGGATCGATCCAAAAAAATCCAAGATAAAGGTTTAGGATGAAAATGGTAATTGAAAGCAATCATTTGGCGCTATTGCGAGCATCAGGGAGGGTCTGGAGGATGAGTTATTAAGGGTTGAATTTGGACAATTTGGCTGGAAGAAATACCTTTTCTGTCCTGTTGATTGACGAAAACAGCTGACAGAGACCTCATCGAGACTTCAAGCATTTGAATTTATTTGGAACTCTACGCTGAATACCATCGATTGGAAACTGACGTAAATCTAGTATGTGTTTTCTTCTGGAAACTCTGGGAAATACTAAGGCCCCGTCTTATTCTGCCTGAATAATATAACAATAATCGATTTTGAGCAATCGATTGAATGAGATTAGTAGGTTGGTATGCAAAATTTTTGCGAGAAAAACGATGAGGGGAGGGGGTGGTGGTGGTGGTGGTAATTGGATTTTGGATTGGACAAGTTGGTGTTGAGAGATGGATGATTTTTTAATAATAAGCCAAATTTTGGCACTGATATTGACAAAATCCATAAGGAAAGCTGTTAATTACGACTGTCTACTAGTAACAGATCGATAGAGGAAGTGTTGCGCAGCACTGAATTCAAGATTGTATAGTGTAGATGTGTGCTTGACACTAAATCCTGCTTGTATGGGGGTATTTTCATCGATATGCAGGATCATCAGGTCATCATGCGAGATCCATTTGCAAAAAGTTGCTGTCAGAGTATTAAAATTAGCACATACCCATGCCAAATTGTGTGAGAAAGACGATGGGATAGTTAGTTGTATTATTTTGGATTGGATAAGTTGCTGTTGATGTACGGATGATTATTCAAGATTTGCCAATTTTTTGCACTCATACTGACAAAATCTATAACCAAAACCGTTGATTACGACTCTCTATTAGTAACAATTCGGTAGAGGGGATGTTGCGCAGCAATGTATTCGAAACCGCTTGAACCTAGCATGCTTTGTTCAAGAGTAGAATAGGTTGAACACTGTTTTGAGCGTTGTTGGACAAAATACGGTAAAGCGTGTTTTCATCATGCCGTATATGGCTTTTGAAGAGCTCGTATTAATATTGATATATATACTTATTCTGAGGCGATTATAAGCATATATAAGCATATCAGCAAACTTTCAGTGGCTACGTCAAGTGTACATAAATTAAACAATTCTTGTAGTTTAACTGTGGAGTGTTAATTATACTCGATTCCAACCTCTGGATCCATCCTTTCTAGTATTATTATGTAGAGAGCACTTTTACTTTACGCAACCAGTGCCCCAATTGTGGTGTATTGCATATACAAAGAATTGAAATGTATAGCAGCTTGCACTACTTTCTATAGGCATATACCCTTAGTAGAATCTGCATTGATGAAACACGATAACAAACGGTGCTTTTGGTATTTCAGAGCGTTTTTAAAGTGAAACATATACAAAGCGTATGTTGCTCTGCGTCTGATGGTAATCAGCGTGTATTCCCAAAAATACGAATTGTTTCACGTCTGGATCATATTTGTAGCATTAGTTTTTATGGATCTACATGGCACTAATAAAGGTACTTTTCCCAGCCAAATCGTCCAAATTCAACCCTGTATATCTCGTCTTCTAAGCCGTTCTACATGCTGGGAATAGTGCCAAATAATTGCTATCAATCACCATTTACATCCTAAATCTTTATTTTTATTTTTTTTGGATCGATCCAAATCGATGAAAATCCACGATTTTTTATGAGGTACCCCTCATAGTTTTTGTTGAAAATCAAACGATCGCAATTTTGGAGGCGAAAACGACACTTTTTACTATGATATATATTCGTTCAAAATGACCGCACAGATGTAGGGTAACCTGTGCAACTGCTATTTTGAACGTTGTATATGCTAAATCTCGACTTTGCTTGGAAAAACTGCTTTTTATATTTTCTCAAAATTCTTTATCTGTTCATTCTGAAAGTACTTTAAAACTGACACCATTGAATGCGCCTTCAAATTCTCCCCTTTAGTTTATTAGAAAGTAGTATACGCTGAGCACACTTTCTATAGCTAATTTTAACAAAAATGTTTACAAATGTCAAATTATATCGATTTTGATTCAAAAAAATCATCACAAAAAAATCATTTGGGTACAGTCACCACAGTGCAAAATGTTCAGTGTACACGTCACTCAAATTCTGTGTGCTCAGCTTATTGGCTGCAGTCACCCTCAGCAACCCGTTTTTTTTTCAGGCTCCCTTTCCACCCTGTTTTTGCACTGCACTGTTTCTATTAAACCATATACTTTTTATTACTATTGATTGAATACCACACCACGTTTGCCAAAAGAAGCATGTCTTTGCAACCACCAGTACCGAAGACAACACCTTTGAAGTTTGTTACAGTAAGTATTAGCCGATAGGGGCCACTTTTCGCGGTACAATATACAGTAATACTAATTACACAGTTTATTTTAGGCCAGTTTGCTACAATATATTTTTGTTTGTGTTTGGTTTGTATTTGGTTTGTATATTCCCCTTCTTTGGTTGCCATGGATTACATTCATTCAACCCTTTTACTGCTTTCTTTCTCGTAATACTGTGCATTCTTCTCTAGTTTGCTCTATTGCGATTTATTCTTTCACCCTTTTTTTCTGCTGCACGCAACTATTTTTCTGTTGCTGTATCATAGTGCTATGGTGTATCTTTTGATGCACTGTATCGCTGGCAGTGCTGCTCTATTGTGAAGTAGCCTTGCATTCTTTTTGGTCTTCTTCAAGTATTACATCTTCCGTAATACCGGTTGTATTAGTGTTCGTGCTTCGTATGAGGCGACCGCGATACTTTTTTTTCTTCTACTCTTTTCTTTCATGCACTACTCGTCATTTGATGATACACATTGTATGTAACCTTTTTTGTATGTAACTGTGCTGCGGTGTTTCTGTTCTTCATTACATTCTAGTGATGCCCTTTTATTACTTTTCCCACTTTTTATGGTTCTTTGAGCCAGAACCCTCTTTCTTCGTTGTGTGGATAAGCCTATCGTTGAAGCACAACTAGATTTGATTCAGAGGCTGAGGGTAGATAGGCTGCCCTCACTTGATTTGTGTCACTTACTTGGTGCTAATTGAGAGTCTCAAGCGTTTGCACTATAAGCTGGCGTGTGTAGTAAGACATATTCTGGCATTTTAGGGGATTTTGATGATGGAATTGCTAAATTACTGTATTTAGTAATACTTAAAACTCCGCCTAACGTCAAAACAGAGGGAAACCCTCGCAATTTTTTTTTCTGGCCTGGGGTGTCTGTAGGGCAAATAAAGCGTTGTGATTGGCTCAGATTTGGAGACAGCTCAGTGAAATAAAGCATTGATGTTGAAACTAAAAATGTGATTAAAATGATAAAAGCAATAGTAAACATTCAAAATGCATGGTACAAAAAGCTACAAATAGCTACACACAATAGTGCCATAAGTATCAGTCATGACAAAATAGATTTTTTTCCTCAAAAAAGAGTTTTACGATAGGTGCAATATCAATTTAAAAAAGGTATTATATCTTGAAAACTCATATGGAATGTATTTAAAAGAGATGATGTAATACGATCTTGGATGGCCAAATCCTTAAAATCCAGTACATACACATTTACCCCACTCAGGTCTTAGTACAAGACAAACAGTAGTGCTCTAAAAAGCCGAATCCGTGGTAGATCCAAGCCAAAAGAACTATGTTTGAATATATTGTCATCAATAGAAACGTTGCACAGTACATTGTAGATCGTTGTTGTATACATATGATTGACACTTACATACATTAGGATAGTGGTCAGTCTACTAAAATAGTTGGATTTGCACAATATCATTGTCAAATCACTGTAGAGTGCAAGCAAAATTTCATTTTTCTAGTTTTATATAGTGGTGTTTCGCATAGAATAATTATATTAGTAGACCTGAATTCCTCTCTTTCATTGTAAATACTGAGCATACAAGAGATCTGTGTCATGCTGTGCGAGCGCAATTTATACTTTAGCATTAACCTTCTTGTTTCACAACTAAGGCACTATGCATTACAGTGATATGCTGTATCACAACAACTAATGCTAATTTTGATTTTTTTCAGAGTATATAGTAGCGTCTGTGATGGCTATATGATTAAAATCCCAGCCTTATCATTGAAGACGGAACGAGTTGTTTTCTTTAGATAGGACATCACATTTATGCCAGCAAGTTTCTATAGATAAGACATCCAAGGGGGAAATTCCAGGCACACTGCCTGCTTAAAAGGTCCGCTTCAAAATGTGAATGGCTCAATATGACTAATGCGAGTGCGTGAGATTTTTTTAGATTCACTTTTCGCTTCGCTCCCATCCCTCCACCATCTGATAAAGCAACAGCAACATAGATTGACTATAGCACTGTCTCTCAACTATACATTCAGCATGGATCCACACTTCATTTTATACTACGGCACCATCGTGTTCTTCATGTACATTTTGCTAAAGCTTCGTCGACTGTTCAAGTCGCGTAAGCGTCTCAGTAGAAACCTTCGATCTCAACTCCAATGATGTGTTGCAATCTAAAATTCCCAGCAGCAGAAAATCCATCTATGCGTCTATATAAACAGCCCTAAAAATTTCTCACCATGACACATCCTTCATCTCTTTTTCTTATTATTTACATAAACAAAATGTACGCCATTGTTCGCAATCTACCCTTGAGTTTTGCCAGCTGCGTCACTTCAGTGGACAACAATGCCAATCCCATCAACATTGAACTGGCTCAAAAGCAGCACGATGACTACGTTCGTGTGATCAAGGAGCATGTCAAGCAAGTGATTGAGGTACCCGCAGATGAGGCACATCCTGGTAAGTTGGCTATGGGGGGCATTTAGCTCTCAAGATGAAGAGGAGGGAAGGTATTGATGCGTGAGACGGCATGTAGATTGCTGTTTTGTGGAAGACAATGCTATCGTTGTGGAGGACAAGGCCATCATCAATTATCTCGGTGCCGAATCCCGTCGTAAAGAAGTCTCTGGCGTCGAAAACGCATTAAAGGAGGTGAGTTGGGGGTATAAATATGGAAATTTTCTACCTAGTGATATGGAGAGTTACTTTATATAGGTTCCTGTCATCAAGGACATTGTTCATATGCATGATATTGATCCAGAAGCTACGTTGGATGGTGGAGATGTGCTGTACACGGGCAAGCATCTTTTGATTGGTCTTTCACATCGCACAAACCAACGTGGTGCGGATGTGCTAGCCCAAGTGTTTTCAGACAAATGCCCCGTCTACACTATAAAGAGCCTGTTGAGTCATGATTCGTTGCACTTTAAGTGCATTGTTAGCATGCTGGACGATCATACCTTATTAATTACGGATCATCAGGCTGGTCATGATGTACAGGACGAGATCAACCGCTTCACAAACAGCCATTACGAGTTTGTCCGTGTGCCTGAGCAAGTTCCCTCCAACATTCTCAGCTTGGACGGCGGCAAATTCATCATCTACCAGCAGGACTTCCCTGAATCAGAAAAGGTCATTCTGGAAGAATTGCACAAGAAGCGCGGTGTGCAAGTCAAGTCGCTCTGTATGAGTGAATTGATCAAGGCAGACGGCGCATTGACATGTTGCTCGATTCTGATCCCAAGTAAATAAATGACCTCATGGTGATGGCCTCTATGATTTTTTGTTTGTATGTGTCTTTTTTGTATGGATATCTACTTGCAAATGTGTGTAACTGCAAGCTTGTTCTAAAAATGTATATATTGTGCCAAATAACTTTGTAATGCTTTGATTGTGTACCATGTTTTATAGGAGAAGAAGGTATAGTATTCATTATAATGGTTGCTAGGCATGAAGGGGCGGATTTGATTGGTACCCAAACAACACGACATACAACGATGCTCACATCAACAAGAAGCCGAAATGTATGTACAGGTTAAAAATAGGAGAAACAGGGCCATGAGCAAATGTGTAAAATTCATATATCTTGTCAATGCATGCACTACTATATAAAGGAGTTTTGGGGGCTATTGCAAGATAAAAACCTTCTTTTTCTTTCCCCCATTATCAACATGAAAAGGCTCACTTGTATTTCTGCAACATCCTCTGCTTTGCCAAACCGCCAACATCACCACCATCACCACCATTCGCATTCCTTTTCCTATAGCAACAACGCTACCAACAAAGAGCGCCTCTTCCCTTTACACCGTTCCATTACAGAAGATGATAAATACCAAAATACCAAGGTTTCTCCTATCACAAAATTTGTCTGTAAACTTTTAGGTATGTAAAGCGTGGAATCCACTTGAGCATTTCAGCAGGATCAGAGGAATTTATACACATATCAAATTTAGGTTTGGCTGGTCCATCCTCCTCCTCCTCCACAACAGCAACCACAGCACCAAGGCCAAAATCATGGCACAAGTCAAGATCAACCACCTCCATTACAAAAAGCTCTGTTACATCATCATACCAGCATACGACCTTGCATGCGTGCTCTTCAGCTGAAATTGCTGCCTCAGCAGCAGCAGCAGCAGCAACAACACCAAGAAAACCAACTGCCATTACTATTGTTACACCCAAACCTTGTACACTTACCGCATCCATCATGGAATGGGACCACCGACAAGAGCAGCAGCCCAAAGAAGACGATGTTCTATCCGTCTCCTCATCTGAATCGTCTTGCACAAGCACAAGTGGAACCATGCATAGCTCCATTTCGTCCATCTCTCATACCACCACCACCAAGACCACATCAGCTGCAGTCGATGCACTTGTCATTGCCAGCTTATTGCCTTCTACTGCCACCGCTAAAACGAGGTCAACAGACGAGTTTGATGATATGCCCTCTATTCATTTGATTGGTCGTCAGTTTGATATCAACACTGCTGTATTGACAGAGGCAATTGCTGAAATGGTGAGAATATTACCTTGTTTGTCTATTTTTTTCTTAAAGCAGTGTCAACTAACATCCACACACACACAAATATAGGTACGTCCCTATATTCCCAGACGATACAGAATTGCACAAAAATGGAACCTTCTGTATAGTCTCGATCAACATGGTGTAAGTCTGGCCACACTCTACTCTTGTATGAAGAACTTTGAAGGGCCATGTATCATGATTATAAGAGATGCACAAAACCAAGTAATGTGTATACATACATGGATGATGAGCTGCATATTCATACTTTTCTGCTAGATATTTGGATCGTACTTGTCTCATCCGTTTTCATCACAAAGTCATTACTATGGCACAGGGGAATGGTATGTTCTTGTGTGTGAAATCGTGCAGTATAGTATAAGAAAGATTAACATGACATACATAGTTTTTTATGGAAGCTAAATCAGCAGCAAGAAGAGCCACAACCCAAAATCAAAGTTTTCCCATGGACAGGCAAGAATGACTATATGATGTTGTCAGATTCAGACTTTGTAGCCATAGGAGGTGGAGATGGCAAATTTGGTCTTTGGTTGAACTCTGAACTGGAAAAGGGATACAGCAACACATGTCCTACGTTTGATAATGAGATTTTAGCTTTGCAACCAGAATTCCAATGCATGGAAATGGAAGTTTGGGGTCTTTGTATATAAGTTTTTGCCCAGCACCACCACCACCCCTATTGCCACACACACACTCCTATACATATTACATATTATAATATATCACATCAAACAAATAAAAATCATAATAATTATCTCCCCCCACCCCACCCCTGCTTGCATCTGCGAAAAAAGAGAGAAGATCGAGAAGGTATTTAATGTACAAAGGATCTTTTGCATTTAATAATGCCATTGGGTCCAGATGTATAGATATCATCATTGAAAAGCTGTATTTGAGTTACGCCAAATGCCTTGAGCTAATACAAGAGTATTCAAGTCAGTCTTTTCCCAATGTGTGGTGCTGGTTTCAAGACTTACTGGAATTCGGTTAAATGTCGGCGCAAGGAATCGATTTCTTGGCTGAATATCGAATGATTGACGAAGCTTGTATGTGCTGACATCCCAAATCTACAAGAGAAACGGGGAGGGTTAATCCTTGCAAGTAATACAACTTCCATGCTGCTTTTTTCTTACCTTGAGCTCACCATCAATGGATCCGGTAATCAATGATTTGGTTTCTGGATCGATGGAAATGGAGCGGATTCTAGATTGATGTGCTGTGAATGTATGCATTGTTGTGGAACGTTGTCTTAGATCAGAAACCACAATCTCGCCCCTTTTTCCGCCTGAAAATAGTAATTGACTGCTGGGTTCGTAGGTAATGGCATATGCACCGCCTTCATGACCAGGCAATGCTATGTTGCATGTAATCAGCAACATTACAAGACAGTGTACGCAATGGCAAAGACTTACCAGATACCATGGCCTTGGAAGGCGGTAATAAAGTGTCCCACAAACACACATGATCACGCTTACTACTGTTTAATGGATTTTTAGTCTTATTTTTTTGCGTCTCGAATAGAGTCCATTCAAAGTACCTTCTGCTCATGGACACGGATGAAGTGCCTGCAGTAGCAATCAGACTGCTAGAGTTGATAAACGTGAAATCCCTGGTTGCTTTTGAATGGCAGTTCAGTGTCTATATGTTTGTTGGGTCAGTATACATGGGCATAAATTCATAACAAACAGGCAAACTATTACATAATAAGGCTTATTCGAATGCGCATGTGCATCAAATCGCCACAAACACAGATTTCCACACGTATCTCCTGCTCCAAACTTTTGTCCAAACTGATCAAAATGAATGCGTGTCGTCTTTCCTTGACATCCATAGTAGCTTGCAATCTCACGCTCTTGTCCAAACTGCCATAGAATGGCACTGGGTCCTCCATTACTTACATCGCATCCCGTGATATCTATAGGCATAAGTGTGAGTCGACGTGGTAGATATAAAAAAAAAAGAGTGGGTGACTCACAGAACGGGTATTGCGGATGTGTTTCTGCACAGTTCGCAGAAATGTTTCGTCGCAGTGAAATCTAGAAACAACAGGTCAGCATGGCCCACTGGCCGCATGGGTGAGTCTAGTATTACCATCTTTTCTCGCTCGGCATTGTCAATGGGAGCTGGACTTGCATTAGTGGGTGTTCTGGCATGATCGGAGCCCTTTGTCAAGGACCGTCTGAGGGAGTCGTGCAAATGTTCCAAATTCAGGCTTTGAGGCACCTTTTGAACATGCTCTTCAAACGTTCTGCTGCCAGCTGGTGATACCAGTGGCGTTGAATTGCCAGAAACACGCGACGAGGAAGCTGTTGGGAAGGGCTTGCGTGTGGATTGTGGCTGCTGTGGTTTTGCAGTCGTAGTCGTGGTCGTATGGATCGAGTCGTGGTCGTTGTCCGAGTCTGTATCGTCTTCTTCGGTGTCTGGGTAACTGTCCAAATGATGATCTTGTCCAAGGCCAGAGGAAGAAGCAGATCGTGTTCGGATGAGAGGCTAAGCAAAGAAATGTGAGTATACAAACGGATACTTGAGAGACATGCAATGATGACTTACAGCGCCCATGTGGCTCATGGCTTTGGTCAGGTCTATCTCTTGGATTTCAGATTTCAAGCACACTGCCATGGTATCCTTGGTAGACTATGAAGAGTATAAGCATACCATACTGCTCAATTGATCCGTTTCACTCACCGAATTCAAGCTGAATGCATACACTGTGCTTGCAGAATGATATACAGTGCGGAACTGGTCAAACTGGTCGTCTGCTAGTATATTGACATTGGATGCCTATTCAAGAGTCAACATGTGAGTCGCTTGTGCCCAAACGCTGTAATATGTGGATGTATGTGTGACAGCTTACAGCAGCATTGACAAACGGCAATAGTCGATCAAATGAGCTAAGACTCTTGATAGAGTGCCAGTATTTCTTTTGTCGAAGCGTCTTGAATTGGCGCAAGACATTGTCTAATAGTGGTGTTTTAGCACACAAAGCTCAGCTTGTATCCGAGTATAAGCACTTACGACGCGTCAAGTCATCCTTGAGTTGCTCCAGAATTTTTTCCTTGATACAGTGGACTCGATAAGCGACGGGATCCAGTAAGGTTGTCCAAATAAAATCTGACAGTTGCTCTAAAACACGCCAGTCAGAGGTCAGACGATACACACCGCTGGATGGCATATGGAGGGGATTGCACTTACCGCTCAAACTACTGTGTCTTCCCTGACACTGCATGGCATGCTCAATAGCAGACAGCACATAGTTCAACGTAGCCACTTCCAGAATGTTGGCACCCACCGACTTGTCCTTTGAATCCAGCAGAGGTCTGTACACCTCTTCATTCATGTCAAACCCAAACATACTTCCCTCTGAAAAGCTTTCAAAGTCTTCAGCCATCATGTCAATCATCTTGGTGTCGTTCTTTTGCAGCTGAGCAAAGCAGTTGATCAGTGCCGTGTCGCTGCCGTTGGAGCCAAGTGCCTCCAAGAAGAACTTGAAGTGGTAGATCAAGGGCCAGCAGCTTTCGTAGTGACGTTCTTGCAGCGTGATCAAGATGATGCTAATGTACGTGGTCAATGCAATTTGACGGGTGGTGGATGCGGCTGTGTCAGGGTTGCAATAACGTGCGCGCAAGTCGTTCCAAATGGGAAAGGTTTTCAAGACATGTCTAGCAGTAAAAAGATGAGTTTGTGTCAAACGGATATCATCATTACACACGCGCGCAGCTTACTCTGTCCAGTTTTCAACAAACACCAGCGTGGCATAGTCCAGTTCTTGAGGCATCAGCGCAATTTCATTGACCTCAAAGCAACCTACCTTGAAGGCTCTCAAAAACTGATGGACGTCGAAATTCTCGGGAACGCCTTCATTCAGAATGTACAGGTAGAGAGGAAAGACGTCTGTTTCAATGCTCTTTTCCATCAGCAGGCGGGAAAAGATGTCGGGTGGAATTTTGACAGATTCGCCTAAATCAAGAAGTGCTTGGCGGTTTTTTACAAAGTGAGAGCGGTAGATGGATTCATACAGGTCGTCAGGCTGTTGCAAGCCATTGTACAATGCAGATGCAGCATGGAAGAATGTCTATTTGAGAAAAGTGTCAGTTGTTTGTATATCAAGCGCAGTAAAAGCGTACTTTACCTGAAGCATGCGAATCACGAGCAGTGCTTTGAAGCTGTCCAAACCATCGTATTCTCTTTCTGAGGAGGGATCTTGCTCCCCTGTAGCGTCTGACAGTACATCTGTGTTTGCAAATAGGTCGTCTTCCTCCTGTTCATCATCATCAAATAAGCCTTTGGAAGAGGATGCTGGCTTTTTGGTAGCAAATATATCATTGTCGTCGAATAGATTACTGGCATAAGATGGTTTTTTGGGCTCTGCAAACAAGTCATTGTCATCATCCGCAAACAGATCAGAAGCACGAGCAGGCTTCAGTGTTGTTTCCGTATCGTCGTCAGCAAAAAGGTCCGTAGCGTACGCTGGTGCTGTGGTCGTGTCATTGGCACCAAACAGGTCTTCAGCCTTGTCCAAGCGAGCTTGTTCTGGAGGTGCTTCTACTGCGGCAGAGGGTGGCTTCATGTAATACTTGGTCAAAATGTACAGCGCCAGTAAAGGACAGCCCAATCGTTCATACGACCGTGATACCAGCAGAGAAAATCCGTATTCAATAGGATAAGGCACAATGGCTGCTCGCTCTTGTGTCAGATTCTTCTTCAAGTGGTGATATAGGATAAAAGCATTGGGGTCGTTCACGACGGCTGCAGAATCTGCGTCTGTGGTGTCCATGTCCTTGTCGGTAAACTGTGTCAATGGCACCACCATGGCGCGCACGGCATCCTTGTGTCTGTCTAGCAACCAATACGCCATGCTGATCAACCAGCGGTCGTTGTTTTCTATGGCCATGGGGATCACTGCATTCTCCAGAATTTCGCGCAGCAGAGGACTATGATCGCCTTCATAGACACGGCAGATGGCAATGGCGAGTTGAAAGTCCTTGATGTTTTTGAGAATGACATTGACGGCGTCTTTGAGTTTGTCTGCTAGTAAAAAGAAGGCAGCCGCGTACTCTATAGAAGCGGTTTAGCGTTATTCTAATCCACACACACACACACACACACACTCGCTCGTCAAGTAGATACACTTACCAAATCGCTGCTTTCCCAGCAGTGCAAATGCATTTTTTGAAGCTGCTCGCTGCCATCGTGGATCGGTGAAATCGTTTGCCAGAAATTTCTTCATGGCTACTTGCTCCTTGTGAGAGGACGTCGTTTTCCATAAACCCTCAATCAAGTTCTTTTTACGCAGTGCCAAATAGTACAAGGTGCAATCTACTGGGTCTCTTGCTTCAGCTGATTTTGACAGGTAGATGTTTCTTGCAATAGCGGCCATTTGGTCTCTCTGTCCGCCATCCCCAGTGTAAAGCGTGAGTGGATAAAGTGTAATTGCGCTTCACTGAATCACTTACCACCACGTCAATCTTTTGTAGCCATATAAACAGCCCCAAGTTGCGAGCGTCTTGCCATACCAGCGTGTTATCGCACAGTCGAATACATCGTTCCAGCAGTAAATCCTGTGATTGACTGTGCAATGCCCACACATAGTCCCTGGATTCCAGTTGCATGTAGCGCTGTTCTGGTGGCAGCGACTTGTTGAGATGAAAGTGGTTTTCCAAGAGTGCTGTAAAGCGAGCACCGTTCTCGTCTAATGAGTCGCCTTGATTCGTAATCTAGTCAGCGTGAGTTGGTGTGTGTTTTGATGTAGAACAGACATGCAGTCAACTTACCTCAACAATGGTATCCACCATGGCAATCAAGTGAATTCGCTCACTTTGATTCAATCCAGGCAACTCTTTTACCTTGAGATAGTGAGCCAAATTTTTGGCTTCGTTGGATGTCAATGCCCGAACAGTGTCATCATCCTGATTGTCGTTTTGCCTAGGAATGTGTTGAATAAATTGTGATTGAACACTACATTTGTATATGTATACATACATTGTGTCATCACTATCAGCATCCTCATCGTCATCTTCAAATAACCCATTGTATACTTGTTTGATGCTCTTTTTGGACTCGCCCTAGAATCAATAGGATTAGCAAAATAGTTGATTGTATCACCATGACTACAAGATACATTTTGGAGCTTGAGCATCCTGGAAAAGGACACTGGAGGAAATTCGTTGATGATATTGTCCTCATCGTCGACAAACTGCTTGAAAAAAGTATACAGAGAGACCAATACGCTGTGAACCAGATCCATTTTGCCCCACATAATGTAGTGAATAAGGTGATCTGGATGGTAAAAGGGCAAAGGGCCGTTCATTTCGTAAGAAATGTCAAATATACTGGACATGGGCTCCACCTGGCTGACACCATGCACTTGAACAGCTACCATCGAGAGTGAATAAAGAAATCTACAGTACTCGGGTCAACTATATTACCTTTGGATATGGTCTCGTCGTCAATCAGCCATTTTAGGTAGCATCTGAGCTGGTTTCCTGCTGCCACTGTCAATACACCGCAATCCACCCAAGCAAGTGCAGTGATATCCTCTGGCCTATGTCAACAAATAAGCAACACGCATTGATATCCATAAAAAAAAGCGCACTCACGTATCCACCTTGAACGTCGTATAACAGGCCCAAATATCATCGCTGCTGGCATTGTTGGATGCTCTCTTTTGTCCAAAGATACCGACACTTTTGGGAAACGCAATGGCGAGAATAAATTGAGCATCCGAAGTAACGTTCCAAGCAATATCACGCACAGGCTCATCAAACTCAAACGTCTGCACACAGCTGGGTGCTACGCCGGATCGCAACTCCATCCAAATCGACAATGTTTGCTGATTTTGGCCTGTTACCAGGGCAACCGTTCCTGGTGCACATTTGATGTGATGTATGCGACTGCTACTGGTGGATGTATCCATGCTGAACAAGGCCTCCCACTCAATGTCAGCAGCAGTGTCAGTGTGGATACCGTAAAAGACGATTTCGGATCCCAATGAGACGGTCAAGACGAGCTTCTTTTGAAGAGCCAGTCTGTGGAATAGCTTCGAGGCGGTGTTGGTCGCCCATTGACTGGCTGATCCGACCACATCGGGATCCACTGTCCAAGGCATGGTTTGCGTACCTCGAAAGGCGATATCCATGTGCTGCAGATGGTTGCGGGTCAAATGCCAGGTGCTGATCTGTCTCAGTGTGGTGGAGACGCCAATCAACAAGAATGATTTCTCGTTTCCTTCCTCCATGTTGTATACGTGCAGTGAGGATAGATCCAACGCAGCGTCTGTCTCGCATTTGATAAAGTGGTGCAAATGGCAATCTTGCTTGTCAAACTCGTACAACTTGACATGGTGTCCATCATAGACAGCCAAAAACTTGTCTAAGGTTGGTTTTTTAGTATCCATTTCTTTTGATCTGATATCTTGCATAACGTCTACCTTTGTCCACAGGTACTGCCAACAGCTGCTTGGATTCCACAAACAAGGAGCAATCCAGTTGCAATTGAGTCGTCATTTTGCCACATGTCTAGCGCACGATCAGTATCATTCTCGAGACACTCTTTCTTTCTCTCTGCAATGAGTAGCATACCTCTCTCAGTTCATATTTCCACACATTGATCTGTCCATCCACGCCCACTGTGCAAAACCGGTTCTTTTGTGTCTGATACAGCTTGGAAATGGAGTGTTGATGGCCCAGCCAAGTGTATTTCAAATGCAGTCTGGGTGAAAATGAGGTCGAATCAAGGAAATCAATCAAGTTGAGACTGTAACAGCGCAATTGGCCATGCAGGTTTCTGGCCACCAACGATAATTCAATGGGCTTGATGGTCGCTGTGAGTGTGTTGGTCAGTCTCGCAGTACACACACAATGTTCCTATCTCTACTTACATGCAGACTGAATATGTGAGTAATCATGCAAGATGTGTGTCGGATTCAAGAAATAAATGACGTCCAATGGATCAAGGGCCTTGTCCACACGCAACACGACAAACACTCTTGGGATTCGACGAGGCACTGAATTCAAATGCTGCACACCCCAAAATGTCAGTGATCCATCTGCCTGTATGCGAAACAGTAGATCAGGGGTATCTCGCACTCTGTCTCGGATACGGTCCACGCGTTGGTCAAAGCGCTCGTGTTTGGAATGGGATCTGAATCTGGCATTGACAGCACTGGCGAGTTCGTCACAGCCGATATAATGGATGGGTGAGAAATCGTCATGCTCCTCGTCCTCCTCCTCCCCTTTGAGATGACTATGGTTGTGGTGTGGGTGGTGGTTGGCATCCTCCACTTCGCTGGTAACCAAGGACTGGTTGGAATCAATCACGGCACACATGTACAAGAAGTGAGGCTGCTGCAAATCAGTAGGACTCCAAAATCGACCAATACCATCGCGTGCCATGGTAAACAAGGTGCAGTCGTTTTCTCGGCCATGGCTGCTATCTGGTAATCGTCTCCAAACAAAGTGTGTGACATATTTAGGATGTGAAATGAGCGTAAAATTGTAGTCTACTGTTGTTGTTGCATCGTGGTCTTCCTTGGTGGGATACCAGATGGTGACGATACGATCATACTAGGGGAAAAAATGGATGAGATGGTCTGGATGTCCATTCTAGCGTATGCCTACACACACCTTGCCCAGTGTTGCAAATACGTTGGATTTTGGCTCGAATTTAGCCAATATCACACTCGAAGCTGGTAATTTGCTGCACATGGTTTTCCATTTAGCATCATTCTCGTCGTACTTCCACAATTTGATCTCTTTTCCTGCACTTAATAACATGTCTACCAGTAATCCAAATGTAGGTGAGCTTCACACATATCCTGCGCCTATTCCGCCCCACAACAACTTACTATGAATGCTCCAGTCCAGACAAGTAATAGCTACAGATGTATCCAACACAGCTTCCAATTCCCATCCTATCTGGTCTTGTCGTTGGTAGGGTTTCAACACTGCTATTTGAGTACGATACGCTATGGCAATCTATTGCCGATGTGTGTGTGTGTGTGTAAGAGAACTTGACATTACCCAACGCAAACCCCCCCCCCCTTAAAATCAAACGTTTTACTTGTCCTGTCTTGCTGTTTCCTGCTACGGATGTCACTGGATCTAGCTGCTGCTGCTGTTGTTGCTGTTGATGCTCAAAGAGTGATGAAGCAGCAATGATTTGTACAAGATGATCAGGGTCAGCATAGACCACCACTTTAGAGCCAGTTGCATAAACCTATCAAAGCGTTTCAGCCTATTATGCCCTTCATGTCGGACATGTGTCTTCTCTGCTTACAATGAATCTGTCGTCTTTGTAGACAAACGTATGGATGGCTTGTGGTTGTGAGTTGACTTGTCCTGGACAAATCTGTTCCAGAAACATGGTCTTGTTTTGTATGGAAAAGTGAAAGAAAGCGGTTTTTAATAAAAACAAAAAAAGTTACATGATGTGGTCTTTTGTTGTTGTCCTGCTTGCAGCTTCGTGACGCGCGCGCTGCTTGTAATTCTAAACCTTCTTTCATGCTGTTTGTGAGCCAATGGGAAACAAGGAGGTCGAAAGTCCATTGGCTCCATGCATGCATGGACGCACTAGTGAACAAGGCAAGAGACGGGTGGTTGCTTAGAGTTGAAATCTATGCCTCATCCTAAGAGTAGAATGTTGATTTCTAGGCCATCGATGCTTCCAATCACAATGGATCGAGTGCCACCTCTGCCTCATGGCCCTGAATAGCATGATGGCTTGTTGAACCACTTGTGCCTGAATCTACTGCTGTATACTACATTACTTATCGTAATCTTGAGCGATAAATCGGCATCCAAGTCGAGTCTATCGAAAACTAACACAATGCATTTTTACCAACATTTGGTCATCTTGATTACTCAAACATCTAGCCTTCATCATATTGAATACGAATATAGCATACCATGTCTGTGCCAAGTAGGAAAGAAGATGGCATAATAGACTTGATAACAGTATTTAAATCCACCATTTGCCAGGATTTACACATTACCTATGAGGCAGAATGGCATGAAATCAAGGCTTTGCATCAGAAAATCAGACATTTCACGCTAAATCACCCGATGAAAATCCTGTAAAATCCATTTGAAAGCGACAGTCTCAATTCAAAAAGATACTGCATATCTGTATTAACAAAATCAATGCACTTTCACTATGGCATCATATGCTGGTTACCTCTCGCTCCTCATTTATATACCAAAACAAGGCAAAATGCGCGAACTTTTGATCGCAAATATATCACCCTACAGGCCGTTTTAGACATCCAGAATAGCACCAAATAATTGCTCTCAACTAGTAGTAGCTACCTGATGCACTATTTCTATTTTTTTTGTCGACAAAAAATTGGTCGAGATTTCGAGATTTTGGATGGGTACTGGTAAGGGAAAATCGGTCGATTTTACTTGATTGCATTTTTTTCATCCAAAACGCATTTTCGTATATAGTGTTTCTAATATCAAAATGCTCCTACAAGGTTGCTGCATTGCCACAAGCTGTTATTGCAAGCATTATTTAAGTAAAAATTTGACATTTTTGCTAAAAACCTATTTTCAAACTTTTGTAAATTGCGAATTACTTTTGGTGAGAAATTGCAAAATAAATGGCACCATTCGATTTGGCTTGAAAATCTCGACATGGAGGCTTAAGGCAGTCTACCATGTTAAATTAAGCTAATGGCAAGTAATTTACCAAAACAGGTGAAAGGATGTCAAATTAAGTCGATTCTGATCACGGCTGCAAACGCCAAAAGCGGGGCTTCAATCGCTCAAAAGTAGCTCAGTGGCGGATCAGCCAGAGCCTGCATGATATTTCAATTAAAATGTAAGCTTTATTAGCTCAAGAGCATGCAACAGCTAAATGCAGAAAGGTGATTGAGTCGCTCTACTACTTAACCCCAGAACCGCCAGTGACACACGATTGGTGCAGTGCTTTCATGACAAAGTAAGTACTTATCAATGAGCTTTGAAATCAGAGAAGTTTGTCAAAAATAGACTTTATACGATAACCTCCCCTCCCCTCCAGTTCTACTGAGGAAAAGACATGAATCACTACCATTTTGCCTCATTTCTTTTGGTATTAATAGCTATCACAAAATATAATAGCAGATGATGATAACGACACCCTACTACGCGTTGGATTGATATCTTTTCTGTCAATAAAAAATACAATGGTTGAATTCTATATAACAGAGAGTCAATGCTTTCAGATTTTCGAGGTCGATTAAGTAGCGATGATTGAGATTAATAAGAATAAAAGGTTAACAATTTTAATATGTACACAGAAAAATAGATAAATAAACAACTATACAGAAAGAAAACTAGAACTACAACAATTCAGAAGCAACAGTATGATAATATAAAAGAAGCGACACATCTTACTTCAACAGCTTCATTCTTCTGTCGTGAGTAGCTCTCAGCTTACTGTAGAGTAACTGCTTATACAATAAGACGAGCTCTTCGTTGGTGGAGTCTCTTGTTTTGTTAAAGATGAAATCAAGCATCCATTTCTTGTATTTTCCAAGCTTTCTGTCTTTTCTAATTGCTTCCACAATATCTTCGTCAGAGCTATTGTGCACCGTATAGTAGTCGATTAGAAGGATTCACCACGAAAACAAGTTGTAGTTTATAAATTAAGTTGCCTTGGTTTCTTTGACAACCCTAGATCTTTCCGGAATTCAATTTTCTGTGCAATCTCTCTACAATGCTTCATTTGTGAATCCTTGATTGTTCCTTGTGAGCCGCAATGGAGCAAAAAAGATGCCAGACTATAGTAGTCGATATCTCTATTCTGATCTTTATAGAGGGTGAGGGGATGCTCGGTGTGGAACCCCTTGTCGACAAATTTTTGAGACTTGAATGCCCATTCAAAAGTACTAGCATTGTTTCGAAAGCTTTGCAGCAAACGGAAATCTTTTTGGCAGCGAACTGGGGTCTCTGGAGCAATGACAATCCAGTTGCTTTGTTGCATGAGGGCTGTGGGAGCTTTTGAGCTTTCCAGGAAGCACTGGAGCAGGTTGTCCTGGCTACGACCGTAAACAGCACCCGTAACCAGCAGTTCAAAGTTGGCGATGTAGATCTTCAACTCATACCATGCACTTTTCTGGGCGGTTTTTCTTTCAACAACTACCACCGGACGCTTGTAATGTTCGTTGTTGCTGACTTGGACATTGTTGATGCTGGTGTCGTCCAGCTCACGATCTTTGTAGTAGACTTCCAGCTGAGTCACCAGTACGTACTCGCCTTCGTTTGAGACCAGGATTGATTCAACGAAAGCTGAGCCTAGTGATCTCACATTCTCTTCGAGTGTTTCTTTCGTATACAGGCCCTCTTGGCCAACCATCATTGTGCGATAATGACGTGGAATGCCTAGCTTTGAGACCGCTTGTGGAATGAAAGTGTCGGCTGACAGACTGACGCTTCGCAATCGTTGCTCGTACTGCACTAGAGCAGCCTTCAGTGGCTCCATGACCGCGCTGACTGGAGAAACGTCTCTGATACGGCTATGTGAATCTTCTTCGTTCTCGTCGTCGTCGTCTTCTTCGGCCCTTCTTTTTCTTGACCTATTCAGAGAAAATCAGTCAAGGATTAAAGAATGTAAGCAATGTTTCTCTCTTACTTAATCAGCTCGACCCGCTTGATTTTTTTGTAGCCAATTTCCCTCTAAAACTCGCTGAGGTAATTTGGCTTTACAATGACTTGATAGCAACGTTTTGTTTGGTCGATGTAGGACAGCAATCGACCGACATTCAAGCTTTCATGATTCAATGCGGTAAGATCAAGACAGACAGAAAATCTAAACTGCTTCAGGGTACGACGGAAGACTTGATAGTGCGCGACTGCATTAGACACCTTCTGTCTTGGAATCCTAAATGTGTAGAGAGCTGGAGAAATGCAGCTTTTGAGCCTTGTAGAAGATGAGGGGGTGCTCGGTGTTAAATGCCCTGCTTACAAAGGTTAACTAAAAATCTGAATGTCTATTTGAACGTACTACCTTTGTTGCGAAAGCTCTGCAGCAGGCGAACATCTCTTTTGAATTGCTCTGGGGTCTGTGGCACCACCACTATCCAGTGAGTCTACTGCATCAGACTTGTAAGGGCCCTCGAGCTTTCCAGGAAGCAATCGTGATTTTCTTCATCGAGGTGGCCATACTGCACCAGTGATCAACAGCTCGTATTTTTGGTAATAGAGCTTTAGCTCATGCCAGGCGACCTTCTGGGCTGTTTTTCTTTCCACTGCAACCACCACACGCTTCTCGTGGTCAAGGGTAGAGAGCTTCAAGTTGTTGATGCTGGTATCATCAACTGCACTGTCCTTGCAGTATACTTCGAGCTGCGTGATTAAAACGTAGTGTCCTTCGTTTGATAGAAGGATTGATTCAACGAAGGTTGAGCCTAATAAGGACACAGCATCGTCCGTTGTCTCTCCACTGATAATGTTTGGCAGGCTGAGCGAAGCGCTACGATACTGTCTTGCAATACCAAACTTGCGCAGAGCGGGAGGAATGCAGCTATTTGGTGATAGGGTGACTTTTCTCAATCGTTCCTCGTATTGCAACAGAGCCGCCTTCAATGGCTCCATGATCACGCTCACAGGAGAAGCTTCTCGGTCTAATCTGTTAGCGCCATCTTCCGTATCTTTCTTTCGTTTCTTGTCCCTAATCATACAAACCAAAGAGATCAATATTCCCAAGAAAATCATTTGAGTATATGTAGAGAAAAAAATCAAACTACTTACTCTATGATGTTGAGGTTACAGCAGCGGCTTGCCAGCACCTCATTATTCAATGTATAGGCATCAATTGGTTTTTGTTTCGCGTCAATCCGATGATTTTTCGTGGAGATATCGCCAAAAGTGGTTCAAAGTAGTAGAGCAGCCCTTCTTGACAATTATGTTCAACATTCTATTTGACTGCTGCATTTGTTCGTTCAAGATTGACAGCAGTGAGGTTTACAACTGTTACTCGCTTGAATATTTGCAAGAACTGATACAGTTCAATTGGCTTGAAGTTGTTGATAACGCGAATTTTCTTGATTTGGCGAGCCAAGAGAGCACCGTTTACATTCTTCTTTGCAATGAAGTCAACCATGAGGTATTCCTCGCTTTCAATGGACTTGGCGGCGCTATACATCTCTTTACAAGTTGTACTTTCATGAGGGACTCATAAGCTTGCTCATTGATAAAACTATAAGAAAACAGCATCAGTGATCAGTTTTTGTACTTTTTTTTGTACAGCTTGAGGTCATACCGAGCGCTTTTTTGTACTGTTTTTCGCTCTACTGCAATTACTGCGCGTTTCTAGTCGTCGTGGGTTGATAGTTTCACGTTGTTTATGCTGGAACCGCCAATTGGTTTGTCTTTGAAGCAGAGTTCCAGCTGCGTTATCAATACATAAGATCCTTTGTTTGATAAAAGGATATTCCTGTTGAAGCCAGTAACCGTGTTGGAAGCAATAAGGACCCGGCGCGTCTGTTGCATGAATCGATTGGGAGCTTTTGAGCTTCCCAGGAAGCACTAGGATTCATTATGTTGAATACGATTGCAGATACCCGTAACAAGCATTTCCACCCTATGCTGTTGTCAGATGCTGGATCTACGTATCTACAGTACTAGCTGTTGCTGATATGCTATGATAAAACGAACGATTCATAAGTAAATCACATGCATTTGTTTGTCTTGACAGAGGAAAAACAAACCATTTGGTATTTTAAACATCAAATGTGGCATAGTCTAAGCTTGACAGATGCTTGTCTCTAAAACACGGACTCTTTTAAGCGGGAAAAAATGCGTACCATGTCTTTTGAAAGCCTGAAAAAAGGCAATCAAAAGAAAATGGACTACAGGAAAAGAGATAAAACAGGGAAATCACCAAATCAGTCAGCATCATATACTAGCAATGCCCACAAGTTGAGATGCCGACCCTCAATCATGGCGATGATGTGAAGCCTCACAATCCAAACAGGATGCCTACAAAAGGATCTAGATCAAAAGTGGCACCTACTGATTTCTTCTTGATATACTGTGTTTGACTCGGACTTGCCTCTTTCTTCTATCGCTTTTTAAGAGAAAAAAAGACCTTTTTCTTTCATGAAACAGATTAGACAGATCAAGGAGGAGAGAGAAGGAGGAGACTATGCTAATTCCAGGGACCTAAAACAGTGTGAAACACATTTGGAGTATAAACAACATTGCTACCTACTATAAGTCTTTTTATATTATACGGATCTAACAAGAAAAGGTCATTGCGTGAGCCAAATGACACATCCAAGAATACTACATGCTGGACATGATTTCATGCATTTGCCACTTGCCATTACAGATTTGGGTTACGAATCTGTGTGCACGAGCCTTTCAGTGTACACAAGAAGGAAGCCAAGCAAATGAAATGATGTGGGCATATGAGCATGACAAGTGCCTCTTTTTTTTTCCCTTCCTCCACTAGCGAAATGCTTATCTACATGTGTGTATATATATGGCTCAGCAGCTACTACCAAGCAAGCTGTACATACTACAGATATAAATTGGATGCCATCTTATGATCAAAAAGAGCCAAAGGCACTGTATCACAAGTGCCTTTTTTCTCTCCCGCTGTTGTTCATCATCATCATCGTCATCTATTTTTGAGTCAACATTAGTAGGCTAGAGAGAGTCTATTATAAACCCAAGGAGAGAGGCAGACATGTCGTTCCTGGTTTCAACAGGCTACTACAACAAACAATGTGTGTGTGTTTTTCCCATTTTAAAGAATAACTGCGGATGTGATACACATACATGAAATCCGTTACACGATGCGCGCAAAGATACAATACTACACACTAAATCACTCACCACAGGCTTGTTTATAAATAACCCACCCACTGTTGTATTTTCTGCATTTCTTTCTTTCTTTCTTTTTCATTTTAATTCCACTCTCAACAAGGATGACACTGACCATTGAAGACGTTGTCACTCATTATGTGCTTTCGAGCCATCCACGCAATCGAGCCATCATTGATGTCAAGGATAAGAAGTCAGGCGAGCTCCGTTTTATCAAAATCAGGCACAGATTGTCCAAGTTTTATGCTGTCAGTTTGGTAGACCCAGTAACATTTGAAGTGTGGGCTGAAACGCAGGTCAAGAGCGCCACGGCTCGCATCAAGCCCATCATCTTGCACCTGGATAACAAGCAGGACACCACGGTGGAATTGAAGGATACGTCTCGTATTGGATTTGAATGGACGTTTGCTTGGGAGGGGGAGAAATACCGATGGTGAGTATATTGCGTTATTGTTTATATTAAATCTCTCTCTGTGTGTGTGTAATCTAATGTGTTTACGATAGGGTACGTGAGAGCAGAATGAGCAATTCGTTAGAATGTAGAGCTATTCGAAAGACAGGTATGATGCTGAAGCCTCTTGGAAGTGGGATCCATGCTAAAAAAAATTTGTTAGGTGATATTTGCGTCGCACAGTACTTGCCTCGTATGCTCAAGGATGAATACTTTGGCATCCTTTCCTTGTTGGGATACAACATGCTTCGCTGCAACCTCACAAAGTCCCGTGAACTCGAGTTGATCATCCTCATGTCCTTGATGACTGTACTTGACAAATCAAATGATGCCAGCTGGAAGAGAGATCCCATTAGCAAAGGCGTCCAGGATGACATTCGGAACGGAGGAGGCAGCGGTAGTAGCAGTAACAGTAGTAGCTTTGTATCACCTCCTTTGGCTGCTGCACCAGCCAGCAGCAACAACAACGGAATGGATTACTATGAAGATCCGATCCCTAAAAAGTCTCAGCAAAAGAAGCACAAGGTGGAGTTGCTCAACGACCAGAAACTGCAGCTTATGCTGGAGAAGGATGTGCGACGATCCCAGAAACAAATACAGCTGGATCAAAAGAACCATACCAAGCCATCACTGAGCGCTGGAAATAGCCCCAACCAGACACCAAAGACGTCGCCCTTGCCCACACCATCGACGTCTACCAACATGATGAGCAACATTTTGTCTCCTCGTCTGTCTCGTCAAAAGTCAGCGGCGCTCTTGACCAGCAATAACAATGCCCAACTAGGAGATGTGTCCTTATCTCCCACATCGCCGACAACAACCACGTCCAGTGGCACAACAAGCAATGGAGCTGGCAGATTGTCTCGACTTTTCAACACATTATCGCAAATGAAACAAACAAACGATATGGTTATTATCGCTCCTGATACGAATGCAGCACCTGTCGATGATTTCAGTGCATTTTATCCTCCTGCTTCTTATGCTACAGCAACAAACGAATCGCACACTAAACACCAACAGATCGCTACTAGTAGAGATCAGAAATTGAAATTGCAACGACAGAAACAACGTCAACAACAACAACAGTTGCTATTATTACAACAGCAGCAACAACAACAACAGGCTCACATGGATCAAGACTATTATGAACAGCACCATCATCTGAGTTTGCCTACTGGACAATTGTCTCGATTCACTAGCGATTTTGGTAATCTAGCCATCAATAAACAGAGCCATGAAAATCCACCCAGCCTAAGAAACATCCGATGGAATCCAGAACCTTTGACACCTATCGATACAGCCAGCAACAGCAGCAGTGCTACAAACAAATACATGTCATCCAGAATACCGCAGCAACAAGCACAGCACTATCCACCTCCTCATCGTAGTAATAGCAATGGTAGAAGACCACGTATGGCGGATCAACAAAGGAGACTATCTGCTACAGAGTATTCCGTGTATTACCATCACAACAACCCACCACCACCTCCTCCTCTTCAACCTCAACCTCATTACACCAATACCAATTATAACAATCGATATTCCACATCAGAATATTATACACATCAATACCATCAGCAACAACAAGCTGTCTATGATTATTACCAGTAAAACAGTTTCAGGCATATCTTTTTATTTGTTTGTACATGTAAATTTGCATCCCATATGTGGCTAGGATACAACGAGTTGTTGATAACCTGCACCATGTATATACTCCATAAATAAAAATGACTCTATCAACGTCCCAAAGCTTTGTTTATCGTAATAGACATGTGTGCAATTGAATTATCAGGATCGTAAGCACTTCTCACGCTCGTTTTTTTCGTGTTAAATTACATGTCTGTCAACAAATAAATAAATAAAAAAAAGCCCACATTGTTGTATTCATCACATTTTGTTACATGTATTCTAAAGAGAAAGAAAGAGAGAGGGGATATCATATCTAACTAAGTATCGGTAAAAACTAGAGGAGAGCACTAGGTTAGTTTCTGATCCACACCACCCATCGCTGTCCTGACACTTACATTTCCAACAATGACACTGGGTAAATCAAAAATATCACGCTTGATAGTGAAACAAAACGTACAAGGCACAATTCGCTTTGTGGGGCTCATCAATATACAAGTACTATACACTGCAGAATCCGTATTATCAAATGCATGCAAAGCATACTTTTCCCAGTACTCTACAGCCGATGGATTACTCATGAGCTACCCAAATGTGAGTCAGTCAGTCAGTGTAATTTGGCATGGAAAATAACAAATATACCTCATAAATGTACGTCTTTTTGCTCAACAGCATGTCTCTTGACCACTGTGTCAATAACGAAAACTCCTTTCCAACCAGTGTGATTTCACCGGTACGTCGCCACACCACGGTCGGTGTGCCTGAATAGCTGATCAATTTCTCGTATTCCAGCAGGGTACGTTGCAAGCATTTCTCGGTAAACACCAAGTCGTCTTCTGTCAGGTTCATCATGGAAGCCAATACGGAGGGTCTAAATAGCGCCAGCGCTCTACTGATTCGCATCAAGTCTTCTCTGCTCATCCGTGTCTTGACATAGTTGATCAAGTAATGATATCCGTCGGCATAACTGAACGGCTTGGTAGCACTGGCATACGCCATTTCGGGTGTGATGATTTGATTTCGACGTCGGACAGCGGGACCTGTGCTGGCTGTAACAGGGCTCGCTACATTGGCTACGACAGCGCCATCGCCATAGGCAGATAATGTGGATATGCCCGATGAGGATATTTGTGATGTACCCATGGCTGACGAGGATATCGATGTAATTGGTCTATTGCTGTTATTATTGGAGGTAGTAGTAGGAGGAGGAGGAGGTGTATGGTTATTAGTCGATGTAGTTGGCATGTTGTTGGTGTTGAATGGAGAGGATGAAGTGGCTGTTGTAGGTGGTGTAGATACAAGATGATTGGATGAGGATAAAAAGGTAGGGTCTGCCACACCAGTGACATTGGCAGCATTCATCAAGCTCAACGGCGTGCCTGCAACGGACTCAAGGATGGGTGATTGCTGTTGAGACCATATATTGTTCAATACATCAGCCGAAGTGGGTGTTTGTGCATTAGGAACAGTGTCTGTCAAGGGAGAGCCCAGCATGTTGGATAAAATGGAGTACTCTAGGTTCGTAGCATTGGATCCAAATCCGTAATTGTAGCTGCTGTTGCGATTGGCATTATCATTTGTCAATGCAGCTATCGATGGAGATCCTTTTGCTTGTATTAGCCTTATGCCAAGTATCCCCCTTCCCTCGTTCCTTCTAGCTTACCTGTATTCAGGAAATTGGGTGTCTGAAACGGTGCTGTTTCTGGTCCAAAGGGTGTATTCATATTGGGTGGTGTTTGCATGGATGATGTAGTACTGAATGGTGTTCCAGGAGAGCTGCTACTCGTTGCAGCGTCTATCAAATTCGTTTAGATATATGTATACATGTATATATATACCCTCTTCTACCTTCAATATCTTGCAAATACTTGGCCTTCTTTCGTGCACCGTCTGTGCATGTGGTGGCCAGATTACGCTTGATACATCGCTGACAAGGCCGAGCTATTCAATCATGTTAGTTGCCAGCATTGACTATGACGTTGATGGAATACACTACAGTCATCACAGGTCAAATGAGCCTAACAAGATGCATTCAACAACACATTCACCATGATATTCACTTGTATCAAGGCCCTTACCTTTTGGCAATGGATGCAAGCTCTGGCTGCCTTCTTTTTTCGTTGACCAGCTGGTTTTGTTTGATCAGTCTTCATGTTTCAATTTATTTCGTTTTTAAAGGAGAGATGGTGGATGCTATGTTCATTAGTCGTCGTCTGTTTGTCTATCTCTACGATAAAATATGTATAAAAGAGGAAAGAAATGTGAAAAAAAAAGTTTTGTCCCATGTAACCTAGTTTATGAAAATCTTCTCCGTCTCATCCATCATTTGGTACCGCTCTCTTTCTTTCTTTTGGCCGTGTGGACACTCTTTTAGAGGAAAACACTCGCCATCATCAACCGACGCAAGTGCCAGCAACATTAGTATAGTATGTATATATGCCATACTACCTGTGAAAAGAAGAAGAACTGCTTCCATGATCATGATGTCTGTCTCGAGGATCAAATCCCCGCCACTTGATTTGATTTCTGTGATCTGATGAATGTTTGTAAGCAAATACGACTTGATAAGGTGTAGATACTAGGATTAAATTGTAAGTTTTTATTGAGTACAGACTTTTTTTTTATTGAAAAAGTGTCAGTAATGTAAAATGAAGAAGAAAAAAGATGTGAAATGTGGTGGTGTGGGGGAATAAAAGATTAAAGTATATGCTTAATAGTTATGGCACTATTAGTTTCAAATAAACTAAGAAATATAAGGAAAATAAATAGAATCAGATATATCATTCCTTTAGAGGGCATTGACCTTGGCGTCGTTGGCAACGTTCTTGATGTCGATACCGTTGGCAATACCACTGGCAACGTTGTGGAGCTTGACATCAGTGTCGGTCACCTTGGCCAAACCTCTGCGAGCAACATTAGCTCTGAGATCGTTGGCAACATTCTTGACGTCGAGACCGTTGAGGATACCGCTGGCAACATTTGTGAGCTTGACATCAGTATCATGGACACCGACAGTATCACCACGACGGCTGAGGACATTGACACGGGCATCGTTGGCAATATTCTTGATGTCGGCACCGTTGAGGATACCACTGGCAACGTTGTGGAGCTTGACATCAGTATCATGGACACCGACAGTATCACCGCGGCGGTTGAGAACATTGACCTTGGCATTGTTGGCTACATTCTTGACCTTGAGGTTGTTACCAATGTTGTGGAGAACCTTGTCGAGTCTAATGTTGGTGTCCTTGAGATTGAGCAAGCCTCTGCGAGCAACATTAGCCTTGAGATCATTGGCAATGTTCTTGACGTCGGCACCGTTGGCAATACCGCTAAGAACGTTCTTGGCATGAACATCAGTATTGTGGACACCGACAGTATCACCACGGCGGTTGAGGACATTAACACGAGCATCGTTGGCAACGTTCTTGATGTCGATACCGTTAGCAATACCACTGGCAACGTTGTGGAGCTTGACATCAGTATCATGGACACCAACAGTATCACGCTTGTCGAGACCACCGCAGTTGCAGCCACCTTCGTTGTCATCACCGCCTTCGTTGTCATGGTCACCGCCTTCGTTGTCATGGTCACCGCCTTCGTTGTCATCACCACCTTCGTTGTCATGGTCACCACCCTCGTTGTCACCGCCTTCCATGTCACCACCTTCGTTGTCATCGCAGTCTTCACCACCTTCGTTGTCGCCTCCATTGTTGTCGCCACCTTCGTTGTCGCCTCCATCGTGGTCGCCACCTTCGTTGTCACCGCCTTCGTTGTCACCACCTTCGTTGTCACCGCCTTCGTTGTCGCCGCCTTCGTTGTCGCCGCCTTCGCTGTCGCCGCCTTCGTTGTCACCGCAGTCTTCACCACCTTCGTTGTCGCCACCTTCGTTGTCACCGCCATCATGATCGCCACCATCATTGTCACCGCCATCACCGCCATCATGACCACCATTGCCGCCATGACCACCATTGCCACCATGGCCGCCATTGCCACCATGACCACCATGACCACCATTGCCACCGTGACAAGCAGGGTTAGGGCTACCATCAGCGAGAACATTGACTTGAAGACAGTTGAGGACATCTTCAACCTCCAAACCGTTGAGAATGTTGGAAGCAGTGTTATCAACATTGACGTCAGTATCAGTGACCTTGGCAAGACCACGACGTTGGACAGCAGTAAGAGCACCTTCCACAGCGGTGAGAGAGTTCTCAGAGTACAAGGAACGAGCAGAGACGGTTGCAACGATGCTTGCAATAAGACCGAGAGGGATAAACTTCATGTGCATTTTTATACTTTTTTTTATATTGTGTGTCTAGATGGGATGATAAAAAAAGAATTAAACTATAGAAAGTGTGTGTTAGTATCACAGTGCGTATGTGAATGATTGTATATATGTATATACAAACCTCTATGGTTTATTAAAGATGAGATGAAGATGATTATTAAATGAAGAATTAAAAAAAAGGAAAGTTGCCAATAATCCAGGCTTCTTTTATACAAAATGAAGAGTTGGATTGCCCTTGATTTTGATTAGTGCTTCTTCCTGCCTTGATTGCATGCGCTGTTGTTGCTGCTGCTGCC
Source organism: Mucor lusitanicus (assembly GCA_010203745.1). NCBI lineage: Eukaryota > Fungi > Mucoromycota > Mucoromycetes > Mucorales > Mucoraceae > Mucor > Mucor lusitanicus. The sequence continues at coordinate 30,363 of JAAECE010000003.1, read as the reverse complement.
GCTGTGCTGCTTGTTGTTGATGCTGTTGTTGTTGTTGTTCCCTTAAAACAACTCCTCGTATATATGGTGTGCATGACAACTCCTTAGTGGAGATATTCTTATTTTCCAATTTTATGATTCAAGACTAGAATCAAGGGGATGTTGGGGGGGCCAGATAAGGGAGAAGAGGCACATGGTAATTAAAGCTCGCATCTCTTGTGTGCTCTCTTCTCTTGTCGTGTACAGGTAAAATAGAAATACATGATGGCAGTGATCATGCATTATGTGGTATAAACCAGAATCATCAGAAAAGAGAATGAGCATTGCTAAAGATAGAGTTTAGAAATTGGATCGGAATGGGTCGAAAATTGACAGATGAGCCTGGTGTAACAAATTAAGCTGTAATGTAACAGGCGATCTGCGTTGTTGTTGCCGTGTTGTGCGCGCATAAATACAACCGTTGCTATGATGGGCCATGTTGGCTTGTATACAACACGATACAATCGAGTGCGTGTCGTTGCCACTGTAGAACCAAGATGTTACTACTGCTATTTTGCTTCTCTACATGCTATACGGAAAATCAAGGACAACATTATGGAAACAGAGGATCAAAGATAGCTTAGGGAGTAAAATAGTTGTTTGTTTATACACGCACACACACACACACACAAGCAGAGAGGTCATGACAACAGGACGTGAAGATCAATGTATGTATGTCTATCTGCACAAAAAGAAAAAGAGGCAACATTCTTTTTTTGTGTCTCTAGCTGTATGTATAGCATTTTGATCGTGAAAAGCATGGAATCTCTGGGTAAATCATCGACGCTAGCAATGATGAGCACCGAAGCCTGGTTTTTTTTTGCGCGCTAATCTCGATCAAGCATATATGTCCATAACCAGAAGCACAATGAATATCAAATAGAGATGGAGAGCAGGTTTTTTCCGTGCGTTTCGAGTAGCACTTGGGTTGGATATTCACTTTTCTCTTTCTAAAATGATATTACTACATCCAAAAGTGTCCCTATTACAGATATACACTGTGATCCCTGCGTACATGACATGTATACTAGCAAAACATCTCTCCTTCTCATCTTCTTTTTCCATCTAGTAGACTAGCGCGTTTGCCCGGTTTCTTTATCTTTCTCTCTCTCCATGTCGATGGACATTTACATGCTTCAATAGCGAATTTGAGAAATACACAAGAAAATTCTATATATACAAACACCAAATCTAATTTACAGATGCATAGGGGAGTGTGCGACATGAGATCTTTTTTTCTGAAAGGGGTTAAGCTTCCAGCATCTCATCGTTAAAGCACTTGATGTATCGACTACGATGGTTCATTCTAAAATATTAGACAACAATAGTTCTATGTTGTTTGCATTTGAATAGACACTTTTTGCGCAGTAAAATGCACATCTTATTCTTCATGGTAACTGGATTTGAGGGAAATGAGAGAAAGGCATCAGCATGTACATGTTTGACTCCCTTTCCCTCCTCTTTTTGTGTGTATCGTAGCTCCTTTTTCTGCTGAATACACCGAGTTTTGTTATTTTAGACTGCGTGTCTGTATCCATCATCCATCCTGTTTAAAGAAGAATCCCCTATTGTCAACATGTATAAGGGGATGTTGTGAAACAGACAAGCAGAACAAGCGTCGCAAGAAACAAAGAAAATGACAAAAACTTGTCATTTGTCCTATCCACCACTGCTGTATCATTACCATTGTCGTATGATAGTCTTGTTATCCCAAGGGATTGCATGTGCGTGTGCTACTAAATATATATGTACATACATACATACATGTTGAAAATCATTTGCATGGAATGCAGCAGCAGCAGCAGCGTGCATTTACCACTGTGATTTATTTTCGTCATATTTCTGTCCATTTGTAGATGGAAATGATACTATACTAAATCCACTATACACTTCAAGGAGTCTCTCTCAACCTCGATAATCGTCAGTTTGAGAGGAAAAAGCGACCATGATGGCTGTCAGTACTAGGTTTTCGTTTTGTCGATCTTTCATCACAACATGTTGGTTTAAACATCAATTGCACACATCATGTGAACCATGTACAACATCCATAACTGACATGTCCATGGAGTTGTGCACTTGGAGTTTACGTGTGATCATTGCATCTAGAATTCACGCTGTATACTGTTTATCATCACACATGTGCTGCAATGATCGCCACTTGTGTGTAGTCGCGGGACTGATTCAGATCAACATTTGGTATGTACTAGCAAGAAGAGTATAATTATCCTTTATTGAGCAATCACTCAAAAATACATGTCTATTAGCGATAATGTAGTTTATAAAAGGGGCAACAACGGACGTAAAGGGTGAAAAGAGCATCTGTTTCCATCAGGGCAATGTTTACAAGGAATTTTTATAATAGCAATATGTTTATTGACTAAAGAATCGAGCTTAAAATGCCTGAATGGACCAAAATGTCAAATAGACACGAATGTGAATTTTGATAGAAATACGCAGAGTTTTAGTTGTTGAACCTGATCAAATTTATGGTGCTGTTTGCATAACTTTGAGTAGTAGGAGGCAATGTGAGCCTAATAGATGTTCTGTATGAGTTAATCTCATTGAGATGAGCACATAAAAGCCTGGTAAGCCCCAATCCATATCCAAATTATGCTCATTTGAAGGTCCAGAAGTAAACCATCATTGTGAATTTGATGGCCCTGAAAAAACGGTACCGCAACCGTTATAAAACTCGAATATCTCGTCAATTTTGATAAATGCTATAGTATTGGCAATTGTTGGTTCTTTTCATAGGCCCTTTTGTGCAGTCTTCTATCTATAAGCATCAAATTCTTCTTCCAGACTTGCATGGCAAATCAGCACGGTGATTTATAGTCATGTGAAGCAAATATTGCTATTCAAAATGATTCGGCCGGTCGATATTTGATACAGACAATGGCAGCATTTCCTATTCAAGGTATCACTATATAGAACAATTCAATAGTTATTTATCAAATGTTTCTTAACAAAGCAAGGTGTGTATTATGGGATTACTATGGCAACGGATTTTTATTGATTGAAAATCGAAAATAATTAAAACTGCTTGAATGGAATTAGAGCTATTGTTAAGGTTATAAGGTTGAAATAATTTAAATGAGACCGTCAGTAAGGCTGGCACGGTTAGCACCCTCGCCATCAGAATCGCCCAAGACAGAGTCGATAAGAGGAACACCACCAAGTGTAGAGCGCTTCTCCATGGTCTTTTCATCCATCTCGTCCTCATCAGCCTCTTGTTGAGCAACCTCTTCCTCGTCCTCTTCCTCTTCGTCCATTTCGCTACGACGGGTAAGCTCCTCCTCATCTTCATCTTCCTCATCCTCGTCTTCATCAGCTTCGGAGCGGCGAGCAAGTTCATCCTCATCCTCCTCGTCCTCGTCTTCTTCATCCTCAGAACGGCGGGTAAGCTCTTCCTCATCATCTTCTTCTTCGTCGACCTCATCTTCAGCAACAGTAACTTCTTCTTCGTCTTCCTCCTCTTCGTCCATTTCGCTGCGACGGGTGAGCTCCTCCTCGTCTTCTTCTTCTTCATCTTCCTCGTCTTCATCCTCGTTGCCTTCAGAGCGGCGGGCAAGTTCATCCTCATCCTCCTCCTCTTCATCTTCTTCATCCTCAGAACGGCGAGTGAGATCTTGTTCTTCCTCCTCCTCTTCTTCTTCATCCTCTTGGACAGCGGCAGCAGCCATCTTGGAACGACGCATCACCTTGCTAGCACTGCTCTCATTGACCTCGTTTTCATCAGCCTCTTCCTCGTCAGCTTCGTTCTCGTCTTCGTCTTCTTCATTCTCGTTCTCATCTTCCTCCTCCTCATCAGCCTCGTTCTCGCTACGACGGGCAAAGCGAGCCAAGTGACGACGACGAATAGCATCAGCAACCTTTCTACGAGACAAGACACCGGAAGCAACATTAGCATGGAGATCGTTGGCAACATTACGAACATCGGCACCGTTAGCGATACCAGAAAGGACATTGTGGGCTCTGACATCGGTATCCTGGACCTTGATAGTATCAGCAGCTACAGCAGCTACAGCAGCAGCAAGTAAACCGAGAGAAAAGAATTTGATTTGCATGTTGATTGATTAAAAGAAGAATGTGTTGGAGATGAAAGAAAGCCCCAAATGGGTTCAATGATGCTGCTTTATATACTGGAAATATGTTTTGCTGTCATGTAGTGTTGGTTTGATGTACAATCAGCATGTATGTGTATCAAAAGGAGATCCTTTTCTTTTCAGACACTCAGAGCATTGGCTGTATGGAAACGTGGATTGTGTAATTTCTCAACAGGATGATGTAGCTTTGTTTAGTATGTGTGAAATCATGCGATTTGGATGTTTGACCAGTTTGACATGCAGTCGAGGCACAGTGAGCATATGGAATCCCTTGTTGCTTCCTTGCTGTGCCTGTCTCTCGCGAAACCAACCGAGTCTCTGCTTCTCCCTTTCAGTATACTAGCGAAATGAGAGATGGCGTCTATATTTTAATGTGGACGCTTGTAGCAAATGGAGTCATCAAGCAAGTTTTCTTAATGAATTAACGTTAGCCTTGGTGATTTGCATCGTGAAACACAATTACAATGCAGGTAGCAATGATTCTCAGTGTATATACATGTCTGTAGCTCGTACGTACATCCAAACAAAAGCAAGGTACAAACCATTGAAATGAACTAATTCAAACACGTTGGCATGAATCTTGGTATATCCTCTTTCTCTCTCTATTCAATGGTTATCATAACGACCATAAATAGCTTCAACACGCAACAGTGAGCAAAAAAGATCCGGGAAATACTAGTATACGTTGGTCATCATGATAATACCAGATGGGCAAAACCGACCATTTGACAGGCTACTTTTTTCAGATTACTGTGATTTTCATCAAGGAGAGGGAGATCTATTCATAACCCATATCCACCATCAAAACAGTCAATGGTTTTGATTTCAACCGACCAGTTGAAATTCACAAATTAGATCAGATACACATGATACAGTAGTGCAGATCACATCCACCAGTGCATATTGGCACACTGTAAATATACATGGTTCATTTGATAGTTTTGACACATTCTCGAGAAAACAGACCTACACTACACACAGATAATCCAGTGTCTGTGCATGGTATAAACGATGATGTATATACACACATATATAACTCATTAACTCTAATTCCACACTAAACATAAAGTCTCCTTTATTCAATAGTGTGAGGCCCCCTCTCGTGCAGTATCCATGGCAACCCCCCCCCCCTTCTTCCTGCTCTTCTTAAAGCCCCTCGACACTTTTTGTCGACTGCATGTGCAAGTAAATCAACAAACAAAAATAGACTGACGATCCTTTCTTTATTTATCCAATTTGACTCGTGATGGGTGATCTGGATCCACAAAGCAGCAAGAGAAACAAACAAGCGCGCTTTCCATCCTGATGGATTGCATTTTTTCACTACCACTCAAACCGCTATAGCTCCTCCTGCTGCTGGTTTCAACGATCGAAACAGTTTTTGCATTTCAAACAGCCCTAATTTAGCTTGGTACAAGCAACAAGATTTAATACATGGAGCTGCTTTGCATATGAAATATTTGTTATTTATAAACTTACGGATAGGCACTTGCATGGATAGCACTGATCGAATCATGTCTTCTACTTGCTGGATCGCATCTGTTTGAAAATAGACCAAGATCAAGAGTGGCATCTCTGATATTTCGGATTGCAACAATTGGCCCAGCACTTTGGACAGGTCGTTCTAGTGTTTCTCTTGTTTAGTGTTTGGTGCTTGTTGTATGTATATGAAATGTACTACCTGCTTCCTTAAAAACTGATCTGCCGATAAGAGAATTAAGCACAGTAAAAGCTTGACGAGTCTAATCATACGGAATCCATCAGTGATTTTGTCTCTTTTTCCCCGTAGCACACTTTACATACCTCTCTGATTGTGTCTTGCCAAGCAATTTGATACAAACGGCTACTTCATCTTCTTTTAGCTTAATGCCAAAATAAGCTACGATCCCAATCAATGCTCGGATAGCAAATGAGACAGCGGCCGTGTTCATCTGTTGACCCTGCTAATGACATCAAGTAGGCACAATGTAAATCACTCTGTACACTAGTTATATGCCACAGATAGGGTTTACCTGGACATCAGATTCAATGCTTGCCATGATTCGATTCTTCATTTTGACAAAATATCGCCCACTATTCACTGATTGCGCTAAAAACCATGTCGAGTTGGTATAGAAGATCCCATTTAGAAATTCAACCTGCACTAATGTCAGCGTGCGCACTCATCATCATCTGATTACACCCCCACTCACAGTATCACGACAATACACCACTGTCAGTCGAGTAATGAGATCCGGTAGTATCTGCATCTCTGCCAATTTAAATCTGACCACAAATGCATACTCGGGATATTCCTCAATCACCTTGTAAATCATTTCGCTAGCGTATCCAATCCATATGTGCGTGTGCGTTAATAGGTCATGCCAAATCTCATCTATTGCTGTAAATACCTCAGTTGAATTGAATATCGAGAGTCTAATCGATGCGCACAATGCAGTAAATGATCTATAAACTAGTGCCCCACAATTATCTTGAGTATCTGTTGCTACTCCAAAATCTGCCGTGCTGTAAGCCCTACCTCTTTGTATGCGATCTCGTTGATTTTCGCTAATCCCTTGATGATTTCGGACCGCGTTGACAGGTGAATGAATCCCTCTAATAAATACTACATATGCCAATCCATTCGTGTGAGTGTATGCCAGACATAGACATGATCCCAAACTACCTTCCATGACATCAGATTGCCCTGATCCCCTTCTATTTCGTCAAATAGCTCAATGATATCCGTCACCAGCAAGCCATTCTCTTTCAAAAAGGCTTCATTGTTCAATAACCGCGTTACTGATCGAATGTTTTTGTTGGCACGGTCAATGGGCTCTGTTTGCACTGTATGCTGGATAAAAAATAGCTCGCAAAGCACTTCACTGTATAGTTGGATAATAAGTACACTAGCTGTGAGTGTGTTGTTGAACTCACAATTTCCAATCTTGTTGCCCGATCGTTTTGTATTGCACCTGTTGTCATTGTCATGATTGTGAGCTATTAGATCCAAGACCCAAGTGGTTCCATCAACATACAAGCGCTTCTTCCAGTCCAATTTTAGTCGCTGTGCTCTTGAATTCGGTATATTTTGCTGTTAAATCATGCTCCAGTTGTGTATTCATGCTTTTTTTGCGTTATGAAAATGATTAGTCTGTAAAGAAAAAGAGTTTATTTTGGTCCCGCGCCACCACCACCATTTTCATTGAGAGCTTGTTCGTGCCATGAAAATTATGGGACCATGGCCTGTGCTGCTGCATGAGTATCCAGTTGATTTGATGTGCTGGCTTGATTAGTAGCCACTAATTGGAATAAATGGCTCAGTACGCTTGAATAATCTATTCTTATGCTTTACGTTGAAATGATCAAAGATCCAAGTCTTTTATAATGTTGTACTACGTCCATGTCAATCAGAAAAACTCATGTTTGAATAGGCAGCATTACTTGGATTGCCTCATACTAGTCAAATCTATGCAAATCACAGCCAAATTTTGAGGTATTTGAGCGTTAATTTCTCGTGATAAAAGCCGTTTTAGACCGCCAGATTAGTGCCAAACGATTGCTCTCATCCAGCATTCACTTTCTGACACCTTTGCCCAACTTTTTTGGGATCATCAAAATTTAACGAAAAAGCACGAGGTACCCCTCATGGTTTTTGTCGAAAATCAAACGATCGCGTTTTTGAAGGCGAAAACGAAGACTTTTACTAAGGTACATATTAATTCAAATTGTTGCTATGAACTCAAAGCTTCCCACTAAAGTTAATTTGTGAGACCTTTATATGTAAAATGTCAACATTTCCTCCAAAAACGTCATTTCACATTTTCGTAAATTACTCGTGATACTCTTTAAAAAAATTACGTTTAATTAACATCATTAGATGCGGATCAAAGATATCTCTTAGGATGTATTAAGAAGTATGGGGCTATCAGCGCAATTTATATAGTCGTTTTGGTCAAAATAGCAAACTCGAGTTCAAAAAAATGAAAATCTGGCATTTCGAAAAAACTGAGATTGAATTGATTTTGGCGGCGGCGGGGGCTGGCCACCACTGGCATGATAAAATCAACAATGCTGACGACGATGCCTGTCTCATGCGCATAAAGACACCATGTACACATGCTTTTGAATCTGTTTGGCAATGCCGCTTCTTTTTAATGGAATATATTACAGTTGTATGTTTGTGTATAGGGCTTTGTATATAAATATATATGTAAAATTTAATTAGAGGGGAGGCTGTCACCACCGTTACTCCCAAGAGTCATCAAGCTCGACATCCACATCTTGCAGTCTGGACACCAACTCACTCTCTTGTTCGACTTCATGTCGCTTCATTTCTGGAATCAAGCGATCCTCCAAAGCCAGCTCGTACACTTGATTGTATTCGTGCACAGGTCCCTGAAAGTGGCCTCGGTCCCAGCCCAAATTCAGTGCACTGCGAATCATTCTCAAGATGAACTCTTCACGTAGCGCCTTGATGCGTCTGATCTTTTGGAAATCCACAGCAGCGTCTTGTATAGCCAGCTCCAGTGAGGCATGATCATCATGGTCATACACGTAGCCGTTAAAGTACTCGTAACTGGTGACTACGGAGCCCTTCTCTGTCAGTACGGTGGGGTCCAGGAGCGCGACGTTGACCTTGCGCTTTCCAGCTCTGCCAGCAGGACGATCAATGATGGATTCATGCAGACTACCAGCACCTGTTGTGATGACGGCTGAGCCAAAGACCATGCCTTCTACTGTCTCCAAGCCCAGGCTGTCATTGGGGTTGGGTGCAAACACGAAATCAGCAGCAGCGCGACAAAAGATGCCCAACTGACGCTGCCCTTTGCCTGTGGTGACCAACGAGACGTGGTTGGGATACATTCTCTGCAGTGCTTCCAGCTTGTCGAATGGATAATCCTTCTTGTTGCCCATAATTACAAATCGCATATTGTGCTTGACAAAGTACTCTGCTGCCGTTTCGAAAATCTCCAATCCCTTGTTCTTTTCCAATCCACCGCGAAACAGCACTACAGGTCGCTTCATGTCCTGCTCGATAAACAAATCACGCTTGATAAGGTAGCGCTTGGAGCGGTCCTTGAGGACAAAGGTAAAGTCGTTGGGGTTTTCCGAGAGCGTCCAGTAGGTGGGGTTCTCGGGGATGTCGAGTGCCAAGGCGTGCAAGGGGTCTTTGGAGTGGATCAGGGGCTGGTCTTTGATCATGTCCAGTGCGTATTGAGGGAAGCCCATGTTGCGGTTCACCAGCTTGTCGGTGATGAAGGGGTGTTCTGAGCTGTAATAGTCAATCGCATTGCTGATACCGTAGAAACGGGCGCCCTCGACCTTACGCAGCAAACTGTCCATGATGAGCTCCTTGAGGTGGAAATCACGACGGCCCTCGACAATGTCGGCAGCCATTGGACGGCTGGTAAACGTAACAGCGTCTGCGCGGTCAATGGCCAGCTTGGACATGAACATCTTGCCGCCATACACGTATTTGCGAAGTGCCTCCCTCTCAGACATGTGCTCCAAAAACTTGCGGACGCTTCTAAACGAGTTTTGGTACTGGATCTCGTCTTGGTGGTCGTGCATGGTGTAGACAATGGCAGGTGGTCTTGGCCCCAAGTCGTCGGCGTCCTTTTTGTCTTGCAAGAATTTGGTGACATAGGCGTTGGAGGCGCCGTGCACATGCACAATGTCTACTCTGGGCACGATACGAATGGGCGCGAAAATCGACTCCTCGTCAGCAGCGGTTGCCTTGTGGGCCAAGAAGGCAGCAGCGGCCTTTGCAAAGTATTGATCCCTCCATTCATTGGGCAGCTCGTTTTCCGTGTTGATGTCGTGGACTGTGCGACATTTGAAAGCTTGGTTGAATGGCTTTCTGTTGGCGTGTCCAATCATGTACACAGGCACTACGTCTGTAGGCGCGGCGGGGCGTTGAGGCGTGATCAGGACCGAGGTGTTGACATTGTTGATCATCTGCCACTCGTATACGCTTGGTTTCTGCACGGGCGGGTTGAAGGCGTGCATCATTTTCCACACTCTGAACTCCACCGACATGACCTGGCCAGGCCGTTTCCCGCGAATGTCGATTGTCATGTCAATCTCCTTGTCTGTAATGAGCTTTCTCATGAATGTGTAGAATGGCATCACAATGGCGACTTCTGTCAGATTGGACGCCTGCTGTGCTGCTGCCAGTGCAGTGACAGTTCTGCCGAGCGATGTCAGTGTGGCGGGGCCAAACTCCTTGGTGACATGGTACACTTGGGTGCCCTTTTCTATCTGGCTCTGGACGTTTGTGTCTAAATGGGTGTATGCTTTGAATGGGTATTGTCGCTTGACTACAAAAAAACAGCGTGAGTTTCAACACATACCCCAAAGGGAGGTTGCTGTGTCTTACCAATGCGGATGGGAGATAGCTCCTGATGCAGTAATTTGTAGCTGTTAAAGATCATGGTCATCTCGGTCGCAATCAGCAGAAAGACAAAGATGCCCATAAAGTGCCACCACCGCCATCTTTTCACACTGCTGAATGCAGCGCCTTTTTGCTGTAGCGAGGGCGAGAGCGGCGATGTTGCTGTGTTTGTAGATGATGATGCTGATGCTTTGAATGGTGCAATGATGTATGAGGCTGTCTTTGACTTTTTGGCCAAGGATGGCCAGTAGGACGAGAGGGAGAATGTGGTGGATGTGTTGATGGGATGCAGCAAGGGGTTTGATGATGGCGATGCAGCATCTTGTGGGGTTGCCATGGTGTCTAGTGGGTCAATGTAAGGAAACAAGAAGAGAAAGGAGCAAGCAAATTAAACTAAAATTTGCTGTTTAATTTTCAATTGGATATTGCCTGTAATCATGTAATATTGTGCCTCGATCCTTCTTGATGTCTTTAAATGGAGCTCCAAAAGAGTTTTTTTCCATTATCATTAGAGTTACGTCTGTACAACAGTAGTTAATGACCTCTGTCATTCATCATCGTTTTCGCTCATCTGCTGCTATAGAGCTCTCTTTATGAGCAGCTTGCTTCAGCTTAGGCTAGTATCTCTCTCCTTCTCGGCAGACACAGGATGCTCATTTGGCACATGGGAGCTGGTACCTGAAATTTATTCAAGATCAGCGAGAAATCCCATTTTTCTCGGGATGGGGTGTAGACGTCTTGGAAACTAGCACATCTCGCAACAAAAACAGCAATAGCAACACATGTTTGTGTCACAACAACAAGATGGGCCTCTTTTGTATATTAAAAAAGTGATGTGCACCAGGCTACTACTTGATTAGCAAACACGGATCTTGAATCCAAATCAAAAGTATATAGGGGGGCAAAGCGACATGAGTTTAGTCATCCATGACAAATGTTGTCATTGCAAGTTATCTCGACCTGCAATCGCTGTTGGTAGCTTTTTTTCTGGTATCTGCAAATGTCTTGGCTCTGCTGTGTAGATTTGGGACCCATTGGAAGAAAATTTTCTACGGATCAGTTACACAGTTTTCATGATGATGATATGCTGGGAAGCAACGTGTACGTTAGTGTCTGTATCCATTTCCAGAATGGCTACTTGTGCCAGTCCAGCGTATACACAAGACTAACGAGTCTTTATACTCGAATATCAAGCACCGCGTTGCACGAAGAAAAGGACCATATCGCCAGCTTACATGAAAATGAGTAAGCTTTGGCAGCACCTTCCTACATGCAACACACCTGGGATTTCTTTCATATTTGATCATTGTATTTCTAAAGTGGTACAACAATCTAATGCTTGGATGAGTGTAGGCACTAGCAATGCCTGTATTCTGCATTATGCTTGGGTAACATGGTTTGTTGCTCTTCCATTGACCACAGCAGTTTTTGAATTTATGATAATCTCTTTTATAGCATTGAAAACAGCGCAATCCATGAAATATATTTGATGAAACTAGTAACAACAGTACACTTAAATTACAGCTATAGCTAGAGATCAAAAAAGTCGTCCTAACTATGCCATATAGGCATATATATTGAAAGGCTCCACCACGCAACGCAACATGCAATCCCCACGACGGAGAATGTGCTAGGTAATTAATATTAGAAAGCGAGTAAAAATGGCAGCTTTATACTAAACAAATTGGATTTACAAGAAAGCTTTAGAAGAGGAGTATATGATGGACCATAACCCGTAGGACAGCACCTAAAGTGGTTGAGTGTAGCGAAATCAATTAGACCTGTACAGTGCTAAAGCTATGCCAAAACACCCGCCTGAGCTGGATTTAAATTTTCAGAGCTTCCTCAGCTCCTCCAGACCATTCATTTGGACATCTGAAAACCTTCCAAGGCCAATTACACAAAATGTTATTATGTAAGCGACAGGTGTTTCTTAACACCTATGCAAGCAAAAAAGACCAAGGAATCCAACGATGCTACTTTTAAAGCGATTCATTTAGTCTATGCAGAGCAAAGGTCAAAAAACGCAAAACACGTTTTTTGAGGAAATGTCTACAAAACGACTAGTAAATCGACCAAAAGACAGTTTCACACGGTGCTTTGCATTCATACGGTTGATTTGAGCTTAGGAACACCATAGTAGAAAACCTCGTTTTTGAGGAGAAAACGTCCATTCTTTGAAATCATCAAATTTTCCTGTACAAGTATAAGGCCAAAATGCTGAAAAATCGATGATCAAACTTTTCCTCAAAAAATCACTGGAAAGTGATCCATAAGCTAATGTTAGGCCGTAGAACACGATTGCACTTGTTCCGAGACCGAGATTATGCTTTGCTGGCAAGATATAAGCAATTCAAATTGTTATTTTTACAGTGGTAAATACATTTGAAGGCTGTTCACTCACCAATGCGCTGTTTAATGTCTGATCTGTTAGTCTGCAATTGCTCACATAGCAGAACAGCGTAGTATCGAACTCTTGGTTCATCAAAAGGGCGTAGATTTACCATATAGTTGTGTTGCACTATGCAAATTTGTGAATCTACTCTCTATTAGGCCAGACCTATTCTCATGCTGAAGGTAAACTATGTGATTTAAATTTGTTTCCTCTGTCATAACCTGTTTAGATCAGTTCTGCCCAAATCTCGCCACCAAGAGAGCTGCTTCAGCAACTGGCTCAACGAGCCTATGTCCGCAAAGTCAACATCAATCAAAATGACCCAGACTATTACATTAATTCCACTGAGGCAAGTTTGGCTGACACTCGCAACTTATTCATATAGGTGGAGAGACAATGCACCAAAAATTAGAAAAATCCCTATTCAATGGTAGTGACCAAAATCAAAGAGTGTATATGTTCAAGGTATACAAGTATCCGCTGGTAGACACTGGTAATAATAAATTAAAACAGCAGTAGTGTGATTTGTTCACATAGTTGGTTGGTTTTGATGATGGAACGAGATTTTCTAGATGGAAATGATGTGATATGACAAGATGGCACTTCGAATACAAGCAAGAGGGCCATCATCTACGCTGCCCACTTTAATTTGCTGGTATCGTAAGAGCAGACATAGTCTGAATTATCTTATTATGCTGATGCGTGGGGCTATTAATTACCTGACAATAGGGAATAGGTCAAAAGGAATGGAAAATAATATTAAAAGTATAGCGTACTTATATGAAAAGAGCTACTTGATATTTATATTGATGGTTATATGTACATTTTGAAATAAAGGGATAATTATAAAAAGGGGTATATGGTACTAAAGGGAGGGACTACTAGATTAGGGGAGGAACTGTTCTTGACTTCAATCGTTATCCGAGTCTTCAAATTTATAATCACTAAACCACAGTGGTTTTTGGGCGTGGGGTACTTTGGTTCTGCTCGATCTTGTGATTGTTTTCATGGATACTGGCTTCTTAAAACTATTCTTCATATCAATACATAAATCCTATTATTATATATATATATGAGATACTATAGATAATTTATGTATATTAAAAGTAGGTACCTTAAAGTACTTGATCGAGTTAACATTGTCCTTGATACCACCTTCTTTGATGGCTTGTACACTTGCAGGGATATCGGCATCTTCGATCTTCTCAACCGCACACCATTTGCTGTCAAGTTGGTAGTACTGTATTAGCTCATTTTTCAGCCAAGCGTGCTATGAGCATTGCTGGTACTTGTTTGGCGTTGCTGTTTTGCTTCTGGTACTCACGAAGATATACAGCGCAGCAGAGTACTGACTTGACTTTGTCCTTGTAATATTTACTAGTAGGGACTTTCTTGGCATACTCCACGACACTAAGATCAAGAGGCTTTTTTGCTGCAACTGTTACTCTCATATCGATCTTGCAAGCATAGCCCACCTTGCTGCATACCGGAGGAATGGTATTCCCCTTGAAATAAATGTAAGTCTCGCTTTCTACATATCAATAAGGCGAAAGGCACTTACCACCGCAGACGAATATCAGATTCGTGGAAACAGCTCTCCATGATCGGCGCATAGAGCTTGCTAATGTAATCTTGCTCGCTGTTATCTTCGTTTATGTCATAAAGGTAACGGTAGTTCAGCCAAGACTCCAATCTAAGGTAGAAATATCAATAAGTATTTACTTTTTCTTTCGAATTATACACTTGTATACTTACATTTGCAGGTATACTTTCTTTACGTCTTTGTTGCCAGTCTTTGTTCCTCAGGGACCACCAAGTAGTCCTGGGCTAAATAATGAGCTACCACTTTAGGGACCAGCTAATATAAGATACACAGACGTTAGAGCCACTTGTCATATTGAATACTAAAAAGATCATTGAATTGAGGTGTTATACTATACCTATCTGTGTTTCTTTGTTCAACAAAGAGAAAGAAAGGCGTATATATCATAAATCAGTGATTTTATCTGATTAAATAGTTGACTCTTAGCAGGTAGCTCATTCTTCAGGTGGTCCGCACTTGCCTCGGACTTGGTGGTCTGCAGTAAGCCTGAAAAATAAAAGAGCTTGCATCATAAAGACGTTGTTCCAAGGTATGGGGATTTTCTATCCATTTTGTTCATAAATTACTCAGGGCAATCTGCTAGATTGCTCTCAAAGGAAATAAGTTCTTTATATCAGGAAAGTACAGCATCACCATTTCATTTTATAAACAAACACGGCTCCGCAGAGGCTTTTATGCCTGCTGTACCCGCTTCGATCATGATGAAGGGCTTGGTAAGGCATGATAGGAGCTTGTATCGTGAACGATCTCCGTAGGCTTGATAGCTACCCTTGCTAAGACGCAACTAAATGACAGAAAGAGTTGACTTGTTTGCTTGCAAACAAGGTGTCTATCGAGATTCGGTTTGTCCCATTAGCATTCTAGTCTATTTTGCATCCACTTTAATGAATACTTCTAATAGTTTTCTCTAGGGAGGCAGCACATTTCCAGCTTCCAAGGAGCTCTCTAAAGGCCAAGCTACTACGGTTCATTGCCATCGATTCTACTACTAAATGTGTCTCGATAAGGTTGTTACTGGAGGTCAAAGCTCTTGGAAAAGGAATTTGGGGGCTGATAGTGGTAGCCAATACTGTGAAAACTGCTCAACTCTGACATGCACTCTATACGAGTATACTCTTGCCATTCCTTTTGTACATCACTGGTGGAGGTCACCGCTCTGTTCCTTAGAAATGGGTTGCTCATTCCAAATCGAATCAGTGCAATGCCCAATGTAATAAAAACACAACTTTTGATCCCTTGGATCATTCACATCTACCGTTATTGAATACGACATGCACGCCCAAGATTTGTTTCTGCTACTGTAACCTGAAAATTGTATGGGAACAAGAAGACATGCTATTCTCTAATCATTTTGAGCGCTTTGGCACCAAGCGTGTCGTATAATCTCCAGATGTGTTTCCAAATGTACTACATCTGCTCATGTCTGTGACCTTTTTCGATGTTCTATTCATAGTATACAAGCTAGCTCCATGCACAGATCCTCAAATCACTTGCCCGGCAACTACCCGCAACGCTATTTGCTTGTGCCCGTATTTCCTTCATATAGGTATTACTCGAGCGTCATAAGGAATGACCAAGCAATGCATATTTAGAGACGGTAATGAGGAGATAAGTAATTGATTCGAACAGGGTGTTGTTCGAGAACGTTGCGTATGATCCAGCCTCACTAAACAAAGCACAACATGGCATACATACTCGAGAAATGCTATCAAATTTCACTGCAATGGTACATTTTATCAAAATATAACAATTCGTTCTATAAATCTACCTAGTACTTCCTGCCCCCTCCTTCTACCACGTGCTAATCCGTCTCGCTCACACTCGCAAATGTATGGTCCAAGATAAGTCGCTCGCTTGTCATTCTCATACGCACAGGTTCGGTAGCTGCGAGCAATGTCGTGGTGTTTGTAGGTGTTGCCGAGGTTTGGGATTGCGATGATAAGCTAGGCTCTGGCAGATAAGGGTCTATGCTGGATTGCGGTTGATTTGGTTTCCTCTGAAATGACGCTGTAAGATGGATATGCTGTCATTGGGCTATCCACGAGGGCCCAATAGCAACCAAAGCGGCCATACATCGCCTGCTACCATGATAGTGATCAAATGTTGATACAAATTCACGCTTTATGCAAGACAACATGCCCCCTCACAACTATACGCTGGCAAGTGTAGTGAATCTATATGATGGCACTGCCGCCGTTGCGTACGCTTATCAAGCTGCTCTTTGAGCTTACAGCTTCAAGTTTTTGTGCATGTTCAAGAATGATGGAAGATGAGAAAGATGCAGGAAATGAACACTGCCTAGTTTAACGCCGTCGCTGGTTTTGATACTATTCAAACGCCGTGGATCATGGCTCTCGTCTGTTTATTGATCTGTCAAGGTACATTGATCCAAGATGAGCCTCCAGATAAACGGATCCTTGGCGCTTTGGTCTTTTGCGTAAACGTGCAAAAGGCTTACTGAAGTTTAACAAACGGGCAAGCTATACAGTGGCTTTGTGTAGCTTGAATGTGCATATTTGACAGAAATAAAATCAGTAGTAAGAACTGTTTTGAGGTTACCAAGACTAAGATTGCCTGTGGTGTCATTGACCTCTTTCTGAGCTTCCATATAAAGAGAGGAGCAGAGCAACGGGTTTGCAAATCTTGGCAATAATCAAGTCAGTACAAAATGAACACATCTTCTAACAAAATCAAATCAGATGATACACATATGGGTCGAACGTAGATTGTTCTTTTTATGACGTTGAAGGTAGAGAGTATAGCCTTGTAGTTTATGGTAACAGCATGGAATGTTTTATATATTCAATGATGTAATGAGCATTTGAGCTATCAAATCCAATTTACAAGATGATACCATGTTGCAGCACTTGATAGATGATGCTATGTAAATCCTGATGGTGCTAGTTTAGCTGACTGTAACCATCAAAGCCCCCAATGATCTACTACTACTACCAGAGAAACAAACGGCGTTTCTTTTCTTTCCTGTCCATGACGTAGAGCATCAATAAAGCTTGTTTGCGTTTTGGTACCTTTTTTTTATGCTGGTGTGACACCAAGCATGCACATCATATGCAATTTTTATGGTTTCTACAAAGCATGATGTAGCTGCCGTCCATGCTTTCAGAAATTGCCATATTCAAAGCATGCTCCTTTTACAGCACGAATAGATCTTCTATTAGAAGTCTATAAAATTGAGCTTTAAAAAATACCAAATCTTAAACTAAAATATGCTTCACAAGGTGATTTTGCTCCATCAAAACCTACCCAATGAGCCAGAGCAGTAGAGCAATCTTGTCGATCTTTTTTCCAGTAGGTTCCCCTATTTATAGAAACAGAAAAATAGACGTTCTTGACAGGTACATGTAATTCAAGGCTAAAAAGATTTTCTGCTGTGGGAAAAATGCGTGATAGTGCAGTATAGCAAAAAAAAGAGATTCTAGGCTTATTGGTCATTTGAAAAAGGCAGCTTGTTATTCGAGTACCTTCTTGTCCAACCTCAAATTGTAAATGCAGAGATGGACAAGTCCGCATTAGGGTTGACCGATAGTATAGCATGGATATGAATCAGGTGCTTGCCGCATGTGCAACCCTTTACAATAGACACTGTGTACAGTAGTATAAACATAATTTTAATCATTAGAAAAGATTGGATATTAGATGGAAGGAGAGAGCATTAGCATAGTAGTAATAGTAATAAATTTAAGCATTTTACAAGGTGGTGGTGGGGGTATATATGGAGCATTGTAGTCAGATGAGAGCAGAGCTTATTGTGAGTGATTCGACATGGAGCGCTTCTTCTTCTTGGACATTGTCGTGAGGAATCGCTTGAGCTTGTTTGTGGATGGCTTTTCTTCCTCGTAGCTTGTGGGCGACGACGATGATTCACTGTCAAACGAGCTGAGGGACTGCGTGAGGATGGGATCAACCATGATGGAGCGGAAGTGCTGGACGGGCGAGCTTGATTCTGACGATGACATGGAGAAAAAGGAGGTTTTTGACGGCGATGATATCGACTGGCTGTACATGAACTGATGTGTGGTTTCAATGTCGAAATGTTCAGTGAATCTTGACATGATGGAAGAAGAGAGAAGCTTAAAGGTGGTGATGAAGGGAAATCAAAGAATTGAAAGGGGGGTATTTATACTCAAAAATGACGGTTTGGTTCTCCTCTTCTATTGTCGTTTAAAGGGTAATAGCTCCCAATCCTGCTCAAGCTATCCACTCAGAGCAGCGAGTTTATTTTTGGCTGTAAAAAAGATTTTCGCTGGTTCTGTGATACTTTCCATGTCAAGGGTATATTCCAAGTTTGGCGAGAGACCCGTTTCTTTGTGTGCACTCAGTTCTAGGCCTTGGCGCATCATCTCTCGTTCTGCCTGCTGTCTATTCCCCCCTCTCAGCGACTTTTTAACTAGAGATATAATAAACAACCAGCATTTTGCGAAATGTTCTTGACTGTAAATTCCACAGGCGAGCCAATTGACGCTGGGCATTCACATCACCTCACTCAAGATCTCGTCTATTTGTGCAACAGCTGCCCCCCTCAGGTCGCTTTAGCTTGCTTTTTTTAGGGTCAACATGGTATGATTTATGAGCGTATAATATACATGTCGGTTGCTCAATGGGGGCCATCAACGGGTGAGAGTGACCGTCAGAAAATTCTTTTTCAACAAAATGTATAAACATCCATAGCAATTACCTTGGATTCAAGTACATCATTCCAACAATGCAAACTGCAGCAAAGATCTTTGTCATCTCTGGCCCCTCTGGCTCTGGAAAATCCACCTTGCTGAAGCGTCTCTTCAGCGAGTATCCCAGTACATTTGGCTTCAGCATCTCTCGTAAGTGTTGTTCATTGTCTAGTTGACCGTCCTCTCAATCTCACAGCAACAACCACAAAGACACTACCCGTAAGCCTCGTCCCGGAGAGGTAGATGGCAAGGATTATCACTTTGTCGAGAAGGAGGATATGATCAAAGAGGTCGAGCAGGGCAAGTTCATTGAAAGCGCTACCTTTTCAGGAAATATGTATGGTAACGTAGTAGTAAATCACGGCTGTATTCGTGATCCTTCGCACTCACCAAGGGCAATCCAGGCACTTCCATCAAGGCCGTCGAGGATGTTGTTGCTGACGGCAAGGTCTGCATGCTCGACATTGATATGCAAGGCGTCCAATCTGTCAAAAAGACAGCCTTGAATCCCAAGTACATCTTTGTTCAGCCTCCCAGCATTGAGATTCTGGAGGAACGTCTTCGTGGACGTGGCACTGAGAAGGAGGAGGCCGTTTTGGCTCGTTTAGCTGCTTCCAAGAAGGAGCTGGAGTACGGTGCTATCCCTGGCTCGTATGACAGTATCATCATCAATGATGATTTGGAAAATGCTTACAACGCTTTGAAGAAGGCCATCTTTGTTTAGACCCGCACCATACTATACTACTACACACCTTGTTCACATCACCACCTTTTTTAGAATATAATTATGCATCATGAATAAAAGACATGCTTTTGAAATTACTGATTAAACGGCTAATCGTTTCTTTCTCTGTGTCTATACGATGCCAAAGAGATCAGATAAGGTAAGGTGATCAGAGTCCCCCCACCACCGTTACATATACTGAATTGCAAGCGGAGCAAGCCCTCTCCCAGGTCCATCAAAACTTAAAGGAACCTCGTTTTTCTTTATCTATTCCAGTACTGATTGTGTTACAAGGCTATTTGATGCGCACATTTTGTACATACAGCAAAGTCATCATAAACAACCTCCCCCAAAAAGCAAGCTATTGCGAACAGTACATGGAAAGTTCATTGTATCGGTGGTCTGGTTGGATCATACTATGTCATTGAGATTTTGGTCATTCCTTAGTAGAAAACTCTTGAAAAAAGCTTGTTGATAACGTGGAAAACCCTAAAAAAAAGCTTAAACAATGTCCTTAAAAAGAGAATTCTTTCCTTTTATAAATCCAGCAGCATATTGCTATACAACTGTATAATAGCACTGCCAACCGTAATAAATACTTCTTGCTGCTACTACTAGTAAAAAGTATGGATTCATTTGTTAATTCAGTCAGCCAAGATCCTTCTGATTCGTTCATGTAGTATAGCTTCTTGTGTTTTACACATTCCAAGCGACAAACAAGCATTCTATTTAGTACATTGGGGTGGTTTTTTGAGATCAGACCATCTTGAACACAAACAACGGTTCTTGGGCTGTAAATTGCAATGTCTAGACCTTTGATTCTGCAACTTGTCGAAGCGAGATGCTTAATAGTCAACAACACAATTAAGGCTGGGATTTATTCTTGAATTCTGTACAAACAATGCCCACTTCAAGCTATCCAGTGCTATATATAGAATTCGAACTAGAAATCCAAATATAGCTTGCGATTCTGAGCTTTTGAAATCTATACTATAATTAAGCGGGCTGAAAAAGCTTAATAATATATGAAGGAGGATCAAAAGACCAATTGCGATCATTTTTGAACAAACAGGAAGGGGTTAGCCTGTATACTATAGAGGTTGAGTTTCGAGGTGATCGTGTAGTATATGATTTCGGCTGAAGTTGTACCCATTCAAGCAAACAGAGAACAAAGCCCTCATACCCAACACATCTCCCCATGCACATGCTACTACTACTAGTATCCTGACTATAGCTTTATTAATCAACAAAGTACTGTATCAGCTCTAATTAGGCCCTTGATCCATGTCGTTTTTGTTGTATGATCCAGTCATCATCATGTCTACAGCAAGATGCTTAGTTTGCTGCCATCTCCATCACTATCCCAACATCCCAGTGCTTACCATAATTCCTACTTCCAATGAGACTCTCCCAAGCAGACTGTGGTTTCGGTTGCGGCTGCGAAGTGGATGCCATCATATTTCCATAACCATTTGTCAATTGAACAGGTGTTATACTCGTGCTGGATGTAGTGGTAGTGGTAGTGGCGGCTGACGTGTTGGAAGCAGGTGCAACCCTTGAACCATCCAATTGCATACCCAAATAACTGGAAAGATCATCATACGTCATGGAGCGTCTATCCATAGGTGGTGGTTGAGCATACATGTTTGGCTGTATATGCTGTGGCGGGGTGAATTGGGACGATGCGCTTGTATTTGCAGAAGAGGAGGATTGCTGTTGCGAAGACGCTTCCAAAGTCGGTATGTTTCCATGAATCTCCTTGAGCCCTTGCTTCTTTCGCCACTCGTTTGTATACCGTCTCAGGTTGTAATCAATCGTCAGGAACCAGTACTTTTTAAAGAACTCTTCGGGCAATTGCCAGTTGCCAGCCACTGCAGGATCGCCACCATGAAACACAGATCCGCTCAACAAGCAGCGGAAGCAGTCGTCCAAATCAAACTGATCTCGGTACAGGATCATTCGGTCGCGCATGTGGGGTGTCGGTATAAGGTCGATTCTGGGATCGTGAGGGATGGTCAGCTGCAGCAGCGTGGGTTGAATGGCAAATGGCATGGATTGCATGCGCACACAGGCTGACTGCAGTCTCAGGCGAAGACGCAGTGTCTGAATCGCTGCTAGGTTGGATGTGATGGGCTCGGAGAGTGGTGGTGGTGGTGCTGCTGCTGCCATGATGTGAGCATGTGGGGATTCTCGACTGCTCTCGGCGCTAAACGTGGCTCTGCTGCTGGCATTGTCTGATCTGTCGGTCATGGCAGAAGACGACATGGGCGACAGTGGCGGGATGTTGCTGAATTCGTCCGCGGTGTGTGCCGAATTAGGCGATCCATACATGTGGCTACTATTACTGCTGCTGCTGTAGGGATGCTGTGGCGGGTTGCTCGGGGCGCCGTTGCCATGGCTCTGCTGATGATACCAGCTACTGGCACTGTGCTGCTGGTGAGGAGACCCGCTGCCATGTTTGCTGGGCACCTTGTGCACGCCATCTTGCGTGATGATCAACGATCCAGAGGGATACTGATGAGGAAAAGGCTGCTGCTGCTGTGGCTGTAGCTGTGGTTGTGGTGGCTGTGATTGCAAGTGCAAATTGGACAACTCGGGCGATTCATTCATGAGCTTTTGTGAAATCTGAAGCTTGCTTTTGGAATTGACGTTCAGGTAGGAGCTGATGGATTCTGGGATGGATTGCGCCAACACGGACAAGGTTTCATCATTGACATGCGGACAATGCTGTGGTATCACCAGGTTGTGCTGAAGGCATACCAATTGAAGCGACAAGACGATGCCCTTCAAATACCAATTCTCTGCCTTGAGAATCTCGTTCTCGCTCGACATCTTTTCGTTTTCCTGCAACAGCTTGTCACGGTGGTCCTTGATACCCTTGATGTTGGATTCCAGGTCTTTCATGTGTCGTTCTTTTCTCTCTCTGAACGCTCGCTGCGCTGCTCGGTTTTGTGCTTTTCGCAGTGCTGGCGATGCGGGATTGGGCTTCCTACCTGGCTTTTTTCGAATCTTGACTGGCGGTTCTTGCTGTTGTTGTTGTGGCTGTGATGAGGAGGAGGATGCTGGCTGCTGCTGCTGTTCCATGGTATGTATAGTAGATCGTGTCTCGGGGGAATGGTACATGTCCTCGTTATGATCATATCCATCTTCCTCCAGATCAGATAGATCCATGGCCTCTGAATACGACGATGTGTTGATGACGCTTCCTGCTGCCATTTTAGTGATTCAAGCTTTTGTATGTGTGTAGAAGGAAAAGAGAAAAGAAAAAGAAAAAAAAATTACGCTCCTCATTGGCTTTTAATTCATCATCAAACAGTGCAAATCTCTCTGGGTCAATGGCTGAATAAATCACCCAGGTCTCACACTGCAGTAAATGGACTCCATCCCAATTGCTTTGATGTGTGTCTTTGTGGGGCAGGAGGAGGAGGAGCATAGATGTAGAATACAACTGTTGCAGGTTTGCTTGAGGAGATCAACATGTGGAGTTAAAGCGCACATCCTCCCTTCTGTTCAATCCCGATTTCGCTAAATTTGGAAGGACAAAGCATGTTCATAATGACATCTCGAGATTCAATTAATAATACAAGCAGAGCGATGCTCGCTTATACACTCACAGCATCATGCCTCGCTCTCTGGGGCGCGGGTAGTTCTTTGATGTGGTGATTTGTGGAGTGTGT
This sequence comes from Mucor lusitanicus, assembly GCA_010203745.1. Lineage (NCBI taxonomy): Eukaryota > Fungi > Mucoromycota > Mucoromycetes > Mucorales > Mucoraceae > Mucor > Mucor lusitanicus. Next base: position 6,776 of record JAAECE010000003.1, on the reverse strand, counting down.
GAGCGTAGATTTGCAAATTGACATGATATATCTCAACTACGCCCTTTTGACGAACCAAGAATTCGATACTACGCTATTCTGTTATAGAGTCTACTATTTAACCAGATAAAATCATTGATTTATGATATAGACGCCTTTCTTTATATGCTGTTTAGCACTAATATGACCTCATTGTAGTATAGTCAATTCTTGTTCTGGTACACATAGCTTTATTATCCCTAACTATCAAATATCCTAACTATATTATACTGAAAGGTTCCTCATGCACAATCACGTGGAATGTAGGTAGAAAGCAATTAGAAACATCAATTTTATGCTGAACAGATTGGATTTACAAGAAAGCTTTAGAAGAGGAGTATATGATGGACCAAAACCCGTAGGGCAGCACCTAAAGTGGTTGAGTGTAGCGAAATCAATTAGACCTGTACAGTGCTAAAGCTATGCCAAAACACCAGCCTGAGCTGGATTTAAATTTTCAGAGCTTCCTCAGCTCCTCCAGACCATTCATTTGGACATCTGAAAACCTTCCAAGGCCAATTACACAAAATGTTATTATGTAAGCGACAGGTGTTTCTTAACACCTATGCATGCAAAAAAGCCCAAGGAATCCAACGGTGCTACTTTTAAAGCGATTCATTTAGTCTATTCAGAGCAAACGTCAAAAAATGCAAAACACGTTTTTTGAGGAAATGTCTACAAAACGACTAGTAAATCGACCAAAAGACAGTTTCACACGGTGCTTTGCATTCATACGGTTGATTTGAGCTTAGGAACACCATAGTAGAAAACCTCGTTTTAGAGGTGAAAACCTCCATTCTTTGAAATCATCAAATTTTCCTGTACTAGTTTTTTTTTTTTTTTTTTTTTTTTAATGTTTTTATTGTTGCTCCGTGTAAATAGGGCCCGAGGGCGCTATCAAGAGGCGGGCGCAATTTAGTGTTGTTAAAATAGATGCTATTATAGAAGGCAGGAGGGACTATGACGACGGATGGAGGTTATTACCCTGGATTACAATTGCTTCCTGTACTAGTACAAGGCCAAAATGCTCAAAAATCGATGATCGAAACTTTCCCCAAAAAATCGCTGGAAAGTAATCTATAAGCTAATGTCAGGTCGTAGAACACGATTGCACCTAATCCGAGGCCGAGATGATGCTTTGTTGCCAAGATACAAGCGATTGAAATCGTTATTTTTACAGTGGCAATTACATTTTAAGGCTGCTCACACAGCAATGAGCTTATTAATGTCTGATCTGTTGGTCTACAATTGCTATATAGCAGAACAGCGTAGTGTCGAATTCATAATTCATCAAAAGGGAGTAGATTTACCACGTAGTAGTTGAGGTGTACTATGCAAATTTGTGAATCTACTCTCATATGTCCTCCACAAACCAAATACCAAATGAAAGAAATACCTCCAAAGGGCGAAGCATGATGAGAGCGTAAGCAAGCATTTGCTAGTATCGTTAATTCGAATGTATGTTATTTAATACAGAAATACTCTATTAGCGATATAAAGGTTTTCTATGTGGTTGATTTGCTATGCTGCTGACAGTCAAAATGTGTGCCTGATTACTGCTCCTTCAAGACAACAATAATAGGTTACAGTCAATTGAAAATAAGATTCATTAATACTGGAGTCTTGTCAATGAACTGAATAATACAACTGCAATCCATGTGAAAAAGGGCGCATTTTACCCAGGCCTTGGACTCTATTGCGTGGTAATGCAGATGAGATTTCGGAAAATGATCCGATACGAATATTGATCCACATTGAATACACAATCAAGTATAATAAAGAAAATATGAATCCAAGAAGTTTCATGTATCTTGTATTATACAGCTAGCTCAATCAGAAAATCTAGTACTGATACATAAAACAGTACCTGTTCAATTGACCATTTCGTATTGATCCTGGATCTTGGTATCTGATTGGCTGGATCATCGCATTTGCATAAATGCTATATGAATATCTAGAATACAACCACACTTCACCTAGTAACTTTTAGCAGTATTTAACTAACTATGCAATATATCCAATGTTATCGACTGCTTTAAATATGGGTGAGCGCCTGCAACATGTATTTTCAGATTTGAAAACAGGGTTTGTAGATGAGTCGCACCAAGCAATAATCTTGGGAAATCCGGAAGAATGTAATATGCCAATTTTACTAATGCGAATTAACCAGGTGTGTCAATCTTCCATATAAAAGGAGGCATGCTTTGGACATTCAAATACTCTTTTGTATATCTCTACTCGCATAAACACACAATCAAAATGGTCTCCTTGCCTTACCCTATCACCCTTCCCGCTTTAGCTGATTCTCAAGTAACACACGTTGGTGTCAAGTCTCCCGAGGATGTTGTTGTTGTCTCTGCATTGAGAACGGCTCTTACCAGAGGAAAGAAGGGCGGATTCAAAGATGTGCTTGCTGATGGTGAGTTTTGCTGGTTGATCATGAAAGTAGTTGCTCACATGTTGATACATAGAGCTCCTTATGAATGTGTTCAAGGCTACCATTGAAAGAACTGGCATCGACCCTGCATTGGTGCAAGACATCACAGTAGGCAACGTGTGTGCTGAAGGCAATCTTGCAACACCTTCGCGTATGGCTGCTCTTGCTGCTGGATTCCCTGAAACGACTGCTGTCAGCACCTTGCATCGCCAATGCTCATCTGGCCTTCAAGCCTGTGTACAAATCGCCTCTGCTATTCAATGTGGACTTATTGAGATTGGTATTGGTGCTGGTACAGAGTCCATGACAGCCGACTACTTTAACCGTCGCACTCCCTATTCAGACAAGATCTCTGTGGTGTCCTGTGTCGCCGACTGTCAAGTTCCCATGGGCTACACATCTGAAAATGTCGCACTTGAATACGGCATCACGCGTGAGGATCAAGATCGCTTCTCTGTCGAGTCACATAGAAAGGCACACGCCGCTCAACAAGCGGGTCGATTCAAGCAAGAGATCATTCCAGTAACAGTAACACAGATCGATAAGGATGGCAGCCAAAAGCAGGTTACTATTACCGAGGATGATGGCATTCGGCCTGATTCTACGCTGGAGGTACTGGGCAAGATCAGAGCTGCTTTTGGCAAGAACGGTACAACCACAGCTGGTAATGCTTCTCAAATCTCGGATGGTGCTGCTGCTGTCTTGCTGATGAAGCGTAAAACTGCTCAAAAGCTAAGCTTGCCCATCCTTGGTAAATACGTCACTTCTGCGTCTGTTGGTGTGCCTCCTCGTGTGGTAAGATGCAACACGCTTTGACATAATGTGTATTTGACTAACAATTAATAGATGGGTGTGGGTCCTGCTTATGCTATTCCTGTTGCGGTTGAGCGCGCTGGTTTGAAACTGTCTGATATCGATATCTTTGAAATCAACGAGGCATTTGCATCTCAAGCCATTTATACTGTCAAGGCACTCGAGATTCCAGACGAAAAGGTGAATCCCAATGGCGGCGCTATTGCATTTGGCCATCCCTTGGGTTGTACAGGATCTCGTCAAGTAGCTACCTTGTTTCCTGAATTGAAGCGTCAAAACAAACGCTATGGTATCACCAGCATGTGTATTGGATCTGGCATGGGTATGGCTGCTGTGTGGGAAGCAGAGTATTAGAGACATTTGTATAATAAATAACATGGAATGTGTTCAATATCTATCTTATACCGCTAAAAGCGTAAAAGCTGGCAGAGTTAGTGTCCAGAGAGTTCAATCTTACAACTCGAGATGTGTTCGGCTTTATTGCGTGATTTTTTGGCCTGTGAATACCATGAAAACCTAAATCACAGCACTTATAATTCAAATAAAAACGATTGCAAATGTGTAATTCACTTGTTTTGACACTCGGATCAATTCAGACTCTTCTTTCGAAGCATTGAAGAGAGATCAACCATCTTTGAAGATTGCCAAAGTTATCTCCAGGAGGCATAGTATCACTACTTGCCCGACCGGCGCCTTCTGATGGCTTTAGTGATCACCAAACTGAATGCAGTTTGAAACAGTGTGAAGCATTAATGAACGGTCTGCTTTCTTCCTGATGTGGTGTAAGAGAACCGACTTCATAGCTAGCCTCCCATGAATCGTATGACTCCTGCTTAGCTGTCGCGTTGGCTAGACGTCAACAACCTCACATGGCGGACCATCTCTTACAATCTTGTAATCCTTTCGTATTCTTGCATGATCAACAGTAAGTGCCAGCTTCTTGCGTCAGTCCAGATGCATGTAGATCGATAACACGAAAGCTTAGTAAGCCAGATAAAGTACTTGGGAATGTTTGCCTTACCTTTCTTCAAGCACTCCGTAGCTGCTGCATCACAGAAGAACGGCAGTAGCACTGCTAGCCAAGCCGGTGCCTTTTGAGACCTCCATCAAATGCCATACTAACTGCAGGCTAGAGCAATGTAGAGCATTGATGAGCGGTCTGCTTTCTTCCTGATGTGAACAATAGAGTTTAAAGCTGAAATTTGTTATTTTATCTCTTGGGCAACAGATTAATATGTGACGCCAATAGTTTCGCGTCTTATGCAAAGTTCGCGTAGTAAAACGCCTTTTGACTTTATTTCATCTCAAATGGACAATGAAGTAGAATGGTGCCTAGACAATGCCTCGTCCTTAAGTTTAAAAGCTTTTGCGATTAAATTTGGGTATCAAGAAAAGCGTCGCGCAAACAGTCGGTATAAGAACGTTCTGGAGTCGGCTTTATTCAAAAGCTGCCCATCCCAGATCGAGTTGATAAATCAACTCAGGTTTAATACGGACCACCTAAATATTTCCTTAGGGACCACCAAGTCCAGGCCAAATTTTCACGTGCGGACCGCCTGAAAAATGAGCGACATGCTTAGAGTCTGCTATTTAATCAGATAAAATCACTGATTTATGATATAGACGCCTTTCTTTCTCTATCTTTCTTGAGCAAAGAAACACAGATAGGTATAGTATAACACCTCGATTCAATGACTTTTTGAGTATTCAATATGACAAGTGCTTCTAACGTCTGTGTAGCTTAAACATTAGGTGGTCCCTAAGGTGGTAGCTCGTTATTTTGCACCGGACTTGGTTGTCCCTAAGGAAATGTTTAGGTGGCCCGTATTAAATCACAAATCAATTTGAAACATGGAAAGGCAGTGCCTTTGAAAAGGCATTTTGGGAAGAAGTAGCCTTGGATAGAAGAAAGAAGCAGCAGACAAAAGTACTGTTACGATTGGATGGCTACGACACAGCAGCCAACTTTTCTCTCAAAGCATCATCGGACCTACGAAGACCACGCTCATCTAATTCTACTTCGCAAGATCCCGCCATCGCAGTTAGCGAATCCGACAGTGATTTATCTCACCAAGAAAGCAGCAGTTCTTGCATCCCCCACTCCAACAGCAGCACTGACGAAGACGAGACGCCAACCAAGAGTCAGCCATCTTTTGATTATCTGATATCTACTAACGAAAATGATATCATCACTCCGAATCAGGATAGCCGCACATGGAAGCTTTCGAATGGGACAAATGTGTCAAAAGCTTTTCTCAACGCAAGAAACAGCATGGTGCAGATGTGCCGAAACCCAACTGTTAAAATCTGCGATGAGCATCAGCTGGCTCTTAGTGGCATTCTACTCCTGGATATTGATCAGACCTTAAGCATCTTGGAGCACATGGATTATTTGAATGCGTACAAAAAGATGGACCGCAACTACGCCAAGTTCACTGCTGGCGGTCATGGTGTCTGGATACAAGATGTGTACGAGAACCTGCATCTCATTAGAACAGCAGCCACCGCATCATTCAATACTCGTGTGAACTCATCAACGCTTCCATTTGAGGTCAAGTCGATCCTACATTCACTGAAAAGAACATATTCACGACAATATAGCATCAAAGGTGTCAACGAAAACACGATCATCAAGGATCATCTGGTGCCCATACTGGACTCTTTCTTCCCCAATGACGACTATTTGACAACATATGCAGCCGATAAAGAAATCGCAGAGAGCTCTATTCGGTTTACGGCTATCGACCCCTCGTTCCAGAAACATGCAAAAAAGGCTGACTATTCAGTAGCTCACAACCCTACCAAGTTTGCTCTGTTGACCGTGGAAGCCAAGTCATGCCAGAATCAATCAAAATCATCCAGTGATGTCGTCAAAATAGGTAAATATCTCAAGGACCTGCTCGATGCTGCAGAGGCCAAGGGATATCAAGGACTTCAGCTTTTGGGACTTGTCTCGCGTGGCGACCAGATCAATGTGTATGTTGTTGAACACAAGTACGATTGCATCTACACCATGTTCAAGTTGGATACCTAATAACATGACTTCATCACTGACGCAGTCAGTGACGAAGTCATGTTATCGCATCCGCTAGGATGCGATGAAATGCGATAATAATTTTAACGAAATGAGATAATAAAAAAATCAGATGAGATAACCCAATTTTCAGGTGAGACAATAAAATTCTCATATGAGATAATACAATTTTTACATGAGACAATACAATTTTTATATGAGACAATAACAATATCTAATGAGATGACGAATTCTGAGTCTATCTAATGTTAAATTTCTATAACATTTATGGTCAAATGTGATGGCGATTTTTGGCAAATGTGAAAGAAATTCTGTTTTTCTGCGTACGCTGAAAAACGAAATAAGATGGCTTACGAGGTGATATATTTCGCATATGTGATGACGAACTTTATAGCTGTTCTTTATCACATTGATGTAGACAGGTATTACGAAATGGAAAATTCAGCGCACGCTGAATTTACAAGGTACTACGAA